>CM030800.1:30952891-33352891 GCA_018127125.1 Rhododendron griersonianum
GAGTACAAGTAAATCTTTTATTCAATTCTTGGAAGTCAGATGCCAACAAAAGTGTTCTCACACATATCTGGCATCAACTGCTGCATTGCTACTTTTGATCATTTCAATTCTAAAGACCAAGTTTTCCCCAGCCTTGCTCTGCCTTTCATTTAGAAGTACGAACCTTGGGCTTTAAGGCATCCTAACTACAGAGCTGCACCAACTGATATGAATAAGGAATGAACAAAAAACTTGAGCTGTAAACCATATAAGTCAAGTAAATTTAGGCAATGGTTGAGAGTTCTTATGATGCCCTTGGGATGCCCAATAATGTTTCGTTATATGCTCTGACCATATGTCGATATACATTTCTCAGAACAAGTTTTGTTTGCTATTCTTGGAAAAGCCATGCACACTTTACCGATGCATGCATGGACATGAATTGCTAAAGTGTGGCTTTAGTGATTCATGAAATTTTTTATGCATGAACAAGATTTGGGTCGAGTTTCATGGGTATGACATGACACGCATATTCGACCTGCCATATTCAATCTGCCCGAACCTACCCGTTTGCCACCTCTACGTGAGATGTCTATGGTTGTGTGTGTGTTTTTCTGATCCGATATGGATGTGTGTGTAATGTCTATACGTGTAGTTTTGTGTATTGTATACCTAAATGCCTAGGTTAATTGTTGGGTGCTTCATCCATTTGGTGAGCAGCCAAAATAACTATTGGCATTTCTCCTTGGCAAAAAATGCCCAGGAACTGCTGGAAATGCTCTTAGGTGAGGAAGCGTCTGAAAGAAAAACATACTGTATCTGCTATTCCCTGGTTTTTGAGGGAAAAAGCTGACAAGATGAATTTTGGGAAAAGCTTTAGATTTTGCTAAGTTCAGTTTTGTACCACACTGGGATAACTTTTGTATGTGGGACAAGAAGGTGGAATCAAGTATCTATTATAACATATCTCTATGGATGAAGGAAGCTTTTTAAGATATTTTCGCATCAAGGGGAGGGAAACCAGATTTATATTTGGTAATGTTTATTTCTTCGGTCAGGCTGGTCTTAGACCCCGTTCTGCTAAGGTTCTCATTTTTAAAGCACTTTTTTTCCGCTTTACGAGACAGGTTATTTTCTCACAAAACATCACCTTTAATTCAAAAAATAAGTACTTATTTTAGTTAGTGAAATGGAACCTTAACATATAAGTTCCAACACAGCCAAGATAAAGATTTATTATGTTACATCCATCAGAATGGGTTTTATTTTTTTCCTTTCTCAAATTTATTAAACGCACAAAAACAAACATATGGAAACCAATCATCCCAAAGCAACAAGGTCAAAAAAATCTCAGAATGATAACATGCACCCAAAAATGAGACAATTAAAATAACAGTGAAAAAACAATGTTGGGTAGCAATTCCGAATGACAAAAAATCGCTGAGTCAAAAATGAATCGGTCATTTAGGATAAGATGAGGGCAGAGATTCAGAGAGATTGATGCAAGCATAGCCTTGTTAATTGTTAGCATCTCAGGTATATGTTGCATTAGCATATTGCATTAGTTTTAACAAATGCATTTTGGCCACAAATAAAATTATTCATGAAACTCAAAACAAACGAAAGAATAAAAACTTTGTAAAGCCTATGACAACTATAATATTGTCCTAAACAAACACAGATCCTATGGAAGGAAATAACTTATGACAGTTGGTATGTAGAACCTTGAGAAAACAGTTCCGGCACTAAATATCAGCGACAAGCAGAGGGTAAGCATGGCCACTCAAACAGGAAATAAGAGCACAAGTTGATGCAGCAAGAATCTTCGATCCTGTTTAGTTTTCTGCTCTCAATGTTATACCAGAATGGCTTCCCATACCATTGCAACAAAAGGCGCTGACAATCCCACGGATGAAAAGCTCTAAGGCCCAAAGTGTCATGGTGAACGGGATTCCCTCCGATTTTCTTTGGAAGGCTCGCTTTGTGCTTCATGATCCACTCACCTCCATTGTAATTCTTGAGAACCCATACCTCAAGATGGCGCTTATCATGTCTCGCATAGTGAAGTTGCCCCTCTGATTTGCCTAGTAAATCACTCCAATGTACAACATTTTGACCAACTCTTGGCAACTCCATCAGCTCCACACTCTCCATAATTTGATTATAAGCGACCATGCGGCCCTACAAATCCTTCCAGTAAATCACTTCGTCAACCACAAAAGCAGGCAAATTGCCCACAGCAAATGAGAACGGCAACGCACAAATGAGAGTGGATGCTTCCCAGTGCCCTGTGGATGAGGTAAATGTTTCAATCTCCAGTGTAGTAGTAGGCACCCTAGGGTTCGAGTCCCCGGCTCGCACTATTTTGTAATGAACCCCGTCGAAGGATGTGGGATTCCCTTCACAGGTAAATGCTAGAGCCTGATACCTATAAGCTTTGTGGGGTTTTGGGAGGACTCGGAATTCTGTGGTGATGGGGTTGCGTACGAGAAAGTTCATAAATTGATGTCGTTCGGTACTGCAAAGGAGCAAACCGTTGGAAGCACCTATGATGTAGACTGTTCCACCAGCACCAAGGAAACTAAAAGATGCATCCAGAGAACCCCATTTGCCCTTTTTAAGGTCCTTCCCTTCATCTGAGGTTGACAGAAACTTGGTTGGTGGTGGGGACCTAAATCCAAAATCTGATGGATCGTCATAAATCACAAATTTTGGTTGCAAAAAGAAGCCAAATAGGACTGAGCTTCCTCTTTCATCGCAAATGTGGCTGTAAGCCTGTAACACATAAAAAAGAAACAATTAGATTGAATAGGGCATACATCAAGACCAACACATACCTTATTTTGTATTATAACAAGAAAAATGAAACCCTGGAAATCAAACAAATTCCTTCGAATTGAAAGCATATGTGCTTGCTAATGACCCAACAAATTAACAGTGCCTTCTACATGTGATTGCCTATATGTTACAGTATCCACTCCCTTCAAATGTAAATGCTCAGAATTTTCACAGTTACGTGGTATTTTTCTGGTGCAACAGGTCTCATTTTGCTGCCCATGAACTAGGCAGAAACCTTATGACAAACATCTATGAACAGGTGAAAAACAGCCTACAACCGTAAGAAGACACCATGTTACAGATGAAGTTCGAGGTTTTCTCATATGGAAAAATCATTTGAAAACATCAAAGTTGTGTATTATATTTACACACACTTACTAAGCATGATAAACATTTAATTTGTCCTCATGGAATATCAACTTTTTTTAAGGACGTGACCTTCATAGTTGCTCAACGTTTTGTTCATTATAAGTTTGTGTTTTTCTATTACACCTATGCTGATTTTATTACCCATTTTTTAAGAGATTTTAAATATCTCACCACACGATTGTCATCTCTATTTGACAACTATGGCAACAACAATAAAAAATTGGTCTTAGGTCCATTATGTAAATTTCATAAGCCCACAAGTCCACCTATTAGTTTTGTAAGGTGTCAAGTCCAATTTAAAAAGTTTATAATATGGTAGGGTTTTATGTTGCACTTTCCTATTATAGGGTAGGGTAACCTAGGGTTACCTATTAGGATGCACTTTTCTATTATAGGGATTTTATTGGTTTAGGCACTTTTATATGGTTTAGGGTTTTAGGCACTTTCATTGGATACTCTAGGGTTAGACACTTTCATAGGTACCCTATCGTGTGAACTTGTGCGCTTACAAAACTAGTAGGTGGACTTGTGAACTTATGAAATCTTTATAGTGGACCTATCACCAAATCTCCCCAATAACAACACATGATTGTAACAAAGAGTTGTTGATAACTAAGCAAAAATTCAACGGGTGAGGAGGTAAATCTCTCTCTCGACCATAAGAGGCGTAAATTGGATTTGTAGCCTTCTGGAGGTCCCCCTGTACTCAATACCCAGAAAGCACAAAATCAAAAATTCCCCCTGTACTCAATACCTAGAAAGCACAAAATCAAAAATTTCCACCGACCCCAAAACCCAGAGTTGTTGATATCTCAGTTTCTCGTTCAACATACAAGTAGTTCAAAAATCTGTTAATGAATAACTTACGGAATCAAAATCAAACAAAAGCGGAATCAAAATCACTTACGAATTTAAACAGCAATCAAAAGAGAAATAAACAGATTGATACATACATGTATGCATGCTTGCACAAAAACAAACAAAACAAAAAGAAGGCATAGAAGGTTTACCTTGATCCTCCTTTCTCCATGTTACTGCTTCTCTCTCTCTCCCTCTCTCTCTAGTCTTCTAGTCTAGTAAATAAAAATCGCCTCTAAATTTTCACAAACAACAGATATCAGATATGCATACATATATACATACACATGTGTATTTATAGGAGATTAGAGAGACGGGGGAGAGAGAGGAAAATTTATTAATATATCTTCGTCTCCAATTCGATCCTCAATCGGATTCGGAAATCCTATTTTTATTTTTATTTTTATGCAAAAGTCTACGTACGGAGCACGAAGCGAACCCACGACCTAAATCACGACGCTAACGTGGCATGGGCCCCACGTTAGCAACTGGGCTTTGCTATAGGTACACTCATGTACATACATTGCGTACATAAGTGTTTTGAACCTGTCTTTTGTACCAAAAAATTGATCTAAACTGCTCATTTTGTTCAAAATAGTAGCTTTTTTAGACCCTCTATAAAAATTAAACTCAATCATTTACAAAATATTCAACTTTTTGTCATAATCTAGGCCTAGATTTTGAAGCATGGATTTCAAAGCAAAGATAGATGCTTTATAAAAAAAATTACCGATATTGAATTGAGTTTATTTTTCATAGTAACTCTAAACAAACCATTTAAAACAAAATGAACAGCTCGGATTATTGTTTCAAAACTCGATATGGGTCGTACGTACCTTGGTGTATGTACTTTTCGGTTAGCAGATGGTCTATGCGTTAGTATTCCAATAGGGTTAAACTAGAAGATTAGAATCAACCGTAAATTAGTAGTAGATTTTTGACTTGGGGTTTTTTTTTTAATAAGTCTGTTTACACAGACTTTTTCTACACATATCATTGTGTGGGGCTCATTTTAAGTCCCACACAAATGATCTGAAAACATTTTTTCAAAGGTCCTTGCTATAAATTAGCTCAATCTGATACCTATAGGTGCTTGATCCAATAATTTAACTTTTTATTATGCTGAAATCTAAATGAAAAAATAAATGATTTGATCGAGCATCTATATTTATTGGATTGAGCTGATTTTTTACAGAGACTTTCGAAAAAATATTTTACATTTAATGAAACGAATCAGATCGTTTGTATGGTACTCGGAGTGGGCCCACACAATGATTTGTGTGCGATCTGTGTGAAAAAGTATGTGTAGGTAGCATTGTTTTTTTTTTTTTGTCAAAGTTTAGAAGTGTTTTTATTGATACGAAAATTATACATCGAAAATGGGTAGCCACCCCGGAAGAAAGCAACCACAAAGGAGGCCTAAACTCACAAATAAGTGATTAAACACTTAAAACTGAAATAATGGAGTAAATAATTTGTGATTAAATAGGTTTGATAACCACATTTTACTACCACACCAACACTCAATTGCGGCTGAATTCTTGTGTGCTTCTATTCAACTACCACACCACCACCACTCTATCACCAATGCTTCCATTCAACTACCACATCACCACTCCACCACCATCAATCTATCACTCCACCACCACAATCACGCCGCCACCACCACCGCTACCATTATCACCACAACACCACAATTGCATTGCCACTATCACACCACCATCACTCCACCGACACCATCCTACCACCACCCTAACCACTCCAGCACCACCACTACCACCCTAATGCTCCTTCGGCACTGTCACTTGGTGTCCCAAACCCTTTTTTCCACCACATATTTGTATGATTTTCACCACAAAGTATGTAAAGCCCACACAAATATATGATTGAGAAGAGTTCAGGATACCGCCAGATGGTGCCCCAAACCCTTTTTCCACCACACATTTGTGTGATTCCCTACCACAAAGTGTATGAAGCTTACACAAATATGTGATGGAAAAAAAGAATCACAAAAAATTCAAATTTTTGATCCCATTTATCGAAAAGTAAACCTGTCTGTAAAATTCCGTTTTAGTTTAATTAGAATAATAGCTTAATAGTTTTATTTTGAGTAATATTATAGACTTATATATACATACATATGCCACCGCACGCCGTGTGGGGCCACTCCGGGCCTGCATGGATGATTCGAGCCGTTCAATAATTTTCAAAAAACAAATCGAGTGGGCACCGTGAAACATCAGCTCGATTCGATATTGTAGGTGCTCAGATCAAGCTTCTCATCTTTGAAAAATTGGAAAAAATGGAAAGATCGATTTTCTAGTGTACAGAGATGAGAAGCTTGATCCGAGCACCTATACATATTGGATCGACCTGATGTTCTGCAATGCCCACTTGGTTTTTTTTTTTAAATTATTGAATGACTCAAATCATTCGTGCGGGGCCTGGAGTGAGTCCCAAATGGCGTGCGGTCGCTGTAGACTTTCTGTAAAATAACCACCTCCATCTACTCCCACTAATCTCTCTTCTCACTCTTCCTAAAACTCTCCCACAATCCTTATCACATTAGAACTCAACCTAACTACATCTATACCTCTCTCACTTATCACATTAACTCTTCTTAATTATCTCTCCCTTTTACCTATTAACTTGTCTCCCTAAAGGTGACGTTACGTTCATGAAGGTATCTAGTTTTTTCGACTCAACACTAATGCTAGCTAGCATGCAAGCATTTGATATGAAAGAATGTAAAGCACCAGCGTCGGGCAATACTTGAATGCATGAGTACTGAAAATTAGGGCTGTAAACGAACCGAATCGAGCCGAACCCTGTTAAGTTCGGCTCGAGTTCGTTAAGGTACTAGTTCGGCTCGAGTTCGATTCGAGCCTGAACAACTCGGTTCGAGTTCGGTTTTTTAAAATTTTTCAAGGCTCGGGTTTGGCTCGTTTGGGTTCGTTAAGGTACTATTTTGGCTCGAGTTCGGCTCGGGTTCGATTTGAACCTGAACATCTTGGCTCAAGTTTGGCTTGTTAAACTCAAACGAATAGAGCCGAGCTGAATCTCAGCTCGAATTGAGCTCATCAAGACTCGGGTTTGGTTCGACTCGGCTCATTAAACTCAAGCGAACCCAAATTCTCTCATTGATCGTATAGAATTTGGAAAGAAAATAAGTATTGAATTATATATACAATCTTAAAAAATTTTATATTTACAAATAGACCTCTATCGAATTATTAATTAAATTTAAGTATAGGTTCGCGAGCCTAGCCGAGCCGAATACCGTTAGGCTCAAGTTCGGCTCATTTACGGAACGAGCCTAGAATTGAGGTTCAGGTTCAGTTCGTTTAGCAAACGAATCGAACTCGAACGAGCTCTTGCCGAACCGAGCCTCGAACAGTTCGCGAACGGCTCAGTTCATTTACAGCCCTACTGAAAATCAAAGGGTACCTCCTATTAATTACTGACAGATCCTCCACCTCCTCTTACAAGAACAAAACCCTTCTTGCATGCCACATTGTGATTATTCCCCATAACATGTCCATTCCCGCGATCCTGCTGCCCTGATCACTTGTTCTGTGGGGATCATAAGTTTGTTGCTTGTTATTTGTAGTTCAGTAATTAAAGTTCTGGAGATCAAAAACCCTGATTCTGGTTCCATCCGTTTAGAAAGGCATTTGGACCTCTTATGTCCCATCTGGATACAATCATAGCATGCTCCATTCCAAGTGCTAGAAAAACCTCCTCCTTGGTTCATCGCTGGTTAGCCTAGTTGTTCATGAGTGCAAGGTTTTGGGTTATCATAGTGGCTACTGTTGTTGCAGATTGATCTACCCCTAGAAAAGCCTCCTCCTTGGTTCACCATATGCTTCTTGAGAATTGGGGGATGGTGTTGTGTAGTGATGTGCGCAGCACCGTACTGTACACCTCCGAGCTGTCGGATCGTGCGTCTGATGGCTCGGATCTCATCTCGATAATGAACGGCATTCGATCGTTGATAGCCAAGATGAGATCCGAGCCATCGGATGCACGATCCGACGGCTCAGAGGTGCGCAGCACGGTGCTATTACTTGAAATCATTAGCTTCGGTTACTACTACCAAATGTGTAGAGCCGACCCTGACTTTTCAGGGGCTTAAATCAAAAATAAAAAATGAAGCCTTTTTGTCACACTATTATTAAGGGGTAAAAAAGTATGAGGGACCCTTGAAATTCAAAATTTTTGAAGGCCTAAAACGGTCGCAACACAAGTTTTAGTTCAGGACTAGCTCTGCATATTTGTTGCATTCATGACTCCAATCATTATTAGCTTCTGTAACTCGAAGTCCAAACCCCACTCGAAAAAGCATGGCACCTTATACATGTAAAGAATCAATGAGAAAGTGAGTAATGGTTTACAAGACTTAACGCCCCGTTCCACTAAGGTTTTTATTTTTTAAATATTTATTTCTCACTTTATGAGACACATCATTCTCCCGTAATGCATCATCTTTAATTCAAAAAATAAGTTATTTTTCTTAATGAAACGGAACCTTAAGTACTTATTTCCCTCTGGTAAACAAAGTACACTCTTTTATGATTATAGCTCCTTTAAAGACTTTGAAAATTGACTGGGCTTCTCAGAGCATCTCCAACCAAGTTCTAAAACACAAAAATAGAGAATGAATGTGACATATTAAGGGGAGATTTTGTAATTTATTTCATCTTTTTTCATTTTTATGAGAGAATATTGGAGGGACTCATGGTACTTTTTAGAGATTTGGTCTTCAAAATGAGAGTTAAGGTCTCTATTTTTGGAGACCCAAAAGTAAATTTGGAGATTAAATTTCTAAAAAGTACTGTGGGTCCCTTCAATATTTTCTTGGGAAAATTGCATTTCAGTGGGAGTTGGGGCAAATAATGTCCAACTCGTGGAGAGGTTTTTTTGAAATTACATAAATATGAAACGGAGGAAAAACAATTTCTCATACATGAAACGGAGGAAAAATTATTCCCCATACATGGAGTTGGTTGTAATCGAATCTGGGTTTCCTAAGTTGCCCCTTCTATGAATTTAAGTTGCTCCTTCTATGAATTTAAGTTGCCCCTTATATGGACCTAAGTTGCCCCTTCTATGAACTTGTTGAGTATTCAATTTCTTGAGCATTTCTTCAATCTTCTTACCATTTCTATTATTTTCTGAAAAAATTGGGTTTTGGGTTACTTGCAAATTTAAGTTTTTAAAATACTTTGAGATTAATGTATTTTGGGTAATTTTTTAGAAAGAGAAAATAAGATGTATGTTTTCTAACATCCACTTTATACTTTGGTTTTAGATTCTAGGAATTGCCACATGAAATTTTTTGTTTGGTTTTACTTGAAAATGTGAAGAAATTATACTATTAGATACAAATTTATTTCACTGGCTGCTTTTCTTAGAAAAAATAAGGTGCGACTTAAGTCCATAGAAGGGACAACGTAAATCCATAGAAGGGGCAACTTAGGTCTATAGAAGGGGCAACTTAGGTTCAAATTCAGATTTGACTACAAATTGACTTCATATTTTGGAATTTTTTTTTCCTCTGGAAGTTCCAAAATATGAAGTCGATTTGTAGTCAAATCTGAATTTGAACCTAAGTTGCCCCTTCTATGGACCTAAGTTGCCCATTCTATAGATTTAAGTTGTCCCTTCTATGGACTTAAGTTGCACCTTATTTTTTTCTAAGAAAAACAGCCAGTGAAACAAATTGGTAGCTAGTAGCTTAACTTCTTCACATTTTCAAATAAAACCAAATAAGAAATTTCAAGTGGCAATTCCTAGAATCTAAAACCAAAGTATAAAGTAGATGTTAGAAAATGTACATCTTATTTTCTCTATCATTTCTATTTCTAAAAAATTACCCAAAATACACTAATCTCAAAGTATTTTAAAAACTTAAATTTGCAAGTAACCCAAATCTCAATTTTTTCAGAAAATAATAGAAATGGTAAGAAGATTGAAGAAATGCTTAAGAAATTGAATACTCAATAAGTTCATAGAATATTCAAAAAAAATAAAATAAGTTCATAGAAGGGGCAACTTAGGTCCATATAAGGGGCAACTTAAATTCTTAGAAGGAGCAACTTAAATTCATAGAAGGGGCAACTTAGAAAACCCAGATTCGATTACAACCAACTCCATGTATGGGGAATAATTTTTCCTCCGTTTCATGTATGAGAAATTGTTTTTCCTCCGTTTCATATTTATGTAATTTCGAAAAAACCTCTCCATGAGTTGGGCATTATTTGCCCCAACTCCCACTGAAATGCAATTTCCCCTATTTTCTTATAAAGTGAAAAAAGAGGGAATAGATTACAAAATCTCTTCTCAATATGTCACATCTATTATCTATTTTTGTGTTTTAAAGGATGGATTGGAGATGCTCTCAGTAAGGGGGACTACATCGGCGTTCAAAAAAAGTGGGACTACATTGTCCAGTCTGACCATTTGTGGACCAATGCTGAATCCATTTTTGTGATTAAAGTCATTCTTTTTTATCAATTTGTGCAAATATCCTATAAGTAAAAAAAATCATTTTCGAGATTAAAGTCGTTCTAATGATTCTCTATGTTCTTTTCATTCTCTTCGAACATTATAGCAAAATATACAATTCCGATCATCAATGAGAGCTCGACATGAGCCCACAAATGAAAGATTGAACCGTATGATTCTCAATCCCCGCAAAGAAGTCTGCCGAAGGCCTTATCCTTTGAAAATGAAGGCCTTATCCTTTGAAAATTAGTAGGAGGAAAGTAGTACTCCGATAAGAAAATTCTACTATAAAAATCTCATGGCAGGCTATACATCTTCCAAGATTACAGTCTGTACAATATTAGGACTTGCAAAGACCCAGGTGCCCAATTCAGGGGTCCCACACAAACAAAGGGTACGATTATACCAACATCAATGAACTAGATCACATCAGAACTCTGTAGTTTAGCGTGCATGGACGAGATTAGTACTAGTTTGGGGTTTAAGCAATTTTATCAACAAAAAAAAAAACCGAGGAGTGAGTGCCGCGACATTGTGTGTCCCACCGTATGTTTTGTTACAGTAATCGTGTAGGGCTCTCCGAATAGATTATCCATGCAAAAAACATCAAACTTTGTATTTTGTTTATGAAATGGACGGTCATGGACAGCTTAACTTCTAATTTTACAAAACAAACTTCAAGTTTTGATATGCCTATCGATGTCCAATCAAGTTGATGTTTTGCATGGATAATCCAATCGGTGAACCTTACATGATGAATGATTCAAGCTACTGTAACATATATAAGGTGGGACCCACATTGTCTTAGTGGAAACCATGCAATTTCCAGTATCGTTGAAAAGAATCTCTGTTTGGAACTTATGGAAACTAAGGAAAGAGGAGAAAATAATTACAATAGGAAATGCGGATGACAAAAAAAAATTACAATAGAAAATGGGAGAAAAGGAGGGAAAAAATTTCAGTATTCTCACCATTTGCCCATTTTCTCTCATGGAACAAATTTTAAACTCTCTCTTCATTTTCCTTCATTTTCACGTGTTCCAAACAAAGCATTAATCTTAATACGAAGACGAAAGATTAATCAAGATAAAAACAAAAAAACAAAAAAGACCAAAGACCAATACCAATACCAACGCGCCGCTTCCGCGTAGTATTCCCTCCGTCCCAAAATGCTTGTTCGGTCCGCAAAACGGAGTGTTAAAAATAATACAATTTTTGCAAGAAAAAATCAAAAGTTTTTTAACAACTTACTAGATATCAATGAGTATTTTTAATTTGTGAAAAAGGTTTTGAATTTTTTCTTGAAAAAATTGTATTATTTTTAACACTTCGTTTTGCGGACCAGACAAGTATTTTGGAACGGAGGGAGTATTTTATACCTGCCGCAACCTCCAATGCGCCGCCCCAGCGCGTGAACCGATAGAAACCACTATACCGTTAAATACAATTCGTCAACGTCTACCTTTCCATTGAGTCGTTGACACTTCAACCTGTTTCCAAAAACCCCCCCATCTCCTTCTTCTCTCTCTCTCTCAAATCCAGATCCAAATTAAGGTCTTAGCCTCTCAATCCTTCACAAAACCCAGGGTTTAACACTCCCAAACAGTTCAATCCAACGCCGCGGGCAACCTAATCGAATTCTTGGGATTGTTTCCCCGATGGAGCCGCAGCCGGTGAGGTTCACGTTGGGCAAGCAGTCGTCGCTGGCGCCGGAGCGAGGAGGCGGGGACGGGGACGGCGACGGGGAGGAGAGGGAGATCGATCCTCGTGTGAGGCTGATGTACCTGGCGAACGAGGGCGACCTGGAGGGCGTGAAGGAGCTCCTGGACTCCGGCACCGACGTCAATTACCGGGACATCGACGGCCGGACCGCACTGCACATCGCCGCGTGCCAGGGTTCCGGCGGCGTGGTGGAGCTCTTGCTTCGGAACGGCGCCGAGGTTGACCCCGAGGATCGGTGGGGAAGCACGGTATGGCAGTCACTTTTAATTCCTCTACATATAGATAGATATACGTGTATGTGTGCAACACACATGTTAATGAGCCAATAGGGTCGAGAGGGTAGGATCTTGATGATGGTAGTCATTCATTTTAAGGGTTTTGACTTACGGTGACGGCTCCAAGATTTTGTACCAGGGTGTTCAGAAATTACCCTTCTTTTAACCAAGAATATATAAAAAACCTCATAGTATGTTTGTATGAATAATGGGATCAGAATACATACCATTCATTCTAAAAAAATTGTCCACTATGCAACACAAGAACTGAAAAAAGTTGTTCTTCGGTAAAAAAATCCAAACCTTTTTCTGCACGGTAATAGAAATCAATGAGTTTTTTTTTTCTATAGTTTATGGAAAAGGTTTATTTGTTTTTAAGTTCTCATTTTGCATAGTAAATAAATTTTTTTTCCCGGAATGGAAGGACTAAGATTTTACAATTTGTCTATGGATGAATTTTCATATTTAGAGCCAATGCTAAACCGGTTCATTAATCTATTAATATCCTTTTGAGGAAAATTGTGGCAATTGGCAAATAGGTTAGGGCGGACCTTTTTGACAATGTGCTCTTCTTGCTTTGATCTCACCATTAGCATGATATGATGAGATTTTCTACCGTAGTTGTGGACCCGAATAAAGATCGTTCAAGTCAACATGTAGTTGAATTTCTTTTGAGGTTATCCTTAATTCTATGAGCTAAACAAACAATAAATTTAAATTAGTTAATGCCATGAATACAAGTAAAATTACTACATCTAGACATGGTACACGGATGACGAAGTGAGATAAGACAGGACACCATACCAATAACAATAGCACTCTCTCTCTCTCTCACTCTTGGGTGTGCAGCCGCCATTGTCGACGTACGGATTATATGCATGCTAAGAACTAAGTGAAATCTTACATCAATCGATAGCCATCTCAACAAATCGAGATTATCAAATGGAGAATTGAACGGTTCGGATTCTCACATTTCAAATCAATTCAGACGGTGCTCGAGACAAATATGATTACAGTAGATACTTACTGATATCTGATTAACTTAATTTTCTCTCTTAGATGTTTACATAGAGACATTGAAACTAAACGGCTCAGATAATCAAAGTAGGAGTGGTTTACCTTAATCGCATCAATATACCCTTTCGTCACATCCTTTTCGATCCACCATATAAACTTCTCTAGGCACCATATCATATGCTTTTTCTAATTCTATGAAAACCGTGTGAAGGTCCTTCTTGTTTTTTCTATACTTTTCAACTAATCTCTTTAACAAGTAGATTGTTTTCGTAGTTGATCTACCAGGCATGAAACCAAATAGGGTCTCTAATATTGAGAAGGATGAAAGTATGAAACCACTTCAGACTTACGTATTAGGAAGCTAACATTGTAAACAGCCTCTTGCAGATGCAATACATTATAAAAAGCATGATGCAATCAAACTTTTGGAGAAACATGGCGCGAAACCTCTGGTATGTCCAATGTGTTGGTTGTGTAGGTTTTCTGAGATTTTGATACTTATATCTCTCTGCTTATGGATCATGGTTGATATGTTTCATGTTGTTTGTTTATCTGTTCAAACGATCTAACAATCAGACGGCACCTATGCATGTCAAAAATGTCCGTCAAGTCCCAGAGTACGAAATTAATCCGCAGGAACTCGACTTCACAAATAGTGTCGATATAACCAAGGTAAGATATATGTTTTCTTTTTGATCGCCAAAAGAAAACTTAAATATACATGTTCTTTCAATTTGCTACTGGCATTTAGCCATGGTTCTGCCTATTTTGAGTTTTTATTCCCTCTGGTTTGAAACCCTGTGGTCGTAGTTGTTTGTTCCTTTATTAAGTGCGTTTGTGCTATATTATAACCTATTTTCCCTGGCTATGTTCTCCTCCACTTCTGCTTTCTTTGGTGTTTAGTGCCTTATGTTATATAGGCTAGCCTGGAATCAGGATTGTTCCATTACGAGGAACTGTAGTGGAATGGAAACCTCGAACATGTAGCATCCCCAGACTGTGGCGTTAATTTCTGTAGATTAGAGGAGTATATTATACTCTTTTCAAGCGAATAATATCAGATCAAGTTGGTGTTTTCTTGTATAATTATCATTTGGAACACATTTCTGTTTGCATTACAACCATTTTCCAACTACGATTTTGCGTCGCAAAATCTTCACCAATGCATTTTAGCTTATTTCGTTTGTTCATTATTCTAAGGAAATCAACAGAACAAACTTTTGGGTTTGCAGATTGTTATTTTACTGTGTTGTAGGTGTACCGTGTTATTAGCATTTTCTGGTACAGCAGAACTAGATAAACTTGAAAAGAATGGATGGAAATACTTATCTTATGGATGCTATTTGAAACGATATTGTTGTGCTAAAACTGATATACTTGAGTTTGCTCAGTCTCAATATCTGAGTGTAATCATTTGTGTTTTGACCTGTTTCAACCTCATATGTGCTGCTTATGACTGAAATGTGGTTTAGGGAAACTCATGCCTTTAACTTTTAAGTAATCTAAGGTAATAACTAATAAGCCTAGTTGAACAACTATACCAATTTCTGGAACATATATATTTCAATTTGACTGACTGGCTTTCGATATGATCTTGTCTAAAGTGTGGCTCTAATTATACCTGTCATTAAGATGCTGTGTTTAGCATAATAGGGATATGTTCGGCTGTGCAAAAATTTGTGTGGAAAAGTTATTGTCGGGGAATATTTATTGAAGTAAAGGAAAGTGAAACCTATTTTCTTGTACTCGATCATATACAACTTCTTTGGTAGGAAAATTGAGATAATTTTGTTCAATCTCAGAAGTAACTAGCTTAAGAAACATGTTATGTAGGTTCGTAGGTAATGACAAAGTACATACACTTCCACGAAGGAGGTGTCATATCAGACACTCGTGAAAAATGTCCAATGCTTCTTCAAAGCGTCTTAAGTGGTACATTACATCCCTAATGTCAAGCACATTACTAAAGATTAGCAGACACTTTGGTGAACTTATTGAAGTTCTTGGAACACGACCTATGAGAATCTTTTCATATTGACAATGTCATGACTCATGCGTTGTGTTGAATGCAGTTCGTACTCTTAAATGAGTAGATCAGGTTTACTACTGTCCTGTCCTTAGCCATGTCAAGCAAAGTCCCACATTACGTGGGAGTGAAGTCTAAACCATGTAACATGGTATCAAAGCTTTGGTTTTTGGGAGGTTTCGTGTTCAAGTCTCTACATTTGCAGTCTACCTCTACTCTTTACTTTGTGTTTTGCTCTGGGTATGGATCATGATATCTCCACATTACGTGGTGGTGGTGTTTTTTTAGATATACGTTGTTGGGCCCATATTCAAGCAGTTAATCTTTCGGGTAATTGGTGTTGGTGATGCCAAATACAATCATATCTGTACATGCAGAGATCGGTTGGCTGCGTGTCCCTCACTTGCATGCCTCATGGGCTGCTAGGTGAGCATGCTGCTTGTCAGGAGGTTATGGAGTGGAGTCCCTCGTCGTCTATGAAAGCAATATGTAGTTATATGCGTGAGGGCACCTTACCTTACTGGTTAGCATTTGAGTTTGAGGCCTATCTAAGACCACATAACAATTCAATCCCTAATAACATACATATCGCTAGAACTAATCTGCTCTTCACATGAGCTGTGTACTTTGGTAAGAATGATTAGAGAAGTTTGGCATAGTTTCAATCTCATTGTTAGTTTTGAACTCAAGATTTTTGATCTGCTGACTTTCTGTTGCAGCCATCATGTTTCGGCATCTTTTCAGCTTTGCAAGTTGTTATTAATCTAGGGTAAATTGACCTTATGAAACCTATCTCAGGGAACCTTCTGCATTGCTACATGGCGAGGAATACAAGTTGCTGTAAAAAAGCTTGGGGAGGAAGTGACTGCTGACGAGGATAAAGTGTGAGTGGTCTATACATCGAAATTCATGTGGTTTGCATAATTTTCTGGAATGTTTTCTCTTATTTTATCTTTACCTTAAAATGCGTAATTCTATATAGGAGGGCTTTCAGAGATGAGCTTGCATTGCTTCAGAAGATAAGGCATCCAAATGTGGTTCAATTTCTGGGTGCTGTAACTCAAAGTAGTCCAATGATGATTGTGACAGAATATTTGCCCAAGGTCTTTCTCATATTACAATCACTAGCCCTTATTAAGTTTCAACTGATGATTGATTTCCCGTTAAATGGATTGTTGATATACATGTGATTTTGCTCTCAGGTGTTATGGGTTTTCTTTTTCTTTTGGTCAATCGGAAATGGTGTTATGAGTTTTCGTCCGTGCTATTTATGCCTTGTAAATAGCAGCTCATGAGCTTTCTGATCTTGTCCCATTCTTTGTTACTTATTGTATTTTTAGTTTCCTTTGTTATAGCTTGTATATAGTACCTTAAGTTATAAGTCAGAACTACTCATCATATCATCTTTTTGTTGATCCAACATCAACATGATTCCTGCGATTCCCGCTTATTGAAAAAATAGCTCAAGTTTTGCCAATCATCAATATTCACAAGATTCTTAGCTCGAGGAAGTCAATTTGATTTAAAAGTAGTATCATGATCTTTAGATGGTGCATGCACTATTGTCTTTGTGATATAATGTAATAATCATTTTGGATTTTATGGATTCCATGTCAGCTGACATTTTGTTCAATCGACTTCTACAACAGAGTTGAACTGATGATGTTGTTCTTACAATTTATGCTGCCAATTTACCTTTGGAACTGTTCTCTTTAAAATCTACTGGTACAAGATATATTCTATTCTATTTATCAGTCTGTAAAATGCAGGGTGATCTTCGCTTATATTTAAAGAGAAAAGGAGCCCTAACAGCTCCCACAGCTGTCAGATTGGCACTGGATATTGCAAGGTTTGTTTTTCTATTTTTGCGTTTGACTTCACCTTCACTTAACATGGCTTGTTTAGAAGATTTTGTTAGCAGCCCATCTCTTTACTGTAAATTCCTTATTTAATTACATTCTCTTAAAAGTGATAATTTGAACGTTCCTGTGGACTGTAGTAGAACATTTAAATTTTAAAGAATGTCTGAAACTAGTGTCCTGTGCTGGGAACTGTAGGTTTTTTAGTTGTGTTTGTTTGTTTCTTCAAGAGTGATGCAGGGAAGTGTATGACAACGAAACTATTTGCACAAAGTAACCACGAACAACTATGAACTAGAGGTACTCCCTATTCGAACACACTATATTGAGATAAATCTCAATTTTTTATTAACTCAATAACAACCCCCTTGCCCTAAGGCTTACAACTCAATTTGTAATAATCTAGAAATACTAAAAAAGGAAACTAAATAATGGAAAACTAAATCTATGTTTAGAGAACAAGAAAACAAGAAAAGGGAAATAGAATAAACCTAATTAAGAAAACCTAATATTCTAGGCAATTAATGCTAAAACGGAAAGATTTCAAATAAAATACTGATTTCAAACTAATAAACTAGAATTCTAATATTTCAAGAATAATTAAAATATTGGCCTGCATCAAAAAGAGAGAGCGAGAGGGAGAAAGAGGCGTGGGGCAATAGAGCAGGCCAGATGCTTAATTAACTGCTTCGTACTCATGTTTGAGAAATAATGTAAGACAATGAATGGCTCATAATGGATCGAGAAAAAGTCACCAAGCGCAAAACAGGAGCTGGTTCCAGAACTTATGCAGCTGTGCAGCCTTAGGTTTTTTTGGTTTACTTAAGAATAACCAGGGGTGGGGAATAATTTCCTTGAAGTATGTTATCATTCCATTACAGGTATATGGTAGGAAATATTGAGGATTTTCCAGTTTGATTTGCCAATATTGGTTTCAGAATCAGCTATAATTGATGTCGCAATGGAGTGTAAGCCTTCATAGAGAAACTTTATGAAAGTTGAATGTCAACCATAGGAACCTAATGATAGTACTGATACAAACATCAGAAAAGAAACTACAAAACTAATTTCAGTCATGCATTACTCGATACTTTCCTTATCGATCTAATGCAGCAAATTTTGAATTGTAGCGCGTTGAGAAAAAATCGTAAACCACAAAACAGGAGCTTGTTCCGGAACTTATGCAGTTGTGCAGCCTTTGGTATAATCATTTTACTTAAAATAATCGGGGAGTAAGTGTGCCAAATTTTCAATTGACTGACTGGATCAGAAGAGAAGATTCAAGCTCTTGTTTGGAAGACGAGTTGTGGAGTGAAATATACGGTTAAGGAATGCACTATGAACTGAATTCTAGGACTCAATGATAGTCAATACTGATTAGACATCAAAAAAGCAGTAATGACCCTACAAGGTGGAGACTTGGGTTTTGATTTCTCGAATAGCATGAGCATGATGCTTGATCTCTAATTTGAACTCACAACATTCACGAAAGTGAAGCTGATCAAACATGAACGGCGCAAACAAAACGCTGAAGAACGAATCTATTAGAGAAGTGGACCAATCAGTTAGGTCTTTCCATCTTGCAGTTTGAGACTAATACATTCAAGAACGAGTCCAAATGTATCCTATTATTCTTGTAGTATTTAAAAAACCTTGGATGCTTTGGTGTTAGGAGGTTTAAGTGGGCAGGGCACACCTTTCCATCACTTAAGACACCTGTAAGTTGTAACACCTTGAAAGTTTGAATTAAATAATTGGGGTTTCAAATCATAAAAGCAAAGTTATGCATTTCATACCAACTAATTCCTTCTAGATTAGGCTTCAGTTGACTTTGAATAGTGCTTTTTATAAACAGTTCGTTTTCTGCTACATGGAATGTGGAAAGATCTGTTACATATAACATCGTAATTTGCAAAAAAAAATGGAAACTACTTTCATGTTCGTGTTAAGATGGATGTTGTTTTTTTGCAGACTTATATTGAACTCTGTCGCCTGTTGATCTTCTTAGAAATTACTTTGTTGGGGTGTTGGTACTGGTAGGGTGTTTTCCGTGTACTGGCTGTACTAGTGCTTCTTAGCTTTCGATGTTCACTTTTTATAATTATCGAAGGTTTCAGTAACTTAACTGGGGATTCTTTCATTGAGTTGATGGATACATGCTTTAGAATTCTTAAGAACTGAAGCCTCTTTTTGATGTTGTTGCTGTTGCTCTGGTTCTTTATTAAAATTAGTTTCAAGCTAACAGGAACACTTGACTGTCTGTGTTGTTACTCGCCCAAGACTTTGCTAACTCAGCCGTTGGGTCCGACTGTTTTCCTTACGTTGTTTTTGGTGATTTATCCAGGGGTATGAATTACTTGCATGAGAACAAACCTGAAGCAATTATCCACCGTGATCTAGAGCCTTCGTAAGTTATCTTCTTTAGTAGCTTTTCTTACCTGTGCAAGAGAAGGGTGCCTTTTATCCAAACTATTTGTGTTGTGTACGAGTAAGATAACAGAAATATATTGCGGGATGATTCTGGGTGTCTGAAAGTTGCTGACTTTGGAGTGAGCAAGCTGCTAAAAGTAACCAGCAGAGTCAAAGAAGATAGGCCGTTGACCTGCCAAGACAATTCTTGTGAGTGTGCATAGTTAAGGATAGTGTTCATGTTGCCTATCCAAATTGTTCCTTCTTCTTTTTTTTTTTTTTTTAAAGAAACTTTTTATGTTATCTATTAAGGTCATGCAAATGCATTGGATTATGGATTGAGTTAGAATAGTATTAGATTGTATGGAAGTTATCTTAGTTGCAATGACCTCTTATCGAGATGGCGAATCTACCTAAGACCTTGCTCCCACGCTCCCAAGTCAGACTCTCCTTGGAACCTTGCTCCTGTCGAGAAAGAAACCTGCTCTAAAGTTGGAACCTTGCTCCTGTCGAGATAAGATACTAGAAAAATAAATATCATATGCACTTATATTAGCTAAAACAATATTTACAGTTCACACTTCACACGAATTACAAATTATATTATTTACTTTTATTTCATATTGCTATTTTCATAAATTATTCCTAGTTGCGCGCCCCTGGCGCTCCCAAATATGAAGCTTCTATGATCCTTTGCTATGTTTCGAAGTTCATATATTTCTGGTGCATTACTGTAGTTGGGTTCAATGTTCCTGATGGGTCAAGTGTCTTATGCACGGTTTTCTGTACATAGGACTTTTTCGGGGCAGTAATTTTGCTGAATTTCTGTTTTGAAATATGTTTTATGGTTTCTAGATTTGACATACCGCTCGAACTTCGTTCCAATTGCCAAGTGGCAACACAATTATCCTTTTTTAATTAAATTAATTCAGCTGCTACTGAATTTATACTCGGTGTACTAACTGTAGTACGTATGGACAGGTCGATATGTGTCTCCAGAAGTTTTTAAAAACGAAGAGTATGATACCAAAGTGGATGTTTTCTCATTTGCTCTAATTTTACAAGAGGTAAAGGTTTAAAGGTTTTGACCCTTCATCCTTCTTCCCATTGGAAGTTAGATTCTGTTATTCTTTCTGTCTATTCTCCTCCAGTTTTCCATTATTTGGGTCCAATATTTTCTGATCATGGCATAGGATGATATTATTAGTATTTTATTTGTTTCCCCATGAAAAGTTGATGTGTTTATGTTTATGTTGCATAATCGGGTAAATTACACGGCCCTCCTAAAAGGTTTATGACTAATACATTAGCACCTCTGAGGTTTTGGAAAATAAATTCCCACCTTGAGGTTTACATCCCAATGCACATTGCCCCTCTATGGATTTTACTGATGCCACCCCCTATAATATTGGAATGACAATTGTAACCCCTTGTCCTGTCTATAATATTGGAATGACAATTGTAACCCCTTGTCCTGTCTCTCCTCCCTCTCTTCAGACTATTTATAGAACCAAACTCAAAGCCCCACAATGTTTTAAAAAGCATGCTCCTAAGCAAGACACATAAGGCGAAGGTACTGCGCTTCAACGTGCTGAAGCAGTGCGAGGGTGGCAAAGCGCAGTGGTGGCACAAAATGCACGTGCCTCGGGGCTAAGCGAAAGGGGCATGAATCGCGCGCTTAAGCATCAACTATGCATAGTCTTTGTGTTTAATCAGAGTCGTCCAATTGTTTGTCTATCGAGCACTTAATGAGTTTCTAAAAGCCCTAAGGCAACTACAAAAAAACTTCAAAGCCAACACAAAACTGTAATGCCCCAAGTAGACCATTGGCCCAATAACTTGATTTTGATTCACGAGGCATACCACATGGCCCAAAATGCTTAAGCCCAAGGTACTAGTAGTAGCCCACATTGTTTGTTATATACCCAAGATTATCCATGTAGACTTCTAATGTGGGACGGGTGTTACAAAAACGGTTTAATGGCACATCATCAGCTACTACACATGCTTATAGATGAGGTCCTTAGGATGCTGAATGGGACCAGTAGAGTACGAAGACGGTGATTCAGATGAAGGAGAATACGAAGATGTGAAAGGCAGTTGCTTACCCTACTTTTGATACCCATCGTCAGCCTCTTTGATAGAATTAGTCGGGGAATCTGAGAGGCAGTGGCAATCAGCGGTTTGAGTCCTTCCTTTTTGGAGTGCAATTTTGTTCACCCTCCCTAAAAGAGGGTGAACAAAACCCTCTCCTATTGGCTAAGACCTTATAAGGGGACCAATCTTAACCCAACCTAACCCAACCCAAGTTAAGTTGGATACAGGCCAATCCAGCTCGAGACGACTGTGACATGATCGACTGCCTTCTTCTTTGGTAGTGATGACGGTGATAATGTCAATGATGACCTAAGCAACAAAACCACACCCATGACTTAATTTCTATCTTGATCTAATCTGTACCATTTGACCCATGAAAAGGGGATCTACAGCAGGGCAATATCAAAGGTCACTAGAAAGCAAGCACTGGAAAAGATGCGTATTTATTTTCTTACGAATTAATGAAAGCTTGTTGCTACTCTCTCTGTATTCATGGGTTCAGAGGGGGGATTTTTTAATTAATTACAGATGATGGAGTCGGGGCAGTTGTGGAACTGGGCCTTGTGGTGGCGGTGGAGAAAGGAAAGAGAAGGGAGGAAAGGGGATGGATCCAACCGCAAGCTGTTGTGCTGATGATTGAGGCCATGGAAGGGAGCAGGGAGAGAGAAAGGACATGGGTGGAGAGAGAGACGATTCAAAAGAGAGAGATTAGTGCATAAAAACTTAGGGTTGGATTAGGTTGGGTTAAGAGTGGTCCCCTTATAAGGTCTTAGCCAATAGGAGAGAGGGTTTGTTCAACATCTTTTAGGGAGGGGGAACAAAATTGCACTCTTCCTTTTTCTTGTCGGCAATACTATCTTCTTTATAGACGAGAATCAAATCTTTTGGCATGGTTTTGACTCTGCAATTTGTTTGACCGCAAATCTTCCTTTCTTTTAAGACAACGATCAGTGATGGATAAACCTAACAGGACATGTCAAATTCCTCACGAAGAAGCTTCTACATTGTGACTGGAGGCAAAACATTGTGTTGGGTTGAGTTCCAGAGTGATGTCGCCGCCGATGAAACTCTAGTTCCTCTTGTACTTGTTCTCAGAATGTTACTTTCACATGCCTACATTCGAAATCCATAAATGTTCAGCTATCATATAGAGCAGATCAGGTTGATGGTGGAAGATCTGAGAAAGCGTGGTTTTGGTGTGGTAGTGTACGGGTATGGTGCGGATTGCTGGGTCGGTGGGTATGGTGCAAGTGGAGGTGGGCTGGGGGGTGGCCACTGATTTCTTTTTTGTGGTAAGTTAAAATTTTATTAACCAAACACAGGACATCTCCACCGGGGCACACCCCTGAAAACAGAGCAAACCCTACACCAACCTACCAGCATATAACCAAACCAAACCAATCCGAGCCTTATGTCCCAATCACTTGGGGTCGGCTACATGAATCCGTTTTCTCCATTGAGCTCTGTCGAGGGCCCCTTGTTTGCACAAACCTATTATACTCAAATTTTTGCGCACCACAACATCTAATGTCAATTTAGGTCTACCCCTCCCCGTAGCATTGCTACCCAAAACTATCCTATCCGCTCTCTTTACTATTGCATCTCCTGGTCTACGGTAGACATGCCCAAACCACCGTAGCCTATTCTCCCTCAACTTCTCTTCTGTAGGTGCTACACCTACTATCTCACGAACCGTTTCATTTCTAACCCTGTCTCGCCTAGTCTTACCACACATCCACCTCAACATTCTCATTTCCGCTACACTCATCTTGTTCACCTGTTGTCTCTTAATAGGCCAACACTCTATCCCATAAAGCATCACTGGTCTGATGGCAGTTCCATAGAATTTGCCCTTCAATTTTGTGGGTACCCTCTTGTCACAAAGTACACCAGTAGCGCTCCTCCACTTGAGCCACCCCACTTGGATCCTATGGGTTACATCATCGGCAATCTCTCCATCACTACTAATAATTGAGCCTAAGTACCTAAAATGATCGCTCTTAGGTATCTCCTGGTCTTGGATCATCACTCTTTCTTCGAGCGTACTGTTGGTGCCACTAAACTTGCACACCATATACTCAGTTTTACTCCTACTTATTCGAAAGCCCTTTGACTCCAATGCTTCCCTCTAAATTTCTAGTTTTGTATTGACACCTCTAGCGGTTTCATCTACGAGGACAATGTCATCTGCAAACATCATACACCAAGGGATATCCTCTTGAAATTGTCTGGTCAATTCATCCATAACTAAGGCAAAGAGGAACGGGCTCAAGGCTGACCCTTGATGCAATCCGACAGTGATTGGAAATTCACTCGTTTCCCCTACTGGTGATCGAATGGTAGTGACGGCACCATCATACATGTCTCTAATCACCTCGATATACCCTTTGGTCACTCCCTTTCTCTCCAGAACCCACCAAATGATGTCCCTAGGCACCCTATCATATGCCTTTTCTAAGTCCATGAAAACCATATGAAGATCATTCTTCTTTGCTCTGTACTTTTCTACCATTCTCCTTAATAGGTAGATAGCTTCCATGGTTGATCTCCCAGGCATGAACCCAAACTGTTTCTCTGACACCGTAGTCACCATCCTCAAGTGATGTTCAATAACTCTCTCCCACAATTTCATCGTGTGACTCATCAATTTAATACCTCTATAGTTGTTGCAGCTTTGAATATCCCCTTTATTCTTATAGATAGGTACTAGCGTGCTCCTTCTCCATTCATCGGGCATCTTCTTAGTCATAATAATCTTGTTAAACAATTTCGTCAACCAAGTCACTCCCAGGTCACCTAGACTTTTCCACACTTCAATAGGTATACCATCTGGTCCTAAGGCCTTACCCGGTTTCATCCTTTTCAAAGCTTTAACCACTTCGAACTTTTGTATTCTCCGATAGAATTCATATTCTATGTTCTCACCAAGTACATACACTTCCTCCCCACCAAAGCTTCCTTCATGTTTCTCATTTAACAACTTTTCGAAATATGACTTCCATCTATCCCTGATCGCCTCGTCTTTTACCAACACCACCGAATCAATATCTTTTATACACTTAACTTGAGAAACGTCTCTAGTTCTTCTTTCTCGCGACTTAGCAAGTTTATAAATAATCTTTTCTCCATCTTTACTATCGACTCTATTGTAGAAATTCTCATAGGCTTTCAATTTAGCCTCCCTGACGGCTTTCTTAGCCTCCTTGCTAGCTTGCTTATAACCTTGAAAATTTTCCTCATTCCGGTCTTTTTGCCACTTTTTGAAGGACTCCTCTTAGCTTTTACCATGGTTTGAACCTCGTCACTCCACCACCATGTCTCCTTAGAAATTGGACCTTTTCCCTTCGACTCCCCAAGAACTTCTTTCGATATTCTTCTAATACCGTCGGCTATGGTATTCCACATGCTGTCACTATCGCCTTCCACTTCCCACCAAACTTCTTGAGACGTTCTTTCCTTGAATACCTTTAATTTCTCCCCTCTTAGGCCCCACCATTTAGTCCGTGGGCAACTGGTTTCTTTTCTCCTTCTAATATTCCCCTTGAGACAGATATCTAACACCAAAAGTCTATGCTGTGTCACTAGACTCTCTCCGGGAATAACCTTACAATCCTTAAGTTTTGAGGATATGATCCAAACGGATGTAAGGATTGTAACAGACAAAACCATAACAGACAAACAACCAAGCAACAGAGTCAATCTAGGCCTCCCTTGCTACAACAACAGAGACCATAAACCTAGCAAAGAATATTACAAGAGATGTTCCAGGTCAGACATATGCTTTGATTAGTTGGAGACGTCTTCAAGTTCTTCCAAGCACTAATGCAAAATCTCAGTTCAGAGATGATTTTCTGCACAAGAAGTAGATTGTTGTATGTTATGTGGGTAGTGGTGGTGGTCCATGAGTGATGGCAGTGTCTTTGGATGTGGGTGTGGTTTGTTTTGGCCCTAGGCGTTGGGTAGGGAGAGCTGACAGAGGTAAAGGAGGTAGATGCAAGGGATAGTGAGGTAATTTTAGTTATAAAGTTAAGGGCATTATCTCAGTGAGAGACAAACACTGATGTCAATGTGGTTTTCCCCAAGTGAAGGGTGAATCTTACTAAATACAATTATCAGGGATTTAGGGGAGGTCAGTGTTGTTTACATTTAAGTAATTTGGTTATGTACTGCATGTTTGTTACCAGTCCTGGGTATCTTCTGGTTCATGTTCAAACGCAAAATGATACTATGACTGTTTCTGATCTGTGCAGCCCTTTTTGGAAGATATCTGGTGATTAGTAAATCATATCGGCTCTGGTTTATGCAAACAGAAATACCAAAGATACACTTTACTAATCACCAGAAACCCTGATCTTGACAACCTTTGATTCGCAGCTTATGCCAATCGTGCACTAGATGTTATGGGGTATTGGTTGCATATATTTGAAGTTCTTATAGCTCACGCCTAACGAACAGTTGGCTTTAAAGCTTGTATTATCTTTTCTGATACTAAAATTTGGAACAAAAGTTGGTAAAAGAATTACATATTGGCTCAAGTTTAAGTATGTGTAGTGGGTAAAATAAAAGACAAACACAAATGGCATCTGTTTTTCTGGTCAGTTGTCAGAACTTATGAATCATCTAATTGGGAACGAACTCTACAGGGTGAAAGAAAGTACCTTTTATTTTTCGAATTCTTTTAAGTTTTGAGGATATGATCCAAAGCGGATGAAAATCAATCCCACCTTTGCCGGGATCTTGCCATGATTTTTTTCTCTTTGGATTTGACTCATTAGTTAGTTAAATAGAAAGGCCCATTTGGGAACAGCCATGTACAGCTAGCAAGAATGAACAAAACAACCTGAGTTGGTACTGTTTGTCTTATGTGTTAGCGATTACAAAGAGAAAAGAAGAAGATTTAGGAGGAAAGATAGAAAACAGAGAGGTATATGGTAAACACTTCACTGGACATCAGTTAATTGTCCTCCATTATTCACAAAAGGAGTTGCAAAAAGACCGGAGCTCTGTTCAGCTTAATAAGTTGACTGTGTACTTCCGATATTGTCGTTCTTTCTTTATCACCTGATGCCGGGTCCAATGAGGTTGAACTTGATCGATATCAGTGATGATTTTTCTGCTTTGTCATCGCAACAAAAGCATCATTCAACACCAATTTCCACGCTGTGACATTTCTTCCCCAGTCCCAAGTTAGATTGTAATGAAGTGGTAAACCTTGATGAAAGGTTGGAAGACACGGATTCTCGACTCCATGACCAACTCTGTGCAAAATGGGAAGTAAATAAAGTGATTGTATTTGTTGGTGGTTTTAAGGACATTAATTGACCGAAAACAAATCAATGGAAACAATATGAAAAAAGCACCTAGGGATCAAAGATATCCCATCAATCTTTTCTTTCTAGTATTCTTATCTCTGTTTGTAACTCAATTGTGAACTACCTGAGGATCCCCCAATAGGGAGATCGGAAGATTAAAATGTTGCCTTGGAAAACAAATCTCATCACATGATTTATTATCTTGATTGTTTGACCAGTCCATGAAAACCCGGTTAACTATTTGGAAAGGAATTTTTAGATTATAGCTAATGCTTTTGGACAAATTCCTTGCTCATTATAGGCTTATTATAAGCTGGCATTTCTTTTGTCTTTTAACTTAGATGATTGAAGGCTGCCTCCCTTTTTCCGCGAAGCAAGAAAATGATGTCCCTAAAGCGTATGCCGCAAATGTTCGCCCTCTATTTCGAGCTCCAGCCAAGCATTATGCTCATGGACTTAAAGAGTATGCTCTATATGTTTCTTCTTCTTGTCTGCAAAACTAACTTTAAAGTTTCTTTTTTTTGTATGTATTGTAGCATTTTAGTGCACTTATTTGTATTTGATGCTATCAACATCTATCATTATTATCTCCAAAGTCTGTTTAGTATTTTCATTTTGATAACTGCAGACACTGGGTTTTCCCCCCTCAACAATATCTGCGATTCTTGACGCGACATTTTCAGCCCATAAATATTCTACTGTGTAATGTGTTTAAATGAAGACAGTGAGGTGTGATGCCTAGTTCCAGGCTAAAGTGTAGACAAATACTACTACAGCTTCTGCACTTTAGGGACATGCAGGCTCCACATTTTGAGAAAAATAAAATCAAGTCAATAGGAAGGGCACAAAACAAATTTAGTAATTTCTTTTACTAGAAGTTGTCCCATGCAACACACAGGATATAACAGTATATACATCGTAGAATAATTGCTAACAAATGTTCTGGTAATTTCTGTTTGTCTAAATAGAAATGTGCATATCATAGATATATATGAGTTATTATATGTCCTGTGACATGAAAGAAAATAGTATTATTATTCTTGTTGTTCTAACTTCTAAGTTTCTAAGTTTGACTTAGAACAGCATCGATTGGTAACTTGTTTAAACCTAACTTCAAATATATTGATTTTAATTAGCAATTTAATGTGGGGGGCAACTATATAAGTGGAAAAAAATTGTTTGAGGATTTACGTTTGTGTAGGTATCTAAACAAAAAGGAACAGAAGATGGGTGTTCAAGTAAACAAAAAGGAAGTTTTGATATAGTAAGATAGGGAGGGCATCATAGCTGCAACTTTTGGCAGCAAACATGTTAGCAAAATGGTAGTGATACTGATTAGTGTAGTAGATGAGAGTAACAGGGTTCAGTGCTGTAACTTACCTTCTCTCTCTGTCTCTCAAACAGAAAATTGGGTTGTAGTAGTACATTACCGGTGGAATGTACAAGAGTACAAAGGGCTAAGTACCTCATGGAAACAGCTATTATATAGTTAATGACACGAGTACTGCTGTGTACATATGCAATGTACATACCATGTACATATGGGTTTTGTGGGGCCCACCTCAGGTCCCACAAAGATGATTCGAACCGCCCATTATTTTTAATATAATTTTTTATGGAGCCCTGTAAAAAATCTGCTCAACCCGATATCGCAAGGATTTTTTCTGAATTTGTAGTAACAAAACTGAGCAGTTAAGTAGTTTTACCCCCACAAATCCAGAAAAAATCCTTACCAATATCGGGTTGAGCTGATTTTTTCAAGGCTCCATAAAAAAATGTTTTAAAAATAATAGGCGGTTCGAATCATCTTTGTAGGACCCGAGATGAACCCCACAAAACTCATATGTACGTGGTATGTACAAACTCGTATGTATTCATAGCTTTATTGTATTTCTTGCATGGCTTTGGAATTGCAAATGTGAACTTACAGATAGGTATGTCCATTGTCAATATTCACGAAGAACACTATGTACATAGTTAAGCAATGCCTTGACAAGCTAAATCATCACTATACATGGGTTCATGTCTCGTTGTCTTTGACTTTTTCTCTTGGTTTTTAGCTGTTAAATTCCTTGGGTCATATCCATGATGAGTTAGGAATTAGGATGACAGTGATATTTATGCAAGTATGAAGTCTTAATCCTGTATTTCTGGCTTAGGTTGATTGAGGAGTGCTGGAATGAGAGCCCAGCAAAGAGACCGACATTCAGGCAAATAATTTCTAGGTTGGAGACCATCTATGGCAGTATCGGTCACAAGAGGGGTTGGAAGGTTTCTCATCTCTTTCCCTTTCTCTCTAAACATAGTTGACCGGGATCTCCTTTTTTCTGTTCATCTATGTGCTTCAATATATGTGTATAAACGTTTATATTGTGAATAAACAATAACCGCATAACATAAGTGAACCTTTATAATTAAGTAATTTATCAGTTCGATTGGGCCTAGAAAGAAGGCAACCAACGAAAATGTAACAAACTCTTTGTGGGTCTCTAGAAACTTAGCAGACGAGTTGTGAAGTACCTGACAGGTTGAAAGAGCCATATCTTGTTAAGTTGTCCTGAATACTTACCTTATCCGTGGAACTGGGTGATTGTAGTCCATGTGGTGGTCCTTTCGGTTATCATTTCCTCGGTTGCATGTTCTTACCTGCATGATTAATCTCTCTCTCTCATTCACATCTACTATCACCCGCAAATACATGTT
Source organism: Rhododendron griersonianum (assembly GCA_018127125.1). Classification (NCBI taxonomy): domain Eukaryota; kingdom Viridiplantae; phylum Streptophyta; class Magnoliopsida; order Ericales; family Ericaceae; genus Rhododendron; species Rhododendron griersonianum. Next base: position 30,982,863 of record CM030800.1, read on the forward strand.
TAATTTTTTCATTATACAATTTCAGTTGGACTAGTCAGGGACACACTAGGGTAAGGCTGCCATGAGTTTTTGGGCTCCGAGGCGATCCTGTGAAATGGTGTCCCTAAACTTTTGTATAACAAAGTTTCAAAAGTTATTATTTCAAGAATTAAAAACGACAAAATATGGTATTTTAGCGAAACCGATTTTCCACACAAGAAAGACAACTGAATTTGTAATAAGAAAATAACTGAATGAATTGCAACATCGCGTCAGTTGTACTGTATCTTTATTTAATTCAACAATTCATTACGTTTATTTATCGTAGCATTTTCCATAGACAGATAGTCAATTTATTCAATGTCATGTTTGACCAAAGTTTGTTGAAGTCAAAATTTATAATCTTTGGTCCTTTATGAATATTTTTTTTGGGGTCAACATATGCATAAAGGTTGGACCTAATTGGATTTTGATAAGGTAAATTGAAGTGGGAATTAATGAAGAAACTATTTTTAAGCTTAATATAAGGGTTCTTAAGTGGGCCAAGCTAGCTTTCAATAGGACCTTATAGAAATAGTAGTATTTATCATAAAAAGCTACTCCCTCCGTCCCCTTTTTAAAGTCTAGTATTCCATTTTGGGCTGTCCCTTAATAAGTGTCCATTTTGTAAAGTTAGTGGGTAAAAGTTGGTACATTTTCCATTTTGCCCCTAAAAGTAGATTCCATTTTGAAAAGTTAGTGAGTAAAAGTGTTATGATGATATTTTTATGGAGGGCAAGTAGGGAAAGTGGAGGTAAAAGTTGATGTGAAAGGTGTAATGATAATGTTTTCTTAATAAGTTAGAGTTATGAAGCGGGACACTTAAAAAAGGACGGAGGGAGTACAAGGCACAATTGAGTCAGAATACTCAGAAACACCACAGCGTTTTAGGCTACAAGGTAACAAGAGAGACTCAAACCCTAAAGCTAATACATAGTTGAATCACCCACGCACCACTGGGTTGCTGCCTCTTTTGCCAAGTGCGGTCTTATGTTTTGGGAAAAAAATTGGCGGCGGAAGGTGACCGCTTTGCTGACTTGCCCCGAAGGCCGGCCTTGCACTAGGGATTAGAAACCTGACGTTTGGGACACACTAAGGACACTTCGGAGATCAGATTGCAGTTTGTAAGCGTTGGGGAGGTAGAAATTGCCACCAATGCTTAATTTTCTAATATCCTTCAATGACTGTTGATTGTATATCTTCACAATTCTAACATTGTTTGTCTGATCTCTATTTCATCCCAGATTCAACTTATTACATAGAACATTATTCAATGTGCCGGTATCCTAATGTGTGTACTCATGATGTATTGTACAGGTTAGAACCTTTAAATGCTTTCCTAGTTTCGAGGCCATGTTGAAGAAAGATCATGGCAGTCGAAGTAGCCACAGCCGTTCATCTCGCTCAACCAGAAGCATATAAATGTGTGGGATTTATGCTCCTTTTACCTTGTGAGTGCAGTAAATTTAAGCTTTTAGTTCATGGAAAAAAGGCCATTTATAGATTCTATTGTAATTAGGGAGTCAGTTTTCTAAGGTGCTTTTCAACTAGTAGGCACGGTCTTATTCATCAACAAAAGTTCATATGCGTTCTATTACAAGAGATATAGACTTTCTACATACACTACCAATGTAATCGCGTTCAGCTCTGTAAAATATTTTTCATTAGTCTACGGCCCATGTATAATCTATTTGAGTAATGCGATAGCATGTCTCCCGTATTAATCCTCTGGCTGTTGCTCGGATGTTGCTGTTTTTCTTAAGTTTTGATGAACATGGAATTGTATGCAGTCTCCGAATCGATGCATAAACCCAACTGTTATCACCGTAACCATTGTGCTCCGGATCTTGGGGGTTGGTGGCTTCATGCATGACGGAGGTTTTGTTGTCGTGTATGTGCGCGCGTGCTATATATTTTGACAGATAGATAGAAGGGGAATATGAGAAAGGAAAGTTATATCTTGCAGCAGTGGCACTCGAACCTTGGCGTCACACCCAACAATGAAGAGTCTCAAAGCCAATCACTTGGTCTCCTATGTGGGTTTTATTTCTTTCCCAAGGATAGTAACAATGAAAAGTCCGGTTTTTGGTCTGCGTTCGGTTTTTATTCCAAAACACTGGTTTTGGGACCAATCTCTGGAAACCCACACAAATATCGGTTATAGTCTCATGCTTTATGTACTTTTGTCCGCATCTCTCCCTTGAAAACTATAGAAAAGCTCAAAAGCCGGTTCTAAAGTTTATGAACGAAGTAGAAAAAATGATCCCAATGTCCGTCATTGGAGAAATTATCTATTGCCCTGAGGCATGCTGGAGCATTGAATTTTGACGATTTATTTATTTCTATTTTGAGCTCCATTCATTTGATGGGTGTCCCACACAATTATGTGCTATGAAATCTGCAGTGGGATGAACAGATTGCTTGTTTAGGCCATAAAGCAGAGAGAAAGTGGACTCAAATTAGATAACTACAGGATTTAAATTTTGTTCTCATTTCCTAACATGTTGAATTTGTTCAACTTCCTCTTTTTTTGAACAGCGAAGAAGAATTTTATTAATAGAAAAGGAAATGATAGTACAGGTAAAAGACTAAGAGAAAGCATCACAACGCAAAGACAACATCTCAACTATGTTGGCACCTTGTCCCGCAACAATCATCTGCATCTCAGCCCGTTAGTTGATAAGGGATCAACTTGAAAAACCCAAAGAAAATGGGAGTAGCAGCCCACAAAACAAATCAGATGTGTTTTGTTGGGGACGTAGATTTGGTAGGTAGAAACTTAAACTTCCTTAACTCCTCACTCAGATGTGTAATGTGGGGACGAAGATTTGGCAGGTAGAAACTTAAACTTCGGCTCAAGCTCCTCCCAACACCTTTCTCCTCCTTATCCGTCTAACCCTCCTTTGGTATAACACCCCGAACGCATATTGAAAATCCGAACGGTTAATTTTGTCCATCTTGAAGAGCAAGACATCTCTTTAAAAAATGAACTCAATCAGACATCGATAAGTATCCGAACAACTCGTGTTTTGTTTACCGCAGTTATAGTTCAATACTAAAGTCGTTCAACATGTAAAAATGTAGTAGTTGTTCACCTACTTAACAAGTGTTTGTAGGAGTAAGGGAGGGCAGATGTTATGCCCTTAATTAGAATACCGGCCGAAAGCTTAAATCAAAAGCTGTGAGCGGTTTACCAAAAAAAAAAAATCCCAAGGTGTTCGTCACCTGAGACTTAGGAGTTTGCTCCCCTTTAAGGTGTCACTACAACAAAAATCGTCTATCGCGACGAAAGCTAGTGACGAAATTAAATTTCGTCGCCAAATGGTACCTTATGGCGAGAAAATTGGATTTCGTCGTTAAAGGGGATTTTTTTTGCGAGGAAATAAAATTTTGTCATCAAACTTTTTAACGAGGAAATTGAAATTTTGTCGTCAATGGGTACTCATCGGCGACGAAATTTGAATTTCCTCGGCATTCGACGACGAATTTTGAAATTTCGTCGCCAATTCAAAAAGTAATTAATTTTTTCATATTCTCATCGGCAAAAAGGAATTATTTGACGATGAAATTTGAAATTTCGTCGCCAATTGAAAAATTAATTAAATTTTCGTATTTAAAAAATTCATATTATTTAAAATAATAAAATCATTATTCAAATATATTATATATGTAATATAAAAAGAACAATTAAATTTTTTGAACAAATGTGTATATATATTTGATTTTGCAATGTTATCAACAAGTTGTCATGTGGTTGGAGTATTTGTTAAGGAATTGGAGGCGGGTATCAGCAAAGCAAAGCATTATTTTTCATCAAATTCTTATTATTTCAGTATGTACTAAGTAAATGTATTTCAATGCTTAAATTAAGTTTAGTATACATACAAAATTATATATGTTATTGATTTTGGCACTCCACTCTTTAATAACAACACTTGGGAGCCCAAGAATTAGGCTCCATTTGGATGAAAAAGAAAGTGACTTATATATTTTTTTTCATCTTTATTCAAAAAAAATTCGCATTAGTTGGTTTTGCGTCAAATTTTTGTGACTTATTGATTTTTTTTATGAGAGAAACCGGAAAAGTAAAAAAATATGATAAAAACTCCCAATTTTTTGAATAAAGACAAAAATTTTGACTTATTGTTGTCTTTTTAAAAAAAATTAAAGTTTCGATTAAAATTTTATACTTTTTCAATTCCTCTCATCGAGATGAATCAATAAGTCACAAAAATTTGACGCAAAATTAACAAATGCAAATTTTTTTTGAATAATGACAAAAAATAAGTCATTAAATGTCTTTTTCATCCAAATGGAGCCTTACTCTCACGCTCAAGAGGGGTGGAATGGCTAGTTTGGGTGGTACACTGGCAAGGCCGAGCCCCATACCATCGGGAAAAAAACATAATTAAACGAATGAAAAAGACACTTAATGACTTATTGATTATGGTGGTGGTGGAATGGTGAATGTGGTGGTGGTGGTGGAGTGGTGATTGTGGTGGTGGCGGAGTGGTGATTGTGGCGGTGGTGGTAGTGGTGGTGGTGGTAGTGGTGACGTCGTGGTGGTGGTGGTTTCGGAAAAAAAAAAAACGAATTAGAAATAGTATATATAATAAATATTAGTCTTCTGGTAATAGATGGTGTGTTGGTGTAGTGGTAAGGGCTTGGGTATTGTAGGTGCAAGGTCATGGGTTCGAAAACCACTGGGAGCAAAAAAAGTGAGCATAAGGGTGGAAAAAGTTTTTTGCTGCAAACACAATCGCCGACGAAAAATTTCGCCGCCATGGGAATAAATTAACGAGGAAATAATTCGTCGGCCATGGGAAACATTAGCGAGGATTTAATTCGTCGGCCATGGGGAGTCATTGACGAGGAAAATTCATTTTTCGTCGGGAGGGGTCTTCCGCGTGAAACAAAGATCGACGAAAGGGACGACAAATTTTTTTCGTCGGCAACAACTTTGGCGACGAAAAGCATGCAATTGGCGAGGAATTTGTTTCGTCGTCTTAGACCTTTTTTGTTGTAGTGTGTCATGTTCAGTTCTTCTTATCAGCAACTCTAAGAGCTACTTTACCCCTCCACGCGTAAATGTATAGTGAAACGGCTGTGAAGAGACTGTATGGATTAGTTCGAGGTGCGTGTAAGCTGGCATAGGATACCCAACGCTCGGGAATTACCCAAAAAAAGAAAAGAAAGCAGCTGTAAGCCAAGTTGGATTGGCATATTGCTCTGATGTAGTCATTGTAGGATCCCACCATATGTTCAAAGTGATGGCTCTGATCTGATCTTGCATGAAAATAAATTACTGTTTGGAAGGCCGAGTGCTTCTCCCTTTGTTACCATATAAGTGATATCAATATCATGGAAGTAAATGGAGGCCTGGTTGTCACATGGCATGGGAGATCGACCTTCACTTTAATCATACAACTCAGTGATCCAGTAATAGTTCAACAATTCACATGTCCAACATATGAGCTCTTTTTTTTCCACTTTCCTTTCTAGCGCAAGAACTATATGTATATGATCTTCTAGTGCAGTGGTGTTCCTTTTTTTTTTTTTTTGGAAGGGAGTGAAGTGGTGTTCGGATGATAAGTAAAAAAATCGTTAAAGTTACGATAATTCACAATTGAATAGATTTGATATGACACTTTACTTGGATGATCACGTGTGATATGGAGGGATGGCATTACGTACAAATTAATGCGTTTAGGGATAAAACAGGGTATCAACAGGGGCAACCTACAAAGACGGGTCCAAGAGGCGGATAAGTTTGGGCATGCATCCGGCATACCCAACTTTCAAATTTTCATTTGAATTTTGAAATATTCGATGTTGTGCAAGATTTGCTTAACTTGTTTTTTTCAAAAATTCGAACACCCTATCCATGATTTTCTGGAAAAAAAATCTGTAACCATCCTCCTAATACTGTATGCATCTCTAAAAAATTTAACACTAGCTTCTACATTTTTTCATTTGGGATAAATATGGATGTATAAGATTAATTATATGCCTACATCACATATGAATATGCTTTCGAAGTTGATATGCTCAGCGCAAATATGTTTGACAAATTTTTAATATGGAGTAGTAGTTTTGTAAGGTACGTAACGCCCTGAAGGTTTGATACGTTAATAAAAGATTTTGTAAAATAGAAAACATTTTCCATTTAAAAGAACTGGGTTTGGTACATGAATTAATTACATTGTCACAACCCATATTAATCGGTAAAGTTTAGATTTAAAATTAAATACAGGTCACAAATGAGTTAAGTAAAAGTTGACCCATCTAATTACTAATACATCCACGACTCTACCATTTCTTCGACCTCAATGTTCTCCACGATCTCTGTGGAAGTGCATAGCAGATATATTCGCCATCTATACCTAGTGTGAAATATCAGGGCAACGTAGTATCGCAAGTGATCACAAACAATCATTAACACATAAAAGTTTTTGTAAACTGATCATATGTTATTGAAATCTAATTAGTCAACATATTAATTTCATTACTTGATGCTCTTGTACCCTATGATCCAATAACCTATACTCCCATATGCCACGCCTAACTTGTAGTTTAGGACGTGACATGGCTTAGCTTAGGACATACTTATGTATCAAGATTGCACTATTTGAGTGCACGCCTTATAAATCTGGTGGTTCCTCCTTAGACGGGATTGTGAATTCGTGTGCCTCAAAAAATGAAAGAGTGTCTTGTACATTCGGATTAGACTATGCATCCATAATTGAGAGATCTAGTCCAAAAATTTGTCATCGGGGAGTGGTGGAGCGAAGAAAATGATTTAATTATTTTCTCATCAAGTATTTTGGGCCACTGATCAGCACAGTCAAAATGGTTGCTCATATGCATCCGGCCACAACAAGATCAGGCGCCAGAGTGTAAATCCATAAACAAGGGTGCACAAGAGGGGCTTGATGAATTACCAAGAGCCTTGGAACAAGAATATATATGGGAAATACCAAAAAGTTTTGGACTGAATCATGGGCTACATCGCTTCTATTCTACATTCCGAACTTTCGATCACCAGTAATATAGATAACTTCAACTTCATTCTGAAAGTACAAAATCCCATGGTGCACCATAATGATTCTAATAATTACATTCCGTTGGGGCTCCAGACAAGACATGATTTTACATGGTATAAACACAAGCTTTCAACAACGCTCAATGATATTTGATGAAGTTGAAAATCAAAATTTGAAGCTTTCAACAACACTCTATGATAAGGTCTTTTGTACCGCACTCTTGTTATAGTACTTGATACATTCTCCTGGCTTTTATTCAAAAATTGAAGGTGTGCATCACCAGAGTTTTTTCTGATCCTCGTTGATAGACTTCCCCAAAGAGAGGGTCGCTTCCGCCTAGCTTTTCGATACGATCGTTTTCTTGCGAAAGGCACTGAAGCCCTCTTTGATGCAGGGTCTAATGTCGTCAATAGCGGTTACAAATAACACTAATAGAGTAGAACCGGAGAGGTAGAAAAAAACAAAAACAAATCATCAACTACTAAATCTACCTACTCCGTGAATCCAAATCAACAAATGTATCAACCACAATATGTCCCCTTTTCCAAAGTCATATTGATAGGGAAAAAGATAGAACTATGTCATCTAACTTCATTCGGACTAAACTCCCAAAGAATCATCAATGTATTGAGGATTAAGAAGAGAAATCTACTTCTTTATGTACTTGTTTATGAATTTAGTAGAAAAAAATTCATCTACCTGTATACATCATAGACTGGTAGCCAATAGTTAAGGGCTCCAATATTTCTCCCTCGCGAATGGCAGACCTGAAATCACAAATGATCGGAGTGTAATCCTGTGGGAAAATATGTTTCAATGTCAAAACCATAGACTTCCTTGCTCCAATCCTGTTAATTTTGTAACAATTTCAAGATTGATGAAACTTTCTTTTGCCGTTCAAGGGAAAAAAACCCATAGACTGAGAGCAAGAGAGATTAACGTCGTCAATGGATTCTGCCATTGTCGACTTTTTTTTTATAGAAACCTAAATTTTCGAAAGCTAAGTTAGTTTCGCTGGTAAGAGACAAAAATGCCTAAATATTCAGAAACTTTCTGTCACTCTCTCCTCAGTTGTTCACTCTCGTTGTCTGATCCCGATCAAGAAGAGTGTTATTGGTTTGAAGGAAGAGGATTGGATATATAAAGATGAAGGATTTGTATTATGAAGATAGAATGGAGTACAACTTGCTTGATTATTTGTTCAAACAAAATGGTTACATTCATCCACTATATATACTACCCCAAGGATGGTTCTAGTCCCTCGATATTTTCTACAAGATATTTTATTTGGTACATTCTAGATTAAATGATATATTTTAACATAAGATAACTATATAGATATTTCTATGGTAGTATCTAGATATTGTGATATCTAGATGGCCTCACACCCTCCCTTGGATGGGTGTGAGGCAAATGAGGGAGCTCTAAAAGAGATGAGGTTGTGCTTCATGGAAAGAAAGGATCAATTCGAGGAGCGGAGCCAGACAAGGATTTGGAGAAGGTTTCAAAAGCAATTAATGCAACTAAAAAGGTTAAGGGCTAGAAAGACATTAAAGGGACAATTTTGGTTCTCGAATTGTTTGGATCTTTTTAGAGCACAAAAAAAATATGGAAGTATTCACATGAAAAATTCGATATTTGGGTATGTAGTGATAGATTCATGTGGAAAATATTATGGGAGAAATTTTCAATAGTTTGGTTCCTTGCTAACTAGAGAAATTTTATTTGGATTGTTTTTCTTTCTTTCTTCCTTTCCTTTCCCTTATAATATTTTGTTATTATTAATGAAATATTACTTTCTTCACTATTAAAAAAAGTATTTAAATATTGTAAGAAATTTTCTCCTGAAAGCTAAATATTTGTCGGTCTCTAGAATATACTCCTTGAACTTCTCTTTGGACTTAACTTCTAGATTGCAAATTACTCCGTAGTTCTTAACAAAAGAATCACGGAAAATATTACATGCCGGCCCCACTTTTGTGAGTTCATTTTCTTACATAGGACTTGCACGTGTGGATAATCAATTAAATTAAGCATGTGATGTTCACTCTAGTTGATGCGGACATATATATTTTATTACTTTGTGCATTACTAATTTTAAAGGGAAAGATTTTGTTACTTCCTTTTTTTTTTTGTTAATGGCACTCCCCTGTAAGTGTATTTTTGCACCAAAAATACACTTGCCGTTAACAAAAAAAGAGTGGCAAAATCTACAGCCATTTTAAAATGCTATTACTTTTATTATGTGTGAATTCTGTAGGGGTCTACGAATTTTGTGTTGTAATAAGGGTTAGGGGACGGTTGTGAATTGTGCAAATGGGTCCCGTAATATGAACCAACTCTAAGTGAATTGAGCACCTCAGGGTAATGTTTCTTCCGCAATGGATAATTTTCCAGCTTGTAGTACTCCCTTGTTTAATTTTGATAGTCTCCTACAAAAAGACATGCAATTTTTAGAATAAAAAATAAAGTACTTCTATTCATATTTTTTGAATTTTTTTGCACCAAATTAACAAACTAATCGAGATCTTTAATTTGGTGCGAAAAAACATGTATAAAAGTATTTTATTTTGGGAAATCATTTTGCCACTCCATTTTTTGTTAACGCCACTCTTTTGTAAGTGTATTTTTGCACCAAAAATACACTTGCAGTAGAGTGACGTTAACAAAAAAAGGGAGTAGCAAAATTAGCAGCCATTATTTTTGTTTTAAAAATTACACGCCTTTTCGTAGGCAACCGTAGAAAGGGGAGTAAATAATCTTTTGTTAGTGGATTAAAGGTCACTGTCATAACTATAAGTGCCCATCTCTTGGTGCCAACACCCATCCATTTTCTGCATCTCTCTCCTCTTCAGATTGGTGAGAAAACAAGAGAGAGAAAGCAAGGCAGAAACTGTAGATTCCTTCTCCCTCTTGGATCATACCCAGGTGGTGGGTGATCTATATTCTAATTTCTAATAAGTTTTGAATTGAAAAATATCCACAACTTCTTTCTCCTACATGCCAATCTCTCTTCTCGCTTTGATATTGAACTCATTAGTAATAATTGCAGTGTAACTAGGTTTAAGTTCGTATGCAAATAATAAAATTCCAAGTCCTCAGCTTTTTCTTTTCCTTTTTTTTTTCTTTTGTCTCAGTGGATATATACTTTCTTCCTATTTATATCTGTAATTGTTTTGCTTATGCAAAATTTCAGCTGTTACTTTTCCAAGATCAATCCATGGAGGGCTCTCTCTCTCCCCAAAGGAAAATGGGTAGGGGGAAGATCGAGATCAAACGGATCGAAAACACGACGAACCGCCAAGTTACCTTCTGCAAACGCCGCAACGGATTGCTCAAGAAAGCCTACGAGCTGTCTGTTCTTTGCGATGCTGAGGTTGCCCTTGTTGTCTTCTCTGCCCGTGGCCGCCTTTACGACTATGCCAACAACAGGTACTGAATCTACTGATCTCAATTTCTTCTTGTTTAATTTTTGTGTTATTTAATTAACTTATTTCTTTAGTTTTTTTTTTTTTGCATAAACTTTTTTTTTGATTGGCAAAAGAAAATTTTATTAAACTCGAAAAGGGTACATCGAGTTTAATAAAATTCTTTTGTTTGTTTTTTTTCTTGATGCCTAAATTGTTTTAGGGCCAAGCATCCATCTAATATTTTCCCCTTAATTTTTCCAACATAAAGGGGGAGTTTGAAATGCTCTCTACCTTCTTGGTGAAGTTCTTTATATGATCTGTTTTTGCTTTTAGTTTTGATAAATCTACTATGATCTCTTTCTTCTTCGGTTTGCTTCGGTGAGAAGTTCAAGTACTCCTCCGACACTACTAACTTTCGCCGAACAATAAAAAGAAGACATTTTTTCTTTTGCTTTATGTGTACGTGAATACAAAAAGGGGTTTGAAATGTTTGGATCTAGTCATTTTTGTTTCTCTAGACATTTTTTTTTATTTTTCTTCAACCAAGATTGACTCCTCTTTCTTTTTATGCCTTCATTTTTTTTTACGATCTTTGGAGGATCATTTTCCCCTTTTAATGAACCTTGAATAATTCTTGGTTTATTATGCAAGTTTTATAGTTTCAATTGCTAACTGATAGAAATAGATTTGAGTTTTCTCCTCCATTGCCGTAACCTTTGCCTGTTCTCTCTCTCTCTCTCTCTCTCTCTCTCTCTCTCTCTGTGAAAGCTGTCAATATCTCATTGCCCATTTTCCTCCATCCCACATCAAAAATTAACACAAGTACTTTGATGAATCTGCCATCTTATCAGGCCCATCAGGAATGACCGATTAGCAATCTATCGATCAAACATGTCAAATACCCTTTCTTCAACCACCTACTCAAAGGATCATGTTAAAAAAAATAACGGCTAAACTATTGACAGCCCACTAGATTGTTAATAAAACAAGAATTATACATATAATTATATTCACTTTTGTCAATGCACTTTTAACACTTTTTAAGGCACTTTAAAACATAGCAAACTGTTTTTTTTTTTTTTCTTTCACACCGCAATGGGCTATTATTAGCATGTCTTCCGTCCACCCTTAGTGAAACAACTCAAAATTAGGGTTTTTTTTTTTTTTTGATAGGCAAAAAAGTTTTATTAAGAAAACTTGACAAAGAATACATCAAGTTGGGGGAGAGAAGAGGGGAATCCAACAAAGGTTGGAAAATAGTGTACCGAGGTCCAAACACCTTAGGGGCAAAAACCCGAAACACCTAAAGGCCTCAAAACGCCCACAATTGAACTAATAAGCCGAGCCCAAGAATCAAAACCAAATCATAATCCAAGCAACCCTATTCACCGCCACCGCAAAAACAGAGTAGTCGCCATCACACCACTACCGACAGCAACACACGAGCACACATACACAGCTGGCTCACCGAAATTAGGGTTTTGTAGCAAACTAACAATATGCCAAATGGGGTTTTCGATCATTAAATACTACAGTAGTACTACATCACAAGATATCTCTCTTCAGCCAATCAAAACCCACCTAGGGTTATACAAAGATAACAATGTGTACGTGTGCAAAAAGACAAATATACCCTCTGAACTAGTGTGATCTGGTTAGAATTGAAGGGGAGAGAGTAGTTGAGTGAAGTTTGTTGTTGTAGTTACTCAAGAATATTTGGTCACGTCACACACGATTTTTCAGTACTTTGTTTTCTGCCAAAAAGGGTACGTAGTGCGTGTTTATGTGTGTCATGATTTCCATTTGGTAGTCTAGCTGTCACTTTCTTTCTTTGTTTCCTCGATCGTCTACATCAAACCCTAATTTTTACTTCAATGATGAAAACTGAAAACCTCTATTGGGAGTTTCTTTCTTCTTCGAAGCAAGTTTTCTCCTTTTTTGTTGTCTCCCATTATAAAAGCTTCTGTCCAAACACAGAACTCAGAGAGAGAGAGAGAGAGAGAGAGAGAGAGAGAGAGACAGAGAGAGAGAGAGAGAGAGAGAGAGAGAGTGTACGACAGTTGCGAACCAATGGTGAGTTCTGAGATTCTGGCCTCTTTCAAGCATGGGACTGAAATGGACGGCTCTGATGTATTCGGAGTTACAGATAGAAAAGACTTTGTATTTTTTTAGAGTACTCTCTGTCCCTAAATAAATATCTGGCACGCAAATATAGGCCTTTAAAAAGATGCATTTGTTTCGTTAAAAAAATTAATTTTTTTTTTCACAAATGAATAGATAGCAATGAGTTCTATTAAATTGTGAATAATAATAATATTTTTTAGTGAAAAATATGCATCTTTCGTAAGGTTTAGATTTGCACGCTGAACACTTATTTAGGAAAGAAGAGAGTAGTATTTTAGGGTATTTCATAACAAAAAAAAAAAAAGGGCACACCACTTGGCGCAATCCACCCATTTCGAAGTTTCACACAAATGAGCAAAGCCATAAATTGTTTTTTAAAATACTTTTTATAAGTTCGATAAAAAACAACTCATTCGGATATTGTAAAAACTTGTTCAATTTTCGCTCGCTCCTGAATTTATAGGGACAAAATTTGAATGAATCAATTAAACTGTTATCTATATTCAAATGAGCATTAACTTCTTATAAAATCTATTAAATTAATATTTTAAACAAGTCGAGTGACTTTGCAAAATGGGTCTTACCCGATGTAGTGTACATTTTTTAAAGTATTTCAAGGAATTTTCGGGGACGGTCAAAGGGTATACTTGGCGGATATTACCCATCAAACAGTATGAGATGGGACACGTGGCAATGCACCGTCTAAAGGTTCAGCCAATCATGTTATTGGATCATGTGCCAGCGTGGCAGAACCGCCAATCAGTGATTCGACGAAATTAAGGTAGCAAAACATTACTGATACAAGAGGTGACTTGTTAAGGTGCTGAAGTGATGTTTATTATGTTCAGTCATGTCAGTGAAAGCTTGTCCCATTGAAACTTGACTGGCTTTCCTTTGAATGAAAAACTGGAGAAGTTTTTGGGTCCAAATAGAATAATACGTGGTGGCCGTACTCAGCGCACATTCAAACCGTCCAAACGTATTCTTTTTATCGGCAAACAATCCTATATTGGATTTCGTAAGAAATCCTAAACCCCAAGAACTCGTGTCAAACTATTGAAGAAAATAACACCGGATGTGTACCTGTCGCTATGGAAGATGAAAACCTTAGTGTGTGGTTATTCGTATTCCGCCTCCAAAACCCTTATCTTGATCTTGACCTTAGTCTCACGCACGATGGGATGGTATGAGAAAATAGGCTGGGGTTGGAGTGGGGACATTCATGACCACCTATTTATAGGCCCTGGTTCCATCATAGCCCATCATAATAGATGGAACCATATTGGGCCATTTAATTGATCTCTACATATAAAATAAGCCCGCACCACTTAACGCACGTGATATGACCCAAATACGTGCTAATAGAGGCGTGTCCATTACCCGGGTCACATTAATTGAACGATCACAACCTTATGGATAACACCGACATCACTCAAGTCTTATTCGACAACATACAATGTTTAATTTTATGATCTATGTAGGTCCACCAACAAAAAATTGCTAACATCCTAGTGTTGTTTAAACGATGTTGGATAATGTCTATCTTCCAAATGGAGTATATAGGGTGAGTTTGGATTAAAAAGTTAAGTGACTTATTTTTTTGTCCTTATTCAAACTTCTTTTGTTTTATATCAAATTTTTGTGACTTATTGATTCGTCTTAACAAGGGGAATCGGAAAAGTAAAATTTTTTGATCAAAACTCATAATTTTTTGAATCAAGACAAAAATAAGTTAATAAGACAACTTTTTTTTACTTATCTTTGTCTTTCTAAAAAAAATTGTGTTTTGATCAAATTTTTTTTACTTTTTCGATTCCTCTTACCGAGATGAATTAATAAGTCACAAAAGTTTGATGCAAAACTAACAAATGTAATTTTTTTTGAATAAAGACAAAAAAAGAGTTACTATTTGACTTTTTAATCCAAATCACCCCATAGTTGGATACTTCGATGCATTTGGTGCAACTCATCTAAGGCCCCGTTCCAGAACCCTTCTTATTTTATAAGTTCTTATTTCACTACTTCTTTTTTGAAAAATAAGGACACCTTCTTATTTTTCCCAAACAAAAAGTTTCTTTCACATTTTCAAACTCAAATATAACATAAATGAAAAAAAAAAAAATATTTTTTTGCACCGTATTAAAGATCTCAATGAGATCTATCAAACAAGATCCATAGTGATCGGAAAATTATTTGGCCCCCGCATGATTTTTGAGCTTCAAGTTGCCTTATACAAAAAAATTGACTGTTGGTATGGTAATTGGCGGCCACCGGACGGAAATCATACCGGCGGCCGCGCGTGGCCGTCTCCGGCCACCGGACGGCCGATCCGAGCCGTCCAAAAATTCTAAAAATTAAAACCAAGGGGGCCCCACGCGGGAATCAACGTCATCCGAGGTGTGTAGGATGCTTGATCCGAGCACCCATTTTTCGTGTATATATGATTTCGGATCGGCCGTCCGGTGGCCGGAGACGGCCACGCGCGGCCACAGGACCGATTTCTCTTCCGCCGGCCATACTACCTAAGGGTGAACAAAAAATAAGTTCTTAATGGTTTTCTGGAACACAGCCTAACAACCTCACTATGTTATGCTCATTCCTCACTTTATTTTAAGACCTTAGGGCCTAGGAAAGGCCCAAGAAGCCGCCGCCTAAGACCCCGAAATTTTTTCCCAAAAAAAGGACCATGCCGTTAGTAATAGGTATAAGTATTACGGAGTAGTACTTTGCAACATGAATATGTATTAGCCTCTGTTGGTTTATAAGTTGTAAGATTGATCTCAGTGTACGTCCATGGTCGAGTTCGAGTCTTGCCAAGTCTCTTTTTTTCCGTGTTTATTATTCAAAAAATGATTCCATGTGGAAATTTTTATTATTCAAAAAATGATTCCATGTGGAAATTTATAGTCTCTGTGATTCAAACTTGCCTCTAAGAAAACACAATGAAACACCAAAGCCATTAGAATTTAGAACCAAAGCGTGTTCTATGTACATTGTGAACTAAAATTGTTATATTATTGGTGATCAAATATAGGGCCCCCAAATACCTTGGCCCGGCTGTGATTTAGGTTTTGCTAGAACAAGTTGGGTTTTTTTTTTGTTGTCAGTGTATATATATTTCGGAACATGGGAGAGCCCATGTTGGGGTAGAATTGAGAAGTGGTTCCTGTTTGGGGCTGTCTCGTTTTGGTTGTTGTACTGACTACTGGATATCCCTTGATATCATGCAAGTTGGGGCGACCCTGGTTTAGAGTCCATTCAATCTCCATTGAATGTATTTTTAGTTTCTGTCTTTTCTTCTTTTTTGGCCTTTACAGTTCCTCAACCTCTGAGGGCTGTTTCGGTCCTTCCTCGATGTATCATTTGTCGAATTCTTAATAAAATCTTGTTGCTTATCAAAAAACATGGGAGAGGAATGTGTACTTAATATATTTTGCTGTATACAGTGTCAAAGGAACGATTGAGAGGTACAAGAAGGCATGCTCAGGCTCCTCCGATACTGGGTCGGTTTCGGAACTAAATGCGCAGGTAATGTGGATTGGTTTTTCGTTTTTTTTTTTTTCCTTCTAAAAACAAAATTCATGTTACTTAGGCTGAGGATTCTATTTTATTACGTTGGAGTACAAAAACTAATATTCTTCTGCTGATCATGTCTTTGAACATGCGATGTGTTTTTTCTCATCTCTGAAATTGTTCACCTGCGATGTATGCGAGTTAGTGTCCAATAGAGAGATATCGTCCCTAGGGCTTTATCGTTTATGATTTCGTTTCTAATCATAAATATAATGGAACTTTAAAATCACGATGACATTCAAGATCAAAGATATTAGATAAGTAGACTTACAAAAATAGTATGTGAGATCGATGAGAGATACCGCATTCGCTATCATGAAGCCATATTAGCCTCCTTTTTGTGTAGTTTGGTTCTAACTGCTGAATACGACTCCAGCATACAGCTCATAATATCTCAAATTTTTTATTTTTTGGGTAAGTCAAAATTTCATTAACCAACCACAAGAAACCATCTCACCCAGGGCCAAACTCTGTACAACAAAAAGAAATCAAAGAGGCCTATACAAACTGTCTCAATTCCTAGAAGAACAGATGCTCCAGTTTTGACAAACCGCAGCATTTTCAAAAGAGTACAGGAATCTCCCCCAAGAACTAATTCTACCCAGGGGCGGATCCAGTATAGGCACAGATGGGTCACATGACTCCGCTGAAAATAGGGCCCCAAAGAAGTTCCGTAAAAGTTTATGAAAGTAATAAATACAAAATATCCCAAATGGGCATGACTCTGATCATCACTTTGATGACATAAAACACAAGAGGCAGACACACCCATAAATTATAGAGTATTCTTTAATTTTTTTTTTAAATTTATGAAGTTCCAATAGTGTCTACTAGTCTACTTCGCGAATATTCTAACATGCTGTGTAACTGTTTGATTGATGGGAACTACCTCAGTTCTATCAGCAAGAAGCTGCCAAATTGCGTGCCCTGATTTCGAATCTGCAGAATTCAAACAGGTGATCATTTTACTCCTAGAAATTCAATCTTCTTCTCCTCTTGATGCTTTTTTGTTTTACTAAGATTCTATAGGTGCCTAATAAGTGCATGGTGCCCCCATGAATAAAATTCAATGTACTGCATGTCGACCCCAGGGAATTGGCCTGGTGGTATTTGCTTAGGACTTTGGGGTTTTCTCCCCTCTAAAGGTTTTTGTTTGATTCTCCTTGTTTGTAATTCTTGGGGTCACTTCACTCTCGTGGGCAAGGGTGTGAAACGACTGTAGCAAAAGTTGTAGAGATTCTTTCGATGTGTGCACAAACTGGCTCGGAACACTCTACATTATTTTGGTTTTGCTTAGTGGCTATGTCGTTTTGGTTTTGGCTGTTTATTTGATTTAGTTTTGGCTATTTCTTTTTTGTTTGGCTTTTTGGCTTGTTGTGGATGGGGGCTTAGGTATAAGGTGTGAGGCTCATTTGGGTTTTTGACTGTTGAGGTTTTGTGGCGTCTTGCCTTCTTTTAGGTCCCGAGTGGCCTTTGCCGGTGTGCCTTTGATCCTTTTAATCATTATAATCCTTTATAAAGATTAATAAATTCTTTTTGCTTAGTAGAGAGAGAGAGAATCTAGTACTGCATGTCTAATTCTCGTTTGCTAATACACTGTTCTTGGACAACATTTCCAGCCAAATGCGGGGTGAGTCTCTGAGCTCAATGTCTCTCAGGGAACTCAAGAACCTGGAGACTAAATTGGAAAGAGGAATGAGTAGGATCCGCTCCCAAAAGGTACTACTAGCGACCTGATCCATATTTAACGGTCCGTTTATGTTTTATCTTTACAATAATGAAGTTCTCTTTTGCCGATAAAAAAAAAAAGGTCCATTTTTGCTAGCCTGTTAAGGTGCGAATTTCAAAATTAAGGGTTTTGATATAAGTAGTCAGTATGACTTTGTAACGACGCCAGTGTTAGTTTGTCAGAACATCTTCACCAGACAGCCATTTTGAGAGCCAAAGCTATATTTTTGCTCGAAGGCCAAAATCCTCTCCTCCAATGGAAAACCATTTTGGGAGCCAAAAAATGGCTTGGCCATTTCAATGAACTATGTCATTTCTTGTAAGGGCCGTGCCCTAATAACTCTTTGGATCAATCCAATAGCTGTGATATGTGGGTCTAATTCAATGTCTGCAAGTCGTAACGACCAAATAATGCCTTTAGCACAATTGGAGCACTTTTGCCAAACATTGTACATAGCATGCCAAAAAATAGCTTTGGCTCTTAAAAAAGAGCAATGCCACAAACATGCACATCATTAAAACACAACTTCGAACATGGAACGGAACCAATGCATATGGATTCAAATACATCGATCTAAAACGGTTCTAAACACGCGCCTGTGTCCAGGATTGTGTTATAAAAGTGTGTTCCTAGACATTTTGCTTAAAAAATGGCCAGAACCATGCTCTAACAAAACTTTATACAGACTAATTCATACTGTCAAATTTCATGATTTGAAAGTACATAACTAATGATACGAATGCTAAAGAAAATATTCGTCTTTACCAAGGTAGCTGTTAATTGATTCCTCTAGTAATTTTTTCTTGTGTGTTCGTTTTTGTTTTGGTATCCCCAGAATGAGCTGCTGTTTGCGGAAATCGAGCTTATGCAAAAGAGGGTAACCATTTCTCTCCTAATACTATTGAACTTCCTGGCTATAGGATGTATAATTTGAAACCTTTGTCCTTTTGGTGCATGGAATTGCTAAAACTCGTGGGGCTCATTCAATTTTCATTGAATGTATTTTGTTTCTCTTTTTTCCTTTTCTTGTAGGCCTATTACGGTACCTCATTCTCTGTGGTCTGTAAATATTGGTCTCACCTCGATGTAACATTTGTCAAGTTTCTAATAAATTTTTGTTGCCTATCAAATTTTTTTATTTTTTTATTTGCTAAAAGTCGTGGGTGGAAACACAAAATACACATTGCTCTTCAACTAGCTATAGGCATGCTGTTCTAATTAATCAATAATCATATCGATTTTTTCGGAAACTTTTTATATCAATCTCAAAATTAATTGGTCTGTCATTGTGGAGCGTAAATTGTGCATTTTTAAAATATGAGATGGAATAGGCCCCATCTTGATACCATATGCAAATTTTATATCCTCGCAGGAAATCAGCTTGAATCACAAAAACCAGTGCCTCCGAGCAAAGGCTCTCTCTCTCTCTCTCTCTCTCTCTCTCTCTCTCTCTCTCTCTCTCTCTCTCTCTCTCTCTCTCTCTCTCCAGTTAGTTTATACTAGTATTCACTAACTTTGGGGTTGATTATTGATTTTACTACGTACGTATGTGTGTAGATGGCAGCTGAGAATGAGAGATCTGTGCAGCAAATGAACTTAGTGAAAGGAGCTGGGCCTGACTATGATTTGATGCCACCTCATGGTCACTCATTTGACTCTCGAGACTACCTTCAAGTCAATGGGCTCCACCACCAACCCAATCATCAGTACCATCACTATTCACGTCAAGACCAAACTACCCTTCAGCTAGGGTATGAATCCCTGACTTTCCTTCTTTCTTACCATTTTTTTTTTTTGTGTGTGTTTTGTTTTATCCAAAAGTGTACATGCACCCGATCCATGGAAATTTTAAAAATCAATTCGAAATGAAATAGTTAAGGCCTGGTTGACTAAGTCGGTACCCCGCCCCTTATCGGTGGCCGGGAATGCGAACCAACACCCCTTAGCCCTAGTGTAAAATAGATTAGTATCTTTCGTGCATGCTTCCTATCATGTTTCTAGGATGGACTAGACTGAACCAAATGGTTTCGATCTTTCTATCACTATGTGGGCTTAATTTTGACGATTGAAATCGTCCGCGCAAAAGCTTAGGTCGATTGAAATTGATTAGGTGATCATATGATGAAAAATTACATTCGTTAGATGTCTCGTTCATGGTTTCCGAAAATAAATGACATCAAGAACATGGCTGCTAATTCGGTTAATTTTGTTTTGTTTTTCTAATGAAGGACCTGCACATTAGGCTTACGATAATTGGAAAAAATCACGACTACAGTAGAAATCTATGGTGGATCAAACAATATAATCCAGTCCATAGACCCCAACAGGTTTGGCTAAGTAGGCATGATAAACATAACAAGTACATATTTATCTTCCATATGTAAGGTCGCAGGTTAGAATTCCACGGAAGTCAAACATTTCAAACTTTGAGCCCGCCGGAGAGTTTACCTGGTTGTTAACTTCAAGGCCACAAAATTAGTCGAAATGCGAACAAACTGGCCCGGACATCCGGTTATATAAGAAAAATAACATTTTTGGACATAAGTTCCCATAGCATGAAGAGACAATTCTGCAATTGATTTCCTATTTTAATTCTGTGCAGCTAATGTGCTCGAAGGGAGGTAGGTTTGCCGTGCTCATTCTCTATGAAGGTTATTTCAATTGAGTAGACGAAGGCGCCGCTTCTTTGATATTGGTCATCGGACTCTATTAACTACGAGGAACTATTTTACTTTATGACTCGTGCGTGCAATACTAGTATCATGGTGTGTTAAAAAGTGTACTCCCAATCCTTTTATGTGATTTTCTGTTCTGTTGGCTTCATGGGGTCAGCATTCACCCTGTACTCGAGACGCTCCCTGCTAGTATGGGGCAAGCGTATTGAGAGAACTAACTGCCTTCACCTGTCGGTATTGTATGGGCAACATTGCGAAGCTCCTCATGTCCGTTTGTCGCTAAGTGCTGGGCGCCTTTTAAAGATTAAGTTGTGTCTTCCCCTAACATTAACTGCTTTTAGGTGAGCTGGTTATCACTTGATCCAACAAGTTCTTTTTTTTCTTCTTCAAATCTCATCTCCTAGTGATTCTTGATCATATAAAACTAACCATTTATTTGTTGAATAACCGATCGATTGCTACAATCATTAACTACACATAACCATAAAATACCCAGAAAAGCACGTGCTTTTTTTTTTGTTTTGATCGGCAAAAAGAAGATTTTATTAATCTTTAAAGATGATTACAAAGATTAAAAGGATCATGGGTATACCGGCAAAAGCCACCTGAGAACCACACCTAGAGGAAGGTAAGAAGCCAACCAAAAATACCACAAGAAGCACGAAAGCCTCAAAACAGCCCTATTAGCTGATATACTTGACACCTTTTTAGCTGATCTCATTAACCGAGCTTACCTTTGTAAGCTTCCCTTCGTAGAATGCGATTCCGTAATTGCTAATCAAGTAGAAATTAACCCTAGCAACGGTTATTAACAAAGCACAAGTCAAATTTGGAGCTTGGCTAATTGGGCGATGTTAATGGGATAAACACCATCGGGCGATATCGAAGTGTAAGATTTATTGGCAATGATCTTGTTCACTGCCTCGCTGGTATGGAACCCATCCCAGAACACGTAATCATCTCTGTCCTCGCACGGCATTCCTCCGGGAAGACAGAAACCCAAGGTGCCCGGCGGCAGTTGGCAACAGGCAGTATTTACCACCTTAAAACCTGTAAAATTGACATGTAAGAGAAACATACCAGTTAATAGAAAGTTGTAGTCTTGCAGATGTTTACAAGTATGGTGAGTACCGTAGGGTATAAGATCGGTTGGCTTTTGCGTAAAGATATCGACATAGACGAACTTGGCATCGGGTAGCTCGGCGTTGAGTTCATCCACAAGTGTTAAGAGTCTACCATTGAAGAGTTCTGCCGCTCTACTGATCTTCTCTATGCAATAAATATTACTCGGATCCCGACTACGGCGGCCACCATGTACAGCAATTACGGCGGGTGCACAACCGAGCCTTTGCAGGCTGAAAGTAACTATCTTCCTTGCTCCATAATTGTAGAGGGTCTGGTATCAACAAATAGTAAAGAAAAGCATTTAGAGAAAAAAAAAAAAAAACTTTTCAGCTTGGAATAACTGTAACAATAGCATTTCGAAAACGCCGCCATATAAGACATTTTCCAGCGTTTTTGGAAAAACGTCATTTTCGCTCATGAATCAATCACGACTTTTATCAAAAATTGACACCATAGATCTTTTGCCACGTTTCCTAAACGCCAGAGACCTAAGCCAACTTTGGGATCCTCAGCGTTTGCAAAAACGCCGCTAAAACCTCTACTGGCATTAATTTTTAAATGCCGCTATAGGCAAATTTTTTTTTTTGTAGTGTCGCGAAGAGAATACAAACAAACAACTTACCAATCTTTATTCAATCAGTACAAAAAATTTTAAATTACAAACACACACTCACTCTTTCCCTCTTTAACCTCACGGCTCTCACACACAAACTGATTAGTGATTACAATCTCACACTCACGTCTCCTCTCTTTCTTTGTATCTCTCTGATCTGGGATTTAATCGAACTCCCCAAATAAGCACACCACAGACACATATTAATCCAAATCACAAACGTACTTTTAGTAATTCGACTGATGATTGAGTATGTACAGTAGTTATAAATTGATAGTTGATCGAAGGGAGCTGGTACCGTGAAAATAGATTTGAAATTCGTAACTAATGAAAGCGAAATTAACCCAGCTGTTAAATATCGACAACATTCATCAGGAAAAGGAGGACAAGAGAAATTGTAGTGTAATGTACTAACTCTTAATTGTTGGCCATAGCGTATGATAACGACATCACACCATCGTTGTATGGTATACAGTTCTCGTGTCGGGAAAACACGTGCGAAGTAGTTTCCGACGAAGTCATTACTCCCCAATGTAAGTGAATATATGCATTTGTTGAGATGCTTTGTAGCTGCCTCATTACTCCCTAATATATCAGCAATTCTGGAGGCTATCAGTAGATGGTTTTTCAGTTGTTCGTCCATGGTAAATCGGTCGCCCTAGTACAAAACAACTCATGGAAACTGTTAGCGATTCATTTGTTCACTTTTGAGTGACTATTATCAATAGGTAAACATGTAGGAAGCCAAACTATTTGGTTATGCTACAACCCCACAGACTTTGCACAGTACACTTATGCAAATACTTAACATAATTTTGTAGAACGCACAGACACAGTACTAGCTCGTAGTACTGCAACGTGTGAGCTGCGCATTATTCGAATCTATGTGCATTTGTGTGTAGTAAAATGTTTATGTTGTGGACTTTTTCCAAAAATTTTGGGCAGAAAGTAGAAGAAAAGGAGTCCGGATCCTCTATGAGCCTTCTCCCTATGTCTACGAGGATGGTGCGTTAAATTTCATGGCTTTTGGATGTTCATCATATTTGTGTAAAAGTTCGTATCAGCAAAACAAAAACTCATAATAGAATGCTGTGAATCCATGGATGATGTTAAGATTTACGAATATGTGCAAATGTTAAAAATTTTAATGTAAAACTTACGAACCAATATTGTCGATGTGATGAATTAATGTGCAAAAATTTACCCGATTTAGTGGGTATATGCCCTATGCAACATAATGTGATGTGTACTGACTATTTTCGTACTCCCTCCGTCCCTTTTTAAGTGTCCAGTTTCGTAACTCCAACTTATTAAAGAGACAGTCATTATTATACCTTTCACATCAACTTTTACCTCCACTTTCTCTACTTACCTTTTATGAAAACATCATCATTACACTTTTACTCACTAACTTTTTAAAATAGAATCTATTTTTATGGGCAAAATGAGAAATGTATCAATTTTATCCACTAACTTTACAAAATGGACACTTATTAAGGGACAACCTAAAATAAAATACTAAACTCTAAAAAAAGGACGGAGGGTACCAATAATCTTCCACTTTCTTTGCGAATTCCAGCTCCAGAAGATCCGTAGTTCACACCAGCCAGTATCTCCTCACCACTTACAGTTACATAGGGAGGGGGATAAGTGTTAAAACCTAGAAGCTCAGCTGCAAAATTATATATGTTCAAAACATAGCATCATCAGTTGCACAAACAAATAACCTCTTGAATGCTTGTGTGAAGCTATAGTGCCATAGAGAGGTGATATCAATCTCAAATATGTTGGATTAATCAAAATAAAATACATGAAGTTGAAGGGGAGATGAAATTAGAAAGACCGATAACAAGTACTGCGGCACATCATGATATGTTAAATGAAATGGGATAAAAATTATGTATATGTTTACTGGCTATGAGAATTGAGCTGCGAGAAAATGTACCAAGGAGATCCGTCGTAGTGCGACCATTGGTGAACCTTCCGGTTGGTACGCCTGAGGGAAGGTCGATCCCATAGGGTGGGAAATCGGCTTTACCGGTGGACTTAAGGCCTAAGTTGTTTCCGTTGTCAACACCTGAATCTCCGAAGATAAAGTAACAAGGTACTTGTGGTTTTGCAACAACAAAATAATGTAAGTTGAAGAATGATAGAATTGGAAGTAGGATAAGCCATGTCTCAAGCTTAGGCGCCATCAAAAAAGTGAAGAATACGGAGAGGGAAGAAGAAAGATATATATAAAGAGATCTAAAAGGTGAATAGGTAAATAGGCTACCTTTGAGCAAGTTTATCAACTCATGCAAAATACCTTTATAGCCACTTTAGATCACCAAAAGTGACAAAAGTAGTCTACAGCAGAATCGGTAAAGGAGGAGGTAAACCCCCTCTAGCAACAGTTCCACGGTAAAAATAGAGTGGGACTGTTCATCATCTACCTAATTTTTAATTGTATTCTCTCTCTGTCTCTCTCTCTCTCTCTATATATATTAATATTCTAATAAAGAATAGGTAAAATAGATTGTATTGGTGTAGTGTTAAAAAAATATGAGAAGGTAAAATGTAAAATGTGCACTGTTCCCTAGCATTTTTTGCTTGTGACTGGTAAACTTGCTCTTTGGAACCCAAATGCAACTAGGACACAAACAAAGGGAAAAAGCTTTCGAAAATTTAGATCTGAAACCATCTTAAACCATCTAACTCATAACCAATTGACAATGAGGGAAAAAGACGCCCAGAATCATATATTGAGGTGATAATTGATCGATCTGGGACAAATTCCGACATGATGAATTAGAAAGTTTGAAGGGAAAGGAGTGGATTTAAATGGGATACAATAATACTACATACACAATAACAGGTTACAACACCAACCATACCATAAATCTGAACCAAGTCATTTA
Source organism: Rhododendron griersonianum (assembly GCA_018127125.1). NCBI lineage: Eukaryota > Viridiplantae > Streptophyta > Magnoliopsida > Ericales > Ericaceae > Rhododendron > Rhododendron griersonianum. The sequence goes on from CM030800.1 coordinate 31,008,073, forward strand.
AGCTAACTGACCAAACTCTTTCAGTACATTAATCAAGTCAAAAGTGGTCTGAGAACATTGTCTCATTAGGAGGGCTTGGTAACAGACCAATTCATGTATGTACACATACCTAACATAAAGAGTGGAAAGACCAAGGCGTACTGAGGCGAGTGTGGTTGGTCTGTTAGCGACTTAATTGGTCGATCGATGTATTGAAAGGGTTTGATATGTCAGTTTAAATGGCTTGGTCTAGACTTATGGTGTGGTTGGTGTTGTACCCGATTGTTGTGCACGTAGCATAATTGAATGGGATATGCCCACTTTAATTTTCTTGCTTAGCAAAAGGAATATTTTATAAAAGCTCGAAAAGGGTAAATCTGATCAGTCGTCCAAAAGTGTATTGGACGGTTTGAATGAGGTACCGGGCACCACGTGGCAATTCCCCGTACCCAAAATTTTCTCAAAGGGGAAGGTATGAAATCCAAAGGTACATGCAAAAGGAAAAGAAGAATAAATTAAAAGCCTCCAGATTTTGATCCTCCTCATGCATGCCTTCCAAGCATCTCTTTAACATTCAGATTTTTGATTCTCGAAGGGAAATGATTTTGTCACTCCCTTTTTTTTTATTAACGCCACTTTCCTGCAAGTGTATTTTTGCACCAAAAATACACTTGTAGGAGAGTAGCGTTAATAAAAAAAAAAAGGAGTGGCAAAATTAGCAGCCTTCTCGAAATTCAAAAATACTTTTGTTTCCCATAATTCTTAATTCCCCTTACCGAAATTCTGAATTCTCTAATACTGAGCTTAATTAAAATGCGGTACTCCGTAGTACACCAGAAGGGGACCAATCAGCCTTGTGTGCTATATAGTTGGCGGCCAACTGATAGGTTAATAGGATAGCCGAACCACCGAGGCGATAGTTCAAGTGGTTGGAGCAACTAACATAAGGTTGCTTCTTTCCTATTGGTTTTGAGTTCAATACTCGGACCAGATGGTTGGGTGAGAAGACTCCAATTTAACTTGTTCCTCTGTCGGGGTTTGTGACGGAGCCAGTGATGTGGTGACGGATTAAGTAGGTGTTCCGCTTTCTTTTTAAACCTTGTTTTTAAAAAAGAAGGTAATTTCAAGCTCAAATATAATGAAAATGGAAAATAATTTTTTAATTTTTTTGCACCGTTTAAAAGATCTCAATGAAATCTATCAAACAAGATCCATATATTGGTAGGAAAATTATTTACTTAAACACATGATTTTTGAGCTTGAAATTACCTTCATTTTCTAAAATTTCCTTTTCTGGGAAAGCGGAACGCCCCCTAATATTTCCTCTATGGCTGGATCAACTACTCCTTAAGTTCGAAAATTAGGATGGATGGATTTCCAGTTGATCGAGGAGTAGCTATGATGGTTCAATCCAGCCCACTCTTTTTAAGGGGAATTAATTGCTTGTATTCTGGTCCCATTAACATACGTGTAGCATGATGATATTAATTACCCAACACTCCCTGCTGAAATGGGAATCAGAGCCTACGATTTTGCATTTTTTCATTGGATATGGATTCAAAACAAGCATCGCAACTGTAGGCAAACATCCGAACCGTAGGCGTACAATTTACCACTTGAAGGCATTACATTTTACCACAGATCGGCATAACATTGTATCACTCGAAGGCATTTTTACAAATGACATAACATTTTTAATATGTTTAAATTCACTTTTTTCGGTGTCCCCCGTGATCATGACATTAACCATTTGATTTGAAGGCATAACATGCTTCGATCCATTGGTGAACCGTCTGGTTGGTACGCCTACGGAAAAGGTCAATCCCAGAGGGCCGGAAATTGGCTTTAGCCAAAGACTGAAGGCCTATTTTGGTGTCATTAATTATCAACAGCTGAATCACCGAAGATGAAAGTAACAAGTTACTTTCTGTTTTGCCAACAACAAAATACTGCAAATTAACTCAAGAATGATAGCATTGGAACCAGGATAAGCCATATCTCAAGGAGGTGCCAACGGAGACGGTATAGGGCGGAAGAGGCAAGAAGGAAAATACATAAGAGCATCTACAATGTAATAATCAAAATCAAAAGATTGCTAAAGTTAGCAATGTGTGCTTAAAAAAGTGTTCACATTGTAATAATCAAAGTTAGTAACCTCCTAATCAATAATCAAATTTGGGCATTTGAATAATCAAAAGTAATAATGTGAGACTTCATATTGCTAACTTTAGCAACCCTCTAAATGAATAATCAAAAGCTGACGTGACAATTTTTGATTATTACATTGCGGATGCTCTAAGCAGAAAAAGGTGAATAGGCAAATAGGCCACCTCAGGGATTTGCTTGGTAATTACCCTGATATGTTTGGAACACAATGACATCAGGATAGAACGGAAAATGTTAGAGTCCATGAAAGTATCCATAAAAAGATCATGATGAATCTGGACTGTCCATGATCCTTTCATGGATAGAGTTCATGGACTAAGCCCACAGATGACTTTGTCAGAGGTACGAAGAGAGAGATGACAATGGGGTATGACAAAATTAAGGATGATCTGGTGAAATAAAAAGCTTCAAGTAAAAAGACAAGATGTCAATGTAATCTTGCTTTCGGTTTGCTCCCTTGAGTTTTGGGTTTTTTCTTTTGGTCTTAGGTTGTTTGGGTTTTTTCAGTGGATGTTTCGGATATTTTTGTGTGTGTGGTGTTTTGGTTGGTTCCTTGACTTCCTTTGGGTTTGGTTCTCGGGTGGCGTTTTGTCGGTGTGCCCTTGATTCGTTAAATCTTTGTAATCATTTTCAAAGATTTATAAAAAAAAACTGTGCTTATAAAAAATATATTTATGCCCAAGTGTGATAAATCAAAGTGCGACTGCACCAACTTTCCGCTAGTACCAAATTGTTCTCTTTGTTTTGGTGTTTTTTTATGGGGAAATTATATTAAGCCCCCTTGAACTATCACCCGGCCACACATTGCCCCCTTTAACTATTAAATTTAACACTTAACCTACTTGAACTATTTATAATTGGATTCCTCTTAACTCTGTTAACAGATTGGAGGAAGTTAACTAATTACCCTTAAACATATTCTGTAGAGATATACCCCGTATCTATATATGAAAATACGTACATGACTACATGTTTTCCTCCATGGCCACCACCAAAATCCCATCTCCCAATCCTAACCCATCGATCCCCGGCAACCTCCTCACCTCCCTCCGCAACCACCATCGCTTTAGCCTTCCACGACTGGGTCACCCACATCCTCTCACCCCCACCACACATCCCTCACCATCCAAGTCGACGGTCTCCTCGCCCCCTTCCCCATCCATCATCGACCCACCCCAAACCCCCATCCCAGCCACCACTGACTGACCCACCTCAAAACTGTAACCGTATCCATTGCCTTTGGGCGAACCGCACGGGTCCAACTCGTTAATGAATCAAATATGATTTGTCCAAGAGCGATTTCATCAACCTAGCCGACGGCAAAGAGTATATACTGAAAGGATTAAAGCTTTTTGACGGGGCTCTGATCTCCAAATCCGACGGTTCGTTATCTTCCATTTTCAGGAAACCGCCGCCGGTGAGTCGGCACTATGGCAAGGATTGCAATTTCCCAGTGGCGGTGACGCGGTGGAGGAACTACCCTGGGAGTGCAATAGATCTCCACGAGTAGTACCGAGACGACAAGGCTGAGTCCTCGATGAGAGCCGCGGGTCGGTGCCACGTCGACTCAGACCGATGAGCAGCGTCCTCGGTGACGCTGTCAAGTCATGGTGGAGACTACAGGACAATCTTGAACGCGTGGAAGAAGGCTCGCTGGGAAGAAGGGTTGGGAAGTTATCACAGAGAGAGAGAGAGAGAACGAGAGGGCGCTGCAGTTCAGACATTGCTTTACAAGGGTTTTTCTGTATAGGCATATAGAAGGGGAGATGAGGGCAAAGTAGTCTAAAATTTACTTCCAGTCATCCTGGCACCACTTTCCATCCAAATCCTTAACAGATTGCAAACGGCAGGTCTCATGTGTCCAACAAATCATAGATAAAGGGGGTTAAGTGTTGGATTTAATAGTTGAAGGGGGCAATGTGTGGCCAGGTAATAGTTCAAGGGGGCTTAATATAATTCCCCCTTTTTTTTTTTTTATTGTCATGGTTGGTTTTAGATGACGTGTTTCTTTTTGGCGTTTGATGTCATGGTTGGCTACTTTTGCGATCCTTGGATTGTTGTTGTTGTTATTTTTACGGCATATGATCGTCAGAGTGAGAGGGTATCTCTTTTGTGAGTTGCTCATGTTCCGTAGTGATGTCTTGTGTTTAGGGTTGTTTTAATCTTTGTAATTTAGTACGTGTTTGGGTCATATCGATCACGTGCGTTAAGTTGTGCAAGCTTATTATATAGTACGTAGAGAACAATTAAAAAGGCTCAATATGATTTTATCTATTATGATATGCTATAATGGAATCAAGGCTTGTAAATAGGTCCCTACTCCAAACCCTAACCTCTTTTCTGATACCATTCCACGTGCAAGGCGACAGCTACACATACGAAATATTTTTTTCCTTCAATACAGAGTAATTTTTTTTCCTTCAATATTTTTTTCCTTCAATATTAGGTTGTACTCCGTGGAGGATTTTAAAATGTTTTTGGATGGTATCCGTTTGCTAAAATTGTACTCCCTCCGTCCCATAATATTTGTCCGGTCCGCAAAACAAGGACGTAAAAATAATATGTTTTTTGCAAGAAAAATTCAAATTTTTTTCAACAATTCATTAGATATCAATGAGTTCTTGTAATTTATGAAAAAAGTTTGAATTTTTTATTGAAAGAAATGCATTATTTTTTAGTTCTCGTTTTGCGGACCGGACAAATATTATGGGACGGAGGGAGTAATATGTTTTGGCGTTTATCATTCAACTTCGTGCTGGATGATTTACGTTCCCCCCTCCCCTGGTTGAGTAGAGCAACTGTGCTCCTCAGCCTCCCCTCTCGATGTATCCTTTTGAGCTTTATAATATTTCCTTTTGCTGAGAAAAAAAAAAAATTTGACATGAGATTTTGGGTTTAGGTTTTTAAGTCCCGTCAAGTTTATTCCTTTCCAAAATTGTCCATGAAAATATTTTATTTACAGTTTAAACGTTTCTTCCTTTAGTTACTTTAACGGGCACAATAGTAAAACAAAAAGAAGTGATAACCACCCAGAATTAACTGCCCACGTTCTCATTTGTTGAGAACATAGAGAGATGCTAAGTGCACAACCATTCGAACACAACCTCTCACATCCACGAAAGTTCCACACACATTTAACACATGGGACCCTCGTGTATGTGAGGGGTTGTATTTGGTGTTGGAGTGCCTCTTTTCGCACCCCCGACAACACCCCCCCCGGTCCCTCCTCCCCATCCTTTTTCGGTTTTTCTTTTTACTTTTACTAGTTGTTTTTTTGGTTGTACTTTTACAAGTAAATAATTACTATTTTAACAATTATATGCTGGGCCTCGAATTGTGCTCTGAGATGAATCCGTCATAACGATAATCCTGTCTATCATGTGCTATCACGTAAATTGATCCATCCCACATAATCTGTCCATAACTTCATATGTTTTGTCCAGTCGTTTTCCCTCATCATTCACAATGAGTGGTTATAGTTGAAGATAAAAAGAAATCTGAATAAGTGGTTAGAAATAAAATAGATAAAAGATATAAATAAATACAAAATTAATAAATTCAATAACTTAAAAGAATTATAAAATTTAAAAAAAAAAGAAATTTACTCACGTATATAATATAAATAATTTAAAAATACATATAAAGAGTAAAAAAAATAAGTGTTCCAATTTTTAATTCGTTTGAACCGGTGTGAAAATCTTATTTTTCTTATCATTTCATCCTAAATGGTCGTAATGAATTTTTGGCTCTAAGGCCTTTCAATGAGCACCCTAAGAGAGACCTGAAACTAAATAAAGAACCTTAGGGTGTTTGTTGAAAGGCCTTAGAGCCAAAAATTCATTATGACCATTGAAGATAAAATGATAAATGAAACAAGATCTTTGCACCGATTCAACCGGATTGAAAATCGGAACACTTAAATAATATTAAATAAATAAAAGTGAAAAAAGATATAAAGGTTATTAAGTAAATAAATGAGAAATAAAAGAAAATGGGTTGGGGTATTTCTGCCGGGGTATTTTTCGTCGTGGGGGGTGGGGTCCGGGGGACGTGTGTCAAGGGGGGCGCGAGAAGAGAAATGCTTGGTGTTGTGTTCGGATAGTTGTGCACCTAGCATTTTTGTATTCAGTAACCCAAAACTCCGAACAATCCAACTATCCACATTCCACACCGACATAATATTCACATATTGCGATGTGGGATCTACTATCGATCGAAAAAATGATCCGAGTTGTTCATTCAATCTAAATTTTTTTCGAGTGCTTCTATGAAAAATCAGTTTAATCCGATAACTATAAGCGATCGATTAAATATTCTAAGCTTTCATTCAGATTTTAGGGGGTCAGGTTGCGATTGAGTCTTTCGGGGCTGACGGCACAACATGAACCTCTCCTCTCTCCCATCAAAATCATGAGCACGCTCTGGTCCATCTGGTTAATGAGGAATGGGTATATATTCAAAGGGGCAACCACCCAGGCTTCGGAAGTGGCGGATATGGTTAAAACAAGAGTAGCTATGTGGATGAAGGCTAAGTTTAACATCAAGATCTACACAGTGGAGGATTTCAAAGGATATTTGGATGTGATTCGAAAAGTGAAAGTGTAGATTGGATAAATGAGGTGTTTTATCCAACTTTGGTTGAGAGAGAGAGAGAGAGAGAGAGAGAGAGAGAGAGAGAGAGAGAGAGAGAGAGAGAGAGAGAGAGAGAGAGAGAGAGAGAGAGAGAGAGAGAGTAGAAGTAACTTGATTCATGATCAATTAGCTGAAATCATACTTAGGTAGTGTTTCCGGTAGTGAAAAATTTATAAATTTTTGTTCATGGTTGAGAAATTGTTAGGTGTTTACGGTAGTGAATTAATAAGTTGTTGAGAAATGTCAAGTTATTTTCGGTAATGAATAAGTTGTTGAAGGGTTTGTGAGTAAAGTTATTGTAGAAAAAAAGTTTCTGTTAACTTTTTTGTTAATGGAAACGAGATGGAAAAAAATTAAAACTTTTTTGTTAGTGAAAACATGATGCTAAATTGCATGCGTTCAACTTTTAGTGTTTTTTGTTAGTGAAAAACGGGGCCTTAAAAAAATTTAAAAAAAAACCCGAAATCACTATCGAGGACCGAAGACAACACTTATTACCGAATAATAAACACCAGTGGCTGCCGGTGTAGTTAGGGTTTTGTGGTTTGGTTTGGGTGGGCTGGTCCAGGCTTGGGCCGGATTTGGGTTTGGGGCTTTCTTTGTTTTATTTGGGTATTGGGCTGAACTTTATTGTATTACTCCGTATCTGATGTGGACCCTGGTAGACCTTTAGGTGTTCTGGGCTTTGCCCTTATGGTGTTGTGTCCAACTTTTTGTTGGATTCCCTTCCCTTTTCCCCGTTTTTAATAAAATTCATCTTTTGCCGATCAAAAAAAAAATAATAATAAAACTAACCTTTTATTTCCTTAATAAACCGATGGATTGATACAATCATTAACTATGCTTAACTATAAAGTGGAGTACCTAGTACTTAGTAAAAGCCCATATACTCAACATATGAGCTGATCTCATCAACCAAGCTTACCTTCGTAAACTTCAAGTAGAAATTAACCCTAGCTAGCAACGATTATTATTATTATTAATAAGAAAAGTGCGTACAAGTAGTCAATTAAATTTGGAGCTGGGCTAATTGCGCGATGTTAATGGGATAAACGCCGTCGGGCGACATCGCATTGTAGGAATTGTTGGCGATGATCTTGTTGACTGCCTCAGTGGTGTGGTACCCGTCCCAGAAGACGTAGTCATCTCTGTCCTCGCATGGCACTTTTCCGGGAAGACACACACCAACGATGCCCGTCAGCAGCTTGCAACATGGAGCATTTAGCACCTTTAAACCTGTCAAAATTGATATATGGATGTGAGAATTAATTTCACATTTAATAGCTTTCCACCTGATCTCTTTTCAACTATCGTCATCGAGTACCCATTATCGAGTTTCTCCAATAATATTTTTGTCGTTTTAAAAAAATAAAAAATCATGTCTTTTCATTTACTGGTATCAAGGAAAAATTACACAATGTCCCTGGAGGGCTCTGCTCAACCACGCATTTATGTGGGATCCAAGATTAAGTAAATGAACCCTATAGAAATGTGTGGCGGGGAGAAGTTTGGGGCACCGGCAGTCACGCGGTGCCCAAGGTTCATTGAATAATCTCTCCTTATCAAGTCATTCCTGAAAAATAATCTTATTAACCGGATTAAAAACAAGTTAATGATATATATAAGAGTATGTTTGGTTCTATGGAATGGAATTGACAATGGAGTAAAATTGAGATTGGAATGAAATTGGAATATCCTTTCACATTCTCAAGTTTTGTTGTGCTTAAGAATAACCATTCTCATCTACAATAGAATGGTGTGACAATAGTCATTTTCGGAGTGGCAATTGTATTTTTGGTGTGGCAATAGTCGTTTTTGAAATGGCAATAGTGAATCTTGGAGTGGCACTAGTAATTTTGACGTGACAAAGAAATTGAATGTTAATTCCTTTGTTTTTTTTAGTGAAATGACAATTTATTTTCTAAACTGAATAGTGATTCCATTTGGAATGATCATTCCATCATTTAATGGTGAACTAAACATGGGAAAAAGTATGCCATTGGAATGACTATTACATTCCAACTTTGATTCCATCGAACCAAACATACCCTAATTCAAATCATTGTCGAAAATTGCATATCGATCCTTATTAGATTGACACGCACTTACAACTTGAAGAATCATGAGTTCAATAGTTCTAGAGCACAGGCACATGGTCCTCCGGGATCATGTCAGCACCACACATTATTTTCTGTTGGACTAATACACTTAGTCATCCCACAAGAATGTGTGGCGTTGGAGTGTTTCAAAACACCACGTGACCGTGCTCTGGTAGCTTCACTGCCGGATAATTAGACAAGAATCATGTACCATAGGGTAGCAGATCTCTTGGACTTAACGTGAAGACATCGACATAGACGAACTTGGCATCAGGCAGCTCGGTGTTGAGTTCATCAACGAGCGTCATAAGTCTGCCATTGAAGAGTTCCGCCGCCCTATTGACGTGCTCAACGCATGAAGCATCGTCGGGATTACGGTGGCCACCAAATTCAGCAACCACAACGGGGGCGCACCCGAGCCTTTCCAGGCTGAAAATAACTATCTTCTTTGCTCCAAAGTGGTAGAGTGTCTTGTATCAACAGACAGCAAAGAAACCATTAATCAGTAAAGAAAATCTAGCTTAAAATTACAGAAATGCACGTCGAAGGGAAAAATCGATGTTCATGGCATTTGATCATCGAGGCATTACGCAACAATGTCTTAGGGAGGACAGAATACGGTTTTTATATCTGACACGTTATGAACGAGACATTGAGTATACAGAGTTACGATAAATAGTACCGAAAAGCTTATCCGATAAAATTGAAAATAACCCATCGATCCGATTGATCAAATGACATGGAAACTGAAGGAAAAGTTAAGAAGATGAGGAGAAAGTGTAACGTATTTTAGTACTAACTCTTAATTGTTCGCCATAGCGTTGGATAAGGATAGCAGCCCAACGATCTTGGGTGTACAGTGCTCCATTCGGATAAGTGACCGGTATGTAGTAGTTGTTGACGTAGTCGTTGCTCCCCAGCGTTACCGAATAGATGCATTTGTTTACGTACTTTCCGGCTAACTCCCTACTCCCCAGTATATCAGCAATTCTTGCGACTATGAGAAGATGTTGTTTCAGTTGCTTATCCATCGTGATCCGACCGCCCTAGTACGAAAAACGACTCATACGAGTTCACGTCAACAGGGTACAAGTGAATTTTCGAGAAATATATATTGAGTGAATATAAGCTATACACATAAACATATCGATTGGTGTTTAAGAAATTACCAAGTGCCTTCCGGATTCTTTGCGAATTCCAGCTCCCGAAGATCCGTAGTTCACGCCGGTCAGGATCTCCTTACCACTTGCAGTTACATAGGGAGGAGGATAAGTGGTGAAACCTAGAAGCTCAGCTGCAAAAATGATTAATTTTGTTTAGCACATAGCATCATCAGTAGCCAAAATAAAATAGCCTTTAGATTGCAGGCGAAGCTTTGGTGCCATAGCTAGAGAGGTGATATCAATTATCAAATGTGTACTCTAGTGTATAATCTTTCAGCTGGGTTTCAGATTTCGCAATGAAATTCTCTGTTTCTCGAAATATTATCAATCATGTTGGAATATTAGAAAAGAAAATAGTTGAAGTTGAGGAAAGAGATAATATGTTACAAGAACGACAACATTCCGGTGCAAGAACCCAATGGTTGTATCGTGCCCTTAGTCACATAATTCTTTAAAATGTCCTGCTCCCGTTCTCCATCCTCGCTCTTGCGAATTTTAGTAGGTTAATATGTGTTTTAAAGACGCTTTCACGCTCGCGCTCATTCACGCGAATTATGTGACTTAGAATTTCACATCATATGGTTAAAATGTGCCAAAAAAAAAAAAACGGTAGTTCCTATGGAGACGTCTACTGGCCAGGAATTGAGCAGCGAGAAGCTATACCGAGGAGATCAGTGGAAGTGCGACCGTTGGTGAACCTTCCGGTCGGTACACCTGCGGGAAGGTCAATCCCGTAGGGTTTGAAGTTGGCTTTAGCCAAAGTACGGAGGGCTAAGTTGTTGCCATTGTCAACTGCTGAATCTCCAAATATAAAGTAACAAGGCACTTGTGGTTTGGCAACAACAAAATACTGCAAACTCAAGAATGAAGGCATCAGAAGCAGGATAAGCCATGTCTCAAGCTTAGTCGCCATCGAGGACGGTATAGAACGGAAGAGTGAAGAAAGGAAGATATATAAGGGAGATCGAAAAAGGTGAATAGGCAAGTAGGCCAGTGCTTCAGGTATTTCCTTGGTAGTTACCCGATACGTGCGGAACGCGACGACATTGGGACAAAATCCCTCGGATGCCCTTGTCGAGAGAGAGAGAGAGAGATGGCACAAACAGGATGGTCTGAAACGAAATTGAAACTTTGAAAGAGAAGGGGAAGATTTAAATGGGATGCCCAATTCTAAGAGTTCACCTATATATTGTGTTGAAACCAAGTACTACTACTAATCTTTTCGTTCCAACCATAAATACAAGTGGGAGTGCACCTATTTTATTGCATTAGTGGATTGGCTGGCATAAAAGTGGTTTAGTTTGGCGTGTTTGTACAATTTTGCGAACTTGCCAACTAGCCTAGTTGGTTGGACGACTGTTCCAAGTTGACCAGCATCTCGTGTTCGAGACTAATTAGGGTATATTGTATGAGTTTTTTGACGTTCATAAAAAATAAAAAAAAATTTGAGTCAACATTACAAATAAAATGTCAAATTATCTCCGAGTCTTTTAAGAACACTATAGCTCCTTGTGTATGGTTTAGGCGGTTTAGCTCGACTCATTTATGGGCTACTTCTTGACTCTTGAGCTAGTTTTTGGTCATTGGGCTTTATTTACTTGTTGCAACTGTAATATGTGAGGGACACTCACTTGTTATACAGTGATAGTTCAATTCACATTCGAAAATTTAAGACAATTCAAAGGAAGATGAGAGGAGAAACAGTCCAGACTCACATACTAACTTTTTAGGCTAAAATTAACCATGCGGGACAAACTTTAACACTACTCAACACATGCGACCCCCCGACTCGCATGTGGAGAGGACAATAAAAGATCCAGAATATACAGATCACAACAAAACCTTTGATATCATTTCGAGGGAACGAAGGCGATACGATGTGCAATTATGGTACAAACAGAGGGGAAAAGTCTCCGAAAATCTAACTCTGATATCGTGTTAAAGCATCCAATTCAAAACTAATTGAAATGATGGGAGAGACTGCGCCAGACCCATATACTAGTTTTCGAAGTGATAATTAACTGGTTCGGACAAATTCCAACAATTACTATTACACCATAAGGGGACCAATCAGTCTTGTGTGCTATGTGGTTGGCGCCCAATTGATGGGTTAATTAGGAAAGCCATTGATTTCGAAGGGGAAATTAGAGCCTATATTCTTGGTCCCATTTTAACAAACTTTTAGCTCCATATTCCCATAATATTAATAACCTAGCAATAGTCCCGACTGAAATGGGAATTAGAGCTTAAGTATTATTTTGGGGGCTCTTACTGGCCGGCCCCTTTTTGTTTGTATCTATCCGTTCAGGCCCAGTGCATGACATGCCCATCCTACATAAGTCCTGTTTTAAGTCAACTACCGAAAATACCCCCGCCTCACTCTCACCCTCACCCTCACAGATCTTACTCTCTCACGCACACTCTTTCTTCCGCCGCCTCCTCAATACTCCCCACCACCACCCAAAACCCTACCCCTCCCGCCCTTCTTCTTGACCCTCCTTGACGACGGCGGCAGCGAGTAGATTGGGCCGCTGAGGATGCTACGCACGGGGAGGAGGAAGTAGAACTCTTTGCCGTCGATTTGCAGCAGGTCTTGGGAGTCGAGCTTGACCAGAAGTGTGCCGGGGAGGTGCAGCACCCCCTCGATGATATTGAAGCAGCCGTTCTTGCAAAAGATCTCGAGGTTGAAGCGGCGGCGCGTGAATCGTACAAGATTCGTGCGTGGTGGCGGGAGATATTCATGCAGCCGCCGAGGTAGGAGAGGTCGACGTCCACTGTGGACTTTTTACTGTTGCGGTCGAGGACGATTAAGTAGGTCTGCGTGTTGTTCTCGAAGTCCTCGCCCAAGAGCTTAAAAGCTTAGCTAAATGCTACTCCAGTTTTATCTAATTGAAGATGGGCACACATTAATATCCCTCTTTTTTTTCCTGATCCACCACTAATATCCCCCTTCAAGAGACAAATTTTTCTCTTGAACCATAGAGTTTTGAGTACATCGGCTTACCAATGTTTTGTATATTGGTAGATCCGTTTTTCAAATCCATCTTTTGATACTGCTAGTTTATGTACTGTACTTGTTTGATTTTGTTGTTGTAGAATCTGCTTCAGATCTTTATCTTTGAATGTGCGCCAGTTGAATTCTGTGTAGTATTTGCTATCATCTGTGTACGCCTACATATTGAGGGTGTGAATTGTGCAAATAAGGTGTGAATTTGGTGTGAATTTTGCATTTAGGGGTGTAAATTGTGTTATTTGAGAGGTGCAAATTGTGTAATATGTCGACACAGCGTGGTTGTGAATTCTGAAAAATGGGGTGTGAATTCTGAGAAAAAATGCGAAAAGGGCCCTTTGCAGCTCTAAGAATTCACACCTCTCAGAATTCACTTCTTCAAAAATTTTGGGTGTGAATTTTTGAAAAGAGGTGTGAATCACTACAAGAAAAAACACATTTGGCGACAAACTTTCGGCGACCAAACTATTTTTTGTCGCTGATTGTCAACTTTTGGCGACTAAATTATTTTTCGTCGCCGATAGTAGACATTCGGCGACTAAATTCTTTTTTCTCGCCAATTTTGTAGACCTTTGGCGACTAAAACATTCTTAGTCGGCGAAGTGCTACCATTTGGCTACCAACGATCATTTGGTCGCCGAAAACAAACAATTGGCGACCAACCAATAGTCGGCAAAGAAAAACATTAGGCGACAAAAATATTAGTCGGGAAAAGCTACCAATTGGCGACTAAATTCGTTTTGTCGCCGTTTGTGTGAACCTTTGCCGACTAAAACATCTTTAGTCGGCAAAAGGCTACCATTTGGCTACCAAAAGTCATTTTGTCGCCGAAAATTTATATATTACATCATAATAAACTTATATATTTATTCCATCTACTTAACCGAAGTTTAACCCGTATTCCATCATTAACTCCTTAATTAAATCTCACTTTTTTTTAAACAGCAACTTCTTAAATCTGATGTTAAATGCAACCAAAGCAAAAAAAAAAAAGCTCCTTAATTAAATCTCACTTTTCTCCTTATACTTTTTTTTTTAAAAAGAATTTTCAGTTTCTCTCTCTTCCATATATTCTCAACAAAGCAAAAAAAAAAAGCTCCTATGAACGGAGAAAACCTTCGTTTAAAATAAGGAAGAGGAAAAATCTAATAGAATTTATCCAACTCTTATGCTAATCTTACAAGAATCAATCAAATTGCATAATCTTGTTATTCAATGAATCATATATAGTCCAACTTCTAGCCACTGCAAAATGAGTTACCGATATCATTTTTTCCATCTACATCGATGAAAATATTTTTCAATTGTGGCATGACATTGTTGGAATTCAAACGGCAATGATATTTTTGCTCTGGACTCTTTTAAATTTGATTGAACGTCTAAATTAGCTATTCCAATTTTTTCTTTTTTAAGGTTTTCCGTTGGCGTTCATCTGTTGGATATGTGTTGTTTCGTGTTTTTTTATTGGTCTTTTTGAATTTTTCTCTGTTATATTTTCGGAGAAAAAAAAGTAGTGTAACAAAATTATAAAAAAAAAAGTAAGACAGGAAAAAAGTTACGTTAAACTCATTTGATATGGGATATGTTCGACTATTATGACCTTAGGCAATGTAACAAAATTATAAAAAAAAAAAAGATGAAGAAGGTAGCTTCAATGTGATAAAGAAATGGAGTGAGACAAGGATAATTTTTTTTAGAAATTAGAGTTTTTTTTAAGATGTCGAAGACTCAAAAGTAGTGTTTTAGAGAGTCATTTTTGGTAGAAGAAAGGATTTTGGTTGGGGTCTTGCGATAGTAGAGTATCAATTTAGATTAGGTTCTTAGGAATTTCCGAATTTTAATAAAAAAACAGTTGTATCATTAATGAAAAATATACGAAGAGGATTTCTGATCATTTTATACTAAAGGGTCATAATTAATATTTGTCTCTAGGGCTTTTATAATTAAGTATATGTTTTTCATTTGGTCATATGACTCTAATAAGAGAGCATAAAGTTAAAAATTAATTAATGACTATTTAAGGGTAAATTATAAATGTAATTAATTTATTACTATATATTACTATATCATAATAAACGAAATTATATTATATATATAATTTTTCGCACATAATATATAATATAATATATTATTATATATAAATATTGTTTTATATATTTTATTTTATTTTCTTACGTAATATATATATTATCTTTAGGAATGAAGCACAAGTAAAGCGTGTAGCTCAGCAGTTGTGCGCCCTTATAAGGAATGGGAGGTGGGCGGTTCGATTCTTGGCAGAGGCATGTGGTTGGATTAATTCACACGCGCCACGTGGAGGCTCCATGATGATCCACGTGGCGGTACAAAGATGGGGCCACGTGGCACCCAAATTTTTTTTAATATTATTTAATTGACATGACATTTGGCGACAAATATGTTTTAGTCTGGGAAAGTTGTATTCGGCGACTAAAAGTTTGGTCGCCGTATGTAAATATGATTTTTCGAAGGGTTTGAATTAATTAGATACGGCGACTAAAGTTAGTCGCGAATACTTTTCGCAACAAAAATGTTTTGTCGGGAAAAACAAGTTTCGGCGACAAAAAATTTTGGTCGGCAAAAACTTTCCCAGACCAAGTGTCGCCGACCAAAGTGGCGATCAAAAAATTAGTCGCGGAAAGGTTTTGGCGACTAAAAACTGCCATTTGGCGACTATTATTTTAGTCGGCAAAAGTGTTTTTTCTTGTAGTGAATTTTGGGGATTGTAAATTCTGTAAATGGGTGTGAATTCTGAAAAGATGTATGAATTCTACAAAGAAGTATGAATTCTGAAGAGGGTGTGAATTCTGCACATGAGTGTAAATTTTGAAGGGGGTGTAAATTCTGCACAGGGGGTGTGAATTCTGAAAGAGGTGTAAATTCTGAACAGGAGTGTGAATTCTGATAGCTGTTTGATT
Organism: Rhododendron griersonianum; assembly: GCA_018127125.1. Classification (NCBI taxonomy): domain Eukaryota; kingdom Viridiplantae; phylum Streptophyta; class Magnoliopsida; order Ericales; family Ericaceae; genus Rhododendron; species Rhododendron griersonianum. The sequence continues at coordinate 31,024,058 of CM030800.1, forward strand.
GTTAGTATTTGTTTTGATTGGAAAATCACAGAGAGATATTGCTTCTTCTTCATCGAGAATTGTTGTAATGAGTATAATCCTTCATTTGACTTTTGAGAGAGAGAGAGAATTCACACCTAAAATCCACTTAAAATTTGTAACAAAATGAGCTAAATTGAGCGTCTGCCTTTGGGAACCTCATTTTGTGAATTCTTGCAAACGGGTGTGAATTTTTGGGGGTGTGTGGTTTAGTGGTTTCATTTTCTTATTGCAGAGAGATTTGATGGTTTGAGACAATTAAACTGTACAAAATGCAGAATTCACAAGTCCCAAAATGCAGAATTCACATGTTCAAAAGACAGAATTCACCCTTGGATCCAAGGGCGTGAATTCTGTAAAGGCATGTGAATTTTAGGGGGTGTAAATTCCTGCAAACGGGTGTGAATTCTTGGGGTGTGAATTTTGGGCGGGGTGTGAATTCTTGGGGGTGTGAATTCTGCGGGATGTGAATTCTGTGGGGTGTGAATTTTGGGGGGTGTGAATTTTTGGGATGTGAATTCTGTGGGGTGTGAATTCTTGGGGTGTGAATTTCTATGGGGTGTGAATTTTGGGCGGGGTGTGAATTCTTGGGGGTGTGAATTTTGGGCGGGGTGTGAATTGTGTGAATTGAGTGTGAATTCTGTGAGGTGTGAATTCTTGGAGTATGAAAAGTGCTAGGGGTAAAATAGTAAAAGCATCTTCAAAAATGGTCTAGATGGGATAGCACTTTAAAAAAGGGTTTGCATGGAACCCTATATAAAATTTGGGACCGGCCAGGAATTTCCCTTCATGTACACTTTAAGGTCTTTTCTTTATCTATTTTCTTTCCATCCAAATTCTGTTATGAATTTGGATGGAAAAGTACTTCCGCCCGAACTTCCACTCAAACTTCCAGCCGGACGTCCGACCTGTCAACCGGTGCACTCCAGTTGTCAACCCTTTTTGTTAAAGCTTAGGGGTACGTTGGTCTTTTTATTTCAATCCGTCCATTTTTCTTAACGGAAATTGGGGGAGGGGGTGAAGTTGCTCGAATTTGGTAGTTAGGGGGGTAAAGTTGCTTGAATTTAAACTTAAGGGGGTGAAGTTGCTAAAATGTAATAGTTTATGGGGTGTTCTTGCAATTAAGCCTTTTAAATTTTCTCTCTCCACGTGATTGTCTGTACACTTAGCCGACTTTGGCAAGTTGCTTATGTCTATGTCAACCAAGCTCTGTTTTCCAGGCCCCTTTTTCTTGGAGAAAGTCTGTGCACATATTGTGCACAGATTTTATTGTAGGGTCTACTATGGGTCTCATACAAATTATTCAAGCCGTTCATTAAATGTAAAACATTTTTTCAAGGGTCCACGTAAAAAATAAGTTCAATCCGATATCTATAGGTGCTCGATCCATCCATATAACTTTTCATTATCCGGAAATCTGAATGAAAAGTTAGATGGTTGGATGAAATACCTATAAGTATCAGATTGAGCTTATTTTTTACGGGGACCCTCAAAAAAATATTTTACATTTAATGAACGGCTCGGATGATTTATGTGGGACTCGTGGTGGACCCCACAACAAAATTTGTGTACAGATTGTTTGTGTGTGTAGCATGACTCTTTTTCTTGACTCATTTATGGGCTACTTCTCGACTCTTGAGCTAGTTTTTGGTCATTGGGCTTTATTTACTTGTTGCAACTGTAATATGTGAGGGACACTCACTTGTTATACAGTGATAGTTCAATTCACATTCGAAAATTTAAGACAATTCAAAGGAAGATGAGAGGAGAAACAGTCCAGACTCACATACTAACTTTTTAGGCTAAAATTAATCATGCGGGACAAACTTTAACACTACTCAACACATGCGACCCCCCGACTCGCATGTGGAGAGGACAACAAAAGATCCAGAATATACAGATCACAACAAAACCTTTGATATCATTTCGAGGGAACGAAGGCGATACGATGTGCAATTATGGTACAAACAGAGGGGGAAAAGTCTCTGAAAATCTAACTCTGATATCGTGTTAAAGCATCCAATTCAAAACTAATTGAAATGATGGGAGAGACCGCGCCAGACATATATACTAGTTTTCGAGGTGATAATTAACTGGTTCGGACAAATTCCAACAATTACTATTACACCATAAGGGGACCAATCAGCCTTGTGTGCTATGTGGTTGGCGCCCAACTGATGGGTTAATTAGGAAAGCCATTGATTTCGAAGGGGAAATTAGAGCCTATATTCTTGGTCCCATTTTAACAAACTTTTAGCTCCATATTCCCATAATATTAATAACCTAGCAATAGTCCCGACTGAAATGGGAATTAGAGCTTAAGTATTATTTTGCTACACTTTCTAGGCCCAAGTCCAGCCCAGCCCATACACAATTTTGGCTGGGCCAACATACCCGGAATAAGGGCCCGGGTCGGGCAAAAGCCCGATGGGGCGAGTGGCCTTTACGTGCGCCATGGGCCGGTGGGTAGGATGATGAAATGCAAAAGTTTCAACCAACTTAAGTTGGCTTTACCCACTGGGCTTTAAGCGCGCCGCGGGTCGAGCTAAAGCGCCCAAGGGGACTGCCAACAAACTAGCTCTTCTAATAAAAAATGCAAAAGTTCCAACCAACTCAAGTTCAGTCATCTTTATAATCCGATAAAATGCTTGAACCAATTGCAGTCCATGCAACTGGATTTATGTATTCAAAGACTGAAGACTCGGCAACAAAGATATTCCAATCACGTTCAACGATCGAGCAAGTTGTTATTCAATTTAGACCTCTTTTAATACCATAATGGAAATCAATTTCCAAATTAAAAATGACAAAAATACGCGTACAATAGTGGTGCAAATGCGTATAATAGTGGTACAAAATTAATAAGTAGCGTGAAATTATTATGATCATATGGAACTGCTGCATACACCATCTCCATCTCGGTCTCTCTCTTTATCTTCGTCTTCAGAGTTGAGCCAGGCGACGAATATCCATTGGATACGCATCAGAGGGAGACTGAGCGCTATACGATCGCCTCCCGAGAATGATATTTGCAGCTTCAGTTGGATGAAATGCATCCCAAAATATGTACTCATTCCTATTCTGGCATGGAGTTTGCAACGGGAGGCATGTAATTTGACCATTGTTCCTCCCTACTCCGCAGCAACCAGCATTTGTGACCTTAAACCCTGAAAACCACATACATAAATATCCCATTAATTAACTTTAATTTGAAAATTTCGTAAAAAAAAAAAAATGTCTCATCCCTATATTCAACCTTCTCAGAACCGTTCGACATACCAAGAAAATACATACCATGTGACACTTTCTTCGACAATTTTGTCAAAACAGACGATAAGCGAGGTATACAATAATACGTACCGAAAGACGAGGGATTGGTTATTAGGTCTTGGAAGATCCCGTAGGCGTTGATGTAAATGAATTTAGCATCACTGAAATTGTTGTTCAAGTTGTCCACAAGAGATTTAAGCCTGTTGTTGAACAGCTGATTTGCAGAGTTGATTCTTTGCACGCAAGTTCTGCCGTCCGGACTGTTTTGGGCCAGTTCGTTCGGGCTGCAGCCTATTTGGCCCACTCCGATCAACACCAGTTTCCTTGCTCCGAAGTTGTACAATGTCTATCGCGAGAAACAAAGTACAAAAGCAAACCAAAGAAAATAAAACTTTTAGCTTAAATTTGGAATGGATTGAAAAATCAAAAGAAACTTAAAAGGAAGTGGATCCTCTCCGGTCTAAATTTTGGACTGGAGCAGACAGTCGAAATCTAAACCGTCCAATTCTGCAATCAATGATTTGGATCTCCTCAGAAACTCTTAGCATGAAGAATTGATTTTTTCTCACGAAGAGCTTGTGAGTAGATCTCAACCATTGATTTTCCCAATGTGCAGTCCGGATTATGAGTGTTTCCTCCGGTCTAAGTTTTGGACCGGAGAGGATCCAGTCCCAAAACTAAAAGACCAACATTGGTCCGCCCATATTTGAACCCATAAAGAAGTCTAGTGGCCCAATATGTTTTTGATCCCGTAAAAAGGCCCAACTTGACTAAACAACAGTCCCAAAGTATTTTTCCTTCTTTTGTCCTTTTGAATGGTCAATCCGGATTCATAACTATTGGAAATAATGAATAGAAGCAATCGATGAGATAAGAATTGCAAAGGATTAAGAAGAAGAACACTGACCCTGATTTGCTGAGCATATTGTTGAATAAGAACATCGGCGTACTGGTCGGGTGTATATTGTCGGCTAGTCGAATAGGTACTGGGCATGAAGTAGTTGTTGAGATAATCGTTGCTGCCTAATCCGACCGAGTAGATGCACTTGCTTAGATAATTAGCAGCCGCGTCTTCACCCCCAAGTATGTTCACGACTTGGGATACCGTGGTTTTGTAGTTATTCACCTGCCCAGTGAAACTGACACGACCTCCCTGCATTGACATTGAACACATTCGTTAATAGCTCGAGAAAATTACTGGCTAGAGAAAATTACTGGCTTGGGAACCCAAATCGATTTATAGCTTCTTTTTTTTTTTTGTATAACATGTCCGGATCAGTTTGCACACACCTCGACTGATTCTTAACGCCCCGTATCAATTTATAGGTATGTAAATGAGAAGTAAGTTAAGTTCGTAGTTGATTAGTTACCAATTGTTGGCCAGTCTCGTCTCTAATCCCAGCAGCTGCCGATGCATAATTCACTCCGCTGAGTATGCCTCGACCTCTTGCAGTTGCATAGGGAGGAATGTAACCATTAAATCCCAGTTGCTCAGCTGTGCATTAAGTAAATAGTAATCAGAGAATTTGTATTTAATTTAGGTTATTGCCATAATAAGCGGGGAGAGAGAGAGAGAGAGGGGGAGCTTACCGATAACATCAACGGTAGTTTTCCCATTGGAAAACCGTCCGGTTGGACCCCCGGGAAAGTCAATGCCATACGGCATGTAATTGGCTTTAGCCAAGGAAGCAATGTTGTTGTTATTGCCGTTATCGACCAACGAATCACCAAAGATAAAGTAACACGGGACTTGGGGCTGTGCTTCAGCCCCATACCTAATGCCCTGAAACAGCACCAGCGCCGCCACCCATCCCACTAACCATTTCTTAAGCTCACCACCCATATCCTTAACCAGAAAGAATAACCCTTAACCAGAAAGAATAACAGTAGATCAGATTACTGTATTTTGTATGATACAAAAGGCTTTAGAGATGTGATGGTTTGATGGGAATTGAAAGGCTAATGGGAAGTATATATATAGTGGGTGGAGGCAAAGAGGAATGGCTAGTGCAGTATTTTGAATTCAAAGCGAGTAGACATATTTTAGGTTTTGACAGTTGAGAAGTTATTAGATACATTAATTGCACGCGGATACGGTACTATGAGATTGAGTACTCACTTTATTGCACTCTCTGATTTTCCTGGTTGCAGGTTTGGTTGCATTTTCCTGCATGGGAGCTGAGTTTGATCTAGTCAATCACCACAATTTGCGGAGTCGGTGAGGGTTTTCCATGAGAAATTTTTTAGTGCCGAGCGGGTATCACGTGGTGCCCGCTAGGTGCATCCGGACCTTCCATTTCGGTTTTGGATGGCTCAGATTTAGAGAGAGAAAGAGGAGAAAGAGTGTTTCAATCTAAGCCGTCCAATACACTTTTGGACGGCTTGGATGTGCCTGCTCAGGCACCACGTCTGCCGGGTGACGTGGTACCCACCCGGCACTGAAAAATTTCTCGTTTTCCGTCACGGGAATACAAGATCAAATAAGGCCCCGTTCCAGTAAGGTTCTTATTTTGTAAGTACTACTTATTTTCTACTTTATGTTCCAGATCATTCTCCTACAATTCATTAAATAAGTACTTATTTTTTCCTTAGCAAAATGGGACCTAATTTACATAACCAAGATGAACAGAAAAGACAAAGCGCAACTAAAATTGTAAATGATACTTCGATCTCCTCAAATTTTAAAAATAGAGAGAGAGAGAGAGAGAGACCAAAGTGCTAACAAATTTAACGAACTTTCGAAGTAGTCACATGTGTTGTCCGCGGGGGATCTCTCGTAAAATGGAAAAGGAAAAAAAAAAAAAAAAACCTAGGGGATCCCTCGTGGTTAATTATTCAAATTCCAAGCACTCAATATCCATTTACATGGGAGACTTGTATGTTTCTTGTTTGTTCGGTAGGGGATACCTCCTCGAGCATCGGTTCCATTATTCAGGAGGGGTATAGGTTGGTGGTTCAATCTGGCCGAGAGATATCCTTCTGGAATCATGTTTGGCTAGGGGACTCAACTCTTAAGGAGGAGTTTCCTCGCCTTTACCTAATCTCTACTCAAAAAGAAATGATGATCAGTGAATTAAAAGATGCAAGTGGTGATGGAAGGTGGAATATTCTTTTCCAGAGAAGGCTACGGGTTTGGGAAGATCACCAATTTGAAGACTTGCTTCTGAAATTACAAGCAGTGCAGTTGGATCAATCAAAACGGGATGAGTTAAGTTGGAAATGGGCTTCTAACAATTGTTTTTCAGTGAAATCAGTCTATCATAAATGGGAGCAATTGGGCTTCGCTAGCAACTGGGTTTTGGGATCGATTTGGAAGAATATTAGCCCCCCGAAGGTGGAAATTTTCTCGTGGTTGGCTCTTCAAGATAGAGTGGCTTCAAGAACGGTACTTCTCTATAGAAACTTGATTCCTGAGGGGCAATCGGCTCTGTGCCCTCGCTGCTCATTACACTTGGAATCGCCTGAGCACCTTTTCTTGCATTGCCAATTTTCTTGGGACGTTTGGTCTTTGATTTTGGATTGGTGGCATGTCCAGTGGGTGTGCCCTGCCTCCCTATTAGATTTGTTTACTTGGTGGCTCGGTATGGGTTTTAAAAATCTGGAGAAGTTTTTATGGGAAACAACCTTCCATGCCACGACTTGGTCGTTATGGTTGGTAAGGAATGATATTGTATTCAACAATGCGTCATGGCGGGTGGAGGATCTAGGGGAGTTAATTAAAACCTGGGTAGCAATATTGGTTAAGGTGAAGTTTGAAATTAAGATGCACTCGGTGGAGGATTTTAAGGGTTATCTTGATGGCATGAGGAAGGTCAAAGTGTAATTGTTTTTGTGTGGGTGCTGCGGTTCCAACTTTCGGTTGGACGGTTTCTTCGTTTTTCTCTTTGTTCTAAGCTTGTGTGCTTAACGAGTTTTCCACTCGATGTACCCCTTTCGAGTTAATAAAATCTTCTTTTGCCGAGCAAAAAAAAAAAAAAAATGTTTCTACCGCTTGTGGTAATGAATAAATATATAACTCAAACTTCATTTCACTTAATTTTGAGTATTTTTATTTGCTATCATTCTATTTTTTTTCCTTTTTTTACATAGAGAGAAACGAGTATTCACGGCAACGGTTGAGATACGTTTTTAAACTATTACCGGAAATAAGTACTCCCTCCGTCCCTTTATTACAGTCCAGTATTCCATTTTGGGCTGTCCCTTAATAAGTGTCCATTTTATAAAGTTAGTGGGTAAAAGTTGGTGAATTGTCTATTTTGTCCATAAAAGTAGATTCCATTTTGAAAAATTAGTGAGTAAAAGTGTAATGATGATGGGTAAGTAGGGAAAGTAGAGGAAAAAGTTGATGTGAAAGGTATAATGATGATGTCTTTTTAATAAGTTGGAGTTACGAAGCAGGACATTTAAAAAGGGACGGAGGGAGTATTTGTTACCGTTAATAGTTTGTCTTTAATCTGGATCGTCCAAAAGTATTTTGGACGACGGCTGAATTGGCCTCAGTAAACTTTAATTACCGGAAGCCCCGTTAAAAAGTTTTTCTCTTTTACATATCCAAATTCCGAGCATAGAGTAAGGTAATAAACGAAATAGTTCTAATGTCAAAGGTTCAGCACCGTCTATCCAAAGTACAGATAGTTGACTCCAGGCAAGCAAGTAGTAGTAGCTAGCTGTTGAAGAGATGCAAGTAGTAGTAGCTAGCTGTTGAAGAGATCCAACCGTTCAAGGCCATAAAACCAAGTTCAAACTAACCAGAGCCGGCCCGGGGTAAGCCTCACAAAACCTTGGGCTTGAGCAACCCCCACTATCATGGGGTGACGAAAATAATTTTTGGGCAACCGCCTATTCGGGTTACATTTTGATTTTGATATTTTTATGTAACCTTAATTTTGTTTTTTTGTTTTTTGACTAGTATGTCTTCTTATTTTTTATGACTACTTAATAGTAGTAAGTAGGCAACCAAGTTTGAAGCCGGGCTTGGACAACTCAAATATCGGGGCCGACTTTGAAACTAACTCAACGCAAGGGGTTGGCCTGGTAGTCTTGATTAGGAACTTACCGGTTTGCTTTCTTCTAAGATCTCAGATCGATTCGATTCTCCTTACCAATTCTTGGGACCACCTCACCTCAAGTGCAAGCTGTTAAACAGGCTATGATAGGGCTATATATAAGAATTAGCTTCTTTTTTCCTGAGATATATAGAAATTAGCTCAAGGTGCGCAAAAGTTGGTCTCAAACACCTGCAATTAAAAAAAAAGTGCTTAAAGTAGCTCATTATAAGTGAAAAAACCGAAAAAGTACCCTCTATAATTCATGCCCTGCCCACAAAAAGAATTATAGGGATCCAAGAATGTCGCAAAGCAGCTCCCTATAGAGCGCCCTGGAGGACGCATTCAAACCGTCTATCTTGTCAATCAATGGTTCGAATTGAAAATAAATTATTTCCGGGAAGATTTTATTTTTTCCTAAAAGAGTTCGTTTGAATGGTTGTGATGGTGCACTGCAGCGTTCTACAGGGAGCTGTTTTGCAGCATCTCGTATACTGACCTACTGGAAATTGAAAAATTATGATGGGGATCGAAAAGGACTTTATTCATATACAGTTTGGATTTATATAATTGTGGGTCAATTCATTGTGTGTATTTATGACTCCCACATGTCTGCATGCGAAAATGTCTTGCCCGAAATTGGAAACAAGCTGTCTTTTGCCGACCTTCACGTTGAGTCGTTGACGCGCGTTTACGTCTTTTATGAGCTTTGAGCGCCAACCCTCTACCATAGTTTGACGGGTTCAACTGAATCGAATGGTCCAAGGATTGAAGCAAGGGGGGCTAGTAGGGGGCGGTCGTCCCCTTACGAATTCTAAAAATATTACTCAATCTGTCCCTTTTTAAATGTCCTGCTTCGTAACTCCAACGTATTAAAAAGACAGCATCATTATACCTTTCACATCAATTTTTTCCTCCACTTTCCCTACTTACCGATCATCATTACACTATTACTCACTAACTTTTTAAAATGGAATCTACTTTTAGGGACAAAATAGACAATTCACCAACTTTTACCCACTAACTTTACAAAATGGACACTTATTAAGGGACAACCCAAAATGGAATACTGGACTGTAATAAAGGGACGGACGGAGTACTATTACATTAAAAAAAATTGTTATCAAAATATATAGTCTCGCCCCCGCTTCAGAAATATACCTAGCTCGCACCCCTAGGTGAAAATCCTGGCTCCGTTTGGGTTCAGGAAATATGAGTAATTTAGTTTTTATCTAATATTGTCTGCACCAAATTATTTGTACGATGTCAAATTGAATGAAAATTTACTTACATTTGTGAGTAGATACCATAGCTAATCAAAATAAAATTAAGCAAGCCTTGTTAATTTTCAACCATATTTGAATATATTTTCACTACATATAAAGTTTTGTAGGGAAAAAATTTGTGAACATTACTTTTGTCACACAATTATAATCCCGGAGCTGCACCCGATCGACTAGCTATCTAGTGATGGCAATCGATACAGTATCATCCAAGTCCTTCGTTTACTCCTGAAACGAGGAGAGGGAGATCTTATTGTCTTACGTACCCATTTGCCCCTTTCGCTCACTTGACTCGCCCAAAATTGTTTTTTTTTTTTTTTTGAACGGCAAAATGGAATTTTATAATTTTTGAAATTGTTACAAAGACTAAAGGAATAAGGGTTGACAGCATCAAACCCGAAATTGTTGACTTGTCATGTTCTCCTCAATACCACATAGTCACGGGTACATTTTCAGTTTGGATTATGTTTCACATATTCACTAATGGGAATCAGTAGTTTCGCGATTTGGGTGAAAATCAAATCCTGTACAGCTTGGTTATGGTGCACTAAAAACCAAAGTTGTCGGGCATTGATTTGGATTTGGGTATAAGCAAGTACTTTGGGTTTAAATACGGTTAAACCCGGATCAAACCGACCCGTTGCCATACCAACGTGCTCCTATCAAACTATTTGTGTGGATTTGCTTTTGTGCGGAAAATGGTTGGGGCAATAGATTGCCAACTATAACGCAAAGTTCCAGGGTTTCTACAAATTTAAGTTTGAAAATTAAAGATTAGATACCATAAATTGTTAGTAGAATATTCATATGCATAATTAATACACGTTGAATAGTAACGTATAACATTTCTCTTAGGATTATATATTACTATCGACAATATTAAGGCGTAAATCTGAGCTAATTAAATTTGAGGAAATTTAAACCTTTCTTATGCCGTTACAGTGTATTACATTAAATAAATGAAGAAATGGAGAATTAATAAATGAATTTAGAGGATATGGAAAGTCTTCGGAAATGAGATTTTCAACATTACTAAAAGGAAGCCCCTAATGCCACGAGCAATTTATCTAATGCCACGAGCATTAAATGCTCTGTTGTGTAGAATTACTCAATTGTCCTTTTTTGGTCAAAAGCGGTAACTTATGGAACTTGTTTCTCAATTGAACCATGGACCGTGAACAACCAGTTGAATGCCTCCATGGAAGTTCAATTGATCAGATTGATGAACATGGAATTGACATGAAAAATCAAGAAAACAAATAGAAAGATATGCTTGAGCAATTTGATTGGAAATTTGAATCTCGGGAAGAACTTCTCGATACTCTTCGAGAGTTTTTTTCAATGCAAGGATATGTAATATCTATCAAAAACTCCAAACAAGATAGATATCTTACCATCAGTTGTGATCGGGATGGTTGTTACCGGCATAAGTGGCATGTTCCTTAGAGAAAAGGCAAAGAAAAACTGCAACTCATCTCGTAAATTGTCCTTTTGAATTCTGTTGTAAGAGACAAGATGATGGCTTGTGGGTGATTAATGGAGTCAAAAATAGCTCATATAATCATGAACCCTCAAGTGTTTAGGTGAGAGGAGAGAGAGGGTTTCAATCCGAACTTTTCAAAAGTGTATTGGACTGCCCAGATGTGCCAAGCTAGTACCACGTGAGATATACCCACTCGGCACCGAAAAATTTCTCACTCACCAGTGTGGATGATTTTGAGAGGAAAAAAATACTGTACTAAAATCTGGAGTGTGTTGAGAAAAGCACAGTTTTCGTTTTGTTTTTTCAGTTAAAAATTGGGAAATGATATTGTCACACCCTGCAAGTGTATTTTTGCACCAAAAAATACACTTACAGGGATGTGGCAATAACAAAAAAAGGTGTGACAAAATCACTAGCCTAAAAATTTGACTTTTGCTCTCACTATCAAACAAGATAGGGATTCTACTAGTAGGGTGAATGATTTTGACGTTAACTGCTATCCACTCAAGTTAGAAGGAAGCTGTCAGGGGATGGGTTGGGTAGTTGAAGAGTCAAATTTAGAATTAAGGGCTGTTTGGGAAACAAGTTCCATAAGTTACCGCTTTCGACCAAAAGAGGACAATTGAGTAATTCTACACAGCAAAGATATATTGCTCGTGGCATTAGGGGCTTCCTTAGTAAAACTGTAAAACGGGTGCCTTCATGATGGTGTTGTGCAGCATTCGAGCCGTCCATTCGGCAATTCAACGGTCCAAATCTCATATCGGCAATATACAGCTCAGATACTAAACGATGGAGATGAGATTTCGACCATTGAATTGCTGAACGGACGGCTCAGATGATGCATAGCACGGTGCTATGCACCATCCCTCGATTCAGCCTTCATTCAATGTGTGTAATGCCTTCGTGGTTCTAGATTTTTTGGGCCTTCATTAGCCTGAAAAACTGATGAGTCACACGTACATTAAGGCTCCGTTTGTTTGACCGCAAAATATTTTTGTCAAAAATATTTTACCCACTTTCCAAGTGTTTGGTTACAAATATCTTGGTAAAACAATTTCCCCCGTAAATCATTTTATCTTAGAAGGCGTAAAATAACTTACCCAATGAAACCCCGCAAGTTGTTTTCCTAGCCGACATCCGCCTACTCCGACAACTCAATGAACACCTTCGTTCATTCACCCAACATCTCAAGTTGGCATGACAAAGTTCAAATCCCGAGATTGTTCACCTAACTGTCCCTTTCGGATTGCTACGCGCAGATCTATTGAAGCACCTCTTCGCTCATTTCGATCTCTTCTCTTTTGTTTTTCCCTCATTCTCTCTAGTACTCCCTCTGTTCCTATTTAATTGTCCACTACGGTTTTACGTGTATTTTCAACGATTTATATCTCTCAACTTATATTGCTAAAAATATGTAATATGGATCTTGTTTGATAGATCTCAATTTTTTCTATAAGACAATGATTTCAAAAACATAAAATATAATATATGTCGAGAGATATAAGTCGTTAAAAATACACGCAAAATCTTAATGGACAATTAAATAGGGACGGAGGGAGTAGCTTTCTACAGTAGCTATCAGTGATAAGTGGCCCTGTTTTGGGTTGCTTTCGTGACATGCAAAATCAATCATTCACTATCGTGTCTTACAACTGTTTCATAGATAATCTATCTTGTAGGACCCGCAAAAATTTGACAAAATTTGACGAAGTTTGACAAAATTTGATAGATAATGTATCTTGTAGGACCCGCAAAAAGTTTGACAAAGTTTGACAAAATTTGCCCTATTTGTCATTTGCTTTGCTTTGTACAGTCCCCGTGTGGGCCCCTTTCGCGCATTTTTTTGGAAAATCCGAACCGTGCATCTTGTAGGACCCGCAAAATAATGCATCTACGCAAAAAGTTAGCTTGTCCGGACATCGATAGATATGTCAAAAGTTGAGTTTTTACACCGTAAAATGGACGACCGAGTTTAACTTTAGAAACACTTGACAGATCACGGTCGTCCATTTTTTCGTGTATAAACTCAACTTTTGACATACCTATCGATGTCCGGACAAGTTGATATTTTGCGTAGACACATTATTTTACGGGCCCTACAAGATGCACGGTTCGGATTTTTCAAAAAAACGTGCGAAGGGGGCCCACACGGGGCTGTCCAGACAGCCCTGGTTGATCTGGAAAGAACTTTTTCTCATTAAAAAAATTAAAGAAAGAAAGAAAAGAAGCTACCCCTTCCAAATAACCTGGTTCTGATCGTTGATCATTGGTGGTTGGATTCCCTTTGGAAATCTTGGGATCTTTCAGCAAGGCTATTTACTCTTACGGCCTGTTTGTTGGGGGAGAGAGAGAGGGATAAGAGTGGGGCCGGGATAGGCTAAGAAAGGAGAATTCTTATTCGGTGTTCGGTTCGCCGTTAGCACCTGAATTGCTTATCCCACCCCATATCCCATCATAAGCTTATCCGAGTTTGGGAAATTACCAGTGTGCCAACAAAAACCCTCCAAATCCTATTTATATTCTCATTCCAAAAATTATATAGTATAAGGAAGTTCTCACATGATTTCTTTAATCACTCACTTTTATCCACCCATATTAACTTCCAAACAAATTATTTCTTAGCTAATCCTCTCTGCTTAATTAATCCCCCGGCCTATACTCACCTCTTATCTACCCTCATTTCTTATTCCACGCACAAAACTTTATCTACCTGCCAAATGAGTTGTTAAGTTCCATCTTGTAAAAGCTAAGACAACAAAAACATATACGGCGAGAAATACATTAATTGGCACAATATGTTAAGGTGCCAAAACTTGAAACCATCTCCCCAAAAGCAGCTCAGCTACATTAATTGGCACAATATGTTAAGGTGCCACAACATTTTTATAATTATCCAGACAAATCTTTAAAATTTTTACGCCGGCACCATTGTGGGACCCCGATATTTTTTTGTAGTAATTTGAATCGTTCATCTAGTATGACCCGCAGAAAAATACAAGTTCAAAAATATTCCAATTCATTTAACCTATTCAAATATTATGCATACAAGTCAAAAAATCCATCACTTGAGCTCTTAGAATTACATGCAAATATAAATCGCTCCAACAAAAAAAGTACGTAAAAAGTTGTCAAATCAAACTCATAAACCAATTGCGTCAGATATATCCGAACCCCAGCCGTTAGTGTTCGCATCATCAGATAAGATCTTTTTAATCGAATTAGGTTTGTATTGGATTCAGATCGATTAAATCCAGTTCATTGACAATCTTAGCAAAACATAGGTTTTATGAACCTCATTTTTAACTATAGTATTTTTTTTCCAAAAAAAAAATTCTCTTAAAATTTGTTTTCCTAATAAATAGCTTTACTTGAGAAATGAGAAGTACTCTACATGCAGGGACGGACCCAAAGGGGGCATGCCGGGGCACGTGCCCCCATTTGAAATTAAAATATTTTTTGTATAAATTAGCATAATTATGAAAGTCTACTAATATATAAACATACAGAATTAGTTTTATGGCTAAATTTTATCATATGATGCATTTATACTTGTTGTTTTACGAGCTGTTTTGTCTATTTGGAGCTATTCTTTCTTAATTCTATTTATTTTTAACCGTTTGTGAGAAATATTTTAAAATAAAGTCATTAACAAAACTAACTCGATTATTTTAAAACTTGTCGATGTTCATTTTAAACATATTTTAAAATTTTGGTCTAAGATTTTATGCTCATTTTTACCAAATCTAACTTAAAGTGCGCATTATGAACTTTTCTACTCCTAGTTAGTAATGCATGCCTTAATTTTGTACGATTTTACTGTGGTTAACTAAAATAAATAAATTTTCGCCATTATAATTAATAGGTGCTCCCACTATAAGTGGGTTGGGTCAAATTGAGCCCGTATATTCGCAGGACGCTTCCGTTTGGAGATGGAATTTCGCAAGTGGGAGCTCAAGGTCTAGATTTTGGAAGTGTTCAGGTAAAGCTATCTATATTTTGGAAGGAAGGATTATATAGCTTGTTTTGATTTTGGATGAGCGAAATTGCTACTCCTTCTTTTGCATATTTTCAAACGGTGTTTGGTACCTGGGTAGACTCGAATGTTGTGATTGCTATTCCCAAGACTATGTTTTTAGATTTTCTGACTCCCCTTCGCTGCAATATCGGATTTCTTTTCTCTTTAAGTAGTTTCGTTCCTGTTGATAGTACTATTTACTCTTTTGAAACGAAAATGATATTGGTACCGACGGGGTCAGTACCGAAATCGTAAGGACGGCCGCGCAATGTCGTCTCCAACCACCGGACGGCCGATCCTATACACGAAAAATGGGTGATCGGATTAAGCACCCTACACATCTCGGATGTCGTTGATTCCCGCGTGGGCTCCCTCTTTTTTTTTTATAGAATTTTTGGACGGCTCGGATCGGCTGTCTGGTGGCCGGAGACGGCCCGGCGTGGCCGTCCCTACGATTTCGATACCGACCCCGTCGGTACCAATTGTAGTACTCATTTTGAAAAATGGTACGCGGTCGATCACAACACCACGAAGGCTGATCCTTCTTCGATTTGAAATTTCCATTAACGATCTTTTGACATTAAAAGCATGAACCCCTGATCTTCAGAACCAACGCACAAATTAACGTGTAGTAGGCCGAACCTGACAGTTCGGACCGTGCGACTTAGAAGCACGGACCGGGGTTAGGATTGAAGGTGGTGGCCGTACCTGACAACCCACTTTCGGCCATAACCGAGGCTAGACGGTGGACGACGATGCACTCACCTGACAACGCATTCCAGGAGAAAGTCATCGGGCTCGGCTACCCTTAAGATAGGCAACTCAGACGATTCTCTGCAACTCACCTACCTCAAGTTCGGCTAAGGGTGAGGCTCGGCCAATTATGGTGCCGCGTGCCTCCCCACGTGCTGAGGCGGTTATGCTAAAATTAAAATAATGATGGACGCACATGGGGGTGACAGCTCGATCACGCCAAAACAGTTACCAGATCTAATTGGTGACGTCGCAATGACATCAGTCGACCCGTGCAAGGCACATGCCCGTACTTGGAGAACAAGTCAAGCAGACTCTATAAATACCAAAGGATGGCGACCTTGAGAGGTACATGCTTAGTCTCTTACTTTACTCTCTGCACATTCTCATCCTCTAGTCGGAGGGCCTGCCAGGCAACCCCGGTCAGGTCTTAGTCGTGCGTTTACTGTGCAGGTTAGGGTAAGAAGGCTAGGCAACCCTTGAACCAACGGAGAAAGGACTCGAATCAAGATTCATCGGGCCACACATAATAATTGGGTAAGCTTGTACTGTATTTAAACAACGGTAGCAGGCTGTATTTTGTTTGGCTGTGTTTGGGTAAGGGTATGCTCTTGCCCTTTGTTTGCCCTCTTTTGGTTGGTTATAAAACTTAACTTTTCAGAAAAGAAAAAAAAAAACTTTAAATCAACCTGATTCATCCCTAAATTGTTGAAATAGTTGCAATCAAGTCCAATCTATAACATCTGATCTTTAAATACATGAGTTCCATCACATGTGAGCTTGTACTATTAAAATAGATGGCAAAACTGACTTTCACTGGGCAAACAGGAAAATTCTGTTTCACACCCTCTTTTTTTCTTTTTTTTTTTTGGAAAAAAACTTTGGAAAAGAGCCAAAGCATTATCAATATGACACCCCTTTTCATGCTGGCCCTTGACAAAAAGACCTAAAAAGGTTGACAATGCCTGAAAAGAAAGCCAAAGCATTATCAATCAGAAAGTCTAATGGTACAGATGAAAAATCTGTATTAGTGGGTACAAATTATTTTCTGGGCCCATTTTGGGTCTCAAAAAAATGATCGGAGTCGCTCATTTTGTTTGAAATACTTTGCTTATGGACCCTGCAAAAAATAAGCTCAATCCGGTATCGATAAGAGCATTTACGAAACATCCAAACTTTGCTCTAGAATTTAGGCTTGAATTCTAGGACAAAGTTAGACGTTTTGTAGATATCTTAACCGATATCGGATTGAGCTTATTTTTCGCAGGAGCCGTAAATAAAGTATTTTAAACAAAATGAGCGATTTTGATCATTTTTTTGAGACCCAAAACGGGACAAAAATAGAATTTGTACACACTGGTATAAATTTTATATCTGTACCAGTAACACCATTCATTATCAATAGAGCCATGAGCATTACGAAAAAGAGCCTCTTTATGCATGGGCCATATAGTCCACATTAATAAAATTGAATCCCGAATTGCTTCCTCATCAGGAGCATTTTCCAGCCATCTCGAAAACCATTCCACAAATGTGTTAAAGAAAATAGAGTTCCACATTGCTTTGGAGTGAAATGAGTGATCACTTAATAACATTTGAGACCTCTCCATTCATTGTCAATTGGCCTTGAGTTGGTTATAAGGTCTCTACATGGTATCAGAGCGGGGCCCGTTCCATCCCATATTTTAAAAATTTACAATCCACACCCCACGATGACAGACCAGCAAAAAGGCTGCATGCATGATGATAGGATCCAAAAGTTGCCACACGTGACAGATCTCAAACGCGGCTGCACATGGTCTGTCACGTGTGGGGGGGTGTTAAGGAAATAGAATCTCGCATTGCTTAGGAGTGGAATGGGTGATCACTTAATAACATTTGGGATCTCTCCACTCATTGCCAATTGACCTTGAGTTGGTTATAAGGTTACTACAAAATGTCACTGGACTCCCACAATTATTAAAATCAAACCCCCAGATGCTCTATATTTTCTCCCACCTGCCCACAATGAACACACTCACAAGACACCTGAACCCCACGACGAATCAGAGCAACTTTTAAGTACTGCAATATATATAATTCTAGCTGTGGATAACTTTCCAAATGAAAAGTTGGAACTTAGGTGGTATTCTCAAGCCCCAGACCACCGAAATCTACCTTAGCTCCTTCCTAAACACCTGACCATATTTATTCTCAAACACGAGCAAATACGCCGACCTAACTGTAAACCTTCCATCCTTCGTATATATGCTCCCCAAAATACAGTACTCCTGATCTTGATTATGCAAGGGAAAATAAAGGGTTATAATGCGCTGCACCGCTTCGATCCCTTGGAAACAGAAACAAAACTTCTCGATCGAGTAGTGGCTCTGGCCACAATATCCGACGTTGAGGATTATTCAAATCCCAAGCCTCATGTTCTGGCCCTGGAAGGGATTAGAGCATCTCCAGGAGACTCGCTCCAGCTCAAAAAGTGATGAAAATGGCGAGAAACTGTGAAATCACAGACCCAGGAGACTCGCTCCAGCCGCGCCATTTTGCTTGGGAGCTACAGTACCTCGCCGGGTGGGGCGAGGATTTTCAGCCTCGAATCAAAATCAATCTATCGATGGTATTCTTGAAAGTATTACTTTTGATTAGAAAACTAACTCGTAAGCATATAAATCATACAATTTTAATATCTGTAATTCGCGTTTATATAACAGGAGTGTGTCAAAATAAGGAATTTTCTTTTTATTATGACAAACCATCCTTAAAACTTATAAAACATGGGTCGATAACAAAACGTCGGTCTTTTGATTGTAAAAAAACGAGTTTTGAATTCATGACCGGTAAGCTTCTTCCCTGCGTCGATTTTCTGGATTCGCCACTATACATATACGTACATGTGTTTACTAGTTTCCTCTCGATGTGAAGCAAACCTATTTAATAGTAATAGGTACTGATGCAGGGAGGCGTGTCGGAAAAAAAGAACGCGCAACAAGGACAATCACGAACAGGTATAAACTAGAGGTACTCCCTCTAAGAACACACGATAATGAGAAAACTCTCAATTTTCATTAATCAAATCATAAAACAACTCCTAAACCCTAAGGCTTACAACCTTATTTATACTAATAGAATTCCTAAACCTAGCATTCTTAAAATCTAAAAAAGAAAATAAACATAAGGAAATAAAATCAATCCTAATTTTCCTTGACCAAGAAACCTATACAAAATAAGAATACTAGATCAAATCAAGCTAGGAAAATTAAATACGTATAAAAAATCTTGACTAAAATAAAATATTTCTACTAAAATGTTAATTCAAAATAATAAATTAAAATTCCTATATTTCTAGAATAATCAAAATATCAGCCTGCATCAGTTACCTTCTTTAAGGGGTCACAATCCATTTGCATTTTGTCAAAAGCTGAAACCAATGCGCCCATCTCTATATATTAATTCTCCTAATTAAAGAGATTTTTCAACATCAAATTCAGTGCAGCAAGAAATGAAGGGGCAATGTTTCATCATGACCTCCTGTTTTCTCATCAGCTTCCTCCTCTCGGCCTCGTCTGCTCGACTCCAGGTTTAATTTTTCTCTTCTGTATGATTCTTGGACCGATAACGTTATGTGAATAAAAGTAAGATTTTCTCGAACTTTTTTTCAATAAGCGGATGTCCGGGCCATTGTTTTGCTCGAACTTGAAAAAACTAGTGTAACTATGTTGCAACGGAAAACTTTTCGTAACCAAGCAAATCGATTTTTCTTCTTGGACCTTTCGTAGTTTATTTGTGTTGAATATATTTGTAATGAAACAAAAAAAAAAACACACACACACACACCTATTTTTCTCTTGCTTCTCTATTTTTTCGGACCGAAATGACATTCAAACAGCAATATCTTTGCCAAATTCAAATGCAGTGTTATTTTCTGGGGTACTTTCCTGTAAAGTAAAACACCAAAGGTTATGGCTTCTAATTACCAAATGATCATACAATTTATTTTTCTTTTTTTGTTCGAATGAACATTCAGTAGCAAAAATGATATGGCAAGGGCTTTTTTTTACCTCACATGAAAGTCATATCATGTTGTTGATCAAAGTCATTTGAACCAACAAATAGTACTAGCGCTTATGGAATCGGCAAAAGTTGAAATTTATTGATTTATTGTATCACGCAATTCAATATTTCTACAATATCGCGGAAGTTTCTCTATCTAAAATATGTCAGAGAAAAGGTCGTAGATGCGTATAGTGAGGTCATTAGCTAGGTCGGCAAACAAATAACTAGTAATTGTTGAATAGGTCGGCTGAACGGACAAATAATTGTCTCGTTCAACTGACTTTTACTTTAAGTACTTATTTTTTAAATTAAAGGTACGTGATATATAGGGAGAGAATAACTTGTCTCATAAGGCGAAAAATAAGGAATACTTAAAAAATAATAACTTTAACAGAATGGGGCCTAACCTTCGTCTATATAGATTTCATCTCGGTGAGTCGTTCAGCCACAGTTTGTGAATCTGCTCTCAATCCAGCCTATGCTTATTATGTACCAGACATTTCAAAATGAGGGGTACTGTTTAGCCAAAAAATTGTTGACCACAATTTTTTGATTTTGTCCTTATTCAAATTTTTTTTCACGTTTGTTATTTTTACACCAAATTTTTATGTAATATTGGTTCCTCTCGACGTCGGAAAAGCAAAAAAAATTATGACTCTCATACAAGTATTTTGAAAAATATCCAAGGAAAAACTCAAAAAGTTGTTTTTGGACTTTTTCTCGGATATTTTCAGGTACTTGTGTAAAAGTCAAAAAATTTTACAGTACTTTTTTGATTCCTTTCGTCGAGTCGAACCAATAATACACGAAGATTTGACGCAAAATTAACAAACGCGAAAAATAATTTGAATATAAACAAAACCAAAAAATTTGTGGTCCACAATCCATCAAATTTGACTCGTTTTTAATGAGTCCTAAATGGATTGATTAAATGAGTCAAACAAGTCAACGTAACCTATATTACGAGATAATTAATTATTCACACCTTATGTATCAGACATGTCAAAGGGTGTTTAGCCAAAAAGTTCGTGGACCATAATTTTTTGGTTTTGTCCTTATTTAATTTTTTTTTCGCGTTTGTTATGTTTACCCCCAAATTTTTGTGTAATATTGGTTCCTCTCGACGTCAGAAAAGCAAAAAAATTATGACTCTTATACAAGTATTTTGAAAAATATCCAAGAGAAAACTCGAAAAGTTAGTTTTTTGGATTTTTTCTTAGATATTTTCAAAGCACTTGTGTAAAAGTCATAGTAATTTTTTATTTTTATGATTTTTCTCGTCGAGTCGAACCAATAATGCACAAAATTAACAAACGCAAAAAAAAAAAAATTGAATAAAACCAAAACCAAAAAATTGTGGTCCACAATCCATCAAATTAATTTGACTCGTTTTTAATGAGTCCTAAATGGATTGATTAAATGAGTCAAACAAGTCAACGTAACCTATATTACGAGATAATTAATTATTCATACCTTATTTACTCTTGTCACAAACTTAATAACACCACACCGAATCGTACTAATTCCACAACAAAATTGTCAATGCTGCACCAAAAAGTTACTAAAGCTTCCCAATAGTATATGCTAACTAACGTCATAAAAATTTAGTATAATTCCACGCCATCTTTTTTTTTTTGTGTGTGTGTGTACAAATCTATGGTTGATTTGTAATCGGGATAATGAGCGGATTCGGTTTCACTCTTTATAACTGAGTCGGGTTAGACGTGGTTATTCACAAATCTATGGTTTGTGATCAATATAATGAGCGGATTCAGTTCCACTCTTCATAACTGGGTCGGGTTAGACATGGTTAATAATTATCCAGCTAAATAGGTTGTAAAGGGATCGATCAATGACTCATTAAAAAACTCAACCAATTAATATACATCACACATGAATTTTTCAAAACCCATCCGTTTGACACCCATAAGCGACGGACTCGCGTAGAGCCCAAAACGACACCGTTTTGGGCAAGAAAGGGACGCCACACCATAAGGCAAAACAACGTCGCTTTGGCAGGGCGCTTGGCAGCGCCTGCTTGGTAGTGTCCCCGAGTCCATAAGCGACGCTAATCAAGCAAAGATGCACCTATACCTATCCAGTCCAGTTCTAGAGTTTTTATATATATACATATATATATTTTGTCTAAATTCAATTTTCTGTTTCATTTCTCTCTCTCTTGGTACAATCTTGGTTGGAATTAGCCTTCATTTCGTGTTTCAAAATCTAATTGTGAGGGCAGGTTTATATTGTCTACATTGGAGAGCACAGTGGTGGAAAGATGTCAAGCGAAATAGAAGATGATCATCACTCTTATCTACAATTAGCAAAGAATATATCCAAACTGGAAGCTAAAGCTTCTCTGGTTTACAGTTACAAGAACATCATCAATGGCTTTTCGGCCTGGCTCACCCCACATGAAGCTGCCATGTTATCCGGTATATATATAACCAAAAACGTTTTTTCATTTTCCTGCTTCCTGTTAATTTGTTGGATGTAAATTATGTAGTCATGTTCCATTCAATAGGGTCAGACTAGCGTTTGTGTCCACTCGATGCACGGTTTGATGTTTTCTTGTCTCTCGTTTCTTTTCCGAGAGAATTTTTTACTTTCCCATACATCAAACGGGCACAATGCTATTAATAAATTACTCTAGTCCAAAATTATAAAAAAAATGTAGGATACACAAATTAAAGAAAACAAACTAAAACTAAAATGCGTGATTTTTATACTAATAGAAAATTACTTCTAACAACGAAGTCATTGGGCAGGACCCGGCCTAACTTGTTGCCCTTAGTACAGTCGATCACCAAAGCTAATTCCCAGCACATTTGTATATAGTATAGTAGTATAGTATAGTATAGATAGATAGATTGATTGAATTATACAATAAATTCCACTCGGACGGTGGTGAGGCCCGTCCGGACGGCCAGGGTAGGATGTGAAGATCGGCCTCTAAAAATCCCGTCTGGACGACAATGAATTCTGTCCGGAAGGTCGATCATAGACATAAACGCGAAAACATTATTTTTTTTAGGTATTGTATTGCCTTGCGTTATAAAACGAACACATAGAGCAGCCCCCGTTGTAACTTGAATCCATACTTTCATCATAGTAAAAAACCCTAGCACCCATGGAGTACGATTAAGCAAATTACTTAAGTCGGGACCACGTTCTTTTGCTTGTATATATATATATATATATATGATTTTTCTTGCCCTAACACACTTATACCCTATGGTTGGCCTTCTGCACCCATTCATTTCCGTTAGTGTTTTTTGCATTTGTTTTCCATTGATTAGGTGTGTCTTCATGTTTCACAAGCCACAGGGGTGTGGATGCACAAAATTAAATCTAATGGAGTGTATCTATACATAACCCAAACCACAGAGGGCATAAGTAGACTTTACCCTATCTTACCCAGGGGAAAATGGTTTTTGAGATTCAAAATTACTCTTTACATGGGTCCTCGTTTGAAAATTCGCAGAAAACAAATTTGAATGAAAACTTCAACCAAGCACACATTTATTTCCTGCCTTTCTTGTTTGTATGTAAATCGGCTTATTTACCTTTTTTGTCCCAAATGTATTGGACGAGTACTCGTCATGTACACTGGGTGCCGAAGAGGTCAATAAGCTTGCTCTAATTTAATTTGTTGTTGAAACAGAGATGGAGGAAGTGGTTTCAGTTTTCAAAAGCCGGCCGAGAAAATACAGTCTTCAAACTACTAGATCATGGGACTTTGTGAACTTACTTGAAAGGGAACAACATTTGAATGGTACTAAAGAAGAAGAAGAAGGACTCTTCTTGCAGAAAGCCAACGGCGGAGAAGATGTTATTGTTGGGGTCTTGGATAGTGGTAATCTCAATTCCAAGCTATACATATGGTATTTGTTGCATAGCTACTATAACAAACCCTTTTTCCTTATTTAAATCACCGTTATGCTAGGGCAAATAAGTACTTATTTGAATTAAATATGATTTATTGTAAGAAAATGATCTATCTCGTAAAGCGGAACATAAGTACTTAAAAAAATAATAACCTTAACAGAATGGGAACAATTATATAGAGAAATGATATTGGCACTCCAAAAATTGATGCATGCACTCCAAAATCAGTGTAACTCCAAATCCACTTTCCTTTGTTTTTTGGAGTGTCTGCATCAATTTTTGGAGTGCCAATATCATTTCCCATTATATATCTTAAGTCATTCCAAAAACTTATGTGTGGAAACAACGTCATGAAAACAAGGGTAAAAGTTACATTGATTCCTCCTGAAGTTTTAGTATTTGCTCGTCGAGATGAACGCTTGATCTGAAAAAGTTATATACAGAAAGTAACCAAGTAAAAAAAAGACGAGGTATTTAATGTAGGCTAAATTAATGAAAGCGTAGAAATGGAAATTTACTTTCTTCTCTTACTATTTTCCTTTATTTGTTTTACGATTTCTCCAATTTTTCAAAACAAAATGCAACCTACTCACATATATGTAAATATGTGACCAAATTAGGAGTAATTTTTTGCAAACATGTTCATCTTGCGTGTTTTGAAATATTAATGGTTCGGAATATGTTTGTGAGCTCAGGATGAGTCCGCTATATGTGAGTACGGAATGGTGGTTGTGATCGAGTGTGGCCAAGCTCAAAGTGTCCTCTAACAACAGAGTTAAAAGAACCAGTAAAAGACTGTCATGTGCGCTGCCCAAAATCTTCTTCGGTTAGGCAATTTAACGTCCATGGACGGGTGGTTAGGAGTGCTACAGTTTTAAAAGTTCAACGTCTAAGTTGGAAAAATTTTAAACCTAGGGTTTGATCTGTTATCAAAGTCAATCTCTGGGGTTACTTCTATAATTTTCTCAAACATATAAGTTCCCTCTTTCATAACTACCAACTACCAAACCCTGAAATCCTGCAAAAGGGCTTCTTGTAAAATGTTATTTCCTCGTCCTTCCTTGTGAGAGTTCAGAACTCGAGTTTTGTCAGGAGCGCTTGTGGTTTAGAGCTATAGACAGTTTTTAATCTTTTTGGACTAACTTAACTAACTACCCCTAACCCCGTTGATGTATACCACTTGGCCAAGAAAAATCTGAAATCCGCCAATGGGCTATCGTGGGAGGCCAGGGTTTGGGGGAGTTTGTGATTCAGGACCATGGATAGCTTTTGAATCATCCTATGGACTAACTTGCTAATTTTCCCCTAAACCCCACTCCGCTGATGTATACCATTTGGAAAAAAAAAAACATACTGGACGACGAATCAACAATCTCTCTCGAGTCCGATCAGTACCCGACCGCTCCCAAATCGATCACATGGTTGCTGTGCTTCCGTTCCATAAGGTAATTTTTGCAATTTCTCCAGTAGTAGTATTGGGAATGCATGTCAGTATGGTGCAAAAGGAAACGATCGCAAGGTTGCTGTTGCTTTTGGTTTGTTTTTCCTGGAGGTGCCAAATGGGCGGTAGGAGTGATAAACGAGCCGAGCAGTTAGGCCTCGTGTGTCTTCTTCGCTTTTCGGGCTTTTTGAGTTTTTTGTCCTTATCAAAAAAAAATTTGCCTTTACTAGTTCTGCATCGAACTTTTGTAGATTATTAATTTGTTTCGTCAAAACAAATCAGAAAAGTGAAAAATTATGATTTTTAACCAAAACCCGAAAAGTCCAAAAATATTTAGGTAAAGGTAAAAAATATTATTTTTCCGATTCCTCTCATCGAGATGAATCAATAATCCACAAAGGTTTGACATAAGACTAACAAACGCGAAAAAAAATTGGATGAAGACAAAACTCAAAAAAACCCAAAAAGCTAAGAAAAGCAACACCAATTGGGTGTTTGAAAGTTCAAGAGAGCTTTATCTTTGAAAGGGCGGTGAATGGTGATGAGGGTGGTTAACAAGCTTCATCTTTGATGGGATTTTTCATATTCCCATCTTTGAAAGGGGAGCATAAAGGGTTAAGGATCCCTTTGTTAGTTTGTTTAGCAACCAGACTGGACTAAATAGTGAAGGGATATGTATGGTATTGTACTAATCGTATCAGACTATCAGAGTTTTTTGAGTAATAATACAACGTCCTCATGGTTTAATAATCATCATAGTGTGGTTAGATTTCATGTGCGACGGACTCAATCGCAGAAGTTTCAACCAAAACTCGAGGGGGGATTCCCTTCACAGTTGGAAACCTCTGGGAGTCGATAGAATTTACTCTAACAACACTTGTTTAAGCAACCCACAATACAATTCTCATTTCTTATGCTCGTTTTATGTAACTGATGATCCTAGACCTTAACTTTTGGTATTTTGTCAATTGGCATGGTGGTAGATCATGTTTCATTGGATTCTATGTTTCCATTTTAACTGACACGAATATCTCTCAACTTAGAAATCATCTTCATTAGGAATGTCATAGAGTTGTGATGGAACTTGTGGACGGAAGGAAAACATAAACGAAAATGTGACGAGATAGTCCAATGGAAAAAGAAAGGAAAGACCCTATCTGGTTGCAGTTTCTAAAATAAGTTTTGCAGAAACTTTTCACAAGAAAACAGCTTCTTCTTTTTTTTCCAATGGTTTTGAGAGTATCCAAAATTACTCTCTGTCTCCAAAATGTGACTTGTCACGTGGTAATCCTTCCACAAATCCATGATGCAAACAGCGTAAAAACTGAAGTTTCCGTCTTTGCATTAACTGCCTGTGTAGTTGTTGATTAGTTCATATGACACTGACAAACTTGTGTTCTTGCTCTCTATCAGGCGTATGGCCGGAGTCACAAAGTTTTATTGATGAAGGGATGGGTCCCGTTCCACCTTCATGGAAAGGAACCTGCGAACTTGGGGACGATTTTGAAGCATCTAATTGTAACAGGTAACTGCAAATTAACCCCTACCTATTGTCCAGTTGGGTGTTCAATCCAACATATATAAAACTACAAAGAAAAAGGAAATGCTTGACTTCAGACATGTTTTTTGTGTTTCATTTGGACACTTTTCACTTTTGTGAACATAATCCAGAGTCTACGAGGGTTACACTATACAGACGTAGTCTTCGTATTGTTTTTTTAGAACAGAAGCTAATGATACGAACTATTGTAGACTGTAGTGCTTCCATTTCAAACCACAACGACCACCACCATTGAGTTGTGTAATTTTGAAGCTGACACTGTGAAACTTTTAAGACAAGTTTCCTGCATATAACTTTTCTGTAAGTGAATTATTGTTTCGAACACAGTTGGGTACTTGGGTGGCACAAGGAAAAGAGATGAAAAAATTGTACCACTCCTTACCATCACATCTCCCTGCATTCTTGTTCATTGTGGCCTTCTGAGATTGTGGTGTATGTGCGATCGCATGAAAAGATCACCAATTCTTTTCCTGAAGAGGAAAAGAAAACCTTGCTTTATAGCATGTAGTGAATAAAGTGCTTTCTTCAGACCTAACAAAATTGTTTCAAGTACAGTTTTTCATACCTGCCCATAGTTCAAAATGAAAAATAATGTGATTTTATGCTAACTTTATGCAGGAAAATAATTGGAGCTAGATACTATCTAAAGGGATATGAGGCATATTATGGACCTCTAAACAACACACAGGATTATCGGTCACCCCGAGACAAAGATGGGCATGGAACTCACACGGCTTCAACCATAGGAGGCCGAAGAGTCCCTGGCATTTCATTGATGGGCGGCTTTGCCAACGGCACGGCTACTGGTGGGGCCCCACTTGCCCGCCTTGCCATCTACAAAGTGTGCTGGCAAATCCCAGGCCAGCCTAAAGTTGAGGGGAGCACATGCTTCGATGAGGACATGCTTGCAGCCTTTGACGACGCCATTGCTGATGGGGTGGATGTACTCAGCATCTCCATTGTACCATTTAGTCTTGTCCCATATGAAAAAGACGGGATTGCGATTGGGGCATTACACGCTGTGAAGAGAAATGTTGTGGTGGTGTGTAGTGCTGGGAATAACGGCCCTGGTCCTTCAACTGTGAGAAATGTGGCTCCTTGGATCCTCACTGTTGGCGCGAGTAGCATAGACCGAGTGTTCAGTTCCCCGGTTTTACTAGGAAATGGCCAGAAAATTGAGGTAACATGCATTCTATTTTTAAACAGACATTTCTAGCCCAGAAAAGAACTTTGTGATTAAGCCCCAAAGCGAAAATATGCCAGAAGAAAAGGATAAGGACAAGCAGTATGACTTTTAGAAAAGACCACAAAAGAAAGAAACAAAATTGATGACAATCAGAAATAGATTTTTTGTCCTATGAATAATCTACGCATCTACAAGACAAACAGAGCTGGTTATCAAAGTCAGCCCCATAGCGGGGCCATTACGCCTTCTATTCCACTGGACTGGAGACTGGAGAGAAACCACTGGGTACGTATATGTCGAATTTGATTCCTGGTGTCTAATTTTTCTTCCCTGATCCATACATAGGGGCAGACAGTGACTCCATTTAAGCTGGACAAGATGTACCCACTAGTTTATGCCGGAAACTCAGAAATCCCTGGTACAACCACCAAAGAAAAGACCGGGTAATTTTCTTCCTTTTCGCATCAGTGAAAACAGTATGAAGAAGTATTTGTACTAATTTCCAATGCCTTAATCATGTACTTGAATTTTCCAGGCTATGCCTCCATGGAACTCTCTCCCCAGCTCTCGTCGAAGGAAAAATTGTCGTGTGCCTAAGTGGGTATACGTTCAATGTTGAGAAGGGTTTGGAGGTGAAACGTGCTGGTGGGATTGGTTTCGTTCTGCAGAATCCTATGAATGGCATAGGGATATCCGTTGATGATCATGTGCTTCCCGGAACAGCAGTGTTTTCTAACGATTCAGTCACGATTCTCGACTATATTAGAGCTAGTAATTGTCCAACGGCGATGTTGATCCCTCCGGAAACTGTCTTGGGCAGTAGACCAGCACCGTTCATGGCAGCGTTCTCTTCCATGGGTCCGAATGGCCTCCAACCTAATATACTCAAGGTAAACAAGGATATGGATGTTCGACTTGTCGATTTCATAATTGTAAAGGGAATATACTATTGTTTGCGAAATCTTTATGAAGAGTACTCCCATAATTTTTTGGGTTGGATGTAAAGTTTCCATTGGTCTAGTGCTTGACTACCAACACATCTCCATATCAATGATGTTCTTGCATGGAATAAACTACAATAGTGAAGGGAATACTTTAGTAGCTTTAATATCCGGTTGGTGGTTTTAGAAAATAAGATTACCTACTCCTTCTTCTCTCTTGGCAGCCTGACATCACTGCGCCTGGACTGAATATCTTGGCCGCATGGAGCGAAGCATCCTCTCCCACAAAGCTGCCCGAAGATGACAGAGTTGTGAAGTATAACATTGACTCTGGAACTTCAATGTCTTGCCCTCATGTAGCTGCTGCAGCTGCACTCATCAAGGCCATACACCCTGATTGGAGCAGTGCTGCAATAAGATCTGCCCTCATGACCACAGGTGCTTTTTTTTCTTTTTCCCCTCAAAATGACTCAATTAGTCTTTAGTTTTAGATCACAAAGAGCGTCATAAAATTCTTGGAGAGTAAAAGGCAGGGCCGGAGTCCGATTTTATCCTATACTTTGGATGGTGGCGGCCTAGACCATGGAATGATCTCTCCTGTTTTCCAGCTCTCGGGATAATTTATATGGCCTTACGCATGGATTTTTCTTCTTCGATCTCTTTGGCAGCCGGGACAAATAACAACGTATATGCACCAATAACAGATGCCAGGGAAAATCCTGCCACCCCATTCCATTATGGATCCGGCCACTTCCAACCAGCAAAAGCGGTTGATCCCGGTCTTGTTTATGATGCAACATACAACGACTACCTTGCCTTCCTCTGCAACACCAATGCCACTAAATCCGATCCATCGTTCCAATGTCCTGAGCGAATTCCGTCACCAAGTGACCTGAATTACCCCTCCCTTGCTATCGCGGGACTCCAAGGCACCGTGACAGTGAACAGGACTGTAACAAATGTCGGTAGCACTAGAAGTGTGTACACTTCAACGTTCGTTCCCCCGGCTGGGTACTCTGTTGAGATCTCTCCACTAGTTTTGGAGTTCAGTTACGCGGGGGAGAAGAAGAGCTTCACTGTCACGGTTAAGACGGAAAGCGGGAGCACGGGAAATGATTACTCATTTGGTTGGTACATGTGGAGTGATGGGACTCACAGGGTAAGAAGTCCCATTGTAGTTTCTTCAGCATGAAAGCCTTAGAAAAAAAATTTGGGTAAATAAAGCCTTAGAAATTTGAAACTATAACAAGACAATGTTAGGGTGCATTAGGCTTTCAACTACACAGAAACTGATTTGGAATGAATGATGATACAAATAAACTAACTGGATTGTTTCTGGACAGCTCAGATTTCACCCTGGCTGTACGGCTCAGATTTGTTTGGCCGAGATGAAATCTGAGCCGTCCATTGCTGAGCATGGATGGTCCAGATGGGGCCAACACCCATGACCAGGGTCCCCCATTTCTCTCGAGTTAGCCAATCTTTTACATTTTTAATTGGGAAGTTAGGATCGACCCTAAGGTCGACCATTAGTAGTTCCTCCTCCATTTGGTTGTTTCTTCTTTATTTTGGACTTCTTTATTTGTTGGGCTGATTATATACATGATCGTGGGTTTTCGAGACTGCATTTTCTCATTTAGTTAATTCGCCTAGTTCAATGCGCTTGTTATTACGGTTGATAAACGAGCCAAACAGTTGATTGTTCAAGCTTGATTTGAATTGAACGAGTTTTAAAATGTGTTTGAGCTTGGTACGTTCACGAGACGAAACAATCCGAAACAAGAATTAACATAGCTTGAATTTTTTAAACACCACAATTCGAACGAGCCGAATAGCAATTTGTTCAAGCTTGGTTCGAAAGCTTAACGATATTGAAAAAGATGATCATTTGTTCAGGTAAGAAACCGATCCCAAACGAACTTTTAACGAGCGAACAGTCACCCCTACTCTCCTTGAAATTTTTTTGAGAACTAGCTAGCAGGCAATTGAATCAAGTTCTTCGTATGTATGCAATCGACACATATTATGGTCAATAATGTTTGGATATTTTTCTGCAGACAATATTGAACCCTGCTATGGGTACAACATTTGATGTACACTGCATTTCGTGGAATCCATTTCGGGATTTCACACAAATGATCGGAACCGCTTAATTTTTGTAAAGCATTTTAGGGTCCCTGTAAAAAAATTAGCTCAGACAAATATCAGTAAAGACTTGATCAATTCTTTGCTTAAATTTCTGTCAGCAAATTATGTTCCGCATTTAGAGGAACGTTTAGTTTTGCAAGATCTCTCCCAATTTTGGGCAAAAATCACAACCGTACAACGTGGTTTGGAGACAAGGAAGCCAGAATTTTGGACTATATATACCAGCATTGGTATTTTCTGTTCTATGGGTTCATTCGGTTTATTCAATTGTGGATCAATAGCAAAGCCCACTTAACTCCTTTTTAACGAGTAATTATTCATTTTTTTAATTTGGTCAATAAGAGTAATTATTCATTGGGTCTTTTTAACCACACAATACTGTGAGGTCCATAACTTGGTACTTGGCTCTACAAAAATATGTGGTGAAAAAAAGTATTGGAGCATCATGTAATAGTGCTCCCTCAGGGAGTTCATTTCGGTGATAGGTATCGATATTTTTTTGAGTCTTATGCAAAACATGAACCGTGTAAAAAGTTATTTAATAGGATATGGAGTATCACAGACGTTTACCGTAAGATAAATATGTTTCGATTTCGTATGCGTATCAACCAATTTTTTAAAACAAATTAATTTGCTTGATAATCTTAATGATTATGGGAAATGATTTTGCCACTCTCTTTTTTGTTAACGGCACTCCCTTACAAGTGTATTTTCGCACCAAAAATATATTTGCAGGGGAGTGCCGTTAACAAAAAAGGGAGTGGCAAATTAGCAGCCATGATTAATATCCAATTACTATAATTTTGTCATGATTGATGTTCCAAATAGATCCAAAAATGAAAAATTCTAATTGTAAATGCTATGGGCAGTGTTGGAATTGCACAGATCCAGATATAGATGTTTACGCGAAAATGCCCAATTTGTGTGAGACCCCAAGTGCATACGACGATTTCGGATAAATTTGTCTGGATCTATGAGCTTTCATATGTGTCTATAGTGTTTATAATCTTTTAACTACAGAGTATTTTTTTTTTAAACTCAATTGCTTTTGTTTGAGTTTGAGATTAATTGTACGTTCATATCTAGAAGTAATGAATTCTTTTGTGGAAGCAAAATGAAAGCTAAGAGAAAAGATAAAAGTCATAAAACTGCTTTGTTTGGATGAGTTTTTGAAAAAAAAATTATGAGAGTAGTAGGGGTAATAAATGGAGAGAGAAATGATTGGAAGTAGAGAAAATCTTTTGAAAAAAAACTTTTCAAAAAATAAAACAAACAAGGCAACGGTAGCTTTAGAACCCCTCTTGCTTTTCCTTTTAGTATAATAGAAAGAGAGGTGCAGAAGAAAACTACGGCCAAAACTAGACATTAATTATAAAAGGTTATATATTGAGTGTCGTAACGATCGAATTGCAGGCAACATGAATATATTTGAGCCACGCATTCAAATTTTTGTGCTTAATTATTTTATGCTCCAACGACGACGCAATTGTTTAATTTTGAGGGGTAATTAATTCTTTAATAACAAATTAACCAAAAAACAGTGGATGAAGTTACTATATATATATGGTTAGACTTTGAATCGCGATCAATGTCAACAAATATATATGACTTTTTCTGTGAGGTTTTTTTTTTTTGGTAAAGACTTTTGACTGAGTTGTTTGGTAGGAGACAATGCCTAAATTAACTATGTATTTCT
Source organism: Rhododendron griersonianum (assembly GCA_018127125.1). NCBI lineage: Eukaryota > Viridiplantae > Streptophyta > Magnoliopsida > Ericales > Ericaceae > Rhododendron > Rhododendron griersonianum. Next base: position 31,056,839 of record CM030800.1, read on the forward strand.
CTTTAGACTTTAATCATTATCGTCAAAATAACTATCCACCGCGAAGCCCTTCGACTTCCAATATCAGCGGAGCTAGCTAATTACGTATTTCTCTAACGATCCTTATATATAAGGACCTACTTAGACGAATGGAACGACGGCATCAGGTCACTTGTTCTTATATATTTGCTCCGTATACCTCTGTCATGTGTGGCCGATCCAAGAGAACAGTGTTACAGGTACATTTTCGGTACTGATGGTTTGAACTTTGAATAGATATAAATGACGTTAAGCGGTATTAAAGTACAGGCTTAGTTCCAAAGACGTTGGATGAATATACTAATTCAGTTTGTACTGTTTTCCATTCTTTTTTTTTTTTGCTCGGAAAAGCAAAACATTTTATAAAATTCGAAAGGGGTACATCGAGAAAAAACAACCAAAGATAGAACTTGGTTGAGCCCAAATTTACAAAGATTTCCAACCGACAGTTGGAGGTACACCTAAAAACTATGTTACAATCTCAATTTTCGGACACCATCTAAGAAAACCTTGAACTCCTCAACGGTGTAGATCTTGATGTCGAATTTCGCCTTCATCTACATCGCAATTCTAGTTTTGACTAGATCCCCCACCTCCCAAACTTGTTTCGTTGAATTGTTGAAAATAGTGTCATTTCTTACCAACCAAAAGGGACCACAACGTCGCATAGAAGCATGCTTCCCATATATGTTTCTCCAAGTTGTAAAATCCGTTAGCAAACCACCATTCTGCTAATTCTGGGACAGAGGATGGGCAAGCCCATTTGATATTCCACCAGTCTAGTATAATCGACCATACACTCCACGAGAAGTGAAAGTGAAGGAACAAATGCTGATGAGTTTCAAGATTCAGAAAGCATAGGGGGCACAAAGCTAGTTGATTTCCATTCTTTTTCCATGTTATAAAATCCTAGCTAGCTCCCTGTTGTAATGTTAGAGCGTCAATGCATTGAAAAGTAAATTAATTAAGCTGGCAAAATTTGACTTATTACCAATTACGTATTGGGATCGTATTTGAAGTGGATATAAAGGCTGCATTTGTTTATTAATACGGGTATAGCTAGGCTGTATTTGTTTGAAAGTAAAATATTTTACCCAACTTTTCGATGTTTGATTGAACAAATGAGACTGGGGGAGAATTTTTCATAAGTCCACTATAGAACTTTTCAAACCCATCTAGTCCACTTCTAAGTTTCATAACCCACTAAGTCCACTAATAATTTTAATGACAAAAATACCCAACCTAAGAAATAAGGGCCTTGTTTGGCTAACACGAAAATATATTTTTTCCATTTTTTTTCCGTTTTTGTTGCAATCAAGCCGCCGCCACTGCCACCACTACCACCACCGCGGCCGTTGCCGCTGCCATCACGCCACATATAACGTTATATGCGTAACAAAAAACATATTTTTTCATTTTTCTCAATTTTTTTTATTGAACCCGCTACACTTAACATTTAACGTTATATATGTGACAAATTTCTCTTTTTGTTTTTTCCTATTTTTCTTGTATTGATTTTTTAACGTTATATGAGTGATAAAAATTTCCTAACATACACCAGAACCCGTATCGATACGATGAAGGCTGGATTTCTCTCTGTTTTGTTCCAGTATCGATACAACTATTTTTGTATCGATACCCTAGTGTTATCCCTGCATCCTGGCCTCAGCTTCAGCAGGCAGCTCCCAGCAGCATCACAGCTCCTCAACATCTTATTATCATTCTCTAAAGTTAAGTAAAGACTACATTTTAAACCTTTCTTTTACCTTTTCTTTACTTTAATTTATTTAATGAAAATAAGAAAGTATCCCCCATTTGGAAACAATGGCATTACCAGAATTTCAAGATTCCAATTAAATCAAAATGTCAACCCCTCACTTTTAGTGTTAAATTGAAAACTGCACGTTTTTCTCTAGAGGAAATGGCTCAAAACATGACCTTGGTCTTCAAATAAAACCTTGTAACTTTATAGTTACTCTTAGAAAAATTCAAGGATCAATTACCGCCATTTTTTATCTCGAAAATCGATACTTTTCTAGAAAGTCATTTTTCCATACTTAGACAGATTTAAAGGGGCCGACAGGGTCTTCGGGTACTTGGAAGCACTTGGGCCATCCATGGCATTGAAAAGCGCCTTATTTGCACGGTTTATCTGAAAACACTAAAAACACACCTTACGTGCAATATCGCTATTAAAGCTAAATAAACGCAAGATAAACAACATAAAACGGGACTAGTCGCACCAAATAACTACAATATTAGGTGCTCATCAGACAACTCTGGAGGCAATATCCTTGGGAAAATCCCTCCTAAGGTATTTCTGCAAAGATGCTCCTCTTGAAAAATGGATTCGAAATATTTGACTGCTTCAGCTTTAATATCCCTTGGATCTTCCACCATTCTCCCCTCCACCTTCACAGCTCCCATAATGTTTCTTCTGAATCGATTATTGGCCACTATCTGAAAGAATCTGGTGTTTCTATCCCTTAGCTTCACCCAATTCACTCGAGATTTCTTTTTCCACATTGACTCTGCCATTCTAGAAACAACCCATAGCTCATTCCTAACGGCATTCCTAGCTCCCTTCTCAGCATCAGTCAATTGTCTTCCTTCCATAGCGATGTCAAGATTATGCAACTCTTGTTCCAAGTTTTGTAACTTAGTGTTAATGTCCCCAAATTCTTCTTTGTTCCACACCTTTAACCTCTTCTTCATAGCCTGCAATTTCTTCCTAATACGACATCCAGCCCATTCCTCCGCCTGAACACTCTCCCATTCTTCCTTAGTGCTTACGTCTGAACCTTGCCTTCAAATATAAGGTTGATAGAAACCCGAAGCGTAAGGCTAGGTCGTTGTACGCATAATATCCAGAAGTCCGGAATCGTTCCCTCAGAGAATCGAATATAGCTTGAAATGGATTGTAGGTTTTATGGTAGGATTCGGTGTTCAAGACGACCAACTATGGTTTTGCTTTAAACGGAAAGACTAAAATAAAAACTAGATTTAAGCTTGTTAAACTTAAAGAGGCAAGTCTCGGGATCTTCTAACCCTTGACAAAAGCCATTACCGGTTCTCGATTATAACTCAGGCGAGAGTCACGACCGCGTGCTCACGCCCGGAGGATTTCTCTTTAAAAATCTACATTTAACGAAAGGTGTGATTTTCCGGAGGCGAACCAACTTGTTTTTAATATTTATCGAACACATAGGAGGCCACTAGGCCTCGGTATGCTACTTGCCAAGACCGCTTGACTAAATACCATGCCGAGGGGTTAACACCCCTTTGCTTAGACCAAAATTGCAAGTCAAGCTCTTTTTCGGAAATCATGATTTAAAGTCCGATGGCTCGAGAACCAAATAACAACCTAAGTCCTCAGGAAAGATTATCCCGAGACTTAGCCAAGAAACTACTCACACATAGCTAGACCATAAGCTAATGCATAAAAACAAGACATAACTTTAAACCGATGGATTCGAAAATAAACTTGATATTAATAACAACCACAACCGTAGCTACAACTTTAATGAACGAGAAAATGACAAACAAGTTTAACTTACTAGTGAACTTGAAAGGTTAAAGCTAGAACTTGGAGCTTCAATGGAGGTGAGACAAAAACATAAAAGACTTCAAGAGAGAAAGACAAGAGTAGAAGAGTGAAAGAGAGGTGCCCTACTTAACAAGGTGGCACTTGTCTCTCCAAAATATCCCCATAAAATATCCTAAAAGTAGCTAGGATCAAAAATATCCCAAAAGCAAAAATGTGAAAAAGTAGCAAAATCGGGCACAGATTACACAGCATGAACCGGTACAGCCTTTTCCCAGTACCGGTTCATGGCCTTGAAAAATCTTCCAAAATACAAATCTGGACTTGGTGAACCGGTACAGCCTTTTCCCAGTACCGGTTCATGGTTGACAGATTTCTGATTTAAGCTTTGCTTGATCTGCCCGGCCCGACGGCAACCCGACGCTTCCTTACTTCTTCATAAATCACCCGACGGGACTTGACGGGACAATGCCACGTGGCCTCGGATGCTGGAATTCTTCCGAGAGGAATCCTTAGCGCTCAAAAGCACGAAAATACCACGTTCAACCTGAAACCAGCAAAACAGAACCTTACGCGCAAAATGAGATAAAAAGGGATAAACGGGAATGAACCGCTACAAATAACAAGCTAAAAGCCCCGTATAATCTTGGGTGCTGATCACTTACCTCTCTCTAGCTTTTCCAACTTTGATTCTTGAAAAAGAACGATATCAGGTTTCTTGCTCCTTATAATTTTTGATGCAAATCTTTTTTTAAGTCTGCTCCCCAAACCTCTAATGTTCCATGATAGTATCTGCAGTAACACTGATGAGCACCAAAATCACCTCTTTGTACAAAACCCCTACTTGGTCTTGTCTTTCCCCTTCATTTTGGAGTACTCTTGGGACTCCACCTCAATCATTCTTCGGACCAAAATCTCCTCCTTCCTAAAGAAATTCATTCCCATTTCTCTGTCGACATTCAAAGTGTCTCCAATTTCAGATATGATGGCATCTTCATTGTGCTCTAAAGCCCTAGAAGAGATAATGTTCTCAGTCAATTGCCCAGATCCCCCCGTTATATGATCCTTGAAACCTGAGCTCATACCATCCCTCGCCCCTTGATTTATTTCTTCTTGAAATTGAAACATTTGGGAGTACATTCGTCTCCTTCTCCTTCTACATTCACCTAGCCGATTTAGGGCCGATTTAGATCCACCACCAAGTTAAAGCCCACTTTTGTGTCCTTATCCATATGCTTGTGGGTAATGTTAGGCCCAAGCTGTGTTTCCTCCACATGTTCAGAAAAAACTGATATAGATTTTAATTGGGCCGAAGTTGGCTTGTCATTCAATCTCTCATGGGTCTGTTTCTGGTTTGTGGGCTTGTCAATCTCCATAGAGTCTGCGACCCAAGATTGTAAAGAAAACACTGACTTTTCCCCTCCCACTGCTCTTTTTGAATTGGCTTAATTACAAGAACACCCCCTAAACTATCACTTTTTGGCAACTTCACCTCCTTAAGTTTAAATTCGAGCAACTTCGTCCCTCTAACTATCAAATTTGAGCAAGTTCACCCCCCTCCCCCATTTTCCTTCCAATTCTGTTATGAATTTGGATGGAAAATTTCAAAATTGGATGGAAAAGTACTTCTGCCCGAACTTCCGCTCAGACTTCCAGCCGGACGTCCGACCTGTCAATCGGTGCACTCCGGTTGTCAACCTCTTTTGTTAAAAGCTTAGGGGGTACGTTGGTCTTTTTATTTCGATCCGTCCATTTTTCTTAACGGAAATTGGGGGAGGGGGTGAAGTTGCTCGAATTTGGTAGTTAGGGGGGTAAAGTTGCTTGAATTTAAACTTAAGGGGGTAAAGTTGCTAAAATGTGATAGTTTATGGGGTGTTCTTGCAATTAAGCCTTTTGAATTTTCTCTCTCCCTTTTTGAATTTTCTCTCTCCACGTGATTGTCTGTACACTTAGCCGACTTTGGCAAGTTGCTTATGTCCATGTCAACCAAGCTCTGTTTTCCAGGCCCCTTTTTCTTGGAGAAAGTCTACAGACATACAATCTGTACACATATTGTGCACAGATTTTGTTGTAGGGTCCATTACGGATCCCACACAAATCATTCGAGTCGTTAATTAAATGTAAAATATTTTTTCAACGGTCCCCGTAAAAAATAAGCTCAATCCGATACCTATAGGTGCTCGATCCATCCATATAACTTTTCATTATCCGAAAATCTGAATGAAAAGTTAGATGGTTGGATGAAATACCTATAAGTATCAAATTGAGCTTATTTTTTACGGAAACCCTCAAAAATATATTTTACATTTAATGAACGGCTCGGATGATTTGTGTGGGACCCGTGGTGAACCCCACAACAAAATTTGTGCACAAATTATTTGTGTGTAGCAAGACTCTTTTTCTTGTTAAGGCCAGTCGCGGATTTTTGAGGTCACTATCATCGTCCTTCTTGCTCCTTCTTTTTGAGGTCACTATCAATCATCGTCCTTCTTGCTCCTTCTGGACCTCCTTTCCATACCGGATTCCACCTCGTCATCTTCATCCGTTTCGAGTTTTCCGGCCATGGTTAATTTGCATCTGACTTGTATTATCCTTGACATCATCTTCGCATACCTTGACCAGATAATGAGCACCGTTAACCTCGAGTACTTGAATGGTAGTGTCATGTCAATTTTAGCTATTGATTCTGTTACAATCAACACCCTTCCTTTATCAAAAGAGGCTTGACTTGACTCGACGTACGTGTCATCGTCTGTCATTATGAAAGATCCCTAGTGTTCACCAAACCTTCTATACAGATTTAGAGCAAGTTTATCAATAAAAAGGTAAAAAATCTTGAGAACAGTGCATATATAAGTATCGTATTAAGATGATTTCTCACGGAAATCCTTGAAAAAATGTTTTACATTCAATGAACGGCTTGGATCGTTTGTGTGGGATCCGTAGTGAGCCCCACAAAAAAATCTGTACACAATCTGTGCATGTAATGTCTGTGTAGACAGACTTTTCTGTTAAATGTACAAGTGGAGAGCAATGAAAGCGAGAGAAGGAAAGCTAAGAAGAAAAATCATAATAGGAGACTTACCAAAAACAAAACAAAAAAGTCATAATAGGAGGGCGTGGAATACAGCCATTCAAATTTTCGAAACAAGAATGCAGCGTTTTTTATACTTATCTTAAAATAAATTGGTTTGTCATTATTTGAATATTTTTCATATTTCTTAGAAAAGTTTTCTCACTTTAGAAAGTAAGTATAAATAATTTTATTTTCCTAATGTAACAGAAGTTTTGGCTAGCTTAGTGGTCAGTGCTTGGGAGATCAACCAAGGGTGTGTGGGTTCGAAACTCGACAATCCCAAGACAAAGATGGTCTAGCAGGAAAAGATCACGCAGATCATTTTAAACTTATCAATCACGGTTTATGACCGTGATCTAAAGTAGGGGACTTACGATCTCACCCGAAAAGATCACGTTTTAGGATTGTGATTGAAGACATACGATCACACTTAATAAGTGTGATCATTTTGAATTTTCCATCACGGTTTTTTACCGTGATCGTAAATGACTTACAATCACACCCGGAAAGACCACGGTTTTAAAACCGTGATTAAAGACATACGATCACAATTAATAACTGTGATCATTATTATCGTTTATTGTAGTAGTGAGGAGTATGTCAAAATTAGGATTTTCTTTTATTATGACAAACCATCCTTAAAACTTACTCGCCACTATATATGTAGTAGTGAGGAGTATAAAACATGGGTTGAAAACAAAACATCGGACTTGACTGTAAAAAACGTGTTTTGAAATCATGACCGGTAAGCTTCTTTCCTTCCGTCGATTTTCTGGATTCGCCACTATATATGTACGTACTTGTGTGATGTGTTTCCTCTCAATGTGAAGGAAACCAATGCGCCCATCTCTATATATTAATTCTCCTAATTAAAGAGATTTTTCAACATCAAATTCAGTGCGGCAAGAAATGAAGGGGCAACGTTTCATCACCTCCATTTTTCTCATCAGCTTCCTTCTCTCGGCCTCGTCTGCTCGACTCCAGGTTTAATTTTTCTCTTCCGTATGATTCTTGGACCGATAACGTTATGTGAATAAAAGTAAGATTTTCTCGAACTTTTTTTTAATAAACGGATGTCCCAGTCATTGTTTTGCTCGAACTTGAAAAAACTAGTGTAACTATGTTGCAACGGAAAACGTTTCATAGCCAATGATTTTGCAATCGTATTGCCAAATTTTCTATCATCGAGAGCTCTGTATATAATTTTTTTTTTTTCCCTTTACGTAAGGAAAAATGGACTTTCTTTTTAGCAAATCGATTTTCTCCTTAGACCTTTCGTAGTTTATTTGTGTTGAATATATTTGTAATGAAATTAACAAAAAAAAAAAACCACCTATTTTTCTCTTGCTAGCTACTCTATTTTTTTGGACCGAAATGAAATTCAATTAAAGAGCAATACCTTTGCTAAATTCACATGCAGTGTTATTTTCTGGGGTACTTTCCAGTAAATTAAGTAAAACACCAATGGTTATGGCTTCTAATTACCAAAGGATCATACAATTTCTTTTTCTTTTTCTTTTTTTGTTCGAATGAAAATTAATTCAGTAGCAAAAATGATATGGCAAGGGCTTTTTATCCTCACATGAAAGTCATATCTTCGTTAGTGTTTTGTTGGTTCAGCTGGAAATAATTAACTACTAATTGTTGATCAACTCCGTTCCGCAACGGAGAATAAGTACTTATTTTTAAAGAAGGCAATTTCAAGCTCAAAAATCATGTGTTTACGCAAATAATTTTCCTATCACTATGGATCTTGTTTGATAGATCCCATTGAGATCTTTAATACGGTGCAAAAAAAATTAAAAAAATATTTTTTTTTTACATTATATTTGAGTTTGAAAATATGAAATAAGCTGCTTATTTTTTAAGAAGGTTTCTGGAACGGCAAGTCAGCTGAACCCAACAAATACTAACGCTCTTGCTTATTTTTTAACGCTCTTGGTATCGGCGAAAGTTGAAATTTATCGTGTCACGCAATTCATATATATTTCTGAGATTTCGCGGAAGTTTTCTTGTTTAAAATATGTCAAAGAAAAAAGTCATAGACACGTATAGTGTGGTCATTAGCTATATCGGATAGTGAGGTCATTAGCTAGATCGGCAAACAAAGAAGGGTAAATTATAGTTAATCCCTTCTAACTATGCCTCGGTGACACTTAATCCCCTCTAACTATTATTTTTGGCACTTAACCCCCTCTAACTAACTGAAATTCAAACGGTCATAACTTCTTCGTCCGAAATCGAAAACATGCAAATTATATATCGATTTCGAGGTCTTGAAGTCAGCTTTCTAATGACACCAAAATCACATCACGATTCAAAACACACAGAAAGTTATGATCAAAACGGCCTTTCTGCCTACTAGCCCTTACTCTTTTGATCATAACTTTCTGTGTGCTTTGAATCGTGATGTGATTTTGGTGTCATTAGAAAGCTGACTTCAAGACCTCGAAATCGATATATAATTTGCATGTTTTCGATTTCGGACGAAGAAGTTCTGACCGTTTGAAGTTATGACCGTTTGAATTTCAGTTGGTTAGAGGGGGTTAAGTGCCAAAAATAATAGTTAGAGGGGGTTAAGTGTCACCGAGGCATAGTTAGAGGGGGTTAACTGTAATTTACCCAACAAAGAACTAGTAATTATTGATCAAAGATCATTTGAACCAACAAATAGTACTAGCGCTTATGGAATCGGCAAAAGTTGAAATTTATTGATTTATTGTATCACGCAATTCATATTTCTACAATATCGCAGAAGTTTCTCTATCTAAAATATGTCAAAGAGAAAGGTCATAGATGCGTACAATGAGATCATTGGCTAGGAAAAGTTGAAATTTATTGATTTATTGTATCATGCAATTCATATTTCTACAATATCGCGGAAGTTTCTCTATCTAAAATATGTCAAAGAGAAAGGTTGTAGATGCATACAGTGAGGTCATTAGCTAGGTCGGCAAACAAATAACTAGTAATTGTTGAATAGGTCGGCTGAACGGACAAATAACTGTCTCGTTCAACTGACTTTTACTTTATGTACTTATTTTTTGAATTAAAAGTGATGTATGTATAGCGAGAGAATGACTTGTCTCATATGGCGAAAAATAAAAAGTATTTAAAAAATAATAACTTTAGCGGAATGGGGCCTAACCTTTGTCTATATAGATTTCATCTCGGTGAGTAGTTCAGCCACAGTTTGTGAATCTGCTCTCTCAATCCAGCCTATGCTTATATTAGACATGTCAAAATGAGGGGTACTGTTTAGCCAAAAAGTTGTGGACCACAGTTTTTTGGTTTTGCCTTTATTCAAAAAAAATTCGCGTTTATTATTTTTATGCCAAACTTTTATGTAATATTGGTTCCTCTCAACGTCGGAAAATCAAAAAAAATTATGACTCTTATACAAGTATTTTGGGAAATATCTAAGAAAAAACTCAAAAAGTTAGTTTTTTGAACTTTTTCTTGAATATTTCTAAAGTACTTGTGTTAAAGTCATACTAATTTTTAATTTTTTGATTCCTCTCGTCGAGTCGAACTAATAATTCACAAAGGTTTAACATAAAATTAACAAACGCGAAAAAAAATTTGAATAAAATAAAACCAAAAAATTGTGATCTACAATCAATCAAATTTGACTCGTTTTTAATGAGTCCTAAATGGATTCATTAAAGGGAAAATTTCAAAATGACACCTGAACTTTGCACCAAATGTCACAGAGACACCTGAACTTAAGTTTATTTCAATTAAACACCTGAACTTAAGTTTATTTCAATTAAACACCTGTACTAACAAAATCCCCAAATTTAGACCCCCGCCGTTATTCTCTGTCCCAAAAATTGCTAACATGGCATCTCCAACCCGTTTAAGTTGTCTTATTACACATATTTCTAACAAGGGACGATGCACCCGCTACGTATAAGTACTTTACATTCGCTTGGGTGCATCGTTCCTTGTTGGAAATATGTGTACTATGGCAACTTAAACGGGTTGGAGATGCCATGTTAACAATTTTTAGGACAGAGAATAATGGCGGGAGTCTAAATTTGGGGATTTTGTTAGTACAGGTGTTTAATTGAAATAAACTTAAGTTCAGGTATCTAAATTTGGAGATTTTGTTAGTACATGTGTTTAATTGAAATAAATTTAAATTCAGGTGTCTCTGTGACATTTGGTGCAAAGTTCAGGTGTCATTTTGAAATTTTCCCTTCATTAAATGAGTCAAACAAGTCAACGTAACCTATATTACGAGATAAATTAATTATTCACACCTTATTTACTTTACTCTAGCTCTTGTCACGTCAAACTTAATAACACCACACCGAATCTTACTAATTCCACAACAAAATCGTCAATGCCGCACCAAAAATAACTAGCGCTACACCAAAAAGTTACTAAAGCTACCCAATAGTATATATTAACGTCACAAAAAATTTAGTATAATTCCACGCCATCTTTTTTTGTGTGTGTGTACAAATGGTTAATTTGTAATTGGGATAACGAGCGGATTCGGTTTCACTCTTTATAACTGAGTCGGGTTAGACGTGGTTATTCACAAATCTATGGTTTGTGATCAATATAATGAGCGGATTCGGTTTCACTCTTTATAATTGGGTCGGGTTGGACATAGTTAATAATTATATCCAGCTAAATAGGTTGTAAAGGGATCAATCAATGGCTCATTAAAAAACTCAACCAATTAACATACATCGCACATAAATATTTCAAAATCCATCCGTTTGACACCCATAAGAAACGGACTCGCAGCACCCAAAACGACACCGTTTTGAGCAAGAAAGGGACACCACACCATAAGGCAAAACAACATCGCTTTGGCAGTGCGCTTGGCAGCACCTGCTTGGTAGTGTCCCCAAGTCCATAAGCGACGCTAATCAAGCAATGATGCACCTATACCTATCCAGTCCAGTTCTAGAGTTTTTTTTTTGGTCTATATTCAATTTTCAGTTTCATTTTTCTCTCTCTTGGTACATTTTTGGTTGGAAGCCCTCATTTGTCTTTCAAAATCTAATTGTGAGGGCAGGTTTATATTGTCTACATTGGAGAGCACAGAGGTGGAAAGATGTCAAGCGAAATAGAAGATGATCATCACTCTTATCTACAATTAGCAAAGAATATATCCAAACTGGAAGCTAAAGATTCTCTGGTTTACAGTTACAAGAACATAATCAATGGCTTTTCGGCCTGGCTCACCCCAGATGAAGCTGCCAAGTTATCTGGTATATATAGCCAAACAAAAAAACGTTTTCATTTTCCTGCTTCAATTCCTATTAGTTGTCTTCTTATTTGGATGTATGTAAGTTATGCCCTACTCGGATTCGGGGATCGTGCGGCCCCTCAAAAGGGCAGCGTCGTGCAGTGCTTAATCTCAACCGTCTAAAAATGTTTTGAATGGTCCAAATTTTAAAACAATTCTTTCAGAGAAGAGTTAGACTCTTTCCTAGAAGATTTTTTTTTAAAAATGTAGACCATTGATTGCCGAGACGGATGGTCCGAATGAAACGCTTGGGGGACAGCACCATGAACAACACCTATTAGGCGGCACCATCCCTGAGTCCGTTTTACTCCGTAATAAACAAAGGTCTAAAGAAATAATTTGTCCTTAATTTTCCCATGATGCAGGTAGGTTAATTAACTTAAATGTCACGGTACTTCCATAGTATATCCCATAATTTTGAAAAACACTTTGCAAAATTTATTTCCGAAACGACATATATTTTTTGATTCCATGTCTTATTGGGCAAAGTCCATTTTGTTTTTTTACAAAAGTAAGAAGTTGTATTGATGAAAGCCTAACGGCACTTACAATACAGAATTCATTACAAATATCTTGGACAAAGCCAAACTAATCGTCTTATGTATTGATACCAAACGAGAAAAGTACAGGGCAGTAGTTGATGTCTTTCACCCCAACTCAGGCATCACCTGACGCACATTCCTCTTTTGAAAATTCTCGGAAAACTTTAACCAAGCATACATTTATTTCCCGCCTTTCTTGTTTGTATGTAAATCGGCTTATTTACCTTTTTTTCTCCCAAATGTATTGGACAAGTACTCGTCATATGCTGGGACGGAGGCAATTGGTGCATGGGTGGGGGTGGCACATGCCACCCACTTCCAAAAATATTAGAGAAAAAATGTAGATCTACGTAAAAACGCTCTCTTATAGTTGTGAAAATTTGTTTTTCTAATTCTTAGACCAATTCAATAGAAAAATTGTTCTTTCCAAAAATTTCTTTGGAATTTGGTTTAGAATCATTCTTGGACGGTTTTCGGGATTGAAAAGAACATCAACTTCTGTTTTAATAGATTGTTAAACTATTTATGTTCTATATGATCGAGGGATGATTAAACTATGAAAACGTGTTTAAAAAAAATGGTATAATGAACGGGTAATTAATTTAGAACGCTGTATTTTTTTTGAAGCGGTAAGCATGTTAATAGTTTTGGGTACTGTCACCTCCAGTTATACTGACTCCACCACTGGTCATATGCATTTGGTGCCAAAGAGGTAAATAATTAAGCCTCTTTTTACTATATATATATATATATATGCTCTAATTTAATTCGTTATTGAAACAGAGATGGAGGAAGTTGTTTCAGTTTTCAAAAGCCGGCCGAGAAAATACAGTCTCCAAACTACTAGATCATGGGACTTCGTGAACTTACTTGAAAGGGAACAACATTTGAATGGTACTAAAGAAGAAGAAGAAGAACTCTTGCAGAAAGCCAACGGCGGAGAAGATGTTATTGTTGGGGTCTTGGATACTGGTAACCTCAATTCCAAGCTAGCTATATACATATGGTATTTGTTGCATAGCTACTAACAAACCCTTTTTGCTTATATAATCCTCCTTTAATTAGGCCCCGTTCCCTTCCGCTAAGAGAACGGGGCGGGGCCTTTATTTTTTGAACTAATTAAAGGTGATGTATTGTGAGAGAATGACATGTCTCGTAAAGCGGAAAATAAGTACTTCAAAAATAAAAACCTTATCGGAATGGGATCTTACTATAACAAGGTTGCTGTTGCTTCAAAAATAATATATTGTAATTTCTCCAGTATAGTAGTAGCATTTGGAATGCATGTCAGTATGGTGCATAAGGAAACCATCGCAAGGTTGCTGTTGCTTTTGGTTTGTTTTTCCTCTTAGCTTTTCCGGCTTTTTGAGCTTGTCCTTATTAAAAAGAAATCGCGTTTACTAGTTTTGCGTCAAACCTTTGTAGATTATTGGTACGTTGACAAAATCGGAAAAGTAAATAATTATGATTTTTACCGAAATATTTTTAGAAATATCCAAGATAAAACCCGAAAAGTCCAAAACTATTTGGATAAAAGTAAAAAAATTATTTTTCCAATTTCTCTTATCGAGATGAATCAATAATCCACAAATATTTGACATAAGACTAACAAACGCGAAAAAATATTGAACAAAGACAAAAAAAAAACCCCATATAAGCAAAACAACACCAATTGGGTGTTCGAAAGTTCAAGAGAGCTTCATCTTTGGTGGGATTTTTTATCTTCCCATCATTGAAAAGGGAGCATAAAGGGTTAAGGATCCCTTTGTTTGTATTGTGGGTTAAGCAACCCACAATACATTTCTCATTTCTTATGCTCGTTTTATGTAACTGATGATCCTAGACCTTAACTTTTGGTATTTCAAAGGGCAAAGTCCACTTAATCTACCGTCATGTTTTTCATCCATATTAACGGAGGTGTATCTCACACGCCTCTAGAATGTAATCTGAGTCGTTTATAATGTATTAAATAAAGAATAGAGTATCTCTGTAAAAAAAACATCTCGATCAGGCATCAATAACCCAATGATCTAATTTTTAATACATTCAAATTTGAAATTTTAATTTCTTAACAAAATCGATTCGACCATAAGCTTTTCATTTTTTGATTGACTTGAATTTTGGCATAGATGTAGTACTCGTCAAAATTTACAATATCAACGATTTGGATTCAATTTTTGGTATAGGGGATGGTGTGGTTAGATTTAAAAAAGAAGAAAAAACAAGTGACATGATGAGGGTATTTCGGTCTTTTAATGTTGTGTCCGTTAATATGGATGGAAAACATGACGGCAGAGGGTCTATCCGCACATTTTTAAAACCACGGGTGGGTTATGTGGTCAGTTTTGAATCATGAGAGGAGTATCCGCACATGACGATAACCACGGAGGGTGAAAGTGGACTTTGCCCTTTTCAATTGGCATGGTGGTAGATCATGTTTCATTGGATTCTATGTTTCCATTTTAACTGACACGAATATCTCTCGACTAGAAATCATCTTCATTAGGAAGGTCATAGAGTTTTGTTTTTTTATCGGCAAAAGATGAATTATATTAAAAACGGGAAAAATGGGAGGGGATCCAACAAAGAGTTAGAATATACATCACAAGGGCAAAGCCTACCCAAGGGTCTACAAGGGTCACACCCAAATAAAACAATACAGCTCAACCCATTACCCAAATAAAGCAACATAAAGCCCAAAACACCCTAATCCGGTCCACCCAAGGACCGGCCCACCCAATCCAGCCCTCAAAACCCTAATCCCTTCAATCCCCTATCGCCAAAACCCTAATCCCTTCAATCCCCTATTGCCGCACAAACCACCGGAACAACCAACCTCGCCGTTAAGCAGAGTCGGCCTCTCTCAGATGTAGAGACCGGCGGCGAAAACCGGCCTACGGCAATGACAATCAAAGCAACTAAGGCTGAGGGTAACACAACCACCACCAAACCTAGCAGAGCCCCAATAAACCCCAGCAGCATCTCGATCTCCACCAGAGAAAGCAGCAAACCAAAAACAGTGAGAAGCCAACCCCGCGCCCGAATGAGAACTCGAAATGACCGCCGGCCGGACTTCGGCACACAAAGACGATCTAAGCAACCCATCCATGGGGGCCACATCCGACTCATCATAGAGTTATGATGGAACTTGTGGACGAAAGGAAAACATAAACGAAAATGTGACGACTGACGAGATAAGCAAATGGAAAAAGAAAGGAAAGACCCTATATGGTTGCAGTTTCTAAAATAAGTTTTGCAGAAACTTTTCACAAGAAAACAGCTTGTTTTTTTGCCCAATGGTTTTGAGAGTATCCAAAATTACTCTGTGTCTCCAAAAAGTGACTTGTTTTGCTGCAGTCTTTAAGAAATAATAATGTCATTTCTAAACAAATTTGATGGTTTCTCATCATTTTCCTTTCACTTGGTAATCCTTCCACAAATCCATGATGCAAACAGCGTAAAAACTGAAGTTTCCGTCTTTGCATTAACTGCCTGTGTAGTTGTTGATTAGTTCATATGACACTGACAAACTTGTGTTCTTGCTCTCTATCAGGCGTATGGCCGGAGTCACAAAGTTTTAGTGATGAAGGGATGGGTCCCGTTCCACCTTCATGGAAAGGAACCTGCGAACTTGGGGACGATTTTGAAGCATCTAATTGTAACAGGTAACTGCAAATTAACCCCTACCTATTGTCCATTTGGGTGTTCAATCCAACATAAAACTACAAACAAAAAGGAAATGCTTGACTTCAGACATGTTTTTTGTGTTTCATTTCGACACTTTTCACTTTTGTGAACATAATCCAGAGTATACGAGGGTTACACTATACAGACGCAGTCTTCGTAGTGTTTTTTAGAACAGAAGCTAATGATGCGAACTATTGTAGACTGTAGTGCTTCCATTTCAAACCACAACCACCAGGTCCACCACCATTGAGTTGTGAATAAAGTGCTTTCATTAGACCTAACAATTGTTTCAAGTACAGTTTTCCATACCTGCCCATAGTTCAAAATGAAAAATAATGTGATTTTATGTTAACTTTATGCAGGAAAATAATTGGAGCTAGATACTATCTAAAGGGATATGAGGCATATTATGGACCTCTAAACAACACACAGGATTATCGGTCACCCCGAGACAAAGATGGGCATGGAACTCACACTGCTTCAACCGTAGGAGGCCGAAGAGTCCCTAACATTTCATTGATGGGCGGCTTAGCCAATGGAACAGCCACTGGTGGGGCCCCACTTGCCCGCCTTGCCATCTACAAAGTGTGCTGGCAAATCCCAGGCGTTGCGGGGAACATATACTTTGATGCGGACATGCTTGCAGCCTTTGACGACGCCATTGCTGATGGGGTGGATGTACTCAGCATCTCCATTGTACCATTTAGTCTTGTCCCATATGAAAAAGACGGGATTGCGATTGGGGCATTACACGCTGTGAAGAGAAATGTTGTGGTGGTGTGTAGTGCTGGGAATAATGGCCCTGGTCCTTCAACTGTGAGAAATGTGGCTCCTTGGATCCTCACTGTTGGCGCGAGTAGCATAGACCGAGTGTTCAGTTCCCCGGTTTTACTAGGAAATGGCCAGAAAATTGAGGTAACATGCATTCTATTTTAAACAGACATTTCTAGCCCAGAAAAGAACTTTGTTATTAAGCTCCAAAGCGAAAATATGCCAGAAGAAAAGGATAAGGACAAGCAGTATGACTTTTAGAAAAGACCGCAAAACAAAGAAACAAAATAGATGACAATCAGAAATAGATTTTGTGTCGAATTTGATTCCTGGTGTCTAATTTTTCTTCCCTGATCCATACATAGGGGCAGACAGTAACTCCATTTAAGCTGGATAAGATGTACCCACTAGTTTATGCCGGAAACTCGGAAATCCCCGGTACAACCACTAAAGACAAGACTGGGTAATTTTCTTCCTTTTCGCATCAGTGAAAACAGTATGAACAAGTATTTGTACTAATTTCCAATGCCTTATCCATGTCCATGAATTTTCTAGGCTATGCCTCCATGGAACTCTCTCCCCAGCTCTCGTCGAAGGAAAAATTGTCGTGTGCCTAAGTGGGTATTCGTCCAATGTTGAGAAGGGTTTGGAGGTGAAACGTGCTAGTGGGATTGGTTTTGTTCTGCAGAATCCTGTGAATGGCATAGGGATATCCGTTAATGATCATGTGCTTCCCGGAACAGCAGTGTTTTCTAACAATTCAGTCACGATTCTCGACTATATTAGAGCTAGTAATAGTCCAACGGCGATGTTGATCCCTCCGGAAACTGTCTTGGGGAGTAGACCAGCACCGTTCATGGCAGCGTTCTCTTCCATGGGTCCGAATGGCCTCCAACCTAATATACTCAAGGTAAACAAGGATATGGATGTTCGACTTGTCGATTTCATAATTGTAAAGGGAATATACTATTGTTTGCGAAATCTTTATGAAGAGTACTCCCATAATTTTTTGGGTTGGATGTAAAGTTTCCATGGGTCTAATGCTTGACTACCGACACATCTCCCTCCACTTAGATAATAGATCATATCAATGATGTTCTTGCATGGAATAAACTACAATAGTGAAGGGAATACTTTAGTTGCATTAATATCCGGTTGGTGGTTTTAGAAAACAAGATTACCTACTCCTTTTTCTCTCTTGGCAGCCTGACATCACTGCGCCTGGACTGAATATCTTGGCCGCATGGAGCGAAGCATCCTCTCCCACAAAGCTGCCCGAAGATGACCGAGTTGTGAAGTATAACATTGAGTCTGGAACTTCAATGTCTTGCCCTCATGTAGCTGCTGCAGCTGCACTCATCAAGGCCATACACCCTGATTGGAGCAGTGCTGCAATAAGATCTGCCCTCATGACCACAGGTGCGTTTTTTCTTTTTCCCCTCAAAATGACTCAAGTAGTCTTTATTTCTAGATCACAAAGAGCGTCATAAAATTCTTGGGTAGTAAAAGGCAGGCCCGGAGTCCGATTTTATCCTATACTTTGGATGGTGGGGGCCTAGACCATGGAATGATCTCTCCTGTTTTCCAGCTCTCGGGATAATTTATATGGCCTAACGCATGGATTTTTCTTCTTCGATCTCTTTGGCAGCCGGGACAAATAACAACGTATATGCACCAATAACAGATGCCATGGAAAATCCTGCCACCCCATTCCATTATGGATCCGGCCACTTCCAACCAGCAAAAGCGGTTGATCCCGGTCTTGTTTATGATGCAACATACGACGACTACCTTGTCTTCCTCTGCAACACCAATGCCACTAAATCCGATCCATCGTTCCAATGTCCTGAGCGAATTCCATCACCAAGTGACCTGAATTACCCCTCCCTTGCTATCGCGGGACTCCAAGGCACCGTGACAGTGAACAGGACTGTAACAAATGTCGGTAGCACTAGAAGTGTGTACACTTCAACGTTCGTTCCCCCGGCTGGGTACTCTGTTGAGATCTCTCCACTAGTTTTGGAGTTCAGTTACGCGGGGGAGAAGAAGAGCTTCACTGTCACGGTAAAGACGGAAAGCGGGAGCACGGGAAATGATTACTCATTTGGTTGGTACATGTGGAGTGATGGGACTCACAGGGTAAGAAGTCCCATTGTAGTTTCTTCGGCATGAAAGCCTTAGAAATTTGAAACTATAACAAGACTATGTTAGGGTGCATTAGGCTTTCAACTACACAGAAACTGATTTGGAATGAATGATGATACAAATAAACTAACTGGGTTGTCTCTGGACGGCTCAGATTTCACCCTGGCTGGACGGCTAAGATCTGTTTGGCCGAGATGAAATCTGAGCCGTCCATTGCCGAGCATGGATGGACCCAGATGGGGCCAACACCCATGACCAGGGTCCCCCATTTCTCTCGAGTTAGCCACTCTTTTACATTTTTAATTGGGAAGTTAGGATCAACCCTTAAGGTCGACCATTAGTAGTTCCTCCTCCATTTGGTTGTTTCTTCTTTATTTTGGACTTCTTTATTTGTTGGGCTGATTATATACATGATCGTGGGTTTTCGAGACTGCACTTTCTCATTTAGTTAATTCGCCTAGTTCAATGCGCTTGTTATTACGGTTGATAAACGAGCCAAACAGTTGATTGTTCAAGCTTGGTTTGAAATTAAACGAGTTTTAAAATGTGTTTGAGCTTGGTACGTTCACGTGACGGAACGATCCGAAACAAGATTTAACGTAGCTTGAATTTTTTAAACACCACAAGTCGAACGAGCCAAATAGCAATTTGTTCAAGCTTGGTTCGAAAGCTTAACGATTTTCAAAAAGATGATCATTTGTTCTGCTAAGAAACCGATCCCAAACAAGCTTTTAACGAGTGAACAGTCGCCCCTACGCTCCTTAAATTTTTTTTGAGAACTAGCTAGCAGGCAATTGGATCAAGTTCTTCGTATGTATGCAATCGACACATATTATAGTCAATAATTTTTGGAAATTTTTCTGCAGACAATCTTGAACCCTGCTATGGGTACAACATTTGATGTACACTGCATTTCGGAACTCATTTTGGGATTTCACAAAAATGATCAAAACCGCTTAATTTTTGTAAAGCATTTTAGGATCCCTGTAAAAAAATTAGCTCAGACAAATATCAGTAAAGGCTTGTGTTGGTCCAAATAGCAACCCAAGAGGGGGGGGGTGAATTGGGTATCTCAAATATAACGCGGAATTTAAAAAAAAAACTAATTGACTAATTATTCAACCACAATTCCAATCCCAATTTCAATGATATACTATTCTACTCATGCAATATTGATATGCAAAACTGAAAATAAAGAGAGTAGGGAAGAGAGAATCAAACGCAAAGATTTATAGTGGTTCGGTCCGCAACTTCACGGCCTAGTCCACTCCCCAAGTGTCCAACTCGGGATTTGCTGCACTATCTCCAATAGTTACAATCTTCTAGCTTCTCGGGTGCTAGACAACCTTTACAACGAGCAATCTATCCCCAATCGCTCCGACTAATTTTGACTCCGGTGCTAGTCACACCTAACCCAACTAGTTTTGACTCCGGTGCTAGTAACACCTAACCACCAAGTGATTTTTTCTCCAAAATCACTCACAAGAGTATGAATAAGGGTGTACAATCCCTTTTACAATAAAGATCAAAATAAGAACTCTCTCACACAAGTGTATGGATATCAAGATGAAGAATAGAGTATTGAGAGATTGGTGTATTCCTTAGAATATTTCCGTGAAGCTCACTCTGCCGCATCCCTTTAATCTTCCTTGGCCTTATATATATCCTTGAACCAATGATCATGGAAGCACCACTTCATATTTGGAAATCAATTACACAATTCCGTCATTTTCCACACTAGCCGTTAGGAACCCATTTAGGTAGCCATAATATTCCATTTGACTTGTTCCCATCATTTAGCCGTTAGAGATAATTCTTCTAGACAACAAAAATGTAGCCAATCAATTATTGTAGTTTCCATTTCTTTGCCACTGAAATGTGCAAGACATTTGTAGCTTGGGAACTTCCATTAGCCGTTGGCTGGAAATTGAATCTCACAAAATAATCTAGCTAATAATTGCTCCCATTTGAATAATTCTCTAGCCAATTAAGTTAGGAGAAGATTTGTCCTTAATCTTCCTCCTTTCAATTTATCTTGACTATTGAGATAGTGATTTGGTGTAGCAATGTGTCCATGTGTGCTTCAACCAAATCCTACAAAAAAAAACATTAACTTAAATGAGTACCAAATATCACAATATTAATTATATTTCTTTTTTAATAAAATATATTTTGTTATCATCAAAATCAACAAGGTAATCGTAGAAACCTTTGGGCTAACAGCTTGATCAATTCTTTGCTTAATTTTCTGTCAGCAAATTATGTGCCGCATTTAGAGGAACGTTTATAGTTTTGCAAGTTCTCTCCCAATTTTGGGCAAAAATCACAACCGTACAACGTGGTTTGGAGACAAGGAAGCCAGAATTTTGGACTCTATATATACCAGCATCGGTATTTTCTGTTCGATGGGTTCATTCGGTTTATTCAATTGTGGATCAATAGCAAAGCCCACTAACTCCTTTTTAACGAGTAATTATTCTTTTTTTTTTATTTGGTCAATAAGAGTAATTATTCATTGGGTACGTCTTTTTAACTACACAATACTGTGAGGTCCATAACTTGGTACTTGGCTCTACAAAAATATGTGGTGAAAAAAAGTATTGGAGCATCACGTAATAGTGCTCTCTCCAAGACCAGTGAATAATTTTTCCTTTCTAACATGTCAACAAAGACTTTCCAAGTTCGACATCAAGGTCTACATGCACCGTGGAAGAGTTTCAAGTTATTCCTAGATGGCATCAGAAAATTGTAATCTAGTTTTGAGGTGTGTTATTCAACTATCGGTTGGATGCGTTTGTATTTTTTGTGATCCTAAGCTCTACGAGCTAGGTTGTTATCCCTCGATGTAACCTTGTCGAGTTATATAAAATGTTCCGTTTTGCCCCCAAAAAAAAAAAAAACAAAGACTTTCCAAAGAAAGTGACCCCTCCAATCCATATTATCTACATCTAATATTCAACTAGTAAACCCAAGGGGTTGGTCAAGTGATAGTCTAAAATGTTCGCAAACTGGCCCTGGAGCATTATTAAAAAAAAAAAAAAACTAGCGAAAAGCCCTTTTACCGAGGGTGTTAAGTGTCTTGTACTCCCTGCAGGCCCCTTACATACGTGCCCGCCCGCCGCCCGGTGTCCCTTAAAAGTCGTCTAACATCTAGAATTCTGTTTGCTTCCCAAATGGAGACTTTATTATCCGGTCATAATTAAGACTTACAGTAATTGGTTATCTTTTGCGTAACCAACCATCATTGAGAGAGAGAGAGAGAGAGAGACATTCCTTTGTGCTTCAGTTTCTACGTCTAGCTAGCGTCCGTCCACACACAACATAACAGAACAGAACAGGTGTCCTCGTAAGAGTGTCTTCCTCGTATATCATCCTGAATTTTGATGATCCAAGCTGCTCAATGTAATCAGAACATGATTTTAAGAGTATCCGCGAGAAATCAGCAAAAACAATAACCGGAAAGAGCTTCATCCGAACAGTTTTTTATTGAACTTTATTGAACGGTTCAATAAAAAAAACTACGCAAATCAAGCCCTTCCCGGTTATTTTTTTTGCCAATTTCTCGCGAACACCCTTAAAATCACGTTCTGAACACATTGAGCGGCTCGGATCATCAAAAATTGATCGGAACTACGAAATTAAGATTTGGAGGATTTTTTTAGAGGTTTTTTTAAGGGCCTCCGGAACCGCCCCGATATATATATATATATATATAAATAAATAAAATTCAGGTCTATATAACCCGGAGCAGGAGGAGCCGCGAGTGGGATACGCCGCGCTGCATGCATGGTAGCTTTGAATCCACAGCCTGGCCCAGAGCCTCTGACCCACTACGTGTTGCACTTTACACCCCAATCATATAATGCGCATCCCAGACGCGAGAGTCAGAGCGAACACGTTTTCTCCAAATATCTTAGAGAGGATTGATAGCGGGGGCAGGAGGTCTTACAAGAGATTGTGCACAGATTTTTTTTGGAGGGCCCACCACAGGTCCCATTCGAACGATCCGAGCCGCTCAGTAAATGTAAAACACTTTTTCAAGAGCCTTCGTGAAAAATCAGCTTAATCCGATACCTATAGGTTCTCGATACAATTATCAATCTTTTCATTAAGGTTTTTGGATAATGAAAAGTTAATGATTGGATCAAACACCTATAGGTATTGAATTAAGCTGATTTTTTTACAGAGACCCTTCAAAAAGTGTTTTACATTTACTGAACAACTCGGATCATTTGTGTAAGACCCTTGGTGGATCCCACAAAAAAATATGTGCACAATCTGTGCAAGAAGTGTGTGTGGACAGACTTTCTGTAGCGTGTCCTGGATTACATGGTCCTGTTATGGGCGTCATTTGCCGCAAGAATCCTCAGGGAGTTATATTCGACATCAAGTTATATTCGGTGGATGACTTTAAGGGGTATTTGGACGGGATTCGTAGTCTGAAATTGTAATTTTCTTTGTGGTGTTGTCATCCAACTCTCCGTTGGATGATGTTCTATTCTGTGATGTTCTGTCTCCTCGATGTACCCCTTCGAGATGAATAAAAACTTTCGTTTCCCGAGCAAAAAAAAAAAGAATCCTCAGGGAGTTCATTTCGGTGATAGGAATTGATATTTTTTGATTCTTATGCAAAACATGAACCGTGTAAAAAGTTATTTAGTACGATATGGAGTATCGCAGACGTTTACCGTAAGATAAATATGTTTTGATTCCGTATGCGTATCAACCAAATTTTTTAAACAAATTAATTGTAAATGCTATCAGCTATGGGCAGTGCTGGAATTGCACAGATCCAAATATACAGATGTATACGCGAAAATGCCCAATTTGTGTTAAACTCCAAGTGCATGCATAGGACGATTTCGGATAAATTTATCTGAATCTATGCACTTTCATATGTGTCTGTAGCATTTATAATCTTTTAACTACGGAGTTTTTTTTTTTTTTTTTAACTCAATTGCTTTTGTTTGAGTTTGAGATTGTATATACGTTCATATCTACAAGTAATGAATTCTTTTGTGGAAGCAAAATGAAAGCCAAGAGAAAAGATAAAAGTCATAAAACTAAAGTAGCTTTAGAAACCCCTCTTGCTTTTCCTTTTAGTATAATAAAAAGAGAGGTGCAGAAGAAAACTACGTACTGCCAAAACTAGACATTAATTATAAAAGGTTATATATTGAGTGTCGTAACGATCGAATTGCAGGCAACATGAATATATTTGAGCCACGCATTCAAATTTTTGTGATTAATTATTTTATGCTCCAACGACGAGGCAACTGTTTAATTTTGAGTGGTAATTAATTCTTTAATAACAAATTAACCAAAAAACAGTGGATGAAGTTACTATATATGGTTAGACTTTGAATCGCGATCAATGTCAACAAATATATATGACTTTTTCTGTGAGGTTTTTTTTTTTTTTTTTTTTTTGGTAAGGACTTTTTGACTGAGTTGTTTGGTAGGAGACAATGCCTAAATTAACTATGTATTTCTCTTTAGACTTTAATCATTATCGTCAAAATAACTGACTATCCACCGCGAAGCCCTTCAACTTCCAATATTGTCAGCGGATCGGAGCTAATTATTTCTCTGACGATCAATATATATAAGGACCTACTTAGAGGAATGGAACGACGGCATCAGGTCACTTGTTCTTATATATTTGCTCCGTATACCTCTGTCATGTGTGGCCGATGCAAGAGAACAGTGGTACAGGTACATTTTCGATCGATACAGATGGTTTGAACTTAATTTGAATAGACAAAAATGACGTTAAGCGGTATTAAAGTAGAGGCTAATTAGTTCCAAAGACGTTGGATGAATAATTCAGTTTGTACTGTTTTCCATTCTTTTCCATGTTATAAAATCCTAGCTAGCTCCCTGTTGTAATGTTAGAGCGTCAATGCATTGAAAAGTAAATTAATTAAGCTGGCAAAATTTGACTTATTACCGATTACGTATTGGGATCGTATTTGAAGTGGATATAAAGGCTGCATTTGTTTATTAATACGGGTATAGCTAGGCTGTATTTGTTTGAAAGTAAAATATTTTACCCAGTTTTTCGATGTTTGATTGAAAAAATGAGATTGGGTAAAACATTTTACGCTTAAAACCATTGACATTCAATGGATGTAATTAAAATGACTTACAAGTAAGGCTTTCATAGATCATTAATTATTGCATTATTGATCTTTCATACCCTCAACTAAGAACGAAAATTGATCTTTACACGGTGGAGGACTTCAAAGGATTTTTTGATGGGTTACGAAAAGTGAAGCTGTAATGTAATCTTAAGGCGTTCTTTCTATCCAACTATGGTTGGATAGTTTTTTGTACTTTTCCCTCGATGGAGAAACTTTTAGGTATCCTGGGGATACCAAACCCCATGGTATCCCTTCTGATCCGTTTCTCATTTTTTGGCCATTTTTCAATCACATTTAGATGATCGATTTCGTTCATTTTGTAGAGTTCGGCGAGAACCGTAATCATGCCAAAAATTGTGTTCATCGGATTTTATTTGATATATGATCGGTATACGTGAAAATTGAAGAAAACCAAAACTGAGTCCAAAAACACACTGAATCAAAACCCAGTTTTGATTTTTTTCCCTTTTTTTATATTTTATATATATATATATATATCTACCTAATAAAACAGAAGGCTGTTTGTCTTACGTGGCACCTTTGTCCTATGTGACACCCATTATGCACATCTACATAATAAAACACAAGGATGTGGAAACCACACAAATATAAGTTGAAAGAAGGGTTGAGATTCATTTGATCCAAGGGCTGATGTGTGCTCTCCAACTCTCTTAAGAAAACACCCACACTCTTACAAATATATTACAAAAATGCCATCGGTTCTTTTTATGCACTGTTCGGCTTCTGACGTTGGCATAAAAATACAAAAATATGTTACAAAAATACCCGTGCCTACGGCACTATCTGGGTGCATAGTGCCGTAGGCATGGGCAAACACTAGTATATAATAATTCAGCATTGCACCAAATTAACATTACTCCAAGAGATTAACCATTCTGATTGCATATTAATAATGAGTTATAGATATAAGATGACACCATAATTAAGACTATTTTTTCTTCTTTCTTTGCTAGCTAGCTAATGGATGACACCATTACACGTGCATGAGACATTTTTTTCTTGCCAAAAATCAGTCAGAGAGGATCACAATATTTTACCAAACCCTCATCATCATCATTGATCAGCCACAAAGGAAGTTTCCTAGCTAACTCTGACCTAATTAATATTCTTTTCTAGATAAAAAAATAAAATCCTTATCCACATATATATCCCTACAGCAGTGTTTGGATCGAGCACATACACACATCGGATGCCATTGATTCTCGCGTAGGCCCACTCGTTTTTTTTTTTAAAAAATTTGAACGGCTGAGATCAGCCGGAGTGGGCCCAGCACACTGTCGAGATCCGGTCGGTATCCCTTCGGTCGGGAACCTTAGCTTTTCTGTTTCTGATATCCTTAACTGTCCATTTCCAAATTGTGGGTCCCGTAGAAGTAACCATAATTGGTGTGAGTAGTTTGAAGGGAATTTGTAGAACCTACAAGCAAGCCTAGTTACGGGGGTGCTTGTTCCAAGTTTATCCAAAGGTCAAATTGTGAGTTATATTTTGGATCAATATTAATGCTAAGTCTAGAAATTTTTTAGTTTTAATTATGTCATTGTAGATACCCTTAGTATTGGTGTTACGTCCAAAAGATTTAGTTTTCATCAAAAAAAAGTTTGTATTATGCATTCATCTTGGCGATCGAGAGAAACTGAAAAATGATAGAAATCGAAACCAAAATTTTAAAAAAAAGAAAGACAAATAACCTATATTTACTAAAAAATTATCAAACTTTTATGCTTTTCAGAATAAACAAATACTCTCTCAGTCTCAAAATAAATGTCCATGTTTCACTATTTATACCTCTTGTATTTTTTAAATTTAAACTATTGTTTGTATGCAATAAATTTCACTTAGTTTCATTATACAAATTTTGAAATCATAAAAGATATTATAAACTGAATTGTATGTAACTTTGGGATGGAGTGTAATTTTTTTTTTTCATCAGCAAAAAAAATTTCATTAACTCATAACACGAAGTACAAAGATAATAGGGGCTTAGGTACACTGGCCTGACCACCCAAGACCCTCTTCTCCAAACCACACGGAGGAAACTGATTTAGGCCCAACAGACTAAGCCCAAACCAGGAAGTTGGAGTGCAATTCTGAAAACCATCATACAAAAAAAAAATGATAATACCAAAACTATTTTTTGTTTGTGCCAAAAAAAAAAAACAGTTTTAGCATTACGAACACCCTTCTCGTCTCTAATTCGTCCCTTCCACTTGGTCGGGTAAAACCTTAATAAAAGATTTTGTTTTTTTAAACGGTAAAACCTTAATACTAACCATGCAAAAATTCGAGAGAAACAGTCAAGTCAATATACTTGGCTAGATTCACGATCCAATAAAAAATGTATTTAGCTAACTATACGTACGTAATTATATTGCGCCATCATGATTCGATGAAAAAGAAAATGAAAGTCGTTATATATCAAAACAAAAAGAGGGGAAAAAAGAAAAGAAAGACAAAAGGAAGAAAACCGTGTGCCCTAAGTAAAGGAGCCGTTTAGGCAGCTGAATTAAAGTAACAAAAAAACTATATTAAATTGGAAAAAAAAAAAAACTAGGTGTACACCAAAAACATACATCGGATTGCACAACCCATTTTAGGCCTCGTTCTCTTGAACTTAACTTAAATTAAATCTAGGAATTTGTCCTTATTTGAATATTTTCACATTTGTTAGTTTTGTGTCAAACTTTTGTGAGCTATTGATTCGTCTCTACGAGAGGAATCGGACGAATCAAAAAAAGTGGTTATTTCTCAAAATACTTGGGTAAAAGTAAAAAAAAAAAAAATAAAATTCTGATTCCTCTCGTCGAGACGAATCAATAACCCACAAAAGTTTGACGCAAAACTAACAAATGCAAAAAAAATTCAAATAAAGACAAAACTCCCACATTTAAGTTAAGTTCAAAAGAACGAGGCCTTAGAGTCACATGTACGCTAATGGTCGGACCCATTCAATTTTCTTAAAATGTTACTTTAAAGGACCTTATAAAAGATTAACCTCATTCGGATATCATATAGGCTTGATCGATTCATTCACCTCTTATCCGTACGATGGTAGGGACGGAAAAAAAAATCAAACCCTTAACGACATCCGGTTTCCGGTGATTTTTTACACGGAACTCTTGAAAACATGTTTTAAGCAAAGGGAAATGATATTGCCACACCCTTTTTTGTTATTGCTACACCCTGCAAGTGTATTTTTTGGTGCAAAAATACACTTGCAGGGTGTGGCAATAATAAAAAAGGATGTGGCAAAATCACTAGCCTTAAGCAAATTGATCAACTCTGATTATTTGGTGGGATTCATCCGGTGTACATTTGATGTAATGATATTTTTTGTTACTTTAACCTAGAGGGAGAGCTTGAAAGAGGTGAAATTACGCTATAGTCTGAGAGTACCGCCACGTGATACTCCGGGCTACTTTACAACCACATATTCCTGTGAAATCTACCAATAAGTATATGGACTTCACATTAACGTGTGGTTGTAAAGTAATCAGAAATACCACGCCACACGGCGACACGTACTCGCGGAATATTGAATTTTTTTTTTTTTGATCGGCGGAATATTGAATAATTACTCACGAAGGAGGAAGAAGTGGGAAACGTAGGCCACACTCAAATGACGCCATCTCGCGACACAATCAAAGTGTATTCACTACGATTTAGATTCTCGCATACCCATTTCCCTATAAATTCCCCACCCCATTTTCCCCATATTTCCATTCTTTTAAACCCACCGCCATTTTCCCCATCTTTCCATTCTTTTAAACCCACCGCCATTTTTCTCTCTAGCTCAGCTCTTTCTGCCCCCAACCATTTTCCCATGGAAGAGGAATTAGAATTCGAAGAATCAGAGGTCATTTTCCAAGAAAATGTCCTCAACGAAGAGGGTATCATTTTCCCTGCAGGTAATTTTAAATCCCAGAATTCAAGAAGTAAGAAGCCGAGGAGAAGGAGGAGGATGAAGAAAAGGAATTCCATTCCCATCAGTATCCCGGAAAATGCCTCCGGGAATCCGTGGATTCAGGCCGTGGAAACCGATTTCTTCGACGACGACGAGGGGGAACAGTTCGTCCCGCCTCATGTGATTCTGGGTCGCCGGATTTCCGACGGGAAAATGGCGTTTTCGGTGTGTACCGGAAACGGTAGGACTCTCAAGGGAAGGGATTTGAGCCAAGTCCGGAATGCAATTCTCCGAATGACCGGTTTCTTGGAAACGTGACTTCCACGCTGTTTTTTACGTAATATTGGATTAGCTTAGACGAGCACGGAAAGGAAAAGAAAATAAAGGAAAAAAAAAAATTTCCGGTCATTTTGATTTTGTGATTGTTTTTGAACATTAGACTACGTTCGGATTCTCTCATTCATTGAATTGTTGTGATTGTAATAGAAAAACAGAAAGGTAAATTTGATATTCAAGATCGAAATAAACGATTGAGTTTCTTTGGATTTCGGGCCGGCCCAAGGGTTTTTAGTACCCAAGTCCTAATAAAAAAAGTGTACCCTTACTTTAGTTAGTTAGTTACAATGAACTGACTGCCATCGATTTACCTTGGCGTGTAGCACTGTTCTTCGAGTTTTGTGGTGCGCGTTGATCTTCTTCTCTTGATTTCGCCGAGATCGTTAAGTGTTTTGGGAGAAACGATTTTGGGAGGTGTTATTCGGTGGTTTGTGGGAAATAATTTTGGGAATTTAGTGGGTTGGGAACTTGGGCTTATGGAATGGTGGGTTGAGCTAACTCATTATCTCTAATTGGGCATTTTTTTCATTCTATTGAGCTTAAAAAGAGTCCTACTCAAACCCCAAATAGTGAAAATATTGGAGTGCTTTTAAAAATTGGAATTTTTTGAATGCCCAAGGCCTAGGCCAAACTTTGATGGATTATTGATTTGTCTCGACGGAAGGAATCGGAAAAGTAAAAATCTTTACTTTAACCCAAATATTTTAGAAAATAACTACTTTTTAGCGGTCGACCTTTTTTTGCTAAAAAATGGTTATTTCTTAAAATATTTAGATAAAAGTAAAAAAAAATTGACTTCTTCTAACCCTCTCGTCGAGGCGAATCAATAATTCACAAAAGTTCGGCATTAAGCTAACAAAACACGAACAAAAAATTGAATAAAGACGAAAAGTACTAAAAGTTAAGCGGAAAGAGGCTGAAGGAATAATATTCTTGTTCAAATATTGTTATGCTCAATAATCAAGTTTTATTCTACATGATTGGTTGGAATTGTAGCATTTAATTTCAGCATTAGTTGTTCCTCGACGGGCTTCTCGAGAAGTTCTCTTCATTGAGGCAAAAGAATTAGGGAGCGACTATTCGCAATCCCGTATTTTCTTCCATAGCCCGTTACAAATTTTTGAAGATTATATTTCGGTAACTACATGTCGAAAATATGTTTAACCTTCGGTAAACAACTGATGAACATACATTTCGGTAAATAGTTGTTGAAAACAAGATTATATTTCGGTAACTACATGTTGGAAATGCACAAGAAACATATATTTCAGTAATTGGATGCTGAAAATGTATCTCAATTTTGATAACTAATTATCGAAAATGTATCTCAATTTCGGTAACTAACTGTCGAAACATATTTCGGTAGTTGGAAATTTTTAATAGGCTAAGGAAGAAAATACGGGGCTGCGAATAGTCGCACCCAAGAATTAACCTTAAAAAATACTGTACTAATTGCAAAAATGATAAACTTTACTTAATTGGAAGAAGAAGTGGTTGCTTTTAATCCTTAACCTCCTCTTCTGTTTTTATATAGGGAAATGATATTGCCACACCTTTTTTTGTTATTGCCACACCCTGCAAGTGTATTTTTGCACCAAAAAATACACTTGCAGGGTGTGACAATAACAAAAAAGGGTGTGACAAAATCACTAGCCTTGTTTATATAATAATTCAGCATTGCACCAAATTAACATAACTCCAAGATGACACCATAATTAAGACTATTTTTCCTTCTTTCTTTGCTAGCTAATCGATGACGGATCCGGGGTTTCGTAGTGCACTCTATGTAGTGCATCGTGTAGGACGATACACAGCTGTCGATCTTATCAATCAACGGTCCAGATTAAAATTAATATTTTACCGGTAAAAGATACTCCCTCCGTTCCATTTTTATTGTCCATTTTCGTTTTTTGTGTCGTTCTTTCAACGCTTATAGTATCTTCCAATATGAATCTCCAAAACTATGCAATATAGATCTTATTTGATAATTCTCGATTAGATCTATAATACAAAATTTTTAAAATTATGAAAAACATTGTAGATTGGAAGATATAAGCGTTGAAAAAACTGCACGAAAAACGAAAACAGACAATAAAAATGGGACGGAGAGAGTATTTATTGCCGGTTAAAAATTAAAAACACATCATAATCGTTGATTGACGAGATCAACGATTCGTGTTCCGCACTGCACTAGAGTGCACTACAGAACCTCTGGTTCAATGGATGACACCATTACACGTGCATGAGATATTTTTTCATACCATAAATCAGTCAGAGAAGATCACAATATTTTACCAAACCCTCATCATCATCATTGATCAGCCACAGAGGAAGTTTCCTAAGTCTGACCTAATTAATATTCTTTTCTAGATAAGCCCATATCCACATATTGTATATCATTACCTGTCCATTTTCAATTTGTGGGTCCCGAAGATTTATAACCATAATTGGTGTAGTTTGAATTAAGGGAATTTGCAGAACCTACAAGCTAGCTCAGTTAGAGCATGTACACTAATACTAGGTAAAATACCTACTCAAAAGGTACCATTTCTATTTTACCTATCACTTTTTTACATCCACACGACAACAAGCCTCTCTACAATTTCCTCTCTATCTAATATTAAATATTAAATATTTCCTCTCTACCACTGGTGTGGGTTTTTCGTTCAAAAAAAGAGAGAGAGAGGAGGGAGGAGAGAGAGAAAGAAATAATAAAAAAAGATTTGCATGTGAACAGTGCCTCTCTAAAAATAGAGAGGTTTTTTCACAAATGTATTTTACCTTTCATTTTACCTCACCTAGTGCAAGCTCCTTTTTGTGTTTTTCCTCTCCAAATTAGAGAAAAAGCATTTTTACCTCATCTCATGTACATGCTCTTACGAGGGTGCTTGTTAATTCCAGGTTTACCTAGCATTTACTAACTTACTAATCCTTTAACCTACATATAAGGTCCCGTTCTAGAAACTTTTTTAAAAAATAAGCAGTTTATTTCACATTTTCAAACTCAACAATAATGTAAATGAAAAATAATTTTTTAATTTTTTTTGCACCGTATTAAAGATCTTAATGAGATCTATCAAATAAGATCCATAGTGGTAGGAAAATTATTTGCGTAAGCACATGATTTTTTAGTGTGAAATTGCCTCCTTAAAAAATAAGTACTTATTTGGAGTTGCGGAACGGAGAAGTTTCTTGTCATTCCTCAAAAACAAAAACAAAAGGCAAAAAAGAGAAAAGATTGTTAGTTCTGGTTATCCAAAAGTCAGATTGTGAGCTATATTTTGGACCAATATTGCTAAGTTTAGAAATCTCTTAGTTTTGATTATGTCATTGTGGAACTTTTTCTCTTTTCAGAATAAACAAATACTCTCTCGTCCCAAAATAAATGTCCATGTTTCACTATTTGTACCTCTTGTATTTTTTAATTTAATTTAAACTATTATTTATATACAATATGGATCTTGTTTAACAAAATTCACTTAGTTTTATTATGCAAAAGTTTTAAAATCATCACAATTAAATATTATCAATTCAAAAAATGAAAAACCTTGGAGCTATATATAGGGAGTATAATTCATCCCCTCCACTCAGTTGGGTAAAACATTAATAAATGTTTTTGCTTAATAAATGTTATGCATCAATCCTGCAATGTGTAAGATGAAATTTCTATGTCAACGTAAAAGGAACAAAAAAGTTCGAGAGAAACAGTCAAGTCAATATACTTAGCTCAAAAAAAAAAATGTATTTAGCTCAGAGGCGGACACGGGTGCAAGCGGGGCCCGGATCCCTGCAAACCCCCCAATTATCGCAATATTTTTACTGTATTATAGGTTTTTATGTATAAGTTATGAAAAAAAGTCCCCTAAAAAATTGTGTGATTGCTATATGAGAATGGTATTTTGTTGTTAATTTATGAATATATGTAATTCGGTCCCCCCACATCAAGAATCCTGCATCCGCCACTGATTTAGCTCGATATACGTAATTACAAACATAATTATATTGCACCAAGATGATTCGATCAGTGACGGAGCCAGAATTTTGACCTGAGGGGCCCCGGCTTAATAGACATATATTCTTTATCGATCGGAACGTATACTTTTTATATCATAAAGTTTTTGCTTTCCAATTCATTACATTTGTACATTAAAATGATTCTAGCCTAATGCAGTTAAATTATACCAATTATTTTAGACTACTTCAACAGTCACGTCGTTTTTTTTTATTTGTGAAGGAAATTGCTAATAAAAAAATTAGAAAATGAAAATGTAAAATAACCAATTTTTTATCAAATCAAACCAAAATAGTTAGGATCTTATAAATTTGTACGAGAATAATTATCAATAATATTCAAAATCAGGTATATACAAAATAAAAATTTAAAAGCTCAAGGGCTAGGGGCGGGGCCTGGCCCCAACATAACTCAGCCCAGGATTCCATGAAAAAGAAAAAGAAAGACTTTTTTTTTGTTTTTGGAGAAAAGAAAGTCGTTATTTGCTTCATATTGGATTCTAGTTTTTGACCAAAAAAAAAAAGTCGTTATATATTAAAACAAGGGAATTGATATTCGCGCTCCAAGATTTACTGCAGGCGCTCCACTTTTTTTACACTGTGAAGTTGTTGGCAACATCACAGTGTAAAAACAAAATATGCTGTGATGTTGCCAGCAACATCACAGTATAAAAACAAAAAGGTGGAGCACCTGCAGTAAATTTTGGAGCGCGAAAATCAATTCCCTAAAACAAAAGGGGGCACTGCTAATGCCACGAAGGTTTTTTTTAGTTCCACGACAATTTGTGTAATCTGACACTATTGCCCTCAATTAGTCTTCACGTGACTCCTGACCTCTGCCTCTATCTCCAAAGACCCATTATGCTTTTGATTTCTTCTGTTCTCTTTTTGTCCTCTCTCAAGCTCTATCGTTCATGGCCGGTGGAAACGACTAGAACTGGAACGTAAATGGATTTGAAGTTGATGATGAGCATTTCACACCTCTTGCCATTCGTACCCACCCTCTGTGTGCATGACGGGGGCTGATCGTGAAATCGAGGACCACCGCGGCCTCCAGACCATTATCAGCATTTTTTTGGCTCTTGTCCAAAGGATCTCCAATGTCAGACCAAATCGTAAGAAGATAGAAAGGAAATTGCAGAAATAGATTGTGATTTTAAAACTTTCAGTCTCTCCGCTTCTTTTTGTATTCCTAAAAGGATTGTAAATTTTTATACTCTGCTCGTACCGTGACTTTTTTGTTTGATATCGAAATTAGGATTGCTCCCTGGTTATGGTGGATAGAAATAAATAAAAGGAGAAAGAGAAAAGTGGGTGCAAGGAAAAGAGGACAAGTGGATTGCACTCTTCTCGAGGGACATAGTTGAACCAGGAGAGAGAGATGCTGTTTGGCTCTTTTAGGGGTAGAATAGTGACTACACACAAAGTGTCGTGGCATTAAAATAAACCTTCGTGGCATTAGCTGTGCCCAACAAAAGGAGGGAAAAAAAAAGGACAAAAGGAGGAAAACCGTGAGCCGTAAGTAAAGGAGCTGTTTAGGCAGCTGAATTAAAGTAACCAAAAAACTAAATTAAAGTAACAAAAAACCTAGGGGTGCACTATTTGGTTTACACGAAATATACACCGGTTTGCACGAGACCCATTTTGGAGCCGCACATTATGGTCGGAGCTATTCAATTTTCTTAAATATTAATTTAAGGGTCCTTATAAAAGATTAACTTCATTCGGAGTAATGGAGGCTTGATCGATTCAATCAACTTTTATCCCTACTATACAATTATAGGGATGAAAATAGATCAAACCCTTAACTACATCCATATGACGTGATTTTTTACACGAACTCTTAGAAACATATTTTAACCAAATTGATCAGTTCCGATTATTTGTGTGGAATTCATCCGGTTTACCTTTGGTGCAATCTTAGGTTTTTTATTACTCCGTACTACTTTAAGAGAGAGAGAGAGAGAGAGAGAGAGACGGGGGCCACACTCAAATGACGCCATCTCACGACACAATCAAAGTGTGCTCACTACGGTTTAGATTCTCGCATACCCATTTCCCTATAAATTCCCCACCCCATTTTCCCAATCTTTTAAACCCACCACCGGTTTCTCTCTCTAGCTCAGCTCTTTCTGCCCCCCACCCATTTTCTCATGGAAGAAGAATTAGAATTCCTCGAATCAGAGGCCATTTTCCAAGAAAATGTCCTTAAAGAAGAGGGTATCATTTTCCCTGCAGGTAATTTTAAATCCCAGAATTCAAGAAGTAAGAAGCCGAGGAGGATGAAGAAAAGGAATTCCATTCCCATCAGTATCCCGGAAAATGTCTCCGGGAATCCGTGGATTCAGGCCGTGGAAACCGATTTCTTCGACGATGACGAGGGGGAACAGTTCGTCCCGCCTCATGTGATTCTGGGTCGCCGGATTTCCGACGGGAAAATGGCGTTTTCGGTGTGTACCGGAAACGGTAGGACTCTCAAGGGAAGGGATTTGAGCCAAGTCCGGAATGCAATTCTCCGAATGACCGGTTTCTTGGAAACGTGACTTCCACGCTGTTTTTTTACGTAATATTGGATTAGCTTAGACTAGCACGGAAAGGAAAAGAAAAGAAAGGAAAAAAAAAATTTCCGGTCATTTTGATTTTGTGATTGTTTTTGAACATTAGAAGACTACGTTCGGATTCTCTCATTCATTGAATTGTTGTGATTGTAATAGAAAAACAGAAAGGTAAATTTGATATTCGAGAAATAAACGATTGAGTTTCTTTGGATTCACTTTTGAAGTTATTGTGGGCTCCTATATTTTATTTGGCAGTACTTTGAACCAGGGTTTTAAATTATTGTACATCGGGTATCAAATGATATGGTCGTATATCGGCCGATATTGGATCGTATCGAACTATCTGAGTTGATATATAAGCAAATAACAGTATCAGAGGTCCAAAATCCTATTACGTGACCGTCATTAGTTAAAATTCTGCTTTCAACATTATGTGTCTTTTATCCTTGAAGATAATTTTTTAGAATATTTTGTGTATAGTTCTATCTTAATTTGTGGTATGGTTAGATTATTTTTTTGAAATTGGTATGGCTTAGATTATAGAGGTAGGTCCATTTGGTTTTCTGTTATACATGCTTCGCTGGACATAACCGCAATATTATTCTTCTTCTTATTTTTTGATTTAGTATTTGGAATTGTCTGGGAAGTAGCCAACATGAACAGCTGGAGAGAGAGAGAGAGAGAGAGAGAGAGAGAGAGCTGTATTATTCAGGCCCTACCTGCCCAAATGACGTAAATATTCGTTGTCACTTTCAGTTCTATTATTATGACTTCTATTTTTCTTTAATAGAAAACAAGTTCCTCCGTTAAGACCTGATTAGCCCCACATTTCACATAAATTTTGTTTGGGATTTTTGTTTTTGTCTTTAGGAGTGTTTTCAATAGTGAAAAAATTGTAAATTTTTATTTGTGGTCGAGAAGTTATTAGGTGTTTTCGATAGTGAATAAGTTGTTAAAAATGTCAAGTTGTTTCCGATAGTGAGTAAGTTATTGATGATTTGTGAGCTGAGTTACTATATATAGCAAAAATAGTGTTGTTAGTGAAAACGATTTGGTAAAATGCTGAAAGTTTTTTTGTTAGTGAAAACGAAATGGTAAATGCATTAAGTTTTTAATGATTTTTGTTAAACGGGGCCTTATTCAACTTTTTTTCGTATTTGTTAATTGAAGCTTTTTGGGCTTTATCTTGGATGTTTTCCAAAATATTTCAGTAAAATTCATAATTTTTTTATTTTTTCAATTCCTCTCGTCGAGATGAACTAATAATTCAGAAAATTTGATGCAAAATTAACAAATAATTTGAATAAGGACAAAAACAAAAACAAAATCACCAAAAAAACTATGTGAAATAGGGGCTTAATAATATATGATTATGAAAAAGGAATATATGCAATACATATTCTCATTTGGATGTATAAAAAGTTATGCAATATTGTGAATTCATCTTAATCTCACAATATTTGCATAAAAATTCATAAGATCAAGCCAACAATCTATTTTATTTTTTACGGCAATGGTATTGTCAGTTTAAACGAGGCCTTCTCTCTCTAAAAAACCTTTCCTCTCCCTTCTCTCTAGTCAAATCCTCAGCTAGGGTTCTTTCCGGCTTGGGGGGCGGCTCCTCCTCCCCCCAGGCTTCTCCTTCTCCGCACCCATTTCCTCCTCTCCCCTTCGAACCCTTCTCCTGTTTCGATCAGCTGCTGTCCCCGTTTCGGATCGTCGAGCAGCCGTCGGTGGCTGTTGTTGGACGTCACCGGGGATGCTTAATGGCGGTGGCTGCTTGGTGGTCCTCTCCTTCCTCCCGCCTTGGTTTCTCCCTCCCTCTCTTGCTTCCGGTTTCCAGCTGGTGGTGGGCTCATCTCGCTGGCGTTCAGATCTTCCCCGATGGGCCATGGCTCCGTACGTCTAGTTCTGGTGGCTAGTTTGGAGATGTGGTTCGGCGACGTGGTGGTCGCAGTTGGCTATAAATCTGGTCGTTGCGGTGTGGTGGGAGCTGCTGGTGGCTACGGTGGTGGGCTGGTGGCTGCTGGTTGCTTTTGGGCGGCAGGCGGCTGGGTCGGTGGTCGTGTGGTGGTGGGGCTAGCGGTTTCTGATCTGGCGGTGAATTTCTGGTGGTGGGCGGTGGTGTGGTGGGTGTGGTGTAGTTAGATGTGTTTTTTATTGTTTGTTTTGCAGGTTTTCCTATATCAAAAATCGATCGGTAAAAATGGTGATTTTGATCGGTGGTGGTCCAGTCCGGCGGTGGTGGGGTGGATGCGGCTCCCATGGTTTTTTGCTTTGGTCGTCTTTTGTGTGCCGAATTCCGGTCGACGGCCTTCGGAGCTCTCAATCGGGCGTGGGGCTGGCATTCCGTCTCTCTGGAATGACGCTGTTGCTGATGAAGATGGTTTTGCAGGGGTTTGTTTGGGTTAGCTGCAGATGGTGGCGTAGTTTGGCCCTCAGGCCCTGTCCGTTTCGGTTGTCACTGTCGTAGGCCGATTCCCGCCGCTGGTATCTACATCTGGGAGAGGCCGGCTCGGCTTAACGGCGAGGTTGGGCTCCGGTGGTTTGTACGGTGGTGGCTACCGGTGTAGGTAGGGTCTTGTGGGATGGTTTGGGAGGGCCGGTCCAGGCTTAGGCCGAATCTTGGGTGTTTGGCCTGTATTTGATTTATTTGGGTTTGGGTTGAGCTTATTGTTGTTTCTGTTGTGAACCCTATAGACCTTTAGGTGTTTGGGCTTTGCCCTTGAGGTGTATTATCCAACTTTTTGTTGGATCCCTTCCCCTTTCCCCATTTTTAATAAAATTCATTTTTGCCGATCAAAAAAAAAAAAACAATCTTTTTTATTTTTTATTTTTTTTGTCTTCTTGTTCTGAATTTTTATGTAAATTTTAAGAATTTTTATGTAAGTATCATGAATTTTCAAACAGTTCAATAGATGCACTCAATGTGGGGTGTGGATTTTCCACAGATTTGTATAAATAGTCTATTTTAACTAGCTTGCGTTAAACAAGGAACTTTGATAGATACCAAATGCATGCGAACACAATCAAGGATTGCGTTCATACTAGTTAGGAGAATATCTCTTAATTATTTAGACATGCGATTTTCATATATTATAATAGCATAGAGATAATTTAACAAATCCAGTACTTGGATCTAGTTGAGTTAGTACTCTCTTTTTTTTTGTTTGGCAGCCATGGGTGTCCGAGCTAGCATACGCGCACTGCACACACCAACTAATTTCCGTTTCGGTCAAAGGCAAGACATCCACGACGGAACTAAGGAATTCACAAAAAATATTGCTTTCTTGTAGCCTGGGTACGCCAAAAAATCGAACTCTGGTCGATTGTGCCACGAGAAGTTTTGTTTGGAGAAGAATTAACATGATCATTAATTGGAATTATACATGTCTTGAATGATTTTTTGTTTTGTCACTTGATTTTTCTGTCTCAATTTTATTTCCCAACTCTTTGCATTCTCCTGGCAGTATATATGTACCTGTGTTCTTACGCAGCTACCACTTTAACTTTTTACTAATTTCATTTTCGACGGCACATTCTATATTTAAAAGTAGTGCTAATTAATCGCTGAATTAATCAAGGTTGCATTGGCTTATAATTAAGCAGTGGCAATATATTAATGCACGGCTTATTAACTTTTTTGGTCCCCAAAGTATTGATTTTGTCTCATTTTCGTCCTCAATGTAAACATTGCAGACATTTGGTTCCCAACATTTCAATTTTGAACCAATCAAGTCCCCAGGTCTAAAGTTGTGAGCCTCATCCGTTAAAATGAAGGGCATCTTCGTCATTTCACCCACCCCTGTCAAACATAAACGAAAAAAAAAATAAGGAAGAAAGAGGGAAGGCTGCAACTTCCATCCACAGCCCAACATCTCCATCCAAAGCCCAACATCTCCATCGCCCCCGTATTCTCCTCTCACCGACACCTCCCATCTTCCAACCCCCAATTCCTAACCAAACCCAATTACCAAAAACTCCCACATTCCAATTTTCTGGCCTCATGATCATCATATGCTTTGCAAGGATTGGGGAATTTGTACAGAAAAGGTACCAAGCCATGAACGACCTCATTTTGGGACATGTAATGGAATCCATTACAGAGTTAGAACTCCGTTTGTTTCTCAGACTGTTTTACAAGTCTCCTCTCTCTTCAAAATCGGACCTTCTATTCATTTTTCTCCTCTTCGGCCCATTCCTCTGCATTCGAATCCGTAATTTTTGAAGAGATTGAGTCAGTTTTCTAACTCGTTATTGAATCCAGTTCTTTCATCGATCTCGTTAAAGAGTATAGGGGAAATAGAAAGAACAGAGGAGAGGATGGTGGGGGCAGCCGGCGAACATGGCGGTGACGGCCATGGCTGCCGCTGGCTTTCCCTCTTTCTTTCTTTCTTTCTTTTTCTTTTCTTTTTTTTTTTTTTCAGTTTTTGATTGATAGAAATGGGGTGGGTAAAATGATGAGAATGCACCTCATTTTAACGGATGGGGCTCACGGCGTTAGACCTGGGGACTTGATTGGTTCAAAATTAAAACATTGGGGACCAAATGTCTCCAATGTTTACATTGAGGACGAAAATGAGATAAAATCAATACTTTTGGGACCAAAAAGATTAATAAGCCATTAATGCACCCACATTGAGAAAATTATTGCAGAGACCTGGGACAGGTGATTCCATTTCGATCTTTATTTTTGTAGGAGAATTTTTAAAAAAAATTGCGATTGTATTTTTTTAAAAAGAGCATCTGTTTCTTTCTAATTAAATCACACATAAATGTGCAAACCTCATCACATAATTATTCTAGTAGATGGTGGAATTGGATCTAAAAAGGCAAGAATCAGTTAATGTGTGCGTAACCTGCTCATGAGTAGCTCTACAGGCTCGGCTCTTTAGTAATCGTGCCGATCGAGCTCAAGCTTGTGTTTTAAAACTCGTGTATAAGCTCGACTCATTTAGTAAATGAACCGGACCCGTCTTGTTTATCCAGTTTTGACACCCAAGAAGGAAATTCTAATTTTTTTTTTTCCCCACCGAATCTTATTAGGGTGGGGAATGGCTAGGAGTAAGACTTTTGGGTAAACCAAAAAGAAATCAATATATGTACCATTTTTTTCCATTCGATTCTTAGGCATTCCTTAATTTATGATAAAACCCTTTTGTCAACAATCTACAATGCGTGCCACCTCAGGAGACAAAAGTTCTGGTCGGCGAAGCAACAACAAATACGGAGCAAAATAGGGGTAACGGAATTATTCAATGCTACTCCCGATGTATACTCCTTAGTCGCTCCCCTCACGTAACATGTGTGGCCTGTGTGGACCCCTCATATTATGTGAGGAGATGGAGTATATACCGAGAATATTGAATAATTTTCCAAAATAAAAGAAAAAAGAAATTGATTTTCATTTTTCACACTGCCCTTTATATATTCACTCAATTTTCTATTTTTGTGTGGAAACAAAAATTACAAATACTTTTCAACACTAAAAAATATTTTAAAAAGAGGAGTGTGGATATCAAAAAGAGGAGTGTGAAAATCACCCCAAGAAAAAATCAAAAAAAGAAAAGAAAAGTACGATAGTTAACTTAATTACTTTCCTAAATCTTTGGTGTTAGCCTTTTAGGTTGGAGACGAAGTCAGGAATTAGAATAGTGGAGTCAATACTAATTAGAAATATGTGTTACTAATTTTTTCCTATTTACTAATCCCAAACGATATGC
This sequence comes from Rhododendron griersonianum, assembly GCA_018127125.1. Lineage (NCBI taxonomy): Eukaryota > Viridiplantae > Streptophyta > Magnoliopsida > Ericales > Ericaceae > Rhododendron > Rhododendron griersonianum. The sequence goes on from CM030800.1 coordinate 31,098,584, forward strand.
GTACTAGAAAATACCAACCACCACCCATAGGCGAATTGTTATTAATAAATAAATAAAAAAAAACTCGATATTTAGGTATTTAGGGGAAGTGAACATAAATCTAGAGGAAAGACGCTTCGATATTTGTGTACACTGCAAAAAAATCTATAACGTCTACAAAACGAAAGAGCTCCGACGAGTTGAATACCATTTTGTGATACTCTACTATTTGTACATACTAGCTTCGTTTCCGTTCAATGCACGGGACAATAACAATTTTTGTGTGAGTTCGATATTTTGTAGCGGAGCCACGCGAATATTTTGTCTCATGCATCGAACGGGAACGACACTAGTTGATAGAAAAGGAACCCGGAGTGCGTGCTGCCCTCAGGAACAACATGAGTGTAGGGCAAATCCGGGCCATTCATACTCGGCAATGGACGACTCAGATTGCAACAAATATTAAATCAAATTAAATTACTTCAAACAAAACTAAATCAAATTAATTTGTAACAAAAAAATCAAATATATATTGTACCCATTCAATGTATGAGATAAAAAAGTAACATTAGTGTTTTCGATCATGCGTATCGAACGGATACAACGCTAATAATAAAAAATATAATCTAATTTTTTTGTCCCATGTTCGATGCACGCTAGCATTAGTCTCATTCTGTACACTGAAAGACATGTGATGTAAAACGAATTTATAGTACCACGTGACGGTACCTTGCTGGGGCATAAAATAATTTTTCATTAAGTTTCTCCTTCTCTCACTTCCACGTTCCCCTCCCCCTCTTTTTCTCTCTCTTCCCCTCCCCCACTCCCACGTTTTTCTCTCTTTTATTTATTTTTTTAAAACAAAACTCTAAATTCTAAGAATTTAATATTGAGGGTTGAGAGATTTTTAGCTTCAACTACATTTCTATACTATATTGGTAGATAGATAGATAGATCAGAAACATCATCATTTATGGTTTTTTGTACAGTGTTTCTTTTTTTAATTGTTTAATATTTATGTTGTAGTTTAACTTTTTATTTTTTTATTTAGTATACACATTTTTTCATTCCTAAGTTAAAATATTGACTTCATTTTTATTTATACCCCTCTACTTATTACTCTAAAAATCTCAAAAAACCTTTATCAAACAACTGCAAAAAAAAAAAATAATAATAAACTAACGTTACTACCAAAATACTATTAGTGTATGAAGAAATTAATTGGAAAAAAAATGGTTATGCAGTATTCTTAATTTGTTTCGATCTTTTTACCTGCAGATTGCTTCTAGAGTTGAAAAATATTTGAGCTGTACCAAACACTTATCCACTTCTTAATTTGCATGAGAATTTGATGTCATTGTACATGTCATACTCATAGATACTCCGTATATAGTAGTTTTAGGCAAGACAATATGTGTGTGTGCTAATGGAATTGATTAATATATAGAAAGATAATCCGGCTGAAAGGTACTTCTTCTCTAGTTCAAAAAGGACAAAATCTACTATTCCTTTATTAAAATACTTCATCCGTCCTTATTTAATTGTTCACTATGGTTTTGCGTACATTTTCAATAGCTTATATATCTCAACGTATATTACTCCATATTTTATGTTTTTGAAGTCATTGTCTTATAAAAAAAAAATTGAGATCTATCAAATAAGATCTATATTACATATTTTCAACAATACACGTCGAGAGTTATAAACCGTTGAAAATGCACGCAAAACCGTAGTGGACAATTAAATAGGGACAGAGGGAGTAACACTACGACCACCGGGTCCCAATGTGAATGTGATTATGCGTAAAAATATCCAAAAGTCTATGGCTACCGCTCCTTTTCACACCTCTCCCATCGTACTCAATCTCACCGTCCAAGACCGGATTTTTTTTTTAAAAAAAACTCTTCCGCTAGAAAAAAAAAAATTTTAATCTGGATCATTGATTACCAAGACAAACGGTTAGATTGGGGGAGCAGTGAAAGTGAGCAGTGGGGGTAGCACCGCTGTAAAAATATTGAAGAGTGTGTGGATCTCAGCGTTAATAGGAGTGTGTGTTTGAATGTGTGTTGTGTTTGTGTAATTGTGTGTGGTTGTAGTTGCATTGTTTTTTTGTTTTTTATATAGGTTTTTCGTTTCTCCGTCAACATTTAATAATTAGAGATCACTACTTCCAGTAAAATAATGTTCGAGTACCTCAAGAACGACCTGCTTCATTTTATTGCTTGTCGTGTTGTAATTACCAAGAGATTATAGCACATACAGTGGCTAATCCAGAAATCTCACACAAATATAAGGATGAAAGTGGAATTTCAAATCTAAAAGGAATCCCCTATAGAAGAATTTTAAGGGACTCCAAAAAATATGTACATTATTCAGCGACCAAGTGCCACTAATGGTTTGAGCTCTGGGTTGCTCATCTACCGTTGCTAGGATGGATCCTACGCCGCATCGTGTCGATTTGCTTTTGCAGTAATGCGTCTTTGAGCTTGTATGCCCATTTGTTGTTTGCTCGTTTCCTAGTATTCAGTAGATTTAGCTCTTACCGACTGTTATGATTATTTCATGTAAGTGCGGTTAGGCTTCTTGGAATGAAATTTGCTGATGTTAAAAAAAAAAAAAAAAAGTGCCGCTAATTAATATGACGCTAATAAAACCTACCAAAACTTAAGGAGATGGTCTGGATGGAGTTGTCGTCGCGTTTTATTTACAGTCCGTGAGGCATGATGCTTTAAATGACAAGTGCGTAATTGATTACGACTATTATACTGGTCCATGACTTTTGAGTTTATATTATTCAGAATAGAAATAAAGTGACACGTGATAAATTACCGCAATGTATAACCTGTCCCAAATCCCAATCATCCCTATCACACCCCTAGATAAAGGTCAAGAGAGAGAGAGAGAGTTGCCCGCGGTTTGCGTTACTAGATACAATTGGATTATGGGAGTAGACTTTCTTTAATGCTCCCTTGTTTTGGTCCTAATATTTTTTTATATCTGGGTTAGCTTGCATGCACCTCAATTATCTTCAAAGTCCTGAAGTTAACGGAAAAAAAAATTCAATGCAACGCGTTATACGTAATGCTTTCTCACATGATGTGGGCCCCACGTACGTGTAGATCCCGCCTCGTGTGAGATAGGCGATACAAATAACCGTTGCATTGAAAATTTTATCGAAGCTAACGACCTAGTAAACCTTCCTGCGGCCTCAAAGTTTAGAATGTTCGGCTTCCGTAGGATTCGAATATGCAAGCAATCTCGTGAAGACAGAAAAGCGCTTATTAGCTTTATCCCGACTTGTTCGTTAGTTTACAATATGAACATTTATTAGCTCACGCTGGTTCAATATAATACTAATTGCTAATTAACCTTATCCGATCACTGTTTAAACAATGTTTCATAGGGATTAGAAAGTGTTGACCATTTCACGTGAAAAAACTGATTGATGAAATTAGGCCTGTCAATGAGTCGGATCAAATCCGGTCCATTGACAGACCTAGATGAAATCATGTGATAGCGATGAATCATGCAAAGCAAGGGTGACCAAAAAAAAAAAAAAAAAACTGCAAGTGAAATGGTTAAAAACTTTTCTTCCTTTTTTTTTTTTGGTGAACTTTTCCTCCTTTTTTTTTTGGGTTAAATGCACCACTTGGTTGTACTAATTTGAAATACTTATTTAAGATCTTTAAATTTATATATCCCAGAAAACTAAAAAAATTATGCGCGAAAATATTTCATTTATTAATCTGAAAAAGCTCAATTACAAGAAAAGACAACTAATGTGGGAAAGAGACTAGGGGGAGTACTAAAAAAGCAGAAATTGATCAATATGAAAAACCCATAATGAAAGATGCATCAAACATCGGACGCCCAATCTAAACTTTTTGAGACAGAGCCTCTGATCGAGTGCCTCAGAAATTCAATTTTGTGACTTTTAAGGGTTTGTTTGGATTAAATTGACTATTATTAGCTGCAGTTATTATTGGAGTTCCGTCCAAAAGATTTAAAATTTCATCAAAAAGAAATATGTATTATGCATTCATCTCGGTGAGAGCAACTGAAAAAGGATAAATTAAAACCAAAATTTTAAAAAAAACAAGTCAAATAACCTATATTTATGAAAAACAATTGTCAAACTTTTTTTGCTTTTCAAAATAAACAAATACTCTCTCCGTCCCAAAATCAATGTCCATGTTTCACTATTTGTACCTCTTTTATTTTATAATTTAAACTATTGTTTATATGCAATATGGATCTTGTTTAATAGAGTTCATATAGTTTTATTATACAAACATTTTAGAATCATAGTAAAAAATATTACTATAAGAAAGGAAAATGATAATGCAAAAAGCCAAAAACTATTTTTGTTTGTGCCAAAATTCTAATGCATATAAAAGCTTTGTACTTTGCACATGGTACAAAGATTTGGCATTAGCAACACCCTTCTCTTCTCTAATTCATCCCCTCCACTTCTTCTTTTTTACCAATATTGTATACATCACCGGGGTGTTAATATGTTAGTCAAGGGTTCAGAGGCTGTCCATAGCCCTGAACCCCGAACTCCGACCTCTTCTAAGGCGAGAAATGAGATAACCAACTGAGCTAACTTGATTTCTCTCCCCTCCACGTACTTAGTCGGGTAAAACCTTAATAAATGTTTTTTTAAAAGGAACAGAAAATTTCGAGAGAATAAGTTCTACAGTCAAGTCAGTATGGGGTGTTCTGGTTTCTTTAAAAATGAACTTTTAGAAAAGGAATGTAATTTCAAGCTCAAAAATCATGTGTTTACGCAAATAATTTTTCTACCAATATGAATCTTGTTTGAAAAAGAAGGTTTAAAAAGAAAGCGAAACAGCACGAGATATGATGCGATGAAAAAGAAAAAGAAAGTCGTTATATATTAAAGTAACCAAAAAATAGGACAAGAGGAGGAAAAACCTTGAGCCGTGAGCAAAGGAGCCGTTTAGGCAGCTGAATTAAAGTAACCAAAAAAAACTAGGGGTAAATATACACCGTATGGCAAGAGACCCATTTTAGAGTCACACATTAATAGTAGGAGGCATTCAATTTTCTTAAGATATTATTTTTTAAAGGTCCTTATAAACGATTAACTTCATCGGGATATTATATAAGCTTGATTAATTCATTCAGTTTAAATCTCTACGATTGTAGGAACGAAAATAGATTAAACCCTTAGCTACATCCATATGAAGTGATTTCTTACACGGACTCTTAAAACCATGTTTTAAGCAAATTCATCAGCTCCGATTATCCGTATGGATTCATCTGGTGTACATCGGGTGTAATCAGAGTGTTTTTTTTTTTTTTTGCTACTTTAACCTAGAGAGAGGGGAAACGGGGGCCACACTCAAATGACGCCATCTCACGACACAATCAAAGTGTACTCACTACGATTTTGATTCTCGCATACCCATTTTCCCTATAAATTCCCCACCCCATTTTCCCAATCTTTTAAACCCACCACCGGTTTCTCTCTCTAGCTCAGCTCTTTCTGCCCCCCACCCATTTTCTCATGGAAGAAGAATTAGAATTCCTCGAATCAGAGGCCATTTTCCAAGAAAATGCCCTTAAAGAAGAGGGTATCATTTTCCCTGCAGGAAATTTTAAATCCCAGAATTCAAGAAGTAAGAAGCCGAGGAGGATGAAGAAAGGGAATTCCATTCCCATCAGTATCCCGGAAAATGTCTCCGGGAATCCGTGGATTCAGGCCGTGGAAACCGATTTCTTCGACGACGACGAGGGGGAACAGTTCGTCCCGCCTCATGTGATTCTGGGTCGCCGGATTTCCGACGGGAAAATGGCTTTTTCGGTGTGTACCGGAAACGGGAGGACTCTCAAGGGAAGGGATTTGAGCCAAGTCCGGAATGCAATTCTCCGAATGACCGGTTTCTTGGAAACGTGACTTCCACGCTGTTTTTACGTAATATTGGATTAGCTTAGACTAGCACGGAAAGGAAAGGAAAGGAAAGAAAATAAAAAATAAAAAATTCCGGTCATTTTGATTTTGTAATTGTTTTTGAACATTAGACTGCGTTCGGATTCTCTCATTCATTGAATTGTTGTGATTGTAATAGAAAAACAGAAAGGTAAATTTGATATTCAAGATCGAAATAAACGGAAAGTCTGTGTACACAGCAAAACTGTGCACAGATCGCATTGTGGGGCCCATCACGGGTTTCACACAAATGATCCGAGTCATTCGTTATATTTAAAATATTTTTTCATGGGCCGCCACAAAAAATCAGCTCAATCCGATACCTATAAGTACTTAATCTAATTGTCTAACTTTTCATGGTCCAAAAACTTGAAAAAAAAAAGTTAGATGATTAGATCAAATACTTATAGGTATCGGATTGAGCTGATTTTTTGCTGCAGCCCTTGAAAAAATATTTTAAACATAATGAACGGATTGAATTATTTGTGTGGGACCCATAATGGACCCCACAACGCAATTTGTGCACTATCTTGTGCACAGTTTTGCTGTTGAGAAATAAACGATTGAGTTTATTTGGATTCTCTTTTGAAGTTATTGTGGGCTTCTATATTTTGTTTGGTGGTACTTTGAACCAGATTTTAAATTATTGTACATCAGGTATCAAATGATATGGTTGTATATCGACCGATATTAGATCATATTGAACTGTATGAGTAGATATGTAAACAAATAACAATACTAGAGGTCCACAATTCTATTACGTGACCATCATTAAATAAAATTCTACTTTGAACATTGTGTGTATTTTATCCTTAAAGAGATAATTTTTTAGAATATTTTGTGTATGGTTCCATCTTTGTGGTATGATTAGATTATTTTTTTGAAATTGGTATGGCATATATTATACAGGTAGGTCGATTTGGTTTTCTGTTATCAAGACGCGCACAACCAATACAACGGTTGTGCGCCTAATTCTGACCGTCCAGATGTGATTGGACGGTCTAGATTTAAAAAAAACTCTTCCAGTGAAAAGTTTAACTTTTTTAAGTAAGAATTTAAGCGAATTCTGGCAATTTATTACATCAATGGACGGTTAGAGATTAATTGTGTAATAGTATTTTACACAATCATTGTGTGAGTATCATTTTTTATTATTCTTCTTATTTTTTGATTTATTTGAAATTGTCTAGGAAGTAGCCAACATGAACAGCTGGAGAGAGAGAGAGAGAGAGTGTATTATTCAGGCCCTACCTGCCCAAATGACGTAAATATTCGTTGTCACTTTCAGTTCTATTGATCCCGGTTTTGGTATTTTGAATTTGTAGATAATAAGTGTAGAAAGAAATAGAGTAATGAATGAAAATATGAGTAATGATTGGAGAGAGATAGAGAAAAAATGAAAAAATGATTGAAGAAAAATAAGATAATAGAATTAAGTTCCTCCAACTGAAGAAAAATGATTCAAAACCCTTAAACGAACGGGGTCAAATTTATGACTTTTGTTTTTTGTAATAGAATTAAGTTCCTCCGACTTAAGACCAGATTTACCCCCGTTTCACATTAATTTTTTGTTTTGGGATTTTTCGTTTTTGTCTTTCAATTTTTTTCGCATTCGTTAGTTTTACATTAAATTTTTTTAGATAATTGGTTCATCTCGACGAGAGAAATCGAAAAAGTCAAAAATTGTGAATTTTACTAAAATATTTGAGAAAATATTTAAGATAAAGCCCAAAAAACTGAAATTTTGGAATTTTTGTGTTTTATCTTGGATAATTTCTGGAATACTTCTGTAAAAGTCATAATTTTTTTATTTTTTCAATTCCGCTTGACGCGATAAACCAATAATTCACAAAAGTTTGATACAAAACTAACAAATGTGAAAAAATACTGAATAAGGACAAAAACGAGGCTTTGTTCGTTTTCCATTTAAACTTTGTTTTGTTCTTGTTTTCTAATCATTATCCTATTTTTTTCTTCAATCATTACTTTATTTCTCTCTCTACTCATTACCCCTCTCTCCAATCATTACCCTATTTCTCTCTCCACCCACTACCAAAACTAAAATACCCAAAGATGGAAATCATACGATTATGCAATACATATTCTCATTTGGATGTATAACATATGCACCCATTGAACTCATCTTAATTTCACCATAATTGCATAAAAATTCATAAGATCAAGACAACAATCTATCTCTCTAAAAAAACAGAAGGATTGTCCTATGTGGCACCCTTCGTCCTAGGTGACACCCACCACGCATATGCACATACGTTCACACACGCTGGCACACACGTTCACTGTTCACACATCAAAAATGTTATTAAAAAATTAAGTGCTCATCTTTCAATCTGATTGAACCGGTACGTAGTGCCGTAGGTACGGGTAAGCATTAGTTTTATACATTTTAATATAGATGCATAACACACACTCAATGTGGGGGTACTGAGGATTTTCCACAGATTTGTATAAATAGTCTATTTTAATTAGCTTGCGTTAAACAAGGAACTTTGATAGATACCAAATGCATGTGGACACAATTAAAGATTGGGTTCATACTTCATACTAGTTAGGAGAATATCCTCTTAATTATTTAGACATGTGATTTTCATATTATAATAGCATAGAGATAATTTAACAAATCCAGTACTTTGATCTTCTTACTCTTTTTTTTTTTACGGCCATGGGTGTCCAAGCTAGCCTACGCGCACACAGCGGCGCGGTAGATCCGGGATTTGTACTCTGCAGGGGCCCGAATCACATGTATTCTTACACTTATAACAAAAATATAGTGTATAATATAGGTATGGTTGCTTGCTAGTTCTGAGAAGAAGAAGAGATTGTGTACATATAGAAAATCATATTTAATTTTAGAACCACGACTGAAAAGTGGTCGATAACTTGAAATTTTAGGGGATTTTTCACACATATACAGTATAGCTAGTGGGATAATTGGGAGGTGTGCAGGGGCCCGAGCCCCCGCTTGCACGCCCTTGGTCCGCCACTGCTCGCACATCAACTAATTTCCGTTTCGATCAAAGGCAAGACATCCACACCAAAATTAGAGAATTCACAAAAAACAATACTTTCTTGCCGCCTGGGTACGCCAAAAATTGAACTCTGGTGGATTGTGCCACGAGAAGTTTTAATTGTTTGGAGAAAAATTAACATGATCATTGGAATTATACATGTCTTGAATGATTTTTTGTTTTGTCTATTGATTTTTCTGTCTCAATTTTATGTCCCAATTCTTTGCATTCTCCTGACAGTATATATGTACCTGTGTTTTTACGCAGCTAACACTTCAAGTTTTAATAATTTCATTTTCGACAGGCACATTCTATATTTAAAAGTAATTAATTGCTGAATTCAAGGTTGGCTTAAGCAGTGGCAATATATTAATGGACCCACATTGAGAAAATTGTTGCAGAGACCTGGGACAGGTGATTCCATTTCGATCTTTATTTTTGTAGGAGAATTTAAAAAATTGCGATTGTGTTTTTTAAAAAGAGCATCTGTTTCTTTTTAAATCCACCCTATATAATTAATTACACATAAATGTGCAAACCTCATCACTTATTTATTCTATTAGATCCCTGGTTTTAATTGGTCTCCTGCAGGTAGACGGTGGAACTGGATCCTAAGAAGGCAAGGATCAGTCAATATGTGTGTAAGCCGGTCCGGAATACTCACATGAGTTATCTGAAAAATATTTATTCTACTAGCAACTCACCACAATGTGCTAATTTTCAGATGTTTGATATCTTATTTAAAAATTGATTAATGTTTACGCAATCTTTTATATAATTATAATCAATAAATAACAACAGATAATACCATAGACGTGTGTAGGCTACAAACGAACCGAGCTGCTTATTAAGGCTCGGCTTAGCTCAACTTCTTTACTAATTGCGTTGAGCTCGAGCTTGAGTTTTAGGCTCGTGTAGTAAACAAGCCGAGCTCGTTTATGGAGGCTCGTTTAATAAATGAACCAAACCCGCGCGTCTTGTTACTCCAGATTTGGCACCCAAGAAGGAAATTCTAATTTTACCCCCACCGAATCTTATTAGGGTGGGGAACGGCTAGGGGTGGACTAATATCTTTTGTTTAGCCCATACGCACGCAACTCGTGTTAGGGTTTTAATGTAGGAGTATGACTTTTGGGTAAACTGTACCATTTTTTTCCATTCGATTCCAGTCATCCTTAGCCTTGATTGATAAACCCTTTGTCAAACATCTACAATGCGTACACCTTAGGGGACAAAAGTTGTGGTCGGCGAAGCAAAAACAGAGCCCGGGACACTATATCTGTTGTGAGAATTCACGAGACAATTAAGCCTAACAACTCAACCAATACAAGAATTAAACCCATTATAGGGTAGAAACGAAAAAAGAAAGGAATAGTCAATGGGAGAACATCCACATATTATAGGGTAGAACCGAAAAAAGAAAGAAATAGTCAATGGGAGAACATCCACATGCTACATGCGGGTGGGGAGATTCGAACTCCTGACATCTTAATGAGATATACGAGTTCTGGCCAACTGAACTAGCCCGGTTGGTTGTAATTAGTTATCTTACTTTCCTAAATCTTTGGTTTTAGGTTGGAGACGTAGTCTGGAATCAGAATAGTGGGTCCAATACTTAGAAATATGTGTCTTAATTTTTTCCTATTTACTAATCCCAAAGGATATAGGTACGTAATAGAAAATACCAACAACCACCCATAGGCGAATTGTTAATAAATATATTAAAAACAACTCGATATTTAAGGAGAAGTGGACATAAATCTAGAGGAAAGACGCTTAAATATTTGTGTACAGTGCACAAAAATCTATAACATCTACAAACTGAAAGAGCTCCGAGCACAATTCAAGTTTGAGTTGAATACCATTTTGTGGAATTGGAGGATGTTGTTGTGCAGTGGTGCGCACTTCTGAGCCGTCGGATCGTGTATCCGACGGCTCGGATCTCATCTCGGCACAATACCTCACTACACAGCACCAACCCAAAATTCCATTTTGTGATACTCTACTATGTGTACATATCAGAAACATCATCATTTATGGTTTTTTGTACAGTGTTTCTTTTTTTTGATTGATTAATATTTATGTTGTAGTTTAACTTTTTATTTTTATTTTAGTATAAATATTTTTCATTCCTGAGTTAAAATACTCTCTCTCTCTCTCTCTCTCTCTCTCTCTCCTTATTACATTAAAAATCTCCCTCAAAACCTTTATCAAACAACTGCAAAAAAAAAAAACTAACGTCACTAGCGAAATATTAGTGATATATGAAGAAATTAATTGAAAAAACCGATGGTTATGCAGTATTCATTGTTTCTTTTTACCTGCATATTGCTTCTAGAGTTGGAAACATCATCATGACCCCCAAAGTATAGACACGTACATAACATTCCAGTGAATGAAAAATATTTGGGATGTACAAATTAAACACGTACCTATCCATTTCTTTGTATGAATTTGATGTCATTGTACATGTCATGGTCATATATTTATTCGGCAAGACAATTAATTTGCTAACTTAATTCAATGGAATTGATTAATCCGGCTGAAAGGTACTTCAATTCTCTAGTTCAAAAAGGACAAAATAATACTGCGACCACTGGGTATATCTCAATGCCAATTGAAGTGTGCGTGTTGTGTTTGTGTAATTTGTGTGCGATTGTAGTTGCGTTGTTTTTTTTTTATTGATTTTTCGTTTCTCCGTCAAACATTTAATAATTAGAATTCACTACTTCCAGTAAAATAATGTTCGAGTTCCTAAAAAATAAATGACCTGCTTCATTTCATTGCTTGTCGTGTTGCAATTGCCATGAGATTATAGCACGTACAGTGGCTAATCCAGAAATCTCACACAAATATAAGGATGAAAGTGGAATTTCAAATCTAAAAGGAATCCCCTATAGAAGAATTTTAAGGGACTCCAAAAAATATGTACATTATACAGCGACCAAGTGCCGCTAATTAATATGACGCTAATAGAACCTACCAAAACTTGAGGGGATGGTCTGGATGGAGCCGTCGTCGTGTAATTATTTACAGTCCGTGAGGCACTGTCATGTGATACTTTAAATGACAAGTGCGTAATTGATTACGACTATTATATTGGTCCGTGACTTTTGAGTTTATATTATTCAGAATAGAAATAAAGTGACACGTGATAAATTACCGCAATGTATTAAATAACCTGTCCCAATCATCCCTATCACACCCCTACATAAAGGTCAAGAGAGAGAGAGAGAGAGAGAGACGTAATGCATAAAATTGCCCGTGGTTTGCGTTACTAGATACTCCCGATTATGACTGGGTCCTTATATATTTTTATATCTGCATCAGCTTGCATGCACCTCAACTATCTTCAAAGTCCTGAAGTTAACGGAAAAAAAATTCAATGCAACGCGTGATACTTAATGCCTTCTCACATGATGTGGGCCCCACGTGTGTGTAGGTCCCGCCTCGTGTGAGAGAGGCGTTACGAATAACCGTTGCATTGAAAATTTTATCGAAACTAACGACCTGGTAAATCCTCCTGCGGCCTCAAAGTTTAGAATGGTCGACTTCCGTAGGATTCGAATATGCAATCAATCTCGTAAAGACAGAACAAGCACTTATTAGCTTTATCCCGACTTGTTCGTTAGTTTACAATATGAACATTTATTAGCTCTCACTGGTTCAATACAATACTACTAATTGCTAATTAACCTTATCCGATCACTGTTTAAACAAATGATGTTTCATACATAGGGATTAGAAAGTGTTTGACCATTTCACGTGAAAAAACTGATTGATGAAATCATGTGATAGCGATGAATCAGACATATGATTTACTATAGCTATAGCTATAACTATAATAAAGTATTTTCTATAGTTACTTTCCAGGGAGACATGCATTAGACGTATGATTATAACAAGCAAATAAATTGGGACAGATAGAGTATATCGAGGTTTGAAAAGACTAGAATGGAGGGTCCCTAAATATCACTATATCTATATAAATACTCATTTACTCGGAGGGTTTTTGTGGGATTTTTTCGAGCATACAAAAATTATCGAAACTTGTTTATATATTTTTTAAATCTCGTCGTCGAGGACACCGGTATTTCAAAAAAATCTTATCGATCAGCACATGTTCGCAGTCTAAAGTCTTTATTTAACTTGAACAGGAAAAATCCATTTTCCAAACGAGAAGATACCAAGGCTTCATATTGGTAAATTGATTTCAGAATTCACGTATCTTGTAAGAAAATGTGTACCAATCCACGATCGATGCGAATTCTAACATGATTGATATCCTCAACAAGATATGAACAGTGCACAGTTCCGGTTACCATTATGGGCTAAAAAAAGCCACACAAAAGACTCCAACCTTTGGACGCGGTTTCTTTATAGGGTTTACAGACAAGCCAACTCCATTTATAATCGCATACTATAAAATTCAGGTTAGTTCTTCCTCCACGTTACATTGTTTTAAATCAAACTCTCAAAGCCACAAGAAAGTCAACTCCAACTGTTACTGTACGAAGAGAGGTGATCACACAAGCTTCAATCATGCATGTCAAATCTTTTGTATCAAAAAAATGTATGTACCTTTGTTCCCGTGTAATTCTAACCGCATGATTGCACAATAGTCTTTCTCGAGAAAAGTTTTTTGGGCATTTCTACGGCTGATATTCTATGAAAATAAAGGTACAGATACTTTTAGGTACAGGTGACCTGATGTGAGCTTCAATGACCTCTCAAAATGTCTTTTTCCCAAACATGGCTGAAAAGGACTTCAACCAAAAACCTAATCCTAAGATAAGTTCACATCAAAAACCAAAACCTTCAATCAATCAAGAATTCGCTCCGTCTTACGCGAACATGTCGATTTCTACAACTAAAAATTAGAAACACAAATACATACACACAACCTACCTACCCTTTTTGGCAAGCATACAGACATAGGGTCGGAAATATCCACAAAGTGGACACCTGAGTGATAAGCTCGGACACCTGAGTCGTAAAAAAACAAACTGATTGGTACCCAACTGGAATATCATGGCCTAAACATGTGATAGATATGTGTTTAGGTGCACATTACATCCCGCAACACTGATGTAACATCACTAAAATTGCAAACTTTTACCCTCCCAAACTTTCTCCTCAAGTGTCCCAACGCGCTCCAGCGTTTCTCACCATAACTAAACAAATCGGACATGTATGTAGGCGTGCTTGACACGTGTCTGGAGTGCGTCCGTGTCAGGCACTGGATACGTGAGACCAGTAAGAAAACAAACATAATACGAGACTCAGAAAATATTATAGATGCATGCTCCTACAAGAATTGGGTATTTCAAGTCTTTCAGTCCATGTGATCTTATTTTGAACTGTTTCATGGAAAGCAGGCCAAGTAGCAGAGCCAAAGTTTCTGGGCTATAATACAGACACCCAACTGAATTGGATTTTCACATCGATTGTTAAGAAAAATAGTTGTCCATCAAACTTTAATTACCGGTAATGTCTACACTACGGCTCTGCCTTTCTTTCAATAACACAACATCGTATGTAACAAACAATGAACGTACACGAATCTATATTCCACAGCAGTTGATGCTAGGAATAGGATGGCATGAGAAGACCGAAAACTAAAAATATCTTTGCGTAGAAAGAAAGGTTTAAAATGCAGAAAACAATAGTAATACCACAGTACTCTAACAAGGAACTATACATAACAGCTCTATTACACGTTTCATGTGCTTCTGTCCACAAAATTCTGTAAGTCGATAAAAATCATTTTATTGCAAGCTCTTGCTCTTTACGCATATTTAGCATTCAAAAATCACCCAAAATCTATCCAAGTACAAAACAGACCATGTAAATTTGCAACAACAAAATCCTTTTAAAGAAGAATGCAATCTTCCGAGCACATTAAAATTAAGCAACTAGATTACATAAAGAGTAACAGGTACATTGACGACGACGACAACAACAACAACAATAACAAAAAAGTAACAGGTACAGAGAGATTAGTCCATCATCCAGAAGTTCCGAATCGTTGAATACACCACAAGATACTGTTATATCGCAACTTACAAGCTTATGACATGAAGTGCATGAAATCATACATGTGGAAGCATAATCAAAGGCCTTGATCCCTCAAAAAATGATTCCTCTGTTGTAATGAGCTCTACACAAAATAACCAGAAACAGCTAATCTTCAAATTACAAGAGCAATGATAATGAACGATAGATATCAATGAGGAAATCGCATACCTACAGTTTCTGAAAGAATGGCCGAAAATTGATGCAATGCTGCAAAGAATTCGAACACACAAATTGATGCCCTGCAGGCTACAACATACTTTGGCTTAAATATTCGTTGAATCTATCCTTGGCGATGTACTGAGGTCTTCCTTTTAGTTGGCACATAGGCGAAGTCACCAAAATCCACAGCACTATTCGACCTTCAAAAATGCAGGAAAATTTACTAGCTAGTGCTTGAAACAGGAATTTTAGGGCAATAAACTTAAGCAGTCAATGTCAAATCATATTACCTAATAGTACATGTGTTTCGTACATCTTTCAGAGGGGCACGAAGACCACTGGCACGAGAACCAGATGAGGAGCACCTGAATGATGATATTACAGAAACAAACCTTTCAATTGATTTATCTGCTATGTCAGAATAATTTTCCAAGTGGGAGATATTGCATCCAAACTTCCCCCCTGAAGCCTCTGTCTCTGTAATTGTATCTTCAGGGGTGAAAATGATTCTACCTGAAGCAGATAACCATATGAAGCCGACTTTTATTTTCTAGATATCAATTAAACAAGGAGAAGACAGTTAAGAGAATCAAATATGATACAAGAAAGTACATGGATACACCCTACTTTGGGGAAAATGGTATTAGTGCAGTGTGATTACTCCTCCAAAGGAATGAGTAGTGTCATGTCAGACTGTCAGTCCAACCCATTTTTTTACATGCCTAATGCGCTTCATGTAGTGCCCAGGCCGGCCCATTATTTAACTTTGTAGTGTCATGTCATCCCGTGCCATTGTAGAATAGAATACTCTAGGCCCCGCCTAACCAAATGTCTGTAATGTGTCATGACTGACCAATCGGCTCTGTAAATCCAAAAGCAAAATTCTTGAGGAAAATTGCCTATATTTTGTTTGTTTTCAGAGTTGGAACAAAACATTACAACTAACATAATACGATAAGTTTAAAAATGTCGATTAGTTTGGCTTTTAAAACTGGTAATGCAGTAAATGTCATCGCTCCAATCTTAAAACCAAATTCATGCTTCATTATAAGATACTTACAAAAAGTGTGGCCCTAAAATTACTTAATAACTATGTTATAGGCCCCTCTGGCTTCAGTGCAAAACGAAAGAAGTCTCGTGCTCGGCCCGGTGCAAGCTTCATTTCATACCCGTGCCTATGCTTTTCATGCCCATGAGTCCATGACGTGGCCTCACAATGACAAGCCAATCAACCGACACCTAAACGCAACGTGCCCATGCTGTCGGGCCCAATTTATGCCTGGGGACAGCCAATCAAACATGACCTAGATTCATGCCTAAGGAGAAACACATAATTTGAACATGCTAAATGGATCTGAACTCAAATGACACTTTGGCTCCGTTTGTTTCGATGTAAAATGTTTTACAATGTAAAATATTTTCCATGTAAAATATTTTTTCAGAAAATAAACTTCAAACTTTTATTTTCCGGTGTTTGGTTGGTACTTGAAAATATTTTCAGAAATCAACAAAATAGTGTAGAGAGAGAGATGGGGAGCTTAAACGGTGGAGAGATATGAGATTATTGGAATTGAACGTGAGTCAGGACTGACGATCGAGGAAATTGAGCAGTGAGAATTGTAGTAGAAGGCAGCGGGTTCATTTCGGAAAATAACTTACGGAAGATTTAAAGGTAAGTTATTTTCATCCAATTGATGGAAAATGTTTTACATGTAAAATGTTTTCCTCATTTTTTCAACAACCAAACACCGGAAAATAGGTAAAACATTTTACCGGAAAATATTTTACGTCCAAACAAACGGAGCCTTTATTTTACCACAAAAGTCACTAATCGCATTTTGACAGTTAACGTACCTTGAGTCGGCAGAGAATCATTAGTCCGAATGTACTTACTATTCGTGCTTTCCTGAAACAATCAGGACATACATTTTAACCATTTGAGACATACAAGGATCAAAATAGGAAAATAATACAAGCCAGTAATACATAGAGAAGCACTACCATTTGAGCACTCCCAACAGGGACAACCTTCCTTTTCATGCTTGAGCTGTTAAAATAGCCCGAAGAAGCACTCTCATGTATGGCATAGTCACATGTACGAGCCACAAGATCATCCTTTACAATTTTGTCATGTCCTTTGTCATTGTTATTTTCATTCACTGGTTTTTGAAGAAAATAAGGACTCCTTGTGATAGTTTTTCTGTTCTCTGCTCTAGTTTTAGCATTGCCTGCATCTGAAGCAGACTTGCATTCATGCTCAGGAGTCATATCCTCACAGTCATCCGACAGAACATCCTCTTTGTCATTTTCTTCATCATCTCCCTTCGTCACCTTATACTGAAAATATGAACTCCTCATGATGTTCTCCTTTCTCGTTTTGCCCTCGCCAGCATCTGAGACAGGCTTCCTGTGATGGTCCTTGTGCAATGTAGAACAAGGTTTATGAACTGAATGCCTGGATTGTTGTAACAAAGGATCCTGTGGTCTTCTGTTGTCAACCAATGTATCTTCTTTCCCATGTAGTCCTAATTATTTATGGGCATACAAGTTATGATCAGTTTATGACTGGATCTTTACATCCATATGAGAGAAAGTATGCTTACCGTGACTTGGAGATTCACACCTTTCAGGAGATTTTGTCCCATCACTACTGTTAACCTAAAAGAAAGGTAAAGTTTGTAAAAGCAAAGAAACGGAATTCCAAGTACCGAGTAATACCAATTGAATGCAATAGTTTCTGTTAGAATTTTACATAGCCTTCTGGAGGAGTGGCATTGCCTAGATATCTGAAGTCGTCAAACAGGGAGGTGGGTGAGCAGCCTGTTTCACAAGCAGCGGCTTCCTCAGTAACCTGTTCCGCGGTACTTGAATTTTCATTTGGTGGATTTGGATGCTTAGAATTACTCCGAGGGACCGTAAATCTCCTCTTTGCTTCAAGTGATGCAAAACCTGTAGGTGATAAAGGAAAACAAATGGCACCACATGTACTCAAAACACCTTGAAAAATATGAGAAACATAACTTTACTGGTCAACATCCTTGGAGAACCTATATCCATGTGCACTTCTGTTAGTACTTTCATTGGAGTAAGTCTTATCCACATTACAGCTAAATGCACCGTCCATCACGCATTTCGTGCAATAATAGAGCGTGTAAGTTGATATTGGAACCTTCTGGGCTTCAACCCTCCTATTGGGATTTTTCAATGAAAGTAAAACATACTATCAACACAACTAGCCTGTGTGAAGTTCTAATAACAAGAAGCAGTATACTTTGCAACAGGCATTTTCTCAAAGTGTGACACAGGTATACTTAGATCTTTCAGACGAAGTACTTGTCCTGAAATTAAGAAGTGGTAGCGTCAATGCATCTATTAACATAAAGAAAGATAACTTCAGTGGTACAGGAAGTAATATCTTGAAACACTTAAGAAGTATCTGCAAATCTCCAAAATTAGACTAAATGGATACAAAAATAGTTTGTCAGGAGATTTTTCTGAGCGGGCAAATCTAGCTTTCTCCTTTCACCTTCAGGTTTGAAAACTTTTTGTTTGGAAGTTCCATCAACAACCAAACCAGCTCCATCATTGTTCACTCCCTGTTTTCCAAAAGAAAATGGAAAGATTCAAGCACAAATCCGCTAGTTAGAGAACAGACATCAGAAAACACACATTAAAGTTGAAGAAAGATGCAAAAATGTTGGAAGGGAATAGTTGGTTATAGATGATATCCATAAAACCCAATCCGCTACATTGATGTTATTTTTCTTCTGATGTAATTTTATGTCATTTTGAGAGGATGTACCTCAAATTTACAATGTTACTATCACACTTGCTTAAATAATTTATCAACTTATATTACGATAAAAGAGGCAAGCATAAATAAATAATACAGTTAGAAATTTGATGTTTCATCCTCTTAGCAAGCAGAAAACAGTTTTGTGACACCAAAACACAAAATAGGAAACTTTGAATAAGTCTTCAAAAAGGAAAAAAGACATACATAAGCGCAAATACAACAGTGTATAACCATGATAACAGAGATTGGAATGGAGAAAGGGAAAAATCTTAATAACGGGTTAATTTTGCATAAATAATAGCAATATGTTTGTACGCAATATATCCTCCCGATGTTCTTACTGTATGCTTTCCCAGTCAAAAAGTTCACCTGGGCTGAGGCTGCTGGGCTGAGGAAACTATGCCCATATAATGAAGAAGAAGAAAGCAAAACAAACATTTTTTATGCAAGAAAAACAAATGTGGTTTAGGACATAAGGATTATACAACACAGAAAAAACATATTTACCTCAAATGGCATTTTAGTGAAAGGATCGAGATCCCCTTTTGCTATACCTATCGCTATATGTTGAGGCATGGCTGTGTTCCCGGTTAAGGTAATAATTCAATTGAAACAGTGCGTATATCCATACTTAGCAGAGAATCAAACAAGTAAGATTTGTAATAAATCAAGGATATGGACCTAAGAAGTCTAAATCATCGCCGACATCGTCAGGTAGGTCAGATAAATGTGCAATATCTTCAACCATAGGGTCATAGACTCGTTGATGCTGAAAAGTCATCATAGCTTTTCTAAAAGAGTCTTCATAGCTTGGAGGCACAGCAACTGTGCTGTATTTTAAATGCTTGATTACCTGAAATTGAAAATCCGTCAACTCCATATGCTCACCAGCAAATACAAGGAAATACTAGCTTTGCTTCACTTAACACAAGAAATTGGCCTTTCCTTGGCCTATCAAGTCAACATGGGCAATTATCAGGTTTCCAACAATGACTCACCTTGTCATAACTTCCAAACTTCTTCATGAGTGCATGAGCCTTTTTCAAGCCCATTCCAGGCAGAGACAACAAATAGTCACAGCCACTGAGAATACACATCTCAAGAAGCATCTGTTTAGTAAATCCTGTAAAATTTAGTTCCTTGTTCTGTTGCAGCTTGGAGTATCGAAACTCAACACCTTGCCCAAACTTGTCCATCTTGTAGATGATCTAGATAGCGGTAGGCATTGTAAGTATCCAACAAAAACAGGCAACAATTAGTGTGAAAACAAGGAAAAGGGTGTTGTTTAAACTAGGAGGAGAAAATATTAATTCAAGCAAGAAAGCCACTACACTAAGCATAAAAAAACCAACAAAAGGATGATAAACGTGCTACTTTGTGGGAGCATAGTCTCAACATAAACTTACTCTTGGACAACCAAAAGCAATTAGGTCCGAGTCCTCAGTTATAACTGCATCAACCTGCTTGCTGACTGCCAGAAATGTCATCTGTGCGTCTGCCTCATAAGGAGCCACAACATAGTGTACATTCTGCTGCTTTAAGACCTTCAAATGCAACCATGTGATGGAATAAGAGGGCACATCAGATTTTGCTTGGAGGAAAAAATTATTCCATCAGGCAATCCCTACCTGGATTAGTTCATACGCCACTGAAGGAGAGATATCAACAGCCTTCTGATAGCAATCATAAGCCGCAGAATTATTTCCATTTGTTTCATGCTCAATAGCACGTGCAAGATTTTCCTTCCTTGCCCTGTTTCAAAGATTGCGCAACCTGTCAAAGCTCAATAGTTTGAGGCATACCATTGCTCCACATGTTGAACATCAAAACTCCACAATTTTCTTTCAGGAATATAAGCACATCATTCGATCAAAGAAGGATCTCCTGATCTACCTATTTTTTAAAAGCAAAACAGGGACAAAAGAGGAGGTAGAATACATCTAGAGTAGAAAAGGACAGCAGTGTGGCTACTTCCAGGCTATACGAAAAGAATGACTGATCCTGCAGGAGGAGGTTAAACGGACAGCAGTTTACCAAAGCATAGAAGGATTTATCTTTCCACTCTGGCCAAAATGTTACTCTCATCGAGTCATTCTTCAATCTCAAACTCCAAAGGAACTTCCCGACCGACCGCACAAATCAAATTCCTCTCAGTGACAATGTTGCACAAGGTAGAATCCAAACTCTGGAAGCCCCAAAAATTTGGCTTAATGACACAGATCCAATACAATGTTCAGCACCATATCTTACGGCTTACACAAAGCATCGGCTGGCATGATGGATAAAACTGTGAAAGCTAGGGATGAACCGCTACCCAAGTGAGGTCCATGGAATTGCAGTTGAAAAACTCAAGAAAAGAAATATTAGTGAACTAGTGATTCTATTGAGTGATTTGAGTCAGATGGTATGCTCGTGACACATTGCTCCCACTCCAACTATCACACAGAGGACGTGGAACTTAAAAGAGCTTGAAATTTGATACCAAGATCCTCCAAATACTGAAGACGTGCAGGTTGTTCCTTTTAGTGTAGTAAAATAAGAACCCAACTTCAAGTTTAAGGGAAGCAAATTACGCCAAAGCACGATTTAGTATAGTTCTAACTGTTTTCCTCAGAGCACTTAGATTATCACGACAGGCACTGGCTGCCACGATTACATACATCCATGTGTATCGGTATAAAACTGATATATGCACTAAGAATTTTGCTTTTTCACGCATAGTTGGTAGTACATGACCAGCTTGTCTGGAGATATATTAGACAGGTGAAAAACCAGATCAGATAACCGCAACAGTTCTATCACAATTTCTGACCCATCCAGGTTGAGTTTTGAGGAGTGTCAATACATGCCCATTCCCATTGTCAAAAGAGAACTAGCGCCAAAATTTGCAAACCAAAGTCCAAAAAAAGATCACTATTATATGCATTTAAGCAACAAGATCCATGCAACTGAGATTGACACTTTCAACAACATCTAACATACCTTGCACGCTTGATCTCTTGTTCACTCTTCATTGGTAGAAGACCTCCATCAAAGACAAGAATAGGTCTAACACCATAATGCCGCAGCAAGTTTACTCTGTGCATACAGTAGTCAATGTGCCTGAAATATAAAACAAAACAAGCATGCATGTTTTTGTTACATTTAAGTTCTCGATAGTCCACACGCCCTATAATAAGGCAAAAAAGTGACGGATGGGCATCCTATTACATTATTGGGGTATGTACTGAATAGTTCATTTACGATGTGCATTCAACACAGCGATAGAACCATCAACCTAAACCTTCCCTGTTTAGTTCTTGAATCGAGACAAAAAGGAAAATAATAAACTTCACAAATGGGGGGCCATTGCTAACTCTACTTGTTCTCTTTGTGATCAATTTCCTGAAACTTTGGAACAACTCCTCTTTGAATGTTCCTTCTTCAGTCAGGTGTGGGCTGCCATTGCTGATCTCTCCAGCATTCCTCTTGGTCCTGCCCTTTGGTCTCAGAAGATTGCCTGGTTCTGCTCTAATTTTAAAGGGAAGGATTTTCCTAACCATCTAAGGAGGCTTGCTTTTGCTGTAGCAATTTATTTGGTTTGGCAAGAGAGGAATAGTAGAGAGTTTTTACTTTTTAGTGGCATTCACAGGCCTCCTTCAGCTGTTATTGGGCAGGTCAGATTTGAATTAAGGGTCAAAGCATCCCACAGCAGGAATATCGAGCCTACTTCTTTAGCCTCTCAGCTCTGCCAGAATTGGCACATTTCTCTCTAGGTTATTTCTACACTATAGGCTTTCGTTTTTTCAGTTTTGGTTTGTTTCTTTGTTCTTTGTACCTCTTGAGGATTCTCCCTTTGGTTTCTTATAACATGGTTAATTCCCAAAAAAAAATTGAAAATGCAAATCCTCTCAATCTATGTTCTTTCTAGTCATATACCATTGATTTATTCCATTCACTCAGGAGAAAGAAGCACGATTTTTCTAGTCTTCAAACATGCAAATTTCAGTTTATTCTTGCTTCAACATTAAAAACCTCAATTTCTTCTGCCATTAAGCACTTTTCTTGCAGCGAAAAACAAAACAAAATCAGCAAAATTTAAAAGTTTTAAGCAAAAACTCCAGTAAATCCCCTTCATATTCTTGTCACGGAACCAAAACAAAATGCAGAGACAATTTTTTTGCAATTAAAAACCCATTTCCCTTCTAAGTATTCGTTCTCATTCAGATTGTTTGTATTATTTCCCTTCCAACAGCTTATTCTAAAATCTCCAACACACAAATGTACGTACCACAACTAAGACATTTATACCAACTTGAAATTATATGCACAGTACTTCTCTAAACAATCAGATAGTATAGGATCACAGAGGAGAAACTTACGAACAAAGATGAAAGTGAATACCTTTATATGTAAGATACTTTATTGACCATGGAATCGAAATAGAATGCACGGCCGATTCATGTAAGAAAAAACCAACTTCCTTTATGACTTGTCAAACTCATTGAAATAGGTTTTATATTCCTATTTAGCTTACTTCTACTTTCTCAACACATAAAAAATACTGCATATAACAGCTAAATCATTGATACCCACTTGAGATTACATTCACAAAACTTCATTACACCCTCAACTAGCACAGCAAACGAGGGGCCTAAAGGAGAATGATTTATCCACATTAATACATTATGTTGGGGTGTGTGTGTGTGCATGCATAGACGAGTGTTTCACGGAAATGGGTATAAAGAAATTACATACAACAGCTGAATCAACGATACCCACTTGGAATTATATTCGTAGACCTTCATTACACCCTCAAATAGCACAGAAGGAATGAAGAAACCACAAGCGAAAGGCCGAAAGGAGAAAGATTTATCCACATTATGTCGGTGTGTGTGTGTGTCTGCGCGGGAATACATAAACAAGTGTTTAATGGAAATGGCCAAATGGGTACAAAGAAAGGTGGGAGTAATTACTTGGAGGTGGGTTGACCCTTGCAGAGGTCTTTGCTGCAAGAAAGGGCGCCTTTGTGGAGCCAAGAATAGGTGTCGACGGCGACAGAACAGCCCTCCAGATCCTTGATGTGGGTTGGGACCATTATTGATTTCAAGAGGGGCAAAAGCCCCTGTATCCCCATTCTCCTCTCTCTCTCTCTCTCTCTCTCTCTCTCTCTCTCTCTCTCTCTCTCTCTCTCTCTCTCTCTCTCTCTCTCTCTAGGAGGTCACGAACAGTGGGGTTGAGCTCTGACCTGGGCAAGTGCCCTAATCTGAAACCCCAATTTAGACGGCGAGACTCCGCGAGAGATGGCGGGAAGATTTTGGAGCAAATTGAAGGTAGGGGATAGGCTGGGGGATCTTGAAATTAATAGAGGGCCGAATCGTCATTTCGTAAATGTTCATTTCATCGGATGAACCTTTCCGGAACCCTGTATTTTCTCATTATTACCCACATCTTATAGGCTTCGTTCAGCTGTCGTAAATGTTGGGCGCGAAGGAAATTTTGAGGAAAAGCGAAGTGAAATGAAGTGAAGGGAAATGAAATTTATTAGTAGTGTTTTTCTGCATGTGTTCTTTAGACAATAGATTTTGCAATAAAAAATTTATTTTCTTTTGACAGTATTTATTTTGCAAAAAGTTTTTTCCAATGAAAAATTTGAAGTCATTAATCCCACAACTTTTTTGATAACTGAGTACATAGAAAGTTACGAAAAAGTTGATTTTTTCATCCTTTTCATGCAATTGAATGAGACCAAGGGAATTTATATTTACACCCTCTTTTTTATTCGTACCCACACCAACTAATGTCATGTTTCCACTAATAATTTTGGGCAACAAAGTATGACATTTTAGTGTATTGTCCACACTAAGTAACAAGTTTTGCATCCCAGCTACAACTTACTTATTGGTTAGATGAAACAACTTGACATTTTTCACAAACTCTCTCACTACAAACTTAAAATTTTTCAATAATTTATTTGTTAGCGAAAACAACTATACATTTTTCAATAACTTATTGGTTAGTGAAAATAATGTAACAAAAACAAAAACAATCGATCCTTAAGTTATTGCCTATAGGAAACACCCCTGAGTTTAGGATTAATTACATTGAGGTATTAATTAATTTTGAGAATCCACCTTGATAATCCTACTAATAAAATAAAGTTATAGTATTTACAACTAAGGCCCCTTTTCCACTAACAAAAAATACTAAAAACTTAACGTATTTTACTATCTGCTTTCCACTAACAAAAAAAATTCAGCATTTTCTTATCTCGTTTCCACTAACAACAAATTTATCAACAAAAACTGTTTTTGCTACAGTAACTCTACTCACAAACTCATCAACAACTTATTTACAACCAGAAATAACTTGGTATTTCTCAATAACTTATTCACTACCGAAAACACCTAACAACTTCTCGACCACAAATAAAAATCTACAAATTTTTCACTATCGAAAACACCCCTTGAGTAGACAATAATGCCCGTGATCAATTATGACAAACGCCCCTAGTATGTTTGTTTTACCTGGTTCTAAATTAATTTAGGATTTTGTGGTTCATCATTTCCATCTACAACTCCAAATTTCTTTACGAGCACATAATATTGGACCTTTCTCCTCCTCGGCCTCATCCGTCGGCTTTGCCGTTGTCGATTCGTTGGCAGGTTATTGCGAAAGAGAGGAGCGGAAAATAGTTGACAAATAATACTCTCACTAGAAGAAAACTGGCGAAAAATAACAAAATAAAGGTCAATTAAATGGTTTATAATCTTTATCCAAACACCCACCGCAGACGAAATTTATTGAAATTGTGTGTGTTTTAGCATTTGAATAAATTTTCCAGATTTCTAGTGCTTATAGTCCCGTGTCCAACTTGTGTGTGTGTTATAGTCGTGAACGGAGTCTAATGGTGTATCAAATGACAAAGACACCATGATTATCGCGTGTTTTGCAAAAGGCTCTTGCGCAGTTTTTATCGGTTCATCATGGTCCGGTTTTGGACCGTCGTGAGCTCGTCTTGGTCCTCAATGGGAATGGGGATGCTGCCGAGCTTCCCTTGCAAAGCGGTGGGTGTAAAGTGGTTGATCCGGCTGTTCATCTCGGCAATCAGCTATTCGGATGATGTAGATTTGTATGCGCTCAGATTCAATAGGAACCGTTCGTACCGAGATGAACAGCCGTTCGGCACCGCTTTGCAAGGAGATGCTCGGCAGCACCCCCTAGCTATGTGCCTCAAAAGACAAACTTTTGGTTTATTTTGGTCTTTATTCAACAACAAAAAAAACATAATTTGATCATAATTTTTTACTTTTTCGATTTCTCTCGTCGAGATGAATTAATAATCCACAAAATTTTGATGGAAAACTAACAAATACAAATACAAAAAAAAAAAAAAAGAATAAAGACAAACCCAAAAGTCATGTTAGTTTTTTTTGCCAAAACAAGCCTTCCTTCAGTATATTTTTCAACGTAAAAAATCAAACCATGTATAAGTACACCAACTTTAAGAACATTATCTGAAGAAAATTAAACAAAGGAAATGATTTTGCCACTCCATTTTTGTTAACGCCACTCCCCTACAAGTGTATTTTTGCACCAAAAATACACTTGTAGGGGTGCAAAAATACACTTGCAGGGGAGTGTCATTAACAAAAAAGAGAGTGGCAAAATCAGCAGCCAAAAAGAAATGGGGAATATGATTTCACACTTGAACCTTGTACGTATTAATTTGTGCTTCAATAAATGTATTAGTTCAACTTTGATCGGGAACTATGAGATGTTTTTTTATAGATGTTTCCGGAACCGCCTTGCTATATGTTACATCTATTATCACACTACTTCTTTTTTTTTTTTAAAGTCTATTATCATACTTTAAGTAAAGAAGATACACATCATTGTGCCAGCTACCCTGCTCCTGGCATGACTAGTAAACATATGCTAAGGCCCCATTTCGGAACGTAAAAAAAGTCCTTATTTTTTAAGAAGGTAATTTCAAGCTTAAAAATGATGGGCTTATTGAAATCTAAAAATATGCAATATGGATCTTGTTTGAAAGATCTCGATGAGATCTTTTATACGGTGCAAAAAAATCAAAAAAATATTTTTTATTTACACTATTTTTGAGTTTGAAAATATGAAATAAGTACTTATTTTTTAAGAAGGTGTTCTGGGCCCCATTCCACTAAGTTTTTTAATCTTTAAGTACTTACTTTCGTTTTATGAGATAGATCATTTTTTTACAATACATCATCTATTCATAAAATAAGTACCAATTTAAAAATACTTTCTTACAGTATTTCTTTTAATAGAACGGGACCTAAATGCAGAGGGCCACGTATCATTATTAAGAAAAAGACAATGATCCAATGTTGGCCAGCACCTCAAAAGCCAGCTGTGCAGCCTTAGCCAGAAATTTTAATATACTCATGGAAAAGTCCCGTTCCAATTTCTTTAAAAAAGAACTTTTAGAAAAAAATAATAATTTCAAACTCAAAAATTATATATTCACGTAAATAATTTTTCTATCAATATAGATCTTATTTGATAGATCTCATTAAGATCTTTTAAACGGTACCAAAAACATAAAAAAATAATTTTTATTTTCATTATATTTAAATTTAAAATTACAGTAATTTTTTTTAAAAAAAAAAATTAAAAGAAAGCAGAACTGGTGTTTGAATCTACTCCTCTAAATGTTTTGCCAAGGAAAAGCACGTGTTTTTAAAACACCTGAAAGCACATAGGTCCCACACTGTCTGAAAGATACATCATAACTTCACTAACTTCCCCTGATACTTCTGCCAAATACAAAAGGTTTCCCTAAATTTGTTAGAATGTCATTGACCTCTCTTGCTTTTTGAAATTTTTGTCAAGATTCTCTGTTTCGTTTACTTATTAACCCACTAAAAGTGTTAAATTTATCCAGATTAAAAATCATTATATGGTATTCCACTACTGCAAGAGACTCTAATTGGTATTGTTTGGTCAATGCATGCAAACTGTGTTCGATCCTGAAATTTGTTCTATATATATGACCAGCAACAATAAAGAAAAATGTAATAGCAATGAGAGATCAAGATCAAATCATTGGATTAGCCAAGGTCCCCTTGATGTCCTATACCACGATTTCTTAGTTCATAACGTGTTAAGGAGTAAAAATACTGATAGGCATAGATTTCATAGTTCCTCCCATTGTAATAATACATGTCAGAGACATCATTACAGAGAGTGTCTCATTGCCAATGATATGGGTTAAGCTAGGTAGTCATCGTCACTGTGCGGCTAGCTAATGGTGAGGAGCTACGGTTTATCGTAACTACTAATAGTGTTTTTCGATAGGTAGGAAAAGAGGAGGAGAGGGTAGGTTTGGTATTGGTATAATATTGGGCATGCAAAAAGATAGTAGTATTCGTTAACTTTTTATCTAGTTCTTGGTATTGGTGTAAAGATAGAGAGAAAGCTTTTAGAGTCGTGAAGAATCACCCATTGGGAGAGGGAAAAGATATGTGAATGACATTTTCGTGACTTAATAAAGACATTGGGTTTGTTTGGAACCTAGGGGATAAAAAAGATTAAAAATTTATTTTCCTTATTTGGTTCAAGAGGGAAGAGTTATGAAAATAACAAAATAGATATTCAAAAATTTTCCTCCACACTTTTCTCAAACTTTTCTTCTTAATTATTTTTTATTACTTCTCTTTCTTTTTTTCAAGTTCCAAATAAGCCGTTAACACTGTTTGTCTGAAAAAGAAATCTTGATAATAGTTTAAAAAACAAATCCAAAAATTGATACTCCCTCCATTCCTTAATCTTAGTCCCACTTCGGGATTCTAACTTTTTTTTGAGACATAATTATTGTACTTTGCAATGTTCAATTTTCCATAATTGCCTCTTATTTTTTTATTCATACTAGTACTAAAAGCGAGCAGTGTGAAGTTAAAATTCAATTTGACAGAGTGATTAAATTGGTGCTAGATATGAATTGTGTGAAAAGTCAAACTTTGTCGTTTATTTGGGAAACTATAACAACCTTTTGACTTTAGTTTGCTTGAGTGGTTTTGCTCAATCCAAAAAAGAATGGCAAAACAGGAACTTTACCACATTTTGGTCCTTGATTTTCACATATGGACGTTAATTTAGGAACAACCAAAAATGGAATAGTAGACCAACATTAAGGGATGGAAGGAGTATTCCAAATATCTTAGGGGAGTTGACTGTCCTTGTGAGAAACCTCAGGGGATCATTCATCAAGTCCCATATTGGTATTAATATCTTTTGGCTTACCCCATTAATTGCTCTACTCTCAAATATCACCTTACCATTATCAAATTTGTAAGAGAGAGAGAGAGAGAGAGAGAGAGAGAGAGAGAGAGAGAGATTGTTTAATGTCTGAAGTTTGAATGGATACAGCCATGAATCCAACTGGGTTGCTGTTCACCGCTTTCTCAGTTTGTTCTGATGCAGCTGGAATTGCTGGTACTCTCTCTCTCTCTCTCTCTCTCGGCTGCTTCCAAGAATATGCGTGGAATCTGATTTGTGAGCCAGGATCTATTAACAATTTAATATCCAATTTATGAAGCAGAATTTGGCATCATCTTTCCCTTTATCGTTGATTTCTCCCTCACATGGCTGAGTTGTTTATCTTCATTGAAATTATGAGCAAGAAAAATCAAAAATTGAACAATTGAATCCACGTCCTAGAATCCGGAGAGATAATTCTAGGATATATATAGCTCTTGCGTTCCTCTGCAATTTGGTGCTTCTCCTCTATTACTCTGTCCGAGCTGACTTTGGGTTTTCCCTTGTCCCCTACTCCAATGATTGCTGAAAAAAGGAATGGTGTTAGAAAGAAGTTAGATATCTCGTCGTTTTGTTTTGAATATTGTTGGAAAGAAGTTAGATTTCTCCCTTATTGCCGACGAAATATAGATAACGGATATACTATCACCTGGATGGTGTATCCAAACTACTTAATTATTTTCTGATTTAGACGACGGATATAATATTTCCGGATTAATGTTCCCTGGGGCTGGATATAATAGCACCACCACCACCGGTGCTTGATTCTCTTCCTTATCTTTTGCTCCATGTTGATATACACAGTGTCATTTTTCGGGGGAAAAAGATAGAGCACTTCCGTATATTAATTTTTTATTTTGTTTTTTCGCACCAGTTTAAAGAACTAATTAAGATTTATAAATTGAATGCAAATTTTGTATTGAAAATCTATGCGCGACAATGCTTTATTTTTGGATCCCAAAAAACGGCATGACCTTTTGTAATGGACTAAAGTTATGGACGACGCGAGTTCAACTTTTGTCCTAGGGGAAGCAATGAGGGAAAAATGACACGAAATTCCAGGAATTAAGCTCACATTGCTACGTATAATTTGTGTCTCGTCTGCAATGAAGCATTGTGTGATTAACATGGTCATGTATTTGCTTACCTATGTAGAGAATTTTCGGAGTACGAAATATAGGATTTGCCTTACCTATGTAGCGAATTGAAGAGCCATTAGAAAATGTATATAGCGAATTGAAGAGCCATTAGAAAATGTATATAGGATTTGCCTTACCTACTATGAGCATTTCCTCCCTTGGAAATGCTCGTAGTAGATCATCTGTGAAAAGCTTTCACCGAAAAATGGAAAATAACGTCTTCGCTTAAACTGAGACGACAAGCTCAGTACTCCAGATTTTCATTCTTGGTGGATTGGGTTTATACTTTGTACCACTGAACATCGAGTTGAACGCAAGGATATACTGTATAACGCTCCTAAGACATCCTAACGCACCCCAAAAATTTTGCGAGATTGTTCAATATTGTGATGGAATTTGATCGATGATTTTATCGAATGCAGGGAACCTCTTTGCTATCGTGCTATTTGTGTCACCCATGTAAGTCGCGTTATCCCCAAAAGTCGTTTAAAACTATGGAAATCGAGAGAATTTGTATTCAAGATATATACTTTTTCTGGTGCTCCGTGCAGACCAACATTCAGGAGAATAATCCGAAGCAAGTCTACAGAGCAGTTCTCCGGATTGCCCTACATATACGGGCTTCTGAACTGCCTGATATGTCTCTGGTATGGCATGCCCATTGTATCTCCGGGCATTATACATATTGCCACAGTTAACTCGGTTGGGGCGATTTTCCAATCAGTTTACTTGATCATCTACATTATACATGCAGAGAAAGCGAAGAAGGTAACTAATCCATTCCAAGCTCAACCTTCATTTGTTTCGGCTGCAAAACATTTTACGCAATCAACTTATACTTGAAGATGTTTGCAGGCCAAAATGATTGGACTTCTGGTAGCAATTTTGGCAGCATTCATTATCATAGCGTTCGTGAGCCTCAAATTATTTGAGCCTCCTAATCGACAGATATTCGTCGGTTATTTGAGCGTTATTTCTCTTGTATCCATGTTTGCTTCCCCACTCTTCGCCATCGTGAGTTCACAAAAAACCTTGGCCTTAACTTCGACTTATTATAAGTCTCTGCTCTTCCTTCTTCCTTCTTCCTGATGCATTTGCCAACGTACTTGTGTGTCAGAATTTGGTGATCAAAACGAGGAGTGTTGAGTTCATGCCGTTTTATCTCTCCCTCGCGACCTTTCTGATGAGTCTCTCTTTCTTCGCATTCGGAATGTTCAAGAGCGATCCATTCATCTTCGTAAGTGCTTAACTATACTTATGCAACCCATGCGTTTCCCTTTCGGTACCCCCATAACCATTTCATTGACGTAGAACAACATTACGAAATTTACGAGCGAAAATACTGTTGCACATTTGAATGACTATGTCATTGCCATTTAGATCATTTCTGCTTCATCTATTAGCCCTGAAATGAGGACTTCTTGGCTGTGGAAACCGGCGTAACAAATTTGAGTCACACTTCTAAGGCTGTGCTTGGATTCGTGGACGATTTGTGGCGTAAACGGCACATTAAACCGAAACAAATTTCTTGTACTTTTTGTTTCATGACATGACTTTCTGCTGCCTTTGAAAATCAGGTCCCAAATGGAATTGGAACTGTTCTGGGGGTCATACAGCTGGTGCTATACTACTACTACTACTACTACTACAGCAATGCATATGGAGGAGGATCGACAGAACCGTTGCTCGAGTCTTACGTATGAGTGATTCTATTTTGCTATATATATAGAAGTATTGATCGTCCGTTGTGATTGGTTTTTTCGATCTCAAACTATATACGGAAGTTGGGTTTGAAATCGGTTGGATTCAGGGAAATAAATCGGCAATCATTGTTGCTGAGAATTTTACGTTTTCGCTCGATCTTGATGCTCGATTTCATTGAGTATACTTGTGACTGATCAGATGGTTGTCTATGTTTGAGAAGTTTTTCGATAAATCTATCGGAGGAATTTTAGACGAGTATGGTTAGTTATTTTGTGCTGTTTGATTAAAAGTGAGGAGAAAATACTAATTTTTGTTGGTTTTGTAAAGAAAATGAGAGAGATGTTAAGAGAAATGAGATGCAACTAAAGTGGGGGAATGGAGAAGGAAAATTGCTACATCGATTAAAAAAATATATATATATATATATATATCATTTCTAGGTTCTGTTTGGAAATTTTTTTATTTTGTTGTTTTCGATATTTTTTTTGAAACAAGCATCATAAACATGTTTGTGTTACTGTTTTAAATTTACAAAATGCATAATT
The DNA here is from genome assembly GCA_018127125.1 of Rhododendron griersonianum. Taxonomy (NCBI): domain Eukaryota; kingdom Viridiplantae; phylum Streptophyta; class Magnoliopsida; order Ericales; family Ericaceae; genus Rhododendron; species Rhododendron griersonianum. The sequence continues at coordinate 31,131,247 of CM030800.1, forward strand.
AATTCTACTAGTCTACGGAAATTCTAGAAACACACAAATCGCGTTTTTATTTGTTTTAAAAACACTTTCGGCAGCCCAAAAAACAAACAAAAACTGTTATGGTCACAAAAAATGTTTTTTTGTTTTTATTGTGTAATAAATAAACAAAAATTCATCTCTTGTTTTTCATAAATGAAAATTAAAAACTGTCAACTTTACCAAACAGAGCCCTAACTTTCCATAAAGACCAGGTGAAAACATTAATATAAGTTTCCTAACAATGTTTCGCGGAGTTTGAAAATTACTTGGAAACCAGATCAACTCTACCAGATCACTTTTTCGCCGTTCAAAAAAAAAACTCTACCAGATCACCCAAATCGGAGGGACAAAATCCAAACTGTATTACCAGTTTATTTAGAGTGTCCGCTAACAAAAAAAAAAAGTTGTAAGCTAAACCTTTTTCGTTGCCATTATTCAAATTTTTTTGCATTTGTTAGTTTTGTGCCAAATTTTTATGTAATAGTGGTTCGTCTCGACGAGAGGATTCCGAAAAGTAAAAAGATTATGACTTTTACACAAGTATTTTTGAAAAAATCCAAAAAATTGGCTTTTTCGATTTTTTAAGGATATTTTCAAAAATATTTGTGTAAAAGTCATAAATATTTTTACTTTTTCAATTCCTCTCGCCGAGATGAACCAATAATACATAAAAATTTGATGCAAAACTAACAAACACAAAAAAAAAAGAATAATGACAAATCACAACTTTTTGGTTGGTGGAAACGCCCCCTTGATTACTACTCCTAGAACCTCATAACAAGGAAGATTCTAAGATCTGGTCACCGGGTTTTATGAAAAGTTGCATTTTGAGACTAATAAGTTCCACTAAGGATTTTTTGGATTTTTTTTAAATTTTGTCTTTATTCAAAAAAAATTTCGCGTTTATTAGTTTTGCGCTTGTGCTTTATCTTGGATATTTTAAAAATATTTGGGTAAAAGTTAAAATTTTTTCTCTTTTCTGATTCGTTTTGACGAGACAAATCAATAATTTACTTTTGGATATTTTGAAAAATATTTGGGTAAAAGTCATAATTTTTCTCTTTTCCGATTCGTCTTGATGAGACGAATCAATAATCCACAAAAGTTAGGCACAAAACTAACAAATGAATTTTTTTTTTTGAATAAAAACAAAATTTTAAAAAGCCTAAAAATCTTAACGGAACTTAATGGGTCGTAAATTTTTTACATTATTTCTTTATCCACCCACTCTTACCCTTCTAACATATCCATCCTTCTTATTTTAACTCGGTGTATGCAAAATTATTCAGTAGTCCGGGGACATCTCAAAGTGCTTCCTAGCCATGGGTTGTCGTGGAGAAATTTTTCATGCCGAGTGGATACCACATGGTGTCTGTTCGGCACATCCGAACTGTTCGATGCGATTTTAGATGGTTTAGATTTGGAGAGAGAAAAATGAGAGAGAAAGAGAAAAGATGAGAGGAGAGAGAAAATTTTAATATTAGCTGTCCAAAAATGCATTGGACGGCTCAGGAGCGCCGAGCAGGTACTGCGTGGATATACCCGCTCGGCACTGAAAAATTCCTCGGTCGTCGTGGTACGCGGGTTGTGGGTTAAACCTTGCATTCACGCCCGCGATAGTATCGTGATAAACGTAACCGAGCCAAACCATATAGGAGAGATCTCATCCCCAGAGAGAGAGAGAGAGAGAGAGAGAGAGAGAGAATTCAATTCAATTCAAATCCATTCAGACTGCAATGGTGGAGGAAGTAGGGTATTCGTCAGCAGCCACCGAAGAGCCACCGACCAACAGCACTTCTAGGGCACCAATCGACGACGACGACGGTGGAGATGCGGCTGAGATCGTCGCCGACGACGATACGACGGCGTTAGTGGCTCAACCCCACCCTCTGGAGCACTCGTGGACGTTCTGGTTCGACAATCCCTCCGCAAAGTCCAAGCAAGCCGCCTGGGGCAGCTCTATTCGCCCCGTCTACACTTTCTCCTCCGTCGAAGAGTTCTGGAGGTATACACACACATGTTAATTTTTTATTTTGTACATGTGCGAGTGATGACCTCTTCGATTATTCATCTGTTTTATCTGTTAGTCCCAGTTATTATGAACTGCGGTAAATTTAGGGTTGCAAGCGAACCGAGCTGCTTGCGAGCACCTCGAGCTCCGAGTTTTAGGCTCGTTAACTAAACGAGCCAAGCTTAACAATCCAAAGATCGGCTCAGCTTGTTTAGTAAATAAATTAGGCTCGGCTCGATAAGGGCTCGTCTCGTTTACAATCGAGCCGAGCTCGAGTTTTTGGCTTGTGCACACCAAAGCTCGGCTCGGCTCGTTTGCACCCCTAGACTGGTAATGGATTCAAGGGGAATCTCGTAGGATAGTGTAGCAAAGAAGACAAAATTAAACCCCAAGGGGTTGGCCGGGGGTCAAGGCTTGGGAGTTGGGACTTAGGTTTGCTCCGTCTCGGCTTCGAAACCTCCTAGGTGCTATCAACTCTTATGGGGTCTGTCTATTGGGGCTTATGTTATTTTAATCGAACTACCGATAGTGGACGTGAGATTGGGTCCTTAGGGACTAGTCGAGGTGCGCGTGTGCTAGCCTGGCCCGAACACAGGAGTCATCAAAAAGAAAAAATAGACGACGAAATGACATGACGCAACTACGAAAGGGTAAGCAAGTGTATAGGCTCCGTTTGTGGCTAGAACATATGAATATGTGTCCATCATCTATTGCAGCACAATCTATTTATACTTGTGTACAAACCTCTTCATGAAGTATCATGCGTTTTGCCCAATAAGCGTGTCATTTCTCAAGTGACAACCTATTTAGCAAAGCATTGTATCTGTTCCCAATTGGCATCTTTTCATCAACCATTGCAAACCATTATGAATGGTGACCTAAGAAGCACCGATACGGATACGGGATACGTATACGATACGGATACGCGGATACGTGATTTTTCCAAAAAGTAGGATACGATACGTTGGGGATACGTTGAATATAAAAATAAAAATAAATAAAAATAAGTTCTGTTCAAAAAAACCCTAAATCAGACAAGAGAGAGAGATGACAGACGAGAGAGAGTGAGAGAGAGACAAGAGAGAGAGAGAGAGATTTCCGTATAGGTATATTATATGCCTATATATATATATATGTATGTATATGTATACATATATACTTATACAAAACAAGACAAAGAGAGATGAGAGAGAAGAAGAAGACGAGAGAGAGATGAGAGAGAGAGAGAGAGACTTACAGTCGTCTTCATTGTTGAGAGAGATAAGAGATCGATCGTCTTCTTTTTTTTTTGCCTTTCGTTCTCTGTTTTTTACTGGTCCAGGGGTAATATGTAGACCTAATTGCAGTTTTGACCCTTTTATTTTAAGTAATAACATTTTTAACCCCGCGCGTATCCAAAACGTATCCAAAACGTATCCCCAACGTATCCGAGCGTATCCGAAACGTATCGGGATACCAAAAATTAAATTAAAAAACAGGATACTCTAAAAAAACGTATCGGATACGTATCCGGAGCGTATCCGAGCGTATCCGTATCCGATACGCGTACGGTACGTGATACGTAAGCTAAAATAGAGTATCCGTGCTTCATAGATGGTGACTAACCTTTGCATCAATTCATACGGGAAACAAGCAGACCCATGCAGAACCCACAATCCCACACCACATGGCATTATGTCTAATCAATCACATAATCCATAATCTCTCTCTTGATTGTATTTTGATGTACAAAGCAATAAACCTGTTCCCAGAGGAAGGATACGCTTAGTATGGTCACATTAATGTCAACCATCTCTCGCTTTTGATTTTAGGGTCACCTCTCTAACCCACCATTACCTTATTCCAGGCATCCCCGAAAAACCTTGAGTAGCCGCAGCACATAACATGTTGTCTTAAGTCTCCTAAGCTCAATTTAATCCCATGTTCTTAACATGCTGTTGAAATCTTTGTAATGACAGCCCTTTGGTCATGGGATCTACTGTCATTTTTGTAGAGGGTATGTAGTCGATTTGATTTCCTTCTTTCTACCATGTCTCCTATAAAATGGTAGAGCTTACATCATTGTGCTTTTGCCTTTGAGACTCATTTTACCTTTGCACCATGCTTTATTAGTGATTGAGAAGTTGTACAACTTGTATTATTGCAAAACAAATTTACATGCCCAATGGATTCACTTAATTTTTACTTCTCAATAAAGTGCTTAATCCATACTGCTGGACTGGATGCAGAGTTGCAGGCAACATATTCAGCCTCCATCGTGTGCGTAGCAGCACAACTTGTTCGAATAATTCAAGGTCCAACTTTGCAACCAAAGCCATTATCTCTCGGATGGATACGTAGTTTAGTTGGCAACTAGAATAGTCAATAGTTATCCTCCTAATCCACTCCAGGTTTTTGAGAGTATCCCTTAGCTACCAACCTGGCCTCGTACTTGTCAAGAGTACCATCAGATTTTAACTTTTTCTTGAAAATCCATTTGCACTCCAGGCATGTATCTTTAGCGATGGACCATTTGTTCCCTTAGCAAGGCGTGTGGCCTTCAAAAAGAGCTAGGTGTTAGTTTAATTTACCCAAGTTAAAACCTTCAATATGCAACCAGGGTCATAGACAAAGTACATTTATTTTGTAAATGATCACATTTTCCTGTAGATTTTGAAAATAAAAAGTAGCTAAGAGTCTATTGTCCTCTGTCAGCAATATATTCTTTTCACCGATACTTTGGTCAAGTGTTGACATGTAGTCAGATATTGATATGTTTCCTCAGGGCATTTGCTGGTGCCTGGTATCTTTTTGCTCTCATACGTAGCACTATTGAATGGTTGTCAGCAATTAACTTGATCCGATTATGCATTATATGGTAATACAAAAGTTGAGCTATTTTTAGTTAATTAATGGTGCGATGGCGGCACTTTCTGAAGACGTGTTCTCGGTTTCATGTTGATTTATTGACTTTAAATTGATGACCATTGGAAGATTGATAAGTCATTGCATTTGTAAGCGCATGTTACCCATCACCGCAACTTAGGCACGTTGTCTTCAACGCCTATTGAGTGGGTCTTGAAGCTGCTTTTTGTTAGCTACTTAGCTTCATTTGGTCACAAACTGACCTCAAAAGCATTCATGTCACTGTGACGAGCTTGAGGTCAAGCAAGCAGATAATTATGTTATCTCATTTTCGTTTATTGAATCACATCGACCACCACTTTGTGGAATGTTACTTGATCAAAATTTAGTGGTTTAATTCTTATTGCTCCTTACGTTGTGTTAATGTGCAACTGCATGTTGCTTAGTAGTCATGCCTTTGCAATGCAGCCTTTATCATTTGTTCGGTGTTCCATTTTTTACGATTCTCAATTTCATGATTCTTTTACGTATTTTACAAGTTTTCCGCTGAAAATTACTTTTTCTGCAGCTTGTACAACAATATTCACCGTCCAAGTAAATTGGCTGTGGGAGCAGACTTCCATTGTTTTAAACACAAAATTGAACCAAAATGGGAAGATCCTGTATGTGCTAATGGGGGGAAGTGGACTGTCAGCTTTTCTAGGGGGAAATCTGACACTGGTTGGCTGTATACAGTAAGTTAAACCACACATCTGAACTTTTTGTCATCTAAATGTTAGTGTGCCCTCTAAATTTCTATGGAATTTTCCTGTAGTTGCTGGCGATGATTGGTGAACAGTTTGATCATGGAGATGAAATCTGTGGAGCAGTTGTCAATGTCAGAGCTAGGCAGGAAAAAATAGCTCTGTGGACCAAGGATGCTACAAATGAAGCTGCTCAGGTAGCAAATAAATCTACTTGTGCTCATAGAGTGCTGTTTCTATTTTCCTTATAGGATTGCATCAAGGGTCAGCCTTGAGCCCGTACCTCTTTGTCTTAGTTATGGATGAATTGACTAGACAATTTCTAGAGGATATCCCATGGTGTATGATATTTGCAGATGACATTGTCCTTTTAGATGAACCGCTAGAGCTAGAAATTTGGAGGGAAGCATTAGAGTCAAAGGGTTTTCGGATAAGTAGGAGTAAAACTGAGTATATGGTGTGTGTAAGTTTAGTGGTACCAGCAGTGCGCACGAAGAAAGAGTGATGATCCAAGACCAGGAGATACCTAAGAGTGATCATTTTAGGTACTTAGGCTCAATTATTAGTAGAGATGGAGAGATTGCCGATGATGTGACCCATAGGATCCAAGTGGGGTGGCTCAAGTGGAGGAGCACTACTGGTGTACTGTGTGACAAGAGGGTACCCATAAAATTGAAAGAAAAATTCTATGGAACTGCCATCAGACCAGCGATGCTTTACGGGATTGAATGTTGGCCTATTAAGAAACAACACGTGAACAAGATGAGTGTAGCAGAAATGAGAATGTTGAGGTGGATGTGTTGTAAGACTAAACGAAACAGGATTAGAAATAAAACGGTGCGTGAGATGGTAGGTGTAGCACCCATAGAAGAGAAGTTGAGAGAAAATAGGCTAAGGTGGTTTGGGCATGTCTACCGTAGACCAGGAGATGCAGTAGTTAAGAGAGCGGATAGGATAGCTTTGGGTAGCAATGCTACGGGGAGGGGTATACCTAAATTGACATTAGATGCTGTGGTGTGCAAAGATATGAGTATAATAGGTTTGTGTGAACAAGTGGCTCTTGACAGATCTCAATGGAGGAAAAAGATTCATGTAGCCGACCCCAAGTGATTGGGACATAAGGCTCGGTTCGGTTTGGTTTATTTACAGACTCCACCCACACAGCAGACATCTTGACCGTTTCATATCCTTCTCTCCCTTAATGTAGGGATGGCGACGGGGTGGGGGTGGATATCACTATCTACATCCCCGATCCCTGAATCCATCTCCCGTCCCAACCTGATCAGTGATCCCTTGCTGGAAGATTTATTTACCCTCCATTCCCGCCCCAAACGGGGAACGAGGACTTGAACGTCGAAAGAAATTCTCTTGTACTATTTTACAAACGCTGTTCAGAAAAAAAACGTCAGAAACAATAAATTATGGAAATTCATAATTTGCTTTCCCCAATAAAAACGAAAACAAGAACATCGTCATGAACCTTTCAAAACCAGTGACATCATTATCAACCTTTCAAAATTCATAATTAAACACAAGCATGAACTGTTTGACTTACATAACCATAATCATTTTTGAAAACTACAAAATAAAAAATGAAAGCCATAATATTTACAGCACAACCAAGGGTACAAAGGGTAATCAATAAGGAAAAATGGGGATCGGGGCAGGTGGAAATCAGGGAAACGAGATGAGGTGGGGAACAAGGCAGGAAAAATGTTTCCCGAATTTTTTCTCAAAAACTCAATGGATTTTTTGCCGTGAAACCATGCCCCCAAATCAAAGCCGGAAGGCATCAAGGGAAACCTATGTTAGGCATCAAAGCCGGAACTTTGACAATATAACAGTCTCAATAACTTGGTTATTCTTAAGTAGTGGATTTGATCGATGGATTTAAAAGGGAAACCTGTGTTAGATGGACTGTTTAACTACGAAGTATTCACGCCGGAAACTTGTTATTTAGATAAGGGCATACAGTATCTCTCTGACATGAGTAATATGAGACATATCTAGCAATTCTCCATTTGGAGATTCCAACTTACTAAGAAAACATCATATTTGCGCTCGTCATATTTTTACTTTTGGCTTTTTACCCTTCTAGTCCTTTTAGGAATATAATTACATTTTCTTGTTGCTAGTAATTAATTTCTAAAAGGGAGGACAAAAGAGTAAAGTCATCAACTTTTGCCCAGCACTTTTTAACTTGGCCGATCTTTCTGGACAGTAAAAAGTGCAAACACTATTTTACCTTGGGAAATTAAAGAAGCCTATTGAGAAATATGAATACTTATTCATGTACTCACAACTGATGCCTGTACCCAAGGCCATGTGACATAGGAAAAGGCAGATACAAAGATTTTGACTTGGTGGTATCCCATCTTCATTTCCTGGTTTTGACTAAAATTGAATAATATGGAACATTGAGTGTGGAAGCCAAATTTTAAGATCATTTAGTTGTGCCTAAGGAGCACATGGTTGGGGATTTTATTTTGTAAACCTCGATTGTTGAAGTGCATTCCTAGTTACAGTAGTTTATTGGCTCTAGAATTTCATGAAGTTCAGGAGAATGGTGTTTCTAGGCTGCGTTGCCCTGTGCTAACACATAGAGAAAACTGAGAATTTGATGCTATTGGTGGCAAGACTGACTACAAAATATATTACCATCTGGAGTTTACTACATTAATAGAGCTGATAAAAAAAGGTACATGTGAGTTGATGCACTGGTACATGTAAGTTGATGCACAAGACGTTGATTAGCAGGGTTGATTACAAATCCAGGATTGTTGTGCAAGGCCCTTCTCTCGTTGTTGGTTTCTTGTGAATGTGATGGCGGATGCCGGATAATTGCAACATGTCTCATGCATTTTTTTCCCCACAGATGAGCATTGGGAAACAGTGGAAGGAGTTTCTTGATTACAATGACAGCATAGGGTTCATATTTCATGTAAGTCTAGTGATCTCGTCCATTTGATACAAATAACACATTTCATGTTTTATCCTCGTATTTCTTATTTTACTGATCAGAAGTCATAAGGTGCTAAAAGATTAATGTTCTCTTCCTTTTTCCAGGATGATGCAAAGAGGCTTGACAGAAATGCCAAGAACCGCTACAACGTCTAAGCTGCGCTTTGCCCGAAGACTTGAGTAGGTAGATGCAAGAAATGCAAGTGTAGCCTGATAGATGCTTATGGTTTCCCGAACAGAATGGTTACGGCTCTCTTGACATTTTGTTTGCGCTAATGACTTTCGCCATTGAGAACTGATAAAAGTTTGGTTTGTTTTTTTGATCCAAAATGATTACAGAATCTCTCTGTTAGAGTACTAGATGAGCAAAAAGTTTGCCTGAAAATTTATCCAAACACGACTTATGTAATCTTATTATTTTAGTACTCCACTTAATATCTCAAGTCAAATGGTAAGCCCTATCAATACAGTTCTACTATGCGCACAGATTACTTTGTGGGGCTGATGTTTTACCGAGTCACTCAAAAAAAATATTTTATAATTATTGAACGGCTTGGTTTATTTGTATGAAAATCCAAAATGGATCCCACAAAGCATTCTGTACACATTCTGTGGGCACAACTTTTTCGTTATGAATAACAATCAAAACAAAGTTTTAATTCGGTTGTCATTTTACTTTAGTTTTAGTTTTGTTTTCCAATCATTACTATATATCTTTCTCCAATCATTACCCTATATCTCGAATTATTAATTTCATTTCTCTCTCTATCTTTCTCCAATAATTACCCCTCTCCAATAATTACCTTATTTTTCTCTCTATCAACTATCAAAACTAAACTAAACTAAAATGCCAGCCAAACAAAATATTTTTTTATTTTTCCGATTCCTCTTGTCCTTACTCACCCATATTACAAAAAAATTTGGCGTAAAACTAACAAATGCAAAAAAAAAAAAATTGAATAAAGAAAAAAACCAAAAAAATTATTCTGCATAAGTTAATCACTAGCGTAAACACTTAAAAGATTTTTTTTTTCAATCGATAGGACTACGATTTTTATTGATAAACAAAAATAACAGAAACATTAAATCGGGCAACCATCCCTTGAAGAGGAGAAAGAAGCCACACTGGAGGCCTAAACTCCCACGTCAAAAAGAAAGATCTCGACCTCTCACAGCTCTTTGAGCGATACTATGGGCAACTCCATTATTGCTCTTCCTCACAAAACACACCTCCGCTCATAGATTCCTTTTGGTTAACCTAGTCTTGATTTTTTGATCATTTTACATCAAATATGAAGTATGGAGTACAAATCCGGGATATTATATCAATTGTAAGAGTTCACGAGATAACCGAGTTTAACAACTTGATAGGCGCGTGGAATTCATGAATTTAAGCGCCTAAGTAGGGAAATTAGCGCGTTAGACGTGCGATTAATTCTCATTTTCCATTTAATGTGTGCACGTGGTTGGATTTTGTGTTTGTGCCTAATTTGCAGGGAATTGAGATGTTTTGGCGCTAATGAGAAGTATCCGGAAGGCCGTGATGGGACTCGAGAGCGAGAAGGGCCGTGGAGACTAAGTATTGGAGTGAAATTGACTTTGAAATCACCGTAGTCAATCGTGAGCGCTACAAGAAATTGGTATAGCGCTCAGAATTGGATAGCAAAGTCCTCAAACAGATCAGAGAGCTCGCGAGCGCTATACCCAAAAGGGTATAGCGCTACCTAAATGCTAAGAGGTCAACGGCCAAACGTCAGCAGGTCAACGAAGCACGTCATAAGGCGTTCGCGAGCGCTACACCATTTTTGGTGTAGCGCTACCGAGGGGTTTAGGGGCCTCTCAAACGGCGTCGTTTTGGGTTGGGTCGGTTCGAATTCCGATTATTATTAGGATTTTAATTGTTTTTAAGGGGATTAATATAAATACCTCGTTTTAACTTAGTTTTAGGGTAGATTTTCATTCCAGACTTTTACGTAGCAGCTTTTCACTAACGTTGTTTTGTTTTTCTCTTAGTTCTTAAGTTTTCAAGTTTTCTGCACTATTTCCTTCAATCGCTTGGATTCTGGTAACGTTTGAGATTTTCTTCATCAATTAAAGTTGTTCGTTATTAATTACTCTACGTAGATCTGTTCTTTTTATTTTCCGCTTCTTTTAAAATAGATGATCATGTTTCGATCTAGGTTTTTATTTCCTGTTACTTCAAGCATGTGTGAGTAGTTCCTTAGGGTGCAGCCACGGAACGAAGGCGTCCTGTGACTAATTTAATCAATATTTCACCTCGGGTACGAATTCATTTATTTTTCCAACAATTTTGGGATACGAAAGAGAATCCTTTTCTAATAAACAAAACCCAGGCATCATCAGATTTCAAATGCGCATGAGGGCTGGTGACAGGTGGTAGGCATTTATTGGGAACCCCCTCTTCCCTTATTCTGAAATCAGTGAATTGAATAATTGTGTCCCGAGTGAATATTGGTTAGGCTAGTTGCAGACGCTGGGTTCCCACGGCTGCACTCTCCTTTAAATTCATAGTTATTAATTCAATTTAGTAATTTAGTCAATCAATCAAATCGAACAAAGGGTGGCTACCTAAGAGCCAGATTAAATTAGAATTCATCACATTTAAGTTAAGCACCGTCCGTCCGTCTCTGTGGTTCGACTCCGGTACTTCCGGATTTATTGTGCTACACTGGTCGAGAGTCCTATGCTTGGGACGCGTTTTTAGTCTAAATTTATTAACACCCGACAGGTCAAGCATTTTTGGCGCCGTTGCCGGGGACGGCGACGTGTGTTCTAGAGTGTGGGTTTTCGTATTTTTGTCTTTTAGTTGAGTCACCATAGGTAGAGAGAGGAAGGTGTCCTTTAAACAGGACCCTCTTTATTATCGTGACCCGACACATCGTTTAGTTCGAAAAGAACTGGAGTCGAGTCAGCCTGTGTGTTCTAGTTCTTCATCTTCTAGTTTAGAGTCAGACTCAGCTGAGCATCAGTCAGAGTCTATTCCCGTTAGTGGTTTTTATATAGATTTACCTTTTGAGTCAGTTAGTGTCAGTAATCCACTTTTCCAGTCGGTTTTAGAATCAGAGTCAGAATCCGTTGAGATGGGAGATAGACAGGTAGCTATTCAGCCGTCCTTGAGACAGCACATGCATCCCGAGAGGACCACTCCTCTCGGACCCATTGTGTTCCCTCAGGAGACACAAGAGGCCCGCAATGCCTTTACAGTAAAACCTGGTGTCCTTAATAGTCTTCCAAGTTTCCACGGGAGAGAGTGTGATGATCCGTATGAGCACGTGCGGACATTTGAGGGATTGGTGCGCAACCTTGCGTCTAATACCCAGTATGAGAATGCGTGTCTCAAGCTTTTTGAGGCGACATTGAAAGATGGCGCGCTTCTGTGGTTTCGAATGCAAAAGTCTCAGTCTTTCACCACTTGGGCACAAGTGCGTGATGCCTTTTATAGGACGTACTTCTCTGAGGCTAAGACTAAGAGTTTTAGGCGTCAAATCCAAGGTTTTAGGCAGGAGAGGGATGAGTCATTTCTCAAGGCATGGGAGCGTTTCAAGGAATTGCTCCTAAGGCTGCCACACCATGGCTTTGAGAGAATTCAGTTAATTGGGTTCTTTCATCTTGGTCTCAATGCTGAGTCAGTCCAGCACATAGAATATTCTTGTAAAGGGGACGATTTCTTGTCCAAAACAGCAGACCAGGCATGGGATTTCTTAGATGACCTAGCTGATAGGCAGAGGGCTTTAGAACCGTCCGATTTTGAGCGGTCCGGACCTTCTGGGTCCAGTGTTGTCCTGGTCACCATTCGTGACCAGCGACTCCAGGCTCAAGTTGAGAAAATGGCTCAGAGATTAGAGGAGCTAGAGGTGAGGCAGGCTCGACCAGTTCATGAGGTATCAATTGAGGAAGTTTGCGTGTGGTGTGAATGTAAAGGGCACACCGCGACCGTTTGCCCTGGGTTTATTGCCGCCAATGGGGCAAGTCATTTTACCCAGGAGGAAGTCAATGCAGTTAGGACTTGGGATCTTTATTCTACCACGTATAATGCGGGATGGAAGGATCACCCCAATTTTGGGTGGTCAGACTCAAGACCCGTAGGTGGAGGCCAAGCTCAATCCTTTGGGCCACCTCCGCCGCAGCAGTTTCAACAGGCCCAATCGTCCAGGCCCCCTCAGGGCCAGGTTATCCCATTTCACTTCCAGCCACAGGCTGGTAGAGGGGCAGGACCATCCACTCGTGGTCCTCCCCCAGGGTATTCACAGATGACCGCGCGTGACCATATGTTAGATGATACTGTCAATTCCCTGATGCAGTCACAGATGACATTTCAGACGGAAACGAGACAGCAAATTGGGGCTCTTACAACCCAAATGTCACAGCTCACTGCGGTGATCGGTCATCTGCAGCAGGAGAAAGGTAAGTTTCCGGCCCAGGGTAGTACAGCAGGGGCCCATTATTTAGAAAATTCTTTAGGTTCCAATATTCATAACCCGAATCAGGAGGAGGCTAAGTCGGTCACCATTCTTAGGAGTGGGAAGGAGATCGATAAGTCCATCCAGCCAAAGCAAAAACCAGCTCCACCCCCGGAGCCGGTTGATGCACCAAAAGCAACTCCTGATGTTGTTAATGTCCCTAGGGAAGAGGTTAAGGATGATGAGGAGTCACCAGAGGTGGTGGTGCCTGCAGCTGCAGCCCCCACGACTCCAACACCGCAGGTTGAGCCAGTAGCTCCATTTCCCCAGAGGTTGGCGGTGAAACCTAAGCAGAATATGAACCATAAAATGATTGAACTTTTTAAGAGAGTGCAATTCCCTATCACCCTGATGGAGGCTATTGAGTCTTTTCCCCAGTGCGCGAAGGTATTGAAAGACCTTTGCACGAAAAAGCACAAGGGTCAGAACAATGTGGTTCTGACCGAGCAGGTGAGCTCTATTCTTCAAACTGAAATTCCTGCTAAGTGCAAGGATCCTGGGTGTCCCACCATTACCATAGATATAGCAGGCCAGACGTTCGATAAGGCATTGTTGGATTTAGGAGCAAGTGTTAACTTGCTCCCTTATTCAGTATACTTGAGGTTAGGCTTGGGGGATCTAAGACCTACCCCTGTCACACTGCAGTTAGCAGATAGGAGTGTGAGAGTACCCAAGGGTGTGGTGGAGGATGTGATGATTCAGGTAGGTGAGTTCCAATTTCCCGCAGACTTTATTGTTCTAGACACTTGCCGAAACCCAGAGGTTCTAGAGAAGACTCCCATTATTCTAGGTCGTCCTTTCCTAGCCACCTCCAATGCCGTCATGAACTGCAAAACTGGCAGAGTCCAGTTGTCTGTTGGCGAGGAGATGATGGAGGTGGATGTTTATAATGTTAGTACTCTTGAGGAGGATGATGAGGAGGTAGAAGAGGTGAGTTTGATCAATGCGCTCGTGCAGGAGCATATAGATACAGTGTTATATAAGGATCCTCTGGAGATTGCTCTTACCACCGAGGAGGCGTCATTTTTAGATTCTCCAGAGGTGGGAAGTTTGTTAGAGTTATTAAATGTTGAGGATTCAGTAGAGGAAGTATGTGGGGTCTCTTATGACCCATTGTTTGAGCCTCTTGGCGACCCTCCGCCCAAGGTTCTTCCGTCTTCAGTTCAGCCGCCAAAACCAGAGTTAAAACCTCTGCCGGACACACTCAAGTATGCCTTTCTAGAGGGCAGTGATACTTATCCGGTAGTGATCTCCTCATCCCTTGAGGAGAATCAAGAGAGGAAGTTGCTTGATTTGTTGAGAGAGCATATAGGCGCGCTTGGCTGGACTGTAGCAGATTTGCATGGTATAAGCCCAATGGTGTGTATACACCGAATCGATCTTGAGGATAGTGTGAAGCCTTCTAGGCAACCTCAGCGGCGCTTGAATCCCCATATGAAAGACGTGGTTCGAGCTGAGGTTTTGAAGCTCTTAGATGCGGGTATCATTTACCCAATCGCCCATAGTGAGTGGGTGAGTCCAGTTCAGGTAGTGCCTAAGAAGGCTGGGGTTACAGTTGTTACCAATGAGCAGGGTGAGTCCGTACCAACCCGAATTCCAACGGGATGGAGAGTATGCATAGACTACCGGAAGCTCAATGCGAGCACCCGGAAAGATCACTTCCCTCTCCCTTTCATTGACCAAATTCTGGAGAGGGTAGCTGGTCGTGCTTTTTATTGTTTCCTGGATGGGTATTCGGGATACAATCAGATAGAGGTTGCGTTAGAAGACCAAGAAAAGACCACTTTTACGTGTCCGTATGGTACTTATGCTTACCGTCGCATGCCCTTTGGGTTGTGCAATGCACCTGGTACTTTTTCCAGGTGTATGATGGGAATTTTTAGTGACATGGTGGAAAGAATAGTGGAGGTCTTTATGGATGATTTTTCGGTCTTCGGGGACTCATTTGATGGGTGCCTCGAGAATTTAGGCAAAGTATTGCAGCGATGTGAGGAGAAGCACTTGGTGCTAAATTGGGAAAAATGCCACTTTATGGTTACCCAAGGGATTGTGTTGGGACACATTGTGTCCTCCAAGGGTATCGAGGTGGACAAGGCTAAGATAGACTTAATTCGTAAGCTTCCTACTCCCAAGTCTGTCAGGGATGTGCGTTCATTTCTTGGACACGCTGGTTTTTACCGGCGGTTCATTAAAGATTTTAGTGCTACCTCCCGTCCGTTGTGTCAGTTGTTAGCAAAGGACGCACCCTTTGTGTGGTCCGATGCGTGTGAGGAGGCATTCCAAAAGCTGAAGCGGAGTCTCACTACTCCGCCTATTGTGCAGCCTCCTGATTGGAGTCTTCCCTTCAAGTTAATGTGTGATGCATCTGACTATGCAGTCGGAGCTGTTTTAGGACAGAGGAGAGGGAAAGACCCATTTGTTATCTACTATGCGAGTAAAACACTTAATGAGGCACAGATGAATTACACCACTACTGAGAAAGAGTTGTTAGCGGTGGTGTTTGCCTTAGATAAGTTTCGATCCTATCTGGTAGGGTCGCAGATCACGGTGTTCACCGATCATGCGGCCCTGAAGTACTTAATGACCAAACAGGATGCGAAAGCTCGCCTTATTCGATGGATTTTGTTGCTGCAAGAATTCCATCTCATTGTTAAGGATAAGAAAGGGGTAGAGAATGTTGTAGCTGATCATCTGTCTCGCCTAGAGTTCGAGGATCCCACCTCGGATCTTCCCATTAGAGACTCTTTTCCAGATGAGTAGTTGTTTGCTGCTAACGAGTGCCCGTGGTATGCTGATATTGCCAATTACTTGGTAACCGGGCAGATTCCTTCCCATTGGTCTACCCAGGAAAAGCAGCGATTTTTAAGGAGTGTCCGACAGTACATTTTCGATGACCCTTATTTATTCAAGTACTGTGCGGATCAAATTGTGCGTAGATGTGTCCCCGAGTCTGATCAGCAGGGGATCATAGAGTTTTGTCATGGGGAGGCGTGTGGGGGTCACTTCTCTTCGAAGAAGACCACCGCCAAGATTTTACAGTGCGGGTTCTGGTGGCCCGATATGTTTAAGTATGTGCATACGTTCTGTAGGTCATGTGACCGTTGCCAACGGCTTGGCAAGCTGTCTTCACGTCAGGAGATGCCCCTCCGGCCCATTCTTGTGTTAGAGGTATTTGATTGCTGGGGCATCGATTTTATGGGTCCATTTCCTATGTCTCATGGTTTTGAGTATATTCTGTTAGCAGTTGATTATGTGTCAAAGTGGGTGGAAGCGATTCCCACTAAGTCTTTGGAGTCTAAAGTCGTGCTAGAGTTTCTTAAGGCTAATATCTTGTCGAGGTTTGGCGTGCCACGCGCCATTATCTCAGATCAGGGCACGCATTTCACGAGTCGGTCATTTGCGAAATTGATGGGGGAATTTCAAATCACTCACAAGGTGTCCACTTCTTACCACCCCCAGACTAATGGGCAGGCCGAATTAGCTAACAGAGAGATTAAGAGGATTTTAGAGAAAACTGTAGGTGTGACGAGGAAAGATTGGTCCACCAGGTTAAACAATGCGTTGTGGGCCTACCGCACTGCTTATAAGACCGTGTTGGGTGCTTCACCCTACCGGCTTGTTTACGGTAAGGCCTGCCATCTGCCAGTTGAGTTAGAGAAGAAGGCCTATTGGGCCATTCAGAAAGTCAATTCGAGTTTAAGTGAGGCAGGTGAGCATAGGAAGTTACAGTTGTGTGAGCTCGAGGAGCTTCGGAATGACGCGTATGAGAACGCTAGCATCTATAAGGCTAAGGTTAAGGCGTATCATGATAGGAATATCCAGCGCAAAACCTTTAAGATTGGTCAGAAAGTGTTGCTCTATAATTCGCGTCTCCATTTGTTTCCAGGGAAGTTGAGGTCACGTTGGGACGGTCCCTATGTAGTAGTTCAGGTGTATCCAAATGGTTCAGTCGACGTCCAAGACTCTAAAAATGATCATGTGTTTAAAGTTAATGGGCAGCGTCTGAAACCCTATTTGGAATTTCTAGAAGTAGGTGAACCAGATGAGGAATTGGTCAATCCTGTCTATCAGGATGACCCGGTTGCATAATTTGATAGTCATGATTTGCACGGGGAGCGAAAGCGTACAGCTGAACTTAATTGTTTGTCGGACCCGGCCCCTAGCGATAGGGGTACCCATCAATGACTTAGGTTTATAGCTCCGCACGCCGCTATTAAAATAAGGATCGTGTGCCCAGCTCCGGTTAGTAAGGGCATTTTGTGTCAGTAACATTGGATTTTTCCTAAGATCTTTTGCTTTTGGCACAATCTATGTATTTTCGTCTTTTATTTCTTTGTTCCTTATTTCTTGTCATTTGTTTAGATGTTTTTCTTCTCTCTTTAAAAAAAAAAACAAAAAAAAAAGAGTATAAATTAAAAAGCAAAAACACACAATACTAGAGTACTTTTTAATATCAGTGACATAGGGCTTTAGTTAGCTTTTCTGATAGGAGCAATTCACCGTGCACCACTCACGTCTTCCAGATTAGCCCCATCGGGGGCGGTATAGATCATAGGTTAGGCTTTGGTATTCCCGTGCTCCATAACCGCACTTGGCTCTATCTTGTGCCTGCCTAGTTACGATCTTAGGGGACGCTGGACTTAATTGTTTGGCGGAGTCCAGCGGTGACTTGGACGCTCCGAGTTCTGGTATTAACTCATGCATTTTGTACATATTACACATATTGTATATTATGTACATAGTTCTCTTTTTGGTTGTTTGTTTCTTTGTGTTTCGGGTTTTTCATTTACAAGATCTCATCAACGCATTATTGTATCGGACTTTTAGTAGTCCGTCTTTGTGGTAGTTTTCCGTTAATGATCCGTGCTTTCCGAAATTGTCCCTATCGGTGGCAGCTTAGGTCTGTGGGTGAGATTTGCTTTTGTTCTTGTCTCACTTTGTTTCGACCAAGGGAACGCTGGGCTTAATTGCTTGGCGAGGTCAAGCGGTAAATTTTACTTCGGGCGTAATGTAACACATTTGACGGTCTAGTATAGCCACCCGAGTTTTGTCTCTTCGGTGAGACTCGGGAAGAAAAGTATGACTCGTGAGACTGCGTGAATGTCTGGTGGTGTTCTTTTATTTTCATTATTGTTTCTTGTTGTGGCCCGACTTCTATTAGCGGGCGGTACTAATGTCATATGTTGCCTAGTAGGTAGTTGGTTCTTAAGACTTTTGCAGGATGAGCATGCTACCACATCAGCCTTGGTAGTTTGGGTCTCTACGCCGGTGTGAGTGAGGCATTCAGGAGCCTCGAGCAGGGGTGCCACTAAGTGTGGCGATTGTCAGTCCGATAAAGCATTGGCGCGGCTCTATGTGACTAGCTGTGGACCTCGTGAGGTCCGAAGGAGCGAATTCTGGAAGCAGTTCTAATGACGAAAAGCAACAGTGACAGTAAATTCCTCGAACATCGGTCGAGGTCACGGTGGTTGGCTGCCACCCCAGGTTCACTCTTTCCTTCTTTTTGCTCTCATTTTTCTGTGTCTCCATGCTTTGGGGACCAAGCGCATTTCAAGTTGGGGGAAGGGGTGTACTTTGTACACTTGCTTTTATTTTTATTTTTATTTTTGAGCGTTGTTAGTTGGTTTAGGCTCCATTTTTATTTTTGTCTGGGGATACAATTGTTATGCTTGTTTGTATGAGTTAGATGATCATGCTAGATTTTTGTCTTATTGTTTGCCTGTTTAACTCGTTTACATGCATATATCTGGTATCTCTGTTTGAGTATTTTCGCAACATAAGCAATGTTGAGTAGATGTTCCCACTCAGTTCACAGTGTGTCCTGAAAGCATTCCCATGTTTCTTTGTTCTTTGATTTCCGCAATTGCATAAAATAGTAGGCGTTTTTACCACTTGTCGTAGTCTAAATATTTTGCATGCATGATTGAGAGTTGGAAACGTGCTTAGGGGATGAAACAAGGCAGTTCTTGTGTGATTAAACCACTATATGAGTCCCGTTGATCCATTTTTAGACCAGTCCGTGTCAGTCAACTCTGTGTCACACTTAGGAAACCGGTGTTTGGATGGGGTGTTAGTTCGATAGTCCAGCTCTGTGCACATTTGAGAGGCCTCAAACTGATTGGATAAAAGAAGCATCGTCATTTTTGGGGATTTAGAAGTTTTGCTTTTTGGGTGCTGTGTCTTGGTTGAAAAAAAAAAAGAGAAAAGAAACCTAAGCCTTACTCCCAGCCCAAAACCCCAAATCCTTAAACCATTTTTAATCCCAGCCAACAAGAGAGAGAGTTTAAAAACAAAGGAGAAGTCAACTGCCCCCTTTGACCGTTTACTTAAAAAAAAAAAAAAAGGGATACGCATTCGGGAGCGCTACACCAAAAGTGGTGTAGCGCTAGGGTTATTAATTAAAAAAAAAAAAAAAAGAGCTGAACGGTCAAGGTGGGGGTTCCACCCATTAATCCATCTTCATCAGAAACTCCCCACTTCCCCATATCCCACGAATCTCTCCTCTCTCTCTCCTCCATCACCATCATCTTCCCCACTTTTCTTTCAACTTCCAGACCTCCAAACTCCATAACCAACCTTAAACCCTAACCCTCCAAACTCCATATCTCCCTTAAAATTCCACCAATCTTCACCAAAATTCACAAAAAAACACTCCTCTCACCCTCCTCTACCATAATATCCAACCCAAATTCCATTCTAACCCCATAAAATTTTCAGATCCGAAAATCCCAAACCAACCTTTTTAGCCCAAAACCCACCAAGTATGGCACCCAAAAAGCAAAATTTAGGCAAGGGGAAGGCAGTGGCTGGAGCCTCTAGCGCGCCGGTGGAAGTTCCAAAAAGCCGGGCTAAGCGGAGGGATCGAGAGCAGATTGACAGAGATAGTCAGGCGGAATGGGAGGCTTCCATTAAGGAGCGGGGCGTGAAGAACGAGAGGCACATTGTTGATGATGGGTTTTGGCCGGCAAACTTTGAACCTTTTGCCGCCATTCGGGACCAAGGTCTAAGGTATTGGTTCGATCCTAATCCTGGGTATAACAATGCTTTATGTGAGGAGTTTTATAAGAATATGGTTGTGCCGGAGCCGGGTCACTTTTTGGCTCCGGGTGCCCGGATTACTTCACGAATAGGTAATACTCCAGTTTTTGTTGATGTGGCTGAGATAGCCACTGCTTTAGATTATCAGAGGCCCACGAGACCTGTTAATTTCCCTAGGCCGGATGAAACTTTTGATCAGAATGAGATAGCTGGATATCTGTATGAGCACCGAAAGAATGCTAGGATTCCTCACTGGCCTGGTAGATTCACGACTACGTATAGGTTTATCAACCAAGTGGTTTGCTTTAATTTGTATCCTCGGGGTTGGGAGGGCGCACCCCAGAAATCTGTTGGAAACTTGATGTATGCATTCATGGGTGAGGACACGGTCTCTGATTGGGCCCTATATATTTTTGGGCAAATGTGTGATTTTAGAGATGCTCCGACTACTTTGAGGATGCCTTTCCCGTGCTTAGTTACCAAAATTTTGAGGAGTAGAAATGCTTCGGGAAAGCGATTCTATAGTAATGATGATCTACTGCCGGGGGATTTGGATTCCTCGTTTATTCAGCGGAGTATGGCCCAGTTAAGAGGGATAGAAGGATCGTTACTGTCTCCACCACCGGCTAGTGCTAGTACTAAGACTTGGCTGGAAAAGATTTTTGGTTGTTTGACGGGCCTTGCTAGGAGCCAGCGCAAGTTGAAGAGAGAGCAAAGGCAGTTGGCCCGGAATCAGGCAGACTTACTTGAGAGGCAGCGCCACATGGAGGCACAGCTGTCTGGGCAAAATCCAGGGCCTTTCCAACCCAGGAGGTGGCCGGCATTAGAGGTGAGCGATGATTTTGCGGATGAGCCTGAGGAGGAGGAGCATTCGGATGCTGGAGATGGTAACTGAGCATAGAGCTGGGATGGTGGTGGTGTTATTTTATGTTCCATTGTCGAGTCATGTCAGTTTTTGTGTTATTTCATGTGTTTTGTGAGTCGGTGGATTGAGTCTTGTCATTCAGATATTGTGTAATAATTCGTACTTTGTTATGTTTGTGGCTGATGTTTTGTGTTGAGCACCGGTGTGGTGCAGGAGTCAAGGTGGCGGCCAGTCAGGGTAGACTAACCATGCGTTTCTATAGGCCGCTACCCTTTGCATGTTCCTTGTTTTTTCGTAACCACGGTCGTTAAAAGCCAATGAAGCCCTTAGTTGACCCAATGCACGTTGTTAACTCTCTTGCATGCATGTTTTATATTTAGCTATGAACATGTGGTATCTTTATTCCGTTGAGCTTTCATTGTTTTAATTGGCGTTAGTTTGATTGGCACGTGGTGATTTTTGTTCCATCTCACGTTGGTCGCCAAGCGCCTCGCATGGGATGTTGAGTGTTCCGGTGAACAAGAGTAACATTGTAACTTTGTGGGGACATTTCATCTCTAGTATGTTTTGGTGCGAAATTGTTCAAATAATAGCTAGGGCATGCATGTGACTGAGTTAAAGGTGGCAATGAGGAGGAAATTTTTTGTTCACTAAATTTTTATACAGGTTGCATAACTCTCGTATCCCCTGTTGAGTCTTGTTTTGTTATTTTTATTTTTTTTTGGTTGCTAGGGACTAGCAACGCTCAAGTTGGGGGATGTGATAGGCGCGTGGAATTCATGAATTTAAGCGCCTAAGTAGGGAAATTAGCGCGTTAGACGTGCGATTAATTCTCATTTTCCATTTAATGCGTGCACGTGGTTGGATTTTGTGTTTGTGCCTAATTTGCAGGGAATTGAGATGTTTTGGCGCTAATGAGAAGTATCCGGAAGGCCGTGATGGGGCTCGAGAGCGAGAAGGGCCGTGGAGACTAAGTATTGGAGTGAAATTGACTTTGAAATCACCGTAGTCAATCGTGAGCGCTACAAGAAATTGGTATAGCGCTCAGAATTGGATAGCAAAGTCCTCAAACAGATCAGAGAGCTCGCGAGCGCTATACCCAAAAGGGTATAGCGCTACCTAAATGCTAAGAGGTCAACGGCCAAACGTCAGCAGGTCAACGAAGCACGTCATAAGGCGTTCGCGAGCGCTACACCATTTTTGGTGTAGCGCTACCGAGGGGTTTAGGGGCCTCTCAAACGGCGTCGTTTTGGGTTGGGTCGGTTCGAATTCCGATTATTATTAGGATTTTAATTGTTTTTAAGGGGATTAATATAAATACCTCGTTTTAACTTAGTTTTAGGGTAGATTTTCATTCCAGACTTTTACGTAGCAGCTTTTCACTAACGTTGTTTTGTTTTTCTCCCAGTTCTTAAGTTTTCAAGTTTTCTGCACTATTTCCTTCAATCGCTTGGATTCTGGTAACGTTTGAGATTTTCTTCATCAATTAAAGTTGTTCGTTATTAATTACTCTATGTAGATCTATTCTTTTTATTTTCCGCTTCTTTTAAAATAGATGATCATGTTTCGATCTAGGTTTTTATTTCCTGTTACTTCAAGCATGTGTGAGTAGTTCCTTAGGGTGCAGCCACGGAACGAAGGCGTCCTGTGACTAATTTAATCAATATTTCACCTCGGGTACGAATTCATTTATTTTTCCAACAATTTTGGGATACGAAAGAGAATCCTTTTCTAATAAACAAAACCCAGGCATCATCAGATTTCAAATGCGCATGAGGGCTGGTGACAGGTGGTAGGCATTTATTGGGAACCCCCTCTTCCCTTATTCTGAAATCAGTGAATTGAATAATTGTGTCCCGAGTGAATATTGGTTAGGCTAGTTGCAGACACTGGGTTCCCACGGCTGTACTCTCCTTTAAATTCATAGTTATTAATTCAATTTAGTAATTTAGTCAATCAATCAAATCGAACAAAGGGTGGCTACCTAAGAGCCAGATTAAATTAGAATTCATCACATTTAAGTTAAGCACCGTCCGTCCGTCTCTGTGGTTCGACTCCGGTACTTCCGGATTTATTGTGCTACACTGGTCGAGAGTCCTATGCTTGGGACGCGTTTTTAGTCTAAATTTATTAACACCCGACAGGTCAAGCACAACTCAACAAATACAAGAAATAAGCCCATTATAGGGTAGAAACAAAGAAAGAAGGGAAAAAGCCCTCTACAGGAAGAACACCCACACGCAGGTGGGGAGACTCGAACTCCTAACCTCCTAATGAGATGTAAAAGTCCTGACCAACTAAGCTAGCCCCAGTTGGCTAACTTAGCCTTGATTTGTGGGGTAATTTTTATTTTGAATTTCGTAAATATTACAGTATGAAAGATCCCCACTAACAGACACGTGATTTTTACAATTAATATTGACACATGATTGACATTCTATGTACCTGTAACTATCTTTTCTAGTCTAGACACTAAAGAAATATTATGAAAGATCCCCACTAACTGACACGGGATTTTTACAATTAATATTGACACATGATTGATATTCTGTGTACCTAACCATCTTTTCTAGTCTAGACACTAAGGCCCCGTTTGATAACAGTGATAGATGGATGAGATTTGTAAGGAGATGGGATTAGGATTGGGATTCGTAAGGAGATGAGATTGGTAATGAGAAGGGATTGATAATGAGTATGTTTGTTTGGGATGGGATTAGATAATGGGATTGGATTGATAGAAGAAATTGGTAATGAGAAGGGATTGGTAATGAGAAGGAGATGGGATTGGACTATTAATACCAAGTCCCACGGGGTATTTGTAATACCCCCCTAATCTCCGGCTTGCTAGTCCATTGGATTCGTAATCCTAACTCATTTTTGGTTACCAAACAAAGTATTGGTAATCCCTTGGGATTGATAGTCCAATCCCAAGGCCGAATCCGGTTAACAAACGGGGCCTAAAGAAATATTGAACCCAATTGTCGTGAATTTTCAAAATTTGAAATTGTTGGATAGGTTGGTTATTCAACATAGAATAACTATTCGAATCTATAAGATTCGATATTCACTACCTAATTCCACAAGTAACAAATTAAAATTTAAAATTTAAACCGTGGCATCACGTGGGTGAAAAGGCTTGAAAGAGAAAATGTTGTTCCGGGTAATGAGATTACAGATTATTACTATAGAATATGGAAATTCCCTCTAGTACCATTTGTATTAATTTTAACCCCATAGTTTACGTTCCGTCTCAATTTGGTCCCTTTCGCTAATAGTGTGATTAGAAAAGATAGAATTCACACAAAAAAATTTGTCATTTCTCTTGCCATAGGGACGAAGTTGAAAAAGAAAGTCAATACAAAGACTGTGGGTAAAGTCATTGAAAAACAAAACATGATACATATAAATTTAACTAGGTGGTTGCTTATCTAATTTCCTATTATATTCGTTTGAAAATTTTAAGGGAAAATTTTACAAATGGTCCCTCTAGTTTGCATGAATTCTCATTTTCGTCTCTCTAGTATCAATTGTGTTACTTTTAGCCCTATAATTTGCATTCTGTCTCAATTTCGTCCCTCTCGCTTAGGCGTTAATGAAACAAACGGAATTGGAGGACAAAATTGACATTTCCCTCACAGAGGGACTAAATTGAGATTTCGTGCAAACTAGAGGGACTATTTCTACAATTTTATTTTTTACTTTTGTTTTTGTAAATAAATTTAAAATACATCATATGTAATATATTATCTATATCACAAAAAAATGAGAAAATTCGAAAAGCAACCCATATGTTAAATGTCTTGGTATTGTATTTTTTTTTGGAATTGAATTTTCACTTTCGTTATTTTCTTTGTCACATGATTAAAAAGAAAAAAAATTTCAGTAGTATTTAGAAATCTTGTAATTGTGTTTAATTAAGCAATGAAACACTATTGAATATTAAGAGATCTAATACATTAAAATATGGGTATAAGTGTATTTATTTTGGGACTTACTCATAAGATCACTCATATAACAAATAAATACGGATTTTGAACATTTTTTTATCGAGTGAAAAATAAGGAGATTATAAGAACATGATACAAAGACATTAGCTAAGGGGTTGATTTGTGTATTTTCTAATATTTTTGTAATTTGCAATGAAATATAAATTTTGGCCATGAATTCCCTCTGTTCCGATCGCATTGTTAGTGAGAGGGACGAAATTGAGACCGGATGTAAACTATAGGGATACATTTCTAGCCAAACACCACCAGTCGGGGTGTCATTGATTGGTTCTGAATTAATAGGTAGCAACCGATTATTCACTTTTTCGTGACAAAATATTTAGTCATCGAATGGCACTATAGGTGACGAAAAATAGATTTCATCACCAGGTAGGAATCCTCGACAACCTTTAGTCGACAATTTTTTTTCGTCACCTATATTATTTGTGACGAAAAACATGCAATTTGTAACGATTTTCATTCGTCACCCAATGTAATTTTTCTTGTAGTGAACATGTGGCGGAACTGGAATTCTGAATTAGGTAGCAACCCATTTTCCTTGTTCCTTTTTAGCTCAAATTTGAGTAAGTATTTGAGCAAAAGTTTCATTTATGAAGCTCTCCAATATGTAAACCTAATTTAAGCTCAAATTTGAGTAAAAGCTTTAAGACATGTTTATAAATTTGGTAGGCAAAAAATAGCCTTGCAAAATTTGAGGAAAAAACTCACGTCCGCCTTGATTTGAGGGAAAAATTCAAGACGAAGAAGAAGGAAATAATGTTTTTTTGGGGGTAAATTGGAAATAAATGTTAACCAGCACGGGAGGGATTTTTCACTTAAGGAATCACAAGAAACTCATACATGATACACTAGGCTAGAATATTACTGTAGTAAGTCAGTCAGTCAGTGGCCATCAAGTTTTCAACTCGAGATCGTGGTGACTTTGGAACACGAACCCAACTAGCTAGGCCGGCTTGCAAGTTCGCATGAGAGTGCATGTAGTATTCAAATCGAGATCGATCGCGGTGACTTTGGAACACGAACCCAACCAGCTGGGCCAACTTGCAAGTTCGCGGGAGAGCGACTGTACCCGATAGTACCTCTCCGATTGAAATTGTCATTGATATTTTTTTTGGCTCGGCATTGAAATTGTCATTGATGACGATATGTTATCCAGAAAGTGGGCATATTATATTTATATGGATTTTGTCCACAGTCCCAATCAAACACGTGCTTCATTTAACCATATACTCCAGTACGAACTAATTGAGCAATAACTTAAGTCAAAAGCGTGTGTTGTGTGGAAAATTAATCTCCACTGCTAAATTGATCACGTGTATATTTCAATTATAGAGCTTTATATATATAAAATGAAACAACCAATGTAACACGGAATCCGTGGGGTGGCTTGCTTTTTTGGGATGGGGCCTTGGTGGGGTGTGTTTTGGTTTTTGGGTGGGGGATGTCTTGTCCTGAGTGGGGGTGGAGGTGTCTTTGTTTGTGAGTGTGTATTCCTGTGGTTTTGGTGCTGTTTCGTTGGGTCTTTTTGGGGGGTGGCCTTGTTGAGCGTTGTTCGGATTGATTTTTTGTCAATCCTTGGAGCTTGAATAACTTGCTCTCATATTATTGTTCTTCTTTATTTATATTATATCCCTTTTTCGTAGTTCAAAAAAAAAAAATGTAACACCGAATCCATGAAAATAACACCTTTTTAATCTAGCACTCGTATAACAAATAAGCAAGCTAGCTTAGTGGAAAAGTTTAGTTCAATTTTCCAAGAGGTATATGGTTCAAGTCTTAGAGGCCTCTTTTTTTCTTTCCCATAATAAAGCGCCATCAGGACTGGAGCCCATGGGCGAAAATAACACCCACTTCAAGAAATTGTACTTATCTGCTGATCAAAAAAGAAGAAGCTATAAATACGTAGTAGCTTGACTAACTTGTTTTGTCTAATTGTAACTGGCCAATTACGATGTTTTATGCATGTGATCCATCAATGAGTAGATTTTTTTATTTTTATTTTTTTGCCAATATTGTATACATTAGTGAGGGTTAGTGAGGTGTTAGAATTAGCACATGGGGATTCAGAAGCTATCCAAAGCCCTCCAAAGCTCGCCCCCTCGTGGGGCTCGAATCGAGACCTCCACGAGGGGGGAAAGGAGACAACCAATTACACTAGCAGTGGTTTCTATCAATCAGTAGATTACTTTTTGATAATTTCCGTTTTGTAGTGGCCTCGGTTATCAATTCGGTGACTTGGCCATATGATGTGAGCCGACGTTTGAAGAAGGTCCGGGTCGCAGCTTGATACAAGTCTCCCTCGGTACACTGTTCGGTTGTGTGCTCGGAAATAGGCCTCCGGGTACTTCGGAGCTACCAATAGCATTGTATTTGTTCCGGTATTCCCGAAGACACCTAGGAGAAACGGTTATGCCAGGTGGGTCCCATGAGGATCATGCAGCGGGTGTAATCATTGGGATCAGGTCTGGCCATGTGCTCCGTAACCGCTTCCTTCCTTTCATCATATATGACGTCACCTGAGGCGGTTACCTGAGCGTACCCTCCACGCGCTAGCTTGGAGGCCAAGTAAACATAGGTCTATAAATACAAAGGGATACTCACCTGGAAGAGGTATGCCATTCTACCATAACCCTAGACCTACACAACTCCCCTGAGATCTAACTTGATCGTCGGAGGGTCACTGGGCTGCACAAGCCCTAGTGACTTATTGCAGGTCCAGCGGCAGGAGCGCGGAGCTGCGGAGGAAGGAACCTAGCCAGAACCACGGTCAAGATCCTGATAAATCGAACCCCTACACGTTTCACGTACAGAACTGCATAAATCTTTGCTTGAATTGGTGCTTGTGTTGTTATGACTTGTGAATGTAATTTTAAGTAGGTTGATGACTTTTACACTCCATAATTTTATAAATACACTCCGAAACTTGCGATTTATGTAGCACCTCACGAAACACATTAGAAGCCAAATTTTCGAGTGCATGTACAAGAAAGTAGAGTGCAAGAATCATTTTCCTTTTGCGATAGCTATTGATACAGATTCTACAAGAAAGTAGAGTGCAAGAATCATTTTCCATAATCAGTTTCATCCGTGTGGTTAGGAGAAAAGGGTCTTGGGTGGTCTTACCGGTGTACTTAAGCCTCTATTATCTCTGTACTTCGTGTTACGAGTTAATGAAATTTATTTTGCTGATAAAAAAAAAAAAACAATAATTTGTCCGAATCGTTTGTCAGTACGTCCTCACAAACTCACTACCAGATAGGAAGAAAAATAAAAGAAAATATGATGAATGTTTTTTCAATTCAATTCGAGATTTGATGGTGCTGCTCGATCTTTTACATTCTTTTGGTGAATGAAAGATACCTAGAAAAGTTGCAGACTGCAGAGATTATCTGAGTCCATCAAGGCTCATCCACCAGTTTCCTTCTTTTAGCTTCTTCCTCTATAGCGTTTAGCCGTACTTGACAATGGGTCAAGCCCAGCGTAAAGAGTTTCCGTAAGTTGCTGCAACTTATCGGTCTGCTTTTTTTTTTTTCTCGGCAAAAAAAAAAAAAAAAAAATTTAAAAGGGATACGAAAATTAAAGGGGCAATGGCAAGTAAAAGCAACTCGAAACCCAGATAAAAACGTACGCCAACGAAAAATCATACGCTCAGCCCCTGCAACTTATCAGTCTGTTATTCACATGGTATGTGTTGGATTCTTATTTTTTTCTTTTTGTGTAATGTCCCTTTAGGGGGCCTACATTATTAATGCATGAACTTATTGTCTATAGCATTCAAATGAAGACTATACTTTACTAGGGGTGGCAAATTGAAGAGAACCCAGACCCATTAAGAAACCTGAGCTGAGCCGAACCGTAATTCTATCAATTTTCTGGTTCTGTACGTTTGAAGTTCCGTTGCGATAAAAAGAAACCCGAGCCGAACCGTAAACCTTCGAAAAAGCTTGGAATTGGAACCTTAAATCGCTGTGAAAAACTAATTAAATGTTCGGGCCCAGTATATTGGTTGTTGCCCAGCCGGTTAAGACTGATTTTAGCACTCCATAGTGTATAAAACAAACACAAATGAAGAGAGAGAGAGAGAGAGAGTGCAAACCGAGTTCCGATCGAAGTCCAATTTTTTTTTAATAAAGATGAAAAAATTGGCTTATTGGCTTATTTTTGTCTTTATTTAAAAAAATTAGGTTTCGATCGTAATTTTTTACTTTATAGATTTCTCTTGTCATAACGATGCAAAAATCCCTAAAAAATTGACGAAAAACTAACAAATACGAAAAAAATTTGAATAAGGACAAAAAAAATAACCCAGTTGGCTTATTTAGCTGAACGGGATTATAGTTTTGCAAAGGAAGTACAGAATAGAAAAAAGCGATGGTAATATGGTAATTAAATGTATGGTGTAATTTGGTCATTTTACTAGTAGAGGGATAGTATGGTAATTTTAGTGTACATTGATATTTTAGTCATTTTAAATTTTAGTATATAGTATTTAATTGGGCTAATGGGCGGGTCGGGTTTGCTTTTTAATAAATGGGTCGGGTTGGGTATGGATAATTAGCTTCATAGTTAATGGGTCTAAATGGGTCAATGACCCATTAAAGACCCAACCCACTTACAACTTGCCCAATTTGACCCAAACCTGCCCATATGCCACCCCTATACTTTACCCACCCTTCTTTTTTATAACTCAGGTGTTCGGACAATTTTAAGTGCGCCTCGACTAATCTTGGGAGCTTTAACTCTATTGTCCACTTGCAAGGAGCCCAATTAAAACGGAGCAAAACCCTGTATGGATTGACTCCAAAGGAATTGGTAGCAACTGATCAGAGGTTTCGATTCTAAAATCTTGCGAGACAACAAACTCCTAAATCACAGGCCCTAACCACTAGACCAGCCCGTTGAGGTTACTTTACCCACCTTTAATTCGTAACCTAACTGCTTGGAATTTGAGAGAGAGAGAGAGAGAGAGAGAGAGAGAGAGAGAGAGAGAGAGAGAGAGTTGTCCAAGTCAATGAGGATCTTTCTACCAGAGGATTATATATCGTCTCCAAACACTTGATTGGGGTGGTCCTTAATTAGCTCGTCAAGCTCGTGCACCGGGGAAGACCACATACGTGCTCAAAAACCACGCATATGAATCATATGATATATAGTTAGCTCAGCCATTTAAATTTAACAATAAATACAACGTTTTAATTTACAGCAAAGATTTAGTATATATCCACACATAATTATGGTTTACTTTTAGATACTGATATACCAAGTGTCACTGATAACGTCGCAGTTAGTCCCGCCTTTTTTTTCTTGTGCGGCAAAGAAAATTTTGTTCATCATAAATGATAAAGGAAATTGATTTCTACACTCTCTTTTTTGATAACCACACACTCTTTTTTTTAGATTTTAGTGTTGAAAGTGTATGTATTTTTTATTTTTGCTAAAAGATAATAAAAGAGAGTGGATATCAAAAAAGGAACCGTAGAAATCAATTCTCATGATAAATAGTGAAATTGGGTACAATAGTAAATTAAATCCATGAGAGTTTCAAAAAGTATATAAAACTTTTTAGAGCTGCTATTCGCAAAAACTCAACTCATTTGCAAATGAACCGAACAGCTCGTAGCTCGGCTCGAGATGAGCTTGTTCAAACTTGACTTGAGATATAAACGAATGAGCTTGAGCCCACTTCTTCAGCTCATTTGCTTAACAAGCCGAGTTTGAATTCCCTAAAAGCTTGGCTCATATAGGCTTGCAATCCGCATATATTAATAATATTATTATATATATTATACTTTACTATCCGGAGTATAAAATTTCAGAATTGTTCCTCGGCAACCACACATGGCTGCTAAGTGTCTGTGGGAAATGAAGGATTTATAAAAGAGGGAGTACTTGGTGGGTCTTGGTTTGTCGATGTGGGACAAACACAAATGAAGGGAAAGGAGAATTTGATATCTGTTGTACAAAGGATCTTCTTTAAGTAGAAGAACACCCAACCCAACTCTCTCCAAGCCGTACCTCCCCCATGGGATTATAGAGCTTGCTAGAGCCGAGCTCGAGCTTTAGTATATAGTTGTGAGCCGAGCTCGAGCCATGATCTAGTAGCTCAACTAGAGTTCAAGCCTACTCTTACTCTTGCGAGCTGAGTCTGAACATGCCAAAACTTGGCTCGGCTCAATTGCAACCCTATCTATGAGCCTCACAGAAAACTTCTCTAGTTTTGTCTTTTTTTTTTTTTTTTGGAACACGATAGAAATGCATTGATTGAAGGATAACAGTTGGTAATAGATTATGACTGCAAGGGAAAAGGGAGAAACGACAACAAATATATACAAACATAAAGGAGCTATGTAAACAAAAGCTAGCTGAGGGCCAGTAGTTGCTCCGGTCCAAAAAGAGATTCCCTTGGTAGCTGAAGATGTAGAAGGGGACAACAACACCCGTTTGGCTAAACAATGAGCCGGGTGTGTGTCCTTGTGATCAACCTTGGATAACATGCAAAAAGCTAACTTCGAGAGATCTTGACCAAGGTTGTGCAACAAAAAGCTAGTTCTGCCTTTATCAATATTCGGGGAGAACACTAGTTTCAACACCACTTTTTTTTTTTTTTTGAAAATGAGTTTCAACACCACTTAAGTATGTGAAAAGTTGCAAAAGAGCTATATGTGTGCACTAAAAAAAAACCTCTAAATTGAAAATGTGCACTAAAGAGCTCTGAATGGAATAATCACATACATCCAAGAAGAACAATAAGATAGTAAAATTGTGTAGACTGCAACCTTCGAATTTATCAATATCATATATATAGTCATGAAATATTCCACATATCAATCTTATAATAAGTACTAGCTTGTGAGCAGTACTACTTTTCTCGTAACTGGTCTATTATTTGAAGACTCAAAAGTGCTATTGAATCGCACCGAAGCCACCATTGTAGACTAGATTGCGTTCTTTTAAATTTATAAGTCTGAAATTTATTTCGGTAATTTTTTTTATTTTTCAAAACTTTTTGTTTAGCTTTTCGTCATAATTTTGGGGGTTAGTTGTTCGTCTCGACAAGACAAATTGGAAAAGTATAAAAATATGGACCGATGTTGAAAAAATTCAAATAAGACGATACGTTAGACAAATAAGACAGCGTTTAGTCCTTTTCTCTTTGTTTTATTTCCATGATGTTTTTCTTTTAAGATATTTCCGGACTCGAAAGTTCCCAATAAAAGAAAAGAAGAAACTTATAAAGTTGAGCTAGTACCATTGATAGAAGACCCTGCGGTTGTCGGTAGAATTCATAATAGTTAGTATATAAACTTATAACAATTTATTAAACAATTCATCGAAATGCATAGAAGCTTAAAAGATTAACATAAAATTTGCTTCAAAACTCATGAATATAAAAACTCATGCCACACAAATGTTGTGGATTCAAGGTTAATGTTATGAATTTATGTGCAAATGCTACGGATTTTTATGAAAAATGGTTATGAAATCAAGGTGAATGTTATGAATTCGATGTAAAATTTTATGAATTTAAGGTGGACGTTGAGGGGGTCCATGTATACTGTAGACACCTAAATCAGAGTATTAATTGTAGCAATCCCCATAAACCTGAATAGGTGAAACAAAGTTAGATATCACTTTTTGCTAAAAAAATGTTTTAACACTTAATTTTGCCTCTATATATAAATACCTAACCTATGTGCTTCTCTTAGGTACACTTCTAAGCAATGGAATCACCAAAAGCACTGGGCTTAGGGTGTTCACTGAGTGTTCAGGAGCTTGCCAAAGAGCCCATGCTTGCCATCCCACAACCCTACATCCGTTCTGAAGAAGAAGAACCTTCAATTCCCTCCCTGCAAACGATACCTGTTATTGACATGAATCGATTAGTATTTGGCCAAACAGATCTTGAACTAGAAAATTTGCACTTTCTATGCAAAGAATGGGGCATCTTTCAGGTTTTTTCTCTACCACATATTGATACTTAATTTTCCGAAGCAAGTTGTATAAGTACCAGTATTAGAATACGTATTTGTATCCCTGAACCGGTTATGTATATGAGTTTATCGGTCAATACAATATGTTCGTTACCAAAAATTGGCTCCAAAATCTCGACGGTGATTAACACATATGCATGTATGAACCACTTCTATATACTTGAAGTATATTTGTAGATGTAATAAGAATATAAGATGAGTATGTGTGCATGAAAGGAAGAGATATAGCTTAACATAAGTATTGATGTGGTGATGATGATGTCAATATGCAGTTGGTGAACCATGGAGTTGAATCTTCAGTGGTGGAGAAACTGAGAAATGAAATTCAAGGATTCTACAAGCTCCCTTTGGAAGAGAAAATGATATACAAGTGTAAGGAAGGTGATGTTGAAGGGTATGGACAAACCATACTCATGCATGAAAATCAAACAGTTGACTGGGCAGATAGATTTTACATGATCACCAACCCTGTCCATAAAAGGAAGGATCACCTACTCCCAGAGCTCCCTTCATCACTTAGGTCCTCTCTCTCTCTCTCTCTCTCTCTCTCTCTGTGTTGTGGAAGCTCCATATGTTATAGGCTTGCAGAACGAATCAAGCTACTCGAGTTCAACTCATATTTGGCTCATTAGAAACTCATTAAAGATGAAATCCTAACCTGATTACCTATTTTGCTTCAGATAAACAAGTCAAAGTTAACACAACTTTAAGTTCATTAAGTTCTAATGTCAAGTCAAACTTAAATAGCTCGACTCAAACTTGTTTAACAATTAGGATTATGTAGACATATGTAGATCTTTCTTTAAAATCTGGTTTAATTTTGTTTTTCCATGCAGAGAAAGCATGGAGTCTTACATCTCAGAGCTGCAAAAGCTTGCGATGACACTTTTAGGGTTGATTGCGAAGGCTCTGAAGATAGAGGAGAGAGAGATAGAAGAGATGTTTGACGACGGGATGCAAGCAGTGAGGTTGACATACTACCCTCCATGTCCGCAGCCCAAAAAGGTGATGGGGCTTACGGCCCATTCAGACGCTACCGGCATCACCATACTTCTCCAAGTCAATGGCGTCCAAGGGTTCCAAGTTAAAAGAGATGGGATTTGGATTCCTGTCAATGTCCTCCCAGATGCCTTTGTTGTCAATGTGGGAGATGTCCTAGAGGTTTGCCACATGCTCTCCCTGTTCTGTTCGACAAAAATAAAATACATCGAAATAAGTACCGGATCAAGTACATAATCTAAACGATAGTTTAAGCCTCCAAGTTAAAACAGCTATTTGATCATCGGGGGTTCTATATATGAATCTATGATATAAAAGTGATGAAGGGCTTTGGTAGGTAGACTAGATTGTGCACGATTTTTTTGCAAAATTTGCGATCATCGTATTTGAGTATCCTCACCATTTGTTAGGCCACTTACTGCTTACGGTCCATTTTGTTTTTAAGAGCAGACCTGGTAAAGTCCAGGAAAGAGAGAATAGGAAACTGTTCATGACAACAAATCAACAGTCCAGAACTCTTCTCTGGAAGGCCAAATCTTTTTTTTGGAAGAGTTTCTTTAAATTTGGACCATTCATTCGTTTTCCTAGAGGGTTTCATGGTCCAATTGTTCTAATTAATTTCTATCTTTTCTGTTTTAAGAAAGATTCATACTTGGGGAAAATCACAATTAGGGGTGTCAGATGGGTGAGTTTGGATATGTTGTAAATGCCTTTGTTGCTCTTTGATGGTCATTAACTTATTTATGGCCTGATTAGCTAGATAACTACTATTGATGTTTGTGGCTGAATTATATGCAGGATTTCAATCTCAGGACATAACTGTTTGGTTGTTATCTGTTTTTTTTTTCTCTTTTAATTTCTTCTCAACTTCTTGTTGGAAGTTTCTCCCTTCCCCCTCTTTCTCTTCCCTTTCTATCTCCCTTGATGTACCCATTATCGAGTTTCTTAATAAATTTTTTGCCTTTAAAAAAAAAAAACTACTATTGATGTTTAACTCGACCCTTTTATTTAAAGTAAAAACATAGCAGTCCCACTTACATATCTATATTTACATTTAAATATCTAATATATATTATGTGAAAAAGGTGTGGTGTTGCAAATTATTATTTTTTAATTTTTGCTTGTCTTTTCTGATTTTTTTTTGTCATTCATATCTCGACATGAATCAGAAAAATATTTAAAAAATTGGCACTAAAGGGAAAAAATTATGACAGTTATTTCAAACTTTTTTCATCTTCACTAGTGTATTCTATGTTGCTTTTGATCGTAAATTTTTACTTTTTAAACTATTCTCGTTAAGAAGAATGACCAATCCAAAAAAATTACGTGAATCTAACAAGAATTCAGAGGAAAAAAATAAAGTAATTACCAAGACAGTATTTTAGGAAGTACATGGCCTAAATGGTTGGATTAACACTACTCATATGAAAAAAACTACGTATCATACATGTTCCTCCTTCTTTCCCTGCATGTAACGTATGTATATATATACGTATGAATACCGATACTTTGTTCTATATTATTCGCCCCGAAGGTATTTTTTTTCAATTTTTTTGAACAAAAAAAATGCATGTTTTCAAAGGCCAAGATTTTTGATCCGGACATTTATTTAGGGACGGATGGAGTATTATTTTGTCCTCCAACTTACCATATATAGAGTTAATGAAACTAAAATATGTTGGGGAAATGACTATATATCCACTCTCCTCCTATCCTTATGAATTCTTCTTCTTCTTTTCTTATCATTAGTCACATGAAATTATTGAATTATATTACGTTAACTCTACATCACCTTTTCCATACGAATGACAATTTGATAACTTCATGTGAATAAAAACAAAAAAGAAAGACTACAAATAGATGTATAAACAGGAGTTTGAAAAATCATTTACCTTATTAAAAAATAGTTATCCCTCCGTCCCTTTTTTAAGTATCAAGTTTCGTAATTTTAACTTATTAAGGAGACATTAACATTACACATTCCACATCAACTTTTACCTCCACTTTTCAAAATTATCCTCCACTTTTACCCATTAACTTTTCAAAAGGACGAAATAATAATTGTACAAGCTTTTACCCATTTAACTTTTCAAAATGAACATTTATTAAGGGACAATTCAAAATAGAATACTAGACTCTTTACGAATAAGTTTATGAGTAATCTCTAAATATTCCTTCCATTGTTATCTTGTGATTTTGCAGATATTCAGCAATGGTCTCTACAAGAGCATTGAGCACAGGGCAACTGTGAACTCGGAGAAGGAGAGAATATCCATTGCTATGTTTTTCAATCCAAAGTTCCAGTCAGAGGTTGGACCTGCACCCACCCTTTTGAACCCACAAAACCCTCCACTGTTCAAAAGGGTTGGAATGGAAAAATATGTCAAGGATTTCTTTTCTCGTAAGCTCGACGGGAAATCGTTCTTGGAGCAAATGAGGAGATCGAGCTGAAAATGGAGTTGTCAAACACTATGTGATCATGTTTACCAGTTGCGGCTGGAGTACTACTTGTCTAAATATAAAGGAAAAAACAAAACCCTGGTGTGCTTTTCATGTCATCATGTTAATAAAGTATCGTATGTAAAGTCCTTCCTATTCGTTTGAATAAAGAAGCTGTCAGATTTGGATCCAATCCGGTCCATTGATAGGCCTACTGTGGGGCGGTCCAAGTTGAGTCGAAGCAGTACGTTTGTAATTTGCTCATAAGTGATGCACGCCCTACTGTTTAATCTATTTTCATTCATGTAAATATAGAGTGACAGAAAGAGTGTATTGGCTTGTATGTAAACCTGCAGATTGCGCTATATTGAATTAGGAGGTGTTCTATCATCTATGAGCTGCCCTCTCTCTCTCTCTCAGCTACGTAAAACCAAGCCCAAGGAAAGTAGGAAAACAAAACTCAACAGAAAAACTCTTAGATTCCGTTCGTTTAAGGGTTTTGAATTTTGAATTCTAATAATTATTCTTTTTCTTTTTAATCATTCCTCTCATTTTTTTCTCTACCTCTCCAATTATTACCCTTATTTTCAATCATTACTCTATTTCTCTCTATACATATTACCTACGACAAATCCAAAATCCCAAAACAAACGGGGTCTTAGGATCTCGGGACTCGATCAGCTATAAGGGCGGCACAAGTTAGTTCAGGGATTTCATCTTCATCCATATATAGACCCAGAAGATTTTTACCGCATAGCCTAGGCAGCGAACTCATGAAGAACCCGATTATTACTCTGTCTCGGCAAGAAGGAAAAAGGACCAAGAGAGTTTATTTTAAAAATTACCTTTAATATATCTTTAACCCCAAGTGGTTGGCCAAGTGGTCTTGGTCTGAGACTTAGCTAGATAATATTTTGTTCCCTCATGAGGTCTCATGTTCGATATTTCTCTTTGCCAGCTACTATTGGGCCCACCTCACCTTCACGCATAAGCGTGCGAAACGGCTGTGGGAAGGGCTGTAGAAATTAGTCCGAGGTGACAGAATGTTTTAAAATATCAGAGTTGCCTGCAATAACCTTTAATAGTAGAAGAAATTAATTGCAGAAAAGAAGAGTTAAATATTATTAGTCGAGCATAAATATATTTACGTTAAGTATATTATTATAGAAAAAAGTTACATTTATATACACACACGTAGAAGAGGAAGAAATTATATTTACGGCTTTAACAATAAATTTCCTATTTCCAATATATAAAATACAATTAGATTTGTAGGAGGACCCCACTTCAATCCATAATTAATTTTTTTTAACGTGTTTAAAGCATAATATGTAGTAGTAACATATACTTGAAGACTGCTTTGTAATTAGAAAAAAACCCAGACTGAAACAAATATGAAAGGGTAAATTTCTTATATATCCCTTCAACTTTACTTCAAATTCATCTTTAGTCATTCTAAACATGACTAGTTTCAAGGTCACCCCTCTGTGGACTTCCATCTACCTTTTGGGCAGAAAAACTAGAAGGACTAGAGTGAAATTCGGAGTAAAGTCGAAGGTACATATCAATAGTTTACCTTAAGAACGAAATTGAAAGATTTAAAATAAGTAAAGACCAAATTGAAACCTACATATAACTATGAGGATGAAATTGAGATATTTAAAAATATAATGACCAAATTAAAATCTACCCCCATAAACTGGATAACTTTTCACTTTTAGTCCACTTAAACACAATTTCCCCATTTGATTATTGAGATGAATTCATTCAATGCGTCTGAACCACAGTCCAAAAAAAATACTTACTGATATCCGTTATCTGTCCCATAAAAAATTATTTTAATATTTTTAGATATTTTTCAATATTTTTGTGTAATTCATAGTGGGCCCCACACACGTGCTGTGGCCATATGCAGTGAGCCTAGACTTACTACACAATCTAATGGGCTAAAAGTATTTTACTCGATTCCCTAAATGAGAGTCCACTTTCACTTTTTTCTTTTATTTTTATCTTCTTTATATCTTTCAATTTATAATATTTTTTTATGATTTTAAAAATTTTGACTAATAAAACTAATTGAGATCTAGTATCAAACAAGATCCATATTGAATATTTTTAGTATTATAGATTGAATGATATAAACAATTTTTTGAAATGTCCGAAATAGTAATATGAACTCTCATTTCGAAACAGAGGGAGTAAGGTTTTTCTCATCACTTTCTTTCAAATTGGACACCTAAAAATGATTCAATGCCCCTGGGGCACAATCACGTAATTCCCCAAACTATTATATTTCAAATTTGTGTAATTTCCGTCACAAAATTACACAAATATGTGACAAAGAAGAGTTTAGGTCACGGGCACATAACCCGGGGCATGGAATAATGACTCTTGGACACCAACCTAAACCGGGAGAGAATTGAAAATTGATTATTTTCGTCTCTTATTTACTCCTAGTCCTACTTTACACTGGTTCTAACTTCCAACCATAGCCAGCCTCTTAAAGAACCAGGTTCAACAATTTCGTTTTGTCTTGTTGAAGACATCACACTACCCATTCCTCTGGCAATCACTGGATACCCAATTCCAACTCCAATCTCAATTTCAATTCCAATTCCCACAGGCATGGAATCCCCACCTGAAGTAGTCAACTTTGGGAAATCTATAATAGTACCCAGTGTTCAACAACTGGCCAAACAGCCCCTCGACAAACTCCCACCCCGGTACTTGCACGACTTCGTCTCGTCGGGGTTGAGGACGTCGGACGATTCGTCTCTTCTGTCGGTGCCGGTGATTGATCTTCAAAGCCTGGTTTCAGGTGACCTCATGGATTACGAATTGGAGAGGCTACATTGTGCTTGCAAAGATTGGGGTTTCTTCCAGGTCCAGTTTTATTTCAACTACTGTTTGCTTCATCATTCATGTTACCAAACACCGTCTTAGTCTGTCTGTGTCCCATAGTTTTAAAAACCGGCTGCTACGTAGCGGCTTTTCAGACCTCTGGTACTGCTACACCCCGCTATATCGGCTACCCAAAATTCACACCTCAGTATCCGATTTTCTGCCCACTACAGGTGCGTTGGTGCCAAAAACGATTTCAAAATATTCAAGACTGCTACACCGGTTCCCGTTACGTATCATTCGATGGCTCGATGCTACTCCTCTACAGCTATTTAAAGCTGTTATGTCCCTATGTTTTTTTTGGGTACATCAGAAATTTAGGCCCAGTTCAGTTAAGTTTCTTAATTTTTAAGCATTTATTTTCCGCTTTACGAGATAGCTTATTCTCTCACTTACTGTAGTTAGTAGTTAGTGGTACACACCGTCGGTCCCTTTCTTTGTTTTGGTCGAAGGTATATGTGCCTTTCCTTGAAAAAGTGAAGTTGGATTTGGTAAAGGACTAAGGATTCTGCTCACCTCGTACCCAATCCCACTAAACCCATCCAAACTTTAATTTTTTGGGTTCTGACAGGACCCACAGAGCCAAAACAATGATCGAAACTATTCATTTTGTACTTCCAACTAAGAACAACATATGTGAAAAACACGAGTTTTTATACAATTTGTTAATGTACTCATCGATGACCGGTCAATCTGGTGTTTTTTTTCCTGATTTTGTTATTAGCTATACGACGTACAAAATGAACGGTTCAGATCGCTGTTGTGAATTCATAATGGGAGTTTGGATGGATTTGG
The DNA here is from genome assembly GCA_018127125.1 of Rhododendron griersonianum. Taxonomy (NCBI): domain Eukaryota; kingdom Viridiplantae; phylum Streptophyta; class Magnoliopsida; order Ericales; family Ericaceae; genus Rhododendron; species Rhododendron griersonianum. The sequence continues at coordinate 31,171,340 of CM030800.1, forward strand.
TTGGATAATAGTAAGGAGGTGAGCTGACCCCGTTTGGATAATAGTAAGGACTAAGGATTCTAGTCATGCCATTTGGCTTGACAAAGTCAGCGGCCACTTTCTTCACTTTATATGATTCAAGTACGATTATCTCGAGAATTGGTGGTGGTCTACTTGGATGATATCGTGGTTTACAGGGTGATCCGGCCGCCACTCCCATTGTCCATCCTTTTATAGAACGGGTAGTTAGGGAGTTCTTTGATTCCTAAGTTAGGCTTTCTCTTGAATCTTTCCTTTTCGTTCAAGGGATATTGCCGGCAATGAAGGTGCCTATATCAAAGGTTCAATATTTCTCTTAGTTGGTCTTTTATCTTGTTTGCCTCAATATTTGTTTGCTAAATCAGGTTATAAATCATGGAGTGAGTATTGAACTGCTAGAGGAATTCAAGAGGGAAATCGTAGATTTTTTCAAACTTCCGTCGGAAGAGAAGAAGAAGTTGTGGCAACAGCCAGACAACCATGAAGGTTTTGGGCAGCTCTTTGTGGTATCAGAAGAGCAGAAGCTTGATTGGTCTGACATGTTCTATATTACCACTCTTCCATCAAGTCTGAGGAGGACTCAACTTTTTGAACTTCTACCTCCAAACCTCAGGTCTCTCTCTTTTCTTTTTGGTTGTGTGGGTGTTTTCTTGTCCTTGCCTTTTGATGTAGCGAAAAGCGTGTAGAGAAAAGAAACAGAACAACGGTTTTGAATCTGTTAATTTTGGAGCAAATGCTAGAAGCGATCCTTCTATTAACCCGTTGATTCACAAAGTATACAGAAAATGAAGGCATTCAAAGTAGGTTGATTCACACAGAATACCCATAAGTTCGAAGAAAATATATAGAGTATTCAAATAAGGATGGCATAAAATGATTTTCTGCAGGGCAACATATGTCCTGAAAGAAAAGCATGCCTAAAATGTGGTCAAAACAAGGGATTTTAATTGAAACTACACCGGTTACACCGGTTCAAGTGTCGACAGTTAAGATGATCTTGATGGCCTCCTCGAGAGCAGAGTCTCTTGAATGTTTTTGAGCTCAATAGCTAAAATTGCCTCTGAATTGGCCAACTGGGTCTCAGTAAGCCTTGTCATGATCTCTGGCCACCATGTACCCTTCTGCTGTGCTTTCCATATCAATTCTTGCAGGTCACAACTGTGTTTGGCTGCATCAAATGCAAGAAATGTATGCTTAACTGTGTAGTTAGTGAGTTAGTTAGTCAGTCTTAACGCAACTTAAATTATAAATCTCACAAATTGTATGGAATCCTGTTGGGGGGGGGGGGGTTGTGAGTCTCATCTGCGAAAAGACAGTAGTGCATTAATATTGATTTTCCTAGTTCAAAGGAAAGGATGACATGATTTTGGTTTCCAAATCGAATGTAGAGAAACATTGGAAGCATACTCTGTGGAAGTGAGAAAGCTAGCCATGACCATCCTAGGTCAAATGGCTAAAGCTCTAAAGATGGACAGTGAAGAAATGAGGGAGCTATTCAGTGATGGGGTGCAGTCCATGAGAACGAACTATTATCCTCCATGCCCTGAGCCGGACATGGCCATCGGCTTCAGCCCGCACTCTGACGCAGATGCTTTAACCATTCTCTATCAACTCAACGACATCAACGGCCTCCAGATCCAAAAAGAAGGGAAATGGGTACCTGTTAAACCAGTGCAAAACGGTTTTGTAGTCAACATTGGTGACATCATGGAGGTATTTTCGGTCTTTTAATTTACTGCGTAGTGCTTATTGGCGTATTGTCCCAAGAGCTTTCACCGCAAAAAGTTCTCGTTGCATTTTGTTTTAATTTCATATATATCCCCATCACCAAGGACAATGAGTCGCTCTAATTGGGACTTCCAGTCCCCATGAATCTCTCAATTAAGTATCTCAGGATTCATAGTGAACCTCAATGCAGCTACATTTGAAGATATAACTTGTCGATCTAGTCGCCAAAGTAGTCATATAAGGATAACTGTTAGTACTATATCGACGATATCACACAATAATATTCTATTAACGATCCCTGGAAGAATTAATCTTAGTACATTTCAATTTACTGCTCAACTTCTACGAAATCGATGCCTTTCGACTATACAAAATATGTACAAGTAAACTGGTGTGGACTTAGAGGTGGTGGTAGACTCATACTGGGCAGCAAAGTGGATTTCTTACCTCTTCCATTCGAGAGTTCGCATATTTCTGTCCATTGCAATTCATGTGACAGTTCTATTACTCCAAAGCCAACACCAAAACTCATATTTTAGGATAACAGTTCGAGAAAGGTTTAAAGGGCTTCAAAAAAGAGGACTTCCGGTTGGCTTGATACCGAATGTCACTTGTTGCTTCCACACTCAGAGGGCCGATGAAATTTTGAATTGGTTGCAGTTTCTTAAAAGGCACAAATGATCCCAGTACTTTCTGATAGGGGATCAACACGACCATATAATTGAAGAAAGGCTACTTATAGTTGGACGCGTTTGGACACACCCTGTTTGGCTACTTATAGTTGTCATTTGTCGTTACAGATTGTGAGCAATGGTGTGTACCGGAGCATTGAGCATAGAGCAACGGTGAACTCAACCAAAGAAAGGCTCTCCATTGCTACATTTTACAGCTCCAATTCGGACTCGGAATTAGGCCCTGCGCATAGCCTCATTGGACCAGACCATCCTGCTGTCTTTCGCCGGATGCCCACAGAGGAGTACTTCAAGGAATTCTTTGCGCGGAAACTCAATGGTAAGTCGTACCTTGATTTCATGAAAAAAGAAACCGTGGATTGACCAATGGTCTCTACAAGAGCATTGAGCACATGGCAACTGAGAATTCGAAAAGGGAGAGAATATCCATTGCTATGTTTTTCAATCCGAAGTTCCAGTCAGAGGTTGGACCAGCATCCAACCTTTTGAACCCACAAAACCCGCCACTGTTCAAAATGGTTGGAACGGAAAAATATGTCAGGGATTTTTTTTCTCGTAAGCTCGACGGGAAATCGTTCTTGGAGCAAATGAAGAGAGCTGAAAATGGAGCAGACAACACTAGTATTTGATGGCTACTAGTTGCTGGGCTTGTCTAAAAATAAAACAGAAACAAAAATGCTGGTGTGCTTTTTTCATGTAAAATACTGTTAGTCCTTTTTTCTTTTTCTTTTTCTTTTTTTTAATAACTGGATGTCTGGGCTTAGTCGCTTGAATATAGAAGCTATGGGGTTGGACCAAGTAGAGTCGAAGCAATAGGCATTGAGCCCCAGCTTGTAATTTTCTCATCAGTGATGCCGATTGTCTGATGTATTTTCATGTAGAAATATAGTATACAGAAGGAATGTATTGCAGTATTGGCTTGTGGCTTGTATGCTGAGGAGACTGCGTGTATTTTCTGTTCGGGATCACTAGTGTTCTCCTAATTGATCGAGAAGTTTTTGGGTGCCGGTAGGGTACTGCCATGTGATACCTGCTCAGCACCCAAAACCCAAAAATTTTTCTGATTGATCAAATCCCTTTCTGCTACGCAATTATAGAGCTACTGAAACTTGTGAGTTGTGACTCATATTGGTGTACATAAACCTGATTTCGGTGGGATATTTCCTTAAACAAACTAGGCATATGTTTTTGTTTGAAAGGCAAATTTTTTTTATTTAATCTCTGAAGTTGTTACAAAGATTAACCGAAACAAAGAATGTTGGTATCATATCCCTAGCCCTAGATCCAATTGAGTTACAAAGCTAAGAATAATCATATGTCCATCCGAGACTTAAACTTGAAATTATCAAGAAGCCAACCAAGAAACATTCATTGGTCTAAGCCCAAAAAATAGAAAAAAAACTTTATCAAACCTAAAAGAAAACACCACCTCCACCACGAACTCCGCTGAAACAGCCACCACCATCAGAGCACAACCCGAGTCCCGATTAGCCCGGGCCCAAATAACGGCAGTAAGGAAGACAGCCCGTTGAATAGACGCGGAGAAGGCAACACCAAAACCAAACAAAAAAAAAAGAAACCCAGCTGCCCTACTTGCTGACCACCGAAGACCGACCTACTGAATCAGCCCGCTGTAACCACTGCCTTCGCTGAGACCAAACACCACCACCGAGTACCACCTAGAAGCTCTCCCCCCAAGCCCAAACTGGCGACAAGAAGTCGGCCGCCCACACTAACATGCAAATTGTAAGGTCGACTTTTTTTTTTGGCAAATCCCATGACAAACACTCCAGAATCAGTACTAGTTACAAGTTACTTCTGATTTTGCCAACAAAAATTTCTACAACCACATCCGAATACACATCACTCACACGCCCACACTAACATGCATGATGAGTCCCACATACACTAGACTGACTGTGGAATGTGCGGAACGCGCCACTTATGTGATGAGTGTGGGTGCGTAATTAAATGGGTGTGATGCTAGCTAGCATATCTCTCCTTTTTTTTTTTTTGAATCAGCAACAAAATTTATTATAAACTCGACAAAGGGTACATCGAGGGTTTAGGAAGCCAAATACAAGCCTCAATAAGAAAATGAAGACATATAATATGGCTGAAAACAAAAGACAAAAAGAAAGATTACATCCAACACTAAATTCAAAATAATACTCCAAAGAGTAAATGCATCTTGAGGTTGAAAGAGCAGGCAGCAAAGCGGATGAGATCGATGAAATCCAACATGGCGGCAAAACTTCTGTCTTCCTATCATAGGTAGATCTATATATTATGACAACTTGATTAATTAACTTCTATGGTGACTCATCTTTCTTTCCATTCTAGTGCACCCCACTCTTTCACCAATGGCCTTGATTTCATTGAAGTCCCCACCAATGCACCTTGATATGATAAGAGATGAATTTTTTTTTTATCGGCAAAAATAAATTTCATTAAACTCATAACACGAAGTATAGAGATAATAAGGGCTTGGGTTCACCGACATGAACAGCAAGGTGATGAACAATGGGCGATGAACAGTACCTGCGATGAACAGTAATTGGTGAGCTAGGATTAGGATTATGATTTTAGGAATTATGTACAGAGGCTAGGGTTTAGGTGGTTTAGGATTAAGGTTAAGATCCTGCTCTGATATCATGTTGTGAGAGAAAGAAGAAAAAGTGTATAAGGTGTTAACTTAGGGGTTGTTTGATAACCTAAATTCAGCACTTAAAACTGAATCAATTAAGTAATAAGTGATTCAGTAGGTTTGATAACCATATTTGACATTGCTTAACAAATTAAGTGTCACTTAAAATGTAAGCTAAAAAATTGAAAAAAATTAAGTAGCTTTGAGCTACTTAATTCTGGCTGAATTTTGTATACTTGCATTCAACCACTATACCACCACCACAACCACTCCTACCAACACCTCCACCACTCAACCACTTCCACCAACACTTTCACCACTCCACCACCACCACCTCCACCTCTACCACCACCATCACTACACCACCACCACCACCACTTCCACTATCTACACCACTCTACCACCACTACTCCTCCACCACCACATCACCACCACCAGCTCCACCACTCACCACCACTACCACCTCCACCACCACCACCTCCACCACCACCACTACTCCACCACCATTACAACACCACCACCACCACCACTTCCACCATCACTCCTCCACCACCACATCACCACCACCAGCTCTACCACCACTACCACCTCCACCACCACCACTACTCCACCACCACAACTTCACTGCTACCACTCCACCACCACCACATCACCGCCACCAGCTCCACCACCACCACATCACCACTACCAGCTCCACCACCACCACCTCCACCACTCCACCACCCTCCACCTCCACCTCCACCACTCCACCATCACCACTACTTCACCACCACCACCACCCACCACCAGTACCATCACTACACCACCACCACCACCACCACCATTCCACCCACCATCAATACATCACCACCACCACAACCACCACTCCACCATTATCATAAATATATTGTAACTATTAGTAAATTAAGAGAGAATTGGAACGAAATTAATTCATAATTTTTTTTATCAGTGCTTAATATATTTATCAAACAGCTTTTCAGCTTAAAAAGTTCAGCATTCAGCTTTCAGTTTCAGTTTTATCAAACAGCCCCTTACCCTAACACATAAAGAGTTTTATTTATATTATGTCGAGACCCATTACACAACATGACTACCCGATGTGGGACTAAACTATTCTAACAAAAACTACAAAATAAAAAATGAAATCCATAACATTTATAGCACAACCATGGGTACAAAGGGTAATCAATATGGAAAAATGGGGATCAGGGCAGGTGGAAATCAGGGAAACGAGATGAGGCGGGGAACAAGGCAGGAAAAATGTTTCCCGAAATTTTTCCCAAAATCTCAATGGATTTTTTGCCGTGAAACCATGCCCCCAAATCAAAGCCGGAAGGCATCAAGGGAAACCTATGTTAGGCATCAAAGCCGGAACTTTGACAATATAACTGTCTCAATAACTTGGTTATTCTTAAGTAGTGGATTTGATCGATATTGGATTTAAAAGGGAGACCTATGTTAGATGGACTGTTTAACTACAAAGTATTCACGCCGAAAACTTGTTATTTAGATAAGGGCATACAATATCTCTCTAACATGAGTAATATGAGACATATCTAGCAATTCCCCATTTGGAGATTCCAACTTACTAAGGAAAAATCATATTTGCGCTTGTCATATTTTTACTTTTGGCTTTTTACCCTTCTAGTCCTTTTAGGAACATAATTACATTTTCTTGTTGCTAGTAATTAATTTCTAAAAGGGAGGACAAAAAAGTAAACTCATCAACTTTTGCCCAGTACTTTTTAACTTGGCCGATCTTTCTGGACAGTAAAAAGTGCAAACACTATTTTACCTTGGGAAATTAAAGAAGCTATTGAGAAATATGAATACTTATTCATATACTCACAACTGATGCCCGTACCCAAGGCCATGTGACATAGGAAAAAGCAGATACAAAGATTTTGACGTGGTGGTGTCCCATCTTCATTTCCTGGTTTTGACTAAAATTGAATCATATGGAACATTGAGTGCGGAAGCCAAATTTTAAGATCATTTAGTTGTGCCTAAGGAGCATATGGTTGGGGATTTTATTTGGTAAACCTCGATTGTTGAAGTGCATTCCTAGTTACAGTAGTTTATTGGCTCTAGAATTTCATGAAGTTCAGGAGAATGGTGTTTTCTAGGGCTGCGTTGCCCAGTGCTAACACATAGAGAAAACTGAAAATTTGATGCTATTGGTGGCAAGACTGACTACAAAATATATTGCTATCTGGACATAAATTAAACTTGAAGTTTAGTACATTAATAGAGCTGATAAAAAAGGTACATGTGATCGAGTTGATGCACTGGTACATGTAAGTTGATGCACGAGACGTTGATAAGCAGGGTTGATTACAAATCCAGGATTGTTGTGCAAGGCCCTTCTCTCGTTGTTGGTTTCTTGTGAATGTGATGGCGGATGCCGGATAATTGCAACATGTCTCATGCATTTTTTTCCCCACAGATGAGCATTGGGAAACAGTGGAAGGAGTTTCTTGATTACAATGACAGCATAGGGTTCATATTTCATGTAAGTCTAGTGATCTCGTCCATTTGATACAAATAACACATTTCATGTTTTATCCTCGTATTTCTTATTTTACTGATCAGAAGTCAAAAGGTGCTAAATGATTAATGTTGTCTTCCTTTTTCCAGGATGATGCAAAGAGGCTTGACAGAGGTGCCAAGAACCGCTACAACGTCTAAGCTGCGCTTTGCCTGAAGACTTGAGTAGGTAGATGCAAGAAATGCAAGTGTAGCCTGATAGATGCTTATGGTTTCCCGAACAGAATGGTTACGGCTCTCTTGACATTTTGTTTGCGCTAATGACTTTCGCCATTGAGAACTGATAAAAGTTTGGTTTGTTTTTTTGATCCAAAATGATTACAGAATCTCTCTGTTAGTTTGCCTGAAAATTTATCCAAATACGACTTATGTAATCTTATTATTTTAGTACTCCACTTAATATCTCAAGTCAAATGGTAAGCCCTATCAATACAGTTCTACTATGCGCAAAGATTACTTTGCGGGGCTAATGTTTTACCAAGCCACTCAAAAAAATATTTTATAATTATTGAACTGCTTGATTTATTTGTATGGAACTCCAAAATGGATCCCGCAAAGCATTCTGTGCACAATCTGTGGGCACAACTTTTCGTTATGAATAACAGTCAAAACAAAGTTTTAAAAAATCTTGGAAAATGATTTTGCCACTCCCTTTTTTGTTAACGCCACTCCTCTGCAAGTGTATTTTTGGTGTAAAAATACACTTGCAGAGGAGTGTCGTTAACAAAAAAGAGAGTGACAAAATCAGCAGCCAATTTGGTTGTTCTTTCCGTGAGTAAGCCCTGCAATATATGAGGGTCACAGATTTATAGACCAACAGAAATGACTCTTTATTTCTCACATGAAAACATACTTCACACTAGTGATTAATTTATGTAGTATTACAGTTTTTTAGTTTTGTCTTTATTTAAATTTTTTTTGCGTTTGTTAGTTTTACATCAAATTTTTATGTGATATGGGTGTGAGCAAGGACAAAGAGAATCGGAAAAGTAAAAAATTTTGACTTTTAAACGAGTATTTTGGAAAATATCTAAGAAAAAAAATCAAAAATTGACTTTTTGAGCTTTTATTTGGATATCCCAAAATACTGTGTAAAAGTTAAAATTTTTTATTTTTCCGATTCCTCTCGTCCTTACTCCACCCGTATCACATAAAAGTTTAGCGTAAAATTAACAAATGCAAAAAATAAATAAAGACAAAAACCAAAAAAATTATTCTACATAAGTTAATCACTAGCGTAAACACTTAGAAGATTTTTTTTTTCAATCGATAGGACTACAATTTTATTGATAAACAAAAATAACAGAAACATTAAATCGGGCAACCATCCCCTGAAGAGGAGAAAGAAGCCCCATCGGCCGGAGGCCTAAACTCCCACGTTGAAAAGAAAAGATCTCGACCTCTCACAGCTCTTTGAGCGATACTATGGGCAACTCCATTACCGCTCTTCCTCACAAAACACACCTCCGCTCCTCTCACAGATTCCTTTTGGTTAACCTAGTCTAGATTTTTCGATCATTTTACTTCAAATATGAAGTATAGAGTATAAGTTCGGGACACTATATCAATTGTAAGAGTCCACGAGATAACCGAGCCTAACAACTCAACAAATACAAGAAATAAGCCAATTATAAGGTAGAAACAAAGAAAGAAAGGAAAAGCCCTCTAGGGAAAGAACATCCACACGCAGGTGGGGAGACTCGAACTCCTGACCTCCTAATGAGATGCAAGAGTTCTGGCCAACTAACCTAGCCCAGTTGGTTAACCAAGCCTTGATTTGTGGGGGAGTAATTTTTATTTTGAATTTCGTAAATATTATGAAAGATCCCCACTATCTTTTCTAGTCTAGACACTAAAGAAATATTGAACCCAATTGTCGTGAATTTTCAAAATTTGAAATTGTTGGATAGGTTGGTTATTCAACATAGAATAACTATTCGAATCTATAAGATTCGATATTCACTACCTAATTCCACAAGCAACAAATTAAAATTTAAACCGTGGCATTACGTGGTGGGTGAAAAGGCTTGAAGAGAAAATGTTGTTCCGGCTAGGGCTGTTCAGCGGATGAACCGAACCGCCTAATCCGTCCAATCTGCACTAAACCGAACCAAATCAAGGTATGCTATGGACGGATACGGATCTAAAAATATTAATTTTGACGGATTCGGATCGGTTCAGTTCGGTTTCGCTTAATCCGCCCAATACGCAATGTTCCTATTTCTCTTCCGAAGGTTATGGATGATGTTGAGTAATTTGAACAAAATTTCATAGGTAATAAAGTAATAAACATGTATTCTATGATAGTTTTATGTTTTACGTTGAAAATGTTAATAACCTTCTCTATTTTTTTTGGTACATTAGAATCTGAGTCAAGTTTATAATCTAATCCAGCTCCAAGTTCGAGTATTATTGACGTCTAATAGTTTATCTTTAAACTTCAGGGTGGATGAATGTAACTTAATTTTAAGTACTGTTGGTTTAGATTTTTCTGAATTTGTTGTGGACTTGAAGTTTTGAAGCTTTTATTTTCAAATTTTTGGTGTATATAAAAATAAATAAATTGTGTGCTCAAATTCGCTGAAACCGCCCAAATTGATCCGCCCAAACTGCATCCAAACCGAACCAACCAAGTAACACTATGGATGGTTGACGGATGAAGAAAACGATAATCTGCCGCGAGCGGATCAGATTGAGAACCGGACCAATCTGCATTAACTGATCCTCGGGTAGCACTAGTTCCGGGTAATGCGATTATAGAATGGAAATTCCCTCTAGTACCATTTGTATTAATTTTAACCCCATAACTTACATTCCGTCTCAATTTGGTCCCTTTCGCTAATAGTGTGATTGGAACGGACGGAATTCACACAAAAAATTGTCATTTCTCTTGCCACAGGGACAAAGTTGAAAAGGAAAGTATGATACAAAGACAGAATAATGCCATTGAAAAACAAAATATGATACATATAAATTTAACTAAGCTGTTGCTTATCTAATTTCCTATTATATTCGTAATATGTAACAAAATGAAAATTTTAATTTTCTCATATTGTTTTCATTATTCAGTGAAATATTAATTGAGGTGAGAAATATAGTATGGAGGGTGTTTTTTTTTTACAAAAACAAAAGTAAAAGATAAAATTTTACAAATGGTACTCCTTCTAGTTGCATGAAATATCAATTTTGGCCATGAATTCCCTCTGTTCCGAATACGCCGTTAGTGAGAGGGATGAAATTGAGACCGAAAATTTCGAATGTAAGCTATAGGGTTACAGTGACACAATTAGTACTAGAGAGACTATTAATATTGAGATTTAAAGCAAAATAGAGGGACTATTTTTATATTTTCCCTTGATTGATCTTTTATTCCATGACACGTTTTTCGTAACTTTCTTGCAACTCGAGATCGATCGCTGTGACTTTGGAACAAGAACCCAACCATCTGGGCCAGCTTGCAAGTGCACTCGAGAGCGATTGTACTTCATAGTACTCTTCTATCTCCGATTGAAATTGACATTGATATCTTTTTTGGCTCGGCATTCAAATTGTCATTGACGATATTATATTTATATTTATATGGATTGTGCACCCCAGAAAAGGTTTATTCTAGAGTACAGTCCCAATCAAACACGTGCTTCATTTAACCATATCGTACTAATTGAGCAATACCTTAAGTCAAAAGCGTGTGTTGTGTGGAAAATTTAATCTCCACAGCTAAATTCATCACGTTTATATTTCAATTATAGAGCTTTATATAAAATGAAAACAACCAATTTAACACGGAATCCATGAAAATAACACCCTTCTTTTTCTTTTCTTTTTTTGTCAAAATGTCCGGAGAACTTAATACAACTTTTTAAATATCTAGACGGATTGAGACGAGCAAGGCGGCAGACTTAAGCCCCCGAATTTTGGATCAAAATTAGGGCCCCAGATAAGTATAGTCAGTTAATTTGACACTTACATAAAAAATAAGCTAGCCTACCTAGAGGAAAAGCTTAGTTCAATTTTCCAATAGGTACATGGTTCAAGTCTTAGGGGCCTCTTTTTTTCTTTCCTATATGACCCCCCCCCTCATAAGTTCGTCTTAGGCTCCGAGAATCTTAAAGTCAGCCCTGCATAGCAGTCTGCATACTACCACGCCTATATTAGTCTTCGTAATTTGTTTTCAAAGATTAATAAATTTTTCTTTTTGCCGTTAAAAAAAGAAAGAAAAAACACTACATCGTGGATAGCGAAGTTTGGAGTCAAGACCTGCCCCGGATTGGGAGGGTCAAGGAAGCGCCATCAGGACAAGAGCCCATTGGCGAAAATAACACCCACTTGCTGATCACCACAAGCTATAAATACGTACTCCGTTTTGCAACTCCAAATAAATACTTATTTTTTAAGAAGACAATTTCAAGCTTAAAAATCATGTGCTTACGTAAATAATTTTCCTACCTCTATGGATCTTGTTTGATAGATCTCATTGAGATCTTTAATACGGTGCAAAAAAAATTGAAAAATTATTTTTCATTTACATTATTTTTGAGTTTGAAAATGTGAAATAAGCTGCTTATTTTTTAAGAAGGCTTCTGCAACTGGGCCGCATGACTTATGGCTTGACTAACTTGTTTTGTGTAATTGTAACTGGCCAATTACGATGTTTTATGCATGTGATCCATCAATGAGTAGATTTTTTTATTTTTATTTTTTGCCAATATTGTATACATTAGTGAGGATTAATGAGGTGTTAGAGTTAACACGGACCCGGGGTGCCTGCCGAGCAGCACCCGCTCGGCACCCCTGCCGAGCGGCCAATCCGGCCGTCCATCTCGGAATCAACGGCCCGGATCGAAACATCTTTTTCTTTTTCCTTTTCTTTTTTTTAAATCCATTCGGTACTTTTGCATCCGGACCGTCAAAACACTTTTTGGACGGTCCAGATGCGCTCGGCACCCCTGCCAAGCACCCTTGCTTGGCAGAATCTCCCGATCCGAGTTTAACACATGGATGTTCAGAGGCTATCAAAAGCCCTCCAACTAGTACTAATTGAGCAATAGTATGACTTTAAGTCAAGTCAAAAGCGTGTGTTGTGTGGAAAATTTAATCTCCACAGCTAAATTCATCACGTTTATATTTCAATTATAGAGCTTTATTTAAAATGAAAACAACCAATTTAACACGGAATCCATGAAAATAACACCCTTCTTTTTCTTTTTGTTGAAATGTCCGGAGAACTTAACACAACTTTATAAATATCTAGACGGATCGAGACGAACAAGGCGGCGGACTTAAGCCCCCGAATTTTGGATCAAAATTAGGGCCCCAGATAAGTATAGTCAGTTAATCTGACACTTACATAAAAAATAAGCTAACCTACCTAGTGGAAAAGCTTAGTTCAATTTTTCAAGAGGTACATGGTTCAAGTCTTAGGGGTCTCTTTTTTTCTTTCCTATATGAATTTTCCCCCCTCATAAGTAGGCCAGCCCGTTAAGGTTACTTTACCCACCTTTAATTCGTAACCTAACTGCTTGGAATTTGGCACAGAGAGAGAGAGAGAGAGAGAGAGAGAGAGAGAGAGAGAGAGAGAGAGAGAGAGAGAGAGAGAGAGAGAGAGAGAGAGAGAGAGAGAGAGAGAGAGATTTGTCCAAGTCAATGAGGATCTTTCTACTAGAGGATTATCGTCTCCAAACACTTTATTGGGGTGGTCCTTAATTAGATTCCCATGCATATTTATAAATGGGAAGCTCGTCAAGCTCGTGCACCGGGGAAGACCACATATGTGCTCAAAAATTTAAGGGAAAATGACGGTCAAGGACGTGTTTTGATAATTAATATCCGCTAAGGACATGCTAAGAATGCCGAGCAAAAAAAAATTAGCCGAGCAAAAAAAGGACATGCTAAGAACATTTGTTAATACTGAAAATGTCCTTGGCGGATATTAATTATCAAAACACGTCCTGGACCGTCATTTTCCCAAAATTTAACCACGCATATGAATCATATGATATATGATAGTTAGCTCAACCATTTAAATTTAACAATAAATACAACGTTTTAATTTATAGCAAGATTTAGTATATATCCACACATAATTAGGGTTTACTTTAGATAGTGATATACCAAGTGCATGTCACTGATGACGTCGTGGTTAGTTCTGCCTTTTTTTTCTTATGCGGCAAAGAAAATTTCGTTCATCATAAGTGATAAAGGAAATTGATTTCTACATTCTTTTTTTTTTGATAACCACACACTCCATTTTTTGGATTTTAGTGTTAAAAGTGTATGTATGTATTTTTGCTAAAAGATAAAAAAGGGAGTGTGGATATTAAAAAAGGAACTGTAGAAATCAATTTCCATGAGAGAGTTTCAAAAAGTATAACAAAATTTTTAGAGCTGCTATTCGCAAAAACTAACTCATCTATGAGCCTCGCAAAAAACTTTTCTAGTTTTGCCTTCCTTTTTTTTGGAACACAATAGAAATGCATTGATTGAAGGATAACAGTTGATAATAGATTATTGACTACAAGGGAAAAGGGAAAAACAACAACAAATATATACGAACATAAAGGAGCTATGTAAACAAAAGCTAAGGGCCAGTAGTTGCTATGGTCCAAAAAGGGATTCCCCTTGTAGCTGAAGATGTAGAAGGGGACAACAACACCTGTTTGGCAAAATAGTGGGTCGGGTGTGTGTCCTTGCGATCAACCTTGGATAACATGCAAGAAGCTAACTTCGAGAGATCTTGATCAAGGTTGTGCAACAAAAAGCTAGTTCTGCCTTTATCAATATTCAGGGAGAACACTAGTTTCAACACCACTTTTTTTTTTTGAAAATGAGTTTCAACACCACTTGAGTATGTGAAAAGTTGCTAAAGAGCTCTAAATTGAAAATGTGCACTAAACAGCTTTGAATGGAATAATCACATACTTTCAAGGAGAACAATAAGACTCAACATCAATATCATATATATAGTCATGAAATATTCCACATATCAATCTTATAATACTAGCTTGTGAGCAGTACTACTTTTCTTGTAACTGGTCTATTGTTAAATTAATGAAACTTATAACACCGTTGAAGACTTGAAAAGTGCTATTGAATCGCACCGAAGCCACCAGACTAGACTGCGTTCTTTTAAATTTATAAGTCTGAAATTTATTTCGGTATTTTTTTTAATTTTTCGTAACTTTTTGTTTAGCTTTTCGTCGTAATTTTTGGGGTTAATCGTTTGTCTCGACGAGACAAATTGGAAAAGTATAAAAATATGGACCGATGTTGAAAAAATTCAAATAAGACAGTTGTTCGATGTTTTTTTAAATTTGTCTTTAGTAGTGAACCTTTTTTTTTTTTGGTTTTCGGTCATGATTTTGTACTTTTTAGACTCCTCTCGTCGAGACGAATGACTAATTCAAAAAATATCGCTCAAATCTAACAAAAATTCAAAAAAAAAAAAAAAACGAACAAAACAAACGAAATTCAAAAAAAAAAAAGTAATTACGTTTAAATGAAGCCTAAATAAAACTTATAACACCGTTGAAGACTCAAAAGTGCTATTGAATCACACCGGAGCCATGCACTGTTGCCCATTTCACCGTATGGCTTATCAAAGTGCGGACAATTTTGCTCGCCTTCCC
This sequence comes from Rhododendron griersonianum, assembly GCA_018127125.1. Lineage (NCBI taxonomy): Eukaryota > Viridiplantae > Streptophyta > Magnoliopsida > Ericales > Ericaceae > Rhododendron > Rhododendron griersonianum. The sequence goes on from CM030800.1 coordinate 31,186,597, forward strand.
CTCGATATACCCATTTTGAGTTTATAAAAGTTTCGTTTGCCGAGAAATTAAAGGCCTTACTCGGCCTTGGAGCTGAGCAAGATGAAGAACTGGTGGTCACGTACGACATCCTAGAAGCCACAAGGTCGATTATTAGGGAAGACTTCCTGGTTGGACACCTCCAGGCGTTTAGTCCTTTTCTCTTTGTTTTATTTCCATGATGTTTTTGTTTTATGATATTTCCGGACGGCGGATTTCCAAATGGGACGGAAGAAAAAGTAAAAAGGGATAAAAGGGATAATCGCTCACCACCCAAGTAGGAAATCAATGGGATACAAATTGACACTCGAGGATTTAACAAGGGATACAGGGCGTAGGGATCGCTCACCACTCAAAGGAATCCACCTATGAGATACAGAAACGAAGAACAAGAAGCAAATCTACTTCTCACTAGCCAAAGGCTATATTTTACTTAAACACACTCTCTTAACTTAGGATTTCATTCATAACAACACAATTTATAGGCAGCTAACCTTCCAAGAATAGGAAATGACACTTAACATTTTCAAGACACAAATTAAAAAGAACTTGACCATAGACTAATAGAAAAATGTGTTTGACTCTTGAAACTTAAAAAAACACTTAGAAGCTTAAAAAGACTCTTTGATCGACGCAATGACTTCTTGAATGACTTCTTGGACTTTGACCGACATCATTTCCGGACTCCAAAGTACCCAAAAAAAGAAAAGAAGAAACTTATAAAGTTGAGCTACTACCATTGATAGAACTATAGAAGCCCCTGCGGTTGTTCAGCTGAACTCGTTGGTTCTGCGCTCTATTGGGTCGGATCGTTTTGAATTCATAATATTTTTTATAGAAACTTATAACAATTTATTAAACAATTCATCGAAATGCATAGAAGCTTAAAAGATTAACACAAAATTTCAGAAAATTTGCTTCAAAACTCATGAATATAAAAACTCATGCCACACAAATGTTGTGGATTCAAGGATAATGTTATGAATTTATGTGCAAATGCTACGGATTTTTACGAAAAATGTTTATGAAATCAAGGTGAATGTTATGAATTCTATGTAAAATTTTACGAAATCAAGGTGGTTAATTGAGGGGGTCCATGTATACCGTACACACCAATATCAGAGTATTAATTGTAGCATTCCCCATAAATCTGAATAGGTGAAACAAAGTTAGATTTCACTTTTTGCTAAAAATATGGACTTATTTACTTTTTTGGTCCCCAAAGTATTAACGAGTGGTCAATTTCGTCCCCAATCTAAACATTTATCCAATTTTGTCCATAACGTTTAAAATGTGTGTCAATTTGGTACCCATTTCTAACGCTGTCCCTCTTATCCGTTAAAATGGAGGACAACATTGGTATTTCACCTTAAACACTACAACAAATGAAAAAAAATAAAAAAAAAACAAAAAATTTCTCCAATTTCTCTCCTATATGCTGTAAATAGTCAAAGAAACTGGAAAAAAAAGAAAGAGATACAAAACAGTAGAAAAGAATAGGACGAGAACTAGCGGCTGCGGTAAACATGGGGAAAACAGGGAGAGACAGGACACAGATCTAGGCAATCTACGGCATGGACGACTAGCAAACCCCAGTGTTTCCTCCTCCTCCACGCCATCCTCTTCTCTTTCCTCTCCCTTCTCTTCCTCCTCTACTTCACCTCGATCTGCGCCTCCTTCTCCCTCTCCCTCCTCCGCCGCTAGATTTGACGCCGGCTTCACCGGCTTCGTCACCGTCCTCTCTGCCAGGGCTGGGCCTAGGCCCACCAGGCGGTGGCCTAGGGCCTCCCCAAAAAGCCCAAAAAATAGGGCCCCTTTACCATTATATGTTAACATAGTATATTAGGAGTCTTTAGGCCCAACATTTATACCCAAAACTAATTTAACTTAGTGAGGCCATTCAAAAACTAGGGCCCAAATGTTTTTGTAAGCCCAATTTGGCCAATTCTTGAACTCTTACTTTTAAAAGAAAAAAAAAATACAGTAGAATTTTACACAAAAACAAACCCAGTTGGCTTCTCTCAGCCCAAAATTTCATCTCCTGCTTGTGGATTGTGGCCTTAACCCTCAAATTCCAAATCAAAGCAAACCCCCAAAATACTTTTAGTACTTGAAGAGGTAAAAATGTGATACAACATGCAAGAACCGGTTTTCGCGGCAATGAATAAATCTACCATTTAAATTTGATATTTTGATTCGGTATCGCCTTGTCGGATTACTTTCTTGCCTCTCGGAATCCTCTTTTCATTCCAGGTATGACTATGGGCATTAGTTATTGTAATGTCAAGTAATTTTTGTGACCTCGACATATAAGTATTTGCAAGTTTTATATTTGCGATGATTTGTATCTTTTGAAAATATAGCATTTCTAAATGTGTAGGGCCCCAAATTGGTTGATCGCCTAGGGCCCCGGAAAACTCAGGGCCGGGCCTGCTCTCCGCCGTCTGCCTCTTCTTCACTGCCGCCAACATCTTCTGATCGTTGACTGGTCCGCCGTCAAGCACGCCCTCGACGTCGGCTGCGGCCGCGGCCTCCTCCTGAACGCCGTCGCGCTGCAATTGAAAAAAGAAGGAAGCTCGGGTGGACCGGAAGAAAAAGACAACCGTTTCCACGCTCAGGACATGCAGCCGGCATTGAAGGGGTGCAGGAGTACGTTACGTACAGAGAAGGCGACGTGAGGAGGCTTCCTTTTACCGATAACTACTTCGACGTGGTGGTGTCGGCGGTGTTCTTGCACATGGTGGGGAAGGAGTTCGGGGGGAAGACGGCGGCGGCGGAGAGGATGAGAAGGTTGGGGGAGGTGGTTAGGGTATTGATGCCGGGCGGTTAGGGGAGGTTCTATGGGTGACTGGTTGAGAGCTTTCAGAGAGAGAGAGAGTTGGAGTTTGGGTTGTCGTAGTTGAGTTTGGCCGTGGACGGGGCGGAGTGGTGGTGGCTGTGTCGCTGATGGTTTGGTTGGGTTTTGGCAGTGGAGAGCACATAGGAGGGAAATTGGAGCAATTTTTTGTTTTGGTTTTTTTGATTTTTTTTGATTTGTTGTAGTGTTTGGGGTGAAATACCAATGTTGCCCTCTATTTTAACGGACAAGAGGGATGGCGTTAGGAATGGGGACCAAATTGACACACATTTTAACGTTGGGGACAAAATTGGGCAAATGTTTAGAGTGAGAACGAAATTGGCTACTCGCTAATACTTTGAGCACCAAAAAGGTAAATAAGCCTTTTAATATGTTTTGACACTTATTTTGCCTCTATAAATACCTAACCTATGTGCTTCTCTTAGGCACACTTTCTAAGCAATGGAATCACCAAAGGCATTGGGCTTAGGTAGTTCACTGATGAATGTTCAGGAGCTTGCCAAAGAGCCCATGCTTGCCATCCCACAATCCTACATCCGTTCTGAAGAAGAAGAACCTTCAATTACCTCCCATGGATCTGATTCCCTGCAAACAATACCTGTTATTGACATGAATCGATTAGTATTTGGCCAAACAGATCTTGAACTAGAGAATTTGCACTTTCTATGCAAAGAATGGGGCATCTTTCAGGTTTTTCCTCCATCACATATAGATACTTATTTTTTGAAGCAAGTTGTATAAGTATCAGTATCAAATTACGTATTTGTATCTTTGAACCGGTTATGTATAAGGGTTTATCGGTCAGTACAGTATGTTCGTCACCAAAAATTGGCTCCAAAATCTCGACGGTAATTAACACATATGTATGAACCACTTCTATATACTTGAAGTACTATATTTGTAGTTGTAATAAGAATATAAGATGAGTATGTGTGCATGAAAGGAAGAGATGTATATAGCTTAACATAATTAGTGATGTGGTGATGATGATGTCAATATACAGTTGGTGAACCATGGAGTTGGATCTTCAGTGGTGGAGAAACTGAGAAATGAAATTCAAGGGTTCTACAAGCTCCCTTTGGAAGAGAAAATGAGATACAAGATAAAGGAAGGTGATGTTGAAGGGTATGGAACCATACTCATGCATGAAAATCAAAAAGTTGACTGGGCAGATAGACTTTACATGATCACCAACCCTGTCCATAGAAGGAAGGATCACCTACTCCCAGAGTTCCCTTCATCACTTAGGTCCTCTCTCTCTCTCTCTCTCTCTCTCTCTCTCTCTCTCTCTCTCTGTGTGTGTTGTGGAAGCTCCATATGTTATAGGCTTGCATAAGGAATCAAGCTACTCGAGTTCAACTCATATTTGGCAAATTAGAAACTCGTTAAAGATGAAATCCTAACCTGATTACCTATTTCGCTTTAGATCTTTCTTTAAAATCTGGTTTAATTTTGTTTTTCCATGCAGAGAAAGCTTGGAGTCTTACATCTCAGAGCTGCAAAAGCTTGCGATGACGCTTTTAGGGTTGATTGCGAAGGCTCTGAAGATAGAGGAGAGAGAGATAGAGGAGATGTTTGATGACGGGATGCAAGCAATGAGGTTGACATACTACCCTCCATGTCCGCAGCCTGAAAAGGTGATGGGGCTTACGGCCCATTCGGACCCTACCGGCATCACCATACTTCTCCAAGTCAATGGCGTCGAAGGGTTCCAAGTTAAAAGAGATGGGATTTGGATTCCTGTCAATGTCCTCCCAGATGCCTTTGTTGTCAATGTGGGAGATGTCCTAGAGGTTTGCCACATGCTCTCTCTGTTCTGTTCGACAAAAATAAAAATACCTCGATCTAAACGATAGTTTTGAAAGCAAAACACATAAGAAAACGAGCATCTGTTTGAGCCTCCAAAGATAAAGGTACATGATCGAACAACTATTTGATCTAGTTTATTTGATCATCGGGGATTCTATGAATCTATGATATATTAAAAGTCCGTTATACTTTAGTGAGAAAGTGATGAAGGGCTTTGGTAAAGTCAAGAGAAAATAGGAAACTGATCATGACAAATAATCAACCGTCCAGAACTCTTCTCTGGAAGGCCAAATCTTTTTTTTGAAAGAGTTTCTTTAAATTTGGACCATTCATTCGTTAATTTCTATCTTTTTTGTTTTAAGAAAGATTCATACTTGGAGAAAATCACAATTAGGGGTGTCAGATGGGTGAGTTTGGATAGGTTGTAAATGTTTTCGTTGCTCTTTGATGGTCATTAACTTATATATGACCTGATTAGCTAGATAACTACTATTGATGTTTGTGGCTGAATTATATGCTGGATTTCAATCTCAGGACATAACTGTTTGGTTGTTAACTATTTTTTTTCCCTCTTTTAATTTCTTCTCAACTTCTTATTGGAAGATTCTCCCTTCCCCCTCTTTCTCTTCCCTTTCTATCTCCCTCGATGTACCCATTATCGAGTTTCTTAATAAATATATTGGTAAATGATATTGACACTCAAAAATTGATGCAGGCACTCCAAAACTAGTGTAATCCATTTTCCTTTGTTATTTGGAGTGCCTCCATCAATTTTTGGAGTACTAATATCATTTTCCTAAATTTTTTGCCTTTTAAAAAAAAACTACCATTGATGTTTAACCTGACCCTTTTATTTAAAGTAAAAACATAACCGTCTACTAACCTAATTACATATCTATATTTACATTTATATATTGAATATATATTATATGAAAAAGGTGTGGTGTTGCAAATTATTATTTTAATATTTTTGCTTGTCTTTTCTGATTTTTTTTGTCAGATTTGCGTCAATTTTTTTGGATTAATCATTCATATCTCGACATGAATCAGAAAAATATTTTAAAAATTGGCACTAAAGGGAAAAAATTATGACAGTTATTTCAATCTTTTTTCATCTTCACAAGTGTACTCTATGTTGCTTTTGATTGTAAATTTTACTTTTTAAACTACTCTCGTTGAGAAGAATGACCAATTCAAAAAAATTACCTGAATCTAACAAAAATTCAGAGGAAAAAAAATGAAGTAAATACCAAGACAGTATTTTAGGAAGTACATGGCCTAAATTGTTGGATTAACACTACTCATATGAAAAAAACTACGTATCCTTTTTAAAGATTTTTTATGGTTGACTATCATATTTCGAAAATTTTAGCAAAAATCATACATGTTCCTCCTTCTTTCCCTGCATACCGATACTTTGTTCTATATTATTCGACCCTGAAGGTATTTTTTTCAATTTTTTTAACTAAAAAAATGCATGTTTTCAAAGGCCAAGATTTTCGGTCCGGTCATTTATTTAGGGACGGATGGAGTATCATTTTGTCCTCCAACTTTTTCTTGTTTTATTTTTTTGATCGGCAGTCATTCAACTTTTCCTTATCCAAACAAATTAAATATAATTTCCATGCTTATATAATATCTGATCCACAAAAAACATTTGCTCAAGTTACATACCAAGTCAAATGAGACCGAACTATGGTTACCAACTTACCATATATAGAGTTAATGAAACTAAAATTTGTTGGGGAAATGACTATATATCGCACTCTCCTCCTATCCTTATGCATTCTTCTTCTTTTTTTCTTATCGTTAGTCACATGAAATTATTGAATTATATTTCGTTAACTCTACATCACCTTTTCCATACGAATGATAATTTGATAACTTCATGTGAATAAAAACAAAAAAGAAAGACTGCAAATAGATGTATAAACAGGAGTTTGAAAAATCATTTACCATGGCCAACAAGTTATATAGTGTAAAAAACAGTTATCCCTCCGTCCCTTTTTTAAGTATCAAGTTTCGTAATTTTAACTTATTAATAAGACATTAACATTACACATTCCACATCAACTTTTACCCATTAACTTTTCAAAATGACGAAATAATAATTGTACAAACTTTTACCCATTTAACTTTTCAAAATGGACATTTATTAAGGGACAATCCAAAATAGAATACTAGACTCTTTACGAATAAGTTTATGAGTACTCTCTAAATACTCCTTCCATTGTTATCTTGTGATTTTGCAGATACTCAGCAATGGTCTCTACAAGAGCATTGAGCACAGGGCAACTGTGAACTCGGAGAAGGAGAGAATATCCATTGCTATGTTTTTCTTTCCAAAGTTCCAGTCAGAGGTTGGACCAGCACCCACCCTTTTGAACCCACAAAACCCTCCACTGTTCAAAAGGGTTGGAATGGAAAAATATGTCAAGGATTTAATTTCTCGTAAGCTCGACGGGAAATCGTTCTTGGAGCAAATGAGGAGATCGAGCTGAAAATGGAGTTGTCAAACACTATGTGATCATGGTTACCAGTTGCGGCTGGAGTACTACTTCTCTAAAAATAAAGGAAAAAACAAAATCCTGGTGTGCTTTTCATGTCATGTAAATAAAGTATCGTATGTAAGTCCTTCCTATTCGTTTGAATAAAGAAGCTGTCGGATTTGGATTCAATCCGATCCATTGATAGGCTTACTATGAGGTGGTCCAAGTTGAGTCGAAAGCAGTACGTTTGTAATTTGCTCATTAGTGATGCATGCCCTACTGTTTAATCTATTTTCATTTATGTAAATATAGTATGACAGAAAGAGTGTATTGGCTTGTATGTAAACCTGCAGATTGCGCTGGGATATTCCTATATCGAATTAGGAGGTGTTCTATCATCTATGAGCTGCCTTCTCTCTCTCTCTCTCTCTCTCTCTCTCTCTCTCTCTCTCTCTCTCTCTCTCTCTCTCTCTCTCTCTCTCTCTCTCTCTCTCTCTCTCTCTGCTAAGTAAAACCAAGCCCAAGGAAAGAAGGAAAACAAAACTCAACAGAAAAACTCTTAGATTCCGTTCGTTTAAGGGTTTTGAATTTTGAATTCTAATCATTATTGTATTTCTTTTTAATTATTACTCTCATTTTTCTCTCTATCTCTCCAATCATTATATTTATTTTCAATCATTATTCTATTTCTCTCTATACATATTACCTACGACAAATCCAAAATCCCAAAACAAACGGGGTCTTAGGATCTCGGGACTCGATCAGCTATAAGGGCGGCACAAGTTAGTTCAGGGATTTCATCTTCATCCATATATAGACCCAGAAGATTTTTACCGCATAGCCTAGGCAGCGAACTCATGAAGAACCCGATTATTACTCTGTCTCGGCAAGAAGGAAAAGGACCAAGAGAGTTTATTTTAAAAAATACCTATAATATATATCTTTAACTCCAAGTGGTTGGCCAAGTGGTCTTGGTCTGAAATTTAGCTAGAGATTTACTGTAATATTTTGTTCCCTCATGAGGTCTCACGTTCGATATTTCTCTTTGCCAGCAATTGTAACGCCCCGGAAAAAAAATCAAACTTAACATGTGCCAAAGATGCATAAATATCGCGTTGAAAAGTCAAGTCTTCGTCAAACATTGGAAGGGTTGACCAAAAATAAAAGAATTTTCTTTCTTTAAAACCTTGAAGTAATTTATCTTCTAAAAAAAAAAATAAGGATTATCGTAACGAATATATTTTTCACAAAAACTTGAGAAGTTTCCTATACTATGAAGGATATCTCACCAATCTTAAACTCCATAGAACCAAACTATTTTGCTTTATTCCCATAAGTCCTAAGAACAACATATTCTTTCCCTAAAAATAAGTTCTACAAGCCATAAAGTGGACTTCAAAAATATGATTAAATAACCCATAGTTTTACAATTCCAAAATAATAAAATAAGGTTTCGGTTCCACAATCATACTACAAAAGACATAATTACAAATCTGGCCTAATGGTCTAACACGTTTCATTATAATGGTCTAACATGTTTCATTACCTATGCTAAGCAAACAACAGCACAAAAGGAACTCCACATAGCTACACTTCACTAAGTTCTCGGCGTCTCTTTGTCACCTGAAATGGTTAAACAACATGAGCCGAAACCTGTAGGAAACAAGACTAAACCAAATAATATGTTCAAGTTTAACATAAATGCTGTGAAACAAACATAAATTAAAAATCCACACTTAATTCTCTTAAGTGTCCATAAATTTACCATATTAATGACCTCATATGTTCCCTAACTAATCAACCTAGCCCAACATTCCTCGGTTCAACTCAAATTCATAGTCATATGCTAACTCTAATATCTAACCGAGGGTAGCCGGGCACAAGTACCACCCCATGAACTGGGATAATCGGGTACAAACACCACCCTCACAAACCAAGGGTAGACGGGTACAAGTACCACCCCATGAACCGGGTAATCGGGTACAAGCACCATCCTTGCACCGGGGTAATCGGGTACGGTGTACCACCCCAACAATTTTCGGTCTTTCACCGAGGAGCTCGCCAAGCCCAGCTTGCTTTTCCTAGGTGCACCACCTAGATCTAGACCAGTATAATCCGAGCACAATCATCTCAACCTATCTCACCAAACGGGATAATTCATATCCAAACATTGTCCGCATAATTCCCTACCAAGTATCCAAGCACTAAGCGTCCAATAAACTTCAAACACACATAAACTCTTTCATTAACACAAATAATCTTCACAAGTCATAAAAATAAATCACAAGGTGCAAGAGTCATAAATTTTGCATCTCAAATTAAACTTAATTGCTCGAGTAAGTATTTTCCTTTTTCTCTAGATGTTAAACATGTAGCATGGATACAAAATCTCAAATAACTTCGTATATTCCCAACACTAAACAACTCCACACTTCAATAACACATAAATTTCAAGAATTTAACAAGTATCAACAAGAACCCATACTCTTTATTTGAGATCTTAAAACCCTAACACAAATTTTCACATAATCTAAGGAATATTCATGTTCTACAACAAATTCACAACATTTATACTAAAAATAAACATATCAAGAGGGTTAGTCATGTATCCTACCTTAAAAGAGCCAAATTTCGAAAAAGTTAGGAACTCCAAAGTTAGCCGATCGAGATTTTGTTCGGATCGTTGAGTAGCTCTTTGTCCGTAAATCACGTTTTCTTCTTGCCTTTTTGCGAGATTCTCAAATCTTGGTCTCCGATTTTGGGGTTGAAGCATGAGTGTTTGTAGTGAGAGAGAATGAGACGCAGGAGTGAACGGAAAAGAAAAAAAAGAAAAGAAGGGAAAACAGAGAACTCACGAGTTCTCTCTGGTAACTTCCACTTTTTAAGTGCAAAATTGCACTATGGCCCTCCAAGAATCAAGCTATTGCTCCATCTTCTAAAATGTTTTGAGTCATTACACTAACGCCCATAAAGCTAACAATTAATAATAGTTAACTCTAAAAGCTTATATTAAAAAAAAAAAAACTCCATCACATATGGGTCCCACACACTCGGTCCATAGCACACAACTCATGCCCGATCAACCAAACACACATACACATGTATATGCACGTCTATATAAAAAAAATCCATGCCTTTGATTAGCACCCACCCAAGATCGTATGATCTTGGTGCTCAAATCCTCTAATTTGTGGTTTTTATTCATCTAAGTCGTTGTCTTTATCCGATATCGCACGTAAGGTATTTTTGTGAGTATTTCAGGTCAAACGTGCTAATAAGGCGGTTTTGAATGCCAAGCAACGTTCCGGGATGAATAAAGAGTCAAGGTGGCCGCTGGTACTCATTTTATTGACACCGAGGCCTAACGGTGTCACAAGAAGCCTCGGAGATTGGCCGGAGGTCAAGGTTGGCAAGGAACATGCCAAAGTGGTTCAAGCGAGCCTAATGCATCGAGGATGGCTCTCGAGGGTATCCGAGAGTCCAAGTGCTCATGGCATATGTCCGCCAAGTCCCGGTGATCAAGAAATCAAGCAATGGAAGGCCGTCGGGACACGCCAAGGCATGATAGCCCAAGCTGAACCAGTTCTACAGTTTTTGTAGCAAGGTATCGGTACCTTGTTTTTTAGGTACACCTTTTCTCTGATATTGCCAACAGTTAGCTAGGTATCGATACCTTGTTTTGGTGGCACCGATACCTTTGTCCCTCGACCAGCTTTTGTGTGCTGAACCTTTCAACCTTCCATTTATGAAAAGTTTCCACTTTAGGCATGATTTTGGGATATTTTAGGGACCTTTTGGTCCACTTTTTGGCTGATTGTTTAGGCCTATAAATAGCTTTGTAAGCCATTATTGGCCATGATGTACATCTTGACACTTTAAGTCTTTTTAATCTTTAGAACTCCATAGTTATTGCTTTCAAGTTCTTGTCTTTAATTCCTCAACAACTCAAGTAAGTTATGGTTGTATGATTAATTCTCAAGTGTTAATGTTGTAGCTACAAGTTGGGTCTTTATATAAATCAAGTTTGTTTTCAATTCTATCGATTAATCATGTTTTCATTTCCTAGCATGCTTTCTAGTGTTTTTACTATGAGTGAGTAGTTAATAGGTTCGGTCAAGGGGTGAGGTTCACCCTATGGATTAGTCGTTTAAATGGTTTCGTTAAAACTTTAGCTCAATCTCAAGGTTTTGAATGAATTAAACCCATGATGTCTAGCGTTGATCATGGGGTCGGTGGCTTCTTTGATCAATGAAGTCTATTGCTTTATGCTCAATGCTTGATAATCTTACGCGTGCGAACGATTCTTTTTCGTCTCTCACTTGCGTTAAATGAGTTCAATTTGAATTAAAGCTTTGAGTTAAGTTACAAGTAGTCTTCAGCTTTTAATTCTTCAAGTGAAATCCGGACGGTTTCGGTCCACACATGAGTTAGATGAAGAAACCGTTTTATGGCTAAGTCGTGGGTAAATCAATCCCTTTGACTCGACCATCTTAATTTAGTTCATTTCCAAGTTAAATATTGTCGTGAGAATCAAACACTAAAGTTGGCCGCTTGAACGCCGAAACTCTTTACTCAACATCTAATCTGAATTCGCTAAAGAAGATTTCTATGTGGGAACGATTCCGGTCTTTCCGATATATATGCTGTCAACGACCTAGCCCTATACTTGGGTGCGAACCTTTCTAGGAGGTTAGGTTGCGGAGTAAGCAGCCTTACTTAATTACTAAATATAATTACACGCAGTCACATTAAATAAAATAAATTAATATTTGGGACGGGTCTCTACAGCAACTCTTGGGCCCACCTCACCTTCACGCGTAAGCGTGTGAAACGGCTGTGGGAGGGGTTGTAGAAATTTGTCCGAGGTGGCAGAACGTATTAAAATATTAGAGTTGCCTACAATAACCTTTAATAGTAGAAGAAATTAATTGCAGAAAAGAAGAGTTAAATATTATTAGTCGAGCATAAATAAATTTACGCTAAATAGGTTAGAAATATTGACAAAAGTAAAGCAATAGTAATAAAAATGAAAACTATACCTTAGAACGTTATGTAGAGACCCGAATAATTTTAATGTTTGAAATATCGATTAAAAGTCTAATTGAGAAAATACGGATTTATTTATGAATATGTGAATTGGGGACTTAAGTGAGAGAATGGAAGGTCAAGGGGTAAACGTGTGATTTGAAGATTTAGGAGTATAAATAGGTGTGTTTGGGTGTATGGGATCATTTTTCCCAAACCAAAACACTCGGCTCTCTCTCTCCCTCTCCACCGATTCTATCTCTCTCCTCTCCTCTCTCTCAAAACTCCACAAAACCCTCACCAAAAACCTTCAATCCTTGCTCTAACAAGTTCAAATTTCGTGGGTCTAGCTCGGTGGGAGTTCGTTCGGCTCGGTTTCGGAGTATCTCGAGATCTAGGGCTCGTTCGGCTCGGGGGAAGTTCATTTGACCTTGAGGTAGGAATTTCTGGGCTACTTTTATGTGTAAATAACTTGATTTGAGGTGTTATTCGTGCCCTTTGTTGTTGTTGTTGGTGTGGCTGTCGAAATCGTCAAAATCTGCAGAAAAACTGCTCGAACACCCATTTGTATCGATACTGCACAGATCAGTATCGATACCAGAATCTCTGGAACGTTTTTAAGCCCATTTGTATCGATACTGCTCAGATCAGTATCGATACAAAGTGCCCTAAAATCAGCTTTTGCTTTTTTGCCCCAAACTTCGTCGTTTTGACCCCCGATCACTTCTAACTTGTTCTAAACACTTCCAAATCACCTCATAACATGATTAACCGTATCCGTTGAGCTCGTGAGATGTCTATACTTCTTTTTCCCTTGTTCGGTGATCCTACACTTTGACTGGTCATTGGAAATGTTTATGGTATTGTCGAAACGTAGTTGGCTTGCCGTGTAGTGTTTTTACTTGTAAATTTGATAGTGAAAGAGCCATGGTTTGCACGTCGAGTGCGGTAGTAGTTGTTGTGAGTCGTAAGTCGGTTAGGGAGTCCCGTAACGCAAGGGGTGGAAACACGGAGACTCTAGTGGACCTCGTAACGCAAGGGGTGGTAACACGATGGTCCGAGGTGTTAGGGTTCGCCGTAACGCAAGGGGTGGTAATACGGTAACTCTCGGGGTGTTGTACTATAACGCAAGGGGTGGAAATACAGCTAGTTGAGGGGGTTGGTGTTGATGAGTCTTGTCGGGATGGTTAGAGTGAACACATAGAACATTGTCATGCTCTCTCTCTCTCTCTCTCTCTCTCTCTCTTTGCTCCTCGATCATTGATAGAACCATGTCGTCTCGTTGATTCTCTTTGCATTCATCATGTTATTTGTACATAAGTTTAGTAAAGATTTTCCTACTGGGCTTGTAGCTCAACAAAATCTTTCTTTTCAGGTTCTAACACCGGTCAGTAGCATCATACGTTGTGTGCCTGGATTGTGGACAGTTTTTGGACGCTTATCGCACTTAGTTACTTCTTCAACTTGTAATAGTCTAGCTTTTGGTCAAGATGGCTTTGTAACTAATAATTCATGAATTATCTTTTGACGTAGTTTGTATCTTTGTTTGAGCTAATTCGGGCCGTGGTGCCAAAGTGTACTTTCTTTTGAATTGGGCTCTTGTCTGTAATTAAACAGGTTGGATATTATTTTGGGAATACGATTGGCGAGTGAGGTTCTCGGTTTAAATGTATTATCTAATCTATGTCGGAAATTCAGGTCGTGACACGTTAAGTATATTATTATTATAGAAAAAATTACATATACACACACACATGTAGAAGAGGATGAAATTATATTTACGGCTTTAACAATAAATTTCCTATTTCCAATATATCAAATACAATACTGATAAAAAAAAAAATCAAATACAATTAGATTTGTAGGAGGACCCCACTTCAATCCATAATTAATTTTTTTTAACGTGTTTAAAGTATAATATGTAGTAGTAATATATACTTGAAGACTGCTTTGTAATTAGAAAAAAACCCAGACTGAAACAAATAAGAAAGGGTAAATTTCTTATATATCCCTTCAACTTTACTTCAAATTCATCTTTAGTACATCATTCTATCCATGACTAGTTTCAATGACAAGGCTCTAACTTTCCTCTCTCTCTCTCTCTCTCTCTCTCTCTCTCTCTCTAACTTTCCGCCTCCAACTAAAGCCCATCTAGGGTCTCCATTTGGGGGGGCAGCGCCGCCGCCTGCCTCCCCCCCTCCTCCTCCCTCTCCTCTCTCTCCCTTCTCTCTCTTTCTCCCTCTTCTTGCCCCATTCTCTCCCATTTCTGATCTATTTCTTCATATTCAAAACGATCGACAAAGTTTGCGGTGGCTGGAGGCGGTGGCGGTGGGTGGTTGTTGCCGGAGTTATGGTTCTCGACGATCGTGTCTTCTCCTGATCGTTTATGGGGGCCGAAGTAGCGGTTTCTCGGCGGTCGTTTCATGGGGTTTCCGGTCGGCGACGGGGGCAACATCGGTACGATTTTCTCGTTCCTCTTTCTCTTTCTTCCTCCTCTCATTTTTTTCTGGCCCCCTCCCCTGCGGATCTGTATTATTTCGTTACTGTACCTGCTATTGGTTGTGCTGCTCTCTCTCGGCCGAGTAATTTATACTCTAAAAGATTTTCGGCTGGTTTGTTCCTGGACAACCGGTGTTGAAGCCTAACGGCGTGGAGATCTGGTGGAGTATCGAAGCTTGGTCGACGTTGCCTCCCCCCGTGTTTCACTGTTGGGTGGCGCGGTATTCGCCTAACGGCTTTGGTTGAGGCTCGCGTCCAGTTCTTTGGGTTTCATCTGGTTTCTGATCTTCGGCAGGGGTTGGCTTGTGGTGGCCGTGGTGGGCTGGAGGTTGTTGGTTCTGGTGATGCTGGTGGTCGACTGGCGGAGTGTGGTGGTGCGGCCGGTTGCCGATATAGTTCTGAAATTGTATAGATTTTTAGGGTTAGGTTTTGGGCTTCTTTGGGTGTGTGCTTAATTGTAATATTTGGGCTTTTTAGGCCATCAGGATTGTGCTTTAATGTTGTATTTGGGCTTTTAGGCCCTTAGGTGTTGAGGGCTTTGTCCCTCTTGGTTGTATTTTTCAACTTTTGGTTGGAATCCCTTTCCCCTAACCCCCTTAATAAAATTTAACTTTGCCGATCAAAAAAAAAAAAACTAGAAGGACTAAAGTGAAATTTGGAGTAAAGTCGAAGGTATGTATCAATAGTTTACCTTAAGAACGAAATTGAAACATTTAAAATAAGTAAAGACCAAATTGAAACCTACATATAACTATGAGGATGAAATTGAGATATTTAAAAATATAATGACCAAATTAAAACCTACTCCCATAAACTGGATAACTTTTCACTTTTAGTCCACTTAAACACAATTTCCCCATTTGATTATTGAGATGAATTCATTCAATGTGTCTGAACCACAGTCCAGAAAAAAAACTTACTGATATCTGTTATCTATCCCATAAAAAATTATTTCAATATTTTTGGATATTTTTCAGTATTTTTGTGTAATTCATAGTGGGCCCCACACATGTGTTGTGGACATATGCAGTGAGCCTAGACTTACTACACAATCTAATGGGCTAAAAGTATTTTACTCTCGGTTCCTAAATGAAAGTCTACTTTCACTTTTTCCTTTTATTTTTATCTTCTTTATATCTTTCAATTTATAATATTTTTTTATGATTTTAAAAATTTTGACTAATAAAACTAATTGAGATCTAGTATCAAACAAGATCCATATTGAATATTTTTAGCATTATAGATTGAATGATATAAACAATTTTTTGAAATGTCCGAAATAGTAACTTGAACTCTCATTTCGGAATGGAGGGAGTAAGGTTTTTCTCAACACTTCCTTTCGAATTGGACACTTAAAAATTATTCAATGCCCCTGGGGCATAACCACGTGATTCCCCAAACTATTATATTTCAAATTTGTGTAATTTCCGTCACAAAATTACACAAATATGTGACAGAGAAGAGTTTAGGTCACGGGCACATAACTCGGGGTATGGAATAATGACTCTTGGACACCAACCTAAACCAGGAGAGAATTGAAAATTGATTATTTTCGGCTCTGTTTGGAACCTGTGGAAATGAAAAGAAAAGAAAAGAAAAGAAAAGAAAATAAAGAAGGAAAATGAGAGGAAAATGGGAGGGAAAAATTACTATTCACTACACTTGAAATTCTTATTTTCTTCACTCTTTCTCTTCCAACCAAAGTTGTCAATCCCGTACTGGCCAGCGTACCGTTTTCACTACTGGAATAATACGTACCGGTACCGAACTGTATCTCGATACCGTTCCGGATTTACCGCAATTAATATTTTATATATATTTAATATAAAACCAGGTTGCAAAACCATTTTTGTGAAACAAATGGCATCAAAAAATTATCCAAAAAGACTCAAAACAAAGTTATGAAACAGATCAGGATTCCATCGTGATCTTAATCGAAAAAAAATCATATATAAGCCCATAAGTTTCTTTTAATTAGTTTAGATCCCACAACATATGTCATAAAAAAAAGAGAGACAAGGTAATTTTGTACCGTCCGGAACACCGAAAAATGTCCGAAACAGACTGGTATCGTCCGATACATCCGGTATTGGCCGGAACAGGCCGGTATTTCAACCGGAACGGATCTTGAGTCTTTGTGTTCCGTAACAGATTTCACAACTTTGCTTCCAACCAAACAATGGAAGAATTTTTTTTTTAATTTTCCTTTCTTTTCTTTTCCTTTCCATGGGTTCCAAACATAGCCTTCGTCTCCTGTTACTCCTAGTCCTACTTACACTAGTTCCAACTTCCAACCATAACCAGCCAAAGAACCAGGTTCAACAATTTCGTTTTGTCTTGTTGAAGACATCACACTACCCATTCCTCTGGCAATCACTGGATACCCAATTCCAACTCCAATCTCAATTTCAATTCCAATTCCAATTCCCACAGGCATGGAATCCCCACCTGAAGTAGTCAACTTTGGGAAATCTATAATAGTACCCAGTGTTCAACAACTGGCCAAACAGCCCCTCGACAAACTCCCACCCCGGTACGTGCACGACTTCGTCTCGTCGGGGTTGAGGACGTCAGACGATTCGTCTCTTCTGTCAGTGCCGGTGATTGATCTTCAAAGCCTGGTTTCAGGTGACCGCATGGATTACGAATTGGAGAGGCTACATTGTGCTTGCAAAGATTGGGGTTTCTTCCTGGTCCAGTTTTATTTCAACTACTGTTTGCTTCATGTTACCAAACACCATCTTAGTCTGTCTTTGTCCCATAGTTTTAGAAAAAAAACCGGCCGCTACGTAGCAGCTTTTCAGACCTCTGGTACTGCTACACCCCCGCTGTATAGGCTACCCCAGTATCCGATTTTCCGTGTTATAGCTAGGGAAGAAGAAACAGAAATGCAGAGAAGAAAGATTCAAGTTTGTATTGTTTCATGAAAAATTACACACGTTCTAGATATGGGGACTCCCCATTATTTATATCCACTCCCCTACATTTCCCTCCACTCACTCCTAACTAACTTCTCAACTAACTCCCTGAAATCATGGAACACAGAATTACCATTCTATCCCTAATCACTAGCCTGGACGTAACATTCCCTGCTGCTTGAAAACGGCCTTGTCCTCAAGGCTGGAAATGGGGATACTTTGCTTCAATCTCTGAATGAGCAACCCACGTAGCATCTTCTGGAAACGAGTTCATCCACTGCACCAACCACTGGATCACAGCCTTATTTCCCCTTTTAACCATTCTTCTTTCCAAGACTGCCATAGGTTCCAGTTGCAAAGCCCCTTCAGGACCAACAGGAGGAAGAGTAGTTTGAGCTACCAAATTAGCCCCAAGTTTCTTTTTGAGCAAGGATACGTGAAAAACAGGGTGAATTTTGGCAGCTGCTGGTAAGTTCAACCTGTAAGCCATTGTACCAACCTTTTCCAACACCTGATATGGACCATAAAACCGTGGGGCTAGCTTCATATTTCTGTGCAGAGCCACTGTAACTTGCTTGTAGGGTTGTAGTCTGAGGAACACCCAATCTCCCACTGTGAATTCCCTTTCAGATCTTCCCTTGTCAACATAATGTTTCATCCTATGTTGGGCTTGAGACAAATGCTCCTTTAAATGTTTGATGATAGCAGCCCTTTCCCTCACCCAATTTCCCACCTCAGCTACTGAGGAAGACTTGGAGATGCAAAAAGTATGGTCAGGAGGCTCTTGACCATAAACTACAAAATAAGGAGTAGTCTTGGTAGCTGAATGATAGGTAGTATTATACCACCACTCAGCTAGAGGGAGCCACTTGGCCCACTGCCTAGGATAGTCTCCAGTCATACACCTAAGGTAATTCTCCAAGCATTTGTTCAAAATCTTTGTTTGGCCATCGGATTGGGGATGATAAGCAGTGCTAAGACACAGTTTACAGCCTTGTAAGGTAAAAAGTTCATGCCAAAAATGGCTAGTAAACACAGCATCCCTATCTGACACAATAGTGGAAGGAAGTCCATGTAACTTAAACACTTGATCAAAGAATACCTTGGCCACATCTTTAGCTGTATATGGGTGTGAGAGAGCCATGAAATGACAATCTGTCTACTACCACAAAAATCACAGTCCGGCCTTGAGAAGCTGGTAATCCCTCAATGAAATCCATTGAGATATCTGACCAAATTCTGTCAGGAATGGGAAGGGGTTGCAATAATCCTGGATACTTCACATTTTCACTTTTGTACCGCTGACAAGTATCACATTCAGAAACAAAATGTGCCACATCCTGCTAGAGTCCCTTCCAATAGAAGGTCTTGTGCAATCTCTTTGTTGTCTTGCCTATTCCCGAATGTCCTCCCAAAGCTGAAGAGTGAAATTCATGAATAAGTTGTTTTCTGAGTGGAGAATCCCCTACTACCAACCTGCCATGGTAGGTTAAAATACCATGTGCCCAAGCATATCCAACATGAGTTTGACCTTGTTGAAGGTCTAGGATCAACTGTTGAATGTTAGCATCTGTTTCCCAGCTTTGCTTAACTTTACCCAACCAACTGGTAGTCACACAAGACAATGCATGAATCATTGCTATGGGATCTGCAGAATTGATTAACTCCCCTTTCTTGGACAGAGCATCAGCAGCCTGATTATCCTTACCACATTTGTACACTATAGTGTAATCAAAACCCAACAACTTTGTTACCCATTTTTGCTGGAAAGGTGTTCCCACCCTTTGCTCCAAGAGGTATTTCAAACTTTGGTGATCTGTCCTTATGAGAAAATGTCTACCCAACAGGTAATGCCTCCATTTTAATACTTCCAGCACCACTGCCATCAACTCCTTTTCATAAGTAGAAAGAACTTGATCCCTTGTTGAGATTCCTTTGCTCCAATAAGCTATGGGGTGCCCATCCTGCATGAGGACAGCACCCAATCCTGTTCCACAAGCATCGGATTCAACAACAAAATCCTTATTATAGTTGGGCAGAGCAAGTACTGGTGTTGTAGTCATAGCACCTTTGAGTTGGAGGAAAGCTGTAGTGGCAGCTGGGGTCCATACAAAGGAATCTTTCTTGAGCAAACCATGAAGTGGAGAGCAGATCTTACTGTAATTCCGGATGAACCTCCTATAATAACCAGTGATACCCAAAAATCCCCTCAGCTCTTTGATGTTAGTTGGTTTTGGCCAGGAGTTTATAGCTTGTAACTTTGTTGGTTCAGCAGAGACACCCTCAGCTGATACCAAATGTCCTAGATATTCTACCTCAGTTTTTCCAAACACGCATTTAGTCATTTTAACAAACAGTTGGTGTTGTCTCAGCAATTGTAAAGTGAACTGCAAATGCTGTAAATGGGCCTCCCAAGACTGACTGTATACCAGAATATCATCAAAAAATACCAAAGTGAATTTCCTCAAGTAAGGCCTAAAGACTTCATTCATTAGGCTTTGGAAAGTAGAAGGGGCATTAGTAAGCCCGAAAGGCATTACTAGGAATTCATAATGACCATCATGAGTTCTATATGCAGTTTTGTCAATGTCAGAAGAGGAAACCCTGATTTGGTGGTAAACTGACCTGAGATCCAGCTTAGAGAAGAACTTTGCCCCACATAATTCATCCAAAAGCTCATCTATGACAGGTATAGGGAATTTATCCTTAACTGTGGCATTATTGAGTGCCCTATAATCCACGCACATCCGCCAGGTGCCATCTTTTTTCTTAACCTAAAGAACTGGTGAGGAATATGGACTAACACTAGGCCTTATTAATCTAAAATTAAGCATTTCCTTCACTTGTTTCTCAATCTCAGTTTTTTGGAAGTAGGGATACCTGTAAGGCCTCACATTTGTTGGTTCAGTTCCTGGCTTGAGAGGGATGCAGTGGTCATGTGACCTAGGAGGTGGGAGTTCCTTTGGCTCTTGGAAGACATCTGCAAATTCTGAAAGTAAAACTCCCAAGTCTTGTGGATTGTCTTCTTCCCTCTTATTGCAGTCAGCTTGTAACAAGCAGATTTGAGCTACGGCTCCCTGAGGCTGTTTTTGCAAAAGCTTCTGCATCTTTCCAGAGCCCACAATCTTCATCTCATCATTCTTCACTCCTCTTAAAACATGCTTTCTGCCCTTGAGGTGAAATTCCATGCTGAGGTTCTTAAAATCCCACTTGACTGGGCCCAAGGTTGCTAACCACTGAATTCCTAAGACCATATCACACCCCTTCAATTGTAATATCCTCATATCAGCTTGAAAATTAGTTCCTTGCATCTCCCATTGAAAATTTTTGCACATGGCTGTACTCATCATCCTTGTTCCATCAGCAACTGAGACTGGTAAGGAGTCAGTAGCCTCAGGTTCTATATTAGCCCTCTTGACCACTTCTGGATTTAAGAAGTTATGAGTACTTCCTGAATCAATCAAAATTATAATGAGCTTCTTCTTAATATTGCCTCTAACCCTCATGGTTCTGTAAGAGATTGAACCAGTTAAAGCATTCAAAGAAATCTGAGGTTCTTCTCCCGGCATCTGCTCCATACTATCTTCTTCATCTTCGTCAAGAATTGGGTTTTGATCCTCCAGTTGTTGATCATCCTCTACACCTTCCAACACATATAGTTGTTTCTTTTTGCAAACATGCCCTTTAGTATACTTTTCACTACACTTGAAGCATAACCCTTTTGCCCTTTTTTCCTCCAATTCCTTAGAAAACTCCTTCCTGACATAACCTCCATTACTTAAGTGTGGTTTGTTTACAGAAAAGGAAAGATTTCCTTCTGGTTTGATTCCTGACCTAGTCTTCTTGGTAATAGCTTCAATACTTGTTTCTTGAAGTTTTGCCAATCCTATTGCCTGGGTGATAGAGGTTGGTCTAAACATTAACACTCCTGGTTGGATTTCGTCTTTGAGACCACTAATGAAGCAGCTAACAAAGAAAGTTTCAGGAAGATTTTGGGTCTTATTTGCCAAGATTTCAAATTGCTCCTGGTAAGCTCTCACAGTACTAGTCTGACGTAATTTGGTTAAGTCGCCCATCGCATCTTCATATGAATTTGGGCCAAATCGTGATAACAACCCTTGTTTAAACAATTCCCAGGTAATGAATTGATGGCATTTTTCAAACCACTGGAACCATTGTAGCGAAGAATCTTCTAAATGCAGAGACGCCAATTTGACTTTATCAAGATTTTCTATAGCGTTATACTCGAAATACCTTTCACATTTATACAGCCACCCATGGGGATTTTCACCATAGAATCGAGGAAATTCAATCTTAGCATATCTCTGATTAAACGTAAAGGGCGTATGAGAGGAATGGTCTGACCTGAGAGAATTATTCCCAAGAACTTGAAACCCTAATTGAGAAAGCCCTGGTGGTTCTTGACGATCCGTGCGTAACCCTCCATTCTGATTTTGATGCTGTTTCCCATAGACGTGTCCTGCCATCTGATCATACTTCACACTCATGGCAGCAATCAATTCCTTGATATCCCCCAAGTCTTTAAGAGAACTCTTAATTTCCCCAATTTCGGTCGCATTTTTCTCGTTAGCTTCTTTCAACGCTCGCAGTGCTTCCTCAAATTTCCGAACCTCCACTGTTCTAGTTCCGTCGGCCATGGTGGACACAGAGAAGACAGACCAAGAACCGTACTGCTCTGATACCAATGTTATAGCTAGGGAAGAAGAAACAGAAATGCAGAGAAGAAAGATTCAAGTTTGTATTGTTTCTTGAAAAATTACACACGTTCTAGGTATGGGGACTCCCCATTATTTATATCCACTCCCCTACATTTCCCTCCACTCACTCCTAACTAACTTCTCAACTAACTCCCTGAAATCATGGAACACAGAATTACCATTCTATCCCTAATCACTAGCCTGGACGTAACATTCTTGTCACGACCCCATCCCAATAGTTGGATAATAGGAATGTCGTGACCGGCCAGTGGATCTCACTTCCACCCAAGGCCTCATAACTACTCAATCCAAAAATACAGAAATTTTCAACAGTTTAAAAAAAACTGCGGAAGCATTAATACATTTAACAAAACACCGTCAGAGCCTTAGCAAATTTACAACCTTTACAAAATGTAAGTGATCTTACACAAAATGGGGAACAGACAATTCCCGGTTTGGTTTTCAAAATTTAGCTATACAATATATACATGTCCACCGGGCAGCAGCTTACTTCATCCCTACTCACCATTACCTGTAGAAAAATAGTAAATTTTCATAAGCCGAAAGCTCGTGTGAGATACAAAATCAGAGTTATACGTTTTACCATGGAAATAACATTCATAAGCTTCCTTGACAAATATAACTTATCATAACTTTCTCATAACTTCATAAGAGGAAGATTCATAACATCATCATCACATAATCTCATGATGCTCATCCAACAGCTAAACATGCATAGGGGAGCGACCCCACGTGGTGTGAAATGATCAAATCACGGCAGCTGGTGCCTCATAACATTCCTCCCTTATAACCCCTTCGTTGGTCATGGTATCTTTAAAATCCGTCCCCCTGACCCGGGACACCGCTGTCTGGATGCATCAGATTTTGAAATCATAGAATCATAATGACATTACACCGTCACCTTTGGTTGGTAAGGCCGATGTTCATAGAATCATCCTTTCTTAACCATAGCCATTCGTATGAAATCGTCATCTTTGAATAAAGAATTCATAGCATATTTCCATGGCATAAAATTTATGAGACATAAAAACAGTTCATCAAATCATGCTTCCTTATAACATATCGTAAGTTTTGAGAATATGAAATACACAACATAATTTGTTTGAAAAAGCAATATAACTGAGGTTAGAGTATCTCACCTTGATTTCTCGAGTGCTACGCTAAAGACATGAATCGTTCTCGTTCTTATCCCTTGAACCAACCTATTGCCAATTACTTTGTGTCATAATACGTTCAAAACTGTAATCATAATATTCTTAGGCCTCCTCGATTGTGAGTCGGCCTACTGGGCATCAAAAAAGGTTCGGCTTAATCTATGGGTCTGCTATACTTAATCAAGTCATATATCCAAAGAACCAAACTTTGATTAGTAATTAAGCTACCAGCACATGGGTCTGTACCTAAACAAACCGTAATTCAAGAAAACCCAAATTGACTTCGTTAATTCTTTTAGTCTAAGCAAAATAAGGTTTGATTAAGGGCTAATCAATGCAAGAGTTCTTGTATCCATGCCTTCCAGCACCTAATACATGCACATACACATTCTAATTTATTAATAAATGCAAAGATAAGCAGCCTACATTACGCACAGCAGCAGCAGTGCTGCAACTATTTCTACATCTGTTTTAGGTCGAGAGAAGAGGGGAAAAAAAGGTATGAGAAGATCCGTCATGGCCACTGCCACGTGCGGTGCCTGCGTAGGGAAAATAGAAAGAGAGGGAAGAGGAAATTACCCACTGAAGTTTTCCGGCGGTAATCGAAGGATCTCGGAAGTCGGATCTAACCAGAGGTGTGCGTGAGTTGCTCCTCTCTCTCTTTATCCTTCACCGTTCCTTTTTCCTTCTAGTTGCTTCTTTTCTTTTCTTTTTCTTTAACCCTTTTTATTTACTATTATTAGAATATACATACCATTAGATATATATATATTTTTTTTAATCTTGTAACCTAATTAGAATCACATAAGTATACTTTTAGATACCGGGCCTGACAATTCCGCCCACTACAGGTGCTTTGGTGCCAAAAACGATTTCAAAAAATTCAAGACTGCTACACCCAATTCCTGCTACGTATCATTCGATGCTCCTCCGCTACAGCTATTTAAAGCTGTTATGTCCCTATGGTATTTTTGGGTACTCCTCCGCTGCAGCTATTTAAAGCTGTTATGTCTCTATGGTTTTTTTGGGTACATCAGAAATTTAGGCCCAGTTCAGTTAAGGTTCTTAATTTTTAAGGATTTATTTTTCGCTTTACGAGGTAGCTTATTCTCTCACTTATTATAGTTAGTAGTTAGTGGAACACACAGTCGGTCCCTTTCTCTGTTTTGGTCGAAGGTATATGTGCCTTTCCTTGATAAAGTGAAGTTGGATTTGGTAAAGGACTAAGGATTCGGCTCACCTTGTACCCAATCCCACCAAACCCATCCAAACTTTAATTTTTTGGGTTCTGACAGGACCCACAGAGCCAAAACAATGATCGAAACTATTCATTTTGTACTTCCAGCTAAGAACAACATATGTGAAAAACACGAGTTTTTATACAATTTGTTAATGTACTTATCGATGACCGGTCAATCTGGTGTTTTTTTTTTCTTCTGATTTTGTTATTAGCTATACGACATACAAGATGAACAGTTTAGATCGCTGTTGTCAACTCATAATGAGAGTTTGGATGGATTTGGTTGGATAGTAGTAAGGAGGTGAGCTGACCCCGTTTGGTAAGGGGTGGTTGGCCGCCCCGAATTCAAATTTGCAGTTTTCATTTTCTTCTTTTGGGTGTTTGGAGTCAATTTTTAATGAATTCTGTCAGTTTTCATTCTGTCAAGATGTAAACTGGAGTATCAGCTTTTTAAGATTTTAGAAACAGTTGCTCTATTGTTTTTGGGTAAACAATTGTGATTGTAGTATTCATAACAATTTGACTAGTTACTCTGATTTAGCTATGTTGGAGAGAGAGAGAGAGAGAGTATGCTAGAAAATTGTAAGGCAATAAACGAATGGTGAACCTATTACTCTGCAAATGCGATGGAAGAAGACAGCTCTTGTTTACATTTCGATACAAAATGTAGAACTACAATAAGAATCAGTGGCGAACGCAACGATTTCACATACGAGGTGCCCAACACGAAGTTACTTACATCTTCGAGAGAATATTGCCAAATTATTTGGATTTTGAAAAAGTAAACTGTAATTCTTACGTATTTGAGGACAACATAAGTTTTGCAAACTAAGCAAGGCAATGAGCAGAAAACAACTGGTGTGACTCGATACGGGGTATTGAACTGCTAGAGGAATTCAAGAGGGAAATCGTAGATTTTTTCAAACTTCCGTTGGAACAGAAGAAGAAGTTGTGGCAACAGCCAGACAACCATGAAGGTTTTGGGCAGCTCTTTGTGGTATCAGAGGACCAGAAGCTTGATTGGTCTGACATGTTCTACATTACCACTCTTCCATCAAGTCTGAGGAGGACTCAACTTTTTGAACTTCTACCTCCAAACCTCGGGTCTCTCTCTCTCTCTCTCTCTCTCCTTGGTTTTGTAGGTTTAGTCTTCTCATGCCTTGTCATGTAGCGAAAGCGTGCAGAGAAAAGAAACGGAACAACAGTTTTGAGTCTATTAATTTTAGTGCAAATGCTAGATGCAAAATCCTTCTTTAAACCATTGATTCGCAAAGAATACAGAAAATTAAGGCATTCATAAGTTAGTTGATTCACGCAGAAAACCCAAAAGTTGGAAGTAAATAGATTATTGAGTAAGGACGACATAAAATGATTTTCTACAAGGCAAAATATGCCTAGAAAGAAAAATCATGCCTAAAATGTGGTAAAAAACAAAGGATTTTAGAAATTAAACCAATTCAAGTGTCGACAGTTGAGTTGATCTTGATGGTCTCTTCGAGAGCAGTGTCTCTTGAATTTTTCTCAGCTCAATAGCTCTTAGCTAAAATTGCCTCTGAATTGGCCAGTTGGGTCTTAGTGGGCCTTGTGATTATCTCGGGCCACCTGTGTACTCTTCTGCTGTGTTTTCCATATTAATCTCGCAACTGTGTTTGGCTGCATCATATATATGCAGGAAGTTTATACGTAACTGTGTAGTTAGTTAGTCTTCAAACGCAACGTGAATTATATATCTTGCAAGTTGTATGGAATCCCAGGGGAGGTGGAGAGTGAGTCTCATGTGCGAAAAGAAAGGGAAGGATGACATGATTTTGGTTTCGATATTAAATGCAGAGAAACATTAGAATCATACTCTGTGGAAGTGAGAAGGCTAGCCATGACCATCCTAGGTCAAATGGCTAAAGCTCTGAAGATGGACAGTGAAGAGATGAGAGAGCTATTCAGTGATGGGGTGCAGTCCATGAGAATGAATTATTATCCTCCATGCCCTGAGCCGGACATGGCCATCGGCTTCAGCCCGCACTCTGACGCAGATGCTTTAACCATTCTCTATCAGCTCAACGGCATCAACGGCCTCCAGATCTGAAAAGAAGGGAAATGGGTACCTGTTAAACCGTTGCAAAATGGTATTGTAGTCAACATCGGTGACATCATGGAGGTATTTTCGGTCTTTTGATTTACTGCATACTGGCATATTGTCCCAAGAGCTTTCACAGCAAAAAGTACTCGTTGCATTTTGTTTTAATTTCGTATATATCCCCGTCACCAAGGACAAGGAGTCGCTCTAATTGGGACTTCCAATGCCCATGACTCTCTCAATTAAGTATCTAAGGATTCATAGTGAACCTCAATGCAGCTACATTTGATGATATAACTTGTCGATCTAGTTGCCAAAGTAGTCATATTAGGATAACTGTTAGTACTATATCGACGATATCAAACGATAGTATTCTATTGACGATCCCTGGAAGAATGAACCATTCCAATTTACGAAATCGATACGTTTCGACTTAACAAAATATGTACAAGTGATCTGGTGTGTACTTAGAGGTGGTGGTACAATCATACTGGGCAGCAAAGTGGATTTCTTACCTCTTCCATTCGAGAGTTTGCATATTTCTCTTTCCATCGCAATTCATGCGATCGACAGTTCTATTACTCCTAAGCCAAACCAAAGCCAACACCAAAACTCATATCTTAGGATAAGTAACAGTTCGAGAAAGGCTTAAAGGGCTTCAAGAAAGAGGATTTCCAGTTTGGCTTGATACCGAATGTCACTTGTTGCTTCCACACTCAGAGGGCCAATGAAATTTTGAATTGGTTGCAGTTTCTTCAAAGGCACAAATGATCCCAGTACATTCTGATAGGGGATCAACACGACCATATAACCAAAGAAAGGCTACTTATAGTTGGATTCTTTTGAACACACCCTGTTTGGCTACTTATAGTTGTCATTTGTCGTTACAGATTGTGAGCAATGGTGTGTACCGGAGCATTGAGCATAGAGCAACGGTGAACTCAACCAAAGAAAGGCTCTCCATTGCTACATTTTACAGCTCCAATTTGGACTCGGAATTAGGCCCTGCGCATAGCCTCGTTGGACCAGACAATCCTGCAGTCTTTCGCCGAATGCCCATTGAGGAGTACTTCAAGGAATTCTTTGCGCAGAAACTCAATGGTAAGTCATACCTTGATTTCATGAAAAAAGAAACCGTGAATTGACCAATGGTCTCTACAAGAGCATTGAGCACAGGGCAACTGTGAAATTCGAAAAGGGAGAGAATATCCATTGCTATATGTTTATCAATCCAAAGTTCCAGTCAGAGGTTGGACCAGCATCCAACCTTTTGAACCCACAAAACTCGCCACTGTTCAAAATGGTCGGAATGGAAAAATATGTCAGGGATTTTTTTTCTCGTAAGCTCGACGGATGTCTGGGCTTAGTCGCTTGAATATAGAAGCTATGGGGTTGGACCAAGTAGAGTCGAAGCAATAGGCATTGAGCCCCAGCTTGTAATTTGCTCATCAGTGATGCCGACTGTTTGATGTATTTTCATATAGAAATATAGTATACAGAAGGAGTGTATTGCAGTATTGGCTTGTGGCTTGTATGCTGAGGACACTGCGTGTATTTTCTGTTCGGGATCACTAGTGTTCTCTCCTAAATCCTAATTGATCGAGAAGTTTTTGGGTGCCGGTAGGGTACTGCCACGTGGTACCTGCTCTGCTACGCAATTATAGAGCTATTGAAACTTGTGAGTTGTGACTCATATTGGTGTACATAGACCTGATTTCGGTGGGATATTTCCTTAAACAAGCTAGGCATATGTTTTTTTTTGAAAGGCAAATTTTTTTTTATTAATCTCTGAAATTGTTACAAAGATTAACCGAAACAAAGAATGTTGGTATCATTTCCCTAGCCCTAGATCCAATTGAGTTACAAAGCTAAGAATAATCATATGTCCATCCGAGACTTAAACTCGGGATTATCAAGAAGCCAACCAAGAAACATCCATTGGTCTAAGCCCAAAAAATAGAAAAAAACTTTATCAAACCTAAAAGAAAACACCACCCCACCACGAACTCCGCTGAAACAGCCACCACCATCAGAGCACAATCCGAGCCCCGATTAGCCCGGGCCCAAACAACGGCGGTAAGGAAGACAGCCCGCTGAATAGACGCGGAGAAGGCAGCACCAAAACCAAACAAAAAAAGAAACCCAGCTGCCCTACTTGCTGACCACCGAAGACCGACCTACTGAATCAGCCCGCTGTAACCACTGCCTTCGCTGAGACCAAACACCACCGCCGAGCACCACCTAGAAGCTCTCCCCCCAAGCCCAAACTGGCGACAAGAAGTCGGCCGGCCGAAGGCAGTTGCGGGAAGCCCACTGAAACGAACACCAAGCAAATTGTAAGGTCGACTTTTTTTTTTTGCAAATCCCATGACAAACACACTCATTTTATTTGTATCCCATGACAATCACTCCAGAATCAGTACTAGTTAAAAGTTACTTCTGATTTTGCCAACAAAAATTTCTACAACCACACCCGAATACACATCACTCACACGCCCACACTAACATGCATGATGAGTCCCGCATGCACTAGACTGACTGTGGAATGTGCGGAACTCGCCACTTATGTGATGAGTGTGGGTGCGTAATTAAATGGGTGTGGTGCTAGCTATCATATCTCTTTTTCTTTTTTTTTTGAATCAGCAACAAAATTTATTATAAACTCGACAAATGGTACATCGAGGGTTTAGGAAGCCAAATACAAGCCTCAATAAGAAAATGAGGACATATAATATGGCTGAAAACAAAAGACAAAAAGAAAGATTACATCCAACACTAAATTCAAAATAATACTCCAAAGAGTAAATGCATCTTGAGGTTGAAAGAGCAGGCAGCAAAGCAGATGAGATCGATGAAATCCAACATGGCGGCAAAACTTCTCTGTCTTCCTATCATAGGCAGATCTATTATGACAACTTGATCAATTAACTTCTATGGTGACTCATCTTTCTTTCCATTCTAGTGCACCCCACTCTTTCACCAATGGCCTTGATTTCATTGAAATCCCCACCATTGCACCATGATATGATCAGAGATGATCTTTTTTTTTTTTATTGGCTAAAATAAATTTCATTAACTCATAACACGAAGTACAGAGATAATAAGGGCTTGGGTACACCGGCATGACCACCCAAGACTCTCTTCTCCAAACCACACGGAGGAAACTGATTTAGGCCCAACAGGTTGAGCCCAAATCAGGAGGAAAAACCCTAAAAAATCCAAAGGTTGGTAAGGAACCAACCCAGCACCCATTGGGACAAAGCCCAGAACACCTATTGGGACAAGCCCATAACACCTTTTGGGTCAAGCTCACCTAAGAGGCCGAAGCCCAAACACCCCAAAAGAGTCTAAATTTTCAAATCAATACATAAACAACTCATTAAGATCAGAGATGATCTTAATGATAGCAAATCCAAATGATTCCAGTTGGTTGAGCTGCCCCTTTGGAGTGGAGCAAATCTGTTCTTTTGAAGTAGAGCATTGTCTCTTTTTGCCAAAGCCAAAAAGGCTGTTTTAGAACAAGATCAGCAAGGCGATGAACAGTGCGCGATGAACAGTACCGGCGATGAACAGTACTCGGTGAACAGTGCGCGGGAACAGTAATCGGTGAGCTAGGATTAGGGTTAGGGTTAAGGTAGAGGCTAGGATTAGGATTGTGATTTTAGGAATTATGTACAGAGGCTAGGGTTTAGGCTAGGGTTGTGGTCGTTTAGGATTAAGGTTAAGATCCCGCTCTGAAATCATGTTGTGAGAGAAAGAAGAAAAAGTGTATAAGGTGTTAACTTACCCTAACACATAAAGAGTTTTATTTATATTATGTCGAGACCCATTACATAACATGACTACCCGATGTGAGACTAAACTATTCTAACAAAAACTACAAAATAAAAAATGAAAACCATAACATTTACAGCTCAACCAAGGGTACAAAGGGTAATCAATAAGGAAAAGTGGGGATCGGGGCAGGTGGAAATCAGGGAAACGAGATGAGGCGGGGAAGAAGGCAGGAAAAATGTTTCCCAAATTTTTTCCCAAAAACTCAATAGATTTTTTGCCGTGAAACCATGCCACCAAATCAAAGCCGGAAGACATCAAGGGAAACCTATGTTAGGCATCAAAGCCGGAACTTTGACAATATAACAGTCTTAATAACTTGGTTATTCTTAAGTAGTGGATTTGATCGATGGATTTAAAAGGGAAACCTATGTTAGATGGACTGTTTAACTACAAAGTATTCACGCCGAAAACTTGTTATTTAGATAAGGGCATACAATATCTCTTTGACATGAGTAATATGAGACATATCTAGCAATTCCCCATTTGGAGATTCCATCTTACTAAGAAAACGTCATATTTGCGCTTGTCATATTTTTACTTTTGGCTTTTTACCCTTCTAGTCTTTTAGGAACATAATTACATTTTCTTGTTGCTAGTAATTAATTTCTAAAAGGGAGGACAAAAGAGTAAACTCATCAACTTTTGCCCATTACTTTTTAACTTGGCCAATTTTTCTGGGCAGTAAAAAGTGCAAACACTATTTTAGCTTGGGAAATTAAAGAAGCCTATTGAGAAATATGAATACTTATTCATATGCTCACAACTGATGCCCGTACCCAAGGCCATGTGACATAGGAAAAAGCAGATACAAAGATTTTGACGTGGTGGTATCCCATCTTCATTTCCTGGTTTTGACTAAAATTGAATCATATGGAACATTGAGTGCGGAAGCCAAATTTTAAGATCATTTAGTTGTGCCTAAGGACCATGGGGATTTTATTTGGTAAACCGCGATTGTTGAAGTGCATTCCTAGTTACAGTAGTTTATTGGCTCCAGAATTTCATGAAGTTCAGGAGAATGGTGTTTTCTAGGCTGCGTTGCCCAGTGCTTACACATAGAGAAAACTGAGAATTTGATGCTATTGGTGGCAAGACTGACTACAAAATATATTACCATATGGAGTTTACTACATTAATAGAGCTGATAAAAAAGGTACATGTGAGTTGATGCACTGGTACATGTAAGTTGATGCACGAGACGTTGATAAGCAGGGTTGATTACAAATCCAGGATTGTTGTGCAAGGCCCTTCTCTCGTTGTTGGTTTCTTGTGAATGTGATGGCGGATGCCGGATAATTGCAACATGTCTCATGCATTTTTTTCCCCACAGATGAGCATTGGGAAACAGTGGAAGGAGTTTCTTGATTACAATGACAGCATAGGGTTCATATTTCATGTAAGTCTAGTGATCTCGTCCATTTGATACAAATAACACATTTCATGTTTTATCCTCGTATTTCTTATTTTACTGATCAGAAGTCAAAAGGTGCTAAATGATTAATGTTCTCTTCCTTTTTCCAGGATGATGCAAAGAGGCTTGACAGAGCTGCCAAGAACCGCTACAACGTCTAAGCTGCGCTTTGCCCGAAGACTTGAGTAGGTAGATGCAAGAAATGCAAGTGTAGCCTGATAGATGCTTATGGTTTCCCGAACAGAATGGTTACGGCTCTCTTGACATTTTGGTTGCGCTAATGACTTTCGCCATTGAGAACTGATAAAAGTTTGGTTTGTTTTTTTGATCCAAAATGATTACAGAATCTCTTTGTTAGAGTACTAGATGAGCAAAAAGTTTGCCTGAAAATTTATCCAAATACGACTTATGTAATCTTATTATTTTAGTACTCCACTTGATATCTCAAGTCAAATGGTAAGCCCTATCAATACAGTTCTACTATGCGCACAGATTGTGCACAGATTACTTTGTGGGGCTGATGTTTTACTGAGTCACTCAAAAAAATATTTTATAATTATTGAACGGCTTGGTTTATTTGTATGGAAATCCAAAATGGATCCCACAAAGCATTCTGTGCACAATTTGTGGGCACAACTTTTTCGTTATGAATAACAATCAAAACAAAGTTTTAATTCGGTTGTCATTTTACTTTAGTTTTGTTTTCTAATCATTACCATATATCTTTTTTCCAATCATTACCCTATATCTCGAATTATTAATTTTATTTCTCTCTCTATCTCTCTCCAATAATTACCCTTCACGTCGATCAATCATTACCCTATTTCTTTCTCTATTTACTATCAAAACTAAACTAAACTAAAATGCCAACCAAACAAAATATTTTTTTACTTTTCCGATTCCTCTCGTCCTTACTCACCCATATCACAAAAAAAATTTGGCGTAAAACTAACAAATGCAAAAAAAAGAAGAAAATTGAATAAAGAAAAAAACCAAAAAAATTATTCTGCATAAGTTAATCACTAGGGTAAACACTTAGAAGATTTTTTTTTTCAATTGATAGGACTACGATTTTATTGATAAACAAAAATAACAGAAACATTAAATCGGGCAACCATACCCTGAAGAGGAGAAAGAAGCCACACTGGAGGCCTAAACTCCCACGTCGAAAAGAAAAGATCTCGACCTCTCACAGCTCTTTGAGCGATACTATGGGCAACTCCATGCTCTTCCTCACAAAACACACCTCCGCTCACAGATTCCTTTTGGTTAACCTAGTCTTGATTTGTAAGAGTCCACGAGATAACCGAGCCTAACAACTCAACAAATACAAGAAATAAGCCCATTATAGGGTAGAAACAAAGAAAGAAGGGAAAAGCCCTCTAGGAGAAGAACACCCACACGCAGGTAGGGAGACTCGAATTCCTAACCTCCTAATGAGATGTAAGAGTCCTAGCAAACTAAGCTAGCCCCAGTTGGTTAACTTAGCCTTCATTTGTGGGGTAATTTTTATTTTGAATTTCGTAAATATTACAGTATGAAAGATATATCCCCACTAACCGACACGTGATTTTTACAATTAATATTGACACATGATTGACATTCTATGTACCTGTAACTATCTTTTCTAGTCTAGACACTAAAGAAATAGGGAAAATTACCTGCAGGCGGAGTTGACCAGCCTTATTCACCACCTCATGGACTCCACTCTCCAAATCACCAACCTGATGACACAAGGAAAAATATTCACCAACACATGGTGTGAGAAGTTGAATTGACAATTATACCCTCCCATATATATCAGTAAAAAAACCCTAACACCCATTTTCCTCCCAAATCCCCAATGTCTCCTGGGAACCTTCTATCACCGACTCTCCCATCTCTCTCTCTCTCTCTCTCTCTCTCTGTAGAACAGTTCCTCTCTCTCTCTCTATAGAACGGTTCTTGTTAGCGATTTGCAGTCAGATATGGACCGGTGGTAGACGGTTTGGAGAAGCGGTGGAGGGAATAAAGAGTTGCGGAGTTGGACGTATTGGGTCGACGATTAAGGTTGGTTCTCGAGCATTCCCTTTGGAAGCAATGAATAGAACTAGTTTTGTACATGGAATCGGCATAGCATCTTATTTTCTTTGTTTTTTTAAACTTGTTCAACATTTTTCCAGATGACTATTTGAAGAATTGCTCCCAACTTTTTATCTTCTTCTATGTTCCTCTCTCTCTCTGAAAAGGTAAACCCAACAACAAGTGGGGGTAAAAAAACTCGACCGTCGACGGCGAGACCAACAATTTCTTAGTACTTTTGCGCGGGCCGATTGTCCTCCTTACGGGCGAGATTTCGACACCCTTATGCCTACTGGATGGTTTTGTAATTGGAGAATCCCCGTTGATTATCTTGGTAAATATCATCTGCTTTCTTGATTTTCTTGTTTGGTTTATGAGAAAATGAAAGAAAATGAAGCAAGAAATGCATCTTGGGTCTTGTTTCTTTTTTGGGTACAATGATACTTGTTTTTTGTGTTTGATTTTTGTGCATCGTGTCATAGGTTTTGTTTTTCTGGAGTAATATAGATTTGAATGCTTTGCTCTGTAGCTGAAGGTCGAATCTTATTCGCTAGGAAAATTTCCCAGTAATGTCAGATTAAAACAAGTCTTGAATAGTTGGTGAAACTTTGTTAGGTTTTATAATTATTGAATAGTTGGCGAAACTTTGTAGGTATTTTTTAGGCAAATTTTATTGAAAAAGAAGCCATGTCTGGTGCAGTGTGCAAATGTTCGTTGTTTAGCTTGATCACTCTAATAGGTTCGGACTTGCCTTGCGACCTAGCCGTTAACTTGCCTTGCGACCTAGCAGCCTGTTTGATATTCATCTCTAACTGATTGGTATTTGGTGGTGTGACTGTGCAACCTGCCAAGCTTGTGCAGCTAACAGCTAGCAGGTTCAGTTAGCAAGCAGATTGTGTCGAATGGAACTGCTTTGGTGAAGTTGGGTACAGATTGTGCAGGTACAGGTGTGCAGGTGGGCATGTCACATGTTGTGAGCATCTCCAAAGAATCTATTCCAGCACTTCCAGTTGGAAGACTTGGTGTGTCGCTGTTTGGTACCAAATGGGCCTCACCCATCAGAGTTGGAAGGGAGTAAAGGCAGTCGTGGGGCTATTACTTCTATTATCAATGGTAATTATCTTAAATCCTTATGATGTTAACTTTTCAAAGCCATCAGTAGGCATGCTATTATATAGTCCATTTGGGCTTCTTGGTTTGAGAGAGATCTACTAACATGTGTGTTTTCTGGTAAGTTGTGTGTTAGAGCCTCATCCTTTCTTGGAGAGGAGGTAATAAATAGCGGGGGCATCATGTGAGAATTATTGGAGGGAATTGGTGGAGCCCTCAAGTCCCAATGCTTGCGAGAAAAAAGATGAGTGGGAGTTTAGCTTTTTAGGGAGATATAAGTCACTGAGACCTCATATTGAGCTTGGGAAATCCTGCTACGCTGCTTTAGTTTAATGTTAATTACCTTTGTTGTGACATGAATCTTGGCTGAATGGCATCATTTTGTTTTGGTTCATGATTTCAACATCTGGAAGTTTAAATGGTGGACTTGGTATTGTTATCTAGATGGCCCATGGGTTTTACCGTTCAAAGCACAGTGTAGTTGATGTGGGAGATGTCATCTACTTTTGTGCACAGTTTACTACCCCAGTCGTCATCATTCATTTACCTTGTTCGGTGAGTTTTCTTTCACTTAGAACTACAAATTTGTATGTGTTGCTGTTTTGCATGACTCTATTTGGTAGTTGAGATAAGCCAATATAGTATGCTTTTGCCTAATGAGGCATGTTGTCGAGGTTGATAGTTGTTTATACTTCCAGCAAGTATCATTTTTGTCTATCCATGGGGGATGCCCCAAAACTCTTTTGTGCGTAGTTGGTTACAAGTTCTGTGGTGGGTACGTGTCCAGCTATCGTTCATGTCCAGCTAGCCTTAGTATAGGATTGGTTTGCTTGTGTGACGTTGAATGCCATGTTCCCACTTGTGTATGAGGTTGCTAGATTTGTCCAAGGAATGGCACTGATGCCTTGTTATATGCTGCCTCATTATGCTCCCTTGTTAGATGTTCCCTATTTTTGTCACACCTCAAAATGAGAAGTGACCGGCCATGAACCACAAGACCCAACTCATAGAACATGCAGCCTAAATAAAAATTTAATTAAATACCAAAGTAATGAACTACTAAACAACCAACTCTTTTTTTTTTTATTAAGAACAGCTCCAACCAATTAAGTTCCTCAAAAAAGTATGGGGCACAAACATCCCATAAACCAAATATTATCCATTGATCGAACCATAATAAAAGAATCCATTATCTGTCAAAAGTTTCAAATGCGGAAGCGATTAATAAAATGAAACTAAGATGAGACACCTTAAGGAGGTCAAACAAAATGAAATCCCCAAGTTAATAATGCTTGTGCTTTTATAGTATAAATACTTTTGCGAATCATGTGCTTATTCTACACCTATCTATTGATCCAAAATTTTGTACCACAGGGAATTAAAGAAGATTGCATCAATTCCACATGCTAGGCTTTGGGAGGAAAGAAAGACCAAATTGCTCGAAAGATTGCATCAATTTCAACAAGCTTGCAGCATAGGAACTTTTCAAGTAATATGTTGGTTAGCTTGTTTATGGCTACCTTTGGTAACATTGGACACCTGGATACTATATGAATCCATTGTAATTCTTGCAACCCTTTCATGTAATTTGTGTTTTCGAGTTGTTTCGAAAGCTGGTGTAATGAATACTTGCCCGATTGAATGAATTTGGTTAATTATATTGGCAACATTGAAGTGTAGTCTTTAGGACGTGGTCTTTTTACAATAAAGATATGGTCCACAAAGACATAATGTGTAGTCTTTTACCAATATGGACTTGGTCTTGGTTTTGAAAGAACCACAAACTTTCCACGCTTACCACTTGCCCAATAATATGACGTGCTCTTTATACAATAAACATGTGGTCCATACATACATAGGGTGTAGTCTTTTAGCAATATAGACTTGGTCTTGGTCTTGAAAGAACCACCAACTTTTCACGCTTACCACTTACCCAAAAATATGACGTGCTCTTTATACAATAAACATATGGTTCAAAAATGCTTGACGATTTCCTAGTCTTAAAATAACGGGTTGCCCCAAGCGTAGGGCGGAGACCGACGCAGCACAATATCCGGTAAGTCCGGAGTCGAATCCACAGAGACGGTGATGTGTGCTGACTAAAAACTCGGGTTGTTACTTATTTAAACTGGCTCTTAGGTAGCCACCCCTTGTCGATTTGATTGAGATTAACTAAACTAAAGAAATAACTTGCTCAACTAATTAAAAAGAGAGGCATGGTCGTAGGGAATCCGGCGCTTGCTACCCAATCAGAATCCACTCGCTTTCAAAGTTCTAAAAACGGTTAAAATTAGGGAGAATTGGAAACTCCGAAGGATGCGAATCCTAAGGTTGCCGGTCCCGTACACAACGGCGAACAGGTTTTGGTCCCCCGTTCCCGCTCACATGAGCCCCGGCAATGCCTCGGATTCGTCCAACGAACGTAGTTTTCACCAACTAAGATTATTTAATTCAATTAATGAACGGAAAAATTGCGAGACGAATCCTAATTGGGTCGCGACGCGCCTTTACCCAACGACCAAACCTCAGAAAAACTACTCACTCATTAAAAATAAAAAGAATAAAACCCTAGAATTAATCATGCTTCTATTACTCGATACGGAAAATAAACAAGAGATCCAAATTAAACAAGAACCAATGAATAACTTTAATAAAGAACGAAAAACAATACGAGTTACCAAAGTACGAGTAATCGAACAAAGCTTTAAAAACTTGAAGGAAAAACTTAGAAGAAAAATAAACAATATTCAAACCAAAGAATCGCAGCACCCGTTCTTCGTTTTCTGTTTCGCCTCCTGGGAATACTCTTTCCGAAACCCTATTTCTAAAAGCTGCCCTTGTAAGCCGTGGGCCACATTAGCTGCCGAGAATTAATCAGCCATGAAGTTAATCAACCGTGGGCCACATTATTCCAATATTGGCTTAGGCCCTATTCTTTCACTTTGCCCCACCAGTTAATCAACCATGGAGTAATAAACATTGGGCCTACCAATTGATTTGCAAGTTATGTTTGCCAGTACTCATGCCGTATACTGGAGTACTTAAGTTTAGTGCATAAACTCCTCACTCCATATTAACCTTCAAATGGTCCAGCTTCAAACACCATTTAATATTCTAACTTTGCGCTTTTTTGTATCAAACCCTCCAACTACCTACAACACAAAAATTAAGCATTAAATTCCGAGTAACAATATTAAAAAGACTTAACAAAGATAAATTAGGGGGCGCTAATGTGAACATTTACGCGCCTATCACACCCCCCAACTTACACTTTGCTAGTCCCGAGCAAAGAAATCAAAAAGCAACTAAAGAAAATAAATTAAAATTGATAGTTCTTTTAAACCCCCAGGCGGCCCCGGTAGGACGAGTGAAGTCTCGTGAGGGTTTTCAGCAGTGATCACCCACAAAACACCGCGGATCCCTTTACTTGTAACCCAAAAACCTGCAATGCAACTCATTGATATGCCAATGCCAAGAATATAGCATATGCGAAAAATAGTTCTGGAGGCTATCAAAACATAGAAATAAATCATGGCACCCATGCTTAGCGTGTGTGAGCAAGGACCTTAACCACAAGTGAACCACAATCAAGTACTCTCTCCGGACCGAGTCTCGACTTCAATTCTCACCGTGTCATGCACTCAACAAAAGAAAACGCTCGAAACAAGGTGCATTCAATAAACTCTCAAAGTGTGCGGGCGGAAGTTATGCAATAAAGAATCAGAGTACCCTGCACACTTTAGACATGAAGAGAAAGCTTTTTAAGGTATACACATGATCTCATGAAAGGAATGTCAAGCATTAAAGACTATCTATCCATCGATCCACAACCCATTGCCCCTAAGATCAAATAGGGCTTTTATTTGGTTATGTCGTTGGGTAAGGAAAAATACTTCAAAGGTTAGGATAAATCATAAGCAAGTGTCTAAAGAATAGGCTAAAACAACATAGGGCAAGTATAACAATATGCACCCTCTTATCATTCTTTTCAACTCCGCCTCTTATTTTTCACCCTTCACAAAATTCCCCTATGAAGTTCACACGCTTCTTTCTTCAAACAAATGTATGGATGTCTTCCCCCTTTTTATTCAAGTTCTATTTTTTTTTTCTTTTTTGCTATTTTCTCAATTTTTAACATTGGGGAAGAACACACCACAATTCAAGCACATTTTTCTCAAATACACTTCCTCCATTCTCTTCAAAATTAACCCTCACGTGATTAACTTGTCATTCTCAAGACACAATATGGTTGGTGAAGCTTAACAAGAAAAAGGCTCATGCAAGAGGCTCAATGGGGCTCGCAAGGATAAGTATTTAAGAAAAAGAAACGAACCGGCTCAATTAGCAAAGATGGCCTATTATTCTCTCCTAGGGGCAATACAACCAAGTAATGGTCCAAACCCAAAGTATAAAATAACAGGCATATATTAAGTCTCAACACTTGAAGACAAAAGATAATGAGATCAACAACGATTAAGCCTTCTTCTTTTTTTTACGACAAACGAAGAGTTTATGTGACACCACTCCAAAGAAAGGTAAGGCACTAAAGCTCACATGGGCATAAGTCTCCACTAATCTAGCCATTGAAAGCACTCAAGTCACAACTCACAAGCAGTCAAGGTCCAAGAAATGTGCAGTGCAAAGATGCTAAGAGTTTATGCCAGGATAAATTTCTATCGCCAAGTTAGCAAAAGAACTACCATGCAACATAAATATTCAAGGAATGCCTACAGATTCTCAGCACAAGCAACCAACAAGTAAACATCGCAATCTCCAAGTCTCAAGTAGAAAAGATCCAACAAGTATTTTTTCAAACTTTTTAATTTTCAAAATTTTTTTTTTCTCTTTTTTTTGAATCTAACAAAATAAAGAACAAAGTGATCCCTCCCCCCAACTTGAACTATTCAATGTCCTCATTGAATGCAAGAACAAAAATAGGACATAAAGAAAAAGAAGGGAAAGGTATCACCTCGCAACGGAGAACTATGCAAGAAATAATATTGCGGGAAGAAGACCCCCCAACTTGAACGAAGCATCCTGCAATGTTAGTCCTCACAAAAAAAGATAAAATAAAATAAAATAAAAGTAGCTAATCTAAGAAAGAGAAAAGAAAAAGAAAAAAAAAAAAAACTATACAAAAAGTTAATGACATTCACTCTCAGCACGTGAAATCCAACCATTCATCACACTACGAAGAGCAATCAAAATCAACATCTCACCCAACTTCAAGCACTCCGTTAAAAATTGTACGCGACCATGCCACAAAATCAAATACTTAGAATATCTTAATTGCCTTAGCCGCGTTTGAAATTTAAATTCTACCAATTGCATATTCCCAACCAAATTAACTTTCAAGTTGTCGATGAATTTTAAGAAAAATGGATAGTAAACCACATTAAAATTATCAACACCAAGAAAATCAATTTGTTCTAACTTAACAAACTTTTGCAATGGTGGATGCTCAATAGGAGTGATGAAATCAATATTTATGGCCGGGGATATTTGATCATCAAGAACAAGTGGACTTTGCACACTTATTGGCAACAACTCCTCAGGAGTCGCGTCATGAAAATCCATCTCAAGTGTACTAGAATGCTCTCGAGAAGACTGTTGCACTTCAGGTGAACCAACTATGTCGTTAGTTACAAGTGGCTCTGTTGTTTCATCTTCCAATACACAAGAATTAATCACTTGATAGTTTTCAACTTGATTGCAAGAAAGAGAATCAGCTAATTGATCAAAATAAAGCGGCTCTATTTCCTCTTTTCCCCTCCCATCAGAATTGGTATCCTCAGAACTTTCAGTCAACTCATAAAATTGGAGTTTTTGGGTTAATTCATCTAAGTAATCCCAAGCATCTTCAGGGTTTTTATCAAGGAATTCATCAGTAGACCTAAAATCCACCTGGCATGGCTTAGGATTTAAACTACGACAAAAGATAACCAGAAGACTGCCAAGCTCACAATTAAAACTCGACCAAGAGAATACGCAATTTTTAAATCGCTCCCAACATTGTGACAAAGACTCATCATCTTGTTGAGAGAAATGTGATAGTTCTTGCAAAAGCATATGAGTCTCATATGAGGGATTGAAAGTTTTGAAAAACTGTATCACAATCTCAAGCCATGTCAATTTTGGACTCAAAAAATTAAACCAATCTTGAGCACTACCACGCAAAGATGCTGGGAATACATGTAAAAGAGCCACTTCATTGCTAGCAAAAACCTCCTCAAGTTTATGAACATGCGTAAAAGGATTTTCTGAGGCCAAACCATAAAATATAGGAAGTGACACTGACCAATCGAACTGTCTTGCGTAACCTCCATACCAACTTGCCAAATGGGTCATTTTTTTTTTCTTTTCAAGCTAGAGGTGATTGCTTTCCTACGATGGAGGATTGCCTACCTCTATCTATTATGATTCAAAACAAAGAACTAAAAAGAAAACAAATAAAAAATAACTACCCGAATTCCTAACACACGTCACCGTCCCCGGCAACGGCGCCAAAAATGCTTGACGATTTCCTAGTCCTAAATTAATGGGTTGCCCCAAGCGTAGGGCGGAGATCGACGCAGCATAATATCCGGTAAGTCCGGAGTCGAATCCACAGAGACAGTGATGTGTGCTAACTAAAACTCGGGTTGTTACTGATTAAACTGGCTCTTAGGTAGCCACCCCTTGTCTTTGAGTTGATTAACTAACTGATACTAACAGATAACTTGCTCAAATAATTAAAAAGAGAGGCATGGTCGTAGGGAATCCGGCGCTTGCTACCCAATCAGAATCCACTCGCTTTCAAAGTTCTAAAAACGGTTAAAATTAGGGAGAATTGGAAACTCCGAAGGATGCGAATCCTAAGGTTGCCGGTCCCGTACACAACGGGGAACAGGTTTTGGTCCCCTGTTCCCGCTCACATGAGCCCCGGCAATGCCTCGGATTCGTCCAACGAACGTAGTTTTCACCAACTAAGATTATTTAATTCAATTAATGAACGGAAAAATTGCGAGACGAATCCTAATTGGGTCGCGACGCGCCTTTACCCAACGACCAAACCTCAGAAAAACTACTCACTCATTAAAAATAAAAAGAATAAAACCCTAGAATTAATCATGCTTCTATTACTCGATACGGAAAATAAACAAGAGATCCAAATTAAACAAGAACCAATGAATAACTTTAATAAAGAACGAAAAACAATACGAGTTACCAAAGTACGAGTAATCGAACAAAGCTTTAAAAACTTGAAGGAAAAACTTAGAAGAAAAATAAACAATATTCAAACCAAAGAATCGCAGCACCCGTTCTTCGTTTTCTGTTTCGCCTCCTGGGAATACTCTTTCCGAAACCCTATTTCTAAAAGCTGCCCTTGTAAGCCGTGGGCCACATTAGCTGCCGAGAATTAATCAGCCATGAAGTTAATCAACCGTGGGCCACATTATTCCAATATTGGCTTAGGCCCTATTCTTTCACTTTGCCCCACCAGTTAATCAACCATGGAGTAATAAACATTGGGCCTACCAATTGATTTGCAAGTTATGTTTGCCAGTACTCATGCCGTATACTGGAGTACTTAAGTTTAGTGCATAAACTCCTCACTCCATATTAACCTTCAAATGGTCCAGCTTCAAACACCATTTAATATTCTAACTTTGCGCTTTTTTGTATCAAACCCTCCAACTACCTACAACACAAAAATTAAGCATTAAATTCCGAGTAACAATATTAAAAAGACTTAACAAAGATAAATTAGGGGGCGCTAATGTGAACATTTACGCGCCTATCAGACGTGGTCTTTTTACAATAAAGATATGGTCCACAAAGACATAATGTGTAGTCTTTTACCAATATGGACTTGGTCTTGGTTTTGAAAGAACCACAAACTTTCCACGCTTACCACTTGCCCAATAATATGACGTGCTCTTTATACAATAAACATGTGGTCCATACATACATAGGGTGTAGTCTTTTAGCAATATAGACTTGGTCTTGGTCTTGAAAGAACCACCAACTTTTCACGCTTACCACTTACCCAAAAATATGACGTGCTCTTTATACAATAAACATATGGTTCACAAAGACATAGAGTGTAGTCTTTTTGCAATATGGACTTGGTCTTGGTCTTCAAAGAACCACCACCTAACTTTTAACGCCTACCACTTGCCAAAAAATATGACGTGCTCTTTAGACAATAAACATATGGTTCACAAAGACATAGAGTGTAATCTTTTTGCAATATGGACTTGGTCTTCAAAGAACCACCACCTAACTTTTCACACTTATCACTTGCCAAAAAATATGACGTGCTCTTTATACAATAAACATGTGGTCCATATAGACTTAGGGTGTAGTCTTTTTACAATATGGACTTGGTCTTGGTCTTGAAAGAACCACCAACTTTCCACGCTTATCACTTGCCAAAAAATATGATGTACTCTTTATACAATAAATATGTGGTCCATACAGATATAGGGTGTAGTCTTTTTGTAATATGGACTTGGTCTTGGTCTTGAAAAAACCACCAACTCTGCTTTTCTATGCATGCTTTCAATTACAGTCCTGGCTTACCTTTATCTGTTTAAAGGCTTAATTAAGCAGACTTTGTGTTAGAGTTGAATAAAGCATGTACATGTCTTATGTTGAATAACTATGGGCCAGTCACACGACTGGGCAGAGAGGGGTGCCTAACACCTTCCCCTTACTGTACTTTGGCTCCCGTACCCAGAATCTCTATCTATTTTCCCAGTTTTAATAAACTGGGTGGCGACTCTGTTTTGATGATAACCGTTATCGTGTGGCGATGTTCCTAGCCATGGGAATGTCCACGATCTTGGTTTACGAAGCAAGCAACCAATCGAGCAAACAAATGTGATCAATCTGTATGGCGCTGCCCCGTTTGAGAGGTGTCTACAGTTTTTGGCGACTCTGCTGGAGAATTTGAGAGTCATAACCAGAAAGTTCAACATAAGACTAATACATTCACTTGCCAAAAAATATGATGTGCTCTTTATACAATAAATATGTGGTCCATACAGACATAGGGTGTAGTCTTTTTGCAATATGGACTTGGTCTTGGTCTTGAAAGAACCACCAACTTTCCACGCTTATCACTTGCCAAAAAATATGATGTGCTCTTTATACAATAA
The DNA here is from genome assembly GCA_018127125.1 of Rhododendron griersonianum. Classification (NCBI taxonomy): domain Eukaryota; kingdom Viridiplantae; phylum Streptophyta; class Magnoliopsida; order Ericales; family Ericaceae; genus Rhododendron; species Rhododendron griersonianum. The sequence continues at coordinate 31,230,981 of CM030800.1, forward strand.
ACATGTGGTCCATACAGACATAGGGTGTAGTCTTTTTGCAATATGGACTTGGTCTTGGTCTTGAAAGAACCACCAACTTTCCACGCTTATCACTTGCCAAAAAATATGATGTGCTCTTTATACAATAAATATGTGGTCCATACAGATATAGGGTGTAGTCTTTTTGCAATATGGACTTGGTCTTGGTCTTGAAAGAACCACCAACTTTCCACGCTTATCACTTGCCAAAAAATATGATGTGCTCTTTATACAATAAACATGTGGTCCATACAGACATAGGGTGTAGTCTTTTTGCAATATGGACTTGGTCTTGGTCTTGAAAGAACCACCAACTTTCCACGCTTATCACTTGCCAAAAAATATGATGTGCTCTTTATACAATAAATATGCGGTCCATACAGATATAGGGTGTAGTCTTTTTGCAATATGGACTTGGTCTTGGTCTTGAAAGAACCACCAACTTTCCACGCTTATCACTTGCCAAAAAATATGATGTGCTATTTATACAATAAACATGTCGTCCATACAGACATAGGGTGTAGTCTTTTTGCAATATGGACTTGGTCTTGGTCTTGAAAGAACCACCAACTTTCCACACTTACCACTTGTCCAAAAATATGACGTGCTCTTTATACAATAAACATATGGTCCACACAGATATAGAGTGTAGCCTTTTAGCAATATGGCTTTGGTTTCGGGTAAATTAAAATTTGATCGTTAAAGATAAAAAGTGTAGTCTTTAGGAATCATAGACTGTCTTTCATGATGGTGTAATAGAAAGTCTTTTGTATCTTTTTAGTTGCCATTTTTGGCCTAAATAAACTTGGTTGAGGTTGAATGGAGGATAGGTCCCATTGGGGAGACATATCATAGATGGACTCATTTCTTAATCCAAACTTTCTACCCTCGTGTTTATAATTATATCAATGGCAACTAAAAAGATAGAAAAGATTTTCTACTAAACCATCATGAAAGACAGTCTATGGTTCCTAAAGACTACACTTTTTATCTTTAATGACCAAATTTTAATTTACCCGAGACCAAGTCCATATTGTCAAAAGGCTACACTCTATGTCTGTGTAGACCACATGTTTATTGTATAAAGAGCACGTCATATTTTTTGGGAAATGATAAGTGTGAAAAGTTAGGTGGTGGTTCCTTCAAGACCAAGTCCATATTGCCAAAAGGCTACACTCTATGTCTGTGTGAACCACATGTTTATTGTATAAAGAGCAAGTCATATTTTTTGGGAAGTGATAAATGTGAAAAGTTAGGTGGTGGTTCCTTCAAGACCAAGACCAAGTCCATATTGCCAAAAGACTACACTCTATGTCTGTGTGGACCACATGTTTATTGTATATAGAGCAAGTCATATTTCTTGGCAAGTGATAAGTGAAAAGTTAGGTGGTAGTTCTTTTAAGACAAAGATCAAGTTCATATTGCTAAAAGACTACACTCTATGTCTTTGTGGACCATATGTTGCTTGTATAAAGAGCACGTCATATTTTTTGGCAAGTGATAAGCGTGGAAAGTTAGTTGGTGGTTCTTTCAAGACCAAGACCAAATCCATATTGCTAAAAGACTACATTGTATGTCTTTGTGGACCATACCTTTATTGTATAAAGACCACGTCATATTTTTTTGGCAAGTGGTAAGTGTGAAAAGTTATAATTAATAACTTGGTCTTTTATATACATTTATTGGGTGATCCATCTTTAGTATGGGAGGTCTGGAGAAAAATCATGAAAATGGTGTCATGGATAGTTACATCGACTTCCCCTAAAGTCTGCCAACATCTTATTTATATAAGTGGGAAACAAAAGTGCCAAAATCTTGTTTATATAAGTGGGGAGCGAAAGTGGTATCATGGATAGTTAGATCGACTTCCCCTCCAGTTCGCCAATATCTTGTTTATATCATTTGTGTCCATATATTGTTGGAGTTGCCTTCATCAATGGGAGATGGCGCTGGTGGATTCCAATTGTGACACAACACTTGACAGCTCCCCCAAAGAGCTCGACATGAAAGATTTTCATTGCTGAGATGATCCTATGAAAGATATATTCTGTATGTTTAACCACCACCACCACTACTGTTGCGATAACTTGAATACCATTTCATACAAAACTCATACAAAAATAACAAAAATGTCCCAATGACTACTCATTCCTTGGTATCAACAAACTAATAAGCCAGTATCATAAAAATGAGAATGTTAATGCATCTTCACCATAAATTGCATCGGAAGTTCCAAGTATTTAGAAAAGAACTCTATACATGTAGTGATAAAAAAAAAAAAACTAATGTACATCTCTTTGTTGCTAAAAGAAAGCTTTCTACTAAAAAACAATAAGTGCTAGAGAATGATCAACACTGAATTGACAACCCTTCAACTCTTAGACCTGCAATTCAAAAAGAATGGAAATGGATAAGTGACAGCATAATCAAACCACTAACAAGGAAGTTAAAAGATGAACTCCAAAATAGAGCATTACATACCTCAGCAAGGGAGACAGTAACATTCAAGTTCAGTTGCAAAGTGGACTTCAATATCTATGCTCATCCTAGTAAAAAATAAACAAGTGTAATTAAGTCCGATAAGTAAAAATATAACAGAGAAGTTATATACAATAAAGATAGATAGTTGTTAGCTTGAAGTAATCTATAAGAATCTAAACACAACTTAAACATATGCAAAATGACCTTAAAAAACTGCTCATTACTTGCATATAAGTATCTTTGTTCCGCCGTAAGATCTTCAATGTCTACCTTGTCAGCAAGATAAAGGTACCTACAAATTGAGCAAATTAAGTTTGACACTTATTACACAAAGCATCTTAATATTGAAACACAACATATCTTTTATTGGTTAAAATTGAAAAGTTGGCAGTGAAGTACATAGGAGCGTGAAAAGATTCAACCTCTTACATTCTTCTGCTATTCAATGTAAGAACTTGAGGTTTCAGAATACATATGTGCTGCGTTTAGGATAATATGATTAATATGCCTAAATATGTTTTGGGTGATCTGTGATTCAATGTCATGGACAAAACTTTTAAGGAGCGGAAGGGAGTTGGCCGGCCCACTAATTTATCACACTCAAGTCCTGCCCTTTGCTTTGTTCTTAGTTCTTGGATTAGACTTCCGTATTCGCTATTGATTTTGGGTATAGAAAAGAATTGGCAATTGTTGTATGAACAAATTTGTGGTGTTTTTTTTTCTTACTTTGTTTCTTGTATTTTGGAGACTTAGTGATTTGAAATTATACACCACGACCTTTTATTTTGCCTATCCATTGTTCGACAATATGCTGGAATGAAATTTGTTACTAAAGTCACCATCCGAGAACCCATATTGATAGGAGTGGAAAAATATTAGTTGTAAAAGAATATTAGTTGCGATTGGGATTTAAAGTCCAATTATAGAGAACTAAAAATCGCTTTAGCACCTCTAGAGAACGAAACAAAAATCCAAGATCTACCCACTAAAAATCCATCAACAGACCAAAGCCATCAAATTCACTCTATCTCCAATACATCTAGCACCCTCCTTACTTCCCTCCCCCAAACCCCGCTTTTACTATTAAAACATGGGTCAACCCATTAACGGAAGATTCTCGAGGGCCTTTCCGTAAAGCAGCCATAATGCATCATTAAGAACAAAAGAATTTCATCCCTAGACCTAGGGGAAGTGTACATCAGTACTTAGCATGTAAGCCTATTAAACTTTAGGAGCAATGGTAGAAGGTCATTGTAATGCTAGAGCATACTTTGTAAGATGGCACAATTCCATTAAATTCTAGACCATGTAGATGTTTCAACTGCTTTTTGGTCATAGAAGAACAGCAATGATTCCTTAAATCACTCTATCTAATTTAGAAGTCAAACAGTAATAGGTGTATGTTAAGAGAGAATCAACATCTTACCATTTGAAACAAAGCGATGAATGCAGCTATTTTCACCCATTAGCTTTGCTTCCTTGTACCTGAAAAAAAAGAGAGGACAAATTCTGATTTCTCTCAGAAAAAGAAATAGCTAATGATACTTGTAATGCAAAGAAAATCATCTTCAAAGTGATAATCAAAATCTGTAATTTGTATGGCCCTCAATAGTAGTCAATACAAGCACATTTGGGATAGAGTGATCTATATTTGCAAAAGCATCTGGGATCAATATGTGCTTATGACTTAATTTGTACTTAAAGCCTAATTGCTGCAGCTTTGCTTCAATTAACAACCACCCAATTATGTTCCATGGGAAAATAATCCAGTTACTCTTACTTTCATCATCGTTTGGATTACCGTTATCATCATTAGAAAGTTCAGACAAAAAGCCATTTCAATGGTTTCATTTTATCTTTTCCAACAGAGTATGCATCTCGCACGAGTATTTCATCAAACACATTACTTGCGGCGTACTGGCGTGGCATTCGAAATAAACAAGAGTAGCACAACTAATTGTAAGGTCACCAAATATCTTGAAAATTCATTCCATGAACCATTAGAATAGCATAGACACAAGGCATGCAGGCTGTGTTCCGTCAATCATTCACCACCAATAGAAAGGAAAAACAAAATCAAGGAAAAATTCGAAGCAAATACATAACTACGGAACCTAAATCCAGTTACAAAAACCCCAAGGAGAAATTAGGCTTGTGTTTCACGCCACATGAATTATGAAAATTCGTATAGATCTCTATTCAGAACTGATCAAGTATGAGGAGATGCATAGTCACATGATTCGTATGTGTTTCAGATCTCTTCCCAGAAAAATGGTATGTGTTCAATCTATACTACCATTTACTCCAAAAACCCTAATCCGTAGAAAACTTACCTGATGATGATTGACTACGAATCAGCTCTGATGAATTGTGGACGATTGAAACGGATTCGAAGGTAGCGTTTCCAGCAAAATGAGGGAGTTGGGGAACAAGGTCGGGTGTCGGGGCAGGAGCAAGTCTTCCGAGTTCCAAGGATGGGAGCACAGAGGAGAGGAAGAGGGAACGAACCCTAGAGAGAGGAAGAGAGATTACGTATCAGACACAGAAAGAAAAGGAAGAGCTGAAGAGGGGGTTTGGGTGGAACGACGTCGTGTTAATGAAAGGGCAAAGGAGTCATTTCTGGTTATGGTAACCATGTGTTGGTGATTAAAATAGGGAATACCATGTATTGGTGATTTGAAGAGTGGAGACCATTAAAGTGGTAAATAAGCCCCTGGCACACCGCCTGCCGGTAATTTTCCCAAAGAAATATTATGAAAGATCCCCACTAACTGACACGGGATTTTTACAGTTAATATATATTGACACATGATTGATATTCTGTGTACCTAGCCATCTTTTATAGTATAGACACTGAGGCCCCGTTTGATAACCCACCAAGGGGTTGGGATTGGATTAGTAGAGTGGGGTATTATCAATACCTTGTTTGATTTTTCAAAAAGGGTCCGGACTATTAATCTGTTGGGATTGCTAAGACCCCAATTTGGGGGTATTGCTAATACCATCTTGGAGATGGTATTAGTAATCCCATCCCACCCTCCCCTCATTATCAATCCCTTTTCATTCTCAATCTCTTCTATCAATCTAATCCCATCATCTAATCTCATCTCAAACAAACATAATATTAATAATCACATCATCGAATTCCATCCCAAACAAACATACTCATTATCAATTTCAATCCTAATCTCATCTTCTTACGAATCTCATCCATCTATCACTGTTATCAAACGAGACCCTTGAAATATTGGTAATGAGAAATATTGAACCCAATTGTCGTGAATTTTCAAAATTTGAAATTGTTGGATAGGTTGGTTATTCAACATAGAATAACTATTCGAATCTATAAGATTCGATATTCACTACCTAATTCCACAAGTAACGAATTAAAATTTTAAATTTAAACCGTGGCATCACGTGGGTGAAAAGGCTTGAAAGAGAAAATGTTGTTCCGGGTAATGAGATTATTATAGAATATGGAAATTCCCTCTAGTACCATTTGTATTAATTTTAACCCCATAGTTTACATTCCGTCTCAATTTGGTCCCTTTCGCTAATAGTGTGATTGGAACAGACGGAATTCACACAAAAAATTTGTCATTTCTCTTGCCATAGGGACGAAGTTGAAAAAGAAAGTACGATACAAAGACGGTGGGTAAAGTCATTGAAAAACAAAACATGATAAATATAAATTTAACCAAGTGGTTGCTTATCTAATTTCCTATTATATTCGTTTGAAAATTTTAATTTTCTCATATTGTTTTCATTATTCAGAGAAACAGTAATTGAGGTGAGAAATATAATATGGAGTGTGTGTGTGTGTGTGTTTTTTTTAATTACAAAAACAAAAGTAAAAGATAAAATTCTACAAATAGTACTCGTAGTTGCATGAAATCTCAATTTTGGCCATGAATTCCCTCTGTTCCGATCGCATTGTTAGTGAGAGGGACGAAATTGAGACCGGATGTAAACTATAGGGATACATTTCTAGCCAAACACCACCAATCGGGGTGTCATTGATTGGTTTTGAATTAATAGGTAGCAACCGAAATTAAGTCCAACATGTGGCGGAACTGGAATTCTGAATTAGGTAGCAACCCATTTTCCTTGTTCCTTTTTAGCTCAAATTTGAGTAAGTATTTGAGCAAAAGTTTCATTTATGAAGCTCTCCAATATGTAAACTTAATTTAAGCTCAAATTTGAGTAAAAGCTTTAAGACATGTTTGTAAGTTTGGTAGGCAAAAAATAGCCTTGCAAAATTTGAGGAAAAAACTCACGTCCGCCTTGATTTGAGGGAAAAATTGAATAAGATTTGATTTAGTATTAGTCTGAGTCGAGGAGTGAAGTACTAGATTTTACGGAGGGGTTTACTCAATTTTTTGCTCGTGTTCAAGACGAAGAAGAAGGAAATAATGTTTTTTTTGGGGTAAATTGGAAATAATGTAAACCAGCACGGGAGGGATTTTTCACTTAAGGAATCACAAGAAACTCATACATGATACACTAGGCTAGAATATTACTGTAGTAAGTCAGTCAGTCAGTGGCCATCAAGTTTTCAACTCGAGATCGTGGTGACTTTGGAACACGAACGTCCCAACTAGCTAGGCCGGCTTGCAAGTTCGCATGAGAGTGCATGTAGTATTCAAATCGAGATCGATCGCGGTGACTTTGGAACACGAACCCAACCAGCTGGGCCAACTTGCAAGTTCGCGGGAGAGCGACTGTACCCGATAGTACTCCTCTCCGATTGAAATTGTCATTGATATTTTTTTGGCTCGGCATTGAAATTGTCATTGATGACGATATGTTATCCAGAAAGTGGGCATATTATATTTATATGGATTTTGTCCACAGTCATAATCAAACACGTGCTTCATTTAACCATATACTCCAGTACGTACTAATTGAGCAATAACTTAAGTCAAAAGCGTGTGTTGTGTGGAAAATTAATCTCCACTGCTAAATTGATCACGTGTATATTTCAATTATAGAGCTTTATATATATAAAATGAAACAACCAATGTAACACGGAATCCGTGGGGTGGCTTGCTTTTTTGGGATGGGGCCTTGGTGGGGTGTGTTTTGGTTTTTGGGTGGGGGATGTCTTGTCCTGAGTGGGGGTGGAGGTGTCTTTGTTTGTGGGTGTGTATTCCTGTGGTTTTGGTGCTGTTTCGTTGGGTCTTTTTGGGGGGTGGCCTTGTTGAGCGTTGTTCGGATTGATTTCTTGTCAATCCTTGGAGCTTGAATAACTTGCTCTCATATTATTGTTCTTCTTTATTTATATTATATCCCTTTTTCGTAGTTCAAAAAAAAAAAATGTAACACCGAATCCATGAAAATAACACCTTTTTTTTTTTTTTGGGGTCGAAATGTCGGGAGAACTTACACAACTTTATAAATATCTAGAGGGATCAAAGGGAAAGGAGACGTGGGGTATAAAGTATAAACCACCACAACAGCAGGACCGGCTTTGAGTCGAGACGAGCGAGGCGGCGGATTTAAGCTCCCGAATTTTGGATCAAGTTAGGGCCCCAGATAGATATAGTCAGATATGTAATATATATTTAATCTAGCACTCGTATAACAAATAAGCAAGCTAGCTTAGTGGAAAAGTTTAGTTCAATTTTCCAAGAGGTATATGGTTCATGTCTTAGAGGCCTCTTTTTTTCTTTCCCATAATGAAGCGCCATCAGGACTGGAGCCCATGGGCGAAAATAACACCCACTTCAAGAAATTGTACTTATCTGCTGATCAAAAAAGAAGAAGCTATAAATACGTAGTAGCTTGACTAACTTGTTTTGTGTAATTGTAACTGGCCAATTACGATGTTTTATGCATGTGATCCATCAATGAGTAGATTTTTTTATTTTTATTTTTTGCCAATATTGTATACATTAGTGAGGGTTAGTGAGGTGTTAGAATTAGTACATGGGGATTTAGAAGCTATCCAAAGCCCTCCAAAGCTCGCCCCCTCTTGGGGCTCGAATCGAGACCTCCACGAGAGGGGAAAGGAGACAACCAATTACACTAGTAGTGGTTTCTATCAATCAGTAGATTACTTTTTGATAATTTCCGTTTTGTAGTGGCCTCAGTTATCAATTCGGTGACTTGGCCATATGATGTGAGCCGACGTTTGAAGAAGGTCCGGGTCGCAGCTTGATACAAGTCTCCCTCGGTACACTGTTCGGTTGTGTGCTCGGAAATAGGCCTCCGGGTACTTCGGAGCTACCAATAGCATTGTATTTGTTCCGGTATTCCCGAAGACACCTAGGAGAAACGGTTATGCCAGGTGGGTCCCATGAGGATCATGCAGCGGGCGTAATCATTGGGATCAGGTCTGGCCATGTGCTCCGTAACCGCTTCCTTCCTTTCATCATATATGATGTCACCTGAGGCGGTTACCTGAGTGTACCCTCCACGCGCTAGCTTGGAGGCCAAGTAAACCTAGGTCTATAAATACAAAGGGATACTCACCTGGAAGAGGTATGTCATTCTACCCTAACCCTAGACCTACACAACTCCCCTGAGATCTAACTTGATCGTCGGAGGGTCACTGGGCATGCACAAGCCCTAGTGACTTATTGCAGGTCCAGCGGCAAGAGCGCGGAGCTGTGGAGGAAGGAACCTAGCCAGAACCACGGTCAAGATCCCGATAAATTGAACTCCTACACGTTTCACGTACGGAACTGCATAAATCTTCGCTTGAATTGGTGCTTGTGTTGTTATGACTTGTGAGTGTAATTTTAAGTAGGTTGATGACTTTTACACTCCATAATTTTATAAATACACTCCGAAACTTGCGATTTATGTAGCACCTCACGAAACACATTAGAAGACAAATTTTCGAGTGCATGTACAAGAAAGTAGAGTGCAAGAATCATTTTCCTTTTGCGATAGCTATTGATACAGATTCTACAATTAAGAAAGTAGAGTGCAAGAATCATTTTCCATAATCAGTTTCCTCCGTGTGGTTAGGAGAAAAGGGTCTTGGGTGGTTTGGCCGGTGTACTCATGCCCCTATTATCTCTGTACTTCGTGTTACGAATTAATGAAATTTATTTTGCTGATAAAAAAAAAAACCAATAATTTGTCCGAATCGTTTGTCAGTCCTCACAAACTCACTACCAGATAGGAAGAAAAATAAAAGAAAATATGATGAATGTTTTTTCAATTCAATTCGAGATTTGATGGTGCTGCTCGATCTTTTACATTCTTTTGGTGAATGAAAGATACCTAGAAAAGTTGCAGACTGCAGAGATTACCTAGAAAAGGGCTTGGGTACACCGACATAACCACCCAAGATCCTCTCCTCCAAACCACACGGAGGAAACTGATTTAGGCCCAACAGGCTGAGCCCAAATCAGGAGGAAAAACCCTAAAAAATCCAAAGGTTGATAAGGAACCAACCCAGCACCCATTGGGACAAAGCCTAGAACACCTATTGGGACAAGCCCATAACACCTTTTGGGTCAAGCCCACCTAAGAGGCCAAAGCCCAAACACCCCAAAAGAGTCTAAATTTTCAAATCAATACATAAACAGCTCATTAAGATCAGAGATGATCTTAATGATAGCAAATCCAAATGATTCCAGTTGGTTGAGCTGCCCCTTTGGAGTGGAGCAAATCTATTCTTTTGAAGTAGAGCATTGTCTCTTTTGCCAAAGCCAAAAAGGTTGTTTTAGAACAAGAACAGCAAGGCGATGAACAGTGGGCGATGAACAGTATCGGCGATGAACAGTACAGCGATGAACAGTGCGCGGGAACAGTAATTGGTGAGCTAGGATTAGGATTATGATTTTAGGAATTATGTACAGAGGCTAGGGTTTAGGCTAGGGTTGTGGTGGTTTAGGATTAAGGTTAAGATCCTGCTCTGATATCATGTTGTGAGAGAAAGAAGAAAAAGTGTATAAGGTGTTAACTTACCCTAACACATAAAGAGTTTTATTTATATTATGTCGAGACCCATTACACAACATAACTACCCGATGTGGGACTAAACTATTCTAACAAAAACTACAAAATAAAAAATGAAAGCCATAACATTTACAGCACAACCATGGGTACAAAGGGTAATCAATATGGAAAAATGGGGATCAGGGCAGGTGGAAATCAGGGAAACGAGATGAGGCGGGGAACAAGGCAGGAAAAATGTTTCCCGAAATTTTTCCCAAAATCTCAATGGATTTTTTGCCAGGAAACCATGCCCCCAAATCAAAGCCGGAAGGCATCAAGGGAAACCTATGTTAGGCATCAAAGCCGGAACTTTGACAATATAACAGTCTCAATAACTTGGTTATTCTTAAGTAGTGGATTTGATCGATATTAGATTTAAAAGGGAGACCTATGTTAGATGGACTGTTTAACTACAAAGTATTCACGCCGAAAACTTGTTATTTAGATAAGGGCATACAATATCTCTCTAACATTAGTAATATGAGACATATCTAGCAATTCCCCATTTGGAGATTCCAACTTACTAAGAAAAAATCATATTTGCGCTTGTCATATTTTTACTTTTGGCTTTTTACCCTTCTATTCCTTTTAGGAACATAATTACATTTTCTTGTTGCTAGTAATTAATTTCTAAAAGGGAGGATAAAAAAGTAAACTCATCAACTTTTGCCCAGTACTTTTTAACTTGGCCGATCTTTCTGGACAGTAAAAAGTACAAACACTATTTTACCTTGGGAAATTAAAGAAGCTATTGAGAAATATGAATACTTATTCATATACTCACAACTGATGCCCGTACCCAAGGCCATGTGACATAGGAAAAAGCAGATACAAAGATTTTGACGTGGTGGTATCCCATCTTCATTTCCTGGTTTTGACTAAAATTGAATAATATGGAACATTGAGTGCGGAAGCCAAATTTTAAGATCATTTAGTTGTGCCTAAGGAGCATATGGTTGGGGATTTTATTTGGTAAACCTCGATTGTTGAAGTGCATTCCCAGTTACAGTAGTTTATTGGCTCTAGAATTTCATGAAGTTCAGGAGAATGGTGTTTTCTAGGCTGCGTTGCCCAGTGCTAAGTGCTAACACATAGAGAAAACTGAAAATTTGATGCTATTGGTGGCAAGACTGACTACAAAATATATTGCTATCTGGACATAAATTAAACTTGAAGTTTAGTACATTAATAGAGCTGATAAAAAAGGTACATGTGAGTTGGTACATGTAAGTTGATGCACAAGACGTTGATAAGCAGGGTTGATTACAAATCCAGGATTGTTGTGCAAGGCCCTTCTCTCGTTGTTGGTTTCTTGTGAATGTGATGGCAGATGCCGGATAATTGCAACATGTCTCATGCATTTTTCCCCCCACAGATGAGCATTGGGAAACAGTGGAAGGAGTTTCTTGATTACAATGACAGCATAGGGTTCATATTTCATGTAAGTCTAGCGATCTCGTCCATTTGATACAAATAACACATTACATGTTTTATCCTTGTATTTCTTATTTTACTGATCAGAAGTCAAAAGGTGCTAAATGATTAATGTTCTCTTCCTTTTTCCAGGATGATGATGCAAAGTGGCTTGACAGAGGTGCCAAGAACCGCTACAACGTCTAAGCGGCGCTTTGCCTGAAGACTTGAGTAGGTAGATGCAAGAAATGCAAGTGTAGCCTGATAGATGCTTATGGTTTCCAGAACAGAATGGTTACGGCTCTCTGTACAGTTTTTAATTGAATAGTTCAATAAAAAACTGTTTAGATGAAGCCTTACCCGGACATTTTTTTTGCTGATTTCTTGTAGGTACCTTTAAAATCACGTTTTGAACACATTGAACGGCTCGGATCATCAAAATTCAATTGGGACGATATTTAACGAAGCCTCTAACGAAATCCGTTAGTCATTCGGTCGGAAGGGAGCATTTTGATTAACGGAATATAACGTTGGGAGTAAAATTGAAGTTTTTAAAAGGTTGAGAGTCTAATTGAATTTTGATGTAAAGGATGGGGGTATTTTGAATTTTTCCCTATTTTAGTACTCCACTTAATATCTCAAGTCAAATGGTAAGCCCTATCAATACAGTAATACGATGCGCACAGATTGTGCACAGATTACTTTGTGGGGCTGATGTTTTACCGAGCCACTCAAAAAAATATTTTATAATTATTGAACGGCTTGGTTTATTTGTATGGAACTCCAAAATGGATCCCGCAAAGCATTCTGTGCACAATCTATGGGCACAACTTTTTCGTTATGAGTAACAATCAAAATAAAGTTTTAAAAAATCTTTTGGTGAAAAGTTTGTTCCAAGGCCTTTTCATCTGGACTATATAGTGACAGATGGTTGTTCTTTTCCGTGAGAGAGCCCTGCAATATACGAGGGTCACAGATTAATAGACCAACAGAAATGACTCTTTATTTCTCACATGAAAAAATGCTTCACGCTAGTGATTAACTAATGCACTATAATTTTTTGGTTGTTCTTATTCAATTTTTTTTTCGCGTTTGTTAGTTTTACGTCAAATTTTTATGTGATATGGGTGAGCAACAATAGAGGTGTCAAACGGGTGGGTCGTGTCGTGTCGTGTCAAAAAATTTCCGTGTCGGGTCGGGTTGGGTCGAATCGGACCGTGTCCACTTCCGTGTCCGTGTCATACCGTGCCGTGTCAACCGTGTCGTTTTCTTTATTGGGTCGTGCCGTGTCGTGTCCATTTACTAAATCGGGTCGTGTTCGTGTCGTGCCGATTGCAATCGGGTCGTGCCCGTGCCGGCCCATTTTCTTAATTTGATCGTGTCGGATCATGGTCGTGCCTTATTGAAATCGGGTCGTTCCGTGCTTTCGTGACTTGCCGATAGAATTCGTGTCGGATTGGGTCATGCCTTATTTAAAACGGATCGTGTCGTGCTATCGTGCCGTGCCTTTATAATTCGTGTCGGGAGTCGGGTCGGGTCGTGCCTTAATTAAAGCGGGTGTAGAAGTATCAAACGGGTGGGTCGTGTCGTGTCGTGTCAAAAAAAATTCGTGTCGGCTCAGATTTTGAAACAGAAGTAACTGACCAAAATTCGGATTCAAGGATACATGCATTTATATTTTATACTCTAGTGCAAAACAAACGGCTACTTCATAATTTCATCTCCAAAGAGAATTAAAATCCAAATACAAAACCACCGAATAGAAACCAAAGGCATGCCAAAACTGCAACCTCTACTTGACCAAGTAAACCTGCAAAATCAGCCCACAACCTGGCCATCCAAGTATCCAACTAACAACACACAGTTACCCACAAGTTGGACACATATTTGGACACAACAGAGGATGGACACAGGTTGGACACATAATTGGACACAGCAGTAACACAAAAAATTGCAGTTTGGACACACACAAACACGCGGCAGCAGCTGCACTTGCATAGCAATGTTAAACCCAGAGACCAGCATGCAACACAACACACACACCTGCACTATCCCTTGCTGTATGTAACAGCTCTTTTTTTCTTGTTCTTTTGTTTTACACACAAATTAGGCTCAGAAAACATCATAGCCTTGGACAGAATTTGGCTCAGAAAAACATCATGGCCTAGGACAAGATTTGGCTCAGAAAAACATCATAGCCTTGGACAGAATTTGGCTCAGAAAAACATCATAGCCTAGGACAAGATTTGGCTCAGAAAAACATCATAGCCTTGGACAGAATTTGGCTCAGAAAAACATCATAGCCTAGGACAAGATTTGGCTCAGAAAAACATCATAGCCTTGGGACATGGTTGGTTGCATTTGGTTTCAGTTTTCTGCTGCATTTGGCAAGTCTCGGCTCAGATATTAGGGTTTTTTTTTTTTTATCATCATAGCCAAAAACTAAAATGGATCATGGCAACATTAAGTTGCCGTTAAGGTCTTCATAAGTTGCAACACAATCACACTTCAGCTCAGACTGGGCTTTTGCTTACAGTTTAATGGTTATTTGGTTACTCTTTTTTGGGAATTTGGTAACACACAAACACACACACACCCCTCTCAAAATCCCTAGAAGGCAACTCAAACTACCTAAAACTGCATACAAAAAGCCCAAAAAACTCAAAAAGGGGTTTATTTAAGGAAACCAAATGCAGAAAACTGAAACCAAATGAAGCAAAACGAAACCCCAGCAGCCAACACACTACCAATAGCAGCAGTAATGCATCTCCAAATGAAACCAATGCAGAAAACTGAAACCAAAGGCAGCCAACACAAATGCAGCCAAGTGCCAACACAACCCCAACAATTGGCATCAAAATTTACCAACTAAATGCAGAAAACTGAAACCAAATACAGCAATATTACTCATCATCTATGTCCGAGTCTGCAAAATAGTCTCGTAACTCATCTTTGGCTGCGCGTGGATGAATTCCAAGACGTGTATCCTCCCAATCTTTCAAGCACATCAGACAATCCAGAATATCTGGAGCTAGTCTGCTGCGCTTATCATCCAACACTCTTTCACCTGCACTAAAAGCAGATTCGGATGGCACTGAAGAAACAGGAGGGGTTAATAGATCACGTGCCATTATGTTAAGAACAGGAAATGTTGGAGCATGTTGTTGCCACCAGCCTAATATATCAAAGTTTTGTTGGTTGTTGGTTATCTTAATACGTTCTGTCTCTAAATATATAGAAAGTTCAGACCGAGCAGAGGTATCAGCAGTATCAGTATCAAAATCAAAAATATCAGAAGCATCATCTGACATCAAACTCCAACCTGGGTCATCAACACTTGAACGTGGTAAACATGGATCCGGACAAGTACTTGCAACATTAGTGGATGCATACTTAGACTCATATAAATCATATAAATCAATCAAATCCTTTTTCACAGTTGCGATCGAATAAAATAAAACACCCATATTAGTAGAAAGCCCTTTCAAAAGCCTGTCAACACCACACAATTTAATCCTTGGGTCCATAACAACAGCAAAAACAAAAATTTTTGGCATTGGTTCAAAATATTTTTTGAATTTGTCTTCCATCTTCACCAAAGGATGTACAAAATTTTCTCGCAATCTATAGGTACGAAAAAAGACACTGATATTAAACAATTGGTGAAGCACAATACAAGAAGTAGGATAACGAACACCCGAACAAGCACACGTAGCAGTATAAAATACTTTCAAAAACTTCATAAACTCAAATGCAAGGTTCCAATCCGCTATACTTAACAAAAAGCCACCACCGTACCTAGGATTAACAAAATCAGATATTGCCTTGTAATAGTTTTTACAAGATTTTAACATAATGTATGTCGAATTCCAACGAGTTCTAATATCAGTATTAAAAACTTTTGGTTTAAGACTCAAACTTGCACAAAACGCATCAAACTCTTGTTGCCTAGATGGGGAGGTAGTAATAAAATGAATAGCATCTTTAATTTTCGACAACTCTAGAGAAATTGTTTTCAAACCATCTTGCACTACCAAGTTAATGATATGACACACACATCGCATATGGAATAACTTACCACCATGAATAGGACTTAAATTATCCAAGAACATATCAATAGAAGCAGTATTAGCAGAATGGTTATCAAAAGTAATGCTAAAAACTTTATCAGCAAGATTGTACTCCGTAAAAACACCGTACACAGTTTGAAAAATAGTAGTGCTATTATGAGGATACTCCACTAAACGGAAAGCAATAATCCTTTTATTCAATTTCCAACTAGAGTCTATATAGTGAGCAGTCAAGGCCATGTAACCACGATTATTTCCACCACTCCACATATCAGAAGTAAAAGATACAGAAGTACCACGAGGAAATCCAGCAATTTCTTCATTTATAAACTGTTCTTTATCAACTTTAAATTCAGCAAGCGTATCAGCTCTAGTTGTATTTCTAGAAACTTTTTTAAAAACAGGATTAAGTTTTTGTTGGACAAAATGTTCAAACCTAACATCATCACCAAAAGTAAAGGGTTGCTCTGCTGCAGCTACATAACGGGCTAACCCCTTTCTCATTTCAGCTTTCGAGTATATAAAATTAGAGAAATCTTTACGGTGTTCGTTTCCAATTTTATCTTGATGATGTTTAGTGAGGTGTTTTATCATATTACCAGTGCCATAATTACTATCAGGAGAATAATTCTTATCACAATAATTGCAGCATGATCTTTTTCCTATGTTTACACCCTTAGCATCAGTCACATCTTTACGTTTAGACATATGATTCCACACCCAAGATGTGTTAGCCCTTTTTGCCCTTTTTTTACCTCGATTACCTATAGAAGTAGAGGCTGGATTCGCTGGAACACTGTTGGAAGCACCTTCACCAACACTGTTTCCACTTGCACGTGCTTCATGACCCTCATCAGAAGACTCAGAGTATGATTGTGCAGCTTGTGCTCTGGAAAAATCCATAGGGATATTGTCCGGGTCCATTTACACCCTGTTCCTGTATTCAGATAAAGAGCATTCAGATAACAAGTCAATATGAGAGCATCTCCAACAGCTTAAGCATTTTTTTAGCCATTTTGGTTAGAAATTAGGATTTAGCTAGTCACCAAACAAGTCTAGCACCCAATAGTCTAGCCATTTGGCCCAATATTCTCAACACCCTAAACTGAAAACCCCCAAAACTGAAAAAACCCACAAATCAAAACCATGGCAGTAACACTTTTAAATTTACAGATCGAGATTAAACCCTTGCTCGTGAACTTTGAAAAACAACAAATGGCACTATGGCAGAAATCATTATACCTTGATGAGGCTGAGGACCGTGAGCTGAACGCCTGAGGCTGAGGACCTGAAGGCCGTGAACGGCAACAGCAACTCAGATGAGGCTGAGGACCCCCTGAACCCACATGCATAGGGACGATCCATTGAGTATCAGAGCTCAGATAATTATTTTTAACTGATAAAAAGAGAGAGAGAGAGATACCGATAAAAAGACGCCTGAATCGCTGGTCGGAGTTAGATCTAGGTTTGGACCCCTGAACGGCAACGGCAACGGCAAACTCAGATGAAGTCAAATCTAGTTCTGGATCTAGATTCTAGGGTTTTACTTGAGTCGGGTCGGTATTGACCGTTTGAGACTTTGTGATGAGAGTTAGAGTCAGAGATGAGAGAGTGGTGTGTGTGTGGCTACACAGATCCGATGCGAGTGTGAATCGTGTGATTGAGAGCTATGGAGCTCTAGACCAGTCACCGTCGCACCGACTCACCGCCGGAGACGTTGAGAGAGAGAGAGAGAGAGAGAGAGAGAGAGAGAGAGAGGCAGAGAGCCGTTGAGGTCTCAGTAAGAGAGACGTTGTGAGAGACTGAGAGAGAGAGTCTGAGAGAGAGAGTCAGAGAGTGAGAGGCGAGAAGAGAATTGTGCTGCCCTAGCAGCCAATTGCTTTCTATATATACCCCAGATGTGGGTGTGATTGTGTGCAAATGTCACACCCCAATCTGTGTGCACCATGCCACCAAATAGCGAAAAAATCTCGTAAAGTCCTATAATGCATCACTCGAGGGCCGCCCGAGCTTTTTTTTGAAAATCGGAACCGTCTACCTTTTATGTGGGAGTGATTATATTATTCATGCAAAAAATGAAATAAATTGGTTATCATATATACTTGATCACATATAACAAAAAATTTCCTATTCATGAATCTACGTCCCGATGAAAGGGCTTTCAAAATCCAATAGACCCGATTTTTTGTGAGAGTGATTAAAACACCAAGAACAACAAAATGAACGGTATGGATCGTCATAATCTGTGTCACAATCGTGTGGCTAGCGTACATTGAACTATAGCATAATACATTGGTTTAGAACTATAAAGTTTGATGTATAGATTTGAAAGGTAGCTGCAAACTCATTTTTTCGAATGTTCGATCTAAACCGTTACGATTTAAGATCTTATCAAATTTATCATTCTCCCCAAAATAGGTGATAATCGGATGTCGGAAACCACGTGATCGGAACATATTCGGTGCTTTCAAAGGCGTTAAAGTCCTATAATGCACCACTTGAGGGCCGCCCGAGCTATTTTTTAAAAATCGGAACCGTCTACCTTTTATGTGAGAGTGATTATATTATTCATGCAAAAAATGAAATAAATTGGTTATCATATATACTTGATCACATATAACAAAAAATTTCCTATTCATGAATCTACGTCCCGATGAAAGGGCTTTCAAAATCCAATAGACCCGATTTTTTGTGAGCACAACATGATTGTTGGCCTTGGTTGTTTGAAATGTGTGTTAAGTCTTGAAGGACTTGGGTTCGAATCTCAGAGATTTTTTTAAAACCAATTTTGTTTCTTATTTATTATTAGTCGTAAAACCAATTTTGTTTCTTTTTTATTATTAGATGTTCCAAGTAAAAACATAAAACCAATTGTGATGTGTGACAAGTTCCATCGGAGTAGAGTTTGAATCACATGGAGGTTTTTTTGTTTAAAATTAGTGTTTCCCCTTATTTATTGTTAGTTGTTCCAATTTAAAAGCTTATTTTTTAATAAATTATGAAACTAAAATGCCTTTTAAAAACTAAATTATGAAACTAAATTTTTTTTCCCAAATTTCTTATGTACTATGTAGCCCTTGGAAAGCATCTTTTAAAAACTTTCAACGGTCCCGATCATCAAAATTCAATCACGAACCATGAGAATTAGAGAATCAATATCATGCACGGAGCGAGATCTCTTTGAAATTTCAATATGTTTGACTTTAAATACATTTTAAACACATTAAAATCTCATTTAATAAAATTATTTCAAAATTTTAAATTTATTGTAATAAATTTAATGGTTTAATATTTAATAAAATTAATTATTATTTTTTAATATGTCACTATTTATTTTTAAATACTAAAATTCATTTTTAATTCCTTCTACAATTAATTAGTCAACATTTTCTACATGACTTGCATGTTGCAAATGACGGCTTTGATAATTTGATGTTTTTATATCTTATTAAAATTAATCGTTTAGTAACATTATTTTTGAAATTATTTTTATAACATTATTTTTTATTTTCTATATCTTGCTATTTATTTTTAAAATATTACTAAATTTCATCATCATTTTTCTTGAAATTTCATTTAATAAAGGCTCGTAAGTCGTAACCGTGCCGTGCCGTGCTGTGCCGTGCCCGTGTCCCGTGCCGTGTCGTGCCCCGTGTCGTGTCGTGCCCGTGCCCGTGTCGTGCCCCGTGTCGTGTCGTGCCCGTGTCGTGTCGTGCAACACAATCGTGCCGTGCCCGTGTCGTGTCTGCTCATTACCGTGCCCGTGTCGTGCCCGTGCCCTCAACCGTATCGTGTCCGTGTCGTGTCGGCTCAGGCTCGTGCCGTGTCGTGCCGTGTCGAGATCATACTCGAACCGTGTCGAGTCCGTGTCGTGTATCCTTACTTTCGTGTCCGTGCCGTGTCACGTGTCAGCAAATACCGTGTCGTGTCCGTGTCGTGTCCGCTCGCTTTCATGTTCGTGCCGTGTCCGTGCCCAACTATACCGTGTCCGTATCGTGTCGTGTCCGGCCATACCGTGTCTTTTTCGTGTCCCGTGTCACACCGTGTCCGTGTCAAACTGGTCATGTCGTGGGTCGACACGACCCGTTTGACACCTCTAAGCAACAACAAGGGGAATCGGAAAAGTAAAAAAATTTGACTTTTAAACAAGTATTTTGGGAAATATCTAGGAAAAGTTCAAAAATTGACTTTTTGAGGTTTTGTTTGGATATCCCAAAATACTCTGTGTAACAGTTAAGATTTTTTTTACTTTTCCGATTCCTCTCGTCCTTACTCACCCATATCACATAAGAGTTTGGCATAAAACTAACAAATGCAAAAAAAATAAAATAAAAATTGAATAAAGACAAAAACCAAAAAAATTATTCTGCATAAGTTAATCACTAGCGTAAACACTTAGAAGATTTTTTTTTCAATCGATAGGTCTAAGATTTTATTGATAAACAAAAATAACAGAAACATTAAATCAGGCAACCATCCCCTGAAGAGGAGAAAAAAGCCACACCAGAGGCCTAAACTCCCACGTCGAAAAGAAAAGATCTCGACCTCTCACAGCCCTTTGAGCGATACTATGGACAACTCCATTACTGCTCTTCCTCACAAAATACACCTCCGCTCCTCCCACAAATTCCTTTTGGTTAACCTAGTCTTGATTTTTCGATCATTTTACATTAGATATGAAGTACGGAGTACAAGTCCAGGACACTATATCAATTGTAAGAGTCTACGAGATAACCGAACCTAACAACTCAACAAATACAAGAAATAAGCCTATTATAAGGTAGAAATAAAGAAAGAAAGGAAAAGCCCTCTAGGGGAAGAACACCCACACGCAGGTGGAGAGACTCGAACTCCTAACCTCCTAATGAGCAACTCGGATCCTCTGTCCCCAAATTCCTGTCCCTCTCTCTGTCCCACCTTTCTCTGGCTGCCACGTAGCCCATCCTTAACCCACGTTAACTCTGTTAGTTAACCGAATGGATGCCGTTATCATCCCAAAACAGATCGGAAAATCAGGGATAAACATTCCTAAAGTTCTAAACTTCTCCTCCGTTATTCTAGGGCGCGAAATCTGGGAAGATTTTGGAGGGAAGAAGAAGTAGACGATGAAGCAACAATCTGCTCCCAAACAAGCTCTGAAGCAATTACCTGATGTCTTCTCCCTCTGGTTGTTCCTCTCCCATTCACGATTTCGCCGCCGCCGAGGTACGATCAACTAAACTCTTTTTGGTTTTGGAATGATTTTCTTTCTTGATTACAGAAAAAACGTAGCCTTCTTCTTGGGATTATATTTCCTTTTCTGCAGAAGAGATCGTTTAGAACTTCAGGAATTTTATCCCTGATTTTCCGATCTGTTTTGAGATGATAACGGCATCCATTCGGTTAACTAACAGAGTAAATGTGGGTTAAGGATGGGCTACGTGGCAGCCAGAGAAGGGTGGGACATAGAGAGGGACAGGAACTTGGGGACAAAGGATCCGAGTTGCCTAATGAGATGCAAGAGTCCTGGCCAACTGACCTAGCCCCAGTTGGTTAACCTAGCCTTGATTTGTGGGTTAATTTTTATTTTGAATTTCGTAAATATTATGAAAGATCCCTACTAACTGACACGGGATTTTTACAATTAAATATTGATACATGATTGATATTCTGTGTACCTGTAATAACTATCTTTTCTAGTCTAGACACTAAAGAAATATTGAACACAATTGTCGTGAATTTTCAAAATTTGAAATTGTTGGATAGGTTGGTTATTCAACATAGAATAACTGTTCGAATCTATAAGATTCGATATTCACTACCTAATTCCACAAGCAACAAATTAAAATTTAAACCGTGGCATCTTGTGGTGGGTGAAAAGGCTTGAAAGAGAAAATGTTGTTCCGGCTAGGGCTGTTCAGCGGATGAACTGAACCGCCTAATCCGCCCAATCTGCACTAAACCGAACCAAATCAAGGTATGCTATGGATGGATACGTACGGATCTAAAAATATTAATTTTGACGGATTCGGATCGGTTCAGTTAGGTTTCGCTTAATCTGTCCAATACGCAATGTTCCTATTTCTCTTCCGAAGGTTATGGATGATGTTGAGTAATTTGAACAAAATTTCATAGGTAATAAAGTAATAAACTTGTATTCTATGATATTTTTATGTTTTACGTTGAAAATGTTAATAACCTTCTCTATTTTTTTGGCACATTAGAATCTTAGTCAAGTTTATGTAATCCAGCTCCAAGTTCAAGTATTATTGACGTCTAATAGTTTATCTTTAAACTTCAGGGTGGATGAATGTAACTTAATTTTAAGTACTGTTGGTTTAGATTTTACTGAATTTGTGGTGGACTTGAAGTTTTGAAGCTTTTATTTTCAAATTTTTGGTGTATATAAAAATAAATAAATTGCGTGCTCAAATCCGCTGAAACCGCCCAAATCGATCTGCCCAAATCGCATCCAAACCGAACCAACCAAACAACACTACGGATGGTTGACGGATGAAGAAAATGATAATCCGCCGCGAGCGGATCAGATTGAGAACCGGACCAATCTGCATTAACTGATCCTCGGGTAGCACTAGTTCTGGGTAATGTGATTATAGAATGAAATTCCCTCTAGTACCATTTGTATTCATTTTAACCCCATAATTTACATTCCATCTCAATTTGGTCCCTTTCGCTAATAGTGTGATTGGAACGGACGGAATTCACACAAAAAATTGTCATTTCTCTTGCCACAGGGACGAAGTTGAAAAGGAAAGTATGATACAAAGACAGAATAATGCCATTGAAAAACTAAATATGATACATATAAATTTAACTAAGCTATTGCTTACCTAATTTCCTATTATATTCGTAATATGTAACAAAATGAAAATTTTAATTTTCTCATATTGTTTTCATTATTCAGTGAAATATTAATTGAGGTGAGAAATATAGTATGGAGGGTGTTTTTTTATTTTTTACAAAAACAAAAGTAAAAGATAAAATTTTACAAATAGTACTCCTTCTAGTTGCATGAAATATCAATTTTGGCCATGAATTCCCTCTGTTCCGAACACGCCATTAGTAGGGCTGTAAATAAACTGAGCCGTTCGAGGCTCGACTCGGTAAAGGCTCGTTCGAGTTCGATTCGTCAACTAAATGAACTGAACCTGAACCTCAATTTTAGGTTCGTTTCATAAATGAGCCGAACATGAACACAGCAGTATTCGGCTCAATTAGGCTCGCGAACTTGGAGTATATGTGTATCATGGGGATTTTATATAGTTATATAGTGAAAATTTAAAAACTTGTACAAGTCTAAACGTTTACAATTACTAAAAATTTACTCATGTATATGTTTTTATCATTTTATATGAATATGAACATATTTATGTACATAATGAAAAATTTATTTGCAGTTTTAGATCTGTATGAGAGCATAAAAATATGATATCGTTAAGGCTCGTGAACAAGCTCGAGTTCGACCCAAACCTGGGCAAGCTCGGTTCGAGTTTAGCTCGTCATAATTTTTATTGAGTTCGGCTTGAGCTCGAGTTCGCTAAAAAACTTAATGAACGAATCTGAACATTCTAATATTCGGCTCGTTTACAGCCCTAGCCATTAGTGAGAGGGACGAAATTGAGACCGAAAATTTTGAATGTAAACTATAGGGTTACAGTGACACAATTAGTACTAGAGAGACTATTAATATTGAGATTTTAAGCAAAATAGAGGGACTATTTTTATATTTTCCCTCGATTGATCTTTTATTCCCTGACACGTTTTTCGTAACTTCTTGCAACTCGAGATCGATTGCGGTGACTTTGGAACACAAACTCAACCATCTGGGCCAGCTTGCAAGTGCGCTCGAGAGCGATTGTACTCCATAGCACTCTTCTATCTCCGATTGAAATTGTCATTGATAGTATTTTTTTTGGCACGGCATTCAAATTGTCATTGATGACGATATTATATTTATATGGATTGTGCACCCCAGAAAAGGTATATTCTAGAGTACAGTCCCAATCAAACACGTGCTTCATTTAACCATATACTACTAATTGAGCAATAGCTTAAGTCAAAAGCGTATGTTGTGTGGAAAATTTAATCTCCACAGCTAAATTCATCACGTTTATATTTCAATTATAGAGCTTTATATATATAAAATGAAAACAACCAATTTAACACGGAATCCATGAAAATGACACCCTTCTTTTTCTTTTCTTTTTTTGTCGAAATGTCCGGAGAACTTAACACAACTTTATAAATATCTAGACGGATCGAGACAAGCAAGACGACGGACTTAAGTCCCCGAATTTTGGATCAAAATTAGGACCCCAGATAAGTATAGTCAGTTTATCTGGCACTTGCATAAAAACATAAGCTAGCCTACCTAGTGGAAAAGCTTAGTTCAATTTTCCAAGAGGTACATGGTTCAAGTCTTAAGGGTCTCTTTTTTTCTTTCCTATATGAATTTTTTTCCCCTCATAAGTTCGTCTTAGGCCCCGAGAATCTCAAAGTCGGTCCTGCATAGTAGTCTTCGTAATTTGTTTTCAAAAATTAATAAATTTCTCTTTTTGCCAATAAAAAAAGTAAAAAAAAAAAACACTACATCGCGGATAGCGAAATTTGGAGTCAAGACCTGCCCCGGATTGGGATGGTCAAGGAAGCTCCATCAGGACTGGAGCCCATTGGCGAAAATAACACCCACTTGCTGATCACCACAAGCTATAAATACGTAGTAGCATGACTTATGGCTTGACTAACTTGTTTTGTCTAATTGTAACCGGCCAATTACGATGTTTTATGCATGTGATCCATCAATGAGTAGATTTTTTTTTTTTTTTTTTGTCAATATTGTATACATTAGTGGGGGTTAGTGAGGTGTTAGAGTTAGTACATGGGGTTCAGAGGCTATCCAAAGCCCTCCAAAGCTCGCCCCCTCGTGGGGCTCGAATCGAGACCTCCAGGGGAAGAGACAACCAATTGCACTAACAGTGATTTCTATCAATGAGTAGATTACTTTCTGATAATTTCCGTTTCACGTACGGAACTGCATGAATCTTCCATTGAATTGGTGCATGTGTTATGACTTGTGAGTGTATAATTTTAAGTAGGTTAATGACTTTCGCACTCCATAATTTTATTAAGGCAAAAGTACATAAATACCCCCTCAACTATCACTTTTTCTCGTAAACACCCCCTCACATTTAAAATCGCCCATGGAGACCCCCTCAACTACTGGAAACGAAAAAAATACAAACTCCGTTAACGGAATGGATGAATTGACAAATATACCCTTTCTATTATTATACGAGTAAACAACCAATTCTGTCTTTATCTCTCTCTCTCTCTTCCGACCAAATCCCAGACCTCCCTCCCCAATCTCTCTCTCTCTCTCAATTCCCACAGGCGCCGCCCCACCACCACTGGAGCCCTCACCGACGCCGCCCCACCACCACCATTGAAACCCACTTCTTTGTTGGGTTCGTCTCTCTCTCTCTCTCCTCAACTTGCTTTTCTAGTTGTCGCCTCTTTCGACGGCGGCCATCTCCGGCCATCTCTCTTCCCTCCGGCGTTGTCCCTCTCTCCTCCTCCCCTTCTCTCTCCTCTATCCCTGTTTTTCTGATCTACAAATCCCTTTTTCCCCATTTCTCAGACCCCAATCCTGTCGGACCATCCCATCCCAGCCATTGCCATTTCATCCCATTCCCGTCGTCGCCAATCATCTACAGTGCCGTTCCCATCGTCGAGGTTCGTCGTCTGATCTTTTTCATCTTCCTACGTTTTTCATCAGGAGCCATCAGCATTCTGCTTCATTGGGAGCGCTTCAGGATCTGCTTTCTTTTCCCGTCTCTAAAACTTTATTTCATTACAAAGGTTAGTTCCGATTTTAGATCTGTTTACTGGTTTTGGGTTTTGATTGGAAGCTGTTTGTAGTTGGAGGATTGGTTTTTTGTGACATTGGATTGCGGTTTTGGAGGTTGTCCATTGTTTGTGGTGACCGAGTGTGGGAGGGGGGGGTTCAGTGATGGTGATTAAGTGGTTGTGTGGTGGTTTGGGATTGTGGTGGTGACAGTAATGGAGGTGATGAAGTCAGTGGTGGAGGAAGAAGAAGAAGAAGTATATAGCTATCAAAGAGAGAGAAGAAGATGTATATAGCTGTCAAAGGGCATTTTTGTCTAAAAAATGCCCAAATTACTGGCGTGTGACCTCTCAGAAAACGGTTTGAAGACGGAAGGGGGTCACTTGGGTAACGGGAGTAGTTGAGGGGGTCTCCATGGGCGATTTTAAATGTGATGGGGTGTTTACGAGAAAAAGTGATAGTTGAGGGGGTGTTTATGTACTTTTGCCTGTGCCTTTTATTAATACACTCCAAAACTTGCGATTGGTATTCGGAGAGTAAAGTTGTAAACTCTCCCTCAGGTGGTTCATTCAACTGATTGTTGGATGTGTTGTTTTGTTTTGTTGGTTTTGATTGTATTGTTGTATCTTGGCTCTCTGAGCTAAGTTGTACTTTTCTCGATGTACCCCTTCGAGCTTTATAAAATCGTTCGTTTGCCGAGCAAAAAAAAAAAAAAACTTGCGATTTATGTAGCACACCTCCCGGAACACATTAGAATACAAATTTTCGAGTGCATGTACAAGAAAGTAGAGTGCAAGAATCATTTTCCTTTTGCGATAGCTATTGATACAGATTCTACATTCTAATTTTCAATTTTGCTACAGATTTTAGATTTTTTTTTGATCGGCAAAATTTTTTATTCATAACGTGACAAAGGGTACATCGAACTTTTGGTTGTTTTCCTGGTTTGGGCTCAGGCTGTTGGGCCTAAATTAGTTTTCTACGTGTGGTTAGGAGAAGAGAGTCTTGGGTGGTCTGGCCGGTGTACTCAAGCCCCTATTATCTCTGTACTTCGTGTTATGAATTAATGAAATTTATTTTTGCTGATTAAAAAAAAACAATAATTTGTCCGAATCGTTTGTCAGTCCTCACAAACTCACTACCAGATAGGAAGAAAAATAAAAGAAAATATGATGAATGTTTTTTCAATTCAATGCTCATCCACCACAAGTTGCAGACTGCAGAGACTGAGTCCATCAAGGCTCATCCACCACAAGTTTCCTTCTTTTAGCTTCTTCCTCTATAGCGTACGTTTAGCCGTACGTGACGCTGACTCAAGCCCAGCGTAAAGAGTTTCCGTAAGTAGCCGCAACTTATCGGTTTGCTTTTTTTTTTTCTTTCTCGACAAAAGAAAATTTATTAATCTTTAAAACGAATACAAAAATTAAAGGGGCAAGGGTAAGTAAAAACAACCCGAGACCCAGATAAAAACGTATGCCAACGAAAAACCATTCACTCAGCCCCTGCAACTGATCGGTCTGTTATTCACATGGTATGTGTTGGATTCTTATTTTTCTTTTTGTGTAAAGCCCCTTTAGGGGGCCTGCATTATTAATGCATGAACTTATTGTCTATAGCATTCAAATGAAGACTATATTTACCCACCCTTCTTTTTTATAACTCAGGTGTCCGGACAATTTTAAGCGCATCTCGATTAATCTTGAGAGTCTAATCCTACCGTCTACTTGCAGGGAGCCCAATTAAAACGGAGCAAAACTCTGTATGGACTAACTCCAGAGGAGTTGATAGCATCTGATCAGAGGTTTCGATCCTGAAACCATAGGAGACAACAAACTCCTAAATCACAGGCCCTAACCATTAGGCCAGCCCGTTGAGGTTACTTTACCCACCTTAATTCGTAACCTAACTGGCTTGAATTTGGTGAGAGAGAGACAGAGAGAGAGAGATTGATTTGTTCAAGTCAATGAGGATCTTTCTACTAGAGGATTATCGTCTCCAACACTTTATTGGGGTGGTCCTTAATAAGATTCCCATGCATATTCATAAATGGCAAGCTAGCTCGTCAAGCTCGTGCACCCGGGAAGACCACGACAACACGGAGTGATCAGATGTGCTCAAAAATTTAACCACGCATATGAATCATGTGGTATATGATAGTTAGCTCAACCATTTAAATTTAACAATAAATACAACGTTTTAATTTACACAAGATTTAGTATATATCCACACATAATTAGGGTTTACTTTTAGATAGTGATATACCAAGTGTCACTGATGACGTCGTGGTTAGTTCCGCCATTTTTTTCTTATGCGGCAAAGAAAATTTCGTTCATCATAAATGATAAAGGAAATTGATTTCTACACTTTCCTTTTTGATAACTACACACTCCCTTTTTTGAATTTTAGTGCTGAAAGTGTATGTAATTTTTTTTTTTTGCTAAAAGATAAAAAAAGGAAGTGTGGATATCAAAAAAGGGACTGTAGAAATCAATTCCATAAGAGAGTTTCAAAAAGTATAACAAACTTTTTAGAGCTGCTATTCGTAAAAACTAACTCATCTATGAGCCTTGCAAAAAACTTTTCTAGTTTTGCCTTCCTTTTTTTGGAACACGATAGAAATGCATTGATTGAAGGATAACAGTTGATAATAGATTATCGACTACAAGGGAAAAGGGAAAAACAACAACAAAAATATACAAACATAAAGGAGCTATGTAAACAAAAGCTGAGGGCAAGTAGTTGTTCCGGTCCAAAAAGGGATTCCCCTTGTAGCTGAAGATGTAGAAGGAGACAACAACACCTGTTTGGCGAAACAGTGGGTCAAGTATGTGTCCTTGCGATCAATCTTGGATAACAAGCAAAAAGCAATCTTCGAGAGATCTTGACCAAGATTGTGCAACAAAAAGCTAGTTCTGCCTTTATCAATATTCGGGGAGAACACTAGTTTCAACACCACTTTTTCTTTTTTTTTTTGGAAAATGAGTTTCAGCACCACTTGAGTATGTGAAAAGTTGCTAAAGAGCTACTCTGTGTGCACTAAAAAAAACCTCTAAATTGAAAATGTGCACTAAACAGCTCTGAATGGAATAATCACATACATCCAAGGAGAACAATAAGATAGTAAAATTGTGTAGACTCAACATCAATATCATATATATAGTCATGAAATATTCCACATATCAATCTTATAATCCTAGCTTGTGAGCAGCACTACTTTTCTTGTAACTGGTCTATTATTAAATTAATGAAACTTATAACACCGTTGAAGACTTGAAAAGTGCTATTGAATCGCACCGAAGCCACCAGACTAGACAGCGTTCTTTTAAATTTATAAGTCTGAAATTTATTTCGGTATTTTTTTAATTTTTCGTAACTTTTTGTTTAGCTTTTTGTCGTAATTTTTGGGGTTAATCGTTCGTTTCGACGAGACAAATTAGAAAAGTATAAAAATATGGACCGATGTTGAAAAAATTCAAATAAGACGACACGTTAGACAAATAAGACAGTTGTTTGATGTTTTTTTAAATTCGTCTTTAGTATGTAGTGAACCTTTTTTTTTTCGGTCATGATTTTGTACTTTTTAGACTCCTCTCGTCGAGACGAGTGACTAATTCAAAAAATATCGCTCAAATCTAACAAAAATTAAAAAAAAAATGAACAAAACACAGGAAATTCAAAAAAATAATAATTACGTTTAAATGAAGCCTAAATAAAACTTATAACACCGTTGAAGACTCAAAAGTGCTATTGAATCGCACCAGAGCCACCGTTACCCATTTTACCTTATGGCTTATCAAAGTGCGGACAATCTTGCTCACCTTCTTCTCGATGTACCCATTTCGAGTCTATAAAAATTTCGTTTGCCGACAAAGACCTTGCTCGGCCTTGGAGCTGGGCAAGATGAAGAATTGCTCGGCCTTGGTGGCATGTTAAATGGGTGTGCCCTTCATCTGTCGAGACATTGGCAAACTGGTGGTTTGGAAGCAGGTTTCGAAACTTGGAGAAAGAAATTTGGGATTCTTGCTTCTATGCAACACTTTGGTCGCTTTGGCTAGTGCGGAATGATTATATTTTCAACAATGTTTCTACGTTGGTTTGGGATGTGGCGGATCTTGTTAAAACAAGGGTAGCCATGTGGATGAGGATCAAACGCGATATTAAGATATACTCGATTGAGGACTTTAAGGGGTATTTGGACGGGATTCGGAAACTGAAATTTTAACCTACCTTTGAGGTGTTTGTATCCAACCTTTGGTTGGATGTTGGGGTGTTTACTTGTTTTTTCATTGTGTATCCTTGAGCTGCTTCTTGTGCGCTCTCTTTTCCTCGATGTACCCCTTCGAGCTTAATAAAATTCTTCGTTTGCTGAGAAAAAAAAAAGATGAAGAACTGGTGGTCACGTACGACATCCTAGAAGCCACAAGGCCGATTATTAGGGAAGACTACCTGGGGGTTGGACACCTCCAGGCGTTTAGTCCTTTTCTCTTTGTTTTATTTCCATGATGTTTTTGTTTTATGATATTTCCGATGTTTTATGATATTTCCGGACTCCAAAGTACCCAAAAAAAAAGAAGAAGAAACTTATAAAGTTGAGCTAGTACCATTGATAGAATCATAGAAGCCCCTGCGGTTGTTCGGCAGAACTCGTTGGCTTTGCGCTCTATTGGCCTGGGTCGGATCGTTTTGAATTCATAATATTTAGTATAGAAACTTATAACAATTTATTAAACAATTCATCGAAATGCATAGAAGCTTAAAAGATTAAAATAAAATTTCAGAAAATTTGCTTCAAAACTCATGAATTAATTATGTGCAAATGCTACGGATTTTTACGAAAAATGGTTATGAAATCAAGGTGAATGTTATGAATTCTATGTAAAATTTTATGAATTCAAGGTGGTTAATTGAGGGGGTCCATGTATACCGTACACATCCAAATCAGAGTATTGACACTTATTTTGCCTATATAAATACCTAAACCTATGTGCTTCTCTTAGGCACACTTCTAAGCAATGGAATCACCAAAAGCACTGGGCTTAGGGAGTTCACTGATGAGTGTTCAGGAGCTTGCCAAAGAGCCCATGCTTGTCATCCCACAACCCTACATCCGTTCTGAAGAAGAAGAACCTTCAATTCCCTCCCATGGATCTCATTCCCTGCAAACAATACCTGTTATCGACATGAATCGATTAGTATTCGGCCAAACAGATCTTGAACTAGTGAATTTGCACTTTGCATGCAAAGAATGGGGCTTCTTCCAGGTTTTTTCTCCACCAAATATTGATACTTAATTTTCCGAAGAAAGTTGTATTAAGTATCAGTATCAAATTACGTATTTGTATCTCTGAACCGGTTATGTATAAGGGTTTATCGGTCAGTACAGTATGTTCATTACCAAAAATTGGCTCAAAATCTCGACGATGATTAACACATATGTATGAACCACTTCTATATACTTGAAGTATATTTGTAGATGTAATAAGAATATAATTAAGATGAGTATGTGTGCATGAAAGGAAGAGGTATAGCTAATTAACATAATTATTGATCGATGTGGTGATGATGATGTCAATATGCAGTTGGTGAACCATGGAGTTGAATCTTCAGTGGTGGAGAAATTGAGAAATGAAATTCAAGGATTCTACAAGCTCCCTTTGGAAGAGAAAATGAGATACAAGAGAAAGGAAGGTGATGTTGAAGGGTATGGACAAACCATACTCATGCATGAAAATCAAACAGTTGACTGGGCAGATAGATTTTACATGATCACCAACCCTGTCTATAGAAGGAAGGATCACCTACTCCCAGAGCTCCCTTCTTCACTTAGGTCCTCTCTCTCTCTCTCTCTCTCTCTCTCTCTCTCTCTCTCTCTCTCTCTCTCTCTCTCTCTCTCTCTCTCTCTCTCTCTCTCTCTCTCTCTCTCTCTCTCTCTCTCTCTCTGTTGTGGAAGCTCCATATGTTATAGGCTTGCAGAATGAATCAAGCTACTCGAATTCAACTCATATTTGGCTCATTAGAAACTCGTTAAAGAAGCAATCCTAACCTGATTACCTATTTTGCTTCAGATAAACAAGTCATAGTGAACACAACTTTAAGTCCTATTGTCAAGTCAAACTTAAATAGCTCGACTCAAACTTGTTTAATAATTAGGATTATGTAGATATATAAAGATCTTTCTTTAAAATCTGGTTTAATTTTGTTTTCCCATGCAGGGAAAGCTTGGAGTCTTACATCTCAGTGCTGCAAAAGCTTGCGATGACGCTTTTAGGGTTGATTGCGAAGGCCCTAAAGATAGAGGAGAAAGAGATAGAGGAGATGTTTGATGACGGTATGCAAGCAGTGAGGTTGACATACTACCCTCCATGTCCGCAGCCCGAAAAGGTGATGGGGCTTACGGCCCATTCGGACGCTACCGGCATCACCATACTTCTCCAAGTCAATGGCGTCCAGGGGTTCCAAGTTAAAAGGGATGGGATTTGGATTCCTGTCAATGTCCTCCCAGATGCCTTTGTTGTCAATGTGGGAGATGTCCTAGAGGTTTGCCACATGCTCTCTCTGTTCTGTTCGACAAAAATAAAAATACCTCGATCTAAACGATAGTTTTGAAAGCAAAACACATAAGAAAATGAGCACGCAAACTCCAAGTTCTCCGTCTATGTGCTGCTCGATCAGCCTCCAAAGATAAAGGTACATGATCGAACAACTATTTGATCATCGGGGATTCTATGAATCTATGATATAAAAGTCTGTTATACTTTAGTGAGGAAGTGATGAAGGGCTTTGGTAAAGTCAAGAGAAAATAGGAAACTGTTCATGACTAATAATCAACAGTTCAGAACTCTTCCCTGGAAGGTCAAATCTTTTTTTTGAAAGAGTTTCTTTAAATCTGGACCGTGAAACCATTCATTTGTTTTCCTAGAGGGTTTCATGGTCCAATTGTCCTAATTAATTTCTATCTTTTCTGTTTTAAGTAAGATTCATACTTGGGGAAAATCACAATTAGGAGTGTCAGATGGGTGAGTTTGGATAGGTTGTAAATGCCTTCGATGCTCTTTGATGGTTATTAACTTATTTATGACCTGATTACCTAGATAACTATTATTGATATTTAAGCCCCTTTTATTTAAAGTAATAAAAACATAAACGTCCACTAACCTAATTACATATCTATATTTACATTTAAATATCGAATATATATTATATGAAAAAGGTGTGGTGTTGCAAATTATTATTTTAATATTTGCATCAGATTTGTGTCAATTTTTTTGGATTATCATTCGTATGTTGACATGAATCAGAAAAATATTTTAAAAATTGGCACTACAGGGAAAAAATTATGACAGTTATTTCCAACTTCTTTCATCTTCACAAGTGTACTCTATGTTGCTTTTGATCGTAAATTTTTACTTTTTAAACTACTCTCATTGAGAAGAATGACCAATCCAAAAAAAATACGTGAATCTAACAAAAATTCAAAGGAAAAAATGAAGTAAATACCAAGACAGTATTTTAGGAAGTCCATGGCCTAAATGGTTGGCTTAACACTACTCATATGAAAAAAACTACGTATAATTTTTAAAGATTTTTTATGGTCGACTATCATATTTCGAAAATTTTAGCAAAAATCATACATGTTCCTCCTTCTTTCCCTGCATGTAACGTACGTATATATATACGCATGAATACCGATACTTTGTTCTATGTTATTCGCTCCGAAGGTATTTTTTTTCAATTTTTTTGAACAAAAAAAAATACATATTTTCAAAGGCCTAGATTTTCGATCCGAACATTTATTTAGGAACGGATGGAGTCTCATTTTGTCCTCCAACTTTGGGCCCCCCAACTTTTTCTTGTTTTATTTTTTTATCGGCAGTCATTCAACTTTTCCTTATCCAAACAAATTAAATATAATTTCCATGCTTATATAACATCTGATCCACAAAAAACATTTGCTCAAGTTACATACCAAGTCAAATGAGACCGAACTATGGTTACCAACTTACCATATATAGAGTTAATGAAACTAAAATATGTTGGGGAAATGACTATATATCGCACTCTCCTCCTATCCTTATGCATTCTTCTTCTTTTTTCTTGTCGTTAGTCACAAGAAATTATTGAATTATATTTCGTTAACTCTACATCACCTTTTACGTACGAATGACAATTTGATAACTTCATGGGAATAAAAACAAAAAAGAAAGACAGCAATATATATATATATATATAGGAGTTTGAAAAATCATTTACCGTGACCAACAAATTATATAGTTTAAAAAACAGTTATCCCTCCAACCCTTTTTTGAGTATCTAGTTTCGTAATTTTAATTTATTAAGGAGACATTAACATTACACCTTCCACATCAACTTTTGCCTCCACTTTTCAAAATTATCCTCCACTTTTACCCATTAACTTTTTAAAATGGACATTTATTAATGGACAATCCAAAATAGAATACTGGACTCTTAATTAGGGACATTTACGAGTAAGTTTATGAGTACTCTCTAAATACTCCTTCCATTGTTATCTTGTGATTTTGCAGATATTCAGCAATGGTCTCTACAAGAGCATTGAGCACAGGGCAACTGTGAACTCGGAGAAGGAGAGAATATCCATTGCTATGTTTTTCAATCCAAAGTTCCAGTCAGAGGTTGGACCAGCACCCACCCTTTTGAACCCACAAAACCCTCCACTGTTCAAAAGGGTTGGAATGGAAAAATATGTCAAGGATTTCTTTTCTCGTAAGCTTGACGGGAATTCGTTCTTGGAGCAAATGAGGAGATCGAGCTGAAAATGGAGTTGTCAAACACTATGTGATCATGGTTACCAGCTGCGGCTAGAGTACTACTTGTCTAAAAATAAAGGAAAAAACAAAATCCTGGTGTGCTTTTCATGTCATGTAAATAAAGTATCGTATGTACGTAAGTCCTTCCTATTCGTTTGAATAAAGAAGCTGTCGGATTCGGATCCAATCCGGTCCATTGATAGGCCTACTATATATGGGGTGGTCCAAGTTGAGTCGAAGCAGTACGTTTGTAATTTGCTCATCAGTGATGCATGCCCTACTGTTTAATCTATTTTCATTCATGTAAATATAGAGTGACAGAAAGAGTGTATTGGCTTGTATGTAAACCTGCAGATTGCGCTATATTGAATTAGGAGGTGTTCTATCATCTATGAGCTGCCCCTCTCTCTCTCTCTCTCTCTCTCAACTAAGTAAAACCAAGCCCAAGGAAAGAAGGAAAACAGAACTCTAACAGAAAAATTCTTAGATTTCGTTCGTTTAAGGTGAGCTAGGATTAGGGTTAGGGTTAAGGCAAAGGCTAGGATTAGGATTGTGATTTTAAGAATTATGTACAGAGGCTAGGGTTTTGGCTAGGGTTGTGGTAGTTTAGGATTAAGGTTAAGATTCCGCTCTGATATCATGTTGTGAGAGAAAGAAGAAAAAGTGTATAAGGTGTTAACTTACCCTAACACATAAAGAGTTTTATTTATATTATGTCGAGACCCATTACATAACATGACTACCCGATGTGGGACTAAACTATTCTAACAAAAACTACAAAATAAAAAATGAAAGCCATAACATTTACAGCTCAACCAAGGGTACAAAAGGTAATCAATAAGGAAAAGTGGGGATCGGGGCAGGTGGAAATCAGGGAAATGAGATGATCAGGCGGGGAACAAGGCAGGAAAAATGTTTACCGAATTTTTTCCCAAAAACTCAATGAATTTTTTGCCGTGAAACTATGCCCCCAAATCAAAGCCGGAAGACATCAAGGGAAACCTATGTTAGGCATCAAAGCCGGAACTTTGACAATATAACAGTCTCAATAACTTGTTTATTCTTAAGTAGTGGATTTGATCGATGGATTTAAAAGGGAAACCTATGTTAGATGGACTATTTAACTACAAAGTATTCACGCCGAAAACTTGTTATTTAGATAAGGGCATACAATATCTCTCTGACATGAGTAATATGAGACATATCTAGCAATTCCCCATTTGGAGATTCCAACTTACTAAGAAAACGTCATATTTGCGCTTGTCATATTTTTACTTTTGGCTTTTTACCCTTCTAGTCTTTTAGGAACATAATTACATTTTCTTGTTGCTAGTAATTAATTTCTAAAAGGGAGGACAAAAGAGTAAACTCATCAACTTTTGCCCATTACTTTTTAACTTGGCCAATTTTTCTGGGCAGTAAAAAGTGCAAACACTATTTTATATTGCTATCTGGACATAAATTAAACTTGAAGTTCAGTACATTAATAGAGCTGATAAAAAAGGTACATGTGAGTTGATGCACTGGTACATGTAAGTTGATGCACGAGACGTTGATAAGCAGGGTTGATTACAAATCCAGGATTGTTGTGCAAGCCCCTTCTCTCGTTGTTGGTTTCTTGTGAATGTGATGGCGGATGCTGGATAATTGCAACATGTCTCATGCATTTTTTTCCCCACAGATGAGCATTGGGAAACAGTGGAAGGAGTTTCTTGATTACAATGACAGCATAGGGTTCATATTTCATGTAAGTCTAGCGATCTCGTCCATTTGATACAAATAACACATTACATGTTTTATCCTTGTATTTCTTATTTTCCTGATCAGAAGTCAAAAGGTGCTAAATGATTAATGTTCTCTTCCTTTTTCCAGGATGATGCAAAGAGGCTTGACAGAGGTGCCAAGAACCGCTACAACGTCTAAGCTGCGCTTTGCCTGAAGACTTGAGTAGGTAGATGCGCAAGAAATGCAAGTGTAGCCTGATAGATGCTTATGGTTTCCCAAACAGAATGGTTACGGCTCTCTTGACATTTTGTTTGCGCCAATGCTTTGGTTTGTTTTTTTGATCCACTTATTATTTTAGTACTCCACTTAATATCTCAAGTCAAATGGTAAGCCCTATCAATACAGTAATACTATGCGCACAGATTGTGCATAGGTTACTTTGTGGGGTTGATGTTTTACCGAGCCACTCAAAAAAATATTTTATAATTATTGAACGGCTTGGTTTATTTGTATGGAACTCCAAAATGGATCCCGCAAAGCATTCTGTGCACAATCTGTGGGCACAACTTTTTCGTTATGAATAACAATCAAAATAAAGTTTTAAAAAATCTTTTGGTGAAAATTTGTGTTCCAAGGCCTTTTCATCTGGACTATATAGTGACATATGGTTGTTCTTTTCCGTCTGAGAGCCCTGCAATATACGTGGGTCACAGATTAATAGACCAACAGAAATGACTCTTTATTTCTCACATGAAAACATACTTCATGCTAGTGATTAACTAATGCACTAAAAAATTTTGGTTGTTCTTATTCAATTTTTTTTCCGCGTTTGTTAGTTTTACGTCAAATTTTTATGTGTATGGGTGAGCAAGGACAAGGGGAATCGGAAAAGTAAAAAAATTTGACTTTTAAACAAGTATTTTGGGAAATATCTAGGAAAAGTTCAAAAATTGACTTTTTGAGCTTTTGTTTGGATATCCCAAAATACTGTGTAAAAGTTAAGATTCTTTTACTTTTCCGATTCCTCTCGTCCTTACTCACCCATATCACATAAGAGTTTGACATAAAACTAACAAATGCAAAAAAAATAAAATAAAAATTGAATAAAGACAAAAACCAAAAAAATTATTCTGCATAAGTTAATCACTAGCGTAAACACTTAGAAGATTTTTTTTTCAATCGATAGGTCTAAGATTTTATTGATAAACAAAAATAACATAAACATTAAATCAGGCAACCATCCCCTGAAGAGGAGAAAAAAGCCACACCAGAGGCCTAAACTCCCACGTCGAAAAGAAAAGATCTCGACCTCTCACAGCCCTTTGAGCGATACTATGAACAACTCCATTACCGCTCTTCCTCACAAAACACACCTCCGCTCCTCCCACAGATTCCTTTTGGTTAACCTAGTCTTGATTTTTCGATCATTTTACATTAGATATGAAGTACGGAGTACAAGTCCGGGACACTATATCAATTGTAAGAGTTTACGAGATAACCGAGCCTAACAACTCAACAAATACAAGAAATAAGCCTATTATAAGGTAGAAATAAAGAAAGAAAGGAAAAGCCCTCTAGGGGAAGAACACCCACACGCAGGTGGGGAGACTCGAACTCCTGACCTCCTAATGAGATGTAAGAGTCCTGACCAACTGACCTAGCCCCAGTTGGTTAACCTAACCTTGATTTGTGGGGTAATTTTTATTTTGAATTTCGTAAATATTATGAAAGATCCCCACTAACTGACACGGGATTTTTACAATTAAATATTGACACATGATTGATATTCTGTGTACCTGTAATAACTATCTTTTCTAGTCTAGACACTAAAGAAATATTGAACCCAATTGTCGTGAATTTTCAAATTTTGAAATTGTTGGATAGGTTGGTTGTTCAACATAGAATAACTATTCGAATCTATAAGATTCGATATTCACTACCTAAATCCACAAGTAACAAATTAAAATTTAAAACCGTGGCATCACGTGGTGGGTGAAAAGGCTTGAAAGAGAAAATGTTGTTCCGGCTAGGGCTATTCAGCGGATTAACCGAACTGCCTAATCCGCCCAATCTGCACTAAACCGAACCAAATCAAGGTATGCTATGGATGGATAGGGATCTAAAAATATTAATTTTGACGGATTCGGATCGGTTCAGTTCGGTTTCGCTTAATCCGCCCAATACGCAATGTTCCTATTTCTCTTCCGAAGGTTATGGATGATGTTGAGCAATTTGAACAAAATTTCATAGGTAATAAAGTAATAAACATGTATTCTATGATATTTTTATGTTTTACGTTGAAAATGTTAATAACCTTCTCTATTTTTTTGGTACATTAGAATCTGAGTCAAGTTTATGTTCTAATCCAGCTCCAAGTTCGAGTATTATTGACGTCTAATAGTTTATCTTTAAACTTTAGGGTGGATGAATGTAACTTAATTTTAAGTACTGTTGGTTTAGATTTTTCTGAATTTGTGGTGGACTAGAAGTTTTGAAGCTTTTATTTTCAAATTTTTGGTGAATATAAAAATAAATAAATTGTGTGCTCAAATCCGCTGAAACTGCCCAAATCGATCTGCCCAAACCGCATCTAAACCAAACCAACCAAATAACACTACGGATGGTTGACGGATGAAGAAAATGATAATCCACCGCGAGCGGATCAGATTGAGAACCAGACCAATCTGCATTAACTGATCCTCGGGTAGCACTAGTTCCGGGTAATGCGATTATAGAATGGAAATTCCCTCTAGTACCATTTGTATTAATTTTAACCCCATAATTTACATTCCGTCTCAATTTGATCCCTTTCGCTAATAGTGTGATTGGAACGGACGGAATTCACACAAAAAATTGTCATTTCTCTTGCCTCAGGGACGAAGTTAAAAAGGAAAGTATGATACAAAGACAGAATAATGCCATTGAAAAACAAAATATGATACATATAAATTTAACTAAGCTGTTGCTTATCTAATTTTCTAGTATTATATTCGTAATATGTAACAAAATGAAAATTTTAATTTTCTCATATTGTTTTCATTATTCAGTGAAATATTAATTGAGTTGAGAAAGTAGTATGGAGGGTGTTTTTTTATTATTTTTTACAAAAACAAAAGTAAAAGATAAAATTTTACAAATAGTACTCCTTCTAGTTGCATGAAATATCAATTTTGGCCATGAATTCCCTCTGTTCCGAACACGCCGTTAGTGAGAGGGACGAAATTGAGACCGAAAATTTCGAATGTAAACAATAGGGTTACAGTGACACAGTTAGTACTAGAGAGACTATTAATATTGAGATTTTAAGCATAATAAAGGGACTATTTTTATATTTTCCCTTGATTGATCTTTTATTCCATGACACATTTTTCGTAACTTTCTTACAACTCGAGATCGATTGCGGTGACTTTGGAACACGAACTCAACCATCTGGGCCAGCTTGCAAGTGCGCTCGAGAGCGATTGTACTCCATAGTACTCTTCTATCTCCGATTGAAATTGTCATTGATAGTATTTTTTTTGGCTCGGCATTCAAATTGTCATTGATGACGATATTATATTTACATGGATTGTGCACCCCAGAAAAGGTATATTCTAGAGTACAGTCCCAATCAAACACGTGCTTCATTTAACCATATACTACTAATTGAGCAATAGCTTAAGTCAAAAGCGTGTGTTGTGTGGAAAATTTAATTTCCACAGCTAAATTCATCACGTTTATATTTCAATTATAGAGCTTTATATAAAATGAAAACAACCAATTTAACACGGAATCCATGAAAGTAACACCCTTCTTTTTCTTTCTTTTTTTTATCGAAATGTCCGGAGAACTTAACACAACTTTATAAATATCTAGACGGATCGAGACGAGCAAGGCGGCGGACTTAAGCCCCAAATTTTGGATCAAAATTAGGACCTCAGATAAGTATAGTCAGTTAATCTGGCACTTATATAAAAAATAAGCTAGCCTACCTTTTGGAAAAGCTTAGTTCAATTTTTCAAGAGGTACATGGTTCAAGTCTTAGGAGCCTCTTTTTTTCTTTCCTATATGAATTTTTTTCCCCTCCTCATAAGTTCGTCTTAGACCCCGAGAATTTCAAAGTCGGCTCTGCATAGCAGTCTGCATACTACCACGCCTATATTAGTCTTCGTAATTTGTTTTCAAAGATTAATAAATATCTCTTTTTTGCCAATTAAAAAAGAAAAAAAAAACCACTACATCGCGGATAGCGAAGTTTGGAGTCAAGACCTGCCCCGGACTGGAGCCCATTGGCGAAAATAACACCCACTTGCCGATCACCACAAGCATGACTTATGGCTTGACTAACTTGTTTTGTCTAATTGTAACTGCCCAATTACGATGTTTTATGCATGTGATCCATCAATGAGTAGATTTTTTTATTTTTATTTTTTGTCAATATTGAATACATTATTGAGAGTTAGTGAGGTGTTAGAGTTAGCACATGGGGATTCAGAAGCTATCCGAAACCGTCCAAAGCTCGCCCCCTCGTGGGGCTCGAATCGAGTCCTCCACGAGGGGAGAAAGAGACAACCAATTGCATTAGCAGTGGTTTCTATCAATGAGTAGATTATTTTTTGATAATTTCCGTTTCACGTATGGAACTGCATGAATCTTCCATTGAATTGGTGCATGTGTTGGTATGACTTGTGAGTGTAATTTTAAGTAGGTTAATGACTTTCGCACTCCATAATTTTATAAATACACTCTAAAACTTGCTATTTATGTAGCACACCTCCCGGAACACATTAGAAGACAAATTTTCTAGTGCATGTACAAGAAAGTAGAGTGCAAGAATCATTTTCCTTTTGCGATAACTATTGATATAGATTCTACATTCTAATTTTCAATTCTTCTACAGATTCTAGATTTTTCTTTTGATCGACAATTTTTTTTTTTCATAACGTGACAAAGGGTACGTACATCGAACTTTTGGGTGTTTTCCTGGTTTGGGCTCAGCCTGTTGGGCCTAAATCAGTTTTCTCCATGTGATTAAGAGAAGAGAGTCTTGGGTGGTCTGACCGGTATACTCAAGCCTCTATTATCTCTATACTTCATGTTATAAGTTAATGAAATTTATTTTTCCTAATAAAAAAAAAACAATAATTTGTCCGAATCGTTTGTCAGTCCTCACAAACTCACTACCAGATAGGAAGAAAAATAAAAGAAAATATGATGAATGTTTTTTTCAATTCAAGGCTCATCCACCACAAGTTGCAGACTGCAAAGACTGAGTCCATCAAGGCTCATCCACCACAAGTTTCCTTCTTTTAGCTTCTTCCTCTATAGCGTACGTTTAGCCGTACTTGACGCTGACTCAAGCCCAGCGTAAAGAGTTTCCGTAAGTTGCCGCAACTTATCGGTCTGCTGTTTTTTCTCGGCAAAAGAAAATTTATTAATTTTTAAAAAGGATACGAAGATTAAAAGGGCAAGGGCAAATAAAAACAACCCGAGACCCAGATAAAAATGTGCGCCAACGAAAAATCATACGCTCAGCCCCTTCAACTTATCGGTCTGTTATTCACATGGTATGTGTTGGATTCTTATTTTTCTTTTTCTGTAAAGTCCCTTTAGGGGGCCTGCATTATTAATGCATGAACTTATTTTCTATAACATTCAAATGAAGACTATACTTTACTCACCTTTCTTTTTTATAATTCAGGTGTCCGGATAATTTAAGCACACCTCGACTAATCTTGGGAGCTTAATCCTACTGTCCACTTGCAAAGAACCCAATTAAAGCGGAGTAAAACTTTGTATGAACTGACTCGAGAGGAATTGGTAGCAACTGATCAGAGGTTTCAATCCTAAAACCTTACGAGACAACAAACTCCTAAATCACAGGCCCTAACCACTAGGCCAGCCCATTGAGGTCACTTTACCCACCTTTAATTCGTAACCTAACTGCTTGGAATTTGAGAGAGAGAGAGAGAGAGAGAGAGAGAGAGAGAGAGAGAGAGAGAGAGAGAGAGAGAGAGAGAGAGAGAGAGAGAGAGAGAGAGAGAGAGAGAGAGATTTTTCCAAGTCAATTATGATCGAGGATCTTTCTACTAGAGGATTATCGTCTCCAAACACTTTATTGGGGTGGTCCTTAATTAGATTCCCATGCATATTTATAAATGGCAAGCTCGGGGAAGACCACATATGTGCTCAAAAATTTAACCACGCATATGAATCATATGATATATAGTTAGCTCAGCCATTTAAATTTAACAATAAATACAACGTTTTAATTTACAGCAAGATTTAGTATATATTCACACATAATTATGGTTTACTTTTAGATACTGATATACCAAGTGTCACTGATGACGTCGCGGTTAGTTCTGCCTTTTTTTTTTCTTATGCAGCAAAGAAAATTTCGTTCATCATAAATGATAAAGGAAATTGATTTCTACACTCCCTTTTTTGATAACCACACACTCTCTTTTTTGGATTTTAGTGTTGAAAGTGTATGTATTTTTTTTTGCTAAAAGATAAAAAGAGAGTGTGAATATAAAAAAAGAACTGTAGAAATCAATTCCATGAGAGAGTTTCAAAAAGTATAACAAACTTTTTAGAGCTGCTATTCGCAAAAACTAACTCATCTATGATCCTCGCAAAAAACTTTTCTAGTTTTGCCTTCCTTTTTTTGGAACACGATAGAAATGCTTTGATTGAAGGATAACAGGTTATAATAGATTATCGACTACAAGGGAAAAGGGAAAACAACAGCAAATATATACAAACATAAAGGAGCTATGTAAACAAAAGCTGAGGGCCAGTAGTTGCTCCGGTCCAAAAAGGGATTCCCCTTGTAGCTGAAGATGTAGAAGGAGACAACAACACATGTTTGGCGAAACAGTGGGTCAAGTATGTGTCCTTGCGATCAACCTTGGATAACATGCAGCAATCTTCGAGAGATCTTGACCAAGGTTGTGCAACAAAAAGCTAATTCTACCTTTATCAATATTCGGGGAGAACACTAGTTTCAACACCACTTTTTTTTTTTTTGAAAATGAGTTTCAACACCACTTGAGTATGTAAAAAGTTGCTAAAGAGCTATCTGTGTGCACTAAAAAAAACCTCTAAATTGAAAATGTGCACTAAACAGCTCTGAATGGAATAATCACATACATCCAAGGAGAACAATAAGATAGTAAAATTGTGTAGACTCAACATCAATATCATATATATAGTCATGGAATATTCCACATATCAATCTTATAATACTAGCTTGTGAGCAGTACTACTTTTCTTGTAACTGGTCTATTATTAAATTAATGAAACTTATAACACTGTTGAAGACTCAAAAGTGCTATTGAATCGCACCGAAGCCACCATTGTAGACTAGACTGCGCTCTTTTAAATTTATAAGTCTGAAATTTATTTCGGTATTTTTTTTAAAACTTTTCGTAACTTTTTGTTTAGCTTTTCGTCGTAATTTTTGGGGTTAATCGTTCTTCTGGACGAGACAAATTGGAAAAGTATAAAAATATGGACCGATGTTGAAAAAATTCAAATAAGACGACACGTTAGACAAATAAGACAGCTGCTAGATTTTTTTTAAATTCGTCTTTAGTAGTGAATTTTTTTTTGTTTTCGGTTATAATTTTGTACTTTTTAGACTCCTCTCATCGAGACGAGTGATTAATTTAAAAAATATCGCTCAAATCTTGTGGTGGCTGGCTTTCTCCGGTTAGACCTTGTGGCTTGGACGGACTAGACCTGCGCACGAAACAACCGCGTTAGTGCCCAAACCCGGAGCGTGGTGTCCGGGGCAGGCACTCCGACGCTCTAGTCAGTAAACAGGAGAGGAGATGTTGAGGTATAGTTTAGGTTTCGAGAGAGTATTATCAACGTCCCTTATTCTGGAGGTGAATACCTCCTTTTATAGCCAAAGGGAATGCAGAGTCCAAATCCCACAAGGATACTTATTCGTTGTATGATGAGCCCGCCTATCTCGGATCCAGATAGACATCTCAATCCTGAACCTATCCAAACTCCTATACTCTGCTCCTGAATATAAGGGATTGGATAAGACGAGAGGTTGCCTCCCCCTGCCCAACTCTTCCTAACTTTCTCTCCAAGTTAGGGGACAGGAGGCTCGGTGAGCACAGGTTCTGCCGGACCGCTTGGTACGGCATTGTTCACTTCAACGTGGTACCCACCAACCAGTTCGGCGGAGAACCGCCGAGCCGGGTCATACTAATTAATACATACGCCGAACCAAACCGTTCCCTTCCATGGATCGACACTTCGGTCACCTTAACCAGGCCCGGCCGGACTTGGATCGGCTACCCAGACCGCCGACCCATGGGTAGTAGATTCACTGCCCCGGCTAATTGGTGCAATGTGGCCACCGTCCTGGTCCCTCCGCCGGACCACGCCCTCCACAATAGCCCCTCAACTTCTTCCTCCTTTGTAAAAGGTGGGAGGTGTTGACTATATAAGGAAAACTTGCTACCGAGGGCGTCCTGAGGCAAT
Organism: Rhododendron griersonianum; assembly: GCA_018127125.1. Taxonomy (NCBI): domain Eukaryota; kingdom Viridiplantae; phylum Streptophyta; class Magnoliopsida; order Ericales; family Ericaceae; genus Rhododendron; species Rhododendron griersonianum. Next base: position 31,275,755 of record CM030800.1, read on the forward strand.
CGTGCCGAGCGAATACCGCCGGTCCAGTGTGGGCTAGTGAAAGAGCCTTCTCGAAACTTGGGGTAATGATGCATCCGCTGCAACCGAGGGCTGATGGGACTGCTGGGGGTCAGAGATCGAACGGTCCAAAAGGAAACCCAAACGGCGTGGGGTGCCACGTGGTGGAAGGGGAAACGACGCCGGTACGAAACGGTGCAGGCTTTCCACGTGGCATGACGAGAGTGGGTGGAGCGGCGACGCTTCGGTTCTCGCGTTTTGACGCTTAGGGTTCCACCCGTTCACTCCATCCTCTATATAAGAGGAGAGGCGGGACAGAATACCACTTTTCTGCTCTCGCCTCTTTCGCTCTGCAACTCCAACAGCTGCTACTCCGATCGCCTCCGTTGCTCCGCCACACGCCGCCATCCAGTTCCAGCTTCTCTCAGGTAACTCCGCTGCCCCTTCTGATTCTTTCTATGTATCTCAAAGTGCAACCCCCCACTCACATCTCCACATTTGCACAAAAGATTGTTCTAACTGAATAGTGTCGTTCTCCCATGGCCACCTGCGGCCGTGGGACGCCGTCTGGTCCGCCAACAACGGCGGTCCTTCACCTAGCCAATCTCAACACTTCATAAGAAACCACGTCTTCTGCCGAGGAGGATCCTAAAGGACCCCCCTCGGCAGGGATCTAGATGCACATGAGTTGCCATGCTGAAGTAGGAATTCTCATCACCCCCTCAATTTCTTATTCTGTTTTAGGTCTTCAGCATGGTGGATCCCAACTCACTCTTGCCGAGCATCGATCCTGAAGCTTACCCAGACCTCCAAGAGACCATCCAGGCGCTCGGCAGAGGGTACAAGAGCTTCAATGAAAGCTCCAGCAACTTCGCCCAGCGGGCCGGTGGTCCAATCATCCCCGGCATCCACGTCCCCCTCCAAATTGACGACAGGTCCTCCAGGGACATCCTCTATGGGAGGAGTGACTCCCCCGGCAAACCCGCCGAGGAAGACACACATGGCTCCGTCCCGGAAGAGGTCAACAGGGAACGGTTAGCCACCGGGGCCCAGGCCAGCACATCGACGTCAGCTGGTGATCCGGCGGTCACTTCTGATACAGCAGGAGGTGCCGAACCTCCACCGCCGAGGGACGTTGATCTCCTCCCTCCGCTACCAACGGGTCTTGGACCCATGCCGTACAGTCACTTCTACGGCGATGGGCCGGGTGGCTTTACACATGATTTCCGGACCAAGTACGCGATCCCGGATGATGTCCTAGTCGAAAGGGTTACCACCGAACGGATTCCCTTCGGCGAAGACTTCATCGTTCTACCCCTGTATGCCATCGTTGAGGGAGGGGTAAGGTTCCCCATGAACCCCTTCCTCCGCTGGTTTCTGGCAGACTACAACCTTGCACCAATCCAGGTTGCAGTCAACAGTTGGCGCATCTTGAGTTCGGCGGTAAGGTTGGCAGAGATCAACCATCTGCCGTTCACCCTTGGGGACCTGATGCTGATGTACGTGGTATCAAGGGTCCCCAAGTATGACAAGTACTACCTCACCACCCGCCAACACTTCGACCACTTGGTGGACCGCCTCTACGACTCTGAAAAGTGGTGGATGGTCCTGGTCAAGGTGTCCGGCAACTTCGAGTGGGGTCCCATTAACCCCCAACTCGACTACCCCTTTCCGACCAGGAGGGGTACAGAGATCGAGAGGCCTTACAAAATCCCTCAAGTGCGAGGGTTCCCCGGCCACGGGGACAAGCCCGGTAGATATCTATCTCTGTGTATAGTCTTCTATGTTGACTTTTCTCCATCATACTGATTTTCTTATTCTTGCAGATTGCTCCGCGCCGAACAAGGGACTCCTCATTTCAGGCAAGTGGCCGAACCTGATCGCTCTGCTCCGGTGCCCCAATCGAGACGCGCCGACCCTCCTCGGTTACAAGCCTTTCTACCACGGGTACGTCGGTAGAAAAAACAAAGAGAATATGGTGAGGAAGAAGGTCGATCTTGCTTCTTATGCCGGGCAAGCACTGCAGCAGCAGTACTTAGCCCAGGACATCTCTACCTCCGGGCTGCCAAACAGGGAGGAGAAGGTGCAAGCTCCCACCAGCAAGCCGGAGCCCCAGGGTAAGCCCACCGAAGCTGCTGTCGTTATACCTCGCTCCTCTCGCCGAAGAGAAAAAGACTCAACCGCCGAGGGGGAGGGCCCCAGGATCACGAAGAAGGCCAGAGTCTCCAAAGAAGATGCGGAGGTCCTAAACGCCGGCCATCTTGAAGGTGCACCCTCGGAGCCCTTCGTGCCGAACCTGGTTTGCTCTGATGGGCATGTGATCTCCACCGGCGACAGCCTGGGGGAGATCCCCCATCTGGCCATGACCCTTCTACAAGGCCTGGCCCTCCCAAAGGACATGGAGAAGCTGCCATCAGGCAAAGCTGACAACATGGCCGAACTGTGCCTCTACCTAGCCAAGGTATGGATTCCCAACCTAATATTTCAAAGTTGAGCATCCCTTTTCAAATGCTAACTCTTGCTTCTCCTTTGGCAGGCCGGGCAATGTGCCAATAAAGCTTTCAACGACATGGAGGTCCTCCTTGCTGCTCGGAAGACCCAGAAGGGGGACCTTCAGGCAGTGAGGAAGCAGGTGAAGGAAGCCAACGACCAAATCGAGGCGTTGGAGGCTCAAATTGCCGAGGCCAAGGCTGGCCTGGAAGAGAGGGACCGCTTGATGCTGAAGCTCAAGGAGATTGAAGCCGAGCGGGACCAACTCAAGGAGGGGATGAAGCGAATGGAGGACGAGCTGCCGGCCAAGCTGGAGGAGGCCGCCGATGCGGGGTACAACGAGGCCGGTGAGGACTACAAGGAGCAGGTGGAAGCCCTTGTAACCAAGGCTTTCAGGGATGGAGAGCGGAAAGGGTTCGAAGATGCCCATGCCTCCTCATTCCTTAGCGGGTTCCAGGTTGGCCTAGATTATGCCGAGGTCCCCAAGGATGACCACCGAAGGGAGAATCCCGTGGTGCTACCTGTGGATCTGCCGAGGCACCTGCTTCCTGCCGAACAGGCCAATCCATCTGCCGACGTGCCTCCAAGCCCCGTCGATCAGCCAAATCCGACAGTTGATAAACCGCTGAGTCCTGCCGAGCCGGCCAATCCCGCTGAGAACCCAGATTCTGCCTCGGCCAAGCCCGTCAACCCCACCGAGCAGCCTTCTGTGGGGCCGGCGAAGCCTACCGATGCACCTATCGTAGAGTAGGATTTAATTTTCTTTGTATGTCGTAGAACCGAGGGTCGGCAAAAAGTCTCTTGTTCAGCCGAACCCCTGTTTTTGATTTGTAATGGTAATGGACCAATTTATGATGAAAGTTTTCAAGTTTCTCTCTATGTTTCACACTTTTTGCACTTCATGCGTGTTAAGACTCATGTATTGCACTTCATGCACATGGTTTTAACAATAAACTCTAAATTTTATCCGTCCCAGCTCGCCGTACCCAGCCCCTGATTCGGAGGAAACCTACCACCGAGGTTGGTTCCGCCGGATCAAAAGGAACGGCCGAAGCTGGGAATGCCCCCTTCAGGATACGGCATGCAAAGTCTATTGCCGAACAGAATCTGAAAAGCGTGCCTCGACAAACCGAGCATATAATACCACCGAGGCTAACAAAACAATATTTGAAAAACAGAAGCAAACTAGTCTTTATTGAAACAAATCTTGTGTAAAAAACTGAAGGCTTAACACATAGCCAAGGCGAAAAGCCAAAAGAAAATTTAAGCGTAAAACTTTCGAAGAAGCTGTGCGTTCCAATGGTTCGGTATCGCCGTACCATCCATCTCGGCAAGTTCATATGAGCCATAACCAACCTTCTTAACCACCCGGAATGGACCTTCCCACTCCGGCATGAATTTCTTCAAATGTTTCTTCTGGACTATCTGCCGAAGGACAAGATCATCCACATTGAAGGGGCGGCTCCGCACATTCTTGTTATAACTCCGAGCCAACTGCTGCTGATAGGCTGCATACTTAATGTGGGCATTGTCTCGAAGCTCATCTGCTCAATCTGCTTCGGCAGCTAGCATTGCATCGTTTGTTGGAACGTCAAACGTTGCAGTTCGAGACATGGGCCGAGTAACAGCCACAGGGAGTACGGCCTCGACGCCGAACGCCATGGAGTAAGGAGTACGACCAGTGCCGCGCCGTGGAGTGGTTCGGTAGCCCCATAGAACATCAGGCAACTCTTCCGCCCACTTGCCGCGCTTGTTTCTGAGTCGGCGTTTCAAGCCGGCAGAGATAGCTTTGTTGGCAGCTTCGGCCTGTCCGTTTCCCTGAGGATAGGAGACGGAAGCTGTCTTCATCTGTATGCCGCGCCTCTTGTATAAGGCCTGAATTGCGTCGGCGACAAATTGGGTACCGTTGTCTGACACAATGGCGTACGGTACGCCGAACCTTGTAAAAATATGCTTCCAAAGGAAGCTCTCCACATCGGCGGCCGTGATCGTGATAAGAGCTTTGGCTTCCACCCACTTGGTATAATAATCCGTAGCAGTGATGATGTGGGTAAAGCCGCCAGTAGCCTTCGGCAGCTTGCCAATAATGTCCACCCCCCATTGAGCAAAGGGCCAAGGACTAGAAACCGGTTGCAACGGTAGGGTCGGCTGGTTTAGAAGAGGAGAATGCTTTTGACAGGACTTGCATTGCTTGGCAAACTCTGTAGCCGTATGTACCATTCTCTTCCACCAATAACCCTGGGAGAGGGCACGGTCAGCTAAGGACCGGCCGCCGGTGTGACAACCAGCACTTCCACTGTGCAACTCCTCGAGGATGCCAAGTACCTCCTGCTCGTGCACCACGCGTAGGTCGGGACCAGTGTATGATCGGCGGTACAATGTGCCGGAGGGATCGAGGAAATAGGAAGCAGATTGACAACGGATTTTATGGGCTTCCTTGCGGTCGGCAGGAAGCACGGCTTGCTTCAAATAGGAGACGAGGGGGTCCATCCAGCTCGGTGTCTGATGGATATCCATCACCTCCAGTGGCTCCGGCTCGAAGCTCGGTGATGGGACTTCGCCGAGGACTATCGTTCTTTCCCCTCCCTGATCGGTACATACGGCTCCTAGTCCGGCAAGAGCATCGGCATGAGAATTGAGATCTCGCCCCACATGATCAAAAAATACGTTTTTGAATGAACCAGCAAGGGCAACAACTTGGCTCACGTATTTGTTTATGCGTGGATCCTTAGCTTCGTAATCATCGTTGAGCTGATTAACCACGAGCTGTGAATCGCTATAAACCTGAACCTCTTCAGCACCCATATGCCGAGCTAACTTGAGCCCGGCAATGAGGGCCTCATACTCCGCCTCGTTATTGGTTGCCGGAAACCCAATGCTCAACAAATGCTCGTGCAAGGTTCCGCTTGGTGACACTAGAACAATTCCGGCCCCAGCCCCTCGGTTATTAGATGCTCCGTCTACATGGAGTCTCCAAGCGTGCCCGGTGAACAAGCTCGCTCGGCGTGAAGGGATGGGCCGCTTCGTTATATATTCGTCGTGAGCCGGATGGCCCGACCGAGGTCCAGGGGCAGGCCCGGTGGACTCTCTGGCCAGGTCCTCTCCACTGCTTCTGCCGTCTTCCACCCCAGGAGAGAACTCGGCGACAAAATCGGCCAACACCTGACCTTTGATTGCCGTTCTGGCCTGGTAACGGATATCAAAGTTTGCCAACTCCAGGGACCATTTGCACAATCTGTTAGAAAGATCTGCCTTGCGTAACACCGCCCTCAAAGGGTACTCGGTAATGACCACAATGGTAAAGCTCTGGAAGTATGGCAGGAGCTTCCTCTTCGCCATTACCAGTGCCAAAGCCAGTTTTTCTATCGGGAGGTAGCGGGTCTCGGCGGGGAGAAGCGCCTTGCTAATGTAGTAGACTGGCTTCTGGTCCGTGCCCGTTACACCTTTTGAGGTCTCCTGCCGAACCAAGACAGCGCTAACGGCATGCTCGGAAACTGCAAGGTAGAGGTGAAGCTCGTCCCCTTCCTTTGGCACAACCAGCAAAGGAGCTTGAGATAGACATCTCTTTAGTTCGGCGAGAGCATCATCACAGTCCGGCGTCCATACGAAGCTCCTTCGGCTGTTGCATTATCGGGATTGAAAGAAAGGTCGACAGATATCCGAAGACTTGCTGATGAAGCGATTAAGGGCGGCAGCCATGCCGGCGAGGCGTTGAACCTCCCTCACCGTGGCCGGAGCCCTGATTTCTTGTATGGCTTTGATCTGACTTGGGTCGGCCTCAATTCCTTGGCGAGTAACCAAATGTCCAAGGAATTTGCCGGAACCAACGCCGAATGCACATTTTTCAGCATTCAGCTTCAAGCCGAACCTCTTGAGAACACCAAAAATCTCGCCGAGGTGGAGAAGATGATCGCCTGCTTTCTTACTTTTGGCGACCATGTCGTCAATGTATGCCTCCATTATCCTGCCGAGGATCCCTTTGAACAATAGAGCTACCATACGCTGGAATGTAGCCCCGGCGTTCTTTAAGCCGAACGGCATCACCAGGTAACAGTAAGTGCCACTGGGAGTGATGAACGCCGTCTTTTCCTGATCCTCTTCATCCATAGCAATTTGATGGTATCCCCTGTAAGCGTCCATAAAACTCAGCCGAGCATACCAGCGGTAGCATCTACCAACTGATTGATCCAAGGGCAAGGAAAACAGTCCTTTGGGCATGCGTCGTTCAGATCGGTGAAATCGACACAGACGCGCCACTTGCCGTTCTTCTTCCGGACCACCACCGGATTTGCCAGCCATGTTGGATATTGGACCTCTCGAATAGCCCCGGCGTCAAGGAGGCGTTCTACCTCTTCATTAATTGCGTCGGCATGTAGGGCCGAGGACCGCCGAGGCTTCTGCACCACGGGCCTCCTAGCCGGATCAACATTCAAAGAATGTTTTATCACGTCGGGACTAACGCCCGGCATTTCATATGGAGTCCAAGCAAAGACTTCCATGTTCTCTTTGAGGAACTCGACCATCTGTGTTTTCTCGACCTCATCAAGAGCCGAGCCAATGAGAAAAGAACGGGTCCCATCTTCGTTGACCGCAATTCGAACCAAGTCTTCCACGGCCCTGTCGCTCGCCGGTCTTCCAATCTCTGCAGGCCCTTGCAGTGCCTCTCTCGTTTTCTCTTCGGTGGTGGCCTCATCTAGTAACTCAGGTACCTCTATACTTTGTACCTCCTTTGCTTGGCCCTTTCCGCGGACAGAGTTGACGAAACACCTTTTTGAGGCCACCTGGTCCCCCTTGATGGTCTCCTGTCTCCCGGATTCTCCAATGAATCTAACACATTGATGAAGCGTGGATGCCACAGCCTTCATTCCGTGCAACCAGTTTCTTCCCAGGATTGCGTTGTATGGGCTCGGCGAGCTGACCACGATGAATTCCATATCTAATTTCACCGAACCAGCGTATACCGGGAGAATGATCTTGCCGAGCGGGTAGACCGGAATCCCAGTAAAACCAATCAAGGGGGCTTCCACCGGGGTCAATTGATCCTTTGAGAGGCCAAGAGCCTTGAATGCTGAATAAAATAGGATCTCCGCCGAGCTTCCCTGATCGACCAATATTCTCCGGACAAGTTTCCGCTGAAATTGTAAAGAGAGGACCAGAGCATCATTGTGGGGAAAAGACAACCCCTCCAAATCTTGCTCGGTGAACCTGATCTCCCACGTGCTACGAGCGTCCATCTTCCGCTTTGATGAATTCTGAACCACCATCACCCCCGGCTGGGTAGGGCGGTACAGTTTTTCATGGAGCTCGTTGGCCTGGGCCTTGCTCATTGGTCCGTGAATGCAATGTACCACGCCGTCGAGATCTTGAGCTCTCGGCTGGATCCCTGCATTTGGTGACTTGGTTCGGTCGATCCACCGATCCATCCTTCCTTGCTGGACTAATTCTTCAAGGTAGACTTTGTAAGGCTGGCAGGCTGTCGTATAGTGCCCTTGTTCGTTGTGGAATGAGCAGTATACCCTCTGGTTTGGTTCCCGGCCATCGGCGGTTCCCAACTTCTCCGCCGCTCCTGTTGGCCATTGGAAACCAGGAAGCCGTCCACATTCTCGTAGCATACGGAAGATTGGCTCCTTGAAGTAGGTTGTGATGGCAAGGTGGTCCCGCCCATCGCTCGGCGGGCGGTCCCATACCTTCCCGCTTCCTTTGTTTCCGCCGAACCCTGGGCCTTCCTTCTTGGACACTACGTTAACCTGTTTTTTCACTTCCTTGGCCGCCGTTTTACCCTGCTCGGCGACTGGTGCTACATCAGATCCACCGATGTACTCCTCAAGCTCTATATACCGAGCAACGGTATGCATGAGCTCTATCATATTGTTCGGCGGCCGAAGCATCAATTCCTTGGATAGGTCAGAATTCCTATCCAGTCCACGTTTGAACGACGTAGCCGCAGTTTTTTGATCACAGCTCTCAACCATGTTGTATACATTGTAGAAGCGCTCGGAATAATCCTTCAAGGACTCGCCGGTTTTCCGCCGAAGGTCCGTTAAGGCTTCTATTGTCTTTGGCCTTCGGTTACTTGCCACAAACCGTGCCGTAAACGAACGCTCCAGTTCGCCGAAGCTGTTTATTGAACCTGGCTTTAGCTGTGTATACCACAGCATGGCAGTGTCCGGGAGGCTCAGGGAGAACGTTCGGCACATCATTGCCTCGCTCAATCCGCAGAGCGCAGCCATGGACTTGAACTGCTGCACATGGGTCGGTGCATCCGACTTCGCGTTGTATATGGTGAACTTGGGGACCTTGAAGTGGGGAGGGAGAGGCTCATCCGCTATAGCCTTGGAAAAGGGGGAGACACCTTTCGCCGAGGTTGCTGTTACCCCTTCCTTCGGCGGGACTACTGCCGAAGGGGCGGAGCTCTTCTCTCGAGCATCATCCCTTGTCCTTTTATTGATTGGTGGGGTCCGAGCCCTTCGGCCACCGATACTCGGCTCTGGGGTTCGGCGCTTTGACCCCGAGGCCCTCCTGTTTCCTACCGTCGGGGGTTCTTCCTGATGCCGGACGGGCCGGTAAGTGGTTCTCTTGCCAGTGCGAGTATTTACCACTATTAAACCCCTGCCGCCGGCGCTGATCTCGCACCTCTCCTCCGGTAGCAGCCCCTGGCTGTTCTCTTCCTGAAGCCTGGATTGTCCGGCAGATCGACCCGGCAGTCGCCGGTGGTGTCCTGGTCAGACTGCCGGTGGTAGGAGCGACTGGTAGAATGGACCGGCGACCTCTGACGGTGCCGAGTGCTTGTTTCCCTTTCCTCCTCTTCGTACCGCCGCCCCTCAGACCTGTCTGCTCTCTGATTATCCTGGTGACCTTGTGACCCAAAAGAGTGATCAAGAGGATTTCCAGCGTTATCTCTTGCGTCGCCGAGCCGATGAGGTCCTTGAGTCTGGTCCGGCCTTCCCCTTGACTTTGACCGAGCGCTTGATGCTGTGGCGCTTGTTGTGGGAAATAATGCTCGGCGAACGTTATTGTTTCCGGACGCATCAGTTCGGTGTCCTGGATCCAAGTGGATAATGCCACTAGCATCAATGCGACACAGTGGGCCGAGCCTTGCAAAGGCAGAGGCCCTAACAGTGTCAGCCGTTTGGACAGCGTTCCTCCTACGTCGCCGTTCCCGCGACCTGGAAACGGGTGGGGCGCTCTGAAGTGCCTGGATCTCTTGTTCTTGTGTTCTTAGTCGCATCAATTCCTCCGCCATGCTCACCGGGAGTACTGATGGGGGGGAGGAGGAACTGTGAGGCTTGTTGCAGTGCGGTGCACTCCATCTATGTGGAACGCTGCCGCTCCTGTACCCTGGTTGGTAAGAGCAGGGATGTTCGAACCCGCCACCGTGGGGTCGCCGGGACCCCCAATGGGAATGCCATCCCGTCCTACCACCGTCCGCTGAGAGGAGTGGTGGCCCAGGTTTTGATTGAAGTTATCAAGACCGAGAGGTCGTCCGTCCGGGGTTGTCATTCTGAACTGTGAATGGAAAGAACGGAGATAAAGCTTCACCACAAGATGTGTGTGTTAATCTTGTCCCCAGCAGAGTCGCCAATTGTGGTGGCTGGCTTTTTCCGGTTAGACCTTGTGGCTTGGACGGACTAGACCTGCGCACGAAACAACCGCGTTAGTGCCCAAACCCGGAGCGTGGTGTCCGGGGCAGGCACTCCGACGCTCTAGTCAGTAAACAGGAGAGGAGATGTTGAGGTATAGTTTAGGTTTCGAGAGAGTATTATCAACGTCCCTTATTCTGGAGGTGAATACCTCCTTTTATAGCCAAAGGGAATGCAGAGTCCAAATCCCACAAGGATACTTATTCGTTGTATGATGAGCCCGCCTATCTCGGATCCAGATAGACATCTCAATCCTGAACCTATCCAAACTCCTATACTCTGCTCCTGAATATAAGGGATTGGATAAGACGAGAGGTTGCCTCCCCCTGCCCAACTCTTCCTAACTTTCTCTCCAAGTTAGGGGACAGGAGGCTCGGTGAGCACAGGTTCTGCCGGACCGCTTGGTACGGCATTGTTCACTTCAACGTGGTACCCACCAACCAGTTCGGCGGAGAACCGCCGAGCCGGGTCATACTAATTAATACATACGCCGAACCAAACCGTTCCCTTCCATGGATCGACACTTCGGTCACCTTAACCAGGCCCGGCCGGACTTGGATCGGCTACCGACCCAAACAGCCGACCCATGGGTAGTAGATTCACTGGTCCGGCTAATTGGTGCAACGTGGCCACCGTCCTGGTCCCTCCGCTGGACCACGCCCTCCACAAATCTAACAAAAATTCAAAAAAAAAACTGAACAAAACACACAAAACGAAAAAAATAATAATTACGTTTAAATGAAGCCTAAATAAAACTTATAACACTGTTGAAGACTCAAAAGTGCTATCGAATCGCATTGGAGCCACCGTTGCCCATTTTACCGTATGGCTTATCAAAGTGCGGACAATCTTGCTCGCCTTCCCCTCGATGTATCCATTTCGAGTCTATAAAAGTTTCGTTTGCCGAGAAAGACCTTGCTCGGCCTTGGAGCTGAGCAAGACGAAGAACTGGTGGTCACGTACGACATCCTAGAAGCCACAAGGCCGATTATTAGGGAAGACTTCCTAGGGGTTGGACACCTCCAGGCGTTTAGTCCTTTTCTCTTTGTTTTATTTCCACGATGTTTTTGTTTTATGATATTTCCGGACTCGAAAGTAACCAAAAAAAGAAAAGAAGAAACTTATAAAGTTGAGCTAGTACCATTGATGGAAGCCCCTACGGTTGTTCGGCTGAACTCGTTGGTTCTGCGCTCTATTGGCCTGGGTCGGATCGTTTTGAATTCATAATATTTAGTATAACAATTTATTAAACAATTCATCGAAATGCATAGAAGCTTAAAAGATCAACATAAAATTTCAGAAAATTTGCTTCAAAACTCATGAATTTATGTGCAAATGCTACGGATTTTTATGAAAAATGGTTATGAAATCAAGGTGAATGTTATGAATTTTATGTAAAATTTTATGAATTCAAGGTGGTTAATTGAGGGGGTCCATGTATACCTTACACATCCAAATCAGAGTATTGACACTTATTTTGCCCCTATAAATACCTAAACCTATGTGCTTCTCTTAGGCACACTTCTAAGCAATGGAATCACCAAAAGCACTGGGCTTAGGGAGTTCACTGATGAGTGTTCAGGAGCTTGCCAAAGAGCCCATGCTTGCCATCCCACAACCCTACATCCGTTCTGAAGAAGAAGAACCTTCAATTCCCTCCCATGGATCTCATTCCCTGCAAACAATACCTGTTATCGACATGAATCGATTACTATTCGGCCAAACAGATCTCGAACTAGAGAATTTGCACTTTGCATGCAAAGAATGGGGCTTCTTCCAGGTTTTTTCTCCACCAAATATTGATACTTAATTTTCCGAAGAAAGTTGTATTAAGTATCAGTATCAAATTACGTATTTGTATCTCTGAACCGGTTATGTATAAGGGTTTATCGGTCAGTACAGTATGTTCGTTACCAAAAATTGGCTCCAAAATCTCGACGGTAATTAACACATATGTATGAACCACTTCTATATACTTGAAGTATATTTGTAGATGTAATAAGAATATAAGATGAGTATGTGTGCATGGAAGGAAGAGATATAGCTAATTAACATAATTATTGATCGATGTGGTGATGATGATGTCCATATGCAGTTGGTGAACCATGGAGTTGGATATTCAGTGGTGGAGAAACTGAGAAATGAAATTCAAGGATTCTACAAGCTCCCTTTGGAAGAGAAAATGAGATACAAGAGAAAGGAAGGTGATGTTGAAGGGTATGGACAAACCATAGTCATGCATGAAAATCAAACAAGTCAAAGTTAACAAAACTTTAAGTTCATTAAGTTCAACCACTACACCTCCACCACTCCCACCAACACTTCCACCACTCTACCACCACCACTACCACCACCTCCACCACTCCATTACCACCACCATTACCATCACTACACCACCACTTCCACCATCTACACCACTCCACCACCACCACCAGCTCCACCACCCCACCACCACTACCACTTCCACCACCACCACTACAACACCACCACCACCACTTCCACCATCACCACCACTCCTCCACCACCACATCACCACCACCAGCTCTACCACCACTACTACCTCCACCACCACCACTCCACTCCTACCACTCCACCACCACCACATCACCACCACCACCACCACCTCCACCACTCCACCACCCTCCACCACCACCAGCTCCACCACTCCACCATCACCACTACTCCACCACCACCACCACCACTCCACCCACCACCACCACCACTACCATCACTACATCACCACCACCACCACTCCACCATTACCATAAATATATTGTGACTATTAGTAAATTAAGAGAGAATTGGAACAAAATTAATTCATAATTTTTTTATTAGTGCTTAATATATTTATCAAACAGCTTTTCAGCTTAAAAAATTCAGCATTCAGCTTTCAGTACTTAATTTTTCAGCTTTCAGTTTCAGTTTTCAGTTTTATCAAACAGCCCCTTCGTATACAACCTATTTTCAAGATTTGGAAAGATTAGGGATTGCTACATCCCTGACAAGAAAAGCAAGAGGTCGGGACAGAGCTTCAATTTTGTCAGGTTTGAATCCATTAGAAGTGCGTTTCAAGCGGTGGAATCTACAGATAGATCTTGGATCTGGGGCCGAGAGCTGATCGTAAATGTGGCAAGATTTGTGAAGAAGCAAGGTGGGATTCCAACACAGATATACGATCAGTACAATCAGAAAAACCTAGAAGCTGATGTTGCTTCCAGAAATCAGAGGGGTTACAACAATCAACACCCAAAATCAAACCCACAAGCAAACAAGGGCAACGCACTTGGAAATGGGAAGGAGTTAGTGATCTATCAACACAATGCTCGGATCCAAAGGAGTATCCCAACTCTGAAGGATATCGAAAAAAGGGGCAATGAGGTTTGAAGAAGGAGAGGGGTTCCAGAATCTAGCAAAAAAGGAAGTGTTGGAAGATCAAGAAATCAAGAAGATGAGGTTACAGATGGAAGGAAAACCATAAATGTTCAAGCAGTTGGAAGTGGTTGGCTAACTCGGAGTGTAGTCGGGAAGGTGAGACGACTGACCTCGGCTCAGGATTTAGTATCTGTCACGCCCTTGATTTTAAACATAAATAATAATAACATTTGAAATACAAAACCCTTACAATCGTGTTTACATTACCCCAAAATACATTACAGTTTCCAATTCTTCAAACTGTTTTACAAATACAATCTTCCAAATTACAAAACCATAACAAACTGTTCACTTTACAAGAATAACTAAGTACTCTTCAAAATAGCTTTACTTGATAATGCCCGCATGCACTCCGAACTTTCCATGACCATGACCTGCAATGAACCTGAAATGGTAGGTTGAGCAAACACGTGCCCAGTAGAGAATTCTATGCACAAGCTATATGAAAATGTGACGATTTATGCAATGAGAATGAATGATCTCCATTAACGAACAAGAGATACCCAAGGGCACCATAAAGAACCAATAAGCTACGACTATGGGATCCTGTGCTTCTTAAGACATCCCTAACCATTCATATGTCATCTCGAAGTCGCATTAAGCTCATATTATTCTGAATAACCACGACGACTTCTCAACCCTTTTATAACTACTTAAACGAATGCCACGAACAATCTCATTATTCAATGCCATAGCCATCGAGCCTCTTTTTATAAAACAAAAACATTCCCGTTTGATTTCCAAAATAATTTTGAGAAATACTCTCGACCTCCGCGGGTCGAGCTCCGTTGATTCTCTTGAATACCGGAATCCGTTGATTTGTGCCCAAATACCGGAACCGTTGATTCGATCAGGAATACCGGAGGATTTTTCATAAAAATCCCTTTTTCAAACCAAGTTCCTTTCTTTTCAAAAACTTTGATGGAATCCATTGTTTATCTTCTCTTTTCAACGGTTTCAATATCAAGCAGCTCAAAGCTCAAGCAACAACTTAAACTTCAAATAGTCAATTATAACTTCATTCATCATATGAGACATTCAACTGTATTACCACACCTTGCGTTACAGTGAATTCTCTCCACCTGGGTTTCCGTATTACCACACCTTGCGTTACGGGCCCTCTAGAGTCCCCGCATTACCACACCTTGCGTTGCAGGACCCTCAGTTCAACATTCACAACTCACACAACACATATACATTATCAATTCGAAAGTGGAATAACAACATTTCCCCAGTCCCAATCTTCCAATCATCGTCATTCGAGGCATTACAACTTATAACTATGTCTTATTGTACATTAATAAACACCTTAAGTTCACATTATTCCTCTATGTCTATTTCAACGCCCTACATCTCGTATTGAACCCGTAACAACTCTACGACACACCACCGGCTAGGTTCTAAGCAACAATCTATAGAACGAGTGCCAAAGGAACCTAAGATGATTAATCGAGACGAAGCACAAAGACACGGGTCACACTATTCTCTTCCGGATCACTAGGCAAACCCCTATCGCTCAACAAAACGCCCCACGTCAAACCTTATGACCATCGATACACAATAACCTCGCTACGATACGCATTTTCATCCTACCATTCGCCACGTCTAGCCTTAGCACCTAAAACACTTATAGCATTCACCAACTCATGTCACAATGACCTCAAGTACCACCAATCCCATAAGTACACATCGATTGAGTTTTCTCTAGTACGACACTACTCTTCTTCTAACAATGGAAAGCCAACGAGACGAGGATAACGTAAGTAAACCAATGGAATCCAATAAAGCATACTTGAAATAGGTTTGGAGGTGTTCAAAAGGTATTAGAAGTGATCGGGGTCAAAACAATGGAGTTCGGAGCAAAACAGTGAAAACTGGAAATAAGCTCACCGTATCGATACGGGCAAAATCCGTATCGATACGGGATGACTACGAATCTGTACAGTTTGTTTCGTATCGATACGGGCTAAGGGCCGTATCGATACGGGAGGCTTTCGAGCAGTTTTTCTGCAGATTTCAAGCAGCTCAACCACAACAACAACAACAACAACTATAGACACAATTAAGGTGCAAATTCAACACATAAACATATAACAAGTGCAAGAAATCCCTACCTCGAAGTCGGAGAGCAAACACGCAAAGAGATCGGGCCACGCGAACCCTTGAACTCAAACTTTGAAATACTCCCAAAATACTCCGCTCCGAGCCAAATCGGACGAGCTACGAACTCAAGAGCACGTGAGGAAGATGGAGAGAAGGTTGGGTTCTTTGGGTTTCGACCTTTGGTGGTGGAATGAGGGAGAGAGAGAGAAGAGCCGAGAGAGGGAGAGAGTCGGACGGGAGAGAGGGAGGAGGGGGATTAATTCTCTCCTACTTTGCACACACACACCTTATATAGTCCTATATCTAGAAATCACACACACACTCCCTCAAGTCTCTATTCTTTCACTTAAATCCCTAATTCAAATATCCACCAAATAAACCATATTCTCGTAATTATCCAATTAATAAACTCTTCAATAATTAAGATAAAACAAAAATTTTACGGGTCTCTACAATCTACCCTCCTTAAAGAAATTTCGTCCTCGAAATTAGCAAACCAAGTCCAACCATACCAATCAACACATAATTGTACTCCAACCGTAGAGCTATCCACCATACAACGATTTGATAACCATCAAAAGTTATGTCAAAAATTCATATCATTCAACCACAACAAACACGAGTGTATCTTTCTAATTTCGTCCTCTCTTTCTCATGTAAACTCGCACTAAAAACATCGACTTACCTCTCAACACTTGATTACGCAAAATTAGGACACGTATCGGATTCTCACCATGGACACGTCGACTTCCAACTCAAATTCAGACCTTTCTAACTCATGCATGGATTCGGTTCGTACATCCTTAATAACCGTATGTAAAATGCATCACAAATGTTCAAAAGTCTGCGGCGACACTTCCAAACGGTACTCATTCCTACATACGATCATCTATCTCGGCACTTAGATCTTACCTCTAAATACGACCCGATATCCCAATTGACTTCCCGAGACCTCCATCTAGAAGGAGCGGTGATCAAGCGCCTCTTCTAACTGGATTTCATCGGTTGTCGCATGGTTATCCGAAAAACACGCACCGTATCCGATACCTAACCTCTCTTTCTAGCGATGAACGCTTCGTTTTCTTCCCGAGACGAGACTAGCTTCAATGCGGCGATACTCTACGAAATACGTGAATCTTCCCACCTCGAGTGACTACAAGTGACGACAACGGTCAACATAATCCTGATTATCTTAAACGAGACAAGCGAACTCTAAAACTCAAACAAAGTCAATCAAGTATACGAGGACGGTAATAAGGTACCCAAATCTAAAGGACACATGAGATCTTTAGAATGGTTAGATAACAAACTCATTGAACAACTCATGATAATCCAAGGAAATCTTAAAACAATCGATCATAATTCTACTGGGGATGAACACAAAATGATGAGATAGATCTCTAGTAATCAAACTCATACAAGGTTGAAAATTTGTTCAATACCAGATTCGAGCAATACTTCGAACGAAGTGAAACTGAGTGTCACAGATTTAAAACATCATATGCCTTTCGAGTTGAGGAACCACTACAGAATCGAATAGCACCGAACACAACTATCACCAGTGGTTTCAAACTGAACAGAACCAATAAATGGATTTCGAGAGATATGCCACCACAAGATTTGGCTCAAATTTTGACATAAGAATTTGCGCAGGATGATCCATTTCGACAAGTAAATCGATAGGTGCAACAAGGAAAACTCAAACCAACTAAATAGCTCTAGGGTAACGAACAGATACAAGGCGGATACGGGCAACAATAGTAACAAGTCTGAGTTTAACGATTCCAACAAATTTGCATGCCACAAGGTATGTGACCAGAGATTGAGCTTAATAGACTAAAATAGCAATATGAGAACTTGCGCAGACCAATTATGACAGACGATCAAACTGATAGTGCAACAGAGGGATCTCAACCGACCAAATAAAACTTATATCAAGCAGAATAATGTCAGAATAAAACTTCGTATGGGACGCTGGAAATAGTCACAAATGGCAAAAGCAAACATGTCATGGGGTGTTTCGCCACAAGATTTCGAATATTCCCAAGAAAAGCTAGAAATGGATTATGTGATAATCAACTTAAGTGTCAAGAGCTATAACTGTTTAACGGTACGACGAACTTCATGAAAAACTAATTACGATACAATTCTAATCAAAATTTCAATTTGGCCAACGAAATAGGGTACTTAAAGAAACAACGCTTACGGGTTCGCTTTTGAAATACCAACTACTACCATGGATACAATCAACCTCTTCCCAAATCACATCTATCCCCGCCACACGTAAATCAAAGAAGTCAAAGACAACACTTCCATATGGAACGATTAACCCCTAATCTTCAACAAATGTGATCTATCAATGTCTCTCGACACGCATGGACTAAGATTTCTTATCTTCAATTCCAAACACGAATAAGAATGGGGTCCACAATGGGTGAAGTGTTTCCGAATCAAAAGCATTGCAACGAAAGAGTAGAACAATTTGGAAAAGGTAATACCTCAAACAAGTGACGTTTCAAAGAGCTAGAGAGTAGTAGGAGGTGGTAGTTTAACTACGGAACTGCATCTGTTGTCGATTTGGTGTACGCTTGTACGGCTGCATAGAACTCGACTCACCATGTACTCTAGATCCCCGAGGACAATTTCTCGCAAAGTGGCCAGGCTTACGGCAAATATAACAAAACTTATCAAGCTGTGAGACTCTCTGATTCCCGGATAAAGTAGGCGGTCCAAGATTAATCTGGTTTTGAGAAGGTTGATTTGGTTCCCTTTGCCTTTTTCTCCCTTGACTTTCGACATCTCCAAGCGACATACTTACGCTAGTGGTTGGTTGTCTTGGTGCATTCTGGGGTTGTGGCTGAATAACGATTTGTCGAATTCCTGGCTGCTGTACTAAGCCTAACTCTTCTTGCATTCTCTTCTTCTGAGGACAATTCCTCGCGAAATGGCCAAATTCCCCGCAAGTAAAACAAGATCTTTCTTGGCGTCCCTGACATTGAGAACGAATATGACCAGACTGACCACATCGGTGACACACAATCTGACGCTTAAGGAGAACTCCAGAAGCTTCTAAATGAGATGGTAATGTGAGGCCTCGCTGGCCCTGCATAGACTGATCTGGTTCCTCCGGTTTCTTGCTTCCTAAACTTTCAACACTCTTAAAAGATGATCTCGCGCTAATGACTCGATGCCTAGCTTTCCCCACATTCACACCGCCTTGTGCACCCTCCGGAATCTCAACACCCTTCGCGCACTCAACGATCTCAGGAAACATTATCTCATCCCTAGTATACTGACTCGCCTCATTCTCCCCGGTCTCACCCCACCTAACTTCACGTCTCGAAAACATCCTACTAAAAAGACATAAGAAAGAGGACCATCAGCATTAATCACATCACTATCAAATGCAAGGCTCCAACCTTTCCAATATGAGGTCAACAACTATGCACAACTCTACCGCAATACAAATGCAATGACACATCGATGGACTAATATCACTCATGCAAGCATACATGTGGTTTCGTAAAAAGATGCAGTGATTTTTGAACCCATGAGACTAAAAGTCTCCCCACGGTCTCTAGATATTCAAACCTAGACGCTCTGATACCAATTTGTCACGCCCTCGATTTTAAACATAAATAATAATAACATTTGAAATACAAAACCCTTACAATCGTGTTTACATTACCCCAAAATACATTACAGTTTTCAATTCTTCAAACTGTTCTACAAATACAATCTTCCAAATTACAAAACCATAACAAACTGTTCACTTTACAAGAATAACTAAGTACTCTTCAAAATAGCTTTACTTGATAATGCCCGCATGCACTCCGAACTTTCCATGACCATGACCTGCAATGAACCTGAAATGGTAGGTTGAGCAAACACGTGCCCAGTAGAGAATTCTATGCACAAGCTATATGAAAATGTGACGATTTATGCAATGAGAATGAATGATCTCCATTAACGAACAAGAGATACCCAAGGGCACCATAAAGAACCAATAAGCTACGACTATGGGATCCTGTGCTTCTTATAAACATCCCTAACCATTCATATGTCATCTCGAAGCCACATTAAGCTCATATTATTCTGAATAACCACGACGACTTCTCAACCCTTTTATAACTACTTAAACGAATGCCACGAACAATCTCATTATTCAATGCCATAGCCATCGAGCCTCTTTTTATAAAACAAAAACATTCCCGTTTGATTTCCAAAATAATTTTGAGAAATACTCTCGACCTCCGCGGGTCGAGCTCCGTTGATTCTCTTCAATACCGGAATCCGTTGATTTGTGCCCAAATACCGGAACCGTTGATTCGATCAGGAATACCGGAGGATTTTTCATAAAAATCCCTTTTTCAAACCAAGTTCCTTTCTTTTCAAAAACTTTGATGGAATCCATTGTTTATCTTCTCTTTTCAACGGTTACAATATCAAGCAGCTCAAAGCTCAAGCAACAACTTAAACTTCAAATAGTCAATTATAACTTCATTCATCATATGAGACATTCAACTGTATTACCACACCTTGCGTTACAGTGAATTCTCTCCACCTGGGTTTCCGTATTACCACACCTTGCGTTACGGGCCCTCTAGAGTCCCCGCATTACCACACCTTGCGTTGCAGGACCCTCAGTTCAACATTCACAACTCACACAACACATATACATTATCAATTCGAAAGTGGAATAACAACATTTCCCCAGTCCCAATCTTCCAATCATCGTCATTCGAGGCATTACAACTTATAACTATGTCTTATTGTACATTAATAAACACCTTAAGTTCACATTATTCCTCTATGTCTATTTCAACGCCCTACATCTCGTATTGAACCCGTAACAACTCTACGACACACCACCGGCTAGGTTCTAAGCAACAATCTATAGAACGAGTGCCAAAGGAACCTAAGATGATTAATCGAGACGAAGCACAAAGACACGGGTCACACTATTCTCTTCCGGATCACTAGGCAAACCCCTATCGTTCAACAAAACGCCCACGTCAAACCTTATGACCATCGATACACAATAACCTCGCTACGATACACATTTTCATCCTACCATTTGCCACGTCTAGCCTTAGCACCTAAAACACTTATAGCATTCACCAACTCATGTCACAATGACCCTCAAGTACCACCAATCCCATAAGTACACATCGATTGAGTTTTCTCTAGTACGACACTACTCTTCTTCTAACAATGGAAAGCCAACGAGACGAGGATAACGTAAGTAAACCAATGGAATCCAATAAAGCATACTTGAAATAGGTTTGGAGGTGTTCAAAAGGTATTAGAAGTGATCAGGGGTCAAAACAATGGAGTTCGGAGCAAAATAGTGAATTCTGGAGATAAGCTCACTGTATCGATACGGCTAAAATCCGTATCGATACGGGATGACTACGAATCTGTATAGTTTGTTTCGTATCGATACGGGCTAAGGGCCGTATCGATACGGGAGGCTTTCGAGCAGTTTTTCTGCAGATTTCAAGCAGCTCAACCACAACAACAACAACAACAACTATAGACACAATTAAGGTGCAAATTCAACACATAAACATATAACAAGTGCAAGAAATCCCTACCTCGAAGTCGGAGAGCAAACACGCAAAGAGATCGGGCCACGCGAACCCTCGAACTCAAACTTTGAGATACGCCCAAAATACTCCGCTCCGAGCCAAACTGGACGAGCTACGAACTCAAGAGCACGTGAGGAAGATGGAGAGAAGGTTGGGTTCTTTGGGTTTCGACCTTTGGTGGTGGAATGAGGGAGAGAGAGAGAAGAGCCGAGAGAGGGAGAGAGTCGGACGGGAGAGAGGGAGGAGGGGGATTAATTCTCTCCTACTTTGCACACACACACCTTATATAGTCCTATATCTAGAAATCACACACACACTCCCTCAAGTCTCTATTCTTTCACTTAAATCCCTAATTCAAATATCCACCAAATAAACCATATTCTCGTAATTATCCAATTAATAAACTCTTCAATAATTAAGATAAAACAAAAATTTTACGGGTCTCTACAGTATCTGTGTTTAAAAAAGAAAAGGTGGGGACTATACAAATCAAACCAATGGGAGGAAGATAAATGGTTGTAACATTTTCGAGTGGAGATTGAAGAAACGAGGTTTTGAAAGAGAAATGGCTCGATTTGTGGTTCGAGGAGGTTAAACCTTAGAACGGAAAAGCAGCGAAGGATGAGAGATTTGTTTGGATTGCTTGCTATGGAATGCCTCTCAATGCATGGAACATTCCATCTTTCAGAGCAATTGGAAGTTCGTGGGGCTGTTTCATCGAAGTAGATAACGACACTCTGAGGGAGGTTTCGTTTTCTAAAGGTAGGATTCTTATTGCAACAGAAAATCCCAACAAAATAGAAGGGGAGGTTCAATTGGTTGTTAATGGAAGAAATTATATCGTCAGAGTGGAAGAATTGAAGAAGATTCCTTTAGAACGGTATCGTCGACAAACCTGGTTTCTAATTTTGAAGTTAACCCTGAGAATGAGGAAGAAGATGTTGAGGTGGACAGAATAGATGATGAGGTGGACGACATCAAGAACAAGAAACAAAACTCAGTGGGTGACATGGAAATTCAAGGGAATGAAAATTTGGATGACATGGCAAAGATTAATGAAGAGGAAGCTAAAAAGATTGAGACAAATGGTATCAACGGCAGCCACCAAGCTGGGTTGGAGAAAGAACCGGTTCATGAAGAGTTACTTGCCGGTAAGCATATCGAGAACCTTGATAGCTGTGAAAATAATAATGAGGAAAGCTCTAACTCTGATCATGGACTGGACTCTATTGTTCAAGATTCTCAAAGTCCACTAATTGAAGACAGTTTCGAATCTGTTCGAAAGAATATCCCAATTCAAAATGCAGAATCCAATCTAGAAGTCGGCCAGGACCAAGAAAAGGAGGTAAATGAGGCTAACTATTCAGGGGCGTATGAATCCAATGTTTCCCTAAGGGCCTCTCAATTGCCAGACATCAACCTCCACATAGAGTTAAATCCAAGTGCTGCAAGGAGAATCACTAGAAGTCAGCAGTTTGAAACATCTGAGAGCACTGAAGAGGATGACTTAGATGGCTACATTATCGGCTCACAAGAACAGGAACAGGACGCAATAGAAAAGGAGCTGCAGAATACAATTGTAGCAGGTAAATCTCTTGGTATTAAGTTTGATAATTCTGGCATTCTGAGAATGAAAAAGATGATTGAAATCGAATCAAAAGCACTGAAAGCATCGATCAAAAACAACCCCTTTGCCCTTCTTATGAGGGACTAATTTCTCTTAACTGTCAAAAGTAAATCAGAGAATTCGATGAAAATTGTTTCCTGGAACATAAGGGAGTTAGGTAGTTCAATCAACTCCTATTCCTTGGAGGGCTAGGAAAGGTAAGTGAATTGAAGCTGTGATAAAACCATGGAGATTGTACTTGGATCTCTATTACTCTTTCAACTCCACTGTTTTGGAGGGCTAAGAGTTTCTTTCAGGTTTGGGATTTTGCATTGAGGCTAATCTGTCAAATTCTGCTATTGGTGCAAAATGAAGATGGGTAAAGGTGCAGGTGAGTTTTGTCCTCTTTTCAACTCCCATTTTTGGGGAGGGCAAAGAGATTTTGGAGATATAGCAAATAATTTATGCTGCTGGGATTGATAGAAGAATGTTTTAGTCTTGGATATTGATACTCTGGAATTTCTGTGCTGGATTTTCTACTTTAACTGATGACGTTTTGGCTGCTATTGGTCCTATCGCTGATTGTTTAAAATGTTTTATCTGGAGAGGTTATGAAGCTGGCAGTCTTAAACGTTAGAAGTTTCTTCTAAGTTAGAGTTTTGTTGCTGGTCTCGCCCTCTCAAATGTTTTGTGTCTAAGGGAGCGGAGCTTAAGGATGATCGGGAAATTGACTCTCATCTCTGATGGTGGAATTTTGCTACTCTACTGAATTCTGCAACTATTTCAACTCCAATGATTTGGAGGACTAAGAGCTGTATCCTCAAGCTGATTTTCTCGAGGAACACTTTGATATATCTGATCCAAAGTTCGTATAGTGCTGCTGTTGTGCGGCTTATGAGTTGGTGGCGCTGTGTCAGATGCTTGTGGAGGGATCTGTTGGGCTCACTTTAGCTTGGTACTTGCATCCAAGGGGATGTGGTTTTTGCTGGTCATGCTGAAGCTGCTGGTTTCATGCTTGGTTTGAGTCGAATAGAGTGGAATACTGATTGATGCATAAGCAGTGAAAGAGTATAACAAGTGGGGGTCATTAGGCTAGAATTGCTTATCTGATACAATGTGCTTTCGGCTGGATTTCAATTATGATGATAGATATGGTTGCTGCTCTTCCTTGTTTTCCTATTGCTGGTGATGTGGCATTGATTTCGAAGCTGCTTTGGTTGGGTCATGGTTATTGTTTGTCATGGTTTGATGTTAGGATGTTGCCACCCTTCCTTTTGTGGCTTCATCCAAATTTTCTTTGGATGTATTTTCTTTTTTCTCTTTCCCTCGGCCTTCTCTTTTGCTTCAAGGTTCTTCTTGTAGCTTGAGTCTCCGCCATTTCGATGTACCCTCTGTCGAGTTTCTAATAAAACTTTGTTGCTTATCAAAAAAAAAAAACCTAGAAGGACTAAAGTGAAATTCAGAGTAAAGTCGAAGGTATGTATCAATAGTTTATCTTAAGAACGAAATTGAAACATTTAAAATAAGTAAAGACCAAATTGAAACCTACATATAACTATGAGGATGAAATTGAGATATTTAAAAATATAATGACCAAATTAAAACCTACTGGATAACTTTTCACTTTTAGTCCACTTAAACACAATTTCCCCATTTGATTATTGAGATGAATTCATTCAATGCGTCTGAACCACAGTCCGGAAAAAATATTTACTAATATCCGTTATCCGTTCCATAAAAAATTATTTTAATATTTTTGGGTATTTTTTAGTATTTTTGTGTAATTCATAGTAGGTCCCACACACGTGCTGTGGACATATGCAGTGAGCCTAGACTTACTACACAATCTAATGGGCTAAAAGTAATTTACTCTCGGTTCCTAAATGAGAGTCCACTTTCATTTTTTTCTTTTATTTTTATCTTTCAATTTATAATATTTTTTATGATTTTAAAAATTTTGACTAGTAATAAAACTAATTGAGATCTATTAGAGCATCCACAGTGGAATAATCAAAAGTGGATAATCAAAAGGTGCCACATCATCTTTTGGTTATCCATTTAAGGGGTTGCTAAGGTTAGCAATGTAGAGGTCCACAGTGGTACAATCAAAATTAAATAACCAAAACTTGCCACATCACCTTTTTAACTTATAAAAATCTAGAAATTGTGACATAGAAAACAATTTTTTTTAAATAGTTTTCAAACTAATAAAAATAGGTTATTAGAAAAAGTGAAAAAAGTTTTTTGAAAACTTTGATTTAAAAAAAAAACAGTTTTCGGGAAAAAGTTAAAAGAAACAGTTTTTTAATAGAAAAAATTTTTCTTTCAAGAGAACAGTTTTTGAAAAAAAGTTTTAATAAAAAACTTGTTTTGAAATAAAATTGTTTTAAAAAAAAAGGGGAAAAACAGTTTTAATAAAAAAAAGTGTAAAAAACTGTTTTTTCAAAAATAATAATAACAGTTTTTAAAAGTATTTTTGTTGTAGACATGTTGAAAATAGAAGAAAGAAAGTTTTTGTGTAATGATGGTATACTTGATTGAGGAAATGTGAAAACAATTAAATTTGATTATTGGCAAAAGGTTTATAGTTTTGATTATCCAAGGGCTAACATTTGATGAGTTGTTAAGATGTTTCTAAATTTGGTTATTCCAATGTGAGCTCTTTTTGAGCAAATGTTGCTAACTTTATAAACCTTTTTGTTTTGATTATACCACTGTGGATGCTCTTAAACAAGATCTATATTGAATATTTTTAGCATTATAGATTGAATGGTATAAACAATTTTTTTGAAATGTCTGAAATAGTAACATGAACTCTCATTTCGGAACGGAGGGAGTAAGGTTTTTCTCATTGTTTCCTTTCGAATTGGACACCTAAAATTATTTAATGCCCCTGGGGCACAACCACGTGATTCCCCAAACTATTATATTTCAAATTTGTGTAATTTCCGTCACAAAATTACACAAATATGTGATAAAGAAGAGTTTAGGTCACGGCCACGTAACCCGGGGCATGGAATAATGACTCTTGGCCACCAACCTAAACCAGGAGAGAATTGAAAATTGATTATTTTCGTCTCTTATTACTCCTAGTCCTACTTAGGGCCTGTTTGGGAGGCTCATTTTTGCATTTTCTGTTTCCTCTTTTCCCCTTTTGGTTGTTTGGCTGAAAAACAGAAAACTCATTCTATGAGAATGGGTTTTGAGATTTGAACGATGGAGAAGAGAAGTGAAAAAGAGGCTTGGAGGAGCTTTTCCCATTTTCGGTTTCCCATTCTCACTCAAAAGGCACACAAAAAGACCACCATACCCTCACTGTTTCACCATAATCCCCCAAAACCCCTTCCATGATCGTTATACTCTCACCAGTCAAGAAACCCCACTCCATCTCTCCGACGACAACTACCACAAAATTGAACTCCACTACTTGATCTCCACGACGGCAACTGCAAAATCGGACTCCACGACAACGACGACAGTAAAATCAACTCAATGGAAAAATAGAAGATGGGTTTGAGATTTGAGACTTGATTTCAATTCGTCATAATCGAAGATGGGTTTGAGATTTTACGGCACAATAGAAAATGGTTTCTCCTTGACCATTTGATTCTGGAAGTCAGACTCTGTGTTGGCAAATAACCCCAACCATTGGCTTCTTGAAGTCAGAATCAAAGGGGGAGAAGATGGGTTCTCTGTAGAGAGAGATCTGTAGAGAGAGAGAGGAGTGATTTTTATTTAACAGGAGTTTTATTTTTACGAAATGTGTAGGGGTAAAATAGTAAAAAACCAACTCATAATTCATTTTCATCCAATATCTCCCAAACACTACTCATGTTGCCAAATGGATTTTGCACCTATCATCCAAACACTCTACTAAATTCAAAATACATTATAATCATAATTCAAAAAGTCAAAAAGCCAAAAAGATGAAAATGAAAAGCCAAAAAATAGGCTCCCAAACACCCCCTTACACCAGTTCCAACTTTCAACCATAGCCAGCCAAAGAACCAGGTTCAACAATTTCGTTTTGTCTTCTTGAAGACATCACACTACCCATTCCTCTGGCAATCACTGAATACCCAATTCCAACTCCAATCTCAATTTCAATTCCAATTCCCACAGGCATGAAATCCCCACCTGAAGCAGTCAACTTTGGGAAATCTATAATAGTACCCAGTGTTCGACAACTGGCCAAACAGCCCCTCGACAAACTCCCACCCCGGTACGTGCACGACTTCGTCTCGTCGGGGTTGAGGACGTCGGACGATTCGTCTCTTCTGTCGGTGCCGGTGATTGATCTTCAAAGCCTGGTTTCAGGTGACCGCATGGATTACGAATTGGAGAGGCTATATTGTGCTTGCAAAGATTGGGGTTTCTTCCAGGTCCAGTTTTATTTCAACTACTGTTTGCTTCATCATTCATGTTACCAAACACCATCTTAGTCTGTCTGTGTCCCATAGTTTTAAAAACCTGCCGCTACGTAGCGGCTTTTCAGACCTCTGGTACTGCTACACCCCGCTATATCGGCCACCCAAAATTCACACCCCAGTATCCGATTTTCCGCCCGCTACAGGTGCTTTGGTGCCAAAAACGATTTCGAAAAATTCAAGACTGCTACACCTAATTCCCGCTAAGTATCATTCGATGCTCCTCCACTACAGCTATTTAAAGCAGTTATGTCCCTATGATTTTTTTGGGTACATCAGAAATTTAGCCCAGTTTTTTCTGCTTTACGAGATAGCTTGTTTTCTCACTTATTGTAGTTAGTAGAACACACCGTCGGTGCCTTTCTTTGTTTTGGTCGAAGGTATATGTGCCTTTCCTTGATAAAGTGAAGTTGGATTTGGTAAAGGACTAAGGATTCTGCTCACCTCGTACCCAATTCCACCAAACCCATCCAAACTTTAATTTTTTGGGTTCTACAGGACCCACAGGGCCAAAACAATGATTGAAACTATTCATTTTGTACTTCCAGCTAAGAACAACATATGTGAAAAACACGAGTTTTTATACAATTTGTTAATGTACTTATCGATGACCGGTCAATCTGGTGTTTTTTTTCTGATTTCGTTATTAGCTATACGACGTACAAGATGAACGGTTCAGATCGCTGTTGTGAACTCATAATGAGAGTTTGGATGGATTCGGTTGGATAGTAGTAAGGAGGTGAGCTGACCCCGTTTGGTAAGGGGTGGTTGGCCGGCCCTAATTCAATTTTGCAGTTTTCATTTTCTTCTTTTGGGTGTTTGGAGTCAATTTTTAATGAATTCTGTCAGTTTTCATTCTGTCAAGATGTAAACTGGAGTATCGGCTTTTTAAGATTTTAGAAACAGTTGCTCTATTGTTTTTGGGTAAACAATTGTGATTGTAGTATTCATAACAATTTGACTAGTTACTCTGATTTAGCTATGTTGGAGAGAGAGAGAGAGAGAGAGAGAGAGAGAGTATGCTAGAAAATTGTAAGGCAATAAACGAATGGTGAACCTATTACTCTGCAAATGCGATGGAAGAAGACAGCTCTTGTTTACATTTCGATACTAAATGTAGAACTACAATAAGAATCAGTGGCGAACGCAATGATTTCACATACGAGGTGCCCAACACAAAGTTACTTACATCTTCGAGAGAATATTGCCAAATTATTTGGATTTTGAAAAAGTAAACTGTAATTCTTACGTATTTGAGGACAACATAAGTTTTGCAAACTAAGCAAGGCAATGAGCAGAAAACGACTGGTGTGACTCGATACGGGGCATTCGAGTTTCTAGTCATGCCATTTGGCTTGACAAAGTCAGCGGCCACTTTCTTCACTTTATATGATTCAAGTACGATTATCTCGAGAATTGGTGGTGGTCTACTTGGATGATATCGTGGTTTACAGGGTGATCCGGCCGCCACTCCCTTTGTCCACCCTGTTATAGAACGGGTAGTTAGGGAGTTATTTGATTCCTAAGTTAGGCTTTCTCTTGAATCTTTCCTTTTCATTCAAGGGATATTGCCGGCAATGAAGGTGCCTATATCAAAGGTTCAATATTTCTCTTAGTTGGTCTTTTATCTTGTTTACCTCAATATTTGTTTGCTAAATCAGGTTATAAATCATGGAGTGAGTATTGAACTGCTAGAGGAATTCAAGAGGGAAATCGTAGATTTTTTCAAACTTCCGTCGGAAGAGAAGAAGAAGTTGTGGCAACAGCCAGACAACCATGAAGGTTTTGGGCAGCTCTTTGTGGTATCAGAGGAGCAGAAGCTTGATTGGTCTGACATGTTCTTTATTACCACTCTTCCATCAAGTCTGAGGAGGACTCAACTTTTTGAACTTCTACCTCCAAATCTCAGGTCTCTCTCTTTTCTTTTTGGTTGTGTGGGTGTAGTCTTGTCCTTGCCTTTTGATGTAGCGAAAAGCGTGTAGAGAAAAGAAACAGAACAACGGTTTTGAATCTGTTAATTTTGGAGCAAATGCTAGAAGCAATCCGTCTATTCACCTGTTGATTCACAAAGTATACAGAAAATGAAGGCATTCAAAGTAAGTTGATTCACACAGAATACCCATAAGTTCGAAGAAAATAGAGTATTCAAATAAGGATGGCATAAAATGATTTTCTGCAGGGCAACATATGTCCAGAAAGAAAAGCATGCCTAAAATGTGGTCAAAACAAAGGATTTTAATTGAAACTAAACCGGTTCAAGTGTCGACAGTTAAGATGATCTTGATGGTCTCCTCGAGAGCAGAGTCTCTTGAATGTTTTTGAGCTCAGTAGCTAAAATTGCCTCTGAATTGGCCAATTGGGTCTTAGTAAGCCTTGTCATGATCTCTGGCCACCATGTACCCTTCTGCTGTGCTTTCCATATCAATTCTCACAGGTCGCAACTGTGTTTGGCTGCATCGTATGCAAGAAATGTATGCTTAACTGTGTAGTTAGTGAGTTAGTTAGTTAGTCAGTCTTAACGCAACTTAAATTATAAATCTCACAAATTGTATGGAATCCTGGTGGAGGTGGGGGGTGAGTCTCATCTGCGAAAAGACAGTAGTGCATTAATATCGATTTTCCTAGTTCAAAGGAAAGGATGACATGATTTTGGTTTCCAAATCGAATGCAGAGAAACATTGGAAGCATACTCTGTGGAAGTGAGAAAGCTAGCCATGACCATCCTAGGTCAAATGGCTAAAGCTCTAAAGATGGACAGTGAAGAAATGAGGGAGCTATTCAGTGATGGGGTGCAGACCATGAGAATGAACTATTATCCTCCATGCCCCGAGCCGGACATGGCCATCGGCTTCAGCCCGCACTCTGACGCAGATGCTTTAACCATTCTCTATCAACTCAACGACATCAACGGCCTCCAGATACAAAAAGAAGGGAAATGGGTACCTGTTAAACCAGTGCAAAACGGTTTTATAGTCAACATTGGTGACATCATGGAGGTATTTTCGGTCTTTTAATTTACTGCATAGTGCTTACTGGTGTATTGTCCCAAGAGCTTTCACAGCAAAAAGTTCTCGTTGCATTTTGTTTTAATTTCATATATATCCCCGTCACCAAGGACAAGGAGTCGCTCTAATTGGGACTTCCAGTCCCCATGAATCTCTTAATTAAGTATCTCAGGATTCATAGCGAACCTCAATGCAGCTACATTTGAAGATATAACTTGTCGATCTAGTTGCCAAAGTAGTCATATTAGGACAACTGTTAGTACTATATCAACGATAACACACAATAATATTCTATTGACGATCCCTGGAAGAATTAATCTTAGTACATTCCAATTTACTGCTCAACTTCTACGAAATCGATGCCTTTCGACTATACAAAATATGTACAAGTAAACTGGTGTGGACTTAGAGGTGGTGGTAGACTCATACTGGGCAGCAAAGTGGATTTCTTACCTCTTCCATTCGAGAGTTCACATATTTCTCTGTCCATTGCAATTCATGTGACAGTTCTATTACTCCTAAGCCAAACCAAAGCCAACACCAAAACTCATATTTTAGGATAACAGTTCGAGAAAGGTTTAAAGGGCTTCAAAAAACAGGACTTCCGGTTTGGCTTGATACCGAATGTCACTTGTTGCTTCCACACTCAGAGGGCCGATGAAATTTTGAATTGGTTGCAGTTTCTTAGAAGGCACAAATGATCCCAGTACTTTCTGACAGGGGATCAACATGACCATATAACTGAAGAAAGGCTACTTATAGTTGGATGCTTTTGGACACACCCTGTTTGGCTACTTATAGTTGTCATTTGTTGTTACAGATTGTGAGCAATGGTGTGTACCGGAGCATTGAGCATAGAGCAACGGTGAACTCAACCAAAGAAAGGCTCTCCATTGCTACATTTTACAGCTCCAATTTGGACTCGGAATTAGGCCCTGCGCATAGCCTCGTTGGACCAGACAATCCTGCTGTCTTTCGCCGGATGCCCACTGAGGAGTACTTAAAGGAATTCTTTGCGCGGAAACTCAATGGTAAGTCATACCTTGATTTCATGAAAAAAGAAACCGTGAATTGACCAATGGTCTCTACAAGAGCATTGAGCACATGGCAACTGAGAATTCGAAAAGGGAGAGAATATCCATTGCTATGTTTTTCAATCCAAAGTTCCAGTCAGAGGTTGGACCAGCATCCACCCTTTCGAACCCACAAAACCCGCCACTGTTCCAAAGGGTTGGAATGGAAGAATATGTCAAGGATTTCTTTTCTCGTAAGCTCGATGGGAAATCCTTCTTAGAGCAAATGAAGGGAGCTGAAAATGGAGCAGACAACACTAGTATTTGATGGCTACTAGTTAGTTGTGGGCTTGTCTAACAACAAAAAAGAAATAGAAATGTTGGTGTGCTTTTTTCATGTAAAATATTAATCGCTAGTGCTTTTCTTTTTTTTAATAACCAGATGTCTAGGCCTAGTCGCTTGAACATAGAAGCTACGGGGTTGGACAAAGTAGAGTCGAAGCAATACCCATTGAGCCCCAGCTTGTAATTTGCTCATCAGTGATGCCGACTGTCTGATGTATTTTCATGTAAATATAGTCTACAAAAGGAGTGTATTGCAGTATTGGCTTGTACGCAATTATAAAGCTACTGAAACTTGTGAGTTGTGACTCATATTGGTGTACATAAGCCTGATTTCGGTGGGATATTTCCTTAAACAAATTAGGCATATGTTTTTTTTTTGAAAGGCAATTTTTTTTTATTAATCTCTAAAATGGTTACAATGATTAACCGGAACAAGGAATGTTGGCATCATATCCCTAACCCGAGATTCAGCTGAGTTATAAAGTTAAGAATAATCATATGCAAATCCGAGACTTAAACTCGAGATTATCAAGAAGCCAATCAAGGGAACATCTATTGGTCTAAGCCCAAAAAATAGAAGAAAAAAAACTAAATAAACCCAAAAGAAAACACCACCCCCACCGCGAACTCCGCTGAAACAGCCACCACCATCAGAGCACCACCGGAGCCCGATTAGCCCAGGCCCAAACAACGGCGGTAAGGAAGACAGCCTGCTGGATAGACGCGGAGAATATGGCACCAAAACCAAACAAAAATAGAAACCCAGCTGCCCTACTTGCCGACCACCGAAGACCGACCTACCGAATCAGCCCGCTGTAACCACTGCCTTCGCTGAGACCAAACACCACCACCGAGCACCACCTAGAAGCTCTCCCCCAAGCCCAAACTGGCGACAAGAAGTCGGCCGGCCGAAGGCAGTCGCGGGAAGCCCACTGAAACGAACACCAAGCCAATTGTAAGGTCGACTTTTTCTTTGCAAATCCCATGACAAACACACTCATTTTATTTGTATCCCATGACAATCACTCCAGAATCAGTACTAGTTAAAAGTTACTTCTGATTTTGCCAACAAAATTTTTTACCACACCCGAATACACATCACTCACACGCCCACACTAACATGCATGATGAGTCCCACATGCACTAGACTGACTGTGGAATGTGCGAAACCCGCCACTTATGTGGTGAGTGGGTGCGTAATTAAATGGGTGTGGTGCTAGCTAGCATATCTCTTTCTTTCTTTCTTTTTTGAATCGGCAACAAAATTTATTATAAACTCGACAAATGGTACATTGAGGGTTTAGGAAGCCAAATACAAGCCTCAATAAGAAAATGAGGACATATAATATATATGGCTGAAAACAAAAGACAAAAAGAAAGATTACATCCAACACTAAATTCAAAATAATACTCCAAAAGAGTAAATGCATCTTGAGGTTGAAAGAGCTGGCAGCAAAGCAAATGAGATCGATGAAATCCAACATGGCGGCAAAACTTCTTTCTTCCTATCATAGGCAGATCTATTATGAAAACTTGATCAATTAACTTCCATGGGGACTCATCTTTCTTTCCATTCTAGTGCACCCCACCCTTTCACCAATGGCCTTGATTTCATTGAAGTCCCCACCAATGCACCATGATATGATCAGAGATATATATATTTTTTTATCGGCAAAAATAAATTTCATTAACTCATAACACAAAATACAGAGATAATAGGAGTTTGGGTACACCTGTCTGACCACCCAAGACCCTATTCTCCAAACCACACGGAGGAAACTGATTTAGGCCCAACAGACTGAACCCAAATCAGGAGGAAAAACCCTAAAAAATTCAAAGGTTAGTAAGGAACCAACCCAGCACCCATTGGGACAAAGCCCAGAACACCTATTGGAACAACCCCATAACACCTTTTGGGTCAAGCCCACCTAAGAGGCCGAAGCCCAAACACCCCAAAAGAGTCTAAATACTCAAATCAATACATAAACAACTCATTAAGATCAGAGATTAATGATAGCAAATCCAAATGATTCATGGTTGAGCTGCCCCTTTGGAGTGGAGCAAATCTATTCTTTTGAAGTGGAGCATTATCTCTTTTGCCAAAGCCAAAAAGGCTGTTTTAGAAAACGACATAGGTTTGGTGGGTTTAGGTCTTAGGAACAGAAGTTAAGTGATACTGAATCTATTTCCACTGTTTGTTGTTAAGGCGTTGTCTTGTTTGGGAACACGTGTTAGAGATGATTCTTGTTTTAGGGCTTTGGATCTGGCACGTACGTCAGTGCCGATGATTACGAGGACTAAATTATGCGTTCTTTTAAATATAAGTCTGTGTAACTTATTTCGGTATTTTTTACATTTTGTAATTTTTCGTTTAGTTTTTCGTCGTAATTTTTAAAATTAATCGTTTGTCTTGACGAAACGGATCGGAAAAATATAAAAATATAGACCGATATTGAAAAAATTCAAATAAGACAACACTTAAGCTCCAAAAGACATCTGTTTGATACTTTTTTCGTCTGTAGCAAACTTTTTTTTTTGCTCTTGGTCATAGTTTTATACTTTTTAGATTTTTCTTGTCGAGATGGATGATTAATCCAAAAAAAAGCACTCGAATCTAATAAAAATTCAAAAAAGACGAACAAAATACACAAAACGGAAAAAATTAATTAAGTGAAAGAGACAAACGTGTGTAGAGTTACATAATTAAACTTACATTAATACGCTCACCTAAATTTTGTTTTCTTTTTTGGATGTTTCCTCGTACACACAGAGTATACTACTATAAATACCTAAACCTATGTGCTTGTCTTAGGCACACTTTCTAAGCAATGGAATCACCAAAGGCATTGGGCTTAGGTAGTTCACTGATGAGTGTTCAGGAGCTTGCCAAAGAGCCTATGTTTGCCATCCCACAACCCTACATCCGTTCTGAAGAAGAACCTTCAATTCCTTCCCATGGATCTGATTCCCCGCAAACAATACCTGTTATCGACATGAATCAATTAGTATTCGGCCAAACAGATCTTGAAGTAGAGAATTTGCACTTTGCATGCAAAGAATGGGGCTTCTTCCAGGTTTTTCCTCCACCACGTATTGATACTTAATTTTCCGAATCAAGTTTTATATGTATCATGTGTATCAGTGTCAGGATACGTATTTGTATCTTTGAACTGGTTATGTACGTATAAGGTTTTATCGGTCAGTACAGTATGTTCGTTACCGAATTATTGGCTCCAAATCTCAACGGCAATTAACGCATACGTATGAACCACTTCTATATATATACTTGAAGTATATTTGTAGATCGATGTAATAAGATGAGTGTGTGCATGAAAGGAAGAGATATATATATTTCATTCTCTATAGCTTAACATAATGATTGATGTGGTGGTGATGTCAATTTGCAGTTGGTGAACCATGGAGTTGAATCTTCAGTGGTGGAGAAACTGAGAAATGAAATTCAAGAATTCTACAAGCTCCCTTTGGAAGAGAAAATGATATACAAGTGTAAGGAAGGTGATGCTGAAGGGTATGGACAAACCATACTCAAGAATGAAGATCAAACAGTTGACTGGGAAGATAGATTTTACATGATCACCAACCCTGTCCATAGAAGGAAGGCTCACCTAATCCCAGAGCTCCCTTCATCACTTGGGTGCTCTCTCTCTCTCTCTCTCTCTCTCTCTCTCTGTCTGGTGGAAGCTCCATATGTGCATATGTTATAAGCTTGCAGAAGGAATCAAGCTACTCGAGTTCAACTGATCATATATATGATGAATATATACATGCTTTTGTGTAAAATCTTATTTTGGTTTTTCCATGCAGGGAAGCCTTGGAGTCTTACATCTGTGAGTTGCAGAAGCTTGGCATGCCACTTTTAGGGATGATTGGGAAGGCTCTAAATATAGGCAAGGGAGAAATGGAGGAGTTGTTTGAAGATGGGTTGCAGTCAGTGAGAATGACATACTACCCTCCATGTCCGCAGCCAGAAAAGGTGATGGGCCGTAAGGCCCATACTGATGCCGCCGGCATCACCATAATTCTCCAAATCAATGGCGTCCAAGGATTGCAAGTTAAAAGAGATGGGATTTGGATTCCTGTCAATGTCCTCCCGGATGCCTTTGTTGTTAATGTGGGAGATGTCCTAGAGGTGAGATGAGATGCCTTTGTTTTTAAGTTTGAAAATTGCACTTAGTTTCTTAGGGGACTAATTTTGTGGGACGGATGGAGTATATGGAAAGGAGTGGAAATTAATTACCGTGGCAGACAAGGTAGTATATATACAGAGTAAAAATAGTTCTCCCTTTGTTTCTTTTAAGTATTCAGTTTCGTAATTCCAACTTATTAAGGAGACATCATCATTATACCTTCACATCAACTTTTGCCTCCACTTTCCAAAATTACTCTCCACTTTTATCCATTAACTCGTCACCCATTAACTTTTCCGAAGAACAAAATCAAAATTGAACAAAGTTTTAGCCAATAAATTTTTAAAACGGACATATATTAAGGAACAATCCAAAATAGAATAATTTCTTATTTGGGGACGGGGGAGTACAACATTTTACGAAGTTTAAGTACTCTTTCCATTTTCATCTTGTGTTGCAGATATTCAGCAATGGACTCTACAAGAGCGTTGAGCACAGGGCAACTGTGAATTCGGAGAAGGAGAGAATATCCATTGCCATGTTTTTCAATCAAAACTTCCAGTCAGAGGTTGGACCTGCACCCACCCTTTTGAACCCACAAAACCCTCCACTGTTCAAAAGGGTTGGAATGGAAAGTTTTTTCAGGGATTTCTATTCTCGCAATCTTAAAGCAAATGAGAGGAGCTGAAAATGGAGTTGACAAACGCTTATGTGATCATGGTTACCAGTTGCTGCTGGAGTACTACTTGTCTTCTAAAAATAAAAGAAAAACAAAATCTTGGTGTGCTTTACTAAAATAAAGTATCGTAAGTCCTTCCTTTGATGGAGCATTTCTCTTCTCTCCCAGTCCGGTGTCGTCCTCCCCAGGTTCTGGTCTTCCTAGATCTGGTGAAAATAAAACTAGGTTAGTTTGATTCTGTGGGTTTTGTTGGGGTTTCGTTCATTGGTTTTGGGATCCGGTTGTCGGAATGCTTCCTGTACCCGCCGAGGTCGCGAGGGCTTGCCGGCTATCCTCGATGTCTGCTTGTTATCGTCTAGGAGGTTGATGCTGGCTGATAATCAAGAGATCGCCGTGTTGGTTTGTGAAATTCTGAGTTAAAGCTTGTAAATCTAGACCTCTTAGTTATTGTCTCTGTTTGGAATAGATAATTATCTTTGGTTGTTTTGTTTGATGTATACTTATTTCATATAATGAAATCTCCTTGCTACCATTTTGGGGGGGGGGGGAAGTCCTACCTTTTCTAATTCGAAATTAAGGACAAAACTAATTAGTTCGCCAACTACTATATAATACAGTACTAGAGGCCAGAAAATAGTCTCTGGCAATAGACAAACAAATGCCATGTTCAAAAAAAAAATAGCCAACTCCACATGTTTCCTAGTAAAAACGTGCCCAATGATGATGACAGGGTTGGCAAGAAGATTCGGAAAGCATTGGGCTAGGAGATGGATTGGGTAATATGGGGACAGGGGTTCTTGGTTCATGTGACTTTGGTCCAAAAACAAAAAAAAAAAATTCTCAAAGAATTGGCAACCTCATAACCTCATTTGATGTTTGTCAAGAAAGAAAAGCCCATGTTAAAAGATTC
The DNA here is from genome assembly GCA_018127125.1 of Rhododendron griersonianum. Taxonomy (NCBI): domain Eukaryota; kingdom Viridiplantae; phylum Streptophyta; class Magnoliopsida; order Ericales; family Ericaceae; genus Rhododendron; species Rhododendron griersonianum. Next base: position 31,313,141 of record CM030800.1, read on the forward strand.
TACTACTGCCTGTTAGGTGACTCACATGAACCCAAACTGTGAACTTCTATTCAACAGGTCTCTCATAGTGAGCAAAAAAAAATTCCACTCTTCTGGTGTGCAAAAAACATACAACTCAGAGAGAGAGAGAGAGAGAGAGAGAGAGAGAGAGAGAGAGAGAGAGAGAGAGAGAGAGAGAGAGAGAGAGAGAGAGAGAGAGAGAGAGAGAGAGAGAGAGAGAGAGAGAGAGAGAGAGAGAGAGAGAGAGAGAGAGAGAGAGAGAGAATTATTTGGTGAGTTCTGTAGAGTGTAGAGTCCTGTTTTCTTTCAGTAGAGAGAGAGAGAGAGAATTATTTGGTGCATGAGTTCTGTAGAGTGTAGAGTCCTGTTTTCTTTCAGTTAATTTTCTGATTACTTCTCAATTTAACTAATTATGCCATTAGCAAGGTCCCATAATCCTTTTAGCCTTGTGTAGTAGGCTGCAACGGTCATCTAATCTTGGCTGACCAAAAAAAAAACAGTCATCTGATCTTGAGTGCGATGTCCCTCTCAATTGGAAAATGCAAGGGGCATTGCTTTGAGAAAAACGATCACGAAGGTCTTCCCATACCTCCTGGGCAGTGATTGAATATATGACGCTGTCTGCAAGATCCGATGTGAGTGAATTGAGGATCCAGGAGAGGATCATATCGTTGCATCTTTTCCACGATGCATAGTCGTCTGATTTGGTCTTGGCAGGAGGCGCAGCGATGGTACCATCTACAAAACCCAACTTGGATTTGGCGTTCAAAGAGATGGTCATGGCTCTACACCAGGTAGAATAATTATCCCCATTGAGAGGCTTAATTGGAAACAAGCACCATTCCGGAATGGTCTGAATGATGGATAAAATAAGGATTGGTGACATCAGACTTGCCTCCACTCGAAGATTGCTCGTTCACCATGATGATGGGAAACGATGAAAAAAAAGGCAGAAGAAAAAGAGGGCAGAGAGCTAGGGTTTCGTTCCCTGCTCTGATACCATGTAAAGTAAGAAAGAAATATTTGCCTTGTATATTTTATTGAATCAGAGTATGCAACTTTATTATTTTATTGAATCAGCGTATGCAACTTTATAAAGAGATTTCCTACAATTGTGCTAATCTATTCTAGGCAATCTAAATATAATCGGAATCTAAAGATTTTACTGCAAATACAATACAATCTATCCCATGAATATCGGGATATCATTGATCTTCTCAACATATGTATATATTCATCTTATCACTTTCGAGGCCATGTTATCAATGTAGATCGTATGGAGACATGTCAGACAAAGAGTAAGTGGAGAATTAAATTAAAGAATGAAGAAACAAAACAAGTCAAGAGGATGGGCAAAGAATTGTCGGTTGATTCTGATCGTAGAGCGTATTGACTTCATACATTCACCAAAAATACAACAAAAGACATTAATTAATTAATAATATAGGACATAACAAATGCATATTAGGCGGTCCAAATGTGTACATTTCGGCACTTATCAAGGGCCGACAGTAAAAATGGAGCCCCAAAATCAATATCCTTTTATGGGAGTGGTTTTTTGGTTTTAGTGGGCAACATAGTGCCATGGGAGTTTGGAAGTGGAAGTCAAAGGGAAATGACTTCGGTGTCTCTCCTCTTTTTGAAGAAACAGTAACTTTTGGTATAATAAAACTAGGCAAATGCTAAAAGGTGCCCCTGGGGCACAAGTTTGGAGCACAAGATTACGGTTCTTTACGTACTTTAATTACATTGTTTATACCCATTCCAAGATCTACTAATAATGACATTGAAAATATAAACCACACAATCAAAAGAGGTCAAATAATATTTTGATTGACAAAAATGACCATGACTCTTCATATCCATCTAATTTTTACTTGAGAAAAACAAGAGTGCCGCCATTTCTTTTTCTACTCCTATTAGAGACAAATGCTCAATATGGCAGCCAACAAAACGAGGGGAAAAAAAAAAAAAGAGGAGGGGGGGGCTCAACGGTGTTTGCCAACCAATTGTTCTCAAATCCGTTCAAAAGAAAACCAAGTATTCTCAAGAGTCAAGTGGATTGTGCAAGGGTGCTAGGCACAATTTTACTATACGTCCGGACAAAAAAAAAAAAATTCACTTGTTCACAAAAGAAGAAGAAAATCACTTTGAGCGACATAGGATTGAATCCTATATTTTTTGTGATGTATTAGAAATTGGAGTTTTTGTCAATTTTCATTTTTGTTATCTCACCTGATTTTTTGTACGGTTGTTCTGCAACTATAATTTTTTCTTCTCTCTTTTAGATGTCGAAAATTGAGACTCATAGATTTTTATTTAATTGTTTGCGGTAGTATTATCCAATTGATAATTTTCCATATTATAAAGATATTATTCTGTTTGTTACTGGTTTTTTTCCAGATACATTATCAACACTATCGAATCTGTTGTCGAAGGGTCATTGTTCAAATTAACAAAACTTTTTCTTGTTTTGTTTCGAAAACAAGTTACAGCTAACTAACAAAAAATTATTTAAGCCCACCCCGCCATTGTTCTGTTTGTGCTGAAAAATTCTCCTACCAAAATTTTTTTTATAAAGGAAATGAGGGTGTAATATTGTCATTACAAAAAGGTACTATTATAAACATTTATGACTAGTATAGAGAATAGTGATAGAAAATGATGTTTGTTGAGTTCTCATAAACACAATTCATCAATGTGAGTATATTAATTACACCTAAACCATTGCCCCAGGGGCACCTATTAGCGGGACCGATAAAACTATTATGAGCATAACTAAAACTATTATAAGTATAACCAAAACTATTACAAAGCATAACCAGAAGGTCCAGAATCATAACAAGGCATAACTTGGTTGGTTATACCTTAGTTGGTTTTTGGTTATGCATTGTTATGATTCTATTATACTTGTAATGGTTTTGGTTATGCTTGTAATTATTCAGTTATGCTAAAAATTATAATGTCTCCAAAACGAGGGGATCCAGAAGGAGGAGAGACACCTAAGTCGTTCCCAAGTCAGAGTGGGCCAGTTTGTTTTGATCGTGGAGGTAAACTGGTGCGGGTATGGAAGTGGAATTAGTAAAACTGACGTGGGGGAATGCACGTGGGGCCGGGTTTTTCGTTTGTGCTTGGGTGGGATAGGTGTATGTGGTGGGTATTTTCATTGTATAAAAAAAGTGTAAAATCTAGGAATTAAGAATTGAGGAATTTGAGGCTTTTGGGATTCAAACAAATTTGCTTAGTATATATATATATATATATATATATATATATATATATATATATATATATATATATATATATATATATATATATATATATATATATATATATATATATATATATATATATATATTAATTAATAGATAGATAGATACTCGCGATGTGGCACTCCCATATTAGCGGTCATTTTTTGGTACAAATACAAAAATAATAAAATATTCTGGCGACTGTTAAGTGACAGTTTGTCAAGAAATTAATTTAGTCAAAATATTCTAGGATACTAGAAATTAATTTTGTCAACTGCTCCTTTAAAACCTCTCCTACAGCAAGCCAAACAAAAAACCACTCAATCATTCAAAGAGAGAGAGAGAGAGATATTTGAACCTGCATGCCTTTGTAGGTTCTATTTGGAGGAGTTGAAGGAAGCAATGGAAGCATTCGAAAGGAGCTCCCTTCTTGTACCTTGTGTCCAAGAACTGGCCAAAGAATCACCGACCGCAATCCCAGCCTGATATATTTGGCCTGATCAAGATCCTCCGATAACATCATATTCTTTACTTCCCGATGTCCCCATAATCGACATGGAGAAATTGCTTTCTGGAGATCAGATGGAATTGAAGAAGCTGGACTCTGCATGTAAAGAGTGGGGATTCTTCCTGGTACTGAATATACCTCAAATAACATAAGGATGCTGATTTTGGCGCTCCACTTTCGTATGCAGACATCTTTTAACTTCACGTTAAAAGTGGAACGCTTGTGTACAAAAGTGGAGCGCGAAAATCAATTAACGTAAATGTACCCAAAACATATGCCAGCTTAAAAGTACGATAGTTTGCTGCTGACTTATCTCTAAGGAAAAATAAGAAACAAGAAACCAATTTTTAACACCCAAATACATGATCAATTGAGAGTAACAAAAAGCGAAACTAGATACAATTCATCCATCAGGCCGCTCTAAGCCGGCTTATCATATCACAACTGGTTTTCTTGTCAAACTGCAACTTCCATTTTTAAAGTCCACTGACGACTGAACACATAAAAAATGAAACGGACGGCTGTGATTGCGCAACTGTTCACAGAGCCTCCGTGAAAAAGTTTATCTCCTCATTTTAAACTGAACAAACTTGAAATAATTAACAATACAATCACTGAAAAGAACGAAATGTGTTGCAGTTAATAAACCATGGAGTGAGCTCTGCGTTACTGGAGAAAGCGAAAATGGAGATCAACGAATTCTTTAACCTCCCAATGGAAGAAAAGAAGAAATTCTGGCAGGATTCAAAAGATTACGAAGGATTTGGGCAGGCCTTTGTTTTTTCTGAGGAGCAGAAGCTCGATTGGGCAGACATGTTTGCCTTGACTACACTTCCAACCCATTTGAGAAAACCCCACCTTTTTCCCAAGCTTCCACTCCCCTTCAGGTATCTATCTATCTATCTATCTATCTATCTATCTATACATACATAAATATGTACCCACATGCAAGGGCGGAGTCAGGATTCGGACGCGGGGGTGATACTGTTCAATGAAAATCTAAATTACATGTTATGCGAAAAAATACGGAAAAAAAATTAAGTGTGTAATCGTATAATTAGGTTATGTTGTGGGCTTTTTTACCGTATTTGTATAAAGTATTGGTTTTTTTATACCCGTAAATACCTAGTCGAACCACATTAGTCTACAAACAGAATTATGTGGTCATGGAAAATTTTAATTTCCAAATGGGTCATATTCCTTTCTGATTTGTGGGAAAAATTACAAATCTTGTAAGGACTTGTGCAACTAGAGCGGGGGGGGGGGGGGAGTGTGTTATTGAAAAAAAGGAAAAAACATAGGGTGCCGATGGATTCGAACCCTGGTCCCTTTCACCATACAAATTAAAAAACATTTGGCCACTCTACCAAGATGCCGGCCGTGTAGGATTTTTCAAGTTTTTATATTTAACTTGATTATATGTAATAATTTTTATTTTTATTTTGGAACCGGGGGTGGCACGTGCCCCCCCTCCCCCACATACTAGCTCCGCCCCTACCCACATGTGTATATGGATACATATGGGTATGTCTATAGATAAACACGAACAAATGCATATGAACTTGTACTTGCATATTGTGAGAGACTGAGAGGGCATACATATTCCCCCTGAAAAACAGAACTATCCTCAATATATTTTGGACGGCATATTGACGTGTCATACAGAGTCAAAAATAAATTTATAGAAACTGAGATTTTAACAACTACTCAGAGAATAGTTGCTAAGTCCAAATATCAATCCTCAGGGACAGTATGGCTAAGTAACGCTAACTTCGGTTAATTTCTAGATTAATTCAGAAGGAAAAAAGTTTGATTTTTGGGAACTACTCTAGATTAAGAAGAAAAAAATTAAATTAAAAGTTCGAGAAATAGATGGAGAAAGTATCTAGGGTTTCGAATCCACTCCAATCACGTAACTAATACATGCATAGGTTAGGTTAATTAATCGAATTAGAAGGGATTATTGCTAGGGCTTGCAATCCCTTTCGATAATTGTCAAGAAAATAATTAAGTTGTTAAAAGACATGAATTATCCCACAGCACAGACCGTCGGTCTGGCCACCTAACGGCACAATCAATGAAAACCATTACATGCATGCAAAACTACGTATTTGAAATCCGGATACAAATACTCAATAGATAGGAAGAAATAAAATCCATTCGTTCAATTGGAACGAAAAGAATTTTTAGTCTTACAATCAATTCATATAAAAAACCTAAAACCTACGCATAAAAGAAGCTTCACGCAGAGTTTCATCTTCCTCCTAGATGAGGGATGTCATGAAATCATGTGGGACACACGTGCAGAGTACTACTGTATTTGGTAATTAGATACAGTATGATTAAGAGTTTATTAATGACGCCATTCGAAATAAAAGAGTTTATTAATGATGAAATCAAAACAGTTTTTAATTAATTACCTGATATAATATTTCATAAAATAATCTACCTAGGGTGATTAAGGTTTGCAGATTGCACTTGTCCATTTTCCATCATTTAAATCAACGTAAGAAGGTTTTAGTATTTTTTTTTTCATTTTTCTTATTGAGTATGGAGAGTATTCCAGGCTAGCTTGCCGGCAAGTCTGACTAATTAGCTTAGTTTTTCGTTTTTTTACAACAAAGAGAACTCAATTAGCTTTAATGTGAATTGTATATTGGGAAAATGACGGCCAATGACATGATTTGATAATTAATACCCGCCAAGGACATGATGAGAACATTTGTTAATGCCAAAATTGTCCTTGGCGGATATTAATTATCAAAACACGTCATTGGCCGTCATTTTCCCTTGTATATTTTAGTATGTGTTGGAGTAATGTGAACTGTGAACGAGGCTATGTAAAATGTGTATTTTAATTAATTAGTGTGTGAACTATGTGGTGGACTATGCAAATTGTGTAGTGAGGCTATATGAACTTTTTATTTTAGTGTGGCAAGGCTATGTTCACATAGTCAATTCATATAGCCCAATTCACATACCAGTTCACATGGGTAGGGGTATTTTTGCTCATTATAATACAGGTCAAGACTACTTTAAAAAGATTGGATGAAAATAACATCAGGGTTGGGATAAATCAAATCAAAGCTAAAAAAAGGACCGAACTGTAAAAACCCCCAGATTTAAGGGCATTAATTACTTGAAAGGTCGTGGGACTTCTAAATATGAGTTTTTTCTTTTTATCCCCTAAACTATACACTTTTTCTCTACTTAGTCCATGAACTATCAATTTGGCGATTTTATCCCCTCAACTATCATTCCGTTACCTACTTAGTCCAATAGATAACGGAAGTTAAGAATTTGGACGGAAAATGTCACATAAGGCCCTGTTTGAGACCCTGTAGAGCAGATACTTGATTATGACAGCCTTAGAGATAAAAATTAATTATGACCCTTTAAGATAAAATGATCAAAAAAATAAGACCTTCGCACCGGTTCAAACAGATTGAAAATTGGTGCACTTAATTTTTTTAGAAGGTTTAAGTGCTCTAATTTTCAATCTGTTTGGACCAGTGCGAGAATCTTATTTTTTTTAATCGTATTATTCTAAAGGGTCATAATTAATTTTTTTCTCTAAGCCTTTCATAGTTAATTATCTACTTTTTATTTGAGACCCCTCTACGAACAAAATTAACTATGACCTTTTAGGATAAAATGATCAGAAAAATAAGATTTTCGTACCAATTCACATGGATTGAAAATTAGAGCGCTTACTTTTTAACCATATTTTTAATATATAAACAGTCTAAATTCTATATAAGGAGGTCAGTCTTTTTGGAAAAAATATGTATTTGTTAGTCTCTATAAAGTGCCATGTAAGATCTTGATATATGAACCTCGTAAAAAAAATTAAATGCTCCAATTTTCAATCTGTTTGAACCGGTGCGTATGTCTTATTTTTTTGATTTTTTTATTCTAAAGGGTCATAATTAATTTTTATCTCTAGGGCTGTTATAGTAAAATAACTGGTCTATAGGGTCTCAAACAGGGCTTTACGTGGCATTTTCCGTCCAAATTCTTAATTTCCGTTATCTATTGGACTAAGTAGGTAACGGAATGATAGTTGAGGGGATGAAATCGCCAAATTGATACTTCAGGGACTAAGTAGAGAAAATATGCATAGTTTAGGAGATAAAAAGAAAAAAAAAACTCTCTAAATATTCACAAATCAATCACTCCACTTTAAGTAAGCCCTTTGCACTTTAACCCCAAATCTTCTTTTAACTTCTGTTTTTATCCAAAAACATGGACAACGAGCTCGATCACCCTATAGACACAAAAAAGACAAAATATATAAAGTAACATAGATAAATGACTAATAAATGTACTTTGGAGGCCTTAGTGTTTCGGCACTTATCACATCTCTCAACTTACACTTTGGTAGACCTTAGCAACCAAAACAAATGCAATTAATAAACAGAGTGAGTTGCATTAGAGTTTGCATGCATAAAGTTAGATTTGTTGGGCACCCTTAGGGGCCGTTCGGCTAAATAAGTCAAGTGGCTTATTTTTTGTCCTTATTCCAAAAAAAATTGTATTTGTTAGTTTTGCGTCAATTTTTTGGGGATTATTGCATCTCCATAGGTTGTTTTAAATTGAACACTGATGGTGCTTGTAAGACAAACCTCAATCAAGCTATAGGAGGAGGTCTTATCCGTGACTCTTATGGGACCTGGGTTATCGGCTTCCACCGCTCTTTGAGGCCAATGCATAGCTTGGAGGCAGAGCTGTGGGCTGTTAGGGATGGCTTGCAATTGGCCATCAACAATCAGTTTGCTCCAATTTGCGTGGAGATGGATGCTTTGGCAGCCATCCAACTCATTATGGGACCAACTCAACCGCGACACAGCCTGAGTAATATTATCCATAATTGCAGGTACTTGATGAGGCAGCTGGGAGTGGAAAAGATTGATCATGTTTACCGCGAAGGAAACAAGTGTGCGGACCTATTAGCTAATATGGATTTCAATGATGGCTTAGACTTTCATATTTTTTATGTTGCTCCAGATTGTATTATTTCGCATCTTTGCGATGACCAAAATGGGGTTGAGTACCCTAGACTATTGTATGACTCTTAATTAGTTAATGTTTTCCTGGTTTACCAAAATAATAATAATAATAATATTTACTGATATCCGTTATCCGTCCTATAAAAAATTATTTTAATATTTTTGGGTATTTTTCAATATTTTTGTGTAATTCATAGTGGGCCCCACACACGTGCTGTAGACATATGCAGTGAGCCTAGACTTACTACACAATCTAATGGGCTAAAAGTATTTTACTCTCAGTTCCTAAATGAGAGTCCACTTTTACTTTTTTCTTTTATTTTTATCTTCTTTATATCTTTCAATTTATAATATTTTTTATGATTTTAAAAATGTTGACTAATAAAACTAATTGAGATCTATTAAACAAGATCTATATTGAATATTTTTAGCATTATAGATTGAATGATATAAACAATTTTTTGAAATATCCGAAATAGTAACATGAACTCTCATTTTGGAACGGAGGGAGTAAGGTTTTTCTCATTGCTTCCTTTCGAATTGGACACCTAAAAATTATTCAATACCCCTGGGGCACAACCACGTGATTCCCCAAACTATTATATTTCAAATTTGTGTAATTTCCGTCACAAAATTACACAAATACGTGATAGAAAAGAGTTAAGTTCACGGCCACATAACCCGGGGCATGGAATAATGACTCTTGGACACCAACCTAAACCAGGAGAGAATGGAAAATTGATTATTTTCGTCTCTTATTACTCCTAGTCCTACCAACACTAGTTCCAACTTCCAACCATAGCCAGCCAAAGAACCAGGTTCAACAATTTCGTTTTGTCTTCTTGAAGACATCACATTACCCACAGATCTCCACTACCCATTTCTCTGGCAATCACTGGATACCCAATTCCAACTCCAATCTCAATTTCAATTCCAATTCCCACAGGCATGGAATCCCCACCTGAAGTAGTCAACTTTGGGAAATCTATAATAGTACCCAGTGTTCAACAACTGGCCAAACAGCCCCTCGACAAACTCCCACCCCGGTACGTGCACGACTTCGTCTCGTCGGGGTTGAGGACGTCGGACGATTCGTCTCTTCTGTCGGTGCCGGTGATTGATCTTCAAAGCCTGGTTTCAGGTGACCGCATGGATTACGAATTGGAGAGGCTACATTGTGCTTGCAAAGATTGGGGTTTCTTCCAGGTCCAGTTTTATTTCAACTACTGTTTGCTTCATCATTCATGTTACCAAAACACCATCTTAGTCTGTCTGTGTCCCATAGTTTTAAAAACCGGCCGCTACGTAGCGGCTTTTCAGACCTCTGGTACTGCTACACCCCGCTATATCGGCTACCCAAAATTCACACCCCAGTAGCCGATTTTCCGCCCGCTACAGGTGCTTTGGTGCCAAAAACGATTTCAAAAAATTCAAAGACTGCTACACCCGATTTCCGCTACGTATCATTTGATACTCCTCCGTTACAGCTATTTAAAGCTGTTATGTCCCTATGTTTTTTTTTGGGTACATCAGAAATTTAGGCCCAGTTCAGTTAAGGTTCTTAATTTTAAAGTACTTATTTTTCGCTTTACGCTTTACGAGATATCTTATTCTTTGTCAGTGGAACACACCGTCAGTACCTTTCTTTGTTTTGGTCGAAGGTATATGTTCCTTTCCTTGATAAAGTGAAGTTGGATTTGGTGAAGGACTAAGGATTCTGCTCACCTCGTACCCAATCCCACCAAACCCATCCTAACTTTAATTTTTTGGGTTCTGACAGGACCCACAGGGCCAAAACAATGATTGAAACTATTCATTTTGTACTTCGAGGCTAAGAACAACATATGTGAAAAACACGAATTTTTATACAATTTGTTAATGTACTTATCGATGACCAGTCAATCTGGTGTTTTTTTTCCTGATTTTGTTATTAGCTATACGACGTACAAGATGAACGGTTCAGATCGCTGTTGTAAACTCATAATGAGAGTTTGGATGGATTTGGTTGGATAGTAGTAAGGAGGTGAGCTGAATAGTAGTAAGGAGGTGAGCTGACCCCGTTTGGTAAGGGGTAGTTGGCCGCCCCTAATTCAATTTTGCAGTTTTCATTTTCTTCTTTTGGGTGTTTGGAGTCAATTTTTAATGAATTCTGTCAGTTTTCATTCTGTCAAGATGTAAACTGGAGTATCAGCTTTCTAAGATTTTAGAAACAGTTGCTCTATTGTTTTTGGGTAAACAATTGTGATTGTAGTATTCATAACAATTTGACTAGTTACTCTGATTTAGCTATGTTGGAGAGAATATGCTAGAAAATTGTAAGGCAATAAACGAATGGTGAACCTATTACTCTGCAAATGCGATGGAAGAAGACAGCTCTTGTTTACATTTCGATACAAAATGTAGAACTACAATAAGAATCAGTGGCGAACGCAATGATTTCACATACGAGGTGCCCAACACGAAGTTACTTACATCTTCGAGAGATTATTGCCAAATTATTTGGATTTTGAAAAAGTAAACTGTAATTCTTACGTATTTGAGGACAACATAAGTTTTGCAAACTAAGCAAGGCAATGAGCAGAAAACGACTGGTGTGACTCGATATGGGGCATTCGAGTTTCTAGTCATGCCATTTGGCTTGACAAAGTCTGCGGCCACTTTCTTCACTTTATATGATTCAAGTACGATTATCTCGAGAATTGGTGGTGGTCTACTTGGATGATATCGTGGTTTACAGGGTGATCTGGCCGCCACTCCCTTTGTCCACCCTGTTATAGAACGGGTAGTTAGGGAGTTATTTGATTCCTAAGTTAGGCTTTCTCTTGAATCTTTCCTTTTCATTCAAGGGATATTGCCGGCAATGAAGGTGCCTATATCCAAGGTTCAATATTTCTCTTAGTTGGTCTTTTATCTTGTTTACCTCAATATTTGTTTGCTAAATCAGGTTATAAATCATGGAGTGAGTATTGAACTGCTAGAGGAATTCAAGAGGGAAATCGTAGATTTTTTCAAACTTCCGTCGGAAGAGAAGAAGAAGTTGTGGCAACAGCCAGACAACCATGAAGGTTTTGGGCAGCTCTTTGTGGTATCAGAGGAGCAGAAGCTTGATTGGTCTGACATGTTCTATATTACCACTCTTCCATCAAGTCTGAGGAGGACTCAACTTTTTGAACTTCTACCTCCAAACCTCAGGTCTCTCTCTTTTCTTTTTGGTTGTGTGGGTGTAGTCTTGTCCTTGCCTTTTGATGTAGCGAAAAGCGTGTAGAGAAAAGAAACAGAACAACGGTTTTGAATCTGTTGATTTTGGAGCAAATGCTAGAAGCGATCCTTCTATTAACCTGTTGATTCACAAAGTATACAGAAAATGAAGGCATTCAAAGTAAGTTGATTCACACAGAATACCCATAAGTACGAAGAAAATAGAGTATTCAAATAAGGATGGCATAAAATGATTTTCTGCAGGGCAACATATGTCCTGAAAGAAAAGCATGCCTAAAATGTGGTCAAAACAAAGGATTTTAATTGAAACTAAACCGGTTCAAGTGTCGACAGTTAAGATGATCTTGATGGTCTCCTCGAGAGCAGAGTCTCTTGAATGTTTTTGAGCTCAATAGCTAAAATTGCCTCTGAATTGGCCAATTGGGTCTTAGTAAGCCTTGTCATGATCTCTGGCCACCATGTACCCTTCTGCTGTGCTTTCCATATCAATTCTCGCAGGTCGCAACTGTGTTTGGCTGCATCGTATGCAAGAAATGTATGCTTAACTGTGTAGTTAGTTAGTTAGTCAGTCTTAACGCAACTTAAATTATAAATCTCACAAATTGTATGGAATCCTGGTGGAGGTGGGGGGTGAGTCTCATCTGCGAAAAGACAGTAGTGCATTAATATCGATTTTCCTAGTTCAAGGAAAGGATGACATGATTTTGGTTTCCAAATCGAATGCAGAGAAACATTGGAAGCATACTCTGTGGAAGTGAGAAAGCTAGCCATGACCATCCTAGGTCAAATGGCTAAAGCTCTAAAGATGGACAGTGAAGAAATGAGGGAGCTATTCAGTGATGGGGTGCAGTCCATGAGAATGAACTATTATCCTCCATGCCCTGAGCCGGACATGGCCATCGGCTTCAGCCCGCACTCTGACGCAGATGCTTTAACCATTCTCTATCAACTCAACGACATCAACGGCCTCCAGATCCAAAAAGAAGGGAAATGGGTACCTGTTAAACCAGTGCAAAACGGTTTTATAGTCAACATTGGTGACATCATGGAGGTATTTTCGGTCTTTTAATTTACTGCATAGTGCTTACTGGCGTATTGTCCCAAGAGCTTTCACAGAAAAAAGTTCTCGTTGCATTTTGTTTTAATTTCATATATATCCCCGTCACCAAGGACAAGGAGTCGCTCTAATTGGGACTTCCAGTCCCCATGAATCTCTTAATTAAGTATCTCAGGATTCATAGCGAACCTCAATGCAGCTACATTTGAAGTTATAACTTGTCGATCTAGTTGCCAAAGTAGTCATATTAGGATAACTGTTAGTACTATATCAACGATAACACACAATAATATTCTATTGACGATCCCTGGAAGAATTAATCTTAGTACATTCCAATTTACTGCTCAACTTCTACGAAATCGATGCCTTTCGACTATACAAAATATGTACAAGTAAACTGGTGTGGACTTAGAGGTGGTGGTAGACTCATACTGGGCAGCAAAGTGGATTTCTTACCTCTTCCATTCGAGAGTTCGCATATTTCTCTGTCCATTGCAATTCATGTGACAGTTCTATTACTCCTAAGCCAAACCAAAACCAAAGCCAACACCAAAACTCATATTTTAGGATAACAGTTCGAGAAAGGTTTAAAGGGCTTCAAAAAACAGGACTTCCGGTTTGGCTTGATATCGAATGTCACTTGTTGCTTCCACACTCAGAGGGCCGATGAAATTTTGAATTGGTTGCAGTTTCTTAGAAGGCACAAATGATCCCAGTACTTTCTGATAGGGGATCAACACGAGTACACGACCATATAACTGAAGAAAGGCTACTTATAGTTGGACGCTTTTGGACACACCCTGTTTGGCTACTTATAGTTGTCATTTGTCGTTACAGATTGTGAGCAATGGTGTGTACCGGAGCATTGAGCATAGAGCAACGGTGAACTCAACCAAAGAAAGGCTCTCCATTGCTACATTTTACAGCTCCAATTTGGACTCGGAATTAGGCCCTGCGCATAGCCTTGTTGGACCAAACAATCCTGCTGTCTTTCGCCGGATGCCCACTGAGGAGTACTTCAAGGAATTCTTTGCGCGGAAACTCAATGGTAAGTCATACCTTGATTTCATGAAAAAAGAAACCGTGAATTGACCAATGGTCTCTACAAGAGCATTGAGCACATGGCAACTGAGAATTCGAAAAGGGAGAGAATATCCATTGCTATGTTTTTCAATCCAAAGTTCCAGTCAGAGGTTGGACCAGCATCCACCCTTTTGAACCCACAAAACCCGCCACAGTTCCAAAGGGTTGGAATGGAAGAATATGTCAAGGATTTCTTTTCTCGTAAGCTCGACGGGAAATCGTTCTTAGAGCAAATGAAGGGAGCCGAAAATGGAGCAGACAACACTAGTATTTGATGGCTACTAGTTAGTTGCTGGGCTTGTCTAACAATAAAAAAGAAATAGAAATGTTGGTGTGCTTTTTTCATGTAAAATATTAATTGCTAGTGCTTTTCTTTTTTTTAATAACCGGATGTCTAGGCCTAGTCGCTTGAACATAGAAGCTATGGGGTTGGACCAAGTAGAGTCGAAGCAATACCCATTGAGCCCCAGCTTGTAATTTGCTCATCAGTGATGCCGACTGTCTGATGTATTTTCATGTAAATATAGTCTACAGAAGGAGTGTATTGCAGTATTGGCTTGTACGCAATTATAGAGCTACTGAAACTTGTGAGTTGTGACTCATATTGGTGTACGTAAACCTGATTTCGGTGGGATATTTCCTTAAACAAACTAGGCATATGTTTTTTTTTTTTAAAGGCAATTTTTTTTTTATTAATCTCTGAAATTGTTACAATGATTAACCGGAACAATGAATGTTGGCATCATATCCCTAACTCGAGATTCAGCTGAGTTATAAAGTTAAGAATAATTATATGCCATCCAAGACTTAAACTCGAGATTATCAAGAAGCCAATCAAGGGAACATCCATTGGTCTAAGCCCAAAAAATAGGGAAAAAAACTAAGGCTCTGTTTGGAACCTAAAGAAAGGAAAAGAAAGGAAAGGAAAAGAAAAGGGAGAAAAGAAAGGAAAGGAAAAGAAAAGGGAAGGAAAATGAGAGGAAAATAAAAGAGAAAATTTATTATTCACTACACTTAAAATCTGTATTTTCTTCTCTCTTTCTCTTCTAACCAAACAATAGGAGGAAAAATTCTTTAATTTTCCTTTCTTTTCCCTGAGTTCCAAACAGAGCCTAAATAAACCCAAAAGAAAACACCACCCCCACCACGAACTCCGCTGAAACAGCCACCACCATCAGAGCACCACCCGAGCCCGATTAGCCCGGGCCCAAACAACCGCGGTAAGGAAGACAGCCTACTGGATAGACGCGGAGAAGACGGCACCAAAACCAAACAAAAATAGAAACCCAGCTGCCCTACTTGCCGACCACCGAAGACCGACCTACCGAATCAGCCCGCTGTAACCACTGCCTTGCCTTCGCCGAGACCAAGCACCACCTAGAAGCTCTCCCCCTGTAGTGGCCCGGATAAATGGGGCTCCGTACTGACCCCCCGAGCCATATTACCGAAGGCTCCGTACCGACCCCGGAGACATACTACCGAGGGCTCCGTACTGACCCCCCGAGCCATATTACCGAAGGCTCCGTTCCGACCCCGGAGACATACTACCGAGGGCTCCGTACCGACCCCCCGAGCCATATTACCGAAGGCTCCGTACCGACCCCGGAGACATACTACCGAGGGCTCCGTACTGACCCCCCGAGCCATATTACCGAAAGCTCCATTCCGACCCCGGAGACATACTACCGAGGGCTCCGTACCGACCCCCCAAGCCATATTACCGAGGGCATCCGAGGGCTTCGTACCGACCCCCGAAGCGCAGCACCGAGGGCTCCCGTGCAAGCCCCCTACGCTTGATGAGACACAGCATCGAGAAGAATCCTTGCGAAGGGCTGACCTGGCCATGTGCTCCGTAACCACCTTATCCCTTTCGTCATATATGACGTCACCCGAGGCGGATACCCGAGCGTACTCTCCACGCGCTAGCTTGGAGGCCACGCAAACCTAGGTCTATAAATACAAAGGGACACTCACCTGAGGAGGTAGGCCATTCTTCTCCCTAACCCTAGACCTAAACACCTTCCCTGAGATCTAACTTGATCGTCGGAGGGTCACTGGGCTCCCATAGCCCTAGTGACTTGTTGCAGGTCAGGCGGAGGAAGCAACGGAGCAACGGAGGAAGGAACCTAACTAGAACCACGGTCAAGGTCCCGATAAATCGAACCCCTACAATTGGCGACTCTGTTGGGGACCTAACCGTCTCTCTCAACCAACCACCTCTTTCTTTCTAAAAGAGCTCCGTTAAAGCTTCCTGTTCAAGTCATGGTGGAAGTTGAAGATCCGCATCCTAGCGAAACCACCCTGGGGCTCGGCCCCCTCGGAGACAGCAACCTGGCCTCTGGCGAAGCCAACGCCCTGGGAAAAGCTCACATGTGTCTATCGGAGGCTGAGCCGGAACCTCAACCCAGGAGGTGGGAGCCACCACCGAGCTCCACACTTACATCCACCACCTAGAACGGAAGATCGACGACCTAACAACGGTTATGGAGCGAGATAGGCACGTCCGTGACGAGTTGTCAGAGATCAGGCATCTCCTCCAGATCTCCCCATCTCATTCCTCTAGAAGCCGTGGCGGACGAAGAAGCCAACATAGCCCTCTTCACAGCCGCGAAGCAGGCCATCTGATGGAACCCTTCCATGCCTCATTCGTGCCTTGGTTTTCTTAAACCAAACCCATGAATCGACGGAACCCTTCCGTGCTTCCTTCGTACCTCAGTTTCCCGAAGCCGAACCTACGAACCGACGGAACCCTTCCGTGCCTCATTCGTGCCTTGGTTTTCTTAAACCAAACCCATGAATCGACGGAACCCTTCCGTGCTTCCTTCGTACCTCGGTTTCCCGAAGCCGAACCGACGGAACCCTTCCGTGCCTCATTCGTGTCTTGGTTTTCTTAAACCAAACCCATGAATCGACGGAACCCTTCCGTGCTTCCTTCGTACATCGGTTTCCCGAAGCCGAACCTACGAACCGATGGAACCCTTCCGTGCTTCCTTCATACCTCGGTTTCCCGAAGCCGAACCGACGGTGTCACGACCTCGATTTTTAACATAAATAAGTAATACATTCTAAGTAAAGAACATCGTGTATCATACATATTACCCAAAAGGGACTTCCCACCTGTTTAATTTACAACAAGTCCCCAAGTTTAAAGAGATTCAACCTTGGCACTACGGCCCAATTCAATTTAGTTACATGCACAACCAGTTCAGAATAATACAAACTTTTTTGCCAAAAGGAATTTAAAAATAAATTGGTTACATAGCCACCTTAATCAAAGCCAGTCTATAACAAGATAAGTGAGTGACTAGATGTAGTTAGCTTCCAAAAGTCTTCATGTCCAAGCACACGGATGCATACAATCTATTGTCCTGCATTTGAACCTGAAAAGAAGGATTTTGTTGAGCTACACTAGCCCAGTAGGAAAATCTTTACACAAGCTATATGAAAATGTGACGATTGGTGCAATGAGAATGATTGATCTCCACTAACGAACAAGTGATACATAGGGGCACCAGAAAGAACCGACAAGCTACGACTATGGGATCCAATACTTCTTAAGACATCCCTAACCATTCGTACGTCTTCCCGAAGCAACATAAAACTCATATCATTCTGAATAACCACGACGACTTCTCAACCATTTTATAACCACTTAAACGAATGTCACGAACAACCTTATTATTCAATGCTATTGCCATCGAGCCTCTTTTCATAAAAAGAAAACATTCCCGTTTGATTTCCAAAATAATTCTTGAGAGATACTCTCGACCTCCGCGGGTCGAGCTCCATTGATTCTCTTGAATACCGGAATCCGTTGATTTGTGCCCAAATACCGGAACCGTTGATTCGCTCAGGAATACCGGAGGATTTTGCATAAAAATCCTTTCTCCAGAACCAAGTTCCTTTCTTTTCAAAAACTTTGGTGGAATCTATTGTTTATTTTCTCTTTTCAACAGTTACAATCTCAAGCAGCTCATAGCCCAAACAATAACTTAAACTTCAATAAGTCAATTACGACTTCATTCATCATATGAGACATTCAACTGTATTACCACACCTTGCGTTACAGTGAATTCTCTCCTCCTGGGTTTCCGCATTACCACACCTTGCGTTACGGGCCCTCTAGAGTCTCCGCATTACCACACCTTGCGTTGCAGGACCCTCAGTTCAACATTCACTACTCACACAACACATATACATTATCAATTCGAATATAGAATAACAACACTTTTCCCAAGTCACAATCTTTCATTCATCGTCATTCAAGGTATTACAACTAATAACCATGTTCTATTATATGATAATAAATGCCTTAAGTTCACGTTATTCCTCTAAGCCCATTACGACGCCCTACGCCTCGTACCGAACCCATAACAACTCTACGACACACCACCGGCTAGGTTATAAACATGAGCCTATAGAACGAATGCCAAAGAAACCTAGGATGAACATTCGAGACGAAGCACGAAGATATTGATTACCCTATTGATCACAAGCGCCCCACGTTATACCTCATATCCGACAATACGCAATAACCTCTCTACAATATGCCTTCTCTTCCTACCATTCACCACGTCTAGTCATAGCACCTAACATACCTATAGCATGCTTCACCTCAGGCCACAAAGACTCTCAAGCACCACCAATTCCACAAATACGCTTGATTAAGTTTTATCTAGTAAGACACTATCCTTTCTATAACAACGGAAAGCCAATGAGACGAGGATAACTTAAGTAAACCAAAGGAATTCGTTTAGGCATGCTAGAAATAGGTTTGGAGGTGTCCAAAAGGGTTTGGAAGTGATCGGGGGCCAAAGGAATGAAGTACGGAACAAATGCTGAGAAACTGCCCATAAGCATCTGGTATCGATACAGCCAAAATAGCTGTATCGATACAGGATGGAAACAGAATGAGAATCTACAATTTCGAATTAGTATCGATACGGCAAAATCCCGTATCGATACGGATGCGTTTCGAGCAGATTTTCTGCAGATTTCTGGGATTTTAACAACAATGCCAACAACAACAAATATAGGCACGAATTCACACTATATCAACACATTCACACATAAAGAGGGTAAAGAGATCCCTACCTCGATTCAAGGAACGAGACCCAAGAAACTCGAACGAGCCCTAGCTCCGAATCTTTTGGAAATCAACCGTGATCTTTCTCCCGAGCCTCACCCAACGCAATACAAGCCTAGAGTTGTGTAGAGGAGGTGAAATGAGGGTGGGTTCTTGAGGTGCTTGAGGTATTTGGGTGAGTTTTGAGAGAGAGGAGAGGAGAGAGAGAGAAACCGGCGGAGGGAGGGAGAGAGAGCCGAGAGTTGTGTTCTTGGGAAAAATGATCCCATACTCCTAATCTCTCCTATTTATACCACAACATCCGCAAATCACACATTTACCCCTCAACCTTCTATTCTACCACTATAGTCCTCGAATCAATTATTCACCAATTAATCCATAATTTTCTCAATTAGGCATTCAATAAATATTTCAAAAAATCAAATTTATTCGGGTCTCTACAGACGGAACCCTTCCGTGCCTCATTCGTGCCTTGGTTTTCTTAAACCAAACCCATGAATCGACGGAACCCTTCCGTGCTTCCTTCGTACCTCGGTTTTCCGAAGCCGAACCTACGAACCGACGGAACCCTTCTGTGCCTCATTTCGTGCCTCGGTTTCCCGAAGCCGAACCTACGAACCGACGGAACCCTTCCGTGCTTCCTTCGCGCCTCGGTTTTCCGAAGCCGAACCCACGAATCGACGAACAACGGGTATGAGGATCGACGCATCTCTCCAGGGCTTGGTACACATCAGAACATTCGGTCATACTACTTGTCAACTCCTCCCAAACCAATAAGAGGTCGAGAGAAGTTAAGGGGCTATTGTAGTGGCCCGGATAAATGGGGCTCCGTATTGACCCCCCGAGCCATATTACCGAAGGCTCCGTACCGACCCCGGAAACATACTACCGAGGGCTCCGTACTGACCCCCCGAGCCATATTACCGAAGGCTCCGTTCCGACCCCGGAGACATACTACCTGTAGACACCCTATTTTGTACTTTCCAAAATAGTTTATTTACGGTCTTTTGATTTCCCGATGATGATTATGGTCAAGAACAACCTGAGTTTGCAAGTATGTTTGAGCTTTGAGCATCCCGAGCCTCATCCCAAAACCTCTTCGAACCCTTGTCGAACCCTCAAGCCAGAACCAAATGGCCTCAGCAAAACCCTACTAGAGTACACAGGTGATGGACTAGCGTGCGCTGGAACCACTACCACGTGTCAGTCATCGCCAATTACTGGCGCACGCCACTCAACAAGGGGCGTACGCCAGTCAATGCCAGTCAAATCAACCTTTTTCAGCCAGACGCGCGGGAGATTTTGTAACCACCTGACGTCAGCTGGCAGCTCCTGATGATTACTTCGTCCAGAAATGTTCCCTCTACCACCACATCACCCCTCAAGCCAAGTCCCATGCATTTAATGCATGGGAGGCTCCCCCCTTTTGCCAAGCCAAACCAAACAGCCCCTAAGAGCCAACTGATCAGCCCCCTTTGCCTATATATACTCCCCTCTCTCACTCTTACAAGGGTTACCAAGTTCACAAGGTTAGCACCATTAAGGAATAGAAAGCTTTGTCTTCTTCTCCATCACTCTCCTTTGTTTTTCTTTCTCTTCCCTAGAAAGAATAAGTAAAGTGATACATCCACCATAGTCATACCACTCTCACTCTCAACACCCAACCCTCAATCACCATCACATTCAAGCTCTCTCAAAAACTCACAAGCAAAGGTATAATATCTCTTGCTCCTGCTTTCTGTGGGGGCTGGCAGGGTCAAGGCTGGTAATCTATACCAGCCCTGGCCCTAAAGCTGGCGAGGTTTCAAAACCGTGCATGATGATCATGTGGCGCACGCCAGTTATTTCTGCCGTACGCCAGTTATGGCTGCATGGCAAAACTGGTGTGGGGATCACCGATCATCATTTTTATTGTTTCTTTACTATCTGATCACCTTGATGCATGTTAAAACCAGTTTATTGCTTTCTGTATTTACTTTACTTTCTCTTCCATCTGTATTTAATGCTTAGTTTGGCCTTCTGGGAGCCTTTTGGTCCTGTTCCAGAGCCCAGGTGATGCAAAGCCAAAGCACTGGAAAACATATACAACTGGCGTACGGCTATACACTACTGGCGTACGGCAGTGGTTCATGTTCCAGTGGCTTGGCCCTTGCATGGATCCTACATCCAGGCCCTTGATCATCTTCCCCTCACTGTTTAAGGGATTTTCTGTTCATTTGATGGCTTCTTAGCCCTTTAATCTCTCTGTAATAGCTTAGTAATCTCTATCAACTGCGTGGTTTGTCCTGGGTGTGCACTGGTTCTTTCCAGAGCCTAGAGGGTTGATAACAGAAGCTGTGAATTTGAGTTTACCGGCGCACGCCAGTTGTGGTGTGGCGCACGCAGGTCAGGGCTGCATGCAGTGGCTTGGCCAGTGCATGCAGGCTTGCTTCTGTGTGCACCACAGCACAGTCAGTGTGCTCTAGTCTGTTCAAAATGTTCACAGTAGCTTGTTCTCAATCTATTACATTTGCTTAGATCAAATATCAAACATCCATTAACATTTTGTCACGATTTTGTACATAAACTGCAATCTGTTTACAGTTTTTAATCCCTATTAACTGTTCCCCCGCCCTAACTGGTTAAAAGAATGATCAAATAAAGAGAGAAATGCAAATGTTTTACAAAACGCCTGAGTAGAGACCGGTCTCCGGACTGGGCGAGGGGGGTGCCATAAAACCCTTCCCCTCTCGTAATATGGCTCCCGAACCTCAAGATCGAAGGTGACGACGGTCCAGTCTACAAAAGCCTTTTTCAAAAATCAAACAAAACGTGGTCCAAACGTTTTTCAAAAGAACGATTTCTTGGGTACTAACCGCAAAACCCGAGTGGCGACTCTCTGATTTGCGAAGCGTTTCGCCGCGCTTTCCGCGAGAAGGGCGCACCCGGAATTTTTATGCTTAAAACATTGGAGTTTTAGGGGCGTGTGCCCCCAGTGGCGACTCTGCTGGGGAAATTGCATTGATCAACATTTGGAAATTAATACACGAACGAACAATTTCTAAAAAGTCTGGCAAAACAGTACGCTCCGCGCTGCTGAAGAACGGAATGGTGACATAACAGGATTCTACATCCGACCACTCCGAACTGGGGCTTTTATTATTGTTCGCTTGTGTAGTTTTTTCCAAGTGTCGATTAATGAAGTGAGCCAAGCTTCAAAAGGTGTTTTTCTCAAAAGCATTTACAGTTTTCTCTCTCTCGATCATTCTTTCGACACGCGTTCATTTGCATCGGTGTTCTATCAGCCCCGTTGAGGTGTTTTGGGTAACCGACACAGTTTACTGGAGCCCGGGGTCCTCGAATGCCCAACAACCTTGGGCGATGATGAGACGTATTACCGTTTGACCATCACTCTGTTGCACGCATTGCGATGGGAGGTATAAAACATCTCTAGCCTGAGGAACCCCCTTAAGCCAAAACCTGCCTCGCCACGCGTACAAAGCAATAGAACCTTTCAAACTAAGACAGGAACCCACAGGGTAGGATTACTTGCATCGAACCCCCATAAAACTGTCTATGTGTTACCGCTTTCCCTATCGCATGCCTGTACATACATTCATACCGTTCTGCGTAGGAGCATGCTAGGGCGGCTTTTAGGGTTTTCTCTCTTTCAAACCCGTTTTATGCCTGCTGAAGCGCTGCCTGGACCGATGACGAGTCGTGCATCATGATGGTGCACGTTACCAACTTTCCAATTCCTTGGGTCAACGAGACTTTGGGAAATCGAGACTTTCTAAGACCTTGCCTAAACCCAATCGAGGTTTCAAACAGAAAACTAGGAACAACGAGGAAACATGACATGATACTCTTACCACCCAGGTTAAAAGTGCTAAACACTTACACCATTCAAGGCTCCGGCACAGTGCTGCTTACGCCCTCTTGGTTACAGTATCATGTCGTCAACACCAAGTTGTTCCATTCCAACATTGAAACTTCGAAAGCGGAATAGTCAAAGACTTAGGCTGTTTCGACATCTCTTAGTGTTAGTCGATCCCTTCAAAGGTACACTGTCAAAAAGAAATCCGAGGACCTGGGCAGCGTACGGCTATCATAAAACGCTTTTGTCTGCTAGTTCTAGAGTATAGGAGGACACCGACGACGTTGAGCATTTGTCTTCCATTCTCGCTTTTCAAATAAAATTGCTGCAGGCTGTCACTGAGCCCTTCTACTTTACTGTCTAGCCATCGCACCGTACAGATTCAGAAAGAAGAGCCAAACCTGCTTGGGAGTGTCTGCCGGGGCTATTTCACTAGCACTTCCAAAGCCATATCACTTCCCTCGATCATCAATCCAAAATGGCTGAGCTGGCTGAGCTGAAGAGGGCTGTGCAAGAAATGAACCAGAAAATGGACAAGCAGATGGTTATGGTCCAGGGGCTGTTTGACCTTTTCACCTCCATCATGTCAAAGCCGGATCCGGGGCTAGTCAAAGAACCTCTTCAGGCCTGCCCCACTCCTGCGGTCGGAATCAAGCCGTGCTCAAAAGACATGTTCAAAGACCTAGTTGAGTGTCATAAAGCTGGAACTCGCCCGAAGACCGCTGGTTCCTTGTTCAAAGCCAGTGCCAAAAAGGAGGATATGCGCAACAAAGAAGTTATCCCCAGTGCCGAAAGAGTGCATTCCCTTGACAGCACAATGCTATACAGCGGCAGAGTGAGTAAAAGTTCTGCCAACCCTCAATCCAGTCGCCGGAACCCACCAAGGGTCTTCTCGTGCTTCTCTGCACCTTTGTCCTCGGTTTATGAGAAGCTCCTTGAAGCTGGCATCCTCAGGCCACTTCGTCTGACTCCTCCACCTCGAGCACCCCCGGCGTCTCACAATCCAAACGCCTATTGTGCCTTCCATCAAGCGCCTGGTCATCCCACCGATGCTTGCTACCGCCTCCGACATGCCATTCAGAATCTCATCGATAATGGCACTATTCCACCCCCACTCCCGTCAAAACCTGACGACAGTCCCAGCTCCTTGCTCCAACTCAAGTCTGACACTCTGGTTGGTCAGATGTCTATCACCTCCACTCAAATCAACCCCGTCTCCACTTAAACCAACCCGAGCTCCACCATACTCAACCCAAACCAGCTGTGTTTAGCCCTTCTGAATCCGAGGCTACAGGGTGCGGAATAAAAGATGGGGCTGAAAACTGGAAAGCACTAGTCGAGGACCGGATCGATCAAGCAAGGGAACAGACTGACAGTTTGAGGTCCTTCACTCAAGGGCATTTGGAGTTGCTGTTCTCCCAAGTGGGTTTAGTCAAAGAAGATGAGGAAGCTGAAGTGCTGTTACTTGGGCCTGACATCCTCTAGATCTCATCTCTCTGTGAGGAAGCCAAGGGTAACAATAAAAGTTGCATTTTCAAAACGCGTTTAGCTTGCATTGCACACTTTTGAGTCTGAGTCTGACACAGTGTCTCTCAAGTCGTCTTAGTCTAGCTCTGAGTCGGAGTTCGTGCCTCTTGGCCCTCCATGTCGTAGCTTCTATTCTCAATTCGAGTCTTTTGCTATACTTGGCAACCCCGTGGGGCTTTCTTTATGATATGCATGATCTTGCTTCTCAGTACTTTGCTAGCTTTTGAATAAACTGTGTCGACCCTGACGACGAAGGGATAGATTTCGATGGGGTCATCCCCAAGGAAATGTGTTCCCTCGCCGAAAGGGAAGACGAAAGGCATGCTCGGCCTATTTAAAAGAAGAGGTGGTTTCAATAAACTTGAAAGATGAGGTAGACCCCCGGATGGTTCAAAACTGGCTCAACGCTGTCCCCCAAAGGAGCATTGTGCCCCGGATGGTTCAAAATTGGCTCAACGCTATCCCCCAAAGGAGCATTGTGCCCCGGATGGTTCAAAATTGGCTCAACGCTGTCCCCCAAAGGAGCATTGTGCCCCGGATGGTTCAAAATTGGCTCAACGCTGTCCTCCAAAGGAGCATCGCGCCCAATTAGACAGGATCAAAGAATTCAATGACATTCTGGCACGGTCTCCCAAAAGACACGCCTGGCGCCGCCCCTAAGATGGCGAAGCATCAAATCTCCTGCCAAGCTGGAAAACAGAAGCTCAGAAGGCTCCAGGCCTAGCACTATATTCAAAACAGCATCAGCGGCATTCCATCAAGCGCACATTAACGAGGCGCGAAAGTGGCTTGGGGCAAGGCATTTCCAAACAAAGCAGTCAGGACCCTGCATCATCAAAGCCATTTTACCAGGGGCTGCAGCCAAAGATCACTGACCTCGACAGCCTCAGCGGCAACAAATTCAACACTTTAGTCAACCTGGATCAATTCAAGAGCCACTTTTCCCTAAGAGAAGCTCGTTGGGCCGAAAACCACAAGGGTGGGCGGTGCCAAGCAAAAGTTAGAGCAGCCTGCTAGACCGAAAACCTAAGGAGGCGGTCTAGGCAAAAATAAATAGGCAAAAAGTCGAAAGCTCGCTAGGCCGGAAACCTGAGAAGGCGGCACTAGGCAAAAGTTAGAGCGTAAAAGGAGAGGTAAAACACACGAGTGAACCTTGGCCTGAACTACGTTTTGACCTAATTCCCCAAATGTGGGATACGTAGGCAGTCTCTCCTCGAGACTCGGTCATAATCTATTCAATTGGATCACAGGTTTACAGCTTTGGTACACCGCAATGGTCGCCTAAATGGGATACGTAGGCAGTCTCTCTTCAAGACTCGGTCACAATCCATCAATTTGATCCAAGGCTTTAGTGCAGCACCGTAGTCGGAACAGAACAAGCTTCATCAGAAACAGAAGGGGGGAATCCTTTCATCTTTCAACTTATTTCAAACTACTACTTCAATTTCAAAAGCTGAGCAAAAGCCCTAAAAAAATATTTAAAGCATCAAAAGCAGAACGAAATGCTAGAGGCCCCAACAGGCCCGCAGTTTATTCTAAGTTCAGCGAAGTCTAAGTTAAGCAGCCGCACGAGTTTTTCAGTTATGCACGCTTGCTCAAAGTGACACGCGTTGGTCTCAAACCTGCGCGCGCTTCTCCAATTCCCGCAGCATACAGCGGTTGGGCAGCCATCACGCCTAACAACAATTTTTGAGCCCCCGGTGGGAATTTCAAGTTAAAACCAAGGTTTCGGTGCCTCGAAATTGGTTTTAAGGGCTCTTGCCAAGTTTTCTATGCCGTGCAGATCATATGTGCCTAATGTGACTATGCGGGGGTGTCGGTTTCAGTCCGGGCCTATATGAGTCATCCATTTGCGTCTTTTGTCCATCTTTGCGACATTTTTCTAGTTTTTCGGTCTATTGCCCATTCCGGGGCTTTCTTCTCTGTTTCGTTATTCGTACAGGCCTTTGTACATATTCGACTGTGTGAGTGTCAGTTTCACCTATCTAGGGATATTTTGGATTTTGGCCTGTTAATGCCCAAAATTTCATTATTGCCCATGTGTCGGAGAGTCTGCATTGTATTCTAGGACTCTTCTTCCTCATTCTGTCGAGCTAGGCAGTCTATACGTGTGCGTATGTATGTGTGTCAACTCGATTCGCTCGTCAATGCAAGTTGGATATTAGCGATTGGTTCACACTCTATCTCCAACGAACCAAGAATAATGCAACTTTTACAGCGCCACTACGGCATCCATGGTCCAAGCAAGCAGCAAATCGTCAAGAACAGAGGGATACATTGGCCCAATGCAAAAGCAAATCAAAGCAGCAAAGCTCCGACCCGCTCGAAAGTTATCTGCTTAGGCACGCAGGCTCGCACCTCAAATCAAAGCAATAAACCTCTGACCCACTCGAAAGTTACCTACCTGGACCTGCAGGCCCGCAACTCAAATCAAAGTAGTAAAGCAAAAGTGTGGCTCAGTGGTAGCCTTCAATCGTCAAAATTGTCCTGGTCGTCGTTTGTGTCGTCCCGTCCTCTAGAAGCCGCCCTAGTCTGCCTTTGCATGTTCAATTTGTACATATATGTTTAGCATATATTGTCGTTGCATATTGTATATCAAATGTCAAAAGCAGGAAAGTGCATCAAATCAAAATCAATCCAAAGCACATGGAGGATTTCAAATCAAATCAAGCCAAACCAGCGTGTTGTGGCACTGACAAATCAAATCAAATCAGCGTTGAGGCCCATTCCCAACAGGCAGCCCACGTTGCCCTGATCCATGCTTCCATCCCGGTTCGCTATTTCCCCAAACAGACTCCGTCCAATTCCAATCAACGACGATCTATCCGTCCAATTCCAATCAAACGACGATCTATCCGTCCAATTCAAAATCAACGGCGATCTATCCGTCCAATTCCAATCAACGACGATCCATCCGTCCAATTTCAAATCAACGACGATCCATCCGTCTTATTTCTAATCAACGACGATCCATCCGTCCTATTTCAAAATCAACGACGATCTATCCGTCCAATTTCGATCAACGACGATCCATCCGTCCTATTTCAAATCAACGACGATCCATCCGTCCCATTTCAAATCAACGACGATCCATCCGTCCTATTTCAAATCAACGACGATCTATCCGTCCAATTCCAATCAACGACGATCTATCCGTCCTATTTCAAATCAACGACGATCTATCCGTCCTATTTCAAATCAACGACGATCTATCCGTCCTATTTCAAATCAACGACGATCCATCCGTCCTATTTCTAATCAACGACGATCTATCCGTCCTATTCCTAATCAACGACGATCCATCTGTCCTATTTCAAATCAATGACGATCTATCCGTCTTATTTCAAGTCAACGACGATCTATCCGTCCAACTCCAAATCAAAGACGATCCATCCGTCCTATTTCAAATCAACGACGATCTATCCGTCCTATTTCAAATCAACGACGATCTATCCGTCCAATTTCGATCAACGACAATCTATCCGTCCAAGTCAAATCAACGACGGTCTGTCCGTCCAACTTCCAATTCAACCGTTAGCGCATCTTCCGGCAGTCTTATTGCTCTGTCTCGGATGGTCCTTGATAAGGAGATTGGCTCTGATTCCCAACAGATGGAATTTAACCTACCTGACGCGACCTACCCGTGATTTGTTGGAACTATCCGTGCCATGGTTAGCTTTATCCTCAAACAACAGCCCGTCCTGTTCAAATCCAACGATGATCAGCCATGTCATCACCGACGATCAACCATGTCGTCCACTCAACGATGAGCAGTCATGTCATCACCGACGATCAGCCACGTCGTCCACTCAACAATGATCAGCCATGTCATCACCGACGATCAGCCATGTCGTCTATCTCAACGATGATCAGCCATGTCGTCTAACTCAACGATGATCAGCCATGTCATCACCGACGATCAGCCATGTCGTCTATCTCAACGATGATCAGCCATGTCATCACCGACGATCAGCCATGTCGTCCACTCAACGATGATCAGTCATGTCATCACCGACGATCAGCCATGTCGTCTAACTCAACGATGATCAGCCATGTCATCACCGACGTTCAGCCATGTCGTCCATCATCACCGATGATCAGCCATGTCATCACCAACGATCAGCCATGTCGTCCTCTCAACGATGATCAGTCATATCATCACCCCGATCAACGGCGATCAGAATATTGCCCGCGTTCACCCCGATCAACGATGATCAGTCATATCATCACCCCGATCAACGGCAATCAGAATATTGCCCGCGTTCACCCCGATCAACGGCGATCAGAATATTGCCCGCGTTCACCCCGATCAACGATGATCAGTCATATCATCACCCCGATCAACGGCGATCAGAATATTGCCCGCGTTCACCCCGATCAACGGCGATCAGAATATTGCCCGCGTTCACTCCTCTCAACGATGATCAGTCATATCATCACCCCGATCAACGGCGATCAGAATATTGCCCGCGTTCACCCCGATCAACGATGATCAGTCATGTCATCACCCCGATCAACGGCGATCAGAATATTGCCCGCGTTCACCCCGACCAACGGCGATCAGAATATTGCCCGCGTTCACCCCGATCAACGGCGATCAGAATATTGCCCGCGTTCACCCCCTCAACGACGATCAGAATATCGTCCGATCGATCCACGACGACGGTCTGCCCGTCTAATCAGTCTACAACACCGTTCGCCTATCCTAATCCATATCGGTCTACAAGTAACGCATCTTCCAGCAGTCTTATTGCTCTGTCTCGGATGGTCCATGATAAGGAGATTGGCTTTGATTCCCAACAGATGGAATTTAACCTACCCGACGCGACCTACCCGTGATTGTTGGAGTTACTTATGCCGAAGAAGGTTTGATTCCCAACGGCAATGATCTATCCGCAACTAAGTATTCCTAGGAGAGTCCACCTCGGCATTCAATGATGGTCCACCCATCCCCATTTCTCAATAGAGTTCAAACTCTCTTCCAACGATCTTCAGATGGTCTGCCCGTCTTCAATCTCTCAATGGACGGTACATTTAAATACATGTCCGCATTTTCTATTTCTTCTGGATAGCCTTGAGAGGGTGTCTAGAAACCTTTGACGTTACTTGTACCAAAACAATGGTGCTCCAAGTGCCGTCAAAGGGGGGCTACTGTAGACACCCTATTTTGGACTTTCCAAAATAGTTTATTTACGGTCTTTTGATTCCCCGATGATGATTATGGTCAAGAACAACCTGAGTTTGCAAGTATGTTTGAGCTTTGAGCATCCCGAGCCTCATCCCAAAACCTCTTCGAACCCTTGTCGAACCCTCAAGCCAGAACCAAATGGCCTCAGCAAAACCCTACTAGAGTACACAGGTGATGGACTAGCGTGCGCTGGAACCACTACCACGTGTCAGTCATCGCCAATTACTGGCGCACGCCACTCAACAAGGGGCGTACGCCAGTCAATGCCAGTCAAATCAACCTTTTTCAGCCAGACGCGCGGGAGATTTTGTAACCACCTGACGTCAGCTGGCAGCTCCTGATGATTACTTCGTCCAGAAATGTTCCCTCTACCACCACATCACCCCTCAAGCCAAGTCCCATGCATTTAATGCATGGGAGGCTCCCCCCTTTTGCCAAGCCAAACCAAACAGCCCCTAAGAGCCAACTGATCAGCCCTCTTTGCCTATATATACTCCCCTCTCTCACTCTTACAAGGGTTACCAAGTTCACAAGGTTAGCACCATTAAGGAATAGAAAGCTTTGTCTTCTTCTCCATCACTCTCCTTTGTTTTTCTTTCTCTTCCCTAGAAAGAATAAGCAAAGTGATACATCCACCATAGTCATACCACTCTCACTCTCAACACCCAATCCTCAATCACCATCACATTCAAGCTCTCTCAAAAACTCACAAGCAAAGGTATAATATCTCTTGCTCCTGCTTTCTGTTCTGACCCCTGAGGGGGGCTGGCAGGGTCAAGGCTGGTAATCTATACCAGCCCTGGCCCTAATGCTGGCGAGGTTTCAAAACCGTGCATGATGATCATGTGGCGCACGCCAGTTATTTCTGCCGTACGCCAGTTATGGCTGCATGGCAAAACTGGTGTGGGGATCACCGATCATCATTTTTATTGTTTCTTTACTATCTGATCACCTTGATGCATGTTAAAACCAGTTTATTGCTTTCTGTATTTACTTTACTTTCTCTTCCATCTGTATTTAATGCTTAGTTTGGCCTTCTGGGAGCCTTTTGGTCCTGTTCCAGAGCCCAGGTGATGCAAAGCCAAAGCACTGGAAAACATATACAACTGGCGTACGGCTATACACTACTGGCGTACGGCAGTGGTTCATGTTCCAGTGGCTTGGCCCTTGCATGGATCCTACATCCAGGCCCTTGATCATCTTCCCCTCACTGTTTAAGGGATTTTCTGTTCATTTGATGGCTTCTTAGCCCTTTAATCTCTCTGTAATAGCTTAGTAATCTCTATCAACTGCGTGGTTTGTCCTGGGTGTGCACTGGTCCTTTCCAGAGCCCAGAGGGTTGATAACAGAAGCTGTGAATTTGAGTTTACCGGCGCACGCCAGCTGTGGTGTGGCGCACGCAGGTCAGGGCTGCATGCAGTGGCTTGGCCAGTGCATGCAGGCTTGCTTCTGTGTGCACCACAGCACAGTCAGTGTGCTCTAGTCTGTTCAAAATGTTCACAGTAGCTTGTTCTCAATCTATTATATTTGCTTAGATCAAATATCAAACATCCATTAACATTTTGTCACGATTTTGTACATAAACTCCAATCTGTTTACAGTTTTTAATCTCTATTAACTGTTCCCCTGCCCTAACTGGTTAAAAGAATGATCAAATAAAGAGAGAAATGCAAATGTTTTACAAAACGCCTGAGTAGAGACCGGTCTCCGGACTGGGCGAGGGGGGTGCCATAAAACCCTTCTCCTCTCGTAATCTGGCTCCCGAACCTCAAGATCGAAGGTGACGACGGTCCAGTCTACAAAAGCCTTTTTCAAAAATCAAACAAAACGTGGTCCAAACGTTTTTCAAAAGAACGGTTTCTTGGGTACTAACCGCAAAACCCGAGTGGCGACTCTCTGATTTGCGAAGCATTTCGCCGCGCTTTCCGCGAGAAGGGCGCACCCGGAATTTTTATGCTAAAACATGGGAGTTTTATGGGCGTGTGCCCACACTACCGAGGGCTCCGTACCGACCCCCCGAGCCATATTACCGAAGGCTCCGTACCGACCCCGGAGACATACTACCGAGGGCTCCGTACTGACCCCCCGAGCCATATTATCGAAGGCTCCGTTCCGACCCCGGAGACATACTACCGAGGGCTCCGTACCGACCCCCCAAGCCATATTACCGAGGGCTTCGTACCGACCCCCGAAGCGCAGCACCGAGGGCTCCCGTGCAAGCCCCATACGCTTGATGAGACACAGCATCGAGAAGAATCCTTGCGAAGGGCTGACCTGGCCATGTGCTCCGTAACCACCTTATCCCTTTCGTCATATATGACGTCACCCGAGGCGGATACCCGAGCGTACTCTCCACGCGCTAGCTTGGAGGCCACGCAAACCTAGGTCTATAAATACAAAGGGACACTCACCTGAGGAGGTAGGCCATTCTTCTCCCTAACCCTAGACCTAAACACCTTCCCTGAGATCTAACTTGATCGTCGGAGGGTCACTGGGCTCCCATAGCCCTAGTGACTTGTTGCAGGTCAGGCGGAGGAAGCAACGGAGCAACGGAGGAAGGAATCTAACTAGAACCACGGTCAAGGTCCCGATAAATCGAACCCCTACACCCCCCAAGCCCAAACTGGGGACAAGAAGTTGGCCGGCCGAAGGCAGTCGCGGGAAGCCCACTGAAACGAACACCAAGCCAATTGTAAGGTCGACTTTTTCTTTGCAAATCCCATGACAAACACACTCATTTTATTTGTATCCCATGACAATCACTCCAGAATCAGTACTAGTTAAAAGTTAATTCTGATTTTGCCAACAAAAATTTCTGCAACCACATCCAAATACACATCACTCACACACACGCCCACACTAACATGCATGATGAGTCCCGCATGCACTAGACTGACTGTGGAATGTGCGGAACCCACCACTTATGTGATGAGTGTGAGTGCGTAATTAAATGGGTGTGGTGCTAGCTAGCATATCTCTTTTTCTTTTTTTTCTTTTTTTATCAGCAACAAAATTTATTATAAACTCGACAAATGGTACATCGAAGGTTTAGGAAGCCAAATACAAGCCTCAATAATAAAATGAGGACATATAATATGGCTGAAAACATAAGACAAAAAGAAAGATTACATCCAACACTAAATTCAAAATAATACTCCAAAGAGTAAATGCATATTGAGGTTGAAAGAGCAGGCAGCAAAGCAGATGAGATCGATGAAATCCAACATGGCGGCAAAACTTCTGTCTTCCTATCATAGGCAGATCTATATATTATGACAATTTGATCAATTAACTTCCATGGTGGCTCATCTTTCTTTCCATTCTAGTGCACCCCACTCTTTCACCAATGGCCTTGATTTCATTGAAGTCCCCGCCAATGCACCATGATATGATCGGAGATGATCTTTTTCTTTTTTTTATCGGCAAAAATAAATTTCATTAACTCATAACACAAAGTACAGAGATAATAGGGGCTTGGGTACACCGGCCTGACCACCCAAGACCATCTTCTCCAAACTACACGGAGGAAATTGATTTAGCCCAACAGGCTGAGCCCAAATTAGGAGAAAAATCCTAAAAAATCCAAAGGTTGGTAAGAAACCAACCCAGCACCCATTGGAACAAAGCCTAGAACACCTATTGGGACAAGCCCATAACACCTTTTGGGTCAAGCCCACCTAAGAGGCCTAAGCCCAAACACCCAAAAAGAGTCTAAATTTTCAAATCAATACATAAACAGCTCATTAAGATCAGAGATGATCTTAATGATAGCAAATCCAAATGATTCCAGTTGGTTGAGCTGCCCCTTTGGAGTGGAGCAAATCTACTCTTTTGAAGTAGAGCATTGTCTCTTTTGCCAAAGCCAAAAAGGCTGTTTTAGAAAACGACATAGGTTTGGTGGGTTTAGGTCTTAGGAACAGAAGTTAAGTGATACGGAGTATCTATTTCCACCGTTTGTTGTTAAGGCGTTGTCTTGTTTGGGAACACGTGTTAGAGATGATTCTTGTTTTAGGGCTTTGGATCTGGCACGTACGTCAGTGCCGATGATTACGAGGACTAAATTAAGGCTGCGATCTTTTAAATATATCTGTAATTTATTTCGGTATTTTTTACGTTTACGTTTTATAACTTTTCGTTTAATTTTTCGTCGTAATTTTTAAGATTAATCGTTTGTCTCGACGAGATGGATCGAAAAAGTATAAAAATATGGACCGATGTTGAAAAAATTCAAATGATCGAGACGACACTAAAGCTCCAAAAGACAATTGTTTGATACTTTTTTCGTCTGTACCAATTTTTTTTTTGCTCTTGGTCATAATTTTATACTCTCCCTCCGTCCCATTTTCATTGTCTATTATTCATTTTTTTCACTTTTGTGCCTATTGCGTATATCTTTCAATCTATAATATTTTTCATGATTTTGACATCTTTGTATTATAGAACAAATTGAAATCTATCAAATAAGATCCATATTGCTTATTTTTAGAGATTCATATTGGAAGATATAAGCTATTGAAAACTGACACGAACATCAAAAAAGGACAATGAAAATAGGACGGAGGGAGTACTTTTTAGATTCTTCTCGTTGAGACGGATGATTAATCCAAAAAAAATCACTCGGATCTAACAAAAATTCAGAAAAGACAAACAAAACACACAAAACGAAAAAAAAATTAATTAAGTGAAAGAGACAAACGTGTGTAGAGTTACATAATTAATCTTACATTAATACGCTCACCTAAATTTTGTTTTCTTTTTTGGATGTTTCCTCGTACGCACAGAGTACTACTTACTATAAGTACCTAAACCTATGCAGGGGCGGACCCACTTTGGGGCACGTGGGGTCACGTGCCCCCACGCCCTTAAAATAAAAAAAAATTTCCCAGTTTTGTGTATATATATATAATATATGTTGGGATAATTGCAAAATAGCATTGCTTGGTCTAGTGGTAAGGTGTTGGGACTCTTTCCAAAAGAGCGTGAGTTCGAGTCCAGGACTCTTCTGCTTTTTGTTTTTTCCCTTTTTCCTCAAAATCCTGACACCTTTCTTTGGTTTTTTCCCCTCAAAATTACTTTGTTTTTTTCCTTTTTTCCTCGAAATCTTGACACCTTTCTTTGTTTTTTTCCCTCAAAATTCTAACAGTAACCTTTCTTTGTTTTTTCCCTCAAAATCCTGACCAGGGTTTTCCTCCCACTCTTCCAACGTCTTCGATCATTTGTGTAGTACAAAATATGCACCCTTACATTGCATTTGTATATTTTTGGTCTCCGAAACTTGTACACGTAGAGTTAATAATAGAAAAATAAATGGAGAACATGTGATAATGTTGTTTTAACGCATATAATCGGGATGCACAAGTTTGCCCAAGTAGCTGATTATTAAAATACATATATACTTTAAAATTGTCACTTTATTATGAATGCTAAAATTATTTTGGTGTGAACTCATATATTACGGTTATACAAAAAATTGGTGCCCCCACTATGTCAAATTCCTGGGTCCGCCACTGAACCTATGTGCTTCTCTTAGGCACACTTCTAAGCAATGGAATCACCAAAGGCATTGGGCTTAGGTAGTTCACTGATGAGTGTTCAGGAGCTTGCCAAAGAGCCACTACAAGAAAATGCAATTTAAACGGCGCTTGCTAAGTCAACGTTTTGAAGGCGCCTTGTTTTGCCAGCTGTCAAGGCATTTATTAAAACGCCGAGTAATACCTTAACGCCGTTTCTTAGCTGTACCTTCATTACTACTCCACTTAACGGCAAAATAAGGACGCCAAAAGAGAACAACATTTCAGATCCACTCTCTCTCATCGACATTATACCCACCGCTTTGTCTCTCGCTCTTCTCTCTCCTTCAATATTCCGATGATAACTATCTCCTTTCGAAATGAATTTGTACTGATTTAGACGAAAGTATTCCGATGATAACTATCTCCTTTCGTCGATCGATCACTCTCGTTCAGGATTTTGCCATCCCACAACCCTACATCCGTTTTGAAGAAGAACCTTCAATTCCTTCCCATGGATCTGATTCCCCGCAAACAATACCTGTTATCGACATGAATCGATTAGTATCGGGCCAAACAGATCTTGAACTAGAGAATTTGCACTTTGCATGCAAAGAATGGGGCTTCTTCCAGTTTTTTCCTCCACCACGTATTGATACTTAATTTTCCGAATCAAGTTTTATATGTATCATGTGTATCAATGTCAGGATACGTATTTGTATCTTTGAACCGGTTATGTACGTATAAGGTTTTATCGGTCAGTATAGTATGTTCGTTACCGAATTATTGGCTCCAAAATCTCGACGGCAATTAACGCATACGTATGAACCACTTCTATATACTTGTAAGCAGGGGCGGACCCACGTTGGGGCACGTGGGGTCACGTGCCCCCACGTCTTTTTTCAAAAAAAAAATTAAAAATTGATATAAATACATAAAAGTTCCCTACAATTGTACTTAACATCAACATGGTGGTGTGGCTGTGTGCACTGAGAAAAGGATCAGGAGACCTGGGTTCGATTCCTAGACATTGCATCCCCTGGTTTTTTTTGTTTCTTTTTATTTTTATTCTACCTCTTTCCTTTATTTCTCCATTTTTGTTATACCTCTTTCCAATAACACAAACCATACTCAAGAATGAAAATCAAACAATTGACTGGGAAGATAGATTTTACATGATCACCAACCCTATCCATAGAAGGAAGGCTCACCTCATCCCAGAGCTCCCTTCATCACTTAGGTGCTCTCTCTCTCTCTCTCTCTCTCTCTCTCTCTCTCTCTCTCTCTCTCTCTCTCTCTCTGTGGTGGAAGCTCCATATGTGCTTATGTTATAGGCTTGCAGAAGGAATCAAGCTACTCGAGTTCAACTGATCATATATATGATGAATATATACATGTGCTTTTGTGTAAAATCTTGTTTTGGTTTTTCCATGCAGGGAAGCCTTGGAGTCTTACATCTGTGAGTTGCAGAAGCTTGGCATGACACTTTTAGGGATGATTGGGAAGGCTCTAAATATAGGCAAGGGAGAAATGGAGGAGTTGTTTGAAGATGGGTTGCAGTCAGTGAGAATGACATACTACCCTCCATGTCCACAGCCGGAAAAGGTGATGGGCCGTAAGGCCCATACCGACGCCGCCGGCGTCACCATAATTCTCCAAATCAATGGCGTCCAAGGACTCCAAGTTAAAAGAGATGGGATTTGGATTCCTGTCAATGTCCTCCCGGATGCCTTTGTTGTTAATGTGGGAGATGTCCTAGAGGTGAGATGAGATGCCTTTGTTTTTAAGTTTGAAAATTGCACATAGTTTCGTAGGGAATCAACTTTGTGGGACGGAGGGAGTATATAGAAAGGAGTGGAAATTAATTACCGTGGCAAACAAGGTAGTATACAGAGTAAAAATAGTTCTCCCTATGTCCCTTTTAAGTATCCAGTTTCGTAATTCCAATTATTAAAGACAAATCATCATTATACCTTTACATCAACTTTTGCCTCCACTTTCCAAAATTATTCTCCACTTTTATCCATTAACTCTTTAACCGTTAACTTTTCCAAAGAACAAAATCATAATTGAACAAAGTTTTAGCCATTAAAATTTTAAAACGAACACCTATTAAGAGACAATTCAAAATAGAATTCTCTCTTATTTGGTGACAGGGGAGTACAACTTTTTACGAAGTTTAAGTACTCTTTCCATTTTCATCTTGTGTTGCAGATATTCAGCAATGGACTCTACAAGAGCGTTGAGCACAGGGCAACTGTGAATTCAGAGAAGGAGAAAATATCCATTGCCATGTTTTTCAATCAAAACGTCCAGTCAGAGGTTGGACCTGCACCCACCCTTTTGAACCCACAAAACCCTCCACTGTTCAAAAGGGTTGGAATGGAAAGTTTTTTCAGGGATTTCTATTCTCGCAATCTTAAAGCAAATGAGAGGAGCTGAAAATGGAGTTGACAAACGCTTATGTGATCATGGTTACCAGTTGCTGCTGGAGTACTACTTGTCTTCTAAAAATAAAAGAAAAACAAAATCTTGGTGTGCTTTACTAAAATAAAGTATCGTAAGTCCTAAGTCCTTCCTTTGATGGAGCATTTCTCTTCTCTCCCAGTCCGGTGTCGTCCTCCCCAGGTTCTGGTCTCCCTAGATCTGGTGAAAATAAAACTATGTTAGTTTGATTCTGTGGGTTTTGTTGGGGTTTCGTTCATTGGTTTTGGGATCCGGTTGTCGGAATGCTTCCTGTACCCGCCGAGGTCGCGAGGGCTTGCCAGCTATCCTCGATGTTTGCTTGTTATCGTCTAGGAGGTTGATGCTGGCTGATAATCAAGAGATCGCCGTGTTGGTTTGTGAAATTCTGAGTTAAAGCTTGTAAATCTAGACCTCTTAGTTATTGTCTCTGTTTGGAATAGATAATTATCTTTGGTTGTTTTGTTTGATGTATACTTATTTCATATAATGAAATCTCCTTGCTACCATTTTGGGGGGGGGGGAAGTCCTACCTTTTCTAATTCGAAATTAAGGACAAAACTAATTAGTTCGCCAACTACTATATAATACAGTACTAGAGGCCAGAAAATAGTCTCTGGCAATAGACAAACAAATGTCATGTTCAAAAAAAAAATAGCCAACTCCACATGTTTCCTAGTAAAAACGTGCCCAATGATGATGACAGGGTTGGCAAGAAGATTCGGAAAGCATTGGGCTAGGAGATGGATTGGGTAATATGGGGACAGGGGTTCTTGGTTCATGTGACTTTGGTCCAAAAACAAAAAAAAAAAATTCTCAAAGAATTGGCAACCTCATAACCTCATTTGATGTTTGTCAAGAAAGAAAAGCCCATGTTAAAAGATTCTACTACTGCCTGTTAGGTGACTCACATGAACCCAAACTGTGAACTTCTATTCAACAGGTCTCTCATAGTGAGCAAAAAAAAATTCCACTCTTCTGGTGTGCAAAAAACATACAACTCAGAGAGAGAGAGAGAGAGAGAGAGAATTATTTGGTGAGTTCTGTAGAGTGTAGAGTCCTGTTTTCTTTCAGTAGAGAGAGAGAGAGAGAGAATTATTTGGTGCATGAGTTCTGTAGAGTGTAGAGTCCTGTTTTCTTTCAGTTAATTTTCTGATTACTTCTCAATTTAACTAATTATGCCATTAGCAAGGTCCCATAATCCTTTTAGCCTTGTGTAGTAGGCTGCAACGGTCATCTAATCTTGGCTGACCAAAAAAAAACAGTCATCTGATCTTGAGTGCGATGTCCCTCTCAATTGGAAAATGCAAGGGGCATTGCTTTGAGAAAAACGATCACGAAGGTCTTCCCATACCTCCTGGGCAGTGATTGAATATATGACGCTGTCTGCAAGATCCGGTGTGAGTGAATTGAGGATCCAAGAGAGGATCATATCGTTGCATCTTTTCCACGATGCATAGTCGTCTGATTTGGTCTTGGTAGGAGGCGCAGTGATGGTACCATCTACAAAACCCAACTTGGATTTGGAGTTCAAAGAGATGGTCATGGCTCTACACCAGGTAGAATAATTATCCCCATTGAGAGGCTTGGAAACAAGCACCATTCCAGAATGGTCTGAATGATGGATAAAATAAGGATTGGCGGCATCGGACTTGCCTCCACTCGAAGATTGCTCGTTCACCATGATGATGGGAAACGATGAAAAAAAAGGCAGAAGAAAAAGAGGGCAAAGAGCTAGGGTTTCGTTCCCTGCAGTGCAGTTGGTATGTCATCTCTCCCCTAAGGGGGAGGTCTTGGGTTCGACTCCTGCTGGAGCAACACTCTTAGGGTCCCAAGCTATGGATAGCTTCTGGACTCCGTGCTAACTCTAACACCCCCCACTAACCCCTGCTGATGTATGACGATTGAAAAAAAAAAAATTTGCCTTGTATATTTTATTGAATCAGAGTATGCAACTTTATAAAGAGATTTCCTACTATTGCGCTAATCTATTCTAGGCAATCTAAATATAATCGGAATCTAAAGATTTTACTACAAATACAATACAATCTATCCCATGAATATCGGGATATCATTTATCTTCTCAACATATGTATATATTCATCTTATCACTTTCGAGGCCATGTTATCAATGTAGATCGTATGGAGACATGTCAGACAAAGAGTAAGTGGAGAATTAAATTAAAGAATGAAGAAACAAAACAAGTCAACAGGATGGGCAAAGAATTGTCGGTTGATTCTGATCGAAGAGCGTATTGACTTCATACATTCACCAAAAATACAACAAAAGACATTAATTAATTAATAATATAGGACATAACAAATGCATATATATTAGGCGGTCCAAATGTGTACATTTCGGCACTTATCAAGGGCCGACAGTAAAAATGGAGCCCCAAAATCAATATCCTTTTATGGGAGTGGTTTTTTGGTTTTAGTGGGCAACATAGTGCCATGGGAGTTTGGAAGTGGAAGTCAGAGGGGAATGACTTCGGTGTCTCTCCTCTTTTTGAAGATACCGTAACTTTTGACATAATAAAATTATTATGAGCATAACCAAAACTATTACAAGTATAACCAAAACTATTACAAAGCATAACCAGAAGGTCCAGAATCATAACAAGGCATAACTTGGTTGGTTATACCTTAGTTGGTTTTTGATTATGCATTGTTATAGTTCTATTATACTTTTAATGGTTTTGGTTATGCTTGTAATGATTCGGTTATGCTAAAAATTATAATGTCTCTAAAAGGAGGGGATCCAGAAGGAGGAGAGACACCTAAGTCGCTCCCAAGTCAGAGTGGGCCAGTTTGTTTTGATCGTGGAGGTAAACTGGTGCGGGTATGGAAGTGGAATTAGTAAAACTGACGTGGGGGAATGGACCTGGGGCCGGGTTTTTCGTTTGTGCTTGGGTGGGATAGGTGTACGTGATGGGTATTTTCATTGTTTAAAAAAAGTGTAAAATCTAGGAATTAAGAATCGAGGGATTTGAGGCAATTGGGATTCAAACAAATTTGCTTAGTATATACCAGCGTTGTTTTTTTCGATACACGGGACAAATAATAAATTTTGTATGAGTTCGATATTTTATAGCGGACCCACACAAATATTTTGTCCCGTGCATCGAACGGGAACGACGCTAGTTGATAGAAAAAGAATTCAGGGTGCCTGCTGTCCCTCAGGAGGAACAACA
This sequence comes from Rhododendron griersonianum, assembly GCA_018127125.1. Lineage (NCBI taxonomy): Eukaryota > Viridiplantae > Streptophyta > Magnoliopsida > Ericales > Ericaceae > Rhododendron > Rhododendron griersonianum. Next base: position 31,354,092 of record CM030800.1, read on the forward strand.
TAAGTGTTGGGCCAATTCGGGCCGTGCATGCTCAGCAATGGACGACTCAAATTGCAAGAAATATTAAATCAAATTAAATTACTTCAAAAAAAAATTAAATCAAATTAATTTGTAACAAAAAAATCAAATATTGTACCCGTTCAATGCATGGGATAAAAAATTAGCATTAGTTTTTTTCGACCCTGTGTATCGAATGGACACAACGCTAGTGATAAAAAATATAATCTAATATTTTTTTGGTCCCATGTTCGATGCACGTTAGCATTAGTTTCATTATGTACACTAAGGGCCCGTTTGATAACAGTGATAGATAGATGAGATTGGTAAGAAGATGGGATTAGGATTGGGATTGGTAAGGAGATGAGATTGGTATTGAGAAGGGATTGATAATGAGTATGTTTGTTTGGGATGGGATTAGATGATGGGATTATTAATATCATGTTTGTTTGAGATGGGATTAGATGATGTGGTTGGATTGATAAAAGAAATTGGTAATGAGAAGAGATTGGTAATGTGAAGGAGTTGAGATTGGACTATTAATACCCCTCAATACCAAGTCCCACGGGGTATTAGCAATACCCCCTATTATCCGGATTATTAATCCCATCGGACTACTAGTCCGAACCATTTTTGGTTACCAAACAAGGTATTAATAATACCCCCACCCTACCAATCCAATCCCAACCCCTTGGAGGGTTATCAAACGGGGCCGACATATGTGTGGTGTAAAATGAATTTGGAGTACCACGTGACGGTATCCCAATTAGGGCATAGAATAATTTTTCCTAAGCCTCTCTCTCCCTCTCCCACGTCCCCCCCCCCCTCTTTCTCTCTCTTCCCCTCCCCCACTCCCGCGTTTTTCTCTCTTTTATTTAAAAAAAACTCTAAATTCTAGGAATATACCTCAAATAATATAAGAATGCTGATTTTGGCGCTCCACTTTCGTACGTAGGCATCTTTTAACTTCATGTTAAAAATAGAGCGCCTATGTACAAAAGTGACCCGCGAAAATCAATTAACGTAAATGTACCCAAAACATATGCCAGCTTAAAAGTACGATAGTTTGCTGCTGACTTATCTCTAAGGAAAAATAAGAAATAAGAAACCAATTTTTAACACCCAAATACATGATCAATTCAGAGTAACAAAAAGCAAAACTAGATACAATTCATCCATCAGGCCGCTCTAAGCCGGCTTATCATATCACAACTGGTTTTCTTGTCAAACTGCAAACGACTGAACACATAAAAAATAAAACGGACGGCTGTGATTGCGCAACTGTTCACAAAGCTTCCGTGAAAAAGTTTATCTCCTGATTTTAAACTGAACAAACTTGAAATAATTAACAATACAATCACTGAAAAGAACGAAATGTGTTGCAGTTAATAAACCATGGAGTGAGCTCTGCGTTACTGGAGAAGTCGAAAATGGAGATCAACGAATTCTTTAACCTCCCGATGGAAGAAAAGAAGAAATTCTGGCAGGATTCAAAAGATTAAGAAGGATTTGGGCAGGCCTTTGTTTTTTCTGAGGAGCAGAAGCTCGATTGGGCAGACATGTTTGCCTTGACTACACTTCCAACCCGTTTGAGAAAACCCCACCTTTTTCCCAAGCTTCCACTCCCCTTCAGGTATTCATCTATCTATCCATACATCCGTACATAAATATGTACCCACATGCAAGGGCGGAGCCAGGATTTGGACGCGGGGGTGATACCGTTCAATGAAAATCTAATTACAAGTTATGCGAAAAAATACAAAAAAAAAAAAAAAGTGTGTAATCGTATAATTAGGTTGTGTTGTGGGCTTTTTTACCGTATTTGTATAAAGTATTGAATTTTTTTTTATAGTCATGAATACCTAGTCGAACCACATTAGTCTATAAACAGAATTATGTGGTCTTGAAAAATTTTAATTTTCAAATGGGTCATATTCCTTTCTGATTTGTGGGAAAAATTACAAATCTTGTAAAGACTTGTGCAACTAGAGAGAGAGCGGGGGGGGGGGGTGGTATTGAAAACAAGGGAAAAACATAGGGTGCCGATGGATTCGAACCCTGGTCCCTTTCACCATACAAATTAAAAAGCATTTTGCCACTCTACCAAGATGCAGGCCGTGTAGGATTTTTCAAGTTTTTGTATTTAACCTGATTATGTGTAATAATAATAATAATAATTTTTTTTGGAACCGGGGGTGGCACGTGCCACCTCCCCACATACTAGCTCCGCCCCTGCCCACATGTGTATATGGATGATACATATGGTACGTCTATAGATAAACACGCACAAATGCATATGAACTTGTACTTGCATATTGTGAGAGGGCATACATATTCCCCCCGAAAAACAAAACTATCCTCAACATATTTTGGACGGCATATTGACGTGTCATACAGAGTCAAAAATAAATTTATAGAAACTGAGATTTAACAACTACTCAAAGAATAGTTGCTAAGTCCAAATATCAATCCTTAGGGACAGTATGGCTAAGTAACGCTAACTTCGATTAATTTCTAGATTAATTCAGAAGGAAAAAAGTTTGATTTTTGGGAACTACTCTAGATTAAAAAAAAATTAAATTAAAAGTTCGAGAAGTAGATGGAGAAAGTATCTAGGGTTTCGAATCCACTCTGATCTCGTAACTAATACATGCATAGGTTAGGTTAATTAATCGAATCAGAAGGGATTATTGCTAGGGCTTGGAATCCCTTTCGATAATTGTCAAGAAAGTAATTGAGTTGTTAAAAGGCATGAATTATCCCACAGCACAAACCGTTAGCACGGTTTGGTCACCTAACGGCACAATCAATGAAAACCATTTTTTTTTTTGAAAAGGATCACGATTTTATAGAAACTCATGAACGATTTACATCTTTGGATACCAAAACTTCCACAGCAGGAGGTAAACATCCTGCTTGAAAAACAAAATTTCTATCAGCACAAAAAACTACTAAACTGTGAGCAACTCTATTAATCTCCCTATTACACCAAATGAAAGACCATTTCCTAGTTTTGGCCCAAGCTCTGATATCATCCACAAATGCCTTGATTTCCCACGGACACGGAGAATTATCATTCTTGAAGCAATTCATAAGTGCAAGACAATCTGATTCAAAGATAACTTCTTTGTAATCCATCTCAACCGCTGTACTACAAGCTATCCGAAGGGCCTAAGCTTCAATAACAATTGCTGAGTGGGCTATAACTCTACCCATACGCCAAACAAGAGCGGATCCACCACAGTCTCTGGCGATAACGCCAAATGCAGCCAAGCTGCGGGAGGATTTAAAAGCTCCATCAGAATTAAATTTAACCACATCAGGGGGGACCAGTGAGAAGCTCTACTAGCTTTGGGAGAAAAGTTGATATTGGGGCCTTTGAATACTGCTGCAAGATAGTCTCTACATGTAGCTCTGCCTTTCTCAATCACATCACTCGGATTTGGGATTTTTCCGGAGAAAACAAAAGTATTCCTAGATCATCTAGCAGATTTGAAAGATGTCCGCCGCATCATTTGGTGATGTTTCTTTTGCCAAGTTCCCACAAAGGAGGTCTTCTATCCATTTATCTGCTAACTGAATTTGGTGACCCAAAATCCAGAAATCCCTACCACAGCCAAGTTCCCACAATGAAAACCATTACATGCATGCAAAAACACATACTATTTGAAATCCGGATACAAATACTAGGAAGAAAAAAAATGAAAATCCATTCGTTCAATTGAAACAAAAAGAATTTTTAGTCTTACAAACAATTCAAATAAAAAACCTAAAACCTACGCATAAAAGAAGCTTCACACAGAGTTTCATCTTCCTCCTAGATGAGGGATGTCATGAAATCGTGTGGGGCACACGTGCAGATTACTACTGTATTTGGTAATTAGATACAGTATGATTAAGTGTTTATTAATGACGCCGTTCGAAATAAAAGAGTTTATTAATGACGAAATCAAAATAGTTTTTAATTAATTACCTGATATAATATTTCATAAAATAATTTACCTAGGGTGATTAAGGTTTGCAGATTGCACCTGTCCATTTTCCATCATTTAAATCAACGTAAGAAGGTTTTAGTGTTTTTTTTTTTAATTTTTCTTAATGAGTATGGAGAGTATTCCAGGCTAGCTTGCCGGCAAGTCTGACTAATTAGCTTAGCTTTAGTGTGAATTGTATATTGGGAAAATGACGGTCAATGACGTGTTTTGATAATTAATACCCGCCAAGGACATGATGAGAACATTTGTTAATGCCGAAAATTTCCTTAGCGGATATTAATTATCAAAACACGTCATTGGCCGTCATTTTCCCTTGTATATTTTAGTATGTGTTTGAGTAATGTGAACTGTGAACGAGGCTATGTAAAATGTGTATTTTAATTAATTAGTATGTGAACTCTGTGGTGGACTATGCAAATTGTGTGTAGTGAGGCTAAATGAACTTTTTATTTTAGTGTGGCAAGGCTATGTTCACATAACCAGTTTATATAGTCCAATTCACATACCATTTCACATGGGTAGAGGTATTTTTGTCCAAAATAATACATGTCAAGACTACTTTAAAAAGATTGGATGAAAATAACATATTCAGGATTGGGATAAAATTAAATCAAAGCTAAAAAAAGGACCGACCTGTAAAAACCCCCAGAATTTAAGGGCATTAATTACTTGAAAGGTCGTGGGACTTTTAAATATTCACAAATCAATCACTCCACTTTAAGTAAGCCATTTGCACTTTAACCCCAAATCTTCTTTTAACTTCTGTTTTTATCCAAAATCATGGACAACGAGCTCGATCACCCTATAGACATAAAAAAGATAAAATATATAAAGTAACATAGATAAATGACTAATAAATGTACTTTGGAGGGCTTAGTGTTTCGGCACTTATCACACATCTCAACTTACACTTTGCTAGACCCTAGCAACCAAAACAAATGCAATTAATAAACAGAGTGAGTTGCATTAGAGTTTGCATGCATAAAGTTAGATTTGTTGGGCACCCTTAATGTTGATACAATTGCAAAGAGCTCCAAGATTGCAAGTGAAGGGGTAGCCAAGTAAATTTAGCAGACACGAAGTGGGTACAAACACGAAGTAGGTTAGGATCAAAAGAGAATTGTAGAGAGAACACAAGATACAGGATATATTATTAGAAAACACTGACTTGGTTCTTACAACAGGGAGGTCCTCTTTTTATAGGCATAAGGAGGGAGTACAAACACTATTGCTTGCATCACTGATTACATCACTCCAATAGTACTTACCTGCCACACTTTACTTTACATACTAGCAATAATTTCTTACGTACTACTTTCAACAGTATGTAGCAATAATTTACACTACCAAACACTGGCACTAATTTATTTTACATCACACCCATTAATAGTACAAGCCAATACTACTTTCAACAGTACAAACCAATAATTTCACCACCTCCCAGAAATGAAAGAAGCAAAACAAAGTAACAAGAATCTTGCAGCCTTATTTTACTTTCTTTCACTTCACTTATTTATTACATACTCTACACAGCTGGCATGCGCACATGGTCGTCATTCTGAATTATCTGAATCACTTCTTTCAGAATAGTCTTCAGTTCTATCAGTCAAGTAATACTGATCCAAAAGATAGCGGATATTTTAACGCCATTCTTCTGGATATGTATCATTGAATTTCCAGTTTGCAGTTTCATAATAGAGGAGAGATGAGGGAACTTCTGCAGGTGTCAATCCATTGAGTGAACAAAGTGTTTGAGTCATGACAAGATAATTCCCACTGTTAATTTGGATTCTTTGAGACTCTGGATATGCGATATGCAGAGAGGAATATAGTGTGATATTCCTTTTGCCAAGTGATAGACCCATCTGGATTAGTATGACACCTGTTGTTGCGACTTGTCCAAAAAGCAAATTGGAAATTCCCTCTTGTGCTGTTTGGGATTCCTCTAATTTTCTGTTGCCAGAATGGTATATTTCCGAAAAGCAAGAGGAATTTCAAAAAGAAATCTTCTGAAGGATGAATCTGATTGAATGCCGCATGAGCTAGATAAACCAATACTGCTGATTTATTAAAACAAACACATATGGTATAAACATCAACTAAATACCATAAGAGGAGGTAGGCTTCCTTCTTGAAATAAAAGACATTGCGTAGTAGGCAACATGTACACTCTCATGCATTTGACAATGGTCCGAACCTCACTAACAACATCTAACAATGCTGACTTTCGCCGAGCCAAAAAAAAAAAAGAGCTTTCAAGATTTTTCCATAATCTAACAAGGAAAAAAGCTAAGAACCGAGAAACAAAGTGGGGGTATTTTTACAGGTTGTATTTGAACCAACTCTGATGGCCTACTAAGTCTTCCATGCAGAGATACCTTGGACACTTATGCTAATGAGTTGAAACATCTCGCCATGAAGATTCTTGATTTCATTTCCAAAGCTCTGAAAATGAAGACAGAGGAGATGAGAGACTTGTTTAAAGACAGGAGGCAAGCAATGAGGATGAATTATTATCCTCCATGCCCACAACCAGAGAAGGTCATCGGTCTCACTCCACACTCAGGTTCCGTCGACCTCACCATCAGGAAAGACGGGATGTGGGTTCCCGTTAAACCCCTCCCTGAAACCTTTGTGGTCAACATTGGAGACATTCTAGAGGTAATACCCACACACCTTCAAATCCAATGGGCCCTACCTAGAAATCGAGTATATGGGGAACAATAAGTCTAGGTATAGTACTATACTAAACCACTACGCCATCTACTACATTTTTTATGAAAATAATATCCCACAATCAAGCACAATGTTGTTGACGGTTCATGTTTCATAGGTCTACAAGATGGTTTTAGTTCTCAAAAAAGAACAACTCTAATTTTGACATACAATCAACACAAGTGGAATTGGAACGCAGAAGTTACTATCGGTGTTATCTAATTTTAAATAACACATTTTTTTATTCCTTTTTACATTTACTTTTTTATTTTCCTCTGTTACTATTGGTTTTCTTCATGTTTTAGGTTTTTTATTTTTTTTCTTTGTTTTTGTTGAAATTTCAGAAAATAATTTCTCTTCTCAAAATTCTGACCGTTAAAAACTAGTACGATTTGAATATTTCCTTATTTTTTGGTCTTATCTTTTTGTCCCTTTATATTAACTATGAATGCTATTTATTCTTGTGTTTCTTTCCCTACTAAATTTTCAAAACATTTTGCACTCTCCTATATTACCCAGGGGTGCTGTAGTGCACCCCCGAATTCGGCCCTCCATCTCGGCAATGGACTGCTCGGATTTTCATCCGAACAATGGACAGCTAGGATTTGTAAGAGTTCAGATTAAATCCAAGTCGTCCGCACCAAGATGGACGGTTGGATCGGCCGCACTATACGGTGTTGTACGGCGGGTGCACTACAGCCCCTCTCATTCCATTTGTTTAACATTAAATGTTCTCGAAGGCCGGGCTACCTGTAACCTTCAAAAACTTAGATGGGGCAAGAGGCTTCCCCAATCGCAAGGTAGATACGCCTTATTAATTTAATCTTAACTTCAAGCGCCAAATAAACTGCAAGTCAAAAGTTGTGGGCGACAAATGCATTATTGATGGCGGCACGTTAAGTTAATTATTCCAGATGGAGCTTATGCCTCACAATATTTTTACAATGAAGGAAGTGTTCACCCCACTTAATTAGCTGATTTCCATGTCCATAGACTAACTAATCGCCTGTTAATGAATTGTGAGAGGTACTAAAATTACAATTCCAAGACTCGTACCAGGATCATCATCATTATTTATAGAACCATGATTTTAGGAAAAGATATCCATACTATACAGTAAGGCATGAATCATTTGGAAAAGACGAATTAATGATAAAATGTGAAACTTGGATGCTTTAAAGGTGTCCATTTTTTGTGTTTCGGATTATCCTACTACGTGTCGACTTACCTGTTTCCGCAGATTGTCACCAACGGAGCTTATCGTAGCATCGAGCATCGAGCGGTAGTGAACTCTAGGAAGGAGAGGCTATCAATTGCAACAGCTTATAGCCCTGGATACTGTTAGCAAGAGTCATTAAGAGAGATTAAACAAGTTGATTAGTGGTAGTTAAGTTGTATCTCTGTTAGTTTGGTAATTAGTTAGTTTGTTAGTCTAAGTGTGCTGAGCTGTACCCAGTCACATATATATGTGCTGGCCTTTTCTTTGTAACCGATACAGATGATATTCACGGGAATTCAAGAAATGAGAAATTCAGATTCTCTCTCTCTACTTTCTTCTCTAGGTTAGGGTTTACATTTTCCTCATGGTATCAGAGCCACTTCAGACGAAAGTCTCCACGATCGATTAATCAACGAAGAGGCGTATCAAATTCTTCGGGTCTCTAGGGCTTCAAATGGCAACGTTGTCTTCTCCGCCTTCCATAGCTACAGGAGCGATTTCTTTTTCTGGCCACTCGACGGAAGTCTTGTGATCCTACGGCTTGATCTACAAATTCTAGGTCATCGTTTCCTCTCTCCGTGGTATTGCTTCTTATTTCTGCTCTCTTCTCCACGATCTTGACTGGTTCGTTTCCCTGCAATTTACACAAATTGCCATGGCTACAGTAGAGGTAACTCTCCCACCATCTCTGGTGTTCTTAGTCTCTAATTTTCACTCCTTCGTCACAATTAAACTGGATGGAACGAATTATTTGTTGTGGAGAATTCAAATTGAGAATGTGATGCGCGCGAACGGTTTCTTTGAATTTCTTGACGGATCTTCTACCTGTCCACCTACACAAATCACAAATTCTGAAGGCACACTTGTCTCGAATTCTAAGTATGCTCTGTGGAAGATGATTGATACACAATTGCTCATGTGTTTGACTGCCTCTCTGTCTCAAACTACTTTGCCCTATATTTTAGGGTTACATACTGCCCATCGAGTGTGGGATTCGCTGTCAAACAGGTATAATTCCTTGTCTAAAGGTCATGTTCAAGATCTCAAGGGCAAACTGTACTCTATTACAAAGACCTCTACTATTGAGCACTATGTTGATACTATTAAGGAGTATACTCAAAAGTTGATTGCGGCTGGTAGTCCCGTCGATGAGGATGATTTGATTTTTCATACTCTTAGAGGTTTACCTCCAGTCTTTAACAGTTTCAAGACTACTGTAAGGGCTATGAGAACTAGAGGTGATAGTATTTCATTTGATCAAGTGGTCAATATGCTTAATGGAGAAGATCAACTTCTTCGGGAATCTTCTGCAGAAAATGCTAGCAGTTCTAGTTCTGTCTTAGTTGCAACACATGGATCTCAGTCATCACAGGGCCCAATTTCTGCTTCTTCTTCATCCATGACTGCATCATTATTGAATACTCCATCTGTATCTAGTGGAATATCTCAGTCTGCTGGACAGCTTGTTTCTCCTCCGTTGGGTTCACCTGGTTATTATGGATCAGTACCTACTTCTGTTCAGTTTTCTTCTCAGTCTGTACTTGGTCCGTCTCCTTCATAGTCATCCGGAGAGACATCTCAATCTCAGTACTTTCCATCACAGTTTATTCCTACGCCTTTCAGAGGATTTAACAGAGGCAGGGGTAGAGGACCTCGCTCACCTTGTGACATATGTGGAAGGAGTAACCACACCACCAATTATTGTTATTACAAGTCTTCCTTTCCACAGATGTTCCAACAATCTGTTCAACCTGTACCACAGTTTGTTCAAGGTGCTCAATGGAGATCATCACATCAGTTTCAACCTTGGTCAATTCCTCCTTCTTCTTGGTCGAATACAGGTGTTCCTTTATATCAAACTCAGATGAATACAAGAGTTCCTATGTACCAACCTCAATATATACCATCTTCAAGGCCATTTACCCAGCAACCTATGTATCACTATCAGCCTCCACAGGCACCTCTTGCTGTCTATCCTTCACCACCTACACAGGCTCACTTTGCTGGATATACTGAAGGTTTTTCTGCAGGACCTATGTCTTCTGTTCCTGGAATGATACCAGGAGGGGCATTCTCAAATGCTCCCTCTTTCTCAGGATTTGCTGGCGGATCTTCTAATGCCTCTTCCTCAGTTACTAGTCCTGCTACTCACCCATGGTTCTTTGATAGTGGTGCTACAAACCACATCACTCATAATCTGCAAAACTTGGCTAATCCTCAACCTGCAACTGCTCATGATGGTATTATGGTTGGTAATGGTTCTCAGTTACAGGCCTCTCATACTGGCAAAGGTGTGATATCAACTCCTTCCTGTAATTTTCAGCTTTCACATGTTCTCCACACACCTCAAATCACTCATAACTTGATCTCAGTTTTTAAGTTTGCTAAAGATAATAACTGTTCTCTTATCTTTGATTCTTTTGGCCTTGAAATTCAGGACAAGATTACACACAAAATCTTGTACAAGGGGCCATGTCACAGGGGTCTGTATCCCATTCTGACCTCCTTTGAGCCCTGGTCTGCTTCTTCTTCCTCCACAGCATTTGTAAGCCCTTCCACTTCTTCAGCTATGGTTTGGCATCAAAAACTTGGGCATCCTAGTTTTCCTTTGTTTACATCTTTAATAAAACAGCATGGCTTACCTGTTTCCAAGCCTCATTTGCTCAATTGTAACTGCTGTAACATGGCCAAAAGCCATAAACTTCAGTTTCCTAGGTCGACTACTTGTACTACTGCTCCTTTTCAACTTGTTCATATGGATGTCTGGGGTCCATCCCCTATTCCATCTCATAAAGGATTTCGATATTACTTGTTAATTGTGGATGATTTTTCTAGATTCACTTGGTTGTTTCCTCTTCACTATAAATCTGAGGTTAAGCATGTTATTGCTCAATTTAAGGCCTATGTCTCTACTCAATTTCACACTACTATTCAAACTCTACGGAGTGACAATGGGGGTGAATTCATAAATCATTTTCTTCTCACCTTATTTTTGACAAATGGGATGATTCAACAAACTTCTTGTCCTCATACTCCTGAGCAAAATGGGGTAGCTGAAAGGAAACATAGGCATCTCATAGAGACTACTATTACTCTTCTATTGCAAGCTAATATGCCTACAAATTTTTGGCTTGAAGCATTAACTACTGCTGTATATCTTCTTAATAGAATGCCTCACACAAGTCTTAAGTTTCAGATTCCCTATACCTTGTTATTTCAAACCTCCCCTGATTATAATTTCTTAAAACCTTTTGGCTGTTGTTGCTTTCCTTGGCTAAAACCCTATACTTCTCATAAGTTGATGCCTAAATCCTCACCTTGTGTTTTTCTGGGGTATTGCCCTCACACCAAAGGATACAGATGTTATGATCCAAGTGCAAACAAAGTCTATGTGTCTAGACATGTAAAGTTTGTGGAAACAGAATTTCCTTACAATGCTTTGACTACTTCTGACATTTCTTCTTCTTCTTCTACTACATCTTTTAAGGTTCCTTTGACTACATTTGATGATATTACTATTCCTGTATCCTTTCCTGCACATGTTGACTCCTGTTATTCCTGCTATTCCTCCTCCTGTTCACAATTCTATTTCTGTTGTTCCTGTCTCCTCTCTTACTTCTCTTGAGCATCCTAGGTCTGTGTCCCCCTCTCATATAGTCTCTCCCACTATAACATCTGTTCCCTCTTCTCCTTCTCCTTTATCTCCCCCCTCTTTCTCTCATTCACAGTCAGTAGTTTCTGATTATGATACCAATGTTGATCAGCTCTCTGACTTGGATACTCAACCTGCTGAAACTTTTGTTCCTCTCTTCCCTTCTTCCTCTTCTGTTTCTACTTTATCTCCTACTCACTCTATGGTCACCAGATCCAAAAATGGGATTGTCAAACCAAAAGCTATTTTTAGTTTGAATGTAGTTGATTTTCCTGTTCCTTTGCCAGAAAAAGAACCTGTAAATTTTTCTGAGGCTATTAGGCATACAACTTGGCAACAAGCTATGAGTGAGGAGTACAAAGCTTTGGTTAAACAAGGTACTTGGACACTTGTTTCTCCTCCTTTGGGAGCCAATGTAATTGGGTGTCAGTGGATATTCAAAATTAAACGTCATTCTGATGGTACTATAGCACGATATAAGGCTAGGTTGGTTGCAAATGGTAATCAGCAATCTGAAGGGATTGATTTTACAGAGACATTTAGTCCTGTTATTAAACAGCCCACTGTCAGGGTTATTCTGAGCTTAGCTGTTCATAATGCGTGGCCTATAAAGCAACTAGATGTATCCAATGCTTTCTTGCATGGAGTTATTGATGAAGATGTGTATATGAGGCAGCCTTTAGGATATAAGGATCCTATTCATCCACAGTATGTTTGTAAACTTTCTAAAGCACTTTATGGATTGAGGCAAGCACCAAGAGCATGGTATTCTGTCTTTTCTGGTTTTCTTATTCAACAAGGTTTTCATCAGAGCAAAGCTGATTCCTCTTTGTTTATCAAGCAAACTTCTGACGGTCTTACTTTGGTTCTCATTTATGTGGATGATATTCTGATTACTGGGAGCAATTCATCCTATATTACTGAGTTGATTTCTATTCTCAGTTCCAAGTTTGTGATGAAGGACCTTGGTTCTCTTAGTTATTTTCTTGGGATTGAAGTTTTGTATCATGGTTCTGCTATTTTGTTGTCCCAAACCAAGTATGCAACTGATCTCTTAACAAAAGCAGGTATGTTGGACTGTAAACCTAGTCCTTCACCTTCTTCATCCAAACCTGCTATCTATGATCCTGACCCTGCTTTCTCTGATATTCATTGGTTCCGGACTATAGTAGGTTCACTTCAGTATTTGACACTTACTAAACCTGAGATATCTTATGCTGTCAACCTGGCTTGTCAGCATATGCATAGCCCAAAACATAGTCACTTTGTAGCAGTGAAACGCATTCTCAGATATATCAAGGGGTCTCTTAATCAAGGGTTGTTATATACTCCTAGTGGCATGTCTTTAACTGCATTTTCAGATGCTGACTGGGCAGGGGACAAAATAGACAGGAGATCAACAACTGGTTATTGTTTGTTTTTGGGTTCTAATCTTGTTTCTTGGAGTGCCAAGAAACAGCATACAGTTGCCCGATCGTCCACAGAGGCTGAATACCGAAGTCTAGCTCAGACTGCTGCTGAAGTAACATGGATTCAGCATTTGTTGATAGAACTTGGTATTTCTTTTTCTGTTCCTCCAACAATTTGGTGTGATAACTTGTCTGCAATTGCCTTGGCTGCTAATCCTGTCTATCATGCACGAACAAAGCACGTTGAGATTGACTACCATTTTGTTCGCGAGAAAGTATTATCCAAGCAACTTCTTGTTCATCATGTGGGTACTGAAGATCAAGTGGCCGATGTCTTTACCAAATCTCTGTCTACAGCTCGCTTTCTTTTTCTTAAAAACAAACTCATGGTTGTTGACACACCCATGAGTTTGCAGGGGCATGTTAGCAAGAGTCATTAAGAGAGATTAAACAAGTTGATTAGTGGTAGTTAAGTTGTATCTCTGTTAGTTTGGTAATTAGTTAGTTTGTTAGTCTAAGTGTGCTGAGCTGTACCCAGTCACATATATATGTGCTGGCCTTTTCTTTGTAACCGATACAGATGATATTCACGGGAATTCAAGAAATGAGAAATTCAGATTCTCTCTCTCTACTTTCTTCTCTAGGTTAGGGTTTACATTTTCCTCAGATACGACGAAGAAATGGGCCCTGCGTCTAGTATGGTTACCCAGCAAACTCCTGCAATTTTTAGAAGAATTAGGATTGCCGAGTATTTCAAAGGCTTATTCGGTCGAAAGCTTGATGGGAAATCATATCGCGATGCCATGAGGATTCAAAATCAGAGCCAGGACAGCTGAAACATCAATACCACTCATGTTTTAGAAACCCAATTATCATATTTTTTAGGGAATGTTAATACTTAATACAATAAAAACTTTGCAATAAATGTGTTACACTTGATGGCGAGGCCAAACTTATTAATTACCATACCCGTGAGACACGGGGCCTACTCGATTTTATAAAATTGTATTTAATATCCGTACACATTTCAGTAAGCAAAGTTATTGCCCTCGCTTAGCGGTATGGCAGCTAGACAGTAGTGGGATAGCCGATAAATTAAGGGGAGTGATTTTCACACGTCTCAATCATTGTGTTTTGTAAACCATTTGAACAATGCTATGTACACTCATAGTGTGAGATGAGAAATTTCTTGAGAGTAATCCACACGTCTCAATCATGCATTGTGTTTAGTAAACCATTTGAATAATGCTATGTACATTCCTACCGGTCACTTTTTTTTTTTTTGAAAGGCGGAAGAATTTTATTAATCTCTAAAATCGTTACAAAGATTAACAACCTACCGGCCACTCATCGACCACATCGCTCTCATATATGTGTCAGCCCCCTACATTTAATCGTGAGATGAATCCCACACATATATAAAAGAGGTGTGGTCGGAGAGTGATCGGTAGGAGTGTCCCTATACTTATTGAAACCATTTATATGAAATTAAACAGTGCAAACATCTGCAAGAGAAAGCTAATATAGATCCATTAGTTTGCGTGTCAAACTTGCCACTGCAAGGGTATAAAGTAAGATAAAGTAGCTGGAGTTGGGTAAAGTAGCCATAAAAATGGGGGAAAATTTCAAAATACCCCCCAACCTTTATACCAAAATTTAATTAGACTCCCAACCTTTTAAAAACTTCAATTTTACTCCCAACGTTATCTTCCGTTAATCAAAATGCCCCCTTCCGTCCGAATGACTAACAGATTTCGTTAAAAGCTCCGTTAAATAGCGTCCCAATCGAATTTTGATGATCCGAGCCGTTCAATATGTTCAAAACGTGATTTTAAGGGTATTTGTGAGAAGTCAGCAAAAAAAAAGACCGAGAAGGGCTTCATCTGAACAGTTTTTTATTAAACTATTCAATAAAAAATTGTTCAGATGAAGTCATTTCCGATCATTTTTTTTGTTGATTTCTCGCGGGTACCCTTAAAATCAAGTTTTGAACACATTGAATAGCTCGGATCATCGAAATACGATTGGAAAAGAGGAGGTGCAGATCGATCCGGATTTTGTTAAAGTCCGGACATCCGGATTTTGCTTCGGTCTGCACCTCCCCTTTTCGATCGAATTTCCATGATCCGAGCCGTTCAATGTATTAAAAACGTGATTTTAAGGATACCCGCGAGAAATTAACAAAAAAAATGATCGGAAAGGGATTCATCTGAACAGTTTTTTATTGAATAGTTTAATGAAAAACTATTCAGATGAAGCCCTTCCTGGTCATTTTTTTTGCTGATTTCTTGCGGGTACCCTTAAAATCACGTTTTGAACACATTGAGCTTCTCAGATCATCAAAATTCTATCGGGACGATATTTAACGGAGTCTTTAACGAAATCTGTTAGTCATTCGGACGGAAGGGGGCATTTTGATTAACGGAAGATAACGTTGGGAGTAAAATTGAAATTTTTAAAAGGTTGGGAGTCTAATTAATTTTTGTGTAAAGGTTGGGGGGTATTTTGAATTTTTCCCTAAAAATGGAATTTTCCATCCTTTTTGCCTTACTTAAGTCTTAAGATGTGATCACTGAGATAATCCATAAATCCACTATCTTAATTTATGGATTAATATCACAATTAGTTCCCAGCGTTATCTAATTTCGAACGCCATACAAATCAAGACAAATACATAGGCCTCGTTTGATTTGAAGATTAAAACATATGAGATTAATAGTACGTCCTGGATTAATAATTTCGATAGTCATTGAGGGAACCAAATATGGGATAACTCAGGAATAGGTACACTTAATCCTATCCCAGACAGGTAGGGGCTGTTTGATAAAACTGAAAACTGAAACTGAAAGCTGAAAAATTAAGTACTAAAAGCTGAATGCTGAATTTTTTAAGCTAAAAAGCTGTTTAATAAATATATTAAGCACTGATAAAAAAATTATGAATTAATTTTGTTCCAATTCTCTCTTAATTTACTAATAGTCACAATAAATTTATGATAATGGTGGAGTGGTGGTGGTGGTGGCAGTGGTGATGTAGTGGTGGTGGTGATGTAGTGATGGTAGTGGTGGTGGGTGGAGTGGTGGTGGTGGTTGTGGGTGGAGTGGTGGTGGTGGTGGAGTAGCGGTGATGGTGGAGTGGTGGTGGTGGTGGAGTAGTGGTGGTGGAGCTGATGGTGGAGTGGTGGCGGTGGTGGAGTGGTAGTAGTGGAGTGGTAGTAGTGCTTACTGGTGTATTGTCCCAAGAGCTTTCACAGCAAAAAGTTCTCGTTGCATTTTGTTTTAATTTCATATATATCCCCGTCACCAAGGACAAGGAGTCGCTCTAATTGGGACTTCCAGTCCCCATGAATCTCTTAATTAAGTATCTCAGGATTCATAGCGAACCTCAATGCAGCTACATTTGAAGATATAACTTGTCGATCTAGTTGCCAAAGTAGTCATATTAGGACAACTGTTAGTACTATATCAACGATAACACACAATAATATTCTATTGACGATCCCTGGAAGAATTAATCTTAGTACATTCCAATTTACTGCTCAACTTCTACGAAATCGATGCCTTTCGACTATACAAAATATGTACAAGTAAACTGGTGTGGACTTAGAGGTGGTGGTAGACTCATACTGGGCAGCAAAGTGGATTTCTTACCTCTTCCATTCGAGAGTTCACATATTTTTCTGTCCATTGCAATTCATGTGACAGTTCTATTACTCCTAAGCCAAACCAAAGCCAACACCAAAACTCATATTTTAGGATAACAGTTCGAGAAAGGTTTAAAGGGCTTCAAAAAACAGGACTTCCGGTTTGGCTTGATACCGAATGTCACTTGTTGCTTCCACACTCAGAGGGCCGATGAAATTTTGAATTGGTTGCAGTTTCTTAGAAGGCACAAATGATCCCAGTACTTTCTGATAGGGGATCAACATGACCATATAACTGAAGAAAGGCTACTTATAGTTGGACGCTTTTGGACACACCCTGTTTGGCTACTTATAGTTGTCATTTGTCGTTACAGATTGTGAGCAATGGTGTGTACCGGAGCATTGAGCATAGAGCAACGGTGAACTCAACCAAAGAAAGGCTCTCCATTGCTACATTTTACAGCTCCAATTTGGACTCGGAATTAGGCCCTGCGCATAGCCTCGTTGGACCAGACAATCCTGCTGTCTTTCGCTGGATGCCCACTGAGGAGTACTTCAAGGAATTCTTTGCGCGGAAACTCAATGGTAAGTCGTACCTTGATTTCATGAAAAAAGAAACCGTGAATTGACCAATGGTCTCTACAAGAGCATTGAGCACATGGCAACTGAGAATTCGAAAAGGGAGAGAATATCCATTGCTATGTTTTTCAATCCAAAGTTCCAGTCAGAGGTTGGACCAGCATCCACCCTTTCGAACCCACAAAACCCGCCACTGTTCCAAAGGGTTGGAATGGAAGAATATGTCAAGGATTTCTTTTCTCGTAAGCTCGACGGGAAATCCTTCTTAGAGCAAATGAAGGGAGCTGAAAATGGAGCAGACAACACTAGTATTTGATGGCTACTAGTTAGTTGCTGGGCTTGT
Organism: Rhododendron griersonianum; assembly: GCA_018127125.1. Taxonomy (NCBI): domain Eukaryota; kingdom Viridiplantae; phylum Streptophyta; class Magnoliopsida; order Ericales; family Ericaceae; genus Rhododendron; species Rhododendron griersonianum. The sequence goes on from CM030800.1 coordinate 31,371,644, forward strand.
CTAACAAAAAAGAAATAGAAATGTTGGTGTACTTTTTTCATGTAAAATATTAATCGCTAGTGCTTTTCTTTTTTTTAATAACCAGATGTCTAGGCCTAGTTGCTTGAACATAGAAGCTATGGGGTTGAACCAAGTAGAGTCGAAGCAATACCCATTGAGCGCCAGCTTGTAATTTGCTCATCAGTGATGCCGACTGTCTGATGTATTTTCATGTAAATATAGTCTACAGAAGGAGTGTATTGCAGTATTGGCTTGTACGCAATTATAAAGCTACTGAAACTTGTGAGTTGTGACTCATATTGGTGTATGTAAGCCTGATTTCGGTGGGATATTTCCTTAAACAAATTAGGCATATGTTTTTTTTTTGAAAGGCAATTTTTTTTTATTAATCTCTAAAATGGTTACAATGATTAACTGGAACAAGGAATGTTGGCATCATATCCCTAACCCGAGATTCGGCTAAGTTATAAAGTTAAGAATAATCATATGCCCATCCGAGACTTAAACTCGAGATTATCAGGAAGCCAATCAAGGGAACATCTATTGGTCTAAGCCCAAAAAATAGAAAAAAAAAACTAAATAAACCGAAAAGAAAACACCACCCCCACCACGAACTCCGCTGAAACAGCCACCACCATCAGAGCACCACCCGAGCCCGATTAGCCCGGGCCCAAACAACGGCGGTAAGGAAGACACCCTGCTGGATAGACGCGGAGAATACGGCACCAAAACCAAACAAAAATAGAAACCCAGCTGCCTGTTTACACCATATTTTAGACCCATGTTGATCGACTGGTTTATTTGCTGACACGTGTTGTCTGCAATAAAGGAAGACGAAAGGCGTACAACCAGGGGTTCAAATGGACTAGTCGACGGTTACGGGAGTAATAGAGTCACATGTTCGATGACAAGTTACAAGCAGATCGTGGATAGGAGCATTTGACAAGGGCAGTTAAAGAAAGTAATCACAATGGATCGTGTGTCCAGACTATAAAGAAACCGCTCGGTCAAGAACGTGGAGAAGAAAGAGGAGATAACCGCTTGATTCAAATCATTGGAGAGAAATCTGTCAAATTTGAATTTCAAGTCGAAGTGAAGCCTATAAATACAAGAAGAGAAGACAAATTCAAACCCCCACTCAATCGCCCAAAGGCTTCTACTTTTTATCTGTACTTTACATTTCCTGCACTAGGAGTAGCTTGTTATCTTAAAACCGTCTTCTCGATTGTGTATCCATAGTCGACTGACTTCTACTTTGAGGAATAATAAAGTCCATTTTGTTATTCTTCTTCCATTTCCGTTTACTACATTAAGTTTGCTTCCAGAGAAGTCCTGAAATACGGCAAGGAACCAAACTCCACCACCACAAACATCCACATTCCAGCACTTACACCATTCACAGTCGATTCGTCGACTAAAAGAAAAAATAGACAAACAAGTTTTGGCGCTAGAAGGAGGGCTACTTACTAATTTGGAAGTAATGGCTCCAACCACAAGAAAGCAAGGAGACCGACCGACAGAATCTCAGAACGAGGGCTTCGAAGTCCCGAGTGACTCGGTGCATCCTGAACAAAGGATGCCAGAGAATAGCCAAGGAAATGGCTCAAACCTACAGGTTAATGTGCAGAGCCTTTCTAGGCAGTTGGCACAAGTTTTGTCTAATCCGGAAGACGAAGCAGCACAGGAGTTAATTACTCTGTTGCGAAGGGTAGTCGCGCCTCCATCTGTCATAGGTGTCGATGCCAATGGAGTAGTTCACGAGCAAGTGAGTCTCTATGACGTGCCTAGACAGGTCCCTCAACAGGTATATTAAAATCCTACTTTTGAATCAAATTTGAATGTACACAATCAACCATTCGTGGGACCGAATGCTTTAAGGTCTACAGTGAGACCAATCAGTTTTTATCAAAATATCCCGTCTGCATATGAAATTGGGAATACCAGTGGTTATGGCCAAAATGTCAATTTCAGTCATGGTCAGAGCCCCCAAAATGGTCCCATAGGAAATTATACTGTGAGTAACGGCCCGTACCCATACAGTATGGCGCCTAATATGCCAAGTAATGGCAATTATGCGAGTCAAACTGCACAAACTTTGCCAAATAATGGCAACAACAATGGTTCATATGTGCAAGCTATGCCAAATATTGGCAATGGAAATGGGCAAAATATACCTTTTACACAACCATATGTAACACAGAATGTTCCAAATGCTCTTAGAGGCCCAGATTTCGTAAATATTCATAGGGCACAGGATCCCATGAATCTTAACAGAGCACAGGAACCCTTGAATGTGAACAGAGCCCAAATAATGGAAGTTATTCAGGATATGTATGGTCCGGGGCTACGTAGAGTGGAGAAACCCATGTTTAGAAAGCCATACCCACGATGGGTTGATGGTGTTCCTTTGCCACGAAAATACAAAATCCCTGAGTTGTCGCTTTTTAGTGGCACAGAAAACCAGTCGACAATAGAACACGTGGGCAGATTTTGTCTTCAGTTAGGGGAACTTAGTTCTGATGATGTTTTAAAATTGAAATTGTTTCCTCATTCCTTGACAAAAACAGCTTTCACATGGTTTATAAGTTTGCCTGCTAATTCTATCCATACTTGGCAAGATATGGAAGAGCAATTTCATGCTCAATATTTTAGGCACGAACCAGAGGTATCAATTGCTGACTTGGCTAAACTGAAACAAAAGCCAAATGAAACAGCAGAGCAGTTCTTGACCAGATTTAAAAGGTTGAGAAATCAATGCCACTGTAATGTACCAGAAACTGAAATTGTTCGCATAGCCCAAGATGGGCTTGAGTTCAATTTCAAAAAGCAGTTTAATGGATCTAATTTTAAAGATCTGTTTGAACTTTCAATGAGAGCTTCTCAGTTTGAGGCAATCCTTCAAGAAGAGGAACAGCTGAAAAACACATCTTTGGGAACATATTACCAAGATGTAGAAGGAGATATTGAAATCGATGCAGCACAAGTCATTGGCAAAAATCCTATAGTTTGTGACACATTGATTAAGACTGAGAAACCAATGAACATGCCCTCATCTCAACCCAATAGGCGTGGGGGGCAAGCAAACTATAGACAGTACTCTTTTGATTTAGCACAAGCAGATCCAATTTTTGATGAACTGCTGAAACAAAAGTTTATCACTTTAAGTCCTGGACATATTCTTCCTTCTGATAAAGAAAGGAAAGGGAAAGAATATTGTAAGTGGCATAATTCATTCCGACATAATACTAACAATTGTGTTACATTTCGGAATTGTGTGCAGGATTTGATTCAAAAGGGGTTACTGCAGTACGCCAAAGGTGACAAAGAACCTATGGGTATAGATGCCAACCTTTTTCCAAAGATCGAAGTGAACATGGTGACTGCCAGCCTGTCTAAAAGGTTGGGGTCTATAGTCGAAAAGAAGAAACGAGAAGATGAAAACCAAATGGAGACTGATGACGAATTAGCAAAGTCCCATTTCTCGAGGTTCTCGAATGATTACCTCTGTATTCGGTGTGGACATGAGGTCGAGTATGGAGAAGCAATCATGTTGGAAAAAGAGCAGAAGAATGCATTCTCCAAATCTGGGATAAGGTTTAACACCATGGGTGGAAATGACCTCCAGATATATGTTGGGGCAAAGCTAATTTACGAGGGAATAGATCCAGGGCTCTTCAACAGGATAGAGTCAGCGCATTGTTATGGACCAGATGATGGGCCATTCTTGTTCAGAGGGAATCCAGTGGTGCCTGCTAGGCCCGGGGTGCCTTCTCACCAAGATCTGGAAGCAGTGGGATATCAATTTCCCAGTCGAGGGAGATACCCCAACCACAGAGGAGTTGGTCCTAGAAGAGGAATGGGACCCAGAGGTAGAGGTCCCTATGGATATGGGGGGCATCAGCCTAGAATGGTGATGCCACCAAACCAGGGTCATGAAGAGTGGAGTACACTTAGCCATCCCAAGTTCCCTGCAGAAGGCTGGTATACTAAGGTGTCTACTTCACAGAAGAGGAGACTTCAGAGGAAATTTGCAGCTCGAGCGTATGGTGACCCTTGGGATCATGTCTTTGAACCTAGGGGAAGAGCGGAACCCTCCAAAGTTCCGAACATGGTGTGGACCCGAGAGCAAGGGGAGCCCAGTGTACCAAAGCAAGCAACTCCTGGTCTTGGGGGGCAAGACAGCAATCACGAGGTTTCATCTAAGTCGAATGCCCAACCAAGAGGGAAGAAAGAATTGAGGCAGAGTTTGAAGAAAAAGATGGAGGAATTCCAGAAGCTGATAGAGGCTGATGATGATGATCTCCTTGGTGAAGGGTCAGAACAAGAAGACTTTATCAAAGATACCACCCCGTCTCCGCAACAATCTGCAACATTTGGAGAAAGTCTGGCCGCAATACAATTCGGGTCAGTACCTATAAACTTTCAATGCAACATGATTTTAGTCTTGCCCAAACATTTTAGGGCAAAGCCAGACCAGCCTATGGAATTGGCAGGTGATGTAGAATATGCTACCCAATCGACTGTGAAAATAGTAGATGAGGAAGAGCACTCTCATTCACAGTTAATTAAAATTGAAACAGACAAAAGGGGAGACAAAGTTGTGGTCCTTAGGTCTCCTGATGATGCCTCAACAAGGCATTTGAAACCGTTGTACGTCAAGGTCCACATGAATGGCCAGCCTGTCTCAAAAGTGCTAGTCGATAATGGGGCAGTGGTGAATATTTTGCCTTCTCGAATGATGAGGTTGTTAAACAAAACTAGCAATGACTTAATCCCAACAGAAGTTACCGTTGGGAATTTTGCCGGAGGTTGTTCTCCTGCTAAAGGAGTCATATCTCTACAACTGCAACTTGGAACAAGGAAAATGAATACAACATTTTTTGTAGTCGATTCATCATCCAACTATAATGCCTTATTAGGCAGGGATTGGATTCATATAAATGGCTGTGTACCGTCTTCTTTGCATCAGGCTTTGATCTTTCTGAAGCATGGAGAAGCAGCAGGAACGGAGGCAAGTGCTTTTGCCCCAACCAGACCACGCAAGCGAAGAATGTTGAAGAAGAAGAGGGTCACGTTCCATTACAGGGTAGACTTCTGGGATACCATCCGGAACGATTGATGGAAAAATCGGACCCAAAGTGCAGCGAGAGCTAACACTCTCGTCAGGAATCAAAACTTGGGCGTGCTGGGTCGCCTCACCGAGAAAAGAGTCAGGGAAGCGAGGAACGTCCGTTATCGTCGGCTCATTGGATGGGCTTTCAGCAGGAACGTCAGGAATCTTCGATTTCATCTTTGGAGCCATGAGGGGTTCTGTGATTTCGGAGACTCAAAGTAATGAGAATGTCGTGCACTCGTGCCCTAGAAATTCAAAGTACTCTGCTTTATATAGGCGGGGAATACTAGGGATTATTTACCTAAGTTAGTTTTTAACTCAGGTAAATAGGGGGGCATTGTTTACACCATATTTTAGACCCATGTTGATCGACTGGTTTATTTGCTGACACGTGTTGTCTGCAATAAAGGAAGACGAAAGGCGTACAACCAGGGGTTCAAATGGACTAGTCGACGGTTACGGGAGTAATAGAGTCACATGTTCGATGACAAGTTACAAGCAGATCGTGGATAGGAGCATTTGACAAGGGCAGATAAAGAAAGTAATCACAATGGATCGTGTGTCCAGACTATAAAGAAACCGCTCGGTCAAGAACGTGGAGAAGAAAGAGGAGATAACCGCTTGATTCAAATCATTGGAGAGAAATCTGCCAAATTTGAATTTCAAGTCGAAGTGAAGCCTATAAATACAAGAAGAGAAGACAAATTCAAACCCCCACTCAATCACCCAAAGGCTTCTACTTTTTATCTGTACTTTACATTTCCTGCACTAGGAGTAGCTTGTTATCTTAAAACCGTCTTCTCGATTGTGTATCCATAGTCGACTGACTTCTACTTTGAGGAATAATAAAGTCCATTTTGTTATTCTTCTTCCATTTCCGTTCACTGCATTAAGTTTGCTTCCAGAGAAGTCCTGAAATACGGCAAGGAACCAAACTCCACCACCACAAACATCCACATTCCAGCACTTACACCATTCACAGTCGATTCGTCGACTAAGAGAAAAAATAGACAATCACTGCCCTACTTGCCGACCACTGAAGACCGATCTACCAAATCAGCCCGCTGTAACCACTGCCTTCGCTGAGACCAAACACCACCACCGAGCACCACCTAGAAGCTCTCCCCCCAAGCCCAAACTGGCGACAAGAAGTCGGCCGGCCGAAGGCAGTCGCGGGAAGCCCACTGAAACGAACACCAAGCCAATTGTAAGGTCGACTTTTTCTTTGCAAATCCCATGACAAACACACTCATTTTATTTGTATCCCATGACAATCACTCCAGAATCAGTACTAGTTAAAAGTTACTTCTGATTTTGCCAACAAAATTTTTTACCACACCCGAATACACATCACTCACACGCCCACACTAACATGCATGATGAGTCCCGCATGCACTAGACTGACTGTGGAATGTGTGAAACCCGCCACTTATGTGATGAGTGGGTGCGTAATTAAATGGGTGTGGTGCTAGCTAGCATATCTCTCTTTTTTTTTTTTTTGAATCGGCAACAAAATTTATTATAAACTCGACAAATGGTACATTGATGGTTTAGGAAGCCAAATATAAGCCTCAATAAGAAAATGAGGACATATAATATATATGGCTGAAAACAAAAGACAAAAAGAAAGATTACATCCAACTCTAAATTCAAAATAATACTCCAAAAGAGTAAATGCATCTTGAGGTTGAAAGAGCTGGCAGCAAAGCAAATGAGATCGATGAAATCCAACATGGCGGCAAAACTTCTTTCTTCCTATCATAGGCAGATCTATTATGAAAACTTGATCAATTAACTTCCATGGGGACACATCTTTCTTTCCATTCTAGTGCACCCCACTCTTTCACCAATGGCCTTGATTTCATTGAAGTCCCCACCAATGCACCATGATATGATCAGAGATATTTTTTTTTTTTTCGGCAAAAATAAATTTCATTAACTCATAACACAAAATACAGAGATAATAGGAGTTTGGGAACACCGGCCTGACCACCCAAGACCCTATTCTCCAAACCACACGGAAGAAACTGATTTCGACCCAACAGACTGAACCCAAATCAGGAGGAAAAATCCTAAAAAATCCAAATGTTGGTAAGGAACCAACCCAGCACCCATTGGGACAAAGCCCAGAACACCTATTGGGACAACCCCATAACACCTTTTGGGTCAAGCCCACCTAAGAGGCCGAAGCCCAAACACCCCAAAAGAGTCTAAATACTCAAATCAATACATAAACAACTCATTAATTAAGATCAGAGATTAATGATAGCAAATCCAAATGATTCATGGTTGAGCTGCCCCTTTGGAGTGGAGCAAATCTATTCTTTTGAAGTAGAGCATTATCTCTTTTGCCAAAGCCAAAAAGGCTGTTTTAGAAAACGACATAGGTTTGGTGGGTTTAGGTCTTAGGAACAGAAGTTAAGTGATACTGTATCTATTTCCACTGTTTGTTGTTAAGGCGTTGTCTTGTTTGGGAACACGTGTTAGAGATGATTCTTGTTTTAGGGCTTTGGATCTGGCACGTACGTCAGTGCCGATGATTACGAGGACTAAATTATGCGTTCTTTTAAATATATAAGTCTGTGTAACTTATTTCGGTATTTTTTATATTTTGTAATTTTTCGTTTAGTTTTTCATCGTAATTTTTAAGATTAATCGTTTGTCTTGACGAAACGGATCGAAAAAGTATAAAAATATAGACCGCTATTGAAAAAATTCAAATAAGACAACACTTAAGCTCTAAAAGACAGCTGTAGCAAACTTTTTTTTTTGCTCTTGGTCACAGTTTTATACTTTTTAGATTTTTCTCATCGAGATGGATGATTAATCCAAAAAAAAGCACTCAAATCTAATAAAAATTCAGAAAAGACGAACAAAATACACAAAACGGAAAAAAATTAATTAAGTGAAAGAGACAAACGTGTGTAGAGTTACATAATTAAACTTACATTAATACGCTCACCTAAATTTTGTCTTCTTTTTTGGATGTTTCCTCGTACACACAGAGTATACTACTATAAATACCTAAACCTATGTGCTCGTCTTAGGCACACTTTCTAAGCAATGGAATCACCAAAGGCATTGGGCTTAGGTAGTTCACTGATGAGTGTTCAGGAGCTTGCCAAAGAGCCTATGTTTGCCATCCCACAACCCTACATCCGTTCTGAAGAAGAACCTTCAATTCCTTCCCATGGATCTGATTCCCCGCAAACAATACCTGTTATCGACATGAATCGATTAGTATTCGGCCAAACAGATCTTGAAGTAGAGAATTTGCACTTTGCATGCAAAGAATGGGGCTTCTTCCAGGTTTTTCCTCCACCACGTATTGATACTTAATTTTCCGAATCAAGTTTTATATGTATCATGTGTATCAGTGTCAGGATACGTATTTGTATCTTTGAACTGGTTATGTACGTATAAGATTTTATCGGTCAGTACAGTATGTTCGTTACCGAATTATTGGCTCCAAAATCTCAACGGCAATTAACGCATACGTATGAACCGCTTCTATATATATACTTGAAGTATATTTGTAGATCGATGTAATAAGATGAGTGTGTGTGCATGAAAGGAAGAGATATATATATTTCATTCTCTATAGCTTAACATAATGATTGATGTGGTGATGATGTCAATTTGCAGTTGGTGAACCATGGAGTTGAATCTTCAGTGGTGGAGAAACTGAGAAATGAAATTCAAGAATTCTACAAGCTCCCTTTGGAAGAGAAAATGATATACAAGTGTAAGGAAGGTGATGCTGAAGGGTATGGACAAACCATACTCAAGAATGAAAATCAAACAGTTGACTGGGAAGATAGATTTTACATGATCACCAACCCTGTCCATAGAAGGAAGGCTCACCTAATCCCAGAGCTCCCTTCATCACTTAGGTGCTCTCTCTCTCTCTCTCTCTCTCTCTCTCTCTCTCTCTCTGTGTGGTGGAAGCTCCATATGTGCATATGTTATAAGCTTGCAGAAGGAATCAAGCTACTCGAGTTCAACTGATCATATATATGATGAATATATACATGCTTTTGTGTAAAATCTTATTTTGGTTTTTCCATGCAGGGAAGCCTTGGAGTCTTACATCTGTGAGTTGCAGAAGCTTGGCATGCCACTTTTAGGGATGATTGGGAAGGCTCTAAATATAGGCAAGGGAGAAATGGAGGAGTTGTTTGAAGATGGGTTGCAGTCAGTGAGAATGACATACTACCCTCCATGTCCGCAGCCAGAAAAGGTGATGGGTCGTAAGGCCCATACTGATGCCGCCGGCATCACCATAATTCTCCAAATCAATGGCGTCCAAGGATTGCAAGTTAAAAGAGATGGGAGTTGGATTCCTGTCAATGTCCTCCCGGATGCCTTTGTTGTTAATGTGGGAGATGTCCTAGAGGTGAGATGAGATGCCTTTGTTTTTAAGTTTGAAAATTGCACGTAGTTTCTTAGGGGACTAATTTTGTGGGACGGATGGAGTATATAGAAAGGAGTGGAAATTAATTACCGTGGCAGACAAGGTAGTATATATACAGAGAAAAAATAGTTCTCCCTTTGTCCCTTTTAAGTATCCAGTTTCGTAATTCTAACTTATTAAGGAGATATCATCATTATACCTTCACATCAACTTTTGCCTCCATTTTCCAAAATTACTCTCCACTTTTATCCATTAACTCGTCACCCATTAACTTTTCCGAAGAACAAAATCATAATTGAACAAAGTTTTAGCCAATAAATTTTTAAAACAGACACATATTAAGGGACAATTCAAAATAGAATACTTTCTAATTTGGGGACGGGGGAGTACAACATTTTACGAAGTTTAAGTACTCTTTCCATTTTCATCTTGTGTTGCAGATATTCAGCAATGGACTCTACAAGAGCGTTGAGCACAGGGCAACTGTGAATTCGGAGAAGGAGAGAATATCCATTGCCATGTTTTTCAATCAAAACTTCCAGTCAGAGGTTGGACCTGCACCCACCCTTTTGAACCCACAAAACCCTCCACTGTTCAAAAGGGTTGGAATGGAAAGTTTTTTCAGGGATTTCTATTCTCGCAATCTTAAAGCAAATGAGAGGAGCTGAAAATGGAGTTGACAAACGCTTATGTGATCATGGTTACCAGTTGCTGCTGGAGTACTACTTGTCTTCTAAAAATAAAAGAAAAACAAAATCTTGGTGTGCTTTACTAAAATAAAGTATCGTAAGTCCTTCCTTTGATGGAGCATTTCTCTTCTCTCCCAGTCCGGTGTCGTCCTCCCCAGGTTCTGGTCTTCCTAGATCTGGTGAAAATAAAACTAGGTTAGTTTGATTCTGTGGGTTTTGTTGGGGTTTCGTTCATTGGTTTTGGGATCCGGTTGTCGGAATGCTTCCTGTACCCGCCGAGGTCGCGAGGGCTTGCCGGCTATCCTCGATGTCTGCTTGTTATCGTCTAGGAGGTTGATGCTGGCTGATAATCAAGAGATCGCCGTGTTGGTTTGTGAAATTCTGAGTTAAAGCTTGTAAATCTAGACCTCTTAGTTATTGTCTCTGTTTGGAATAGATAATTATCTTTGGTTGTTTTGTTTGATGTATACTTATTTCATATAATGAAATCTCCTTGCTACCATTTTGGGGGGGGGGGAAGTCCTACCTTTTCTAATTCGAAATTAAGGACAAAACTAATTAGTTCGCCAACTACTATATAATACAGTACTAGAGGCCAGAAAATAGTCTCTGGCAATAGACAAACAAATGTCATGTTCAAAAAAAAAATAGCCAACTCCACATGTTTCCTAGTAAAAACGTGCCCAATGATGATGACAGGGTTGGCAAGAAGATTCGGAAAGCATTGGGCTAGGAGATGGATTGGGTAATATGGGGACAGGGGTTCTTGGTTCATGTGACTTTGGTCCAAAAACAAAAAAAAAAAATTCTCAAAGAATTGGCAACCTCATAACCTCATTTGATGTTTGTCAAGAAAGAAAAGCCCATGTTAAAAGATTCTACTACTGCCTGTTAGGTGACTCACATGAACCCAAACTGTGAACTTCTATTCAACAGGTCTCTCATAGTGAGCAAAAAAAAATTCCACTCTTCTGGTGTGCAAAAAACATACAACTCAGAGAGAGAGAGAGAGAGAGAGAGAGAGAGAGAGAGAGAGAGAGAGAGAGAGAGAGAGAGAGAGAGAGAGAGAGAGAGAGAGAGAGAGAGAGAGAGAGAGAGAGAGAGAATTATTTGGTGAGTTCTGTAGAGTGTAGAGTCCTGTTTTCTTTCAGTAGAGAGAGAGAGAGAGAATTATTTGGTGCATGAGTTCTGTAGAGTGTAGAGTCCTGTTTTCTTTCAGTTAATTTTCTGATTACTTCTCAATTTAACTAATTATGCCATTAGCAAGGTCCCATAATCCTTTTAGCCTTGTGTAGTAGGCTGCAACGGTCATCAAATCTTGGCTGACCAAAAAAAAAACAGTCATCTGATCTTGAGTGCGATGTCCCTCTCAATTGGAAAATGCTAGGAGCATTGCTTTGAGAAAAACGATCACGAAGGTCTTCCCATACCTCCTGGGCAGTGATTGAATATATGACGCTGTCTGCAAGATCCGATGTGAGTGAATTGAGGATCCAGGAGAGGATCATATCGTTGCATCTTTTCCACGATGCATAGTCGTCTGATTTGGTCTTGGCAGGAGGCGCAGCGATGGTACCATCTACAAAACCCAACTTGGATTTGGCGTTCAAAGAGATGGTCATGGCTCTACACCAGGTAGAATAATTATCCCCATTGAGAGGCTTAATTGGAAACAAGCACCATTCCGGAATGGTCTGAATGATGGATAAAATAAGGATTGGTGGCATCAGACTTGCCTCCACTCGAAGATTGCTCGTTCACCACGATGATGGGAAACGATGAAAAAAAAGGCAGAAGAAAAAGAGGGCAGAGATCTAGGGTTTCGTTCCCTGCTCTGATACCATGTAAAGTAAGAAAGAAATATTTGCCTTGTATATTTTATTGAATCAGAGTATGCAACTTTATTATTTTATTGAATCAGCGTATGCAACTTTATAAAGAGATTTCCTACAATTGTGCTAATCTATTCTAGGCAATCTAAATATAATCGGAATCTAAAGATTTTACTGCAAATACAATACAATCTATCCCATGAATATCGGGATATCATTGATCTTCTCAACATATGTATATATCCATCTTATCACTTTCGAGGCCATGTTATCAATGTAGATCGTATGGAGACATGTCAGACAAAGAGTAAGTGGAGAATTAAATTAAAGAATGAAGAAACAAAACAAGTCAAGAGGATGGGCAAAGAATTGTCGGTTGATTCTGATCGAAGAGCGTATTGACTTCATACATTCACCAAAAATACAACAAAAGACATTAATTAATTAATAATATAGGACATAACAAATGCATATTAGGCTGTCGAAATGTGTACATTTCGGCACTTATCAAGGGCCGACAGTAAAAATAGAGCCCCAAAATCAATATCCTTTTATGGGAGTGGTTTTTTGGTTTTAGTGGGCAACATAATGCCATGGGAGTTTGGAAGTGGAAGTCAGAGGGAAATGACTTCCACCTTGTTCGGTTCCTAGTTTAGTTTTGTTTTAGTTTTGTTTTCCAATCATTACCCTATTTTTTTCTTCAATCATTACCCTATTTCTCCAATTATTACTTTCTCATCTCTCTCTATCTCTCTCCAATCATTACCCATATCTTCAATCATTACCCTATTTCTCTCTCCACCTACTACCAAAACTAAACTAAACTAAACTCTCAACCAAACAGAGCCTTCGGTGTCTCTCCTCTTTTTGAAGAAACCGTAACTTTTGGTATAATAAAACTAGGCAAATGCTAAAAGGTGCCCCTAGGGCACAAGTTTGGAGCACAAGATTACGGTTCTTTAAGTACTTTAATTACATTGTTTATACCCATTCCAAGATCTACTAATAATGACATTGAAAATATAAACCACACAATCAAAAGAGGTCAAATAATATTTTGATTGACAAAAATGACCATGACTCTTCATATCCATCTAATTTTTACTTGAGAAAAACAAGAGTGCCGCCATTTCTTTTTCTACTCCTATTAGAGACAAATGCTCAATATGGCAGCCAACAAAACGAGGGGGAAAAAAAAAAAAGAGGAGGGGGGGGGGGGGGGGCTCAACGGTGTTTGCCAACCAATTGTTCTCAAATCCGTTCAAAAGAAAACCAAGTATTCTCAAGTAGTCAAGTGGATTGTGCAAGGGTGCTAGGCACAATTTTACTATACGTCCGGACAAAAAAAAAAATTTCACTTGTTCACAAAAGAAGAAGAAAATCACTTTGAGCGACATAGGATTGAATCCTATATTTTTTGTGATGTATTAGAAATTGGAGTTTTTGTCAATTTTCATTTTTGTTATCTCACCTGATTTTTTGTACGGTTGTTCTGCAACTATAATTTTTTCTTCTCTCTTTTAGATGTCGAAAATTGAGACTCATAGATTTTTATTTAATTGTTTGCGGTAGTATTATCCAATTGATAATTTTCCATATTATAAAGATATTATTCTGTTTGTTACTGGTTTTTTTCCAGATACATTATCAAAACTATCGAATCTGTTGTCGAAGGGTCATTGTTCAAATTAACAAAACTTTTTCTTGTTTTGTTTCGAAAACAAGTTACAGCTAACTAACAAAAAATTATTTAAGCCCACCCCGCCATTGTTCTGTTTGTGCTGAAAAATTCTCCTACCAAAATTTTTTTTATAAAGGAAATGAGGGTGTAATATTGTCATTACAAAAAGGTACTATTATAAACATTTATGACTAGTATAGAGAATAGTGATAGAAAATGATGTTTGTTGAGTTCTCATAAACACAATTCATCAATGTGAGTATATTAATTACACCTAAACCATTGCCCCAGGGGCACCTATTAGCGGGACCGATAAAACTATTATGAGCATAACTAAAACTATTATAAGTATAACCAAAACTATTACAAAGCATAACCAGAAGGTCCAGAATCATAACAAGGCATAACTTGGTTGGTTATACCTTAGTTGGTTTTTGGTTATGCATTGTTATGATTCTATTATACTTGTAATGGTTTTGGTTATGCTTGTAATTATTCAGTTATGCTAAAAATTATAATGTCTCTAAAACGAGGGGATCCAAAAGGAGGAGAGACACCTAAGTCGTTCCCAAGTCAGAGTGGGCCAGTTTGTTTTGATCGTGGAGGTAAACTGGTGCGGGTATGGAAGTGGAATTAGTAAAACTGACGTGGGGGAATGCACGTGGGGCCGGGTTTTTCGTTTGTGCTTGGGTGGGATAGGTGTATGTGGTGGGTATTTTCATTGTATAAAAAAAGTGTAAAATCTAGGAATTAAGAATTGAGGAATTTGAGGCAATTGGGATTCAGTCCTTTCACATTAGTATATATATATATATATATATATATATATATATATATATATATATATATATATATATATATATATATATATATATATATATTAATAGATAGATAGATACTCGCGATGTGGCACTCCCATATTAGCGGTCATTTTTTGGTACAAATACAAAAATAATAAAATATTCTGGCGACGGTTAAGTGACAGTTTGTCAAGAAATTAATTTAGTCAAAATATTCTAGGATACTAGAAATTAATTTTGTCAACTGCTCCTTTAAAACCTCTCCTACAGCAAGCCAAACAAAAAACCACTCAATCATTCAAAGAGAGAGAGAGAGAGATATTTGAACCTGCATGCCTTTGTAGGTTCTATTGGAGGAGTTGAAGGAAGCAATGGAAGCATTCGAAAGGAGCTCCCCTTCTTGTACCTTGTGTCCAAGAACTGGCCAAAGAATCACCGACCGCAGTCCCAGCCTGATATATTTGGCCTGATCAAGATCCTCCGATAACATCATATTCTTTACTTCCCGATGTCCCCATAATCGACATGGAGAAATTGCTTTCTGGAGATCAGATGGAATTGAAGAAGCTGGACTCTGCATGTAAAGAGTGGGGATTCTTCCTGGTACTGAATATACCTCAAATAACATAAGGATGCTGATTTTGGCGCTCCACTTTCGTACGCAGACATCTTTTAACTTCACGTTAAAAGTGGAACGCTTGTATACAAAAGTGGAGCGCGAAAATCAATTAACGTAAATGTACCCAAAACATATGCCAGCTTAAAAGTACGATAGTTTGCTGCTGACTTATCTCTAAGGAAAAATAAGAAACAAGAAACCAATTTTTAACACCCAAATACATGATCAATTGAGAGTAACAAAAAGCGAAACTAGATACAATTCATCCATCAGGCCGCTCTAAGCCGGCTTATCATATCACAACTGGTTTTCTTGTCAAACTGCAACTTCCATTTTTAAAGTCCACTGACGACTGAACACATAAAAAATGAAACGGACGGCTGTGATTGCGCAATTGTTCACAGAGCCTCCGTGAAAAAGTTTATCTCCTCATTTTAAACTGAACAAACTTGAAATAATTAACAATACAATCACTGAAAAGAACGAAATGTGTTGCAGTTAATAAACCATGGAGTGAGCTCTGCGTTACTGGAGAAAGCGAAAATGGAGATCAACGAATTCTTTAACCTCCCTGTTAGGAAAAATATAACCATAGTGCGGAAGCGGGTGGTTCGGATTACCTTGCGAACTTTAACCGAACCGGACCTTTGTGTGGATGGATTACGAACTCTCGATCACGTACCAAAACAGCGACAAATTCCTGCGATGGAGTGATACTACGAGGATCGAGTATCACCCTCAATTCCACGGTGCAAAAGCTCGGATTGCTCATTAATGGTAGAGAGAACTATCGAAGAGAGAGAGTTCCTCATAACTCTATACTTTCTGTATACCTCTGATGTATCTCATTGTGTATCTCTTTATGAACATCCTGCAGGAAATAAATAGAGAGAGAGCATCCTAGATGCTTTAGAAGTCTTCTAATCCTAAGAGATTAGAATTACTTCAACTTCTCCTATCTTATCTCTATGACAAGATAGAACTCTCTAATTAATGGGTCACCGGGTCATGCCCACATGGGCGACCCGATTTGGTCCCGGACCGGTCCAAATTCCAACATCTCCCACTCGTCTATGCATGGGCATGACAAGTTGTATTAATCTCTCTTCCATCTACCCAACTAAGAAGCAAACTCATACGCGCTAATGAACCGTGCGATCGCTGGAGCACCTGCAAGTGGGAGCTCTATACTAGAAACTCTGTAAGAGTCAGCATAGAGACATCAACCCATAAGAGTGTCTCATGTACCCTGAATCCATTTAGTTACACCGGACTAAGCATCTTTAATCCTTCCAAAAAGCATGCTTGACCCCCCAACATCATGCACTCTATATTCACACCCGATCCGCTTCCCAATAGAGCGACCTGAGTTGTCGACAATGAATATATTGCAAGGGTGTACTACTAAATGATCCTCTTTTCGCCCTCATGCCACTTCATTTTAACCTCGCTGCTTTCCCAGACATGCTCCATGGGACCCTGACATTTCGTGATCTTAGGTAGTCAAGCTAGAGTAGCAACACAAAGTCTCTACTACATGACATAGTCAAAAATCAAAGAGCACCTTTAATATATATGCAGTCACCTTATCTAAATGACTACTCAGACTTACACAGTGAGGAAACAAGGATCCATTCACTCACCTCTAAAATAAATGACCGCCAAGCACATGTAGTATGAATACATGCTACGGTGGAGTTACTTTTCCAAAAAGCGACGTCATACTCCCAAACACCATACAGACCTTAGTCTAGTCGCTACCTAGCGCCCAACTTGAGTTCTCAGATAGCAAGCCATCATGTTGCTATACGAGTCCTCACATCTGGCTAACAAAGACAGGTTAATCTCAAGATAGGGGGAACTATCTGAAATTGGTCTCTTGCTAATAGACCTTATCTTGGTTCCAACCAAGGCGACATATGGTGGGTATGTCTGATTCTACTTGTCAGACTATATCACAGGTCCAACCTGTATATCTTACTACCCATCCGTCTCATCTTCGCTCGCTATCTCAAGCGCCGAAGGCGATTACTCGTGTGAGTGAGCCAATCTAACCTGCTGACATCAATCTTTTAATTCTGTATGTATTGTTCAATAAACAATTATCCAAATTGCAACAATAATAAGCTAATATTAAGTGCACAAATGGCATAAATATCCCATAAATCTGAAAGAAGTGATTACTAAAATTAATAAATAAAACACATCTATCATCATCTACGCAGTCCTAAAGCCTTATCATAAGTCTCAAAAGCCCCACTAGCAATGGGCTTAGCCCCACTAGCAATGGGTTTAGACAAAGGGCATACAACTATATATGCGACTCGTAGCAATGTGTTTTATAATCACTTTCTTTTTGCGCAACAATATCTTTGACCCAACAAGGAATAGATTCACACTCTGGAAGCAAAGCATATAATCAATAGTCCATCAGAGATATCCTAATATCCTCTCGACTGCTTGCCAACGATCACGACCAAGATTTGACCAATAACTATTTATAAGCTGCCAACGGTACTTGAATAGGGCACGTGGGCCATCAGTTCCAATTCTTTAGGAGTTTTAGGTTCCATGTTAAGCCTAAGTCTCGCCTTTAACTATAGAAGTGTCTATGAGTTTGCAGCTTTGTCTCTGAAATCGTTCTAAAAACATTCTTAAAGAAAGAATATTCCTAGAAGGATCCCTTAATATCTCAACTCTGAGCACATAGCTTGCTTTGCCCATTCCTTCATCCCATAGGTGAAGGAAAACCACAACTTTGTGGTGACAACATCTCTTAGTCATTCCAACCACCTAAAAATTAATGTCATCAACATAGAATGACAATATCAAGAAACTATTTTTGGACCGTCTCATATGCACGCAATGGCCTTCATTGATCATCGTAAACCCAAATGGCTCGATGAAATCTCAGGTACCACTGCCTGAATGATTGTTTTAGGCCATAGATAGACCGTTGGAGCTTAATTGCAAACTCTGCGCTCCTAGCCTATTGCCTAAACGTCCATCTAAAATAGTTCTAAGGCTAGAGTAACTTCAACACTAGACGAGTCTTATTGCTCAGTATGGGACCATCTGCTTTGCGTTTGATCTTAAGAACCCATTTGTTCCCAATGATCTTGCACCCAAGCTCAAGATCGACCAAGTCCCAGACAAGGTTTATCTTTATAAACTCCATTTCATCTTACATTGCAGCTATCCATTCCTTACTAGCAGGCGATAAAGGAGTTTCTCCCACTGTTTTGGGCTCTCCTTAATCTTCAGGAGCAATCATGACAAACTCCCCCTCAATCTCAAACAGACGACGAGGGATGATTCAATGTTTGCTCTATGCCTAAGAGGATCTTGAGAATCCATTAGATCTAATCCATGATTAAGCAAGTCGCTCCCACTATCCCCAGGAGGTAGGAGAATTTGTTCCCCATTTTCAACTGGACAATTTGGTGCGCCTCTCGTTGGATTCTCTTTCTTGTAGAATTCTACATCTCTACTAACCTCTCATCTGCTAGGGAAATCCTCCTTGAGGAATCCACATCTCGTAACTCAATTTCAGTTACACTTCCATCAGGTTGCTGGCCAATAAACACATAGCACTTAGAGTGCTCATTGTAACGCATAAAAAAGCATTACTCACCTCTAATACTTAATTTCCCACACATAGGAGAAGTACTACGTGTTTGAGTAGCCAAGCCACATGGCCGCAAAATTACCCTCATTAGGTTTTCGCTGGTCCATTGCTCATATAGGATGGAAGGTACTAATCTGGTAGGCACACAGTTATGGATGTAGGCCGCAAAATTTAATAATGCATCTCCTCAATACAAAATTGGAAGATTAAGGCTGCGCCATCATCGACTTAACCATATCTAGCAACATATGATTCCTTTTCTCCACTACACTGTTTTGTTGCGAAGTACAAGGAATTGTTAATTGCCCTTACGTTGAGCCACAAATGTCTAAACGGATAAGTTGGTAATGGAACAAATGCCTTTATGGTTTTCTGAATGATTTTCTAATTGCTTTTCTTGTTGGGCAATGGACACAAATGGGCAGGTTGACTAACAAATCCCCCTCTTGCCCAATGTGACCTAATCTAGAATGCCATTTAACAGAATCAACATCAACAGAAGATGTAATAAAGCAAGTAGAATCACTAGCATTATTATTAAAATTTAAATTAATAACATCTAGTATCATCAAACCATCCAAAACCATAATATTAAATTATACCCAAATCAATCCTCACTAAGCTACTCTCAAACAGAAATAAAAACCTAGACTCATCATGCTAGTGACTAATAACAAGTTCCGTCAAATTCCTGAAGCTAAAGTACTTCATGAAAAACCAAGGTGCGCCCATGTCGCATGTCCAGTTTGCCAACGCCCAGCACTAACACACTAGACTTGTTTCCCATAAAAATTCTTTGGCCTCCAACTGGAATTCGGCGATACTCCACGAACCTATCTTGTTTCCTCGCTAATTGGTTGGTTGCTCCTAAGTCTACAACCCACGAATGAGGAGAATAAGCAACTAAACCTTGACATGTTCCAAAACAGTCAATACGAGAAACAAAAAAAATACGGAGTACCTGCTTAGGCTCAGTGCACTCACGAGCAAAGTGTCCCAACATGTCACAGTAAAAGCACGCCTTTCTGGCCTTGTTTTTGTTACCACTCTTCTTCTTGCCTCTATTGCGCTTAAAAGAACCAGCGCCAATAGGGTTAAGGCCTATAGCAGCTTCTTTCTTAAGGGCGCGTTTAGCCTTCCTTCGCTGGTACCCAGACCTACGAGGGACAGTCTCAACTATGATGCATGAACCAT
The DNA here is from genome assembly GCA_018127125.1 of Rhododendron griersonianum. NCBI lineage: Eukaryota > Viridiplantae > Streptophyta > Magnoliopsida > Ericales > Ericaceae > Rhododendron > Rhododendron griersonianum. Next base: position 31,391,614 of record CM030800.1, read on the forward strand.
TTGGCTCAGCTGCCTCTTGGCGCTTAGCCTTCATGAACCCTGATTTATGTTCATCATCACATTTCAAGTTCGAGACCATCTTAGTCAAGAAGTCGATATCGTATTTCTGTTTGATAGCTTCCCACAGCTTATAAGCAGTCTCATAGTACTCAAACTCACATATCAAATCGTTGTGCATGTTGCGTACCATAGTAAGTCGCGCACACTGATCTTTCTTGAACCATTTTTCAAAGGCCTCAAGATCACGAAGATACTGTGGTGAGTCACTACACTTTGGCTCAACCATCTCATGGTCGAGGGTCTCCAAGACCTCTAGCTCATTAAGGAGAAATTGGATCTCATAGCGCCAAATATTATAGTTGTCGCTTTTCAATTTCTCAACCTGGGTCAAATCAGCTATCACTTTCTTAGCTTCCATTTCAACTCTATCAAAAAAATGCGAATGGGATTATTAATAACAACACAACACAGAATTATTTCGCAGCAAGAATCTAAATTAGAAAATAATAATACCATACATGTCGCAAGATCGAAAACTCGCAAAGCTTATAATCATCTCCTGCGCCTCTAAGTATTTTATTATTATAATTTAATTTAATTCATGCGCAAAATTTCAGTTTTCGGGAAAAATATATATAAATATTTTCTCTACCGAACAACCTCCCACTAGGTATGGCATATCACAAGCATGAAACAAATTTATTATAGTGCATAACACAATTTATGCATTAAAAAGTATTTTTCATGCTATCAAAATGAATAATTTAAACATTCAACAATGCCAAAATTATCCAAACATGCCACATACAACATGTAAAATCGTCCAAAATATTAAACATGCTATTTTCAATATTTTGTACATTTCCAGTTGCTCACATGCAATTATTGTCAATTTTTAGAATTTATTCTAATTCTCCAAGAATAAATAACAAGTAGAAAATGCCAAATAATATCAACATGTACTGGAAAAATACACAACCTACACCAATGAATAGGTACTGAATCCAGGAGGTTGAATCCAAAAATTTATAATTTTTCAGATTTTTATTCTAATTTTTCCAAATTATCAACGGATAGAAAATACAGAATAAAAACAACACATACTGAAAAATTACAACAACCACTCCTATAAATTGGTTCTGATTCCAGGAGGTTAAATCTGAAAATTTATAATTTTCCAGGATTTTATTCTAATTTTCCTGAATTATCAACGAACAGAAAATATAGAATAAAAAAACCATGCTCACTGGAATATTACACCTCATACCCCAAACAATGGGCGACAGTAGCAAAATATGCCACAAAAAATTTGGGTCCCAACGGAGGAGGCACGCATCCCCACTCTCTTATAAACAGAGTTAAAATTTTCATTTTTCTTGTATTTAAAATTCTGAAAAATAATTTATTTTCAGAAAAATAAAATAAATACAGAGAAACATAGGAAATTCAATTTCAAGTTCAGCGGTACTATCGGTTTTTCCATACGACGTCGGTGCAGTGAGGGGTGAATCTCACTCTCTCTCGGTTGAGAGTGAGAGTGTGCAGAATCTGCACTTCATATTCTCCAAAACATACCCAAACTAGGGTTTGCCTTAACTTTTGATCCGTAACTCCAAATCAAGCTTATAATATACCGCTGAAAAACTAGAAACAAGAGCTACACAATGATACAAGTCCCGCATGTTAAATCAAAACACAGAAAAAACACTGTCCAGTCAAAGTTTCGGAAAAACCAACTAGGGTTTGATTTTTCTCACAAACGGTCAATCCAATAACCACGAAACTTTCCAGATATGATATAAATGTTATGGACTATGTTCTGGTAAAATTTGAAGCAATTCCGAGAACTTTTGAAAAATCATGTTTTTCGGACCCATATCCGGCATACACGAAAATCAGTCAATTCGTACGCCTAAAACATGATACATATGGCTATTCAAGTACTAAAGAGCACGAAAACATCCAACTAAGGCTCTGATACCAATGTTAGGAAAAATATAACCATAGTGCGGAAGCGGGTGGTTCGGATTACCTTGCGAACTTTAACCGAACCGGACCTTTGTGTGGATGGATTACGAACTCTCGATCACGTACCAAAACAGCGACAAATTCCTGCGATGGAGTGATACTACGAGGATCGAGTATCACCCTCAATTCCACGGTGCAAAAGCTCGGATTGCTCTTTAATGGTAGAGAGAACTATCGAAGAGAGAGAGTTCCTCATAACCCTATACTTTCTGTATACCTCTGATGTATATCATTGTGTATCTCTTTATGAACATCCTGCAGGAAATAAATAGAGAGAGAGCATCCTAGATGCTTTAGAAGTCTTCTAATCCTAAGAGATTAGAATTACTTCAACTTCTCCTATCTTATCTCTAAGACAAGATAGAACTCTCTAATTAATGGGTCACCGGGTCATGCCCACATGGGCGACCCGATTTGGTCCCGGACCGGCCCAAATTCCAACACTCCCAATGGAAGAAAAGAAGAAATTCTGGCAGGATTCAAAAGATTACGAAGGATTTGGGCAGGCCTTTGTTTTTTCTGAGGAGCAGAAGCTCGATTGGGCAGACATGTTTGCCTTGACTACACTTCCAACCCATTTGAGAAAACCCCACCTTTTTCCCAAGCTTCCACTCCCCTTCAGGTATTCATCTATCTATCTATCTATACATACATAAATATGTACCCACATGCAAGGGCGGAGTCAGGATTCGGACGGGGTGATACCGTTCAATGAAAATCTAAATTACATGTTATGCGAAAAAATACAGAAAAAAAAATTAAGTGTGTAATCGTATAATTAGGTTATGTTGTGGGCTTTTTACCGTATTTGTATAAAGTATTGGTTTTTTTATACCCGTAAATACCTAGTCGAACCACATTAATCTACAAACAAAATTATGTGGTCATGGAAAATTTTAATTTCCAAATGGGTCATATTCCTTTCTGATTTGTGGGAAAAATTACAAATCTTGTAAAGACTTGTGCAACTAGAGAGAGGGGGGGGAGAGTGTGTTATTGAAAACAAGGAAAAAACATAGGGGGCCGATGGATTCGAACCCTGGTCCCTTTCACCATACAAATTAAAAAGCATTTGACCACTCTACCAAGATGCCGGCCGTGTAGGATTTTTCAAGTTTTTATATTTAACCTGATTATGTGTAATAATATTTTATTTTTTTTTGGAACCGGGGGTGGCACGTGCCACCTCCCCCCACATACTAGCTCCGTCCCTGCCCACATGTGTATATGGATACCTATGGGTACGTCTATAGATAAACACGCACAAATGCATATGAACTTGTACTTGCATATTGTGAGAGGGCATACATATTCCCCCCCGAAAAACAGAACTATCCTCAACATATTTTGGACGGCATATTGACGTGTCATACAAAGTCAAAAATAAATTTATAGAAACTGAGATTTAACAACTACTCAGAGAATAGTTGCTAAGTCTAAATATCAATCCTCAGGGACAGTATAGCTAAGTAACGCTAACTTCGATTAATTTCTAGATTAATTCAGAAGGAAAAAAGTTTGATTTTTGGGAACTACTCTAGATTAAGAAAAAAAAAATTAAATTAAAAGTTCGAGAAATAGATGGAGAAAGTATCTAGGGTTTCGAATCCACTCCGATCACGTAACTAATACATGCATAGGTTAGGTTAATTAATCGAATCAGAAGGGATTATTGCTAGGGCTTTCAATCCCTTTCGATAATTGTCAAGAAAATAATTGAGTTGTTAAAAGGCATGAATTATCCCACAGCACAGACTGTTAGCACGGTCTGGCCACCTAACGGCACAATCAATGAAAACCATTACATGCATGCAAAACTACGTATTTGAAATCCGGATACAAATACTCAATAGATAGGAAGAAATAAAATCCATTCGTTCAATTGGAACGAAAAGAATTTTTAGTCTTACAATCAATTCATATAAAAAACCTAAAACCTACGCATAAAAGAAGCTTTACGCAGAGTTTCATCTTCCTCCTAGATGAGGGATGTCATGAAATCGTGTGGGACACACGTGCAGAGTACTACTGTATTTGGTAATTAGATACAGTACGATTAAGAGTTTATTAATGACGCCACTCGAAATAAAAGAGTTTATTAATGACGAAATCAAAACAGTTTTTAATTAATTACCTGATATAATATTTCATAAAATAATCTACCTAGGGTGATTAAGGTTTGCAGATTGCACCTGTCCATTTTTCATCATTTAAATCAACGTAAGAAGGTTTTAGTATTTTTTTTTTTTCATTTTTCTTTAATGAGTATGGAGAGTATTCCAGGCTAGCTTGCCGGCAAGTCTGACTAATTAGCTTAGTTTTTTGTTTTTTTACAACAAAGAGAACTCAATTAGCTTTAGTGTGAATTGTATATTGGGAAAATGACGGCCAATGACGTGTTTTGATAATTAATACCCGCCAAGGACATGATGAGAACATTTGTTAATGCCAAAAATGTCCTTCGCGGATATTAATTATCAAAACACGTCATTGGCTGTTATTTTCCCTTGTATATTTTAGTGTGTGTTGGAGTAATGTGAATTGTGAACGAGGCTATGTAAAATGTGTATTTTAATTAATTAGTATGTGAACTATGTGGTGAACTATGCAAATTGTGTGTAGTGAGACTATATGAACTTTTTATTTTAGTGTGGCAAGGCTATGTTCACATAGCCAGTTCATATAGCCCAGTTCACATGGGTAGGGGTATTTTTGTCCAAAAATAATATAGGTTAAGACTACTTTAAAAAGATTGGATGAAAATAACATATTCAGGATTGGGATAAAATCAAATCAAAGCTAAAAAAAGGACCGACCTCTAAAAAACCCCAGGATTTAAAGGCATTAATTACTTGAAAGGTCACGGGACTTCTAAATAATCACAAATCAATCACTCCACTTTAAGTAAGCCCTTCGCACTTTAACCCCCAATCTTCTTTTAACTTCTGTTTTTATCCAAAATCATGGACAACGAGCTCGATCTTCCTGTAGACACAAAAAAGACAAAATAATATAAAGTAACATAGATAAATGACTAACAAATGTACTTTGGAGGGCTTAGTGTTTCGGCACTTATCATCACATCTCTCAACTTCCACTTTGCTAGACCCTAGCAAACCAAAACAAATGCAATAAATAAACAGAGTGAGTTGCACTAGAGTTTTCATGCATAAAGTTAGATTTGTTGGGCACCCTTAATGTTGATACAATTGCAAAGAGCTCCAAGATTGCAAGTGAAGGGGTAGCCAAGTAGTAGGCAACATGTACACTCTCATGCATTTGACAATGGTTCGAACCTCACTAATAACATCTAACAATGCTGACTTTCGCCGAGCCAAAAAAAAAAAAAAAGAGCTTTCAAGATTTTCTCATAATCTAACAAGGAAAAAAAAACTAAGAACCGGGATACAAAGTACTGTGGGTATTTTTACAGGTTGTATTTGAACCGACTCTGATGGCCTACTAAGTTTTCCATGCAGAGATACCTTGGACAAAATTATGCTAATGAGTTGAAACATCTCGCCATGAAGATTCTTGATTTCATTTCCAAAGCTCTGAAAATGAAGACAGAGGAGATGAGAGACTTGTTTAAAGACGGGAGGCAAGCAATGAGGATGAATTATTATCCTCCATGCCCACAACCAGAGAAGGTCATCGGTCTCACTCCACACTCAGGTTCCGTCGACCTCACCATCCTCCTCCAAATCAATGAAGTGGAAGGTCTACAGATCAGGAAAGACGGGATGTGGGTTCCCGTTAAACCCCTCCCTGAAACCTTTGTGGTCAACATTGGAGACATTCTAGAGGTAATAACCACACACCTTCAAATCCAATGGGCCCGACCCGAAAATCGAGTATATATATACAGGGAACTTATTACTCATGAGTGATACTGAAAATAATATCCCCCAATCAAGTACAATGCTATTAACGGTTCATGATTCATAGGTCTAAGAGATGGTTTTAGTTCTCAAAATAGAACAACTCTAATTTTGACATACAATCAACACAAGTGGAATTGGAATGCAGAAGTTACTATCGGTGTTATATAATTTTAAATAACACATTTTTTTATTCCTTTTTACATTTAATTTTTTATTTTCCTATGTTACTATTGGTTTTCTTCATGTTTTAGGTTTTTTTGTTTTTTTGTTTGTTTTTTGTTGAAATTTCAGAAAATAATTTCTCTTCTCAAAATTCTAACCGTTAAAAACTAGTCCAATTTGAATATTTCCTTATTTTTTGGTCTTATCTTTTTGTCCCTTTATATTAACTATGAATGCTATTTATTCTTGTGTTTCTTTCCCTACTAAATTTTCAAAACATTTTGCACTCTCCTATATTACCCGGGGGTGCTGTAGTGCACCCCCAGAATTCGGCCCTCCATCTCGACAATGGACGGCTCGGATTTTCATCCGAACAATGGACAGCTAGGATTTATAGGAGCTCAAATTAAATAATCCAAGCCGTCCGCACTAAGATGGACGGTCGGATCAGCCGCACTACACGGTGTAATACGGTGAGTGCACTATAGCCCCTCCCATTCCATTTGTTTAACCTAGATGGGGTAAGACCGTAAGAGGCTTCCCCAATCGCAAGGTAGATACGCCTTATTAATTTAATCTTAACTTCAAGCGCTAAATAAACTGCAAGTCAAAGTTGTGGACGACAAATGCATTATTGATGGTGGCACGTTAATTATTCCAGATGGAGCTTATGCCTCACAATATTTTTACGATGAAGGAAGTGTGCGAAACTTGGATGCTTTAAAGGGTGCCCATTTTTGTGTTCCAAATTATCCTACTAATTAAGTGTCAAACTTACCTTTTTCCGCGGATTGTCACCAACGGAGCTTATCGTAGCATCGAGCATCGAGCGGTAGTGAAATCTAGGAAGGAGAGGCTGTCAATCGCAACAGCTTACAGCCCTGGATACGACGAAGAAATGGGCCCTGCACCGAGTATGGTTACCCCACAAACTCCGGCACTGTTTAGAAGAATTAGGGTTGCCGAGTATTTCAAAGGCTTATTCGCTCGAAAGCTTGATGGGAAATCATATCGCGATGCCATGAGGATTCAAAATCAGAGCCAGGACAGCTGAAACATCAATACCACTAATGTTTTAGAACCCAATCATTTTGAATTTTTGGGGACTAATGTTTAATACTTAATACAATAAAAACTTTGCAATAAATGTGTCACACTTGGTGGCGAGCCCAAACTTATTAATTACCATACCCGTGGGACACGGGTCCTACTCGATTTTATAAAATTGTATTTAATATTCGTACACATTTCAGTAAGCAAAGTTATTAATTGCCCTTGCTTAGCGGTATGGCAGCTAAACAGTAGTGGGATATCCGATAAATTAAGGGGAGTGATTTCACACGTCTCAATCATTGTGTTCCGTAAACCATTCGAACAATGCTACGTACACTCATTGTGTGAGATGAGAAATTTCTCGAGAGTAATCCACACGTCTCAATCATTGTGTTCTGTAAACCAATTGAACAATGCTATGTACATTCCTACCAGTCACTTCTTTATTTTTTTGAAAGGCAGAAGAATTTTATTAATCTCTGAAATCGTTACAAAGTTTAACAACCTACCGGCCACTCATTGACCACATCGCTCTCATATATGTGTCGGCCCCCCACATTTAATCGTGGAATGGATCCCACACATATATGAAAGAGGTGTGGTCGGGAAGTGATCGGTAGGAATGTCCCTATACTTATTGAAACCATTTATATGAAATTGAACAGTGCAAACATCTGCAAGAGAAAGCTAATATAGATCCATTAGTTTGCGTGTCACATGCTATCCTATTTTCTACTCTTTATCCCAGCTGCTTTACCCAACTCCAGCTACTTTATCCTACCTTATACCCTAGCAGTGGCAGCAAGTTGTGTTCCACTTTCTTTCAAAAAGAATTTTTATTAAAAAGAAGGTAATTTCAAGCTCAAAAATTATGTGTTTACGTAAATAATTTTTCTACCAATATGGATCTTTTTTGATAGATCTCATTGAGATCTTTTAAACGGTGCAAAAAAAATTAAAAAATTATTTTTTATTTTCGTTATATTTGAGTTTGAAATTACCTTCTTTTTTAAAAAGAAGGTTTAGAAAGAAAGCGGAACAGGAATATTGTGTGGCATATATAATCTGACCCACAGATTGATTTTTCCATCCTTTTTGCCAGAGCCACAGATTGGATGACAACTTCCAGCCATAAAAATGGAATTTTCCATCCTTTTCGCCTTACTTGAGTCTTACGATGTGATCACTGAGATAATCCATAAATCCACTATCTTAATTTATGGATTAATATCACAATTAGTTCCCAGCGTTATCTAATTTAGAACGCCATACAAATCAAGACAAACACATAGGCCTCGTTTGATTTGAAGATTAAAACATATGAGATTAATAGTATGTCCTGGGATTAATAATCCCGATAGTCATTGAGGGAACCAAACATGAGATAACTCAGGAATAGGTACACTTAATCCTATCCTAGACATTTAATCCACGAATCAAACACTCAGGAATAGGTACACTTAATCCTATCCTAGACATTTAATCCACGAATCAAACAAGGCCATAAAACAGTAACTTTTTCACCATCACCGTCACTTTTTACGGGACTCTCAATTTTATGTTTTATTGGATTCTTTTCATGTAAACTACTCATACAATATAGAAATTAAGAACACACGTGAAATATGAAAACAAAAAGTCTAGGAACACACCTCCCGGACACAATTGTATCCACAACCGATGTATGTGGATACACGCATGTACTAGGTCTAGCTGAAACTTGAAAACACATGCTTAAATTCACACACCCAGAGAGAGAGAGAGAGAGAGCAAACATCTTTCCTAGCTGCCATACGTGGAACCAAATATGATAAGGCTAGGGGGTTCACTAGAGGTGCCTAATGTCCAAGAGCTGGTGGCTAAGGAGCCTCTCACCACCTTACCACCAAGGTACATCCGTCCTGATCAAGACCCTCCACTACCACTAGCATCTGCTGCAGCTGGCTCCGATTCTTTACCTGAGGTTCCAGTCATCGACTTGGATAGCCTGCTTTGTGGAGATCATGAGGCGGCCAATTCAGAGCTGGAGAAGCTTCACCATGCTTGCAAAGACTGGGGATTCTTTCAGGTTACCTATACCATATAAAACACATCTCTAGAGATCGAGTTAACACATATATGTATGCTCAAATTTTGGAAACCAAGCACAATTTTATTTAGTTGAGGTGTGAATAAAGCTTGAATTTAGATACAAGGTGGAGATCAGCAACCAACCATAGGCAGTGGCGGAGCTATTGTGAGGCTGAGAACCCAGTTTTTTTTTCCCAAAGCAAATAGTTTGCATAAATTCTGTAGATGGTGTATATAAAGGAAACTATAAGATTTCAACAGAAGGCTAATCCTCAGTTTGAGCACATTAAATTAGGGTGAATGATAATGCATGCTGTTGATGTTAGATTTATTCCAATTTTGTGGACTAGCATATATCATTTATGTTAAAAGGTCCGGGATTAGTTCGACTATCAAATATATCGGAGTATTTGTTTAGACCCATTTGGTTAGTGATCACCATTTTGTAATGGGTCATTTTGGTGCACCTAATTTATTAGTATGTATTTTGTTAAGTGTGGGCCTCGTGCTATATGGTTAATTTGGACCCATAATGGGCTGGGCCATTTTATTAGGCACAGGAGGAGTATCCTGCCCTCATCCTATATATATGTGTTTTGGCCCACTAAAAACATATTCTATTGAAAGAGGAAAAGAGGGTAGTGTCTCTCTCTCTCTTGCAAGGAACGACGTTGCACAAGTCCTGCTTTTGGTCCGATCAATCCGCAAAGAAAGGTTAGCTGTTGCACTTGAGGATCATGGCTTCTTCATCTCTAAGAGCATCTCCAATCCAATACTCCATTTGAGAGTATCAAAATAATGTTTTTTACTCATAAAGTGATTATAGAGGAAATTACTATTCATGTTTACACCAACCACAAACCCTCTATTTTTGTCTCTAAAATCACTTTATGAAAAAAAAAAAAAAAAAACCTTTTTTTATACTCTCATGAGAATAAAATTTAAGTAAGAAAAGCAAACAAGGACAAAAATATCTTTTAAAAAGGTGAATAGTGTTTTAGAGATGGTCCTCTATATTTTCTCTCACCCTCTAAATATAGAGTATCAAAATTCAATACTCTCAAATGGAGGAGGGTTGAGAGTATGGGTTGGAGTGGTTTGATACTCTCAAATAGAGATATAGAGTATGGATTGGAGATGCTCTAACAGGTATGAGATTGGGTTTAAGTTATTTCACATGCCATGTTTTGGAGCAAGAAATTAGGGCTTGTAACAGTGAAATTCTAACAATTGGTATCAGAGCTACTTGCTTTTCGATTCATGTGCTGTGATTGCGAATTAGTTTGTGTTTTTCCTCAATTGTTGGTTGATGTACTCTCAGATCGTGTTTCGTCGGAGACCTGTTCGAATTTTTCCCAATTGCCGACTACTGTTTCTCTTCGGCAAATACCAATCAATGTTCTTCTTTTTCTTTAAGGGTTTTTTGTCTCTATGTTACAAATTGGGCTTTAGTTGAGAGCTTTCATTTGTTTAATCCTTGTAAAAGGAAGAAGTGCTGGGACACCTTTCGTGCTCGCGTCGTTTCTCGATTTTTTCCTGTTTAAAGCTTCTCGTGTTTTCGGTTTAAAGCTGCTAGCTGTTGCCGTTTGCAAGCTAATTGGGTGTTCTTGCATAAACAAATAAAACTTTGTTTTATGTTGGTTTTGTCCTTTTCTAACCGATTATGGTTTTGGTTGAGTACCTTGATTAGTTTAGTCTTTGACGTAAAAGAGGTATTTAAACCTTGTGAAAAGATTTTACCACCTGTTGGCATTCATGGTGTGTTGGTGTAACCATGAGAAAGATGGGCTTTCCTCCTTTTGTCATTTGCTAAACTTGTTGACAAATGAATTTTGGTGTTCTTTGTCTATTGTTAAAGGAGAATATGTTTTCTGTGGTGATAATATTAATAATGGCTTTACAAAATTTTGGAGGACTTGATTGGTCTAATCTTTGACGAAAATAAGGGAAGTGGTGAAACCTGTTGACTGTTGCACCTCTCGACACTTCCGTCTTTTCCGTTTCATCCCTTTAAAAGTTGTTTGGATAAACAAATCAAAGTATCATTTTAGATTGGTTTTATAACCATTTTTAAGTGCTAAAGTGGGTAATATTTTTCATCCTTACTGGTTATCAAAATTGTTCTTTGAACGCCGCTTATGTTGATTACGGCGATATTGTTGTGATTAACGAAGGTCCATATAGTCTAGCTATGACTTTACCCTATCGGTAAATCATTGTTTAGAAGGATGCTTTGAACGATAAAGAGAACAATTAACTATATTGTATTTGGTGACTCAATTTACCCTGTCGGTAGTGGGTCATTTTAAGTCGTTATATTTAATTGCTCTGCTTTATCCTACGTAAGAGTCTTACTAGTCTTGTGATTTAAGACTCTAGTAGAACTTTTGTAGCTAGCAATTTGTAGCTAGCAAAGTGAAGAAATTTTTTTGATAAGTCGTTTTTACATGCTTAGTAAAACGTGGGTATTATTTCTTCATCTTTCATTCCTGGTTTATCTCTGCATGTCTGCCATCAAAACACTAAATGAGACCATTTGGGAGGATTGGAATGAGTCGCTTATGGTGAACTTGGCCATTAAGAATTTTGGTTTTGGCTTTAAGGGAGAAAGCACCACCTAAGCCTATTGCTGGAAGTTCCGCTGCCATAAAAGCTTATTATGAAAGGTGGGAGCATTCTAATTGTACTTGTCTCATGATTATGAAATACACTATGGACAAGTCTATTAAGCAATGTGTTCCTGATAATGTGAATGCTAAGGCTGAAGGTTTTTAAAGATAAATGCCTCTTTTGTCATGTTTGTGGCCTCTAATGGATATGGTGCGTTGTATGCTTCACAATTCTTCTTTTCTAGAATTCTTATGGGGCAAAGTACTGAAAATCGCTGCATATATTTTGGATTAAGTGCGTAGCAAATCTGTTCGTAAAACTCCATATCAGCTTTGGGCTGGCAAGAAATCTGGCTTGAGCCATTTTTTTTTTGTGTGTGGGGTCCGCAGTTGAAAAGCTTGATGCTAATACTATTAGCGGATATTTTGTTGGCTATTGCATTGGCTTGAGAAGCTCTAGATTTTATTCCCTCTTCACACTACCAGAATTGTTGAGTCCGATTATGCTGTTTTTCTTGAGGATAAGGTTGATGGTTCTACACCACGCAAGATTGTGTTTTAAGGAGGAGCGTTTGATCTTTCCAGTATCTCTTGTTCCATCACTTGTATTTGTCCCTTCACCAATTGAGCAAGAGGGTGTTCCACATTAAGAACGTAATTTTCCCATGGAACCTATTGTTGATGAGGGTACTTCGGACATTTGGTTGAGAAGATCAGAAAGGGCACGCAGGTCCGCAATCTCGAATAACTACATCTTTTACTTGCAGGAGCATGAATATAATGTTGGTATGTCCTCTAACCCAGTCACTTTTGATGATGCCATTAGTAGCTTTAATTCTCAATATTGGATAGATGCTATGCATGATGAGTTGGCGTCAATGAGCAAAATGAAGTATGGGTTTTTAGTTAAGTTACCTGATGGTTTTGTGGCAAATGGTAAGGAGCACATGATATGCAAACTTAAGAAATCCATTTATGAACTTAAACAAGCTTTGCGAAAATGGTACTTGAAGTTTTGATGAGATTGTCACCTCTTGTGGCTTTAACAAGAACGTTGTATATCAGTGTATATACCTGAAGGTCAGTGGGAGTAGTTATATTTTTCCTTGTCTTGTATGTCGATGACATTCTACTCACTGCTAATGATACTGCACTTTTGACTGAGACGAAGCAATTACTCTTTATGCATTTGATGTGAAGGATCTTGGTGAGGCATCTTATGTTTTGGGTATCCGAATCCTTCGTGATAGAACAAATGGTATTCTTGGCTTGTCTCGGAAAACCTATATTGACAAAATTTTGAGAAGGTTTATCATGCAATATATCATGTTATCTCGGAAAAGCACCTATTGTGAAAGTGTACCAAGGTTTTTGTGCTTACTTACCGACACTCCAATATTCTGAATGTGGTTGGATACACTGATGCTGATTAGCTGGTTGTATAGACGATAGAAATTCCACCTCTGGTTATGTATTTATGATGGCAGATAGAGCTGTATCTTGAAAAGTGTCAAATAGACACTTACAGCTACCTCATCTATGGAGGCAGAGTTCATAGCTTGTTATGAAGCTATTTGTCTTGCATTTCCAGTGCAATTTTGTTTCTTGGGTTTGGAATTGTTGATTCCTTTTTGAAACCACTAAAGATTGCTATTTTGTGATAACTTTGCTGCAGTTTTATAAATGTTGGAACACATTTTCACAGAGCAAATGTTGGCTGACCCACTAACTAAAGGATTAGCTCCTAAAGTGTTTCAAGAGCATGTGACTCATATGGGATTGGTAGAGTCTTCTGTTGTTTTTGCTTAGTGGGAGTTTTGTATATTGTAATCAGCTGCTACTGTGTTAATGGTGTTATTTTTGGTTGATCATACTCTCGAGAATTTAGTATGCATGCTATGATCAATGTTTATTGCCATATTTTGTTGTGCGCGCATTTTGTTAGCCATGGCATTCCTGAGTTTATAGCCATATTTGTTGGGCGCGCAATTTTGTTAATTGTGGCATTATTGGTGCTAGAATCTGAGATATTTTGACCCAATCTCAGTAGGCACAGTGTCTTGGGCAGACACATGGATCTTATTGGTGCTAGAATCTGAGATATTTTGACCCAATCTCAGTAGGCACAGTGTCTTGGGCAGACACATGGATCTTGTGGAAATTGGTGTGATGATCACCTTTTGTATATTTTCCACACCACACTTTAATACTACCATCTGTGTCACGGGTTGTAAGTGTTTGGTTGTGTGCTTTGTATCCTGTCGATGCATTGACTTACATGATTGAATACTTATGTACCCCTTATGGACACAGGAATGGTTTTGGGTGCCGACTCACGTTTGATAGTCCTTGTTGTGGCCACGTATTAGCTAATCCGGATATATGATTGCTTCTATTGTTATAAAGCACTTTTGTGTCTTACATAATGATATATGCTGTCCAAGTGGGAGAATGTTAGATTTATTCCAATTTTGTGGACTAGCATATATCATTTATGTTAAAAGGTCCGGGATTAGTTCGACTATCAAATATATCGGAGTATTTGTTTAGACCCATTTGGTTAGTGATCACCATTTTGTAATGGGTCATTTTGGTGCACCTAATTTATTAGTATGTATTTTATTAAGTGTGGGCCTCGTGCTATATGGTTAATTTGGACCCATAATGGGCTGGGCCATTTTATTAGGCACAGGAGGAGTATCCTGCCCTCATCCTATATATATGTGTTTTGGCCCACTAAAAACATATTCTATTGAAAGAGGAAAAGAGGGTAGTGTCTCTCTCTCTCTCTTGCAAGGAACGACGTTGCACAAGTCCTGCTTTTGGTCCGATCAATCCGCAAAGAAAGGTTAGCTGTTGCACTTGAGGATCATGGCTTCTTCATCTCTAACAGGTATGAGATTGGGTTTAAGTTATTTCACATGCCATGTTTTGGAGCAAGAAATTAGGGCTTGTAACAGTGAAATTCTAACAGTTGAATGATATGACAGCAACAATACTCAATATTGAATATTCAAGTTTTAAAATCGTTCCATAAAAACTCGAATAACTGGATTTTGTTATGGTACCAAAATTTCTTTCATAGTTTGGCCCCCTTCAACTTCGATTCCTGGCTCTGCCACTACTGATCATAGGAATATGCCAATCTAAAGGTACTTATGTGCATAACCCACACAAGTGAAGGACCCCCATAGGACCTGGGATGGGAGCCATTGATTGCTCGCGAGTGCATCGACAACAACAATTTACTTTATCCAGGGAGGAGTTGGAAAGAATAGGAGGGGGTGACCAACCATAGCAACCCAGCCATGATCTTTTAACAGTCGTTATCCACGTGCGACCTAGAACTTGAGCAGAGACATTACAGGCCATAGTCTGATTGCAGTGCCATTTGGCCTAAAGAGTAGAAAATAGGAGCAGAAGAGGATGGGAATCATGCTACTTAGTATACTCTAACACAGAGCCAAAATATGTTTTAAGGGTATACATGTGCTTTTACTTGCAGTCTTGCACGTGGATTTCCCCAAACATGGTCTATCTTTTGCAAGTAAAACAAAATGCAACTCTTCATTGTCTTCAACCTACACGGTTGTACAAACAAGACAATGGAAAACTGCGAATGAGAGTGGTTGGGACGTCTCTTGTCCCCCATTAATCCAATCATGTAGCCGTATTCGGAAGTGCCATCTTCCCAGGGGAGGCTGGTTTCACAGTTTGCCGTCGCCATATTCCATATGTCACTTAGTCAGCCGTTGCTACATTCCATACGTCACTTAGTCATCTCTGCCATGCTCTGGGGTCTGCACCTCCGAAATAAGTGGAGGACTTCATTCGGTGACCTCGCGACCACCCTCTGAACGATCAGAATAAGGTAACGGTAGAAGATAAGTTTCATACTCTACTAATGGATGGGTGGAGGGATGATTCTTCTAAATGGGTTCTGCATACCATCTAGATTCTAGAGTACTGATAATCTCTAATATCAATGAAATCAACTTTTTTCAGTTGAGGAAAACACTTGTTTGTACCTTTTCATTCATAAAGAAATACCAAGCCAGAATCCATAGTTGTCTTTCGTAGAGCTCTAATAGCACGTACTCTCAATTGTTTCGAGTGAATGATCAAGTGCCTCCTAAGAGAGTTATGAGTCCACTTGGTTGTGAAATGTGAATTCACTTGGTTTTTGCAAAGTTATGAAACATCTCCTCCTTAATAAAAATGCCAATTCTCTATGTTGCTAAGCAAGATGTGAAGGAACAAATTTATTACAGTTGATACACCATGGAGTGAGCTCTTCACTGGTGGAGAAACTCAAGTTCGAGATTCAAGAATTCTTCAAACTGCCAATGGAAGAGAAAAAGAAGCTTTGGCAAGAGCCAGGAGACCTAGAGGGATTTGGACAAGCCTTTGTTGTGTCTGAGGAGCAGAAGCTTGATTGGGCTGACCTTTTCTACATGATCACCCTCCCAACTCATATGAGAAAACCTCATCTACTTCCTAATCTCCCTCTCCCATTCAGGTCATCTCTCTCTCTCTCTCTCTCTCTCTCTCTCTCTCTCTCTCTCTCTCTCTCTCTCTCTCTCTCTCTCTCTCTCTCTCTCTCTCTCTCTCTCTCTCTGGGACGTTATCAATTGATTTTGGATTCGATTAACTAGAAAAATGTAGTGTTGCCAACCATGCATTCCACGGTCCATTCTATGATTGATTGTATCCCCTGTAGCCCATTGTTTTAAACCAACTATCAAGTACATATTGGCATCATTCTATGATTGATTGTATCCCCTGTAGCCCATTGTTTTAAACCAACTATCAAGTACATATTGGCATCGGGGTTATCTTAGACTTAGATAGTATTGGATAATACTCTCTCCGTCCCTAAATAAATGTCCGGCTCGCAAATCTAGACCTTTAAAAAAATACAATTTTTTCCTTAGAAAATTCAAACTTTTTTTGATGAACAAGTTCATCTCATATATTAGATAAGAAAACACAGAACAAAAAACAGACACTACCGATCTGGAAATACAAATATAACAAACAAATAAAACAAAACAAAAGTTGCCTGGAACCAAGACATCAGAGTCGAACCCGTCAATCACACTCGTGAAGGGGGGTTGGAGTGGCTAAGTCTGGAGTGGCCAGGTAATCAGGTATAGACACAGAGCGATCTCTTAAATGACCCGTCGCACCAATTTGAGCTCGTTCCCGCCGCAGGCTGAAGCCATCACCGTTGTCGCTGGATTAGTTCCAAGAAACCAGATCTAAAACCCTAGATCTGGCTCCTTTACTCCAAAAATGATAGTGGGAGTGAGAAATCTCATTTCCTTAAGGAGAAAGTCTCAACCATCTCACAACTATGGTAGGAGTCAGGAAAGGAGAGGAGAAAGAGGGATCAGAGGAGACTGGAGAGGGGGACTGAGAGGTTAAGATGCAGAAAGAGAAGAAAAAAAGGGGGGAAAAGGAGGGAGAGCGGGGGGGACTTCCCTATGGCTGTTCTCTCTCTCTCTCGAACTTTCTCAAGAACTCTCACAGGAACTTTTTTCACAATTTGAAAGAACTCATTAATACCTATTGATTTGTGAAAAAAATCTGAATTTATAAGCGAAACAAATGCATCTTTTTAAAGGCCTAGATTTGTGGTCTAGACATTTATTTAGAGACGGAAGGAGTATACAACTACACAAGTAAATATTAGTAAGTCCCAAATCCCGAATTGTATCTGCAAAAAATCTTCCGATGACTAACTTCTAAGGGTTTCGCTAAACAAAATTCCTAGTTTCAATGAAGACACTTTCCTCCCATGCAGAGACACTGTGGAAGCATACTCTCTGGAACTGAAAAACCTTGCCATGAAGATACTTACCCTTATGGCGAAGGCACTAAAAATGAAGGATGAAGACATGAGGAACCTGTTTGGGGAAGGGATGCAATCAATGAGGATGAACTACTACCCTCCATGCCCACAACCAGAGCTAGCCATCGGTCTGTCCGCTCACTCAGATGGCGTCGGGCTCACCATCTTCCTCCAAGTCAATGAAATCGAAGGCCTGCAGATAAAGAAAGATGGAATGTGGATTCCTGTTGTACCACTTCCAGGTGCTTTTATTGTCAACATTGGAGACATGTTGGAGGTAATTATGTGGCTCACTTTGCTCCTGTCATGTTGTCAGTTCAAACAAACTTCTAGCACGCTGTCTTGGCATTGAATTTTGGATGGAATTTCTGTTAATTTCTTTTACTGGAACTAGTGCTTTGCCGACGCGCTACGCGCGTCGGTGTGACATTATAATGTCTAGAAATGCAGTTACAATAGTGAGAAGATTTCATTTACTGGAGATATGTAGTTATTGTCAAGGGAAACAAATGTTTGTCAACTAAAAGCATAATGCGAAACAAGATTGTTCTGCTAATGTAGTGTAAATTTGATATGGTATGATTAATTAAAAGAAACTATTGGGAAGCAGAATTATGCTAACCATATGGATGATTTATATCATCGACCATTTCAGCATATATTTTGCATGCAATATTCCCATTGTGTATGTAAATTAGAGAGTTCTTGACTCTGAAAGGGAAGAGACATACCTTTTGAGTAAATTCAAACTCTTGTCTTTTCCAAGCTGTTCGACATGAACTATCAATGGTTACCTATTGTTATCACTGCTGATTCAAAATAATCCATTTATTTGGATTTTGAACTTTGAAAATGTTTTCTTGATCAGTTGGTATAAATCATACAGAGACGAAATGATTCAACTATCTTGAATAATAACAGTATAAATAAACAAAACGAATAAGGGAGCATGATGCAAAATATTTAACGATATCTTGATCTCTAGCATTTAGACTACTATGTTTTATGAACCAATGATTTTGGTTATTTGCTTCACGGAAAAGAATCAATTTTAATGACAATGGAAGTTTATGAAAATTTAAGATTGATAGCAAAGCGACAACTATGACCATTAAAAAAATATAACTACACTTATAATGATGAGAGAAATACAAGAACCATGTCTTTCGTTAAAGTTCATTTAGCTGTTTGTCAGCTGATACAACGTATATATTTGGCAACAAAAGGTGCTATATTTGGCAATGTAGCTATATTTTACATGCTGAACAACACTAACAAAAGGTGCAGTGAGAACTATGACCATTGACTAAACAAACAATCACTCAAATGAATAAAAACTATTGATAGGACATATAGTCACAAACCTGAGTTACATAATTGGCATAAACTAATATATGTTAATGAAATATAAAAGGTAGAATGAAAAGATTATGCTAGTATTCTGTTTTTGTTTGAGATTGATAATAGGATAAGCGTGCATAGTACATGGCTGTTCAGTACTCTAATGAAAGGTCATGTTACAAAATACAGGCCAATATAGTTATTACAAGATGTGATTTAGTATATTACGGAATAGCTACAAAATCTTAGAGGGTACCAAAAGAGTCAGATTCATTCATGCCATCATTACGTTCTTCATTGATGTAATGTTCTGCCAATTTTGCATAGTATTTGGCCTCAAGCTTCGAGAATTCTTTCTCAAACTCATGCTCAACAATGGAATGACATTCTTGTACTAAATCTAACACAGGTTCTTGGAGAACAATATTCCTAATTTTTGAAGGCATATTTGAATCAAGTGCTCTCAAACGTCGCATGAACTCAACAACTTGTTCTTTGAATATGTCCAATGGAATTGTTGGTTTGCTTGAAAATGATTCACTGGAAATTTGGTCATTTGGTGCAGCAATAAAACCATGTGAATCTTGATAACTTGGAGGTGAATCAGAAGCTTTGCCGTCTTTTTTTAACACAAGAGGCCAACTTGCTGCCTTCATTTGGACTTTGATCTTTAAATTAACCAAAAAGTTCATCATTAGTAATTAGCTAATAATTTGTAAACGATAAAAAAATGTTATATAGAAATAGAGCATGTAGAAACGTTGTTGTATAATTATAAATTTGAGGAATGCGGTGGCGATAGTGAGTTTTAAAGCATTGTGCAGATTCTATTTGATATATAAATAGGAACAATTTTTTGATGCACGTACTATTTTGTGGGAGTGCGCGAAGTTGAGTAATATGTTCAATGCGTTTGATATTTTTCCCAATATAGCAATGAATTATAGTCGAGCGATGCCGTGTTGGCATTTTTGGAGTTTAAATTAGAACTACTATAGCAAGCCTTATAACGTGGGGTGAGTTATTATTGGAAATAGAGGATGTTTGTAGACTACGAATAATTAGATTCGCATAGAAAGCATCATGCTTGCAATGAAGTTACAACAAACGCAGTAACATTTTCATCCAATAGCCCAAAGGCCCCAAAGTGATTCATAGATGGTTCTCTTAATCAATTGACTAACCAATTGGAGTATGTAACACTACTAAATACAACAACAAATAATAGAGCTCAAATTCAAAAGGAATTTTGGCTAGACCTTGTGAGCAGAATGAGTTATTAGAACCACACTATACTCCTCCTTATCACAAGCAAACACAACAGCTTATCACAAGCAAACACAACAGCAATGGCCTGCAAGTAATTGCCAGTATAAAAGCAAACACGAATGACATACCAATGCAAGATAATAAATGTAATTTCATATCTATTTGCTTATACCGCAACGGTCTATAATATTTTCTTTTATTGTGATAATGAAATAGTCTCTTTTCCCACTGCGGACTCTTCTTTTGTGAATCTGTCTAATCCCTCTTGGCTTTTTGTTTTTTAAATCCAAAAGGAATATAGCTCCGGTGTTTCTTGGTGTCACTTCTGAAAACTCTGAGCCCAAAAAAATCAAAAAGAGTGTAGTTATAAAAGTTGGAGCATGATAAATCAATTACCAAAAGGATAATGTGGGGTGCCTAACACCATCTCCATGTTTCAGTGCAATAGATTTCATCCCTATAAATTTAGCATTAACTACACATGTACCACATATGTATGTATCAAAAAATATGTGTGCAGATTGCAATCTCTGATCATCACTGATTGCAATATCTCTAATTATGCTACTACATGTTGGCAAAGACGCAGGGCAAAGATGGTGAAATTACCATAAAAACCTCTGTAAATGGACAATACAGCAAAGAACAAAACAGTAATACGGGCCACAAAGGAAAAACAATGAAAGTCCAAAAATCCACTAAAGTAATTTGAAAAATCGCTTGCACAGAGCAGGTGCAAAAGCTATGGCTTGTCATCAATGACCTTACTCAAACGCAAGATCGTGCTTTAAAGGGATATTTTGGTCAAATCAAGCCTAAATGGCTTCGTCGAGCCTAAATGGCTTCGTCGCTTACAGAAGCCATTTAGGCAAATAGTGTAATAGTTAATGGCAAATAGTGTAATAGTGTATAATGTGTCTGTAATGTAGTAATGCAAATAGTGTAATAGTTAATGGGAAATTATTGTTATGTCATGTTCAATATGTTTTCCATTCACCTGCCATTCATTTCCCATTCAAAGGAAGAAAAAATTAGGATTGTCATGACCTGGTACGTACCAGACATTTAACACAAAAAATGACCACTGTCATGACCCAGAAATTGCCATTACCAACTATTCAGGCACAGATTGTTACACTAACATCCAAAACAAAAGGCCATTTGCAAACCAAATATAAGCTATTACTACCCTTAACAAGAAACCACTATCATTTGAAGTCATTACAAACTCAATGCCTTACCAACTACCAAATGTTTTCAACTACAAGTCAACATCCAAAACAAATTTCAACTACCTAATACTACCATAAAGAACACAGATTACAACTTCAACATTTGGACCACTTTAGCTTTATAAAAAGCTGTGTCTTTACATGATATTTACCCAAAAACTGTCACATTTGTTATTCACTTCCCCTTTGTAGCATTGTTAGAAGAAGCAGCTCTCTTGAAACTTGACAGATATACATTACTTCCCCTCCACATCATTTCATGCATCTTGTTGGTTGAGTTATTGACAGATACCTACACATGAAGCAATAAGTCTTAAAATCCCACTTTTATAAAGGGCAATTTAAAGTCACAAATTGATGGAAAGAGATGAGGTCAAACTTACACAATGTCTAAACTTTGGCTGGGTATCACCTGCCATGTTTGTTCTCACACTACTACCAAGTGCCAACATAACCCTGAAATTTATGACACAAAGGTGTTAAAAAGCAACCTACCAAAGTAACATACAACAACAAAGGTTTAATTAAACAATACTTACATTTAATGCACCTTGTGAACCATGGAAGCAATTGACACCTGAGTTTCACTCAAACTCTTCTGAACGAGACTTGGGACGCATGAACCGGCTTTTTCAATTCAGAGGAAGATCTACCATTGGTATCTGCCACTGGTTAACACACATTGAAATTGCAGAATTAGGTGTTAAACACGTAAACTCAACTGTTGAATGTTAGACAGAACAAAAAAAAAAATTAAAAACTTACTATTGGGATCGACCACTTCTTGGGACATGTTCTGCAGCACTTGCTAGGACATTTTCTTTTATCACTCTCGTTGAACCCTCCCCCTCATTTGATCCCTTCTTGCATCCTCTCTTGTTATGTCTTGTTTTCCCACAAAAGAGCAGGTCATCTTGACTCATATCCTGCTCAATTTTGTGGGTTGAGTTGTGCCCTCCTCCTCTAGCTCCCTTCTCATCACCTTCTTAGGCCTACCGGCTCAACTTAGCAGGTTCAGTTTAACCTAGCTTGTTATGTTATTCTTGTAATCACTTGAGGTATGCAATCAAACAAATTCTTTTCTCTTTGCAAAAGTATCAGTTAGTTCTCGTCATCACTTAAGCATCTGGGTGGTTGCCCAAATTTGTCCTAAATCAAATGTCAACGTGTCAGTTTATTTCAACTTGAAGCACCTCTAGTATCCTCTAAGCTTACTGCTAAATGCTCGATAGCCACCAATTTGTGGCCTTGGACGATGGGTGGACTGAGGGCGGTGTCCTGGAAATCGTAATTTCATTAGTACCTATAAAAGAAACAAAGAGCCAAAATACATGTTAAAAGAAATAGGAAAAATGAACTAAAACCATGGAGCTGTTGTTAGACATATCAGATCATTCGGATCCTAGTCTTAATTACTCACGTACAAATAGCCAGGAGGAATACACCTTCAATTGATTTTTCATGAACAACTTAAAAACCATGGAACTGCTGCTATATTATCAAAATGATTCGTACCCCAGTACTATTGATGTATCAATAGATTTTAAATATTCGGGGGTATACCCCTTCAGAAGTTTAGAGTGACATTTTGTCGATAAAAAAAAAGGTTTCGAGTGACATCGATAAGAACTGAATTTGGAGACTTCCAAACTAACAGCAAACTTAGCAAGCATGCACCAAAAATGGGTCAGCTTTCTCCTCACACCCAGGACTACTTCAATAACAATCAATCAGACCAAACAACTGTCATGTTCCACTGAGTTTTTTCTTCTTTTATTATTATTTTGTTTTATTTTTCTATTTCTTGGGGAGGAATTTCAAATTAGATTACCAAACAAAGAGAACAAGTTCAAAAAACCAATGGCATACCCTCCCACACCTCAGCCTCATCAAGCTAGTATCCAACTGTCGCTTCACTGAACTTCTCCACTGCAATCTGTATTTGCAGTATCTAATCATAAGCGACTGATAGTTCAAATAGCCAGTGCAAGAACAATGCGGAATCAAACAGTAATCGGTGTTCAAATACCTCATTAGCAATGTTTGCCCCCATTAGAACACAACAATTAATTCCAAGCTCTAGGGCCCAACTTAATATGCCACCAAACAAATGGATCAAAGAGACATTCATTGCTCTCGAACCTGCAGCTATTACAGAATAGGATAGGGTTGTCGATAGCTCCATCAGAGATAAGAAAACGTGGAGGAGAAAATTGCAAGAGTACCCCACTAATTCTATAGTTGGAAGTCTCATTGAGAAGCAAATATGAAAAAATAGCACAGATACATGACATCAAATCTTGTAAAAGAAAAGAAAACTCTACCAACAACTACTCTCCTAGCAAATGCAATGCATGCTATCATCTTTTAATTGGATTCCCCCATTGAATATGAGTGAAAGTTCCATTGTAGTACAAATAGAATGACACTCCATGTAGTCAGCTACCTTACATGAGGTTTCAACCCCACCAAGCCCACCTTTTTCTCCCTTTCAACAAATGTTTATACTTATACCACGTCTCAAATTATTTCATCGACACAAGGTTTCATCCATCCACTTATGTGTTTATGGAAAATAGGACAACTCAAAATACTTTAGTGATTAATCCAAAAAAGCAAACGTCCATTACAGTATATCAACATAACCAAGTGCATTCCACCAGTTCAGGGTTCAGCATAATCCAGAATTTCTGAGTGGAAAACAATACAGGACAACTCAAAGTAGTCTTAACACTTAAATGAAAACAAAGTAGTCTTAACACTGAAATCAAATTCCTTTCTTAGTTCTAGAAAGGACTCTTAACTGTGAATATAGATGGAATGAAAAAGAGCTGAGGCCAATAGCACCTAGGGTTTCGCGGGGACCACAATAACGCAACCGACAAAATCTTACGTACTAATAAAACAAAAGTAATCCCAGGTTTGTTCAAATAACTTGTTTATGGTGTGACTTTTTCAGTAATCGCTAATCAACGAAAAACATACCATGCTTTCTTGCCTCTCCTATGACTTCGTAGATGGATGTGGAGATCAAAAATGTTCTTAGAAAAAAAGATCTCTACATTTTTAGAAAATTCCCAGACACTGGGCCCTGAAAATCTTGTTTTCAACAAAAGATTCTCAACGGGCGTGAATTTTGAAATGTTATCAATTTTCAAATAGAAATCATGTTTAAAACATTAATAAACAGAAATGCGGCTATATGTTTCTTTGGGTATCTACCTGTAATTTCTGGCTCTGCAGCATCTCAGCTTCAAAGGATTCCATACATTTAAGAATAGGCACATCTCATTCGAAATCATGTTTCTCTGCACAATGATATTGTTTCAAAGGCTTTTCAGGTAAATCACTCTAATATATGAAGCTAACCGTGTAATTATAATTGTTCTCAGTTAAAGCAATTGGCTACTCGTTGCCCGTGATTTTGTTGCTAATTTTGAATTACAAGTATTGGGTACGTGATGATTTGATTGGAAAGAAGCTGGACAAAAACACTTTTGGACGAGAAACCTCAATGTTAAATTAGAAACACAATTGTGCGGAATCAAAAGGTAGGACTGAAAAAGTATGCTAACACAAAATTTATAACCCGACACCATATGAGAAGGCTACATCTAGAAACTCTTCCATCACAAGCATTGCACATGAATTCATAAGGTTCAAAGCCTAAGGTAACAAAAATTGCAATAATATGAGGTAATTAAATACAGATCCACCCAATAGAATGATACTGGTCAAAGTCCTTGAAGTCATTGCGTCGAGCGAAGAGTCTATTTAAGTTCCTAGGTGTCTTTTAAGTTCTCAAGAGTCTTTCTAGTTTGTAGAAAGTCAAGTTATATATCTATTTGTTCCAAGTTATCTATTTCAAGAGTCAAACACATATTTCAATTAGTCTATGGTCAAGCCTTTTTTAATTTGTGTCTTGAAAATGTAAGTGTCTTTTCCTATTTTTGGAGGATTGTTCCAAGTAGTCTATAAATTCTGTTGCTACGAATGAATGAGGAGTTTTTGAGTGTTGAATTAAAATAGCCTTTGGCTTGTTAGTAGTACATTACTTCTTGTTCCCCGTTTCTGTATCTCTTGGGTGGATATTTTAGAGTGGTGAGTGGTCCTTACGCCCTATATCCCCGTTAATCCTTAAGTGGTGAAATTTGTATCCCTTCAGTTTTATCATTTACAAAATCCGGTGTCATAGAACTTTATAGCTTGTTTTTTTTCCATGTTTCAGTTTAAGTAACTTTCCTAATTTTTCAAACGGAACAAAAAAGAATTTATCTAAGAGAGGGGTTACCTGTTCCATTTCCTCCCTCAAATCAAAGGATCCTTACTCTTCTTGAGAAGCTCATCTCATCACTCTTTCTCCCTAAAAACCAGGGAATTGATAGCTAAGTTCTTTGAAACATCTTTGCTAACCATCAATCGTAACATACTTTATGTACCCAGTGTCACCTAACACTTGCAACAAGAAAGAAGTTTTAAAAATCCTATCTTATTTATCTACATTGGTTGAGCAATATTCCAAATCCTAGTGTGCGTGAGTGAAAGGAAGCACGAAACTAACAACATTCTAAATAAGGTTTAAGAGGAAAACATGCAATTTTAGATAGAACGACACAAAAGTAAAAACAAAATGGAGGAAACATGCCAAGGAAAATAACACCAATACAAAAGTGACATTCAACGAATCTCATGGATAAAATAATTGATAAAAAAGATATCATTTTTGAGAAGCGCCAACGGAGCGCAGATAAAAAACTTGTTCATTATATATTCCAATCATCTGAGCACTAACTTCATATGCAATGAAGCTTTCCTACTTTGAGCTACAAGGAAAAGATCATTTAAGTTCTTATACCTATAGACGACACGCAGAATATTTACCAGCTGTCTTTTATATTCATGGATCCGCTAGACCTGTATGTCAAAGAGGCTATTTGGATCAATGCTTACACTTGTCACTTGTTGTATGTACTGAGCCAATCGCTCCTTGTTAGCCATCTTAGCTGATTTTCACTCAGCTCGCAAGTCTGCATCATCAGCAAACTGTTGGAGTAGAGAGGCAGATAAACAAATATAGTTCACACAAAACAGTCAACTAATGGATGTGACATTGACAAGCTCTAAAAATCTTCTCAGGCACATACTTGTCAAAGATTAGTAAGTAGGTCAAGGTTAGTCACCCATTGATCAGCTTCAACCATTTGGTGATGGTATTGCTGAGCTCAAGACTGCAAAATCGGAGCTATCTACAAGGAGTAATGCAATTGGTTTTATTCTGGAATTTGGTAGGCCATACAGAGACAGTGTGCAAATAACTCGGCCTTTAAAATGTCACTGTGTAGCTGGGCAACACTATTGACCTGCAGATGTAATAAGAAGTCACTTTCTCATATCCAAATGGAACGATTAACAGCTGAAGAACAAAGACTTAACATGAGAGCAGAACAAAGGGCATGGGCCTAAATAGAAGGTAAAGGAACCAAGATATGACTGATCAGAATAATAGCAGTTCAAGAAGAGAACATGAATTCGTCTATACTTATTTCGGAATTAAAATTACAACAGAGTACGCTATTCTTCTTGCACAAGCAAGAAGTACACTATGAGGCAACCACTTGCAAGAACTAAAATTTCCAAAACATCCCAGCCACAAACAAAGACCAAGCCAATGGGGAAGAAAACTCTCTTTGGAGTTACTTGGGTATATCATAGCTTTTTGGTCCGTTTCTTGTGTTTGCTGTCTTGAAAGAAAGCTGCTCTTGGTGGATTTTCGTCAATTGTTATATATGGTGAAACTTGTGGCGTTAATCGGGAAAAACCCTTAGTAAATGAAGAATTAAGTCCTGTATTGAGTTGGGATAGCTTGAGCAGCAGATATTATGGTCCACATTCAGTATGTCTAGGGCTTAGGCATTCAATTTCGATAAACTGTATTTGGGTTCTGAATTTGTGAAAGATTTTTGTAAGGAAGAGAAAGGGAAGGGAGACACAACTTGGATTTGTAGAGGGAAATCTACCTTATTTTCTTTTGCTCTCACATAATTCCTGCACAAATCTAACATCTAAACACAGCTAACCCAGACTGAATCTATATCCCACCTGATCTCACACTCCAGTTGGAGGAAATATGATGGGGTTTTGTGAATCAGCTAAATGCTTGAGCATTAGATAAGCATGTGCCAGTATGAGCACAAGGAAACGGGACATACCAAAAAACATAAGGATAAGCAAATCAGAATATTCCACATTCTGACAAATGCAAGAAACTGGCATAACCTGAGAAATAGTTGAACAACATTTCATTTCCAAAGCAAAACTAACATCTCTACAGGGCCATGTGCAGCAGCAACATCAGCTTCATTTTCTACTGTGATCAGGTTTTCATTTGCTTCCATGGCATCAGCTATGTCCAGCAAAATTTTCCTCCTATCTTGTGAAGACATGGCCTGCAGGACAAAATGTACCACCATAGCATTTACAAATAAAAGGCTGCAAACAAGAATTACTTGTATCCAAGAACCGGAGACTTTGCAGCCAAAGAGCAACCGAAAAGCCAAAAGACATGAAACAAAATAAGCCCAATTTGTCATGTTGAATATACATGGCATTCTAGAGCAACCGAAAAGGCTGAAATTTAAATTACGGAACAGTTCGGTTTCCATGTCTATCACTTAAAAGAGGCTTTCTACCATGAAATAATTAAACAAATGAATTGGGGAAGAAAGACTTGGGTATTTCTTGAATACTTATCTGGTATAGTTGATCCATTGTGTAGACAATTCACACGTAGATCTGGTAAAGCTAATTTAGCAAGTTGCAGCGGAGATAAAGAAGTTATACTCCAAAATATACAAAAGAGATGAAGTTCTACTACTAACTGTAAACATGTGAACATGACTAACCTGCCAACTATTGGCAGTAGAATGAAAAAATACAAGCATAAGCACTTTAAAAGGGTGAACCCTGTACACTCAAACAGCCACCTTCCTCTTGCCTTTATCCCTCTCTCCACACAATAAAAAGGGGATACAAACTATCGCCTCCCAAGCATACCTTCCAATTCCTGAATTGAATATATTGAGTACGTCTATCATCCACCATTCCACCTTACTCTTGCTGAGCTCTCCCCCCCACTTTGTACTCAGTTTATGAACTCCAATGTCAAAATAAAATTAAAAGGAAGTATTTTGTCATGTGATTCTCATCAGGCAAATTTCAGACTCACAACTAATTAAAACCCAGTCACGTTGACTTGGAACACAATATTCCCCAAAATTTTATATAATTTTATTGCGATTTAATGCAATGCTCATTCGATTTAACCAGATTAGTCGACACTTCAACTTCTCGATGACAGAATGTGATCGGTCTATCTCTACCTGAGCTTTGCCCTTTGAGCAACATTTTGGTTGCCAGTAGTAACCTAAACGATTATTTTACCTCTACTCGGAACTGGGCATGTCCCAATAGTCTTTAAATTTTGGAAATCAAGCTCTTCAGTTCCCCTCGGAGAATCTTTCCAGCCGCTGACCTAGGTATTGACTTTGCGAACACCACTTTCCTCACTTCTTATATTGTGCAACCTGCAGCAATGAAAGCAAACCATGTTCTATTCCGTTTGACCCAAAAAAAGAAGAAGCAAACCATGTGCTCGAGGCATTGTCGTGAATGCTATGATATACACATATAAAACAGATGGATTTACCTAGAAAAAAGTAAGGTTGAGCAGCGATCAAAATACAATCTTAAAAATTAAAATGTTGCAGGAATTTTATAACACATAATATTGAAAAACTATTGCTTTCATAATAGCAAGTCCTCTTAACCAAAGTTCACCGCTCCTCCTAGTAGGCAAGAAGGAACCGGTAACCCAATCTACCACTCTAGCTTCCATATTTGGAGCAAGAAGCCCCACGAAAGAGTAACTATGAAACCTTTATGTATGGAATCCACGACTTGCTATGCCAGTTGACAAAGTCATGCCACAAACCCGTGAACAAACAAAATATACAAAACCGAAAAATGAAAGTCTATGTCCAAGAAAAAGATCACAAGACACGAGATAGTTCACACTCCAAAGCAGCACCAAAAAGCATAATCAAGATATCATTGTTTTCACACATGTGCAGTATCTGCCAAGTGCAAACAAGAAAACACATGCAATCTGGAATCGTGTTTCAAATTATGGACAATGATAAGTTGGATGCAGAAATTACACAGGATTCAAGTAATGAGAAGAAAAGTGGGGTACCTCCATCTCTTTAAAATTTGACCTCCAACTCCAACAATAAGGATTGATAATGGTAAATCGGATGCCATCGCAAGAGCATTTTTTGTTTCTTGGAGATCTGTTATAACTCCATCCTGAGACAGTTTCCATAGAATTGTGTAAAACAGGAAATCAGACAGACAAATTAACATGCCATGTGCAAAATTTTGGTTGTACATATAATTATCTTAGCCACTGTAATTTGCATCTAGCCTATGGAAATGATCCTTTCCAAATTGAGAAAAACGGGTTCGTTGCAGATATGATCATTTTCTCTCACCCTTCCTTTCTGTTTTTTCTTTTCTTTTGGCATTAATCCGCATCCCACTTTTTGGCACAAGCGTCTGTAATTTGCTCCTTACCGCAATTATCAATAAACCCACATCCCACTTTTTAGGAAGGACACGTACCTATTTAGTAATCAGTGATCAAGTAATTCTATTTCTCTGTAAGTCTCTTAAAGCTATGTTCCCATCAAATCACAATTCTAATATCACAACAGACAAAATGAAAGGATAGCCCAAGCCACACAATCTCACCTAAAAACCTAAATAAATCATGCATTTTCTTAGTATGTATTGATACTTTTTTCTTATAATAGACGACTGGAATAAAGTTTGGTATTTTTTCATTTTTCAGAAATTTAGTGTCCCATTGCACAGACCTGTTCTGGAAGTTCTAAAACTTACTCACAAGATGGAGTTCCTTATTCTAGATTCTGGAAGTAATTAATCTAACAAACAAAATGGAAATCCTTTTCTAGATCCACCTATATTGTGTGGCATCAACAAGATTGTTCAGGCCAGGAACTCAGGGCTCGTTTGTTTTGGAATTGAGACTGAAATGGGATTTGGAGATGTAATTCTGTCATTCCTAGAAAACCTGTAGTTGGTGCCCCAAAAGTTGAAGATGGGATGAAACCCATATTCCCCTCTGCATGAGATTCCCATTTTTGTGGAATTCCAGATCCCCTCCCCTCCACATCAGTATACAATTGGCTGTTATTCTATACTATATGAAACTTGTGATTTACCTTAGGACGAAATGGAAAAGGCATGCCAAAAGCCCAGCCAAAACAAATAGAGTACCAAAAAATTTCTTTCACCATTCATATGCTGAGCTATATCCCAAGAGATTATATATCCTTACGTATTCGGTAACTTTTATATCCACCATTTATCTCCGAACAAAAAACGAGGACTTAGATTTCATTCTAATCGGATAAAGATCCCCACGAACAACATTAGAAGGAGAAACCAACAACAAATTGAATTCGGCAAGAAATGCGACTTAATTTCTATTGAATCACAAAACAGAACAGAAACACAAGAATAAACGCCCCCTGTAGTAACTTGTAAAAAAATTACAGTTTCTCACTGATATTGTAATTGATATATATATATAGAGAGAGAGAGAGAGAGCGAGAGTGAGAGTGAGAGTAGAGAAGATTGAGACCTGAATTAGGGCGATCTCGAGGGGAGGGAGGAGGTCGATCTGGGAGTGGAAGAGGGGGACGGATTCGGTGATTTCTACGACGTCGTTGTTGTAGGCGGAGAGGCGACCGAGGAGGAGGCCGTTAACGGCGGAGGCCTTGTGGTTTAGGGCTTGGAGGACGAGCTTGATGAAGGCGTTTTGCCCGATCTCGTAGCGCATGTCGCCGCCCATTGTTGTTCAGCGACTGAGGGTGGAGTTTACAGTTGTTCTTGAGAGAGAGAGAGAGATGCACAAACAGAGAAGAGAAGAGACGAAGACAGGAGAAACTTTTATGTATACCGGGGATACCAAGGGGTTGGTATCCCCTTCCGGTCTGTTTCTCATTTTTTGGCCATTTTTTGATCACATTTGGATGATTGGTTCCGTTCATTTTGTCGAGTTCGACGAGAACCTTAATCATACCAAAAATCGTGTTCATCGGACTTTATTTGATACATAATCGGCAAACGTGAAAATGGAAAAAAAACCAAAATTGGGTTCTGATTCAGTGTGTTTTTTGGACAGTTTTGGTTTTTTTTCCATTTTCACGTGTGCCGATCATGTATCAAATAAAGTCCGATGAACACGATTTTTGGTATGGTTAAGGTTCTCGTCGAACTCGACAAAATGAACGAAGCCAATCATCCAAAAGTGATCGAAAAATGGTCGGAAAATGAGAAACGGACCGGAAGGGGATACCAACCCCTTGGTATCCCCGGTATACATAAAAGTTTCTCCGAAGACAGACGTCACTCTGCAGAAACCGCGTGAAGCTGTCAGGTGAGAATATGAGAAGACTAAAATACCCCTAAACAAAACTTGAAATGCCAGACGCTAAAAGACAAAATAGAATTGCTTTTTTGGGGACACAACCGGAATATTAAGAAAGTTAGAAAACCCATATTAGTAATTTGGAAAATGGACAAACAGTACTCGGACCCACCACAAAACACGCAAAATGACGGAAACGCCCCTGTATGAACCAGATATTTGCCAAAAAATATTCCATAACAAAGGGCAACTCAAAAACACACCAGGGCAGTCTTGGCAGACAAATCTTCAACGCTTACACGTACGGAAGGATTCAATCCTCCTTTAGTGGCCCTGAGTGGAAGAGAGTATAGAATCTGTTTCTTTTATTGGAAAGGGACTACTTTACACTCTCCTAACAGGTACGTCTTCCGTAACCACACCACAACAGTTCATAACTAGCACCACAAAAGATCGTAACAAAGGCTCATCACTTCTTTCACCACAAAGCCTTGTAACATAATGATACAATGATCAGAGCATAACCACACATCCTCGTTATTAAACGACAGTTCATGTGGTACACCATACATCGATCCCTTCCTAAGTTCGCAACTCTGATAACTTTCCTTCTTTTGCATATAAAAGGAGATATCGGGTTTACTCAATCATGATTGTAGGTGTGATGGCATCTATATACCACTGAATCACCGATGCTAGGAACATCAAGGAACCTTAATTTTGCAATGCTTAGGATACCAGCTCTTTTTTGCAGGGTCTATTTTTGAGTTGATCATCTCTTTTACTAACTGGAATCGGAGAATTAGTTAGTAGACCTAACAACACACAATTAGAATGAGCTAGGGATGATAACTCATAATCTTATATTGGACGACTGAACCGATACAGAGATCATATGTTCATTCGCTATTGGATCAGACTGCAATAGCAATATTTTCCATGTGGTGCCCTCCATACATGATCCTAGCCTCAACACAATGAAATCTAATGACACTGCACTTAGTTCACTTACTTTCTTTCAACAGATTGCGACCAATGGAATTTACCGGAGCATCGAACATCGAGCAACTGTTAACCGAGAGAAAGAGAGGCTCTCCTTAGCCACATTTCTCAGTGCAAAACTCGATGGAGAATTGGGTCCGGCGCCTAGCCTTATCACTCCAGAAAGTCCAGCATTGTTTAGAAGAGTGAGTGTTGCAGACTTCTTCAGAGGGTATATATTTCTCTCGTGAACTCCGCGGGAAGTCCTACGTTGATGTCATGAGGATTCGAAGTGAAGAAGGCCTGTGTAATTGAGCTACTGCAAATTCTGATACAAAACGCATATTTCAAAGCTGTATTCAAATGAATTTCAAACTAGAATTGACGACTACGCATAAAAGTGGAAGTTGGAACACTACTAGGGAGGTTTAGGTTTTCGATGTAACTAAAGATCAAAGTTCTGTGCCTTCCGGGGTTTGCTTCTTGTTCAAGTTCAAGTACACCCAATCTGCTTACTTCTACCCAGACTTTATCGAGTTGGTCCGTTATGGGGTACTTCGGTCCATTTGCTAAATGTTCAATGTATCAATCTGGAACAAAATTCTTCATACTAAGGTCTAAGAAGCACCCTACTAATGATTATGCAGTTCGATCTAACTCCTCGCAATATTAAACAAAGTACCAGGAATTCAGCTCCACTCCGTGAGGGTGTTTTCCACAAAAAGTGCAAAAACCGAATTGGCTTGGAATTGCGGGCGTGCCAGGACAGGATTGCTGTCCGAATTGTTTTTAAGGCCTTCGTGCCTCAAAATCCTACTCCTCTCGAGCGACTGTGCTTGGCCTAAAGGGTAAGGCCTCGTGATGGTTCGTTGACTGCCTTAACGAAATGGACTTTAGAATTTCCTACCGTTGTAGAAAATGGAAAGAAAGTAAAATAAGGACTAAAACATGAATGAAAAGGTCTCCATTAACGGCTTAATGAAGATTGGGTACAAGGAAAACTTAAACTACTTATGAAGTGAGTACAACTAAAAGAAATAGAAATGAAATGGCATAAGCTTTGAGCTTTGAGGTCGTGGACCCTTGGCAAGGCCTCCCAAACTGTGATTTATAGGAGCTACAGGCTTTGAGCTGCTTCAAAATGCTCCAATGCATGGCTGCCATGTGGATTTTCAGCAAAGGCTTGTGCTATAGTAGCTTCAAAATTCTCCAATGAAGAGCTATTCTCTGACCAAAACGTGTGTTTTACTCCAAGAAAACGGCAAAGGCCTGAGAAACCCTTCCCCTTTGCATAAAATTCTGTAAAAAGGCAAAAAGAATCTCAGCTTCTGCAGCATCCAGGCCATTCTGAGCTACTTCAACATTCAAGCTACTGCTTGAATGGACTCCCTCTGGGCCCACCAAGATTTTCCCAGGCCTTTCCTACACTCTATTGGGCCTTTTATCTCTTGTGGGCCCTCAACTCCTGCTGGCTTTGGGAGAAGACTCTAGAAACAAAAGATCAACCAGACCTGGGTGAGCTGCTTGTGAGCAGCTTGCTTAGGTCTGCATGAGTCACCCTCCAGCAACTCCAAGGGTTGCATGCACGCCACCTGTCCTTGGTTCTGCTTTGTGCTGAAAGATGGGGTCCACCCAGACCTTGAGCTGCTTGTAAGCATGATAGGCGCGTAAATGTTCACATTGGCGCCCCTTAATTTATCTTTGTTAAGTCTCATTTATATTATTACTCAGAATTTTATGTGTTTATTTTGTGTTGTAGGTATTTAGAGGCTTACCATTCTAATGGGCTTTACTATGGCAAAATTGGCATATGAGTTGGCAGATTTGTACGTGGAGTTCCAGCATGGCCAATGATACTAATTTAATTGATGGGTCCATTCATATTTTATGGGTTTAACTCTCTTGGGAATAAATTGGTTATGTCTGGGCCAAGCCTATGGAACTTGCAACGTGGATTGAAGAAGGGATTCGGGTCAACTAGTCAACTCCAATTGGGGAGTAATAAACTCGGCCCACAAGGGTTTTCATTGGTCGGCCAGGAAGGATATATAAAAGGGCGGCGATCCAGGAATTGTTTTTTTGGGCACTAACGTACGGAGGAGGCGGGGCTGCCGAGATCAAAAGGAACGGGGGCTGCCATTCTTTGGTTCCAGTATTGTTTAGTTTCTTCCAAGTTCTTTTTCCTCCAAGTTTTTAAAGCTTTGTTCAATTACTTGCACTCCGGTAATTCGTTTTAATTTCAGTTCTTTAATTAAAGTTATTCGTTGATATTTGACTAGTTGATATTTCTTGTTTATTTTTCTTTCTCCAGTATTAGAAGCATGATTCAAATTAGGGTTTATTGTGTTTCTTGTTCAATGCATAGTGAGTAGTTGTATTGGTAGGGTCGCGGGACGATTAGCACGCCGTAGCCAGTTTGGACACTGCTCCTATTTTCAAACAATGAAAAACCAATTTTAGGTTAATTGAGAACATTTGTGAGACGAACCCGGGCATCGCCGGAGCCCATGTGAACGGGAGAATGGGGGACCAAAACTCATTCTCCGCTGCGCATGGGTATACGGCGACCATAGGGTCTCGCATCTTGCGGGGTATCTTTTTCAACCTAAAATTAAACGTTTTTAAGAACTCCAAAACAGAGCAGATTAATCCGGACTGGTTACGAGTGCTATGAACCTTACGACCGTACCTCCTTTTAATTATTTGCAAAGTTCGATCAATTTCTAGTTTTTAGTTAATCTCAACCAATCAACAAGGGGTGGCTACCTAAGAGCCAATTTAATTAGTAACAACCCGAGTTTTTAGTCAGCACACGTCACCGTCTCTGTGGATTCGACTCCGGACTTACCGGATATTATGCTACGTCGGTCTCCGCCCTACGCTTGGGGCAACCCATTAATTTAGGACTAGGAAATCGTCAAGCATTTTTGGCGCCGTTGCCGGGGACGGTAACGTGTGTTAAGAATTCGGGTAGTTATTTTTTTATTTTTAATTCTTTATTTTTATTTTTATTTTTTTTTAATTGTTGAAAAAAAAATGGCTCATTTTGCTAGGTGCTATGGAGGTTATGCAAACCAATTTGATCTTCCTATATTTTATGGTTTGGCCTCAGAAAATCCTTTTACGCATGTTCATAAACTTGAGGAGGTTTTTGCTAGCGATGAAGTGGCTCTTTTACATGTATTCCCAGCATCTTTGCGTGGTAGTGCTCAAGATTGGTTTAATTTTTTGAGTCCAAAATTGACATGGATTGAGATTATGATACAGTTTTTCAAAACTTTCAATCCCTCATATGAAACTCCTATGCTTTTAGAAGAACTATCACATTTCTCTCAACAAGATGATGAGTCTTTGTCACAGTGTTGGGAGCGATTTAAAAATTGTGTATTCTCTTGGTCGAGTTTTAATTGTGAGCTTGGCAGTCTTCTGGTTATCTTTTGTCGTAGTTTAAATCCTAAGCCATGCCAAGTGGATTTTAGGTCTACTGATGAATTCCTTGATAAAAACCCTGAAGATGCTTGGGATTACTTAGATGAATTAACCCAAAAGCTCCAATTTTGTGAGTTGACTGAAAGTTCTGAGGATACCAATTCTTGTGGGAGGGAAAAAGAGGAAATAGAGCCGCCTTATTTTGATCAATTAGCTTATTCTCTTTCTTGCAATCAAGTTGAAAATTTTCAAGTGAGTAATTCTTGTGTATTAGAAGATGAAACAACAGAGCCACTTGGAACTAACAAAATAGTTGGTTCACCTGAAGTGCAACAGTCTTCTCGAGAGCATTCTAGTATACTTGAGATGGATTTTCATGACGCGACTCCTGAGGAGTCGTTGCCAATAATTGTGCAAAGTCCATTTGTTCTTGATGATCAAATATCCCCAGCCATAGATGTTGATGTCATCACTCCTATTGAGCATCCACCATTGCAAAAGTTTGTTAAGTTAGAACAAATTGATTTTCTTGGTGTTGATAATTTTAATGTGGTTTACTATCCATTTTTCTTAAAATTCATCAACAACTTGAAAGTTAATTTGGTTGGGAATATGCAATTGGTAGAATTTAAATTTCAAACGCGGCTAAGACAATTAAGATATTCTAAGTATTTGGTTTTGTGGCATGGTCGCGTACAATTTTTAACGGAGTGCTTGAAGTTGGGTGAGATGTTGATTTTGATTGCTTTTCGTAGTGTGATGAATGGTTGGATTTCACGTGATGAGAGTGAATGTCATTAACTTTTTGTATAGTTTTTTCTTTTCTTTTCTCTTCTCTTTCATAGATTAGCTACTTTTATTTTATTTTATTTTATTTTTTTTGTGAGGACTAACATTGCAGGATGCTTCGTTCAAGTTGGGGGGTCTTCTTCCCGCAATATTATTTCTTGCATAGTTCTCCGTTGCGAGGTGATACCTTTCCTTTCTTAATTTTTCTTTTATGTCCTATTTTTGTTCTTGCATTCAATGAGGACATTGAATAGTTCAAGTTGGGGGGAGGGATCACTTTGTTCTTTATTTTGTTAGATTCTATTAAAAAAAAAAAAGAGGAAAACAAATTTGAAAAATAAAAAAGTTTGAAAAAATACTTGTTGGATCTTTTCTACTTGAGACTTGGAGATTGCGATGTTTACTTGTTGGTTGCTTGTGCTGAGAATCTGTAGACATTCCTTGAATATTTATGTTGCATGGTAGTTCTTTTGCTAACTTGGCGATAGAAATTTATCCTGGCATACACTGTTAGCATCTTTGCACTGCACGTCTCTTGGACCTTGACTGCTTGTGAATTGTGACTTGAGTGCTTTCAATGGCTAGTTTAGTGGAGACTTATGCCCATGTGAGCTTTAGTGCCTTACCTTTCTTTGGAGTGGTGTCACATAAACTCTTTGTTTGTCGTAAAAAAAAAAAAAGAAGGCTTAATCGTTGTTGATCTCATTATCTTTTGTCGTCAAGTGTTGAGATTTAATATATGCCTGTTATTTTATACTTTGGGATTGGATCGTTACTTGGTTGTATTGCCCCCAGGAGAGGATAATAGGCCATCTTTGCTAATTGAGCCAGTTCGTTTCTTTTTCTTAAATACTTATCCTTGCGAGCCCCATTGAGCCTCTTGCATGACCATTTTTCTTGTTAAGCTTCACCAACCATATTGTGTCTTGAGAATGACAAGTTAATCACTTGAGGGTTAATTTTTGAAGAGAATGGAGAAAGTGTATTTGAGAAAAATGTGCTTGGATTGTGGTGTGTTCTTCCCCATTGTTAAAGAAAAAATTGAGAAAATAGCAAAAAAAGAAAAAAAAATAGAACTTGAATGAAAAGGGGGAAGATATCCATACATTTGTTTGAAGAAAGAAGCGTGTGAACTTCATAGAGGAATTGTGTGAAGGGTGAAATATAAGAGAGATGTGGCGGAGTTGAAAAGAATGATAAGAGGGTGCACATTGTTACACTTGCCCTATGTTGTTTTAGCCTATTCTCGGACACTTGCTTATGATCTATCCTAACCTTTGAAACACTTCTCCTTACCCAACGATATAACCGAATAAAGTCCTATTTGATCTTAGGGGCAATGGGTCGTGGATCGATGGATAGATAGTCTTTAATGCTTGACATTCCTTTCATGAGATCATGTGTCTACCTTAAAAAGCTTTCTCTTCGTGTCTAAAGTGTGCGTGGTACTTTGATTCTTTATTGCATAACTTCCGCCCGCACACATTGAGAGTTTATTAAATGCACTTTGTTTCGAGCGTTTTCTTCTGTTGAGTGCATGACACAGTGAGAATTGAAGTCGAGACTCGGTCCGGAGAGAGTACTTGGTTGTGGTTCACTTATGGTTAAGGTCCTTACTCACACACGCTAAGCTTGGGTGCCATGATTTATTTCTATGTTTTAATAGCCTACAGAACTATTTTCGCATATTCTTGGCATTGGCATATCAATGAGTCGCATTGCAGGTTTTTGGGTTACAAGTAAAGGGATCTGTGGTGTTTTGTGGGTGATCACTGCTGAAAACCCTCACGAGACTTCACTCGTCCTACCGGGGCCGCCTGGGGGTTTAAAAGAACTATCTGTTTTAATTTATTTTCTTTAGTTGTATTTTGTTTTCTTTGCTAGGGACTAGCAAAGTGTAAGTTGGGGGGTGTGATAGGCGCGTAAATGTTCACATTGGCGCCCCTTAATTTATCTTTGTTAAGTCTCATTTATATTATTACTCAGAATTTTATGCGTTTATTTTGTGTTGTAGGTATTTAGAGGCTTACCATTCTAATGGGCTTTACTATGGCAAAATTGGCATATGAGTTGGCAGATTTGTACGTGGAGTTCCAGCATGGCCAATGATACTAATTTAATTGATGGGTCCATTCATATTTTATGGGTTTAACTCTCTTGGGAATAAATTGGTTATGTCTGGGCCAAGCCTATGGAACTTGCAACGTGGATTGAAGAAGGGATTCGGGTCAACTAGTCAACTCCAATTGGGGAGTAATAAACTCGGCCCACAAGGGTTTTCATTGGTCGGCCAGGAAGGATATATAAAAGGGCGGCGATCCAGGAATTGTTTTTTTGGGCACTAACGTACGGAGGAGGCGGGGCTGCCGAGATCAAAAGGAACGGGGCCTGCCATTCTTTGGTTCCAGTATTGTTTAGTTTCTTCCAAGTTCTTTTTCCTCCAAGTTTTTAAAGCTTTGTTCAATTACTTGCACTCCGGTAATTCGTTTTAATTTCAGTTCTTTAATTAAAGTTATTCGTTGATATTTGACTAGTTGATATTTCTTGTTTATTTTTCTTTCTCCAGTATTAGAAGCATGATTCAAATTAGGGTTTATTGTGTTTCTTGTTCAATGCATAGTGAGTAGTTGTATTGGTAGGGTCGCGGGACGATTAGCACGCCGTAGCCAGTTTGGACACTGCTCCTATTTTCAAACAATGAAAAACCAATTTTAGGTTAATTGAGAACATTTGTGAGACGAACCCGGGCATCGCCGGAGCCCATGTGAACGGGAGAATGGGGGACCAAAACTCATTCTCCGCTGCGCATGGGTATACGGCGACCATAGGGTCTCACATCTTGCGGGGTATCTTTTTCAACCTAAAATTAAACGTTTTTAAGAACTCCAAAACAGAGCAGATTAATCCGGACTGGTTACGAGTGCTATGAACCCTACGACCGTACCTCCTTTTAATTATTTGCAAAGTTCGATCAATTTCTAGTTTTTAGTTAATCTCAACCAATCAACAAGGGGTGGCTACCTAAGAGCCAATTTAATTAGTAACAACCCGAGTTTTTAGTCAGCACACGTCACCGTCTCTATGGATTCGACTCCGGACTTACCAAATATTATGCTACGTCGGTCTCCGCCCTACGCTTGGGGCAACCCATTAATTTAGGACTAGGAAATCGTCAAGCAAAGCAGCTTACCCAGGCCTGTTTAGTAGGAACATTCTAGGCTTTTGATTGCTTGTAGCTGCTTGTGTAGGCCTAAGCTGCTTGTGAGCTGCTTGGGATGTCTCCATGCATGGCTGCCATGTGTCCCAAGCCTGTTGAAGGATGGTGGCTATCCAGACCTCGAGCTATTTGTAATCAGCTTACCTAGACCTACTTATTGAGAACATTCTAGGCCTTTGAGCTACTTGTGAGCTGCTTAGGATGTCTCCATGCATGACTGCCATGTGTCCCAAGCCTGTTGAAGGATGGTGGCCATCCAGACCTCGAGCTGTTTGTAATCAGCTTACCTAGACCTGCCTATTGAGAACATTCTAGGCCTTTGAGCTACTTGTGAGCAACTTAAGGCCTTTTTCTACTAGTTGATGCCCATATGCAATATTTCTAAGAAGCAGGCTCACCCAATACTTGGGCCTGAATTTGAGGTGCAAGACAGGCCTTAGTCCATTGTAAGCCTTCTGAGTCCAAGCCTGGTGAGTAAACCTAGACTTTAACTGATTTGGGCCTATTTGTTGGCCTTGCTTACTTATGGGAACTGTGCTAGGCCTGGATAAAGATATTCAGGCTTACCGGGCCAATACAAGCCTTTGACCAATCTTGGGCTTGGGCCTGTGATAATAAAGTCCAGACATTAACTTGACCCAAGCCTTCATAAAATTCTACTCAATCAAAGGCTTCCAAACTGGCCCAATTTCGTGGGCTAATGATCACAAGCATTTCAAGGCCAAAGACTGACCTTCAAGGCTATTTTTAACCCACAAACTCACTTATTGATTTTTGGCCAAAAATGGATGTAAACAGAGGGGCACAAGTGCATCTGGTCTAATATGAAGATCTCATAGTGTGCCCCTTTCGGGCTTTCGCAATCTTTAGTCGCGTATTTTTCATGAGCGTAAGATCTCCATGGTTCTCACCAGGAATGGAGAGGGTACCATTGGGCACATTCGATTTCCAGATTAATTGTAGGAAAGGATATAAAACTAGAAGACTATAGCCGGAGACAGAAGCGGCATGTGGCGTTCACATGACTGCAGATGGCATTAGATGCACTATTCGACTTGCCGTACTTAGTCTAATTCGAAAGGACTAAACTAATTAGTCCGCCGACTACTATATAATACTAGAGGCCAAAAAATAGTCTCTGGCATAACATAAAAAATTTAGCCAACTCCACATGTTTCCTAGTACAAACGTGAAGATTAGAAAAGCATTATTCGATACTCCAAGCAAAAACAAAAACAAAAACAAAAAAATCTCAAAGAATTGACCACCTCATGTGGTGTTTGTCAAGAAACAAAAGGCCATGTTACAAGATTCTAGTGCCTGTTAGGTGAGTCACATGAACCCAATCTGTCAACTTCTATTTAACAGGTCTCTCATAGTGAGCAAATAAATCCCCTCTTCTGGTGTGCAAAAAACATATTGAGAGAGAGAGAGAGAGAGAATTATTTGATGAGTTCTGTAGAGTTTCAGTTAATTTTCTGATTACTTATCAATTTAACTAATTATGCCATTAGCAAGGATAACAAAATATTCTTGTGACTGTTAGTTGAGAGTCTGTCAAGAGATCAATTTGTTAACTGTTAATATATTCTAGCTCGTGTTAGGACAGCATGGTGACAAGAAATCAATTTGTCAACTTCTCCTTTAAAACCTCTAGCAAGCCATAACAAAAAACCACTCATTATACAATTGAACGAGAGAGAGAGAGATTTGGGCCTGCCTTGTAGGTTCTATTGGAGGAGTTAAAGCAATGGAAGCATTTGAAAGGAGCTCCCTTCTTGTACCAATAATTTAC
This sequence comes from Rhododendron griersonianum, assembly GCA_018127125.1. Lineage (NCBI taxonomy): Eukaryota > Viridiplantae > Streptophyta > Magnoliopsida > Ericales > Ericaceae > Rhododendron > Rhododendron griersonianum. Next base: position 31,433,840 of record CM030800.1, read on the forward strand.
ACTACCAAACACTAGCACTAAATTTATTTTACATCACACCCATTAACAGTACAAGCCAATACTACTTTCAATGGTACAAACCAATAATTTCACCACCTCTCAGAAATGAAAGGAGCAAAACAAAGTAGCAAGAATCTTGCAGCCTTATTTTTACTTTCTTTCACTTCATTTATTTATTACATACTCTACACAGCTGGCATGCGCACATGGTCGTCATTCTGAATTATCTGAATCACTTCTTTCAGAATAGTCTTCAGTTCTGTCAGTCAAGTAATACTAATCCAAAAGATAGTGGATATTTTGGCGTCATTCTTCTGGATATGTATCATTGAATTTCCAGTTTGCAGTTTCATAATGGAGGACAGATGAGGGAACTTCTGCAGGTGTCAATCCATTGAGTGAACAAAGTGTTTGAATCATGACAAGATAATTCCCACTGTTAATTTGGATTCTTTGAGACTCTGGATATGCAGAGAAGAATATAGTGTGTTATTCCTTTCTCCAAGTGATAGACCCATCTGGATTAGGATGACACTTGTTGTTGCAACTTGTCCAAAAAGCAAATTGGAGATTCCCTTCTATGCTGTTTGGGATTCCTCTAATTTTCTGTTGCCAGAACGGTATATTTCCGAAGAGCAAGAGGAATTTCAAAAAGAAATCTCCTAGAGGATGGATTTGATTGAATGCCGCTTGAGCCAGATAAACCAATACTGGACACTTATGGTATAAACATCTACTAAATACCATAAGAGGAGGTAGGCTTCCTTCTTGAAATAAAAGACATTGCGTAGTAGGCAACATGTACACTCTCATGCATTTGACAATGGTCCGAACCTCACTAACAACATCTAACAATGCTGACTTTCGCCGAGCCAAAAAAAAAAAAAAAAAGAGCTTTCAAGATTTTCCCATAATCTAACAAGGAAAAAAGCTAAGAACCGGGAAACAAAGTGTGGGTATTTTTACAGGTTGTATTTGAACCGACTCTGATGGCCTACTAAGTCTTCCATGCAGAGATACCTTGGACAATTATGCTAATGAGTTGAAACATCTCGCCATGAAGATTCTTGATTTCATTTCCAAAGCTCTGAAAATGAAGACAGAGGAGATGAGAGACTTGTTTAAAGACAGGAGGCAAGCAATGAGGATGAATTATTATCCTCCATGCCCACAACTAGAGAAGGTCATCGGTCTCACTCCACACTCAGGTTCCGTCGGCCTCACCATCCTCCTCCAAATCAATGAAGTGGAAGATCTACAAATCAGGAAAGACGGGATGTGGGTTCCCGTTAAACCCCTCCTTGAAACCTTTGTGGTCAACATTGGGGACATTCTAGAGGTAATACCCACACACCTTCAAATCCAGTGGGCCCTACCTAGAAATCGAGTATATGGGGAACAATAAGTCTAGGTACAGTACTATACTAAACCACCGCAATCCACTACATTTTTTATGAAAATAATATCCCACAATCAAGCACAATGTTGTTGACGGTTCATGTTTCATAGGTCTAAGAGATGGTTTTAGTTCTCAAAAAAGTACAACTCTAATTTTGACATACAATCAACACAAGTGGAATTGGAACGCAGAAGTTACTATCGGTGTTATCTAATTTTAAATAACACATTTTTTAATTCCTTTTTACATTTACTTTTTTATTTTCCTATGTTACTATTGGTTTTCTTCATGTTTTAGGTTTTTTGTTTTTTTCTTTGTTTTTGTTGAAATTTCAGAAAATAATTTCTCTTCTCAAAATTCTGACCGTTAAAAACTAGTACAATTTGAATATTTCCTTATTTTTTGGTCTTATCTTTTTGTCCCTTTATATTAACTATGCATGCTATTTATTCTTGTGTTTCTTTCCCTACTAAATTTTCAAAACATTTTGCACTCTCCTATATTACCCAGGGGTGCTGTAGTGCACCCCCGAATTCGGCCCTCCATCTCGGCAATGGACGGCTCGAATTTTCATCTGAACAATAGACAGCTAAGATTTGTAAGAGCTCAGATTAAATCCAAGTCGTCCGCACCAAGATGGACGGTCAGATCAACCGCACTACACGGTGTAGTATTGCGGGGGCACTACAGCCCCTCCCATTCCATTTGTTTAACATTAAATGTTCTCGAAGGCCGGGCTACCTGCAACCTTCAAAAACCTAGATGGGGCAAGAGGCTTCCCCAATTGGTAGATACACCTTATTAATTTAATCTTAACTTCAAGCGCCAAACAAACAGCAAGTCAAAAGTTGTGGGCGACAAATGCATTATTGATGGCGGCACGTTAATTATTCCAGATGGAGCTTATGCCTCACAATATTTTTACGATGAAGGAAGTGTTCACCCCACTTAATCAGGTGATTTCCATGTCCATAGACTAACTAACCGCCTGTTAATGAATTGTGAGAGGTACTAAAATTACATTTCCAAGACTCTTACCATGATCATCATCATTATTTATAGAACCATGATTTTAGGAAAAGATATCCATACTATACAGTAAGGCATGAATCATTTGGAAAAGACGAATTAATGATAAAATGTGAAACTTGGATGCTTTAAAGGTGTCCATTTTTTGTGTTTCGGATTATCCTACTATGTGTCAACTTACCTATTTCCGCAGATTGTCACCAACGGAGCTTATCGTAGCATCGAGCATCGAGCGGTAGTGAACTCTAGGAAGGAGAGGCTGTCAATCGCTACAGCTTATAGCCCTGGATACGACGAAGAAATGGGCCCTGCGCCTAGTATGGTTACCCAGCAAACTCCTGCAATTTTTAGAAGAATTAGGGTTGCCGAGTATTTCAAAGGCTTATTCGCTCGAAAGCTTGATGGAAAATCATATCGCGATGCCATGTGGATTCAAAATCAGAGCTAGGACAGCTGAAACATCAATACCACTCATGTTTTAGAAACCCAATTATCATATTTTTTAGGGAATGTTAATACTTAATACAATAAAAACTTTGTAATAAATGTGTTACACTTGGTGGCGAGGCCAAACTTATTAATTACCATACCTGTGGGACACGGGGCCTACTCGATTTTTGATAAGCACCCGACAATGTAATAAAGGGTGCGCTAGTGGCTAGTCTTAGTTACTTTTGTTATTTAATTTGTTGTTTTTAAGTTACTTTTGCTCGTAAAGTAGTTTGGTGGCGTTTTGTAGAAAACTATCTCAAAACAGGGACTCAAAGCAAAGGCATGGCTACCCGGGCCAAAGCAATGATCAAGGCAGGCATGACCAAATGGCCCGAGCAAGAGCGAGCAAAGAAGCCAAGTGATGTAGGACAAAAATGGACAATTTTTGTATTTTATTTTTATTGTTTTAAAATAAGATTTTGGCTAGGAATATTTTCGTTTAGGTTAGAATTATTAACTTTCCGTATTCGGTTTGATTTTGATTTCTACCTTTATTAGGATTCTTGGTCTACAAGAATTAGGATTTTATTTTAATTAATTAGGAAATATCTTTTATTTAATGCCGCTTGTTTTGGCATGATTTATTATTTCTTTTCAATAGGATTTCTAGGGTTAGGATCTTATAAAAAGGGCTGTAACCTATTCAATTATTAAAACTTTTCATTAATAAAATCTCTGAGTTTATCTCTTTTTCTTGTGGATTCAAGAACTGCTCGTGGCTACGAGTACCTATCATTCGTTTGATTAGTACGCAACTAGTCTCTTTGTTAATTCCGCTGCGTCAAGTGGTATCAGAGCCACGCTTTTCCTGGTTCGATGGCACCAAACAAAGTTGAAGACACACCCATTGACGTTGGTCGTGGTGAAGGATTTAACAGGACTCACGCCAAGGGATTTGCCCATGGTCAACCTGTTAAACACAAAGTTGATAGGAACCGCGTTGAGGGATTTGCCCGCAACCAACCTATTAATCAAAACGTCTCCGGAAGATATTCTTATTATCAACTTGATAGTGAGGATGAATCTGAAGACGAGTTATTTGAGGATTATTATGGATATCAGTCGAAGAAGCGACATTCAAGGTCCGAAGGATTTTATCGCACAGATGTCGACTTTTCAACTTTTCAGGTAGAACCAATAATTCCTACTTTTCATGGGTATTGCCATCCTGAGAATTTTATTTACTGGAATCGTAAAGTAGATAAATTCTTTGAGTTCTACACGGATATTCCTGAAGAGAAGGAGGTCAAATATGCGTCTCGTAAATTATATGGCTATGTTTCTACGTGGTGGGAACGATTGCAGTCCAACAGACTACGGCAATATAAACAACCCATTAGGACATGGCCTAGGATGAGACGATTGATGAGTGATAGATTTCTTCAGACAAATCACGCACAAATGTTATATCAAGAGTATCGAAGGAAGCTTGAGTCAAAACAATCCTTCCAAGAATTTTCAAGCTCAAATATAATTTCAATTCTTGATAAATGGAATGGATATGAGATAAAAAAGGAAGAAGGAGATCGGGTCGAACTTGATGTCGACAAAGAAGTTGCTGAAGAAATTGTTAAAGAGGTTGCGATTCAAGTTGATGATACGAAAATCGAAACGGATGTTGGTGATCAAGTTGTTGAGGACCAAAATAATTGTACATTGGAGGTGGTTGATACTAATATAAGTGAACTGCACAATAGCAAGATGGATGATTGTTATAAAGTGGCCCTTCAAGTTGCTACAGTTGAGCGGGTAGATGACGACATAGATAAACCAAAGGAAGAAAAAAACATTGCATAAACACTTTTCTTTGAATGATTTTTGGAAGACTAGTGAGAGGTTGAAGTATTCCAAATATCTATTTCTTTGGAATGGAAGGTGGCAAGTTTTTAATGAGAACTCGAGGGCAAGTTCTTTTGAAGAAAAGGAGACTGATGTAGGACAAAAATGGACAATTTTTGTATTTTATTTTTATTGTTTTAAAATAAGATTTTGGCTAGGAATATTTTCGTTTAGGTTAGAATTATTAACTTTCCGTATTCGGTTTGATTTTGATTTCTACCTTTATTAGGATTCTTGGTCTACAAGAATTAGGATTTTATTTTAATTAATTAGGAAATATCTTTTATTTAATGCCGCTTGTTTTGGCATGATTTATTATTTCTTTTCAATAGGATTTCTAGGGTTAGGATCTTATAAAAAGGGCTGTAACCTATTCAATTATTAAAACTTTTCATTAATAAAATCTCTGAGTTTATCTCTTTTTCTTGTGGATTCAAGAACTGCTCGTGGCTACGAGTACCTATCATTCGTTTGATTAGTACGCAACTAGTCTCTTTGTTAATTCCGCTGCGTCACCAAGGGCGGCCCGTTGGATGGCCAAGGCCAGAGTAGCAAAGTGGCCCGATGGCAAGGCAAGGTGGCCCGAGCAATGGCCAAGGCAAGGCCAAGAAGCAGCAGTCAACGCCAAGGATGCGGTCAACGCCTGGAGATAAGGCCTCGGCACCGATGGCTGGGATCCTGGACATCGGTACCGAGCAGCTAACTCTGGGACAGCAGTTAAGGCTTCGCCATCGATGGCTGATTTATGGGACATCGGTACCGAGCGCTTAACTGTGTTTTAAGCCCATTGCCATCGGTACCGAGAGCTTACGAGGGGATCTTCAGAACATCTTTGGGGAATATTCCGTGCGCGTCCTTGGAGCCTATAAATACCCCGTGATATCACCATTACACGATTTGGACAGAAATGTACCCATTTTTAGATCTAGATCTAGATTTCAAATTTCTTTGCTTGTTCTTGAGTGTTCTTAATTTCCAGCCCTTAATTTCTGCATTTTCAACTCTTGTAAGTTAATTTTTGCTACTCTCTCCTTAATTAAAGTTGTTTAGTTTCTCCCGATCTATCTTTCTATCTAATTTTCTCTTAGGCTTGTGTTTACACTTATGCTAAGTAGATTTTTGCTTGCTCTTATCTTTTTAGATATGTGTGAGTAGTTTCATAAGGTTGGGTCATGGGGTGACTAGCACCCCATGGCTTGAGTAAAAATTGCATTTTTCACCAAAAAGTTTGCAACTTTGTTTTGGAAATTGATGTGGGGCTTGGATTTATTTGTCAAATTACCGAGGTGTTAACCTCTTTGATCATGTGTAGGTAAGAGCTTCGCCTACTTACCACACATGATGCTTGGAGCTCTGTCGCTCGAGGTGTTTGCTAAATGGATTCTATAGCTAGCTTGATTTTCGAACCTTCTTATCTTCCGGGTAAAACCGTGTATTGGGGTGAAAAATGTGGTTTTGATTGAGTCGTGGGCGTTAATAATTCCTAGACCTAACCTTCTTTTTATCTAGTTTATTCTCGTTTAATTTAGCCTTTTTACTTTCCACCGCATACGAAAAACCAAGTTAGCTGACTAAAAGCCGGAAACCATACTTGCATCTACAATCCATCAAGCCGTATTAGTTATCTCTGTGGGTACGATCCCGGACTTCCGGATTATTATGCTTCAATTGGACGCTTATACCCTACGCTTGGGGTGACCTCTCTTTTGATACATTGAGAAGTGCGAAGCATTTTTATAAAATTGTATTTAATATCCGTACATATTTCAGTAAGTAAAGTTATTGCCCTCGCTTAGCTGAATGGCAGCTAGACAGTAATGGGATATCCGATAAATTAAGGGGAGTGATTTTCACACGTCTCAATCATTGTGTTCTGTGAACCATTTGAACAATGCTATGTACACTCATAGTGTGAGATGAGAAATTTCTTGAGAGTAATCCACACGTCTCAATCATGCATTGTGTTTAGTAAACCATTTGAATAATGCTATGTACATTCCTACCGGTCACTTTTTTTTTTTTTGAAAGGCGGAAGAATTTTATTAATCTCTAAAATCGTTACAAAGATTAACAACCTACCGGCCACTCATCGACCACATCGCTCTCATATATTTGTCAGCCCCCTACATTTAATGGTGGGATGGATCCCACACATATATAAAAGAGGTGTGGTCGGAGAGTGATCGGTAGGAGTGTCCCTATACTTATTGAAACCATTTATATGAAATTAAACAGTGCAAACATCTGCAAGAGAAAGCTAATAATATAGATCCATTTGTTTGCGTGTCAAACTTGCCACTGCAAGGGTATAAAGTAGGATAAAGTAGCTGGAGTTGGGTAAAGTAGCCATAAAAATGGAATTTTCCATCCTTTTCGCCTTACTTAAGTCTTAAGATGTGATCACTGAGATAATCCATAAATCCACTATCTTAATTTATGGATTAATCTCACAATTAGTTCCCAGCGTTATCTAATTTCGAACGCCATACAAATCAAGACAAACACATAGGCCTCGTTTGATTTGAAGATTAAAACATATGAAATTAATAGTACGTCCTGGATTAATAATTCCGATAGTCATTGAGGGAACCAAACGTGGGATAACTCAGGAATAGGTACACTTAATCATATCCCAGACAATTAATCCACAAATCAAACAAGGCCATAAAACAGTAACTTTTTCACCATCACCGTCACTTTTTACGGGTTTCTCAATTTTATGTTTTATTGGATGCTTTTCATGTAAACCACTCATACAATACAGAAATTAAGGACACACGTGAAATATGAAAACAAAAAGTCTAGGAACACACCTCCCGGACACAATTGTATCCACAACCGTTCGATGTATGTGGATACATGCATGTACTAGGTCTAGCTGAAACTTGAAAGCACATGCTTAAATTCACACACCCACAGACAGACACACCCAGAGAGAGAGAGAGAGAGAGAGAGAGAGAGCAAACATCTTTCCTAGCTGCCATACGTGGAACCAAATATGACAAGGCTAGGGGGTTCACTAGAGGTGCCTAATGTCCAAGAGCTGGTGGCTAAGGAGCCTCTCACCACCTTACCACCAAGGTACATCCGTCCTGATCAAGACCCTCCACTACCACTAGCATCTGCTGCAGCTGGCTCCGATTCTTTACCTGAGGTTCCAGTCATCAACTTGGATAGCCTGCTTTGTGGAGATCATGAGGCGGCCAATTCAGAGCTGGAGAAGCTTCACCATGCTTGCAAAGACTGGGGATTCTTTCAGGTTACCTATACCATATAAAACACATCTCTACAGATCGAGTTAACACATATATGTATGCTCAAATTTTGGAAACCAAGGACAATTTTATTTAGTTGAGGAGTGAATAAAGCTTGAATTTAGATACGAGATGGAGATCAGCAACCAACCATAGGCAGTGGCGAAGCTATTGTGAGGCTGAGAACCCAGTTTTTTTTCCCAAGTATGTAGTTTGCATAAATTTTGTAGATGGTATATATAAAGGAAACTATAAGATTTCAACAGAAGGCTAATCCTCAGTTTGAGCACATTAAATTAGGGTGAATGATAATGCATGCCGTTGAATGATATGACAACAACAATACTCAATATTGAATATTCAAGTTTTAAAATCGTTCCATAAAAACTTGAATAACTGGATTTTGTTATGGTACCAAAATTTCTTTCATAGTTTGGCCCCCTTCAATTTCGATTCCTGGCTCCGCCACTGATCATAGGAATATGCCAATCTAAAGGTACTTATGTGCATAACCCACACAAGTGAAGGACCCCCATAGGACTTGAGCAGAGACATTACAGGCCATAGTCTGATTGCAGTGCCATTTGGCCTAAAGAGTAGAAAATAGGAGCAGAAGAGGATGGGAATCATGCTACTTAGTATACTCTAACACAGAGCAAAATATGTTTTAGGGGTATTACATGTGCTTTTACTTGCAGTCTTGCACGTGGATTTCCCCAAACATGGTCTATCTTTAGCAAGTAAAATAAAATGCAACTCTTCACTGTCTTCAACCTACACGGTTGTACAAACAAGACAATAGAAAAACCGCGAATGAGTGGTTGGGACATCTCTTGTCCCGCATTAATCCAATCATGTAGCCATATTCGGAAGTGCCATCTTCCCAGGGGAGGCTGGTTTCACAGTTTGCCGTCGCCATATTCCATATGTCACTTAGTCATCTCTGCCATGCACTGGGGTCTGCACCTCCAAAATAAGTGGAGGACTTCAATCAGTGACCTCGCGACCACCCTCTAAATGATCAGAATAAGGTAAAGGTAGAAGATAAGTTTCGTACTCTACTAATGGATGGGTGGAGGGATGATTCTTCTAAATGGGTTCTGCATACCATCTAGATTCTAGAGTACTGATAGTCTCTAATATCAATGAAATCAACTTTTTTCAGTTGAGGAAAACACTTTTTGTACCTTTTCATTCATAAAGAAATACCAAGCCAGAATCCATAGTTGTCTTTCGTAGAGCTCTAATAGCACGTACTCTCAATTGTTTCGAGTGAATGATCAAGTGCCTCCTAAGAGAGTTATGAGTCCACTTGGTTGTGAAATGTGAATTCACTTGGTTTTTGCAAAGTTATGAAGCATCTCCTTCTTAATAAAAATGCCAATCCTCTATGTTGCTAAGCAAGATGTGAAGGAACAAATTTATTACAGTTGATACACCATGGAGTGAGCTCTTCACTGGTGGAGAAACTCAAGTTAGAGATTCAAGAATTCTTCAAACTGCCAATGGAAGAGAAAAAGAAGCTTTGGCAAGAGCCAGGAGACCTAGAGGGATTTGGACAAGCCTTTGTTGTGTCTGAGGAGCAGAAGCTTGATTGGGCTGACCTTTTCTACATGGTCACCCTACCAACTCATATCAGAAAACCTCATCTACTTCCTAATCTCCCTCTCCCATTCAGGTCATCTCTCTCTCTCTCTCTGGGACATCATCAATTGATTTTGGATTCGATTAACTAGAAAAATGTAGTGTTGCCAACCCTGCATTCCACGGTCCATTCTATGATTGATTGTATCCCCCGTAGCCCATTGTTTTAAACCAACTATCAAGTACATATTGGCATCGGGGGCATCTTAGACTTAGATAGTACTGGATAATACTCTCTCTGTCCCTAAATAAATGTCCGGCTCACAAATCTAGACCCTTAAAAAAATGCAATTTTTTCCTTAGAAAATTCAAACTTTTTTTGATGAACAAGATCATCTCATATATTAGATAAGAAAACATAGTACAAAAAACAGACACTACCGATCTGGAAATACAAAAACAACAAACAAATAAAACAAAACAAAACAAATCAAAAGTCGCCCGGAACCAAGTAGCCAGAGTCGAACCCGTCGATCACACTTGTGAAGGGGGGTTGGAGCGGCCAAGTTTGGAGTGGCCAGGTATGGACACAGAGCAATCTCTTAGATGACCTGTCGTACCAACTTGAGCTTGTTCCCACCGCAGACTGAAGGCTGAAGCCGCTGTAGATGCCGTCACCGTTGCCGCTGGACTAGTTCCAAGAAACCAAATCTAGAACCCTAGATCTGGCTCCTTACTCCAAAAATGATGGGGGGAGTGGGAGTTTTCATCTCCCTAAGGAGAAAGTCTCAACCATCTCACAGCCATGGTAGGAGTTAGGAGAGGAGAGGAGAAAGAGGGATCAGAGGAGAGGGGGACTGAGGGGTTGAGATGCAGGAAGAGAAGAAAAAAAAGGGGAGAAAGGAGGGAGAGCGGGGGGACCTCCCTATGGCTGTTCTCTCTCTCTATAGAACTTTCTCAAGAACTCATTAATATCTATTGATTTGTGAAAAAAATCTGAATTTATAAGCGGAACAAATGTATCTTTTTAGAGGCCTAGATTTGCGGTCCAGACATTTATTTAGAGACGGAGGGAGTATACAACTACACAAGTAAATATTAGTAAGTCCCAAATCCTGAATTGTATCAGCAAAAAATCTTCCGATGACTGACTTCTAAGGGTTTCGCTAAACAAAATTCCTAGTTTCAATGAAGACACTTTCCTCCCATGCAGAGACACCGTGGAAGCATACTCTCTGGAACTGAAAAACCTTGCCATGAAGATACTTAGCCTTATGGCGAAGGCACTAAAAATGAAGGATGAAGACATGAGGAACCTGTTTGAGGAAGGGATGCAATCAATGAGGATGAACTACTACCCTCCATGCCCACAACCAGAGCTAGCCATCGGTCTGTCCGGTCACTCAGATGGCGTCGGGCTCACCATCCTCCTCCAAGTCAATGAAATCGAAGGCCTGCAGATAAAGAAAGATGGAATGTGGATTCCTGTTGTACCACTTCCAGGTGCTTTTATTGTCAACATTGGAGACATGTTGGAGGTAATGTGTCTCACTTTGCTCCGGTCATGTTGTCAGTTCAAACAAACTTCTAGCACGCCGTCTTGGCATTGAATTTTGGATGGAATTTCTGTTAATTTCTTTTACTGGAAAGAGAGTAAAGAGACTACTTTACACTCTCCTAACAGGTACATCTTCCGTAACCACACAACAACAGTTCATAACTAGCACCACAAAAGATCATAACAAAGGCTGATAACTTCTTTCACCACAAAGCCTTGTAAGTTGTAACATAATGATACAATGATCAGAGCATAACCACACATCCTCGTTATTAACCGACAGTTCATGTGGTACACCATATATCGATCCCTTCCTAAGTTCGCAACTCTGATAACTTTCCTTCTTTTGCATATAAAAGGAGATATCGGGTATACTCAATCATGATTGTAGGTGTGATGGCATCTATATACCACTGAATCACCGATGCTAGGAACATCAAGGAACCTTTATTTTGCAATGCTTAGGATACCAGCTCTTTTTTGCAGGGTCTATTTTTGAGTTGATCATCTCTTTTACTAACTGGAATCGGAGAATTAGTTAGTAGACCTAACAACACACAATTAGAATGAGCTAGGGATGATAACTCATAATCTTATATTGGACGACTGAACCGATACAGAGATCATATGTTCATTCGCTATTGGATCAGACTGCAATAGCAATATTTTCCATGTGGTGCCCTCCATACATGATCCTAGCCTCAACACAATGAAATCTAATGACACTGCACTTAGTTCACTTACTTTCTTTCAACAGATTGCGACCAATGGAATTTACCGGAGCATCGAACATCGAGCAACTGTTAACCGAGAGAAAGAGAGGCTCTCCTTAGCCACATTTCTCAGTGCAAAACTCGATGGAGAATTGGGTCCGGCGCCTAGCCTTATCGCTCCAGAAAGTCCAGCATTGTTTAGAAGAGTGAGTGTTGCAGACTTCTTCAGAGGGTATTTCTCTCGTGAACTCCACGGGAAGTCCTACGTTGATGTCATGAGGATTCGAAGTGAAGAAGGCCGGTATAATTGAGCTACTGCAAATTCTGATACAAAACGCATATTTCAAAGCTGTATTCAAATGAATTTCAAACTGGAATTGACGACTACGCATAAAAGTGGAAGTTGGAACACTACAAGGGAGGTTTAGGTTTTCGATGTAACTAAAGATCAAAGTTCTGTGCCTTCCGGGGTTTGCTTCTTGTTCAAGTTCAAGTACACCCAATCTGCTTACTTCTACCCAGACTTTATCGAGTTGGTCCGTTATGGGGTACTTCGGTCCATTTGCTAAATGTTCAATGTATCAATCTGGAACAAAATTCTTCATACTAAGGTCCAAGAAGCACCCTACTAATGATTATGCAGTTCGATCTAACTCCTCGCAATATTAAACAAAGTACCAGGAATTCGGTTCCACTCCGTGAGGGGCACAAGTGCATCTGGTCTAATATGAAGATCTCATTGTGTGCCCCTTTCGGGCTTTCGCAATCTTTAGTCGCGTATTTTTCATGAACGTAAGATCTCCATGGTTCACACCAGGAATGGAGAGGGTACCATTGGGCACATTCGATTTCCAGATTAATTGTAGGAAAGGATATAAAACTAGAGGACTATAGCCGGAGACAGAAGCGGCATGTGGCGTTCACATTACTACATATGGCATTAGATGCACTATTCGACTTGCCATAGTTAGTCTAATTCGAAAGGACTAAACTAATTAGTCCGCCGACTACTATATAATACTAGAGGCCAAAAAATAGTCTCTGGCATAATATAGTTGACAAACAAAAGCCATGTTCAAAAATAAAAAATTTAGCCTACTCCACATGTTTCCTAGTACAAACGTGCCCAGTGATGACAGGGTTGGCAAGAAGATTAGAAAAGCCCATGTTACAAGATTCTAGTGCCTGTTAGGTGAGTCACATGAACCCAATCTGTCAACTTCTATTTAACAGGTCTCTCATAGTGAGCAAATAAATCCCCTCTTCTGGTGTGCAAAAAACATATTGAGAGAGAGAGAGAGAGAATTATTTGATGAGTTCTGTAGAGTTTCAGTTAATTTTCTGATTACTTATCAATTTAACTAATTATGCCATTAGCAAGGATAACAAAATATTCTAGTGACTGTTAGTTGAGAGTCTGTCAAGAGATCAATTTGTTAAACTGTTACTCCGTAATATATTCTAGCTCGTGTTAGAGCATCTCCAGCAATTCCTAGCCATTTGAGCTAGGAAATATGCCAGAAATTAGATTAGCTAGCCACCCATTTTTACAATCCCCCAATAGACTAGCCTTTAGGATGCAAAGGAAAAAAAACGGTAACCTGCAAAAAAAAAAACGGTAACCTGTTGCCAACCAACAGCTCTACTCCACTGCATTTCTTCCACTTCCAACAACTATATATATAGATCAGAACTAGTTTTTCCTTTCATCTATATTCTCCACAAACTTTCTTCCCATTTCCAGGACCATCTCAATTTAATTTTTTTTTTATCTTATTAACCTTTACTCTTCCCCATATTTGCTCTCATTTTCACAACCATCTCAATTTTAATTTTGTCGATACGTCATTTCGTCTTTCTAAATTATGTCTCGCAATACTCTACTAAATTTTCTCCTTCTTGACTCAGACGACGATGATTTGGAGGTACTTACGGTAATTGCTATGGAAGAAGAACGACTAAAAAGTGAGAGAGAAGTAGTGCGACATCGTGGTTCTGTTCAAGGTCGCAGATATATTGATCGTGGTACTATCCTTGGCCATGAAAGGATTTTTCGCGACTATTTTGCGGAACCACCCGTTTATCCTCCCAAGTACTTTCGAAGGAGGTTTCGTATGACCCGTTCTCTTTTTCTCCGTATTCAAGCTGCGGTAGAAGCACATGATCCATACTTTGTCCAAACAAGAAATGCTGCCGGAAAGCTCGGCTTGTCTTCACTTCAAAAGATGACAGCAGCAATTCGAATCCTTGCTTATGGGGTATCGGCTGATTTTTTAGATGAGATTGTGAGGATAGGGGAAAGCACCGCATTAGAGAGTCTAAAGAGATTTGTCATAGCGGTGATTGAGATTTTTTCCGATGAATACTTAAGGTCACCCACTAGCGATGACATTGCTAGATTGCTAGCAGTTGGTGAACGACGTGGATTTCCTGGGATGTTGGGAAGTATTGATTGTATGCATTGGAAATGGAAGAATTGTCCAACGGCATGGAAAGGAATGTATAGTGGCCATATTCGCGAACCAACAGTTATTCTAGAAGCGGTAGCATCGTATGACCGATGGATATGGCATTCATATTTTGGATTACCAGGAGGTAATAATGACATCAACATGCTAGAAAGATCATCGGTCTTTACTGAATTGGCCCAAGGACGTGCTCCTCCAGCCAACTATTCGATCAATGGTCATAACTATACGATGGGATATTATCTAGCAGATGGTATATATCCTCGGTGGTCTACATTCGTGAAAACAATTCCACATCCGCAAGGAAACAAGAAAAAATATTTCGCAGCAGCCCAAGAATCAGCAAGGAAGGATGTAGAGTGTGCATTTGGAGTGCTTCAAGCTCGTTTTGCGGTTATACGTCAACCGGCAAAGTTTTGGGGACGTAGCATGCTCAAAGTTGTTATGAAAGCATGCATAATAATGCATAACATGATCATTGAGGATGAGCGAGAAGATGATGCACAAGACTTTGAATATGAAAGGAATGATGGACCTCTCCCCGAACCAGTATCGCATGAGCATACAACGGAACTTATGGAGTTCATTCGACGCCAACATGTTATTCGAAATAGAGAAACTCACTCCCAACTTCAATCAGACCTCGTCGAGCACTTATGGGAGCGACATAGCCAGTCATAGGAATTTGGAGTAGTTAATATCATTTATTGAATTATGTAATCTCATTTGTGCAAGTATTTAATCCCATTTATGCAATCATGTAATCTCATTTATGCAATGGACAGCGAGGTGAAGTATTTGATTGAGGAGTGGTACAATGTCCCCTTTGTTTTCAAGCTCTGGCTTTCAAACGTGATAATGTAGGTACCACGTTCAGGGCACTTGTAACTGGAAAGAACAACAAAAAAGGTTCGATTCTGTGTTAATCGTTCCCCAAAAATAATTCATCATGACTCTTTGTAATCGACTTTATTCAGCCATGTCTCTGGATTGCACAACTTTGATCATAAATTGCAAGTTTTAACTGGAAAACATGAAAAAATGACAAATCTCACAGAAAAAGATTATAAAATCTGTTTACAAAATGTGAGAATATTTACTAGAAAAAAGATGGAAAGGAGCCACCCATGTATGATGAATACTATGAACTGAATTTTCATTAGCTCAATTGAAGTGATCACAATGAACAATCTCATTGAATGAAATACTGCTATGAAGATGTGAGAGCATTACCAAGTTCACTTTGCCTTGCGACAACGAGAAATCCCTATCAACTGAAACCTAGCAGAGCACCACAGTAAATGAAACCTAGCAGAGAACCATGTTCATCAACTGTCTGAAAGGAAATTCCTATCAATGAAATATGCACAAGCTAACAGATGTTCTTAGCAACAACTGTCTACAGGATTAGCAATTCAAAGTTTCCATATAGTTCACAGAATAAAAAAGTTCAGACTTCCAAAAGATTCCATCATGAGGGTCGAATCTAATAATGATGCTAATTTAATAACACGCCAAGAAAACATAGGCAGTGGAAGATTCCAGCTATACCGGTCAGTACCGGATAGTAGCACAAACTACTCCCTCCGTCCCTTTTTTTGAGTCCAGTATTCCATTTTGGGCTGTCCCTTAATAAGTGTCTATTTTGTAAAGTTAGTGGGTAAAAGTTGGTGTATTGTCTATTTTGTCCCTAAAGTAGATTCCATTTTGAAAAGTTAGTGAGTAAAAGTGTAATGATGATGGGTAAGTAGGGAAAGTAGAGGAAAAAGTTGATGTGAAAGGTATAATGATGATGTCTTTTTAATAAGTTGGAGTTACGAAGCAGGACATTTAAAAAGGGACGGAGGGAGTAATATTTACCAAAATACACTCAATCCTCAGTTCTGGGTACAATAGCATGTGAATTTTTTTTGCAATAGATGTCCAAAAAAGACTACATGTCCACAAAAGTTCAACCCTCCAAAACGTCTAGATGTCCCACAAAAGTTCAACTACCAACCCTTTTAAACCTTTTTTCGTGTTCTTGAAGGATCTCCATTTGCCGGCTTTGATAGTACTCTTGTTGCACATGAGGCAAGGCACTTGTATCCAGTAGCATTATCCTCTCCTCTTCTTTGAACTGTTTCATACGTAGCTTTTCTTTCTCATTTCTCTCTTGCTCTTCACGCAGCCTCTCTAGAAGAACAAGAAGGTAGGTATAAGAAAAGAAGAAGAAGAAGACAATGCAAAAAAAGGCATCTCTCATGTCATCTCACCTATTCAGAATCAAGAAAACCAACAAGCAGCATGTAGGAAAATTTAGGGCAGAACAAAAACTGCAATTTCTCTAGTTCTAACCATCCCATATATTGATTTGTTTACACATAAGCATATATCAAGTCTAGCTTAAAACAGGACCAACATTCATTCCCTCTAGTATTCATTGAACAGTCTAGCTTAACCGTTTCACCCATGTGAGTTTCAGAGAAGGGACCACAACGAAACAAGAAGACAAAGGAATTAGAAATTGGGTATGCAAAAGCTATGAAATCAAGCTCATGCTATGTCAGCTTATGAAGTTTTACCTAGGAAAGCTAGCACTGGGATATTTCCTTATGATTTGATAATGGTTGCGATTCCCACCTGTAAATGTCACATGATTGAATAAAGTTGGGATCAAAAGGGAACAAAACGAAAAAAAAAGCATTTGGGAAGTTTGAATTGCAGTCACACCAAACGACTTGGGCTCACCATGTTGGTTCCCTCGTTGCAATTTTCCCATCCCCTCCGAGCGACCCCAAACCGTTTCCCATGGGAAACCACCCATTTAAAATTTACGCGTTGGAAGTTAGACTTATTCCCTTATCCAATGACTGCATTTGAACTTTGAAGCATGGATTTTGGCAAAGTGTTCACTAAGGAAACAAGAGTAACAGGAACCATTAGAATTTACTTGTTGGAAGTTCCACTTCTTCCCTAATCCAGTAGCTGAATTTGTAATCATGGATTTGGGCAGTTGTTCATGAGTGAAAGGAGAGTGACCGTACCTATTTGAATTTTCTTATTGGAAGTTCGATTTCTTCCCTAATCTAGCGGCTGTGTTTGAACCATGCATTTGGGGAGTTGTTCTCTAAGGAAAATGAGAGTAACTGGACACTTAAACAACATTCAGCAAAAATCAAAACCACTCTACTTTGCACATTGATCTTCTCCGTTTAAGCTAACGCAAAGGCAGAGAAACCTTGTAAATGAAAAGGGAACGCATGTATATATGTGGCAGGCACGTTTTAGCATATCGAGAGTGTGTCCAAACGTGTCCCTGGGACCCTGTCCCAATCATGTCAAACAAAGATGCATTTTTCTAAGCAAATTCTGTTTGAAACATAGCCTATATATATTGAGAAATCCAAAAGTACCTAATGAGGGGATAACATGGCACAAAAATGCAGATGAAATTTCTCGCTAGCACTAGCCGGCTAATGCGAGGCAGAAATCCTTCTAAATGAAAAGGGAACGCTATGCGTATTAAGTCTTAACTGCCATCTTCAGTAATGTGAAATCACTGACCACACATGTAGAAGATCCAAATCAATATAGTTAAAGGAGAAGGAGCGATAGCAAAATGACACGAAGTAGTTATTCTCTGTGACAAATAGACAAAGCAATATGCAGCATTGCATAGTTATTCTGCAACAAGTATCTCAAGGCAGTAGAACCAAGTAGAGGAGAAAGAAATCAAGTAATTTGAACTTGAATCAGCTTTTCAAGTCCTAATTAGAATTACGGATAAAGTGTTCCAAGCTGGAACTTTCATCATACAAGTGATTCTTATTATAAAAGATGACCAAAATAAGAATCTAATTAACAGGATCCTTTGAAAATTAAAGCTATATATTCCATTTCATTAAAATCTTGCTGCTTTTGGTAGAATGTGCGTGACCTGCTTCAAGGGAAGTTTCCGTGGCAGCTTCTTTATCGAATGCAAGAAAACAAAAGGCCAACTTCACTGGCCTGTTTTATTTCTCGATCGCCTTTCTTACTCAAATACCACTTGGCCATTCTAGCCACCAATCTTACCGGCCACTTCCCGACCACTTCTCTCTCATATATTGTATGGGGCCTTATAAATTATGGGGGCCGACAGATATGTGAGAGATGAGTGGTCAATAGGAATGTACGTAGCATTGTTGCTAACCAAGCCATAATGACAAAGCTGACACTAATCCTGAACGAAACAGAGAACCCAACAAATATTATTCATGGAATAAGCATTTGGCTTGATCTGGATTTGCAGTTCTTTAACCCTTATAGGGAATTGTGGTAGCCCTAGTTTTACATGTAATTTAGGTACCAATTCTATAACTATGATCTAATTCACAAAAATAATCTTCTCCGATTTCATACCCCAATTGACGTTGATGAACAAATTAATCACATAATCTAAACCTAAATCATGAAGTTGAAATTAATTTCGGCAGAGAGAGAGAGAGGGGAATACCTGGTCGATGTTGAGGATGAAAAATCTCCACAACCCTAGAGTATAGAGGGAAAAGAGGAAGAACTTCGCGCGGGAAAGCGAGAGCGGCGTTTCATCGCGCTGGAGATGACAAATCGAGGGGAGGAGAGAGGAAAAAGCGGAAGAAATCGACAGAGCGAGGATGAAATACCTCGCTCGGATGAGCGAGGTACTGTAGCACCACGCCAGTTCGCCCAGGGTGAAGCGAGTCTGCTGGTTTTGCTCTTTTTGTGCTTTGGCTAGCTATTTAAGCTAAATATCCCAATTGCCTAGGCAGTTGGAGATGCTCTTAGGACAGCATGGTGACAAGAAATCAATTTGTCAACTTCTCCTTTAAAACCTCTAGCAAGCCAAAACAAAAAACCACTCATTATACAATTGAACGAGAGAGAGAGATTTGGGCCTGCCTTGTAGGTTCTATCGGAGGTAGGGCTGTAAATGAACTGAGCCGTTCGTGAACTGTTCGAGGCTCGACTCGGTAAAGGCTCGTTCGAATTCGATTCGTCTACTAAATGAACCGAACCTGAACCTCAATTTTGGGCTCGTTTCATAAATGAGCCGAACATAAATGCAGCAGTATTCGACTCGATTAGGCTCGCAAACCTAGAGTATATGTGTATCATGGGGATTTTATATAGTTATATAGTAAAAATTTTAAAACTTGTACAAGTTTAAACGTTTATAATTACCAAAAATTTACTTATCTATATGTTTTTATCATTTTATATGTATATGAACATATTTATGTACATAATGAAAAATTTATTCGCAATTTTAGACCTGTATGAGAGCATTTCCAATATGATATTATTGGATCGTTAAGGCTCATGAACAAGCTCGAGATCGACCCAAACCTGGGCAAGCTCGGTTCGAGTTTAGCTCGTCATAATTTTCATTGAGTTCGACTCGAGCTCGAGTTCGCTAAAAAACTTAATGAACGAATCTGAACATTCTAATATTCAGCATCGGCTCGTTTACAGCCCTAATGGGAGGAGTTAAAGCAATGGAAGCATTTGAAAGGAGCTCCCTTCTTGTACGTCCAAGAACTGGCCAAAGAATCACTTATCACAATCCCAGCCCGGTATATTCGGCCTGATCAAGACCCTCCGATAACATCATATTCTTCACTTCCCGATGTCCCGATAAACAACATCGAGAAAATGGTTTCTGGAGATCAGATGGAATTGAATAAGTTGGACTCTGCATGCAAAGAGTGGGGATTCTTCCAGGTACTGAATATACCTCAGATAACATAAGGATGCTAATTTTGGCGCTCCACTTTCTTAAGCAAGCGCCTTTTAACACGTGAAGTTACTAATTACTTCACGTTAAAAGTGGAGCGCATGTGTACAAAAGTGGAGCGCAAAAATCAATTAACGTAAATGTACCCAAAACATATGCCAGCTTAAAAGTACGATAGTTGCTGTTGACTCATCTGAGGAAAAATAAGAAACAAGAAACCAATTTTATTTTAACACCCAAATACATGATCAATTCAGAGTACGTAACAATAAGCAAAACTAGATACAATTCATCCATCAGGCCGCTCTAAGCCGGCTTACCATATCACAACTGGTTTTCTTATCAAACTGCAACTTTATAACCATTTTTAAAGTCCACTGACGACTGAACACATAAAAAAATATGAACAGAGCAAAATGATATTCGCATAAATCATGTTGGAATAGATCTTATTAGCTTTATTTAAATCACTATTGTGTTATTTTTATGGGTTTTAGTAACTCGAAACTCGCAATCTTATGCAAACGGTTGGTCTACCAGTACAGTATTGCATGTGAAGGTTATGACTTTATCAAACAAGATTCACCAAAATGGACTTTGTTGCAACCCCTCTGATTTTAAACTGAACAAAACTTGAAATAATTATGTCGGAGTTCTCTTTCAGGGGGGTCTCCTAATTAATGGATGCGCAAATCAGATTGGGTAAGCGCATCACCAAATTATCAGTGACCGAAAGAATTTTTATTTTTTTTTGGTACGTCGGAAATTCATGACCGAAAGATTTGATAATAACAATCACTGAAAAGAACGAAATGTGTTGCAGCTAAAAAACCATGGAGTGAGCTCTGCGTTACTGGAGAAAGCGAAAATGGAGATCAACGAATTCTTTAACCTCCCAATGGAAGAAAAGAAGAAATTCTGGCAGGATTCAAAAGATTATGAAGGATTTGGGCAGGCTTTTGATTTTCTGAGGAGCAGAACCCCTTTGAGAAAACCCCACCTTTTCCCCAAGCTCCCACTCCCCTTCAGGTATTCATATATCTATCTATCTATCCATCCATACATCAATATGCACCCACATGTGTATATCGATACATATGGGTATGTATCCTCTACAAATTCTTGTCGAAACAAATGTCAATGTTATTCAGCGGCAAATTGACTTGTCATACCGAGTCAAAAATAAATTTATGAAAACTGAGAATTAACAACTACTCAGAGAATAGTTGCTAAATCCAAGTATCGATCCTCATGGACAGTATGGCTAAGTAACGTTAACTTTCGATTAATTTCTAGATTAATTCGGAAGGAAAAAAGTATGATTTTTGGGAACAACTACTTCTATAAAAATCTGGGCACCAGCCCACTGGCCCACGTCCCCCAAAGGACCAAATAACTTATTAGGTCAAATAGGTCACGCTTATTATTAGTAGAAAATAGAAAACTAGTATTAATGACATCTCGTCTGACACGAATCTATATTAGTATTACGCTCATAAAACATTTTTACCAAAATTAGTTTTGTACTTCCAAAGACTACAATCGTGTCAATAATACTCCTAGTGTGCATAAAAAAAACCAATTAGGTCCCGACCATAATACCCAATTAATAAATGGCAATATAAGTAAACAAATAAAAATGCTAGGGCGTAACATCTAGGGCATCTGCATCACTTACCGTGCAGGTTGTGAGACAAACAGGGTAACACCTGGTGCATTTCTCTGTTTTGCTGCATTTTTAGAATACCCCTAAGATTGTCTAGACAACAAGCTAAAACCTGAGGAAATGGCAAGAAAACCAAAATCAAAGCTAGAAAATAGACAGAGTGAGTTGCATCACAGTTTTCATGCACAAAGTCAAATTAGTTGGGCACCCTTAATGTTGATACAAAGAACTCCAAGATTGCAAGTGAAGCGGTAGCCAAGTGGGGTAGGCAACATGTACACTCTCATGCAATTGACTTTTGCCAAGCCAAAAAAAAAAAAAAGGAGCTTTCAAGATTTTCCCATAATCTAACAAGGAAAAAAGCTAAAAACCGGGAAACAAAGTGTGGGTATTTTTACAGTTGGTATTTGAACCAACTCTGATGGCCTACTAAGTCTTCCATGCAGAGATACCTTCGACAACTATGCTAATGAGTTGAAACATCTCGCCATGAAGATTCTTGATAGTTGATATCATGTCCAAAGTTCTCCAAATGAAGATAGAGGAGATGAGGGACTTGTTTAAAGACGGGAGGCAAGCAATGAGGATGAATTATTATCCTCCATGCCCACAACCAGAGAAGGTCATCGGTCTCACTCCACACTCAGATTCCGTCGGCCTCACCATCCTCCTCCAAATCAATGAAGTGGAAGGTCTACAGATCAGGAAAGACGGGATGTGGGTTCCTATTAAACCCCTCCCTGAAACCTTTGTGGTCAACATTGGGGACATTCTAGAGGTAATAACCACATACCTTCAAATCCAATGGGCCGACCCGGAAATTGAGTATATGGGGAACTTATTACTCATGAGTGATACTGAAAATAATATCCCACAATCAAGCACAATGTTGTTGACGGTTCATGTTTCATAGTTCTAAGAGATGGTTTTAGTTCTCAAAAAAGAACAACTCTAATTTTGACATACAATCAACACAAGTGGAATTGGAACGTAGAAGTTACTGTTGGTGTTCTCTAATTTAAATAACACATTTTTTTATTCCTTTTTACATTTACTTTTTTTATTTTCCTACGTTACAGTTGGTTTTCTTCATGCATGTTTTAGGTTTTTTGTATTTTTCTTTGTTTTTGTTGAAATTTTTGAAAATAATTTCTCTTCTCAAAATTCTGACCGTTAAGAACTATACAATTTGAATATTTCCTTATTATTTGGTCTTATCATTTTGTCCCTTTATATTAACTATGAATACTATTTATTCTTGTGCTTTTTTCCCTACTAAATTTTCAAAACATTTTCCACTCTCCTATATTTGTTTAACATTAAATGTTCTCGAAGGGCTACCTGCAACCTTCAAGTCAAAGTCGTGGGGGACAAATGCATCGATGGCGGCACCTTAATTATTCCAGATGGAGCTTATGCCTCACAGTATTTTACAATGAAGTGTTCACACCACTTAATTTGGTGATTTCCATGCCCATAGACTAACTAACCACCCATTAATGAATTGTGAGAGGTACTAAAATTACATTTTAGAACCATGATTTTAGGAAAAGATACCCATGAGTTACTATACAATAAGGCATGAATCATTTGGAAAAGACAAATGATAAAATGTGAAACTTTGATGCTTTAAAGGGGCCCATTTTTTTGTGTTCCAGATTTTCCTACCAAGTGTTGACTTACCTTTTTTCCGCAGATTGTCACCAACGGAGCTTATCGTAGCATCGAGCAGCAGTGAACTCAAGGAAGGAGAGGCTGTCAATTCCAACTGCTTACAGCCCCAGATATGACGAAGAAATGGGCCCTGCGCCTAGTATGGTTACCCCACAAACTCCAGCACTTTTTAGAAGAATTGGGGTTGCCGAATATTTCAAAGGCTTATTCACTCGAAAGCTTGATGGGAAATCATATCGAGATGCCATGAGGATTCAAAATCAGAACGAGGACAGCTGAAACATCAATACCACTAATGTTTTAGAACCCAATCATCTTTTTTATCTATTCTGATATTGTAGACAAACAAAAGCCATCTTCAAAATAAAAACACACACAATAGCCAACTCCACATGTTGCCTAGTACAAACGTGCCCAATGATGACAGGGTTGGCAAGAATTATGACAGATTCGGAAAGCATTAGGCTAGGAGATGGATTGGGTAGGATGGGAACAGGGGCTTTTGGTTCATGTGACTTTGGTCCCATTATTCGATACTCCAAGCAAAAACAACAAATCTCAAAGAATTGGCAACCTCATGTGATGTTTGTCAAGAAAGAAAAGCCCATGTTAAAAGATTCTAGTGCCTGTTAGGTGACTCACATGAACCCAATCTGTCAACTTCTATTTAACAGGTCTCTCATAGTGAGCAAAAAAATCCTCTCTTCTGGTCCAAAAACATACAACTCAGAGAGAGAGAGAGAGAGCTGAATTATTAATTGAGTTCTGTTTCTTTTCAGTTAATTTTCTGTATAACCATCAATTGACTAATTATGCCATTAGTAAGGAACTAGGGACAACAAAATATTCTATCGACCGTTAGGTTAGGAGGAGTGTGTCAAGAAATCAATTTGTTAACAGTTAAAATATTCTAGTTTGTGTCAGGATTGTGACAAGAAATCAATTTGTCAACTTCTCATTTAAAACCTCTCCTACAGCAAGCCAAACAAACAAAAACAAAAAAAACCCTCCGGTATAAAGTGCAAGAAACATACAACTCGACGAGAGAGAGAATTGGACCTGCGTTGTAGGTTCTATTGGAGGAGTTAAAGGAAGCAATGGAAGCAAATCTAAAAACACTTGGGGGCTCCCTTCTTGTACCTTGTGTTCAAGAGCTGGCCAAAGAATCATTGACCGCAGTCCCAGCCAGGTATATTCGGTGTGATCAAGACCCTCCGATAACATCATACACGACTTCAATTCCCGATGTCCCAATAATCGACATGGAGAAATTGCTTTCTGGAGATCAGATGGAATTGAAGAAGCTGGAATCTGCGTGCAAAGAGTGGGGATTCTTCCAGGTACCAAATATACCACAAATAACATATATGTACCCAAAACATATGCCAGCTTAAAAGTCCGATAGTTGTTGTTGTCTTATCTGAGGAAAATAAGAAACAAGAAACCAATTTTAACCACCAAAAATATGATATATTGAGAGTAACAAAAAGCATAACTACACATAATTCATCCATCAGGCAGAGCCTTACCATCTCATAGCTGGTTTTCTTGTCAAACAGTAACTTCAAAACCAGTTTTAATCAGCATCAAAACTTGGTGGAATTCTGAAATTATCGCCAGGATAGTGCGTAAAAAACCTACTGTCGACTGAACACATACCAAAAAATGAATAGAGAAAAATAACATTCGAATAAATCCTGTTTGAGTAGATCTTATTAGCTTTATTTAACTCAATATTATTTCCATGATATGTAAAAGTTTCGTTAGTGGGCTTCAGGCCCTATCAGTCTTTATTTTTACTCTCTTAGTCTATGACTATATTTCACTGAGAGACTGCATCACATAATGATCAAGTTTGGTAGGCTAATCCCAGCGCCTTCCCCATTTCTTTCTTTTTACCCCCTCAAATCCTAGAGTTTTTAAGGGTTTCAGTACCTCAATTGCCCTCTTATGCAAATTGTTGTTCGGCCGATACATTCTTTCATGTGAAAGGTATCTCTGTATTACACGCATGATTCACCAAAAGTGGACTTTGTTGCATCCCCTTTGATTATAGACTACACAAACTTAAAACAACTATCAGAGTTTTCTTTTGGGGGATTTCCTTAAAAGATTTGCAAACCAGATTGGGTAATAGGTTTCCAGTGCCATCGCTAAAATATCAGTGACCGAAAGATTTCATAATGATCGCTGAAAAGAAGGAAATGTGTTGCAGTTAATAAACCATGGAGTCAGCTCTGCATTACTGGAGAAAGTGAAGTTGGAGATCAACGAATTCTTTAACCTCCCAATGGAAGAAAAGAAGAAATTCTGGCAGAATTCAAGAGAATTCGAAGGATTTGGGCAGGCCTTTGTTGTTTCTGAGGAGCAGAAGCTCGATTGGGGAGACATGTTTGCCTTGACTACCCTTCCAACCCATTTGAGGAAACCCCACCTTTTTCCCAAGCTCCCACTCCCCTTCAGGTAATCATCTATCTATCTATCTACACACACACAACAACAACAACAACAACAACAACAGAACCCATGTAGTCCCCAATCGACAAGCACACACAGATATATGTATATTAAATATGCACACATATGGATATGTATATAGATAAACACGCAGAAACGCATGTGAACTTGTTCTTTCATATTGTGAGAGGGTATAAATACCCACAAAAAAAACAAAACTATCCACTACAAATTTTCGTTGGAACAACTATGTCATTATTATTCAGCAGCATATAACTAGATAGTTTCAAAAATATTGCTTTGTAGAAAATTTCAAATCCCAATCTCCAAATTTTTGAAATGAAGAACAGAGTCTAAGTCCTTACCGTGCAGGTTGTGAGACAAATAGGATATCACCTGGTGCATTGATCACTGTTTTGATGCATTTTAGATTACCCCTAAAATTGTCTAGACCACAAGCTAAAACCTGAGGAAATCGCAGGAAAAAACCAAAATGAAAGCTAGAAAATAGACAGAGTGAGTTGCATCACAGTTTTCATTCCCAGTCTGACTTTTTGGATACCCTTAATGTAGATACAAAGAGCTTCCAAGATTGCAAGTGGAGTGGTAGCCAAGTAGTAGGCACCAAGTACACCCATGCATTTGACAGGGGTCCAAACCTCACTAACTACATCTAACAATGCTGACTTTCGCCGAGAAAAAAAAAAAGAGCTTCC
The DNA here is from genome assembly GCA_018127125.1 of Rhododendron griersonianum. Taxonomy (NCBI): domain Eukaryota; kingdom Viridiplantae; phylum Streptophyta; class Magnoliopsida; order Ericales; family Ericaceae; genus Rhododendron; species Rhododendron griersonianum. The sequence continues at coordinate 31,460,426 of CM030800.1, forward strand.
AAGTTTTTGCCAAAATCTACAAGAAAAAAGCTAAAACCCAGGAAACGAAGTGTGGGATTTTTTACAATTAGTATTTGAACCGACTCTGATGGCCTACTAAGTCTTCCATGCAGAGATACCTTGGACAGTTATGCTAATGAGTTGAAACATCTCGCCATGAAGATTCTTGATATCATGTCCAAAGCTCTCCAAATGAAGACAGAGGAGATGAGAGACGTGTTTGAAGACGGGAGGCAAGTAATGAGAATGAATTATTATCCTCCATGCCCACAACCAGAGAAGGTCAACGGTTTCACTCCACACTCAGATGGATCCAGCCTCACCATACTCCTCCAAATCAATGAAATGGAAGGTCTACAAATCAAGAAAGACGGGATGTGGGTTCCTGTTAAACCACTCCCTGAAACCTTTGTGGTCAACATTGGGAACATTCTAGAGGTAATAACCACATATACATATCTGCAAGTCCAATGGCCAATCAGGAAATTGATTAACTGGGGAACTTATTACTCATGAGTCATGACACTAAAAATCCACAATCAAGCACAAGGCTATTTACAGGTCTTGTTTCATGCGTCTTAAAGATAGGTTTGTTTCCCAAAATGAAAATACTTTAATTTTAACATACTAACACAGGTGGAATTGAAACGCAGAGACAAAAAGTCCAAACAGTTAAATTGGGGATCAAAAACCCTTCCGATAACACAATGTAATCAGTAGCAGTACAAAAATTGGACAGTCAAAAGCCTTAACCATGTAAGAACACAGAGGTGTTTGAAAAGTTGTACGCACATTGATTAAGGGGCTGATTTTGTCACTTTGTGGCTTATAAGAGCGGTTCGTGCGATAATCTTCGAATTCCAGGGGCACTAGTGCAATTCTTTACATTCATAAAGATATTAATAAACTTATAGTCTTATAGGGTTACATGTAACCTTCAGAAACCTATATGGGGTTAAGAGGCTTCCCTGATCGCAAGGCAGATACGCCCTTATTTTAATCTTCAAAAGCCAAATAAACTTCAAGTCGATGTCCTGCGGGACAGATGCATTGGAGCTCACAATCTATTAATATGAATGTAACTGTTGGCACCACTAAATTATGTGATTTCTATGTCCATAGACTTACTAACCACCTATTAGTGAATTGTGAGATGTACTAATATTACATTTCCGAGACTCTTACCATCATTGACCAAACAAGGATTTCCATTATCATTATTGTTATTGATAGAACCATGACATGTTAGGAAAAGATATCCATTAATTTCTACAAAATAAGGCATGAACCTTTGAAAAAGATGGATGATAAAATGTGAAACTTTGATGCTTTAAATGGTGCCCAATTTTGTGTTCAAGATTATCCTACTAAGTGTACTTATCTTTTTCCGCAGATTGTCACCAACGGAGCTTATCGTAGCATCGAGCATCGAGCAGTAGTGAACTCTAGGAAGGAGAGGCTGTCAATTGCAACATTTTACGACCCCGGATTTGACGGAGAAATTGGCCCTGCACCTAGTTTGATAACCCCACAAACTCCTGCACTTTTTAGAAGAATTGGGGTTCCTGAGTATTTCAAAGGCTACTTTGCTCGGAAGCTTGATGGGAAATCATATCTAGATGCCATGAGGATTGAAAATCAGAGCCAGGATAGCTGAAACATCAATACCACTAATGTTTTAGAGCCCAATCATCTTTTTTTTATCGTATCTACATATCAAGTTTGTAACGAGTTATAAAGAAACTCCAACACCAACCCATTAAGCATACTTTGAATCTATATACTGAAGATCGTGGATAAACCCATATTTAAACATTTGACCATTTTCGGTTTTCAATTCTTACTACCTGTTACGACCAAGAAGACGTAACTTGCCTTGGCGACAGGGAACTTTGAGCAAAGTAGTGATGCGGGCATCCCAAGACTGTATCGTGGTCTAAACGGACATGGAATCGTAGGTCCCCGTCTCTGACTTCTGTTGAAAATGACCGCGTCACAACCGTTTGGGAAAGGTCGTGAAAGTTGTTTCGATAATGCCTTACTAGTGAAGGACTAAGTAATTCAGTGAATAACAATTAAGAAACAAAAAACAAACTAAAGCCACCTGTATTGCCGTGAATAAAGTGACTAAGTACATAAAAAGGAAAGGAAAGGAACTAGAACTCTCTAATATCGATTAGGAGTCTCTGCAATTATATTGTAGACAAACAATATTCAAATCCACATGTTTCCTAGAAAAAACATGCCCAATGATGACACGGATGGTAAGAAGTATGGCATTCGAAAAGCATCAAGGAGATGGATTTGGAAGGACGGGGACAGCGGCTATTGGTACATGTGACTTTTATCCCGTTATTCGATACTCCAACCGAGCAAAACATACTCGTGTAATATTTGTCAAAAAGAAACCGATCTGTCAACTTTTATTTAACACGTCTCTCACAGCGAGCAAAAAAAAATTCCCTCCTCTGGTGTGCAAAAACACATTCAACCAACAAAGCACAGATACGGATATGACACGATACAGATACGTCGATATGGCTAAACCTTAAAAAAGGATACGAATACGTCCTGGATACGGCTGTTTCAATTATATGTTATTATAATTAGTCTCCTACTAGGCATGAAAACCTAAATTATACATTTTTGTAACTTGTACAAATTATAAAATGTGGATCTGTGGTTCTCTATATCTTCTATAAGAGGTAAATCAAACAGTCAGATGACATAAGGAACGAATTCCAAATTGACTTTACGAAGTAATCTAAGAAAGAAAATACCTGATAAAAATCAAAATAAGATGGGCAATTCACATAATATGGGAAGCAATTTTCATGAGTTCGTTCTTTTAACATTTGCACCTAACAAATTTATACCACCCAATAACCATCACTTATTTTGCTTTAAGTTGATTATGAAGGTGTTCTGATCATCCAGGAAATGTTTACAATGGTGTTAAGCATCACGCAGATAATGTTGAGACTTTTGATAGTTATATATATATTTTGGCTTTGTTAGTTAATCAAATAGGAGAGATGGAAGAAAATAGGACACAACAAAAAGAAACGTGTATTTTGATTCCATTGCATTTGAAGCATGTTAGTCAACAATTGTTACTTTTTTCAATGGTTTGAAAGAGGAAGAAAAGAAAACATACTTGATTGCACAACTGAACGACCCAGGGCTACGGGCATCAATGTGCAGCAGGAGCTGGCAGCTGCAGACCTGCAACCTTTCATTACAGACCAAGGAAGAAGAAGTTTCCAGTTTGCGACAGCATCATGCTTCACACCTTATTATTAGAAGATCCCATTGTCATTCCCTTGATAAAATTTTCATCAAATCCTGAATTTGTGACAGATCCAATAGAACAGTTGAATTTCTACCTGTTTTGCACTGCTCTGGTAGAGTTATAGTGTCACCCATGCCATAGCAATAACCTCTCTCATTAGCCACCAGCCCTAGCATGGCCATCTCTGTACACTTGGACCCATTTATGTTAAACTTTATCTACCTGGTTAGTAGGGAGGAGCCCATTTGTGCAGCATCAATACCCGTCTTCTTTCGAAATGAAAGATCTTCATAATAGAACAAGCGAACCAATGTGCTTTGTCAGATCAGATGATCGGGATCCCTTCCTGAAATAATTACCTAGGAGAGGATGAAGGGTGCCAAATAGAATAGTCATACGAACATTTATTGAACCTGTGGAGATATTATCGCCAAATAAAGAATAAACGAAGGATCCTGCAAGTAGAAGCTTTCAGTTTCACTCTAGGAAAATCGAGAGAATAGAGTAATACTCATAACATCAGCCCACCTATTGAAAATGAAGAAGATATACCATCAGCCTACCTATTCAAAATGAAGAAGAGATTGCAAACGTACATTCTAGTTTGAAGAAGGCATTTACTGACTGGCATGCTGCAGACAACAAGGCTGAAACAGGTCTGTCTACCAAATCAAAATAAGAAACAAATCATGCATGAACACACCAATTGATAAATGCCTACCTATAGATTGAAAAATATTTGGACCAAGTTTAGGGGTTCTAAATGAATCAAGCCTGACAACACCCCATGAAAAGGAAGAAATACGGAAAGAGAACTGGAAACATCCTTCTCAAGGACATATCGAGATGAGTTAAGGACATATCGAGATGAGTTACATAGACACAAAATCCTCACAGGTGAAAAATATAAAACACCATAGGTGTAGATGTATGTCCAAGGATCACATGGAAATATTTTACAGGTGCAAAGTCAAGATAGGTAATGGCTTAAATTTTGAAAGCGCTGATACGTATGGACAGTCTATTCAATTATAGATTTGGTATGCGGGTATTTGCCAACGTGTTCCCTCGCTGGGTGTAACAACCCCTTCTGATCCATTCGACACGTGCAATGGCTTTTCCATAAAAAGTATGCGATCTTTACATATATATCCTAATACTTTCAATAACAAAGCTTTGTGCTCTACCAGATTGCTATAGATTACAATTGGCGGATAAGTTCTCAACAAAGCAAAACACCAAAGAGAGCCAACCAGTGTCGGTGTAGGGCACCGGTGATGCCAAGAGAGAATTCCGTTGAAAGTCTCCAAAATCTGCATCCTCGGTTGAACATTGATCGAGTGTCAGACACCGATAGAGTGACGTTTGCCTGCGGAAGATGGATATAAAGCAAACCGTCCTGCACAACAACAGTTGCCTGCAAAGGGTCCATTAGACATTCAACAAACCTTATCCCAAAACTCAATAGACAAAATTGTAGTGAAACTAAAAGAGAGAGATTCTATTAATTAGAGTATTGTGTTACAAGAGGCCAGTACATCATTATATTGGGAAAACATAGAAACCCTAAGTAAACCCTATTACATGAAAGGACAATACTACCCTTGCAACTAAACATTAATAACATCATAACACTATTATTCTAACACTCCCCCTCAAACACATGATGCGAACACGGAGAGCATCGTGAGTTTGCCGAGATGAAAATGAGATGCTCCGATTGATATCTTCGACTGAAACAATCCAAAAAGCAAAGCCAAATTCACGTGATAATGCAACTTCGATCCAATCCAAAATGAAGATCACTAATACTTTGGTACCGGAACAAATGCAGTGGAACAACGAATGAAATTGCTAATGGAGAAATATGAGACAAGTTCCAATACTCCCCCTCACGTGCGAACCCCAAATCGCACGAGGAGAGATAAACAAAGGATATTCCAACATGATCACATCAACGGATCCCACAAGGATCACAACAAGACAAGGTGCCAATAGCACAACAAATGGGGATTTAACTACCAAACAACAAGACAAACACTCGCCCATAATTTCACCAAAAGCCGAGAAATATCCACAAGGGACCAAACTGTCACACTGCTACAAAAACAGGGACCAAATTGTCACATTACTACAAAAGCAGGGACCAAAACAAATACTGCAAAGTTCAGAGACCAAACTATAACGAAACAACCATGAGGGACTGAAGTGTAAAACCCTATAGACTAGATAAACGCGAGATCCGGCTAAAAAGTAACAAGACTTTTACGAACCCTAAGTAATAAAAAGTTTTTAACAAATCCTAGACAAAAAATGAAAGTGAAAAACAAAATTCTAAAAGGAAAAAAAATGAAAAAAGCTGTAACAGATTGGAGGAACTGAAACCAGATCGAGGAGAAGAGGGAAGAACATGAGGGTCGCCGAAGCTTGAGGCGTACGACTACTGTGTAGATTATGTGGTTTGTTGTAAAATAGATGAGTGCCTGGCGAACGGCGGTGAGGCATAAGCCGCCCGCCGAAAAGCGAATATCCCACAGGCCCAAATCTTATGCTCTGATACCATGTAGTGAAACTAAAAGAGAGAGATTCTATTAATTAGAGTATTATGTTACAAGAGGCCAGTACATCATTATATAGGGAAAATATAGAAACCCTAAGTAAACCCTATTACATGAAAGGACAATACTACCCTTGCAATTAAACATTAATAATGTCAGAACACTATTATTCTAACAAAAATGTATTGCCATTAGATCTTATCCTTATTCTTCTGCATATTATTCTTTTCCTCAAATAGAGGGAAACAACTGTATGGATATCTGGTTTGCACAATTAAATCATACTCAATATGCAAACCATTTTGATGGACGGGCAAAGTCAAATTAAAAGTGTGATCAAGATATAATAATAGAAAACTTCTATAACCAAAACAGAAGAACGCCAAACGAATTTCCCAAAGTAACTATTGTGAGAGAAAAACCTTAATTGTGCTCCAACTTCCAAAAACTACAAACACAAAAGTGCATTTTTCCAACATTGATCATGAGTCAATGAGTTTCTGGAGATTAATCAATAAGGTTTGGGGTTGATTGAAACACATGGAAAGTGGGAGGAGTACTCTCATATCTAAGACAGATGGAGAGTCCCATTCGTTAATTCCGATAGAAGCAATTCATCAAACAGCTTAAGTGCAGTAAAGAGTTGCTGTGACATAATTCATGATCTAAAACAGCATTTTATCGGCATTTAGAGACTGCTTACCGTGTGAAAAGGCAGAAGCTACGGCAGGAAGGGATTCTGGAAGATGGGCAATGGTGGACGAAGGAATTTCGATTGATCGTCGCAAGGGGGTCACTGCTTTGGGAGTGGTGCGTTGCTTCGCTTTTTGGAGATGGGTGTCATTAGGAAACGACGCCCAACAGGAAAATGGTGCACAAGCAGCACAACGGAGACGGTGGAAACGGTGCACAACGAAAGATTATGAGAAAGCGCTATTTTTCATTCAGGGTGGTGTTTGGCTGAGATTTTTGACTATTCTGAAATTATAATTGCATGCAAATCTGTAAGAAAAGGCTTGTAATTATTCTTTTCAGATTTAACTTCTTAAAAATCAAACTTAATCAGGCGATTGTGATGTCGGTTTAATTACCTCAATGAAAAGGATTTTTCAAGTATTAAAACAGCAGAACGATTCACGAGAAATTCAAAAACCAAAAAGAAACAACATACCTTAATAAAATCAAAACAACTTGCTTTCCAAATAATTTTCCAACTTCGAAAGAACAAGAACATATTACAAAGTGACTACTACAAACTATTCCTAACTACTTCGAACTAAGTAACTACTCCTAACTATTTCGAACTAAGTCTAAATCCTAAATTACTGCCTAAGACCAAACCAAGCATAGCATAGGTTTTTGTTGATGGGCTTTTTCCTCCTTCAACTTCTTCTATTTATAGGCAAGCTTTGGGTCTTCTTAACTATTTCCAATCTCTCACCCAAAATGTCTTCGAAGGCATTCTTTCTTTTGAATTCAAGCTTTCCCTCCCAAGTTCTTCAGTGTTTACTCGAATTCATTTAGCAGTGGACCAGTTCCTCCATAATCTCCACTCCCTTTGATCATGACGTGGTTGAGTTGGGTGGTTTCCCTTCCCCTTTCTCAACTCCCTGATCGTTCTCAACTCCCCTGATCATGCCCATGAGGCATAACTGCCTCGCTCACGTATTTAAAGGGATTGCAATGACACCGTTTTGCTTCCCCTTGCTTCGAACTGGGTAGTTCCTCTTTTTCTTCATTTTCTGATTGACATCTGGCAACTGTCATTCCAATCCAATGCATTCACTCCTTACGTATTCCATTCAATGTAATGTAAATCTTCCTCTTTTCCTTCATTTTCTGATTGATATCTAGCTAGTAGTCATTTCCAATCCAATGCATTCACTCCTTACGTACTCCATTCAATGTAATGTAAATGGCCACTTGTTCTTCTCTGATTGGGCCAATAATTTTCTCATGCAAATAGGCAGGTTAGTATTCCTAGTTTTTTTGTAAGGGTATTTTTGGAAGAGAAAATGTGGGAAACACTTTAGGTAGATAGATAGTACTCCCTCCGTCCCAATTTACTTGTCCCAATTATATTCTAACTGAATTAAAAAACTAGTTATATCTTTAAAGTGGTAATAAATTTTATATCCAATATGAATATTATTTGATAGATCTCGATTTGTTCTATAATTCAATGTTTTCGAAATCACCTAAAACATTATAAATTACAAGATATAATTAATTGAAAAGTAGCACGAACTTCAATGACAAGTAAATTGGGACGAAGGGAGTAGTAGATCACTGCATGTCTTGTATATACTTTTTTTCTTGTGTGTATATAAACAATAAAACCATTGAACCAGTAAGGCAATATGGCAGTAACAAAGCATTGAAGAATCGATCTAGGATGTGTGTGCACCCGAGAGAGAGAGAGAGAGAGCACCTTGTGAATCGAAGAATAGATCTGGGAAACGAAGAATTGAAGAATCGATCTAGGGCTTGTACTGTTGAGTGTCAATTGGTTTAGGGCTTCAGTATCAAAAATGCTAGGACCACCGTACCCCACAATAATATAGAAAGAAAAATATTCGTAAATTTTAAAATAATTATTTTGTGGGGTTCTATAAAAAGTCAACTCCAACAGATATTTTGATAGATATGTTTTCTGAATTTGTAGAAGCAAAACTGTAAAATTAAAGGCAAATTCTTGAGTTTTGAAGAGTTCTGTTTTCTTTTCGATTGATCTTACTTATCAATTTAACACATTAATTATGCCATTAATATGGATAACAAAATATTAAAAAGTGCCCGTTAGGTAAGGAGTGGTGTCAAGAAGTCAATTTGTTAGCCATTAAATTGTTCTAGCGTGGCAAATATGTCTCAATCATAAGCATGGGCACAACAATTCTATGAACCAAACATAAAAATTTATGAGTAACAAGAAGAAGAATCCACCTTTTTTTTTAACAAAAAAGGTTTAACAAAGTGCGAAAGCAAATAAATAAAATTCCTAACACCAAAATGCAACATCCTATGAAGGTCAACACAATAAACCCAGAGTCCTTGCTTAACATTCTGACTCGTTTGAAAAAAAATGTTGGATTAAATCCATCAACTGAAAGCTCAATAACGAACAAAACACGCATACAAGAATAAGTTTCTAAAACAGAGACTATAATAATTTACATTGTTAGCAAAAGTGTGACATACGAGGTGTACAAATAATAAAATCAAGTGAACCAGTTAACCAATAATGAACTGCTTTTTTTTTTTTGGAAGGCAAAAAAATTTCATTAATCTTTAAAGTACAAAGACCAATAGAAACAAGGAGACGACATCATATTTAAAAAAATAATCCTATCCGAGACCTAAACCCTCGATTATAAAGAAATCAACCAAGGACACCTATAAGGACGAAACCCGCACTACAAAGGCCGAAGCCCAGCCTAGGAAACAACCTAGGATACCCAAAGGCCTAAGCCCAAATATGAAAATACAAAACGGGCTAGGCCTAGCCTAAAACAGGCCAGGCCCAGACCATCACCCAAAACCCTAACCTAAGCATATCGCCACAACCACCGCAACTCACACCGCCGACCATCTCCACAAGCATCAACCCACCACCACCGGAAAGCACCCACCCCGGCCGAGAACCAAAACCACCGGACAACAAGGAAAGCGTAGATCCACGCCCCCCGAACCCTGTCACACTACCGAACCCAGGACGCTGAGAAACCGCCATTTCGATCCTCCTAAACGCCAACCATCTCCACAAGCATCAACCCTGTCACATTGCCGTCGATAGCCGTTGTCTCGTCGTCACCCGTTGAAGCTCCGAGCAGGTCCACGCTCTGTTCCATCGGTCATTCCGAAAACCTGCCGCAAATCTCCACTTGCCGTTAGGCAAAGACCGGCAACACTCAAGAGTGTTGTACGGTGGGAGACCCACGAGAAAGGCCCCACCAGCCGCCACGAGATCACGCTGTTAGGCATACCAGCGTCTCCCAAATGTATAGGCCAGCGATCGAGCGATGGCAAAAGGGAACCGAACCAGGGAGGATCTGCGGCAGCATAGAGAGAAATGGCAGTGAGAACCTGCAAAGGAATAGGGAGAAGAAAGAGGGAAGAGGGGCCCTTCCCCATTGGTGTTGGATTGTTATTGTAATCACCACTGAGATTCATTATTGGTTTAAAAATTCACGACAAAAGACATACCACAACCAAATGATATCAAATACAGAAAGTCTACTTGCACAGCAGATCTGTGCACAGATCGCGTTGTGGGGTTCACTAAGGATCCCATACAAATAATCCGATCCGTTCATTATGTTTAAAACATTTTTTCAAGGGCCTCCCCGAAAAATTAGCTCAATCCGATACCTATAAGTGCTTGATCTAATCATCTAATTTTTCGGGGAGGCCCTTGAAAAAATGTTTTAAACATAATTAACGGATCGGATTATTTGTATGGGACCCTTAGTGGGCCCCACAACGCGATCTGTGCACAGATCTGCTGTGTCAGTAGCAAGGTTCTATCAAATAATACCCAAGTGCTAGTGAAACAAATATATGAAAATTGGATCCAATATCGACACTTGGAGTTACCACAAGTAGGCAATCCGTGGAACTTTTCCCTAACAACGGGTCGGTGTAAGTCAACCATTGACCATTAGGGTCACCGCCTCACCCGAATCTTTTTTCTAATGGCCAAAGTCACCCCCGCACACAGATGATTGATTTCCCTTGACTTTTAAATGTTCCCAATAATATCTACAATGTTCTCACCAAAAAGAACATTTTGGAGCATTCGATGGATTTACCAAATATTTACCGTATGCCAATTTCAATAACCAACACAATCAAATTTGCTTTTCTACTAACAGCTTCTAATAATTCTCTACAAGACTAAATTTAGATAAACAAAGAATTTAAAAATACGTAACATGTTTAACCACTCACATGCGTCCAAGCGAATGCAAACCACATACACAAAATGACGCTGACCTGTTAATCTGTTAAAACATAAATTCTGCATAAAGTCACTAATTACTTCAAATATAAGAATGCCCCAAGAGCCTCAAAACAAAACTTACTAGGTAATATAATTACAGAATACCCCAAGAGCCTCAAACTCACAATGGCCCCGTATGTAGGTTGTTTTAGTACTTGCAAACTGATGCGATTTTGCTCTGTGAAGAAAATGTCATTCATAAATAAACTCCACAATTTAATAAAATTCAGTTACTTTTAGTAATCACAATATTAACAAGAAATGTCAAAATTATTTATTTCAAACGTGGTGTTCACTTTCGCAACCATTAGTCGCGTACTTTTCATGAACGTAAGATCTCCGTGGTTCTCACCGGTAATGGAGAGAGAGTGCCATCGGGCACATTTGATTTCCACAATAATTGTGGGAAAGGATTGAAAATCATAGGGACCATGGCTGGACATGGAAGGGTCATGTGGAGTTCACATGACCTCATGGATGGCATTAGATGTACTATTCAACTTGCCATCCGTATCGTTCGGGTGTGACTGGTCTGTGGGATAAATAGTCAAAATAAAAAAGAGGATTAATTATCCACAATTGGATGAGGAGGGAATCAAATCTTAAAGCCTAAAGGAGAGAACAAATTATTCCCAGCCGCCAGGTGATATTATCCTCCACAATTGGATGATGACAGGGTTGGTAAGAATTATGACAGATTCAAGAAAAATCAGGCTAGGAGATGGATTTGGTAGGGACGGGGCTTTTGGTACATTTGACTTTGGCTCCATTATTCAATACTCCAAGCAAAACGTTAAAAATAATCTCAAAGTAGTAGCAACCTCGTGTGATATTTGTCAAGAATAGAAAGCCCCATGTTAAAATATTCTAGTGCCTGTTGGGTGATTAACATGAAACCGATCTGTCAACTTGTATTTAACACGTCTCTCATAATGAGAAGAAAAAAAATTCCCTCCTCTTGTGTGAAAGAGAGAGAGAGAGTGTGTGTGTGTGTGTCAACTTCTATTTAACACGTTTCTCATAATGAGAAAAAAATTCCCTCCTCTGGTGTGCAAAAAAACATACAACTCAGAGAGAGAGAGAGAGAGAGAGCAGTGTTCTAAAAGTCCCCGCCTAGGGCCGATTAGTCCCCGCTTAGGCGCTAGACTAGGGTCCAACGCCTAGGCGATTAAGCGGCCGACTAGTCCCCTGCCTAGGTGCTAGACTGGGGTCCAACGCCTAGGCGATTAAGCGGCCGACTAGTTCCCCGCCTAGGTGCTAGACAGCCGATTAGTCCCTGCCTAGGTGGTAGGAGGTACCCGGCTGACTTGGGAGCGCCTAGCGTCTTTTAGAACCTTGAGAGAGAGTTGAATTATTAGGTGAGTTTTGCAGAGTTCTGTTTTCTTTTCGGTTAATCATCTAAATACTTGTCACCTTATACTTTAACACCTCACTCACAGAGAGCCAAAAAAAAAAACCCTCCCCTATAGCTTGCGGAAAAAACTGATAGAGAGAGAGAGAGAGAGAGAGAGAGATTTGCACCTGCCTTTGAAGGTTCAATTCGAGAAGTTAAAGGAAGAATGGAAGGAAATCTAGAAACATTAGGGAGCTCCCTTCTTGTACCTTGTGTTCAAGAACTGGCCAAAGAATCACTGACCACAGTCCCAGCCAGGTATATTCGGCATGATCAAGACCCTCCGATAACATCATATGCAACTTCAATTCCAGATGTCCCAACAATCGACATGGAGAAATTGCTTTCTGGAGATCATATGGAGTTGAAGAAGCTGGACTCTGCATCCAAAGAGTGGGGATTCTTCCAGGTACCGAATGTACCTCACATAATATATAGCACATGCCAGTCTAAGAGACTGATTGAAAGATGGTGTTTACTTATTTTAGGAAAATAAGACACAAGAAACCAATTGTTAACACAAAATAATACGATAAATTCAGAGTAACAAAAAGCAAAACCAGATATAATTAATCCATATGCCATCTCTAAGCCTTACCACATCATGACTTGTTTTCACATCATGACTTGTTTTCTTGTCAAACTGCAACTTTATAACCACTTTTAATCAAGCATCAAAACTTGGCAGGAAGCTGGAGTTTATCTCCAGGACAGTGCTTGAAAAGTCCACTGATGACTGAACATATACAAAGAAACTTTTATAGGGTTTTAGAGTGCAATTTCCTATTATAGGGTTTTGGGTAGAGTACCCTAGGGTTTAGGCACTTTTATAGGGTTTTAGAGTGCACTCTCCAGGACAGTGCTTCAAAACTCGCGATGTTATCCAAACAGTTGGTCGCCCAGTACAGTATTGCATTTGCATGTGAAAGATATCACTTTATTAAACAAGATTCACCAAAACTTGACTTTGTTGCAACCCCTTTGATTATTAACTAAACAAACTTGAAATAATGATGTCACAGTTTTTTCTTTTTGGGGATTTCCCAAGTAAAAGATCTACAAATCAGATTGGGTAAATAGGTTTCCAGCACAATCACCAAACTATCAGTGACAAAAATATTTAATAATTACGATAATTGAAAAGAAAGAAATGTGTTGCAGTTAATTAACCATGGAGTGAGCTCTGCATTACTGGAGGAAGTGAAGTTGGAGATCAACGAATTCTTTAACCTCCCAATGGAAGCAAAGAAGAAATTCTGGCAGGATTCAGAAGATTTTGAAGGATTTGGGCAGGCCAATGTTTTGTCTGAAGAGCAGAAGCTTGATTGGGGAGACATGTTTTTCTTGACTACCCTTCCAACCCATTCAAGAAAACCCCGCCTTTTTCCCAAGCTCCCACTCCCCTTCAGGTACTCATATACATATACATACATATATATGGGTGTGTGTGTGTGTGTGTGCACACACGTGTATATGGATACATATGTGTATGTACATAGATAGACACACACACAAACGCCTATGAACTTGTACTTGCATATCGTGAGAGGATATACATAACCCCCCAAAAAACAACACATATCGTGAGAGGGTGTACATACCCCCCGAAAAACAACACTATCCACTACAAATTTTCCTCGAAACAAGTATGTCATTATTATTCCACTGCATATAACTAGCTAGTTTCTGAATTCTTACTTCGTAGAAGTTTTCAATTCCAATCTCCAAATGTTTGGAAGGAAGAACATAGTCTAAGCCCTTACCATGCAGGTTGTGAGATGAACAGGATTTCACCTGGTACATTTCACCAATTTGCTGCATTTTTAGACCACCCCTAAAATTGATTTGATCACAAGCTAAAGCCTGAGGAAATGTCAGGAAAGCCAAAATCAGAGCTAGGAAGTAGACAAAGTGACTTAAATCATAGTTTTCATGCCCACAATTAGATTTTTTGGACACCCTTAATGTCAGTACAAAGAGTTTTAAAGATTTTCCCAAAATCTAACAAGCAAAAGCTAAAACCCGGTTAACGAAGCCTGGGTGATTTTACAATTGGTAATTGAACCGACTTTGATATCCCACTAAGTCTTTCCATGCAGAGACACCTTGGACAATTATGCTTATGAGATGAAACAACTAGCCATGAAGATTCTTGATTATATGTCCAAAGCTCTGAAAATGAAGGCAGAGGAGATGAGAGACTTTTTTGAAGAAGGGAGGCAATCAATGAGGATGAATTATTATCCTCCATGCCCACAACCAGAGAAGGTCAATGGTCTCACTCCACACTCAGATGGCGCCGGCCTCACCATACTCCTCCAAATCAATGAAATGGAAGGTCTACAAATCAAGAAAGATGGGATGTGGGTTCCCATTAAACCCCTCCCTCAAACCTTTGTGGTCAACATTGGGGACTCTCTAGAGGTAACAACCATATACCTGCAAGACCAATGGCCGGTCCATAAATTGGATATATGGGGAATTTATTACTCATGAATCATGACACTGAAAATAACATTATCAAGCGCAATGCTATTGATGGCTCATGTTTCATAGCTCTTAGATATGGTTTGTTTCAGAAAACGAAAAAAATTCTAATTTTAACATACAGTCAACACGGGTGGAATTGAAACGCAGAAACTAAAAATCCACACGATTAAATTAGGGATCAAAACCTATTCAAAGAACACAATATAATCAGTAGCAGTAAGAACGTTGGTCAGTCAAAAGCCTAATCACAAGTTAGCCATGTAAGAACACAGAGGTGATTTTAAATAGTAGCAAACACATTGATTAGGAGGCTGCGTTTGTCAGTTTGAGGCTTAAAAGAGTGCTTGGTTCGATAATCTTCAAATTCCAGGGGCACTAGTGCAATTAACAAACTAACAGGCTGCATGTTGTGAAGCGAAGTCCCACATCGCCTGGGTGCCAAAGTAATATGTAATATATAAGTGTGAGGGCACCCTCACTTTAATAGCTAGATTTTGGGGTTGAGTTCTACCCAAGACCGTGTAAACATGGTACCAGAGCTAGGTACCAAAGACGGGTAGGGTGCGTGTCTCTGGCCTGCACGCGACTAGTGCTACCGAGTGAGCACATTGCGCATGAGGGAGAGTGTGAAGCAAAATCCCACATTTTCTGGATACCAAAGTAATATGAAGTATATAAGCGTGAGGGCACCCTCATTTCATGAACAAACTTCTAGGGTAGAGTTCTACCCAAAACCGTGTAACATGGTATCAAGAGTTGGGTAGGGTGCGTGTCTCTGACCTGCAAGCGGCAAGTGCTGCCAAGTGAGCATGCTGCGCGTGAGGGAGGGTATAAAGCAAAGTCTCACATCGCCTAGGTACCAAAGTAATATGAAGAACATAAGCGTGAAGGCACCCTCCTTCAATAGCTAGCTTTTGGGGTGAATTTTACCCAAGACCATGTAACATGGTATTAAAGCTAGGTACCAGAGATGGGTAGGGTGCGTGTTCTTGCCCTACAAGCGGCAGGCGCTGCCGAGTGAGCATGCTACACGTGAGGGAGGGTGTGAAGCGAAGTCCCACATCGCCTGGGTACCAAAGTAATATGAAGTATATAAGCATGAAGGCACCCTCCCTTCAATAGCTAACTTTTGGGGTTGAGTTCTAACCAAGACCGTGTAACCAGTAACCTTCAGAAACCTAGATGGGGCAAGAGGCTTCCTCGATCGCAAGGTTACACCTTATTTGATCTTCAAGCGCCGAATAAACTACAAGTCAAAGTAAGGGGCGACAAATGTATTGATGGCGACACCTTAATTATTCCAAATAGAGCTCACACCTCATAGCTATGAAGCACAGATACTCCGAAACTAGTCACGTACGAGTATTGGATACGAGAGGGATACGAATACACGCCTGATATGCCCCAATACGTATCTGATACGAAAAATAAGTATTCGGCATTTAAATTATATATTTTTAATTTCGGATATGTGAGGTACACGCGGGGGATACGGCAGGATACGGCGGGGGTTAAAATGAAATTTTTTAAAGAATCAAGTACAAACTAAAAGGGGAAAATTGTAATAATAGCATCACTAAAAATATAAAACCTAGGAAATAATGCACATTGATAGATCATTCCATGAACCAGTCGATATTTTCCCAACCCTAGATCGCTTGAAACTTTGATTCATAAGGTTCTCTCTATTTTACTGGTGTGAGTTTCTATTGTTTACATAATACAATAAATTATATCCAATACATACACTGGTGTGTGTGTATATATATATATATATATGAAGTATATTATATGTATACCTATTGATCTATTACCTACTAATGTGTATTTTTTTTCTTTTTTACAAAATCCTAATCTTTTGGATAATCAGCTCCTACTCTTTTGACTTTTGACATTGACATATACTTAATGCTTGGTATTGGCAATTCAACTATAAATCCTAATCTTTTAGATAATCAGTTCCTACTTTTTTAACTTTTGACATTGACATGTACTTAATGCTTGGTATTGGCAATTCAACTACTCTTTTATTTCTTATGGCTTTATTTTTATGCCTAGGAGACTAATAGTAATAAAATGTATAATTTATACTATATCCTATTTTTTTAGGTTTTGTCGTATCGCCGTATCCGTATCGTGTCGTATCCGTATCCCGTATATGTATCTGTATCTGCGCTTCATAGCCTCATAGTCTTTTAAGATGTATGAAGTGTTGACACCACTAAATTTTGTAATTTCTATGTCCACAGACTTATTAACCACCTATTAATGAATTGTGAGATGTACTAAAATTACATTTGCAGGACTCTTACCATGATTGACCAAACAAAGATTCCATGATCATTATTATTTATAGAACCATGACATTTTAGGAACAGATATCCATGAGTTTAAAATTTTCAAGACAATAAGGCATGAATCATTTGGAAAAGACGGATGATAAAAAGGGTAACTTTGATGCTTTAAATGATGCCCCGTTTGTGTTCCAGGTTATCCTCCTAAATGTTGACTTACCTTTTTTGGCAGATTGTCACCAATGGAGCTTATCGTAGCATCGAGCATCGAGCAGTAGTGAACTCTATGAAGGAGAGGCTGTCAATTGGAACATTTTACAGCCCCAGAGTTGATGGAGAAATGGGTCCTGCACCTAGTTTGATTACCCCTCAGACTCCTGCACTTTTTAGAAGAATTCGGGTTGCCGAGTACGTCAAAGACTATTTTGCTCGAAAGCTTGATGGGAAATCAAATCTAGATGCCATGAGGATTGAAAATTAGAGCCAGAACAGCTGAAACATCCACAACACAAATGTTTTAGAAACCGTATCATCTTTTTTATGCTACATATCAAGTTTGTAAGGAGTTATGAAGAAACTCCAACACCAGCACACTTTGAATAAATACTGTCACAGATCATGTGTAACCTACACATTAAGCAGAGGTGGTGGATGTGAATACAGCTCAAAATGAAAAAGCAGCTAGAAATCCCAAAGCAATGAGCAAACCCTACAAATGCACAGGCAATAAAGATCAAACTTCTAAAACAACTCCAAACTTCCTTCAAAAGAGGTAAACAGATACAAAAATAAAATACTCATCAGCATTTTCTAAAGCCCGTAAACCATCATCCGTAGATGAATAATCTGCAACTCATCAAAACCATAGTTCTAACTATTGATTAGGGTCCATAACCAATATTTAAACATTTGACCTTTTTCGGTTTTCCGTTCTTACAACCTTAATTCTTCAACCCACACCTCCATCTGATCGACCTGGACATCAGCCCATATATCCTAGTCCCTAGACCATTCACTGTTAGTTTCCATGACCAAACCTAGCAACAGGCTAGTAGATGGATTGGGTAGGAAAGAGAAAGGGGCTTTTGGTACATGTGACTTTGACCTCGTTATTCCATACTCCAAGCAAAAAATAATAATCTCAAGGTATTGGCAACTCATGTGATATATGTAAAGAAACAAAAGCCCATGTCACAATAATCTAGTGCCTGTTAGGTGACTCAAATGAAACTAATCTGTGAACCTCTATTTAACCATCTCTCATTGTGAGCAAAACAAATCCCCACTTCTGGTTTGCAAACAAACATACAACTCAGAGCGAGCGAGCGAGCGAGAGAGAGAGAGATTTGAATTATTGAGTGAGTACTGTAGAGTTCTGTTTTCTTTCCGGTTAATCTTCTTATTACTTATCAATTTAACACATTATGCCACTAATATCGATAACAAAATATTAAAAAGTGTCCGAGGTTTGCTTCTTGTACAAGTGCATGCCAATCTACTTCTGCCCAAACTTTATTGAGTTGGTCCGTTCAAAGGAACCTTATTCCCTTTGTTAAATATTCAACGTACCAAGCTGGAACAAATTCTTCATATTGACTACGATACACCCTACTAATGATTACGCAATTCGATCTAACTCCTCGCAATATCCAACACACTACATGAATTTGGCTCCACTGCGTTGGTGTGCCCTTTTCCAACCATTAGTTGCATACTAAACTTATGTCATTTTTTTAATCAAGTTACTTACTGACATACTGCTATATAACCAACAATTATGACAAATAAAAGAAAAAGCAATTCCACCCAGATAGTTACATTTTTTACTAGCACACAATAATGCAGCGAATGACCATTCAGTAAGAAAGCGAATACAATTGAATGGACATAAATACTACCAAGTCCAGCAGAAAGGTCTCTTAAGGTTTTGACTGGGAAGCTGGAGTTGCATTGGATGTGCATAGAGCTCAAAGTGAAAAAGCAGCTTGGAATCCCTAAGCAATGAGCAAAACCCTGCCAGAGCACAGGCAATAAAACTCAACCTTCTAAAACAAGTCCAAACTACCTTGAAAAGAGGTAAGCAGAAGCAAAACGGGGGGGAGGGGGAATAAAATAAAATACTCTTCAGCATTTTCTAACGCCCTTAAACCATCATCTGTGGATAAATAATCTCTAACTCATCAAAACCATAGTTCTAACTAGTGATTAGGGTACATAACCCATATTCAAACATTTGCCCTTTTTGGTTTTCCATTCTTATAACCTCAATTCTTCAACCCACAAGTTCATCTGATCGACATCGACATTAGCCCATATATCCTACACCATTCGCTGTTCCATGAGCAAACCTAGCATCAGGCTAGCAGATGGATTAGGTAGGAAGGTGACAGAGGCTTTTTTGTACATGTGACTTTGGTCCCATAATTCCATACTTCAAGCAAAACATAATAATAATCTCAAAGTATTGGCAACCTCATGTGATATTTGTCAAGAATAAAAGGGCCCATGTTAAAATATTCTAGTGCTTGTTAGGTGAGTAAGACGAAACCGATCTGTTAACTTCTATTTAACACATCCCTCATAGTGAGCAAAAAAAATTCTTTCCTCTGGTGTGCCAAAAAACATACAACTCAGAGAGAGAGAGAGAGAGAGAGAGAGAGAGACTTGAATTATGAGGTGAGTTTTGTAGAGTTCTGTTTTCTTTTTAGTAAATCTTCTGATTACTTATCAATTTAACACATTATGCCATTAATATGGATAAAAAAATATATTAAAAACTGCCCGTTAGGTGAGGAGGGCTGTCAAGAAGTCAATTTGTTAACCGTTAAAATATTTTAGCGTGTGTTAGGTCAGGATTGTGAAATCAATTTGTCAACTTCTACACCTCTCTTACAGCGAGCCAAGAAAAAACCCCTACCTTATAGCGTGCGAAAAACATACAACTCAGAGAGAGAGAGAGTGAGAGAGATTTGCACCTGCCTTTGAAGGTTCAATTCGAGAAGTTAAAGGAACAACGGAAGCAAAACTACAAACATTTGGGAGCTCCCTCCTTGTACACTGTGTTCAAGAGCTGGCCAAAGAATCACCGACCATAGTCCCAGCCAGGTATATTCAGCGTGATCAAGACCCTCCGATAACATCATATGCGACTTCAATTCCCGATGTCCCAATAATCGACATGGAGAAATTGCTTTCTGGAGATCATATGGAGTTGAAGAAGCTGGACTCTGCATCCAAAGAGTGGGGATTCTTCCAGGTACCGAATTCTACCCACATAGTACATATCTATGAACCCAAAACATATGCCAGTTTCAGAGCCTGATTGAAAGATGTTGTTGACCTATCTGAGGAAAATAAGAAACCAGAAACTAATTATTAACACCCAAAAATATGATAAATTCAGAGTAACAATAAGCTATAATAGATATAATCTATATTATAAAACTGAGCGGTTTCCTTGAAAAATGTCTAGGCATACAAATAAAGTAGCATCTGTAGCCGTACGATCGTACTTTCTGATAAGGTTATAGCCATCGGATTGAATGAATACTTCCTATTATATCCACCTACACTGATAATGTAAAAAAAGAAGTTACACGTTTTCCTCCTAAAGAAATATACACCCCTTCATTTTTCAATTGATGTCTCTAAAGTTGATTTCCTTACCTTCAATTCAATATTTGCTTCTTCTTTTTTTGCCTCTGCGTTAAAGAGGTTAGAGGGATATTCAATAATAATTTTTGACCATCGATTCGAAACAGTGCCTTCAGGCACGGGCATGCGCTAGTTCATCCATATGGCAGCTCAAAGCCTTACCATATCATGACTGGTTTTCTTGTAAAACTGCACACTTGTAATCAAGCATCAAAATTTGGCAGGAAGCTGGAGTTTATCTTCAGGACAGTGCTTGAAAAATCCACTAATGACTGAAAACAAACAAAGAATGAATAGAGCAAAATTTTATGTAAAAGTAAATCATGTTGGAGGAGATCTTATTGGCTTTATTTGACTTACTGTAATTTCCAAGATATGTAAAAGGTATTTATACAGGCGGCATTCCCTTAATGTCTTTTTGGTAATATAATCTTCTACTTATCAAAAAAAAATCCAGTCTCTTAGAGCATCCACAGTGGAATAATCAAAAGTGGATAATCAAAAGGTGCCGCATCATCTTTTGGTTATCTATTTAAGGGGTTGCTAAGGTTAGCAATGTAGATGTCCACAGTGGTACAATTAAAATTGAATAACCAAAACTTGCCGCATCACCTTTTTAACTTATAAAAATCTAGAAATTGTGACATAGAAAACAATTTTTTAAAAATAGTTTTCAAACTAATAAAAATAGGTTATTAGAAAAAGAGAAAAAAAAATTTTGAAAACTTTGATTTAAAAAAAAACAGTTTTCTGGAAAAAGTAAAAAAAACAGTTTTTGAATAGAAAAAGTTTTTTCTTTCAAAAGAACAGTTTTTGAAAAAAAGTTTTAATAAAAAACCTGTGAAAACAATTAAATAGAAGTATTTTTTCAAAAAAAAGTGTAAAAAAACTGTTTTTTTAAAAAAAATAAAAACTGTTTTTAAAAGTATTTTTGTTGTAAACATGTTGAAAATAGAAGAAAGAAAGTTTTTGTGTAATGATGGTATACTTGATTGAGGAAATGTGAAAAACAATTAAATTTGATTATTGGCAAAAGGTTTATAGTTTTGATTATCCAAGAGCCAAAATTTGATGAGTTGCTAAGATGTTTCTAAATTTGGTTATTCCAATGTGAGCTCTTTTTGAGCAAATGTGGCTAACTTTATAAACCTTTTTGTTTTGATTATACCACTGTGGATGCTCTTAGTTTATATTTATGTTTCACTGGGAAAGTGCTTCACATAATGATCAAGAAGTCTGATAGGTTACCCCCACCTTCCCCATTTCTTTCTTTTCACCCACTCAAATTCTATTTTTTAAGGTCTTTAGTAACTCAAAACTCACCATCTTATGCAAACAGTTGGTCTGCCGGTACAGTATTGCATGTGAAACGTATCACTTTATTAAACATATTTCACCAAAAGTTGACTTTGCTGCAACCCCTTTGATTGTATACTAAACAAACTTGAAATAATTATGTCTTTTCTTTTCGGGGATTTTCTAAGTACAAGATGCGCGAATCATATTGGGTAATAGGTTTCCAGCACCATCACCAAATTATTAGTGACCAAAAGATTTAAAAAGTAACGATCACTGAAAAGAAGGAAATGTGTTGCAGTTAATAAACCATGGAGTGAGCTCTGCATTACTGGAGAAAGTGAAGTTGGAGATCAGTGAATTCTTTAACCTCCCAATGGAAGAAAAGAAGAAATTCTGGCAGGATTTGGGAGACATTGAAGGATTTGGGCAGTCCAATGTTTTGTCTGAGGAGCAGAAGCTTGATTGGGGAGACATGTTTTTCTTGACCACCCTTCCAACCCATTCAAGAAAACCCCACCTTTTTCCCAAGCTCCCACTCCCCTTCAGGTACTCATATCCACAGGCGCCTATAAAGGAATGGAGTTCCTAGAAGTGGCTTACACTTTTTGGCCATCTCCGGACGATTATGCCCCTCGCTCCGGAAACTAGCCGATTGAATTTACTTCTTTGGAGTTTTGGGTATTTCCGTCATTTCGCGCTCAAAAGTGGTGGGCCATAGACACTATTTGGGTTATTTACGAATTACTTTAACGGGTTTTCGGACTTTCGATGTTTTCCGTCTGCGTCCCGATTTTTCTACACTGTTTTGTCACGTAGTGGTGTTGGGCTTGGGGGCTTTTCGGTAAAATTGCCTCCCCCGGTTACTGTACACGCAGGAATAAAGCCTAGATTCCAGGCGGGCTGTCCTTTGCACTTCGCCATCATCGTTCCACAATCGAGACCAGCAGAAACAAAAACCCTAAACTATGGCCCTCTCTCTCTCTTGCTGAACTTGTGAACGACGTTGACGATGATGGTATCATCGATCGATTCTTCTTACTCCCGTTGATCGATCGTCTTGCTCGGAGTCAAATCTCTCTCTCTCTCTCTCTCTCTCTCTCTCTCTTTCCAGTTCCGGTTTCAGAACTTCGCGTACCATCGACTGCCAATTCGTCCACCGATCGCCATGCCACTTCCAATCATCACCACCGCCTCTGAACTTCATCACTTTTGCAAGTATACATTTTCTCCCTCTTTCTGGTCGATTATATTTGCATATTTTCGTGTATATATGCATGTATATACACAGCAGATTTGGGACAGGTTACAGGGGTTCCTTTCTTGGACGATTTCTCATTCTTGCATTGTGAATTTGGTTTAAAATCCTTCATGATATTTAAAGTACATTCTCCGCTTGTTCTATTGCTGCTGGATCGCTTAAAACCATTGAGAACTTGATTTACTATGAATTTTTGAAAGCTGGTCTGCATCCTGACAATCTGTTTTAGACAGATTCGTAGAGCTGTTGTGTTTGTTGGATTTCTCATCCATATGCTACGAATTTGATTTCAATTTCTTCATGAGATATAAACTAAACTCAGAGATTGATCTTTGCGTGTTGGAATCACTTGAAAATGTTGAAGATTCAATTTATAATGAATTTTCAAAAAACTGTTTTGTATCTTGAGAATCTCCTGTTTGACAGATTCGTACAGTTTTAGAATTCATTTGTTTTCTCATCATCACAGTTCAAATTTAATCTTGCCTTGTTCTCAACTTTTTGGCTACCTCCTAAGTTCGCTTGGTTGCTAAGGATTAAGGGCATAAGCTGCTTACGGCGTACGGCTCTGACATGCGGCAATCGATGATGCCTAGCCAGGTTCACACACACTCCACCACAAATTGGGTGTTTCGTGTGTGAGAAATTGGGCATTTTAATTGGTTTAGACAGGCTATGAAATTTTCAGGAAAAAGGTTTTGTTTAGGCAGTCCCTGAAATTTTTAGGGACAAACTGTGAACCGCAGTAACAAACTTTTCAATGGGCATGAAAAGGCCCCATTACTGTGAACCGCAGTAACAAACTGAGAAACTTTTATGTATACCCGGGATACCAAGGGTGTTAGTATCCCCTTCGGGCGTTTTCAATTTTCCGGGCGTTTTCAATTTTCCAGCGAATTGTCTCATCAAAAGGTCTGAACAAACCCCTTTAAAAGAAAAGGCAAGTTTCTTTCATTTTCCCCCTGTTTGACTTTTATCTTTATTGTTCTTGTACTTTGGCTTGCCTTTTTAGTTAATTTGACGCAATATTCTGAGTCAGATTATGGATTTTTGCAATTATTTGCAGAAATTGGCCACGAGGCCACGAGGGTGAAAGAGAGTGAAAATGCGGAGAGAGGGAACGGAAAGAAGAGTCCAGTGGTTGCGAAGAAATAGAAGGAAAAGGAATGTGATGGTGATAATATAGGAGAATTGGATGTGAGGGAGAAAGAGTGGAAGCCATTGCTTAAGGTGAATAAAGAGAAATGTGAGATAGTGGAGAAGGGCAATGTCAAGGAGAAGTTGAGGAAGAAGTAACTCTCTCTCTCTCTCTCTCGTTATGTAGCATGTGAATGAACACTTCTAACAGCACCTATATGCTAAATTAGACCCAAATTTTCCCATTTCAATGATGAAATTGGTAAATAAAGAATGCGCAGTTTCGACTCCACATACATAAAATTTGAAGACTCTTATGAAAGATTACCATTGCAATGATCAGAGAGGTAGACAAAATTTATGGTTTTGCTCTCCAATTTTTTAAATTTCAAGTGCTGTATGTCATGATGGAAAGGCCCAATCCATATAATCTATATGGTATGTGACTGTTCCAAATGTATAGAGCACTCACATCGACTGCTCAACACTTCAATAAGGGTATGTGATGTGTTGACACAAAGATGAACATTCATCCAACAACCCATGTTTAGTACTTTTGACTTTTCCGTATAGAAAAGTCATATAGTGCATCAAATGCTCTATCGTAGAGTATCCTAAGGAGAGCCACTATTAGCCAAGTTTTATGTTTGCTCTTTAGGACATGTGTGAATAATTTCTTACCAGAGAGAGTGCAGCGGTGATTCAACTTGTTGAGCATATTGTGTAGGAGAGCTGAAGAGGCAGAAAACATTCCAATCTCTTTGGATGCGAATAATGTAAATGACAAAGAAGGTGACATTTTGTCGCAAATTTGAACCTGTCCTCCATCACCTCAATGTTTTTCAGTTGGTCGTGCCCCCAGCAAAGCCACCCCTATCAAAGCTTCCAGATCCAGGCCTCCGGTAAGTAGTGAGAAGGCTCTCTCTCTCCCTCTCTCTCCCTCTCTCTTGTTCTTATCATATGTGTTGTGCTTGCGTTGGAATCATGATTAGCCTACAGAGCGGGAAAAAAAGCAGACTATAACAACATGATTCCTAGCCAGTTTTTTTTCCAAGTAAGATAGAAAATCATATCCGGTGTTGGCTGTTTGCTGTCGCAGGATCAGTTTCACTAGATTACCTTGCGTATTCTTCATTGTTTTTTCCCTAATGCAGACAGCCATGTTAGTAGCTTAGGATGAGTGATCCTACCAGATTAGATGTGAGACAATTGCCAACATTCACATCCCTTAGAGATTATATGATTCAGTCCAATGGCCAATTAAGCAAGCCCTAAGTGATTTAAGTCCCCACTAGAGGAGAGTTGATAATTTTATCATGCACTTTTTTTCCTGGTGAGGACATATACTTTGTGGGTAGAGATTCTCACACTTCCTCTTTCTATAGTGGTAGTCCTTTTATCTCATCTTGCATGTGAGTAAGGACGCCGTTTTATGTTTTATCTTATTTACATATGAAATATGAAAGACAATATTGTGAATTCACTTGTTTGTCCGGAACAACACTCTTCCTAAGAATCTGAGATTCTGAGTGAGTTTTTTTGGTTTATTTACAATATGCATCACCGTAGTTTTGAACTTCTATATCCACAGAATCGAAACCAAAATGAAAATAGTTTCCAGCTTTTGAAGGTTGTGATAGAACTAGGAAGATCTTTCAATGATTCTTCTTATGCTTGGCCAAATAAGTATGTTTCTCCTTATGGTAGGTGTAACCTTGTAAGCTTCAGCTTGTTTGCAAAAGACGAACAAACAAAACATAAATTTTTCCGTGCTTTTGATGGTAGTGTAGATCTGAGGAGTAAGAAAACACTAAGGTGGTTCTCCGTATTGGTTATTACAAATTGTAATGGAGCTCCGTATTGGTTAACAAATTGTAATGGTGATTCTCCGTAATTTGATTCTTCGAACTAACAAAATTGCCAAACTGAGGAAAAGTACTTTAAGTCATTAATAGTTGGCATTACTTATCATACAGGAGAGAAGAATCCTTGGAGAGCTGGATCGCTGCAATACAGAGCTGCCAAAGGAGGAAGCTGTGGACGATAAAAATGCAGGAGAATCGCCTCAATTGTTGCTGAAAGACAAAAACCTTGTATGTTTTCTGGTTCTTGAAGCCTTGCACACTTTCTAACTATAGCTAAAACAGTAAGCCTGAATCATTTAAGCCATTCTTTCATTCTTTTTATTTTTTCTGCCTTTTGGAGTTCATAGTTGCTTCTCATCCGGCGTCCTGATCATAATCCAATGTTTGATGTTAAGTTAGATTTCCTCACTGTTTTTGCGTTTTCGATTCATTTGCCTTGAGGCGAAAAAAAAAAAAGTAACTAAGAAGGCAATTGTTCAACACTTGTACTCAAAACCAAGTTCAGTGAATAAAAATTTCATTTTTGGTATTGTCATTTTTTATCTTGACGTAGCATCAAATATTCACCTATTATATCGTCATCGGCTGGCATTACTATTGTCTGTTTTCCAACTCAGAGCCCCTGCCCTTGCTGATTGTCAGCATGATTTCGATAAGGGTGGGTATTGAAAGAGACTGTTTGTCTTAAATTGACTTCAGTGTTATTTTCTTATCTAGATTACCGGGAGTTCTCCTCCAACTGGAATACTAGATTTGCAATGGTTGTTCCACACTCTACATGTCGAAGGTAGTGAATATATGAAATCGGCTTTCAAATGGGGACATTGTAGAATGTAGGTGCAACATAGACTAGCTGGTTGGCCCCAAGCAGTTAAACCGAGTAGTTTTTGTGATGTTGTTGGTCTAATAAATATATTAGTCGTATCCTGCATGGGGAGCAGGTTTGGGGTTTTAGGGTTATGTAGTTTTCATGATTACGCCCCTTTCCCCATTTGTGTGGGATCTTGATAAGATCAAAGGCCAAAGCAAAATGGTTTCTCAAAATTCTGCAAATGATGTAATCTGGTTGCATAGAGTAAATGCTAAGAAAAAGCTTCGGTATGGTTAGATAAAGACAGTTCTTACCTATTAAAAAAGAAGGGACAATTCAGACGAAATACGCTTTCAGGGATCTTGATTTGGCCGGCTAATTTAGCTGAGATGTGTGTGGAATTTTCTCAGGGTGATTTGTGTCTTAATAGAGTTGTGGCACTGCTTTCCTGCGTTTGTTTGTTAGAGTTTTTTCCTGCGGCTTATTGAAATTGTGCAAATGTTTCTTTTGTTATCTAGGAGTACAAAGTGCTGCCAATGAATTACAAAGCTTATGGTGTTTTGCCTGTTGGTGTCAAAGAGAATTTCCAATCGATGGTTGGTTTTGTTAGCGCGGTGTTTGCAGCGTTCTCTATTTACCGTTTGATCAGTGTTTGAAGACAAGGTTGCTGGGCTTGGAAGAGATGCCTCGGGGACTTGGAACCAGTTGGGATACAAATTGGTTATTTACTTCAATGTTTTGGTAGATTGATTTTGTTTTGGAGGTGTATTCTTGCGATGGCGACTTTTGTATTTAGAGGCCAAATATGAAGACCTTAATCTTTGTGTTTGATTGAAGTGATTGGAATCTAGGGCTCTCTGGATTAGGGCTGTAAACTTAGTAATGTCTTAGGAATGTGATTCTGTGGTCGGTAATGTGTATTTGTAAAAGAATCGGGACGATGTGAACAATTTACATTATCACTGGCTGCTATTTCAGATGTGTTGTGTCTTGTTCCAATATTGGTTGCCTTCTTTCAAGAGTGTTTTCAGTATGAACTTGGAGTTGGTTATGAGAAAGAGCACTGAACAAATAGGTTTATGGTCGCAAACTACGTAAATAATGAAACAGGGTGCATGTGTTTGAATTACGATCAAAGACGCGAATTCCATTAGATCAATGAATTAGCACCTCTTATGAAGTATGGTGCCGCAAATTTAGGCCTTCCAATATTTGTTTCATTTCGCAGCAAACGTCACCATATTCTGATCCTCAAAACAACAACACCGCTTCGAACTTTTTTACTGAGCACGCGATTCGTGCGGAGCACGTAGCCCGACACTAGTACATTTAAATACATGGGGCCGGTTCCCCTCACATAAAAGTTGACACAAAACTAATCGGAGTTTCACTCAAATGATCGGAGCAGCTAGTTTCTGAAATCTAACTTAGAAGAAATTTTCCATTCCAATCTCCAAATGTTTGGAAGGAAGAACAGAGTCTAAGCCCCATGCAGGTGGTGAGACGAACAGGATATCACCTGGTGCATTACACCAATTTAATGCACTTTTAGACCACCCCTAAAATTGACTTAACCACAAGCTAAAGCCTGGAAAATTTCTGCCATGCTCCCAAGAGATATGGGAGCATGATGCTCCCATTGAATATGGATCCCTAGATTGAAAATTATGTAAATCATGGCCATTAGATCAAAACCACCCACAAAAAGTAAGATGAATTTGCTAAAAACGAGATTACTATTTTCCCACCAAAAAAGGCAATATTACTTACCATAAAAACAGGGATTACATATCATTTACTAAGGCAACACTTTCTATGTCATATGCTACACTTACTACATTGTATGGCTAAACTTAATACTGAGATGTTTTGACAATCAATAGTTGAGATCATCCACTTATACAATCCAACGGCCAGAAACAATTTGGGAGCATTATTTACCCAAAAACAATTGGGAGCATCATAGTCATTGCCTAAAGCCTGAGGAAATGTCAGGGAAACCAAAATCAAAGCTAGGAAATAGACAGAGGGACTTGAATCACAGTTTTCATGCCCCCCGTCCGATTTTTCGGACACCTTTAATGTCAGTACAAAGAGCTTTCAAGATTTTCCCAAAATCTAACAAGAAAAAACAAAAACCTGAGAAACGAAGTCTGGGTGTTTTTACAGTTGGTAATTGATCCGACTTTGATGACCTACTAAGTCTTTCCATGCAGAGACACCTTGGACAATTATGCTAATGGGTTGAAACATCTCGCCGTGAAGATTCTTGATTTTATGTCCAAACTCCAAAGCTCTGAAAATGAAGGCAGAGGAGATGAGAGACTTGTTTGAAGAAGGGAGGCAATCAATGAGGATGAATTATTATCCTCCGTGCCCACAACCAGAGAAGGTCAATGGTCTCACTCCGCACTCGGATGGCGCCGGCCTCACCATACTCCTCCAAATCAATGAAATGGAAGGTCTACATATCAAGAAATACGGGATGTGGGTTCCTGTTAAACCCCTCCCTCAAACCTTTGTGGTCAACATTGGGGGCGCTCTAGAGGTAACAACCACATACCTGCAAGATGGATGGCCAATCCGGAAATTGAATATTTGGGGAACTTATTACTCATGAGTAATGACACTGAAAAATGAAAATAACACAATCAAGCACAATGCTATCAAGGTTCATGTTTCATAGGTCTTAGAGATGGATTTGTCTCAAGAAACGAAAAAACTCTAATTTTAACACACAGTCAACACAAGTGGAATCTTTTAAGATGACTTTAGTGTTGACACCACTAAATTCTGCAACTTCTATGTCCACAGATTTACTAACCACCTATTAATGAATTGTGAGATGTACTAAAATTACATTTTCCAAGACTCTTACCATGATTGACCAACCGAGGATTCCATTGTCATTACTATTTATAGAACCATGACATATTGGGAAAGATATCCATGAGTTCGTACAGCGAGAAAAGAAACAAAGTACGGCCCCCAAGAGCAGAAATCCGTTGCAGTTTCAATACAATTAGGCATGAATCATTTGCCAAAAGACGAATGATAAAATGCGAAACTTTGATGCTTTAAACAGTGCCCATTTTTCTGTTCCAGATTTTCCTCCAAAGTGTTGACTTACCTTTTTTGGCAGATTGTCACCAATGGAGCTTATCGCAGCATCGAGCATCAAGCAGTAGTGAACTCTAGGAAGGAGAGGCTGTCGATTGCAACATTTTACAGCCCCAGAGTTGACGGAGAAATGGGTCCTGCACCTAGTTTGATTACCCCACAAACTCCTGCACTTTTTAGAAGACTTGGGGTTTCCGAGTATTTCAAAAGCTTTTTGGCTCAAAAGCTTGACGGGAAATCACATCTAGATGCCATGAGGATTGAAAATTAGAGCCAGAACAGCTGAAACATCCATAACACAAATGTTTTAGAAACCAAATCATCATTTTTATGCTACATATCAAGTTTGTAAGGAGTTATGAGTTTCATCATTTTTATGCTACATATCAAGTTTGCAAGGAGTTATGAAGAAACTCCAACACCAACCCATTCAGCGCACTTTGAATAAATTCTGTCACAGATCATGGGTAACCTGCGCATTAAACAGAGATGGAGGATGTGAATAGAGCTCAAAGCAGCTAGAAATCCCTAAGCAATGAGCAAACCCTACAAATGCACAGGCAATAAAGCTCAAACTTCTAAAACAACTCCAACCTTCCTTCAAAAGAGGTAAGCAGAAGCAAAAGGGGGCAAAAACAAAAACAAAATACCCTTCAGCATTTTCTAAAGCCCGTAAACCATCATCTTAGATGAATAATCTGCAACTCGTCAAAACCATAGTTCTAGCTAACTAATGATTAGGGTGCATAACCCAAATTTAAACATTTGATCTTTTTTGGTTTTACATTCGTACAACCTCAATTCTTCAACCCACACCTCTGTCTGATAGACATTGACATTAGCCTATATATCCTAGACCATTCACTGTTAGTATCCATGAGCAAACCTAGCAACAGGCTAGCAGATGTGACTTCGACCTCGTTATTCCATACTCCGAGCAAAAAATAATAATCTCAAGGTATTGGCAACCTCATGTGATATATGTCAAGAAACAAAAGCCCATGTTACAATATTCTAGTGCCTGTTAGGTGAGTCACATGAAACCAATCTGTGAACTTCTATTTAACCATCTCTCATAGTGAACAAAACAAATCCTCAGTTCTGGTTTGCAAAAAAACATCCAACTCAGAGAGAGAGAGATTTGAATTATTGAGTGAGGTCTGTAGAGTTCTGTTTTCTTTCCAGTTAATCTTCAGATTTATTATCAATTTAACACATTATGCCATTAATATCGATAACAAAATACTGAACTGTGCCCGTTAAGTGAGGATGTCAACAAGTCAACTTGTTAACCGTCAAATATTCTTGCGTGTATTAGGTCAGGATTGAGACAAGAAATCAATTTGTCAACTTCTACTGTAACACATCTCTTACAGCGAGCCACAAAAAAATCCCTCTCAGAGAGAGAGAATTCTGTAGAGTTCTAGTTTCCTTTTACGTTATCTGCGCACTCTTTAATTGTCAGAATGTCTAGAGCAGCCCGTGAAAATTTATGTCATGCTCCCAAGTGGTATGGGAGCATGATGCTCCCATTGAATATGAACTCTCACATTGAAAAATATGTAAATCACGGTCGTTAGATCAAAACCACCCACCAAAAAGCAAGGTGGTTTTGCTAAAAACGAGATGTTTTACTATTTCCGCCAAAAAATTGTAATATTACTTACCACAAAAACAAGATTTACATACTATTTATTAAGGCAACACTTACTATTTATATGGTTACACTTGCTACATTGCATGGTTATACTTGCTACACTTATCACTGAGATGTTTTGATAATCAATGGTTGAAATGAGCATCATGCTCCCAAACCGCTTGGAAGCATATAGCCATTGCTGCAGCCCGTTGGACAGAATGGGAGCTAGCATTGTCAGTTGAGTCAACAAATTGTTGCAGACACGCTTCAAGCCTTGAGGTAGCTGAACCCAATTCCCCCTTGTCATCATATGCATGGATTGTGAAAAGGGAAGTGTGATCACTTGATTGTTTGAGGACTAGAATGGAAATGAAATCTTCCGGCTCAATTAGAAGGGATTGCATGGTGCCTCCCTCCGATTCCACCATAGAGTATTAACAGAGAGGTACTGTCACACCTGAAAAATGAGAAGTGACCGACCGTGTACCACAAGGCCAACTCATGGAACACGCAGCCTAGAATAAAATAAGTCATCCACTTATAAATCAAAGCCATATAAATTCCAATCATAAGCTGGGGCACAACCATCCTATGAACCAACCAATGAAAATTTACGACCAACAATAATAGTAATCTCATTCTACCCAAAAGTTATGCAAAGTGCAGAAGCGATGATTAAAATCCTAATATTCGAGCGTGTATTATGTCAGGAATCAGGATTACTAGTTACTTTTTAAGTGTCCAGTTTCATAACTCCAACTTATTAAAGAGACATCATCATTATACCTTTCACATCAACTTTTACCTCAACTTTCCCTACTTACCCTCTATGGAGACATCATCATTATACTTTTACTTACTAACTTTTGAAAATGGAATCTACTTTAGGAACAAAATAGAAAATGCACCAACTTTTACTCATTAACTTTACAAAATGAATACTTATTATGGGATAACCCAAAATAAAATTCTAGACTCTAAAAAAGAGACGGAGGGAATATCAAAAAGGAAGATAAAAGAATACTATTAAAAAGTGCAAGTTAAGTGAGGACTGTCAAAAAGTAAATTTTTTTTTTTTTTGGAATAGAATATATATATATATATATATTCTAGTGTGTTAGGTCAGGATTGTGACAAGAAATCAATTTGCCAACTTCTACTTCAACATCTCTTATATATATATATATATATATATATATATATATATATATATATATATATATGGATGAGATCCAAGGGTCCAGATTAGAAGTCCTTACATAAGTTATATATATATATATATTCTAGTGTGTTAGGTCAGGATTGTGAGAAGAAATAAAATTTGCCAACTTCTACTTCAACATCTCTTATACAGCGAGCACTTCAACATCTCTCTTACAGCAAGCCAAAAAAAAAAGCACTCAACTCAGAGAGAGAGAGAGAGAGATTTGTACCTGCCTTTGTAGGTTCAATTGGAGAAGTTAAAGGAAGCAATGGAAGCAAAGCTAGAAACACTTGGAAGCTCCCTACCTGTACCTTGTGTTCAAGAGTTGGCCAAAGAATCACTGACCACAGTCCCAGTCCGGTATGTTCGACCCGATCAAGACCTTCCAATAACATCATATCCGACTTCAATTCCCGATCTCCCGATAATCGACATGGAGAAATTGCTTTCTGGAGATCATATGGAGTTGAAGAAGCTGGACACTGCATGCAAAGAGTGGGGATTCTTCCAGGTACTACTAAATATACAACAGCTAACATTTATGTACACAAAACATACGCCAATTCAAAAGTAACCCAAGCCAGTTTAAAAGTCTGATGGCTGTTGTTGACTTATCTGAGGAAAATAAGAAACAAGAAGCTATATATAATTCATCCATCAGGCAGCATAAAAAGCCCACTGATTACTGAACACATACAAAGAATGAATAGAGCAAATTAATATTTGAATAAATCATGTTGAAAAGTAGATCTTATTAGCTTTATTCAACTTACTATTATTCCCAAGATATATAAAACGTTTCGTAGTGAAAGGTATTGCTGTATTACATACATGATTCACCAAAAATGGACTTTGTTGCATCCCAAATTAAAAGATCTGCAAATCAGACTGGGTGATAGGTTTCCAAGTCCAATGCCATCACCAAATTACCAGTGACCAAACGATTTAATAAAACCGACTGCTGAAAAGAAGGAAATGTGTTGCAGTTGATAGACCATGGAGTGAGCTCTACATTACTGGAGAAAGTGAAATTGGAAATCAACGAGTTCTTTAACCTCCCAATGGAAGAGAAGAAGAAATTCTGGCAGGATTCAGGAGATATAGAAGGCTTTGGGCAGGCCTTCGTTTTGTCTGAGGAGCAGAAGCTTGATTGGGGAGACATGTTTTACTTGGTTACCCTTCCAACCCATTTGAGAAAACCCCACCTTTTTCCCAAGCTCCCACTGCCCTTCAGGTACTCGTATATACTCATATATATATATATATATATATATATATATATATATATATATATATATATATATATATATATGCACACACTCACACAAGGACATACACACAGGTTATGGGCATGTATATAGATAAACACGCACAAACGCATATGAACTTTTACTTGCATATTGTGAGATGGTATACATATCCCAAAAAGAAAAAAAAACTATCCACAACTAGCTAGTTTCTCAAATCTTACATGGCAGAAATTTTCAATTCCAATCTCCAAATTTTTTTAAAGGAAGAACAGAGTCTAAGCCCTTACCGTGCAATTTGTGAGACAAATATGATATCACCTGGTGCATTTCACCACTTTGCTGCATTTTTAAACTACCCTTAAAATTGACTTGACCACAAGCTAAAACCTGAGGAAATGAAAGGAAAACCAAAATCAAAGGTAGGAAATAGACAGAGTGACTTGAATCACAGTTATCATGCCCACAGACAGATTTTTGGGACACCCTTAATGTAGGTACAAACTACAAAGAGCTTTCAAGATTTTCCCAAAATCTAACAAGAAAAAGCTACAACCCGAGAAACGAAGTCTGGGTGTTTCTGCAGTTGGTAATTGATCAGACTCTGATGTCCTACTAAGTCTTTCCATGCAGATTCACCTTGGACAATTATGCTAATGAATTGAAACATCTTGCCGTGAAGATTCTTGATTTCATTTCCAAAGCTCTAAAAATGAAGGCAGAGGAAATGAGAGACTTGTTTGAAGAAGGGACGCAAGGAATGAGGATGAATTATTATCCTCCATGCCCACAACCAGAGAAGGTCAACGGTCTCACTCCACACTCAGATGGCTCCGGCCTCACCATACTCCTCCAAATCAATGAAATGGAAGGTCTACAGATCAAGAAAGATGGGATGTGGGTTCCCGTTAAACCCCTCCCTCAAACCTTTGTGGTCAACATTGGGGACGCTCTAGAGGTAACAACCACAAACCTACAAGACTGATGGCCGATCCAGAAATTGAATAATGGTGAACTTGTTAGTCAATGACATTGAAAATAATTTCCCACAAACAAGCACAATGCTACTTCCTGTTCATGTTCCATAGGTCTTAGAGATGGGTTTGTTTCTTAAAGTTAAAAAACTCTAATTTCAACACAAAATTAACACAGGTGGAATTGAAGCGCAGAAACTAAAAATCCAAATGGTTAAATTAGGGATCAAAAACCCTTCCAAGAACATAACATAACCCGTAGCAATACACAAATTGGAATATGAAAAGCTTAATCATTCCTTAACCGTGTAAGAACGAAGAGGTTTTTTTAAAATGTACTGAACACATTGAATAAGGGGTGCTTTTATCAGTTTGAGGCAACAGTGGTGGGTTCAATAATCTTCAAATTCCAGGGAAACTAGTGCAATTCGTTAGGGTGATAAAGATATTAACATACCTATAGGGCTACTGGTAACCTTCAGAAACCTAGATGGGGCAAGAGGCTTCCCCAATAGCAAGGTGGATACGCCCTTATTTAAATCTCCTAACCCCCCGTAAACTGTAAGTCGAATTAATGGGCAACAAAATGCATTGATGAATGAAGCTCACAGTCTTTTAAGATGAATGAAGTGTTGAGTGACACCACTAATTATGTGATTTCTGTGTCCATAGACTAAGTAGTTACTAACCACCTATTAATGAATTGTGAGATGCACTAAAATTACATTTCCAAGACTCCTACCATGATTGACCAAACAAGGATTTCCATGATCATCATCATTATTTACAGAAGCATGACATTTTAGGAAAAGATATTCATGAGTTTCTATGCAATAACGCATGAATCATTTGGAAAAGACAGATGATAAAAAGAGAACTTTGATGCTGTAAATGGTGCCCAATTTTACGTTCCAGATTATCCTACTAAGTGTGGACTTACCTTTTTCCTCAGATTGTCACCAACGGAGCTTATCGTAGCATTGAGCATCGAGCAGTAGTGAACTCTGGGAAGGAGAGGCTGTCGATTGCAACATTTTACAACCCCAGAGTTGACGGAGAATTGGGTCCTGTGCCTAGTTTGATTACCCCAGAAACTCCTGCACTTTTTAGAAGAATTGGAGTTGCCAAGTATTTCAAAAGCTTTTTGGCTCAAGAGCTTGACGGGAAATCACATCTAGATGCCATGAGGATTGAAAATTAGAGCCAGAACAGCTGAAACATCCATAACACAAATGTTTTAGAAACCAAATCATCTTTTTTATGCTACATATCAAGTTTGTAAGGAAACTTTGGAAGTGGTTTTTTGAGTGAATCAATCTTCACCAGAGACTTATGCAGTTCAGGGTTGGTCTCCACCTTATGCAGATCAGTTCTCTTCATCATAGGCTCCCTTGCATAGGTTTAATGGTTCAATTTCATCACCTACTTATTCTCCTCAAGCATCTCCTCACGCATACTCAGCACAGACTTACACAGCTCAGAACTAAGGTTCTCCGAAACTCCTACTTGGTCTCTAGAGCCACTTCTCTTGTGATAAATGACTTTGCGGCTGTATCTGAACCTCAACCTTTTCAGCTTTCAGTACTTAATTTTTCAGCTTTCAGTTTCAGTTTTATCAAACAGCCCCTTACTCAATATCAATTCAATATTTGAAGGATCAAATCTGAGAAACCCTATACATCTGTCCTATATTGGCAAAACAAACGGCCTTAACCTAAAATGTACTCCATAACAACTTGAATCCTAACAAATCTAAGTGTTCTGAATAATTTTGAACTCTCAGAAAGTACAGATTTTTCACATCCAACATAACTACATAAGAGTCAAGCATAATCCAAATTTTCAAATTCTATCTTCATATATCCTCTTTATCGCCTGATTTCTTGTAAAAACCGCTCAGCAGAACTTCTTAATAAAAGTGCATCAAAATCAATACATTCTAAGACTGGTAAATGAGGCCAGTCAAAATAAGTCTTCCAGTCACCTGACCAATCTAATAATGCATTAGGACTTGATATACCATCAAAACTGATTGAAATATCAACTGACTTGGTATGTATGACTTGAAGGATGAACATAATATGGGTCATGGGTACTCATAACAACTCTAGAAGAAAAATCAACAATAAACAGAAGAATTCGACATGGGTACCGACCAAAGTTGTATCATAGGCCTCGTTTGATAACAGTGATAGATGGATGGAATTCGTAAGGAGATGGGATTAGGATTGGGATTCGTAAGGAGATGGGATTGGTAATGAGAAGGGATTGATAATGAGTATGTTTGTTTGGGATGTGATTAAATGATGGGATTATTAATATCATGTTTGTTTGAGATGGGATTAGATGATGGGATTGGATTGATAGAAGAAATTGGTAATGAAAAGGGATTGGTAATGTGAAGGAGTTGGGATTGGACTATTAATACCCCTCAATACCAAGTCCCACGGGGTATTAGCAATACCCCCTATTACCCGGATTTTTAATCCCATCGGACTACTAGTCCGAACCATTTTTGGTTACCAAACAAGGTATTAATAATACCAACACTCTACCAATCCAATCCCAACCCCTTGGAGGGTTATCAAACGGGGCCATAGTGTACTGATGGCTTTGTGGGGCGCACTCTAGGATCCCACACAAATGACCTGAGCCGTTCATTTGTTTTAAAAATTATATTTTGAGTAGCTTTGAGAAAAAATATGCTCAATGATTGGATCAAACACGGTTATCTAATTGAGCTAATTTTTTAACAAGGATACTCTACCTATCAAAAAAAAACAAACAAACAAACAAGGATACTCGAAAAATTATTTTAAAAAATTAGTGAACAGCTGCGGGACCCGATGAACCCCACAAAGTCATTGGTTGACTATCGGTACAAGTTTGGTTGGTGCACATAGCATTGTGGACCTATGGTAAACAAAGGGATCAGATCGTCTCCGGTCCAAATCCAGACCATTCATTGGGATAATCAATCATTATTCGCTGAGAGATTCTTACCGGCAGGAGTCCTTGAGCGAATCCAAACCATTGATTGCAGCAATGAACGATCCTATTTTGGCCGCCTCCTCCGGTCCAAAACATGGGACCCGAGAGGATCCAACTCCTAAACAAAAATCAATCATTCTAAAACCACGCACAGTGGTGCAGGTGCATGGGTTCCATCGCTCATGTGAGTGCATATGCACTGCGTAACATGGGTGTAGTTGTAGATTAATTCAACAAAAATACTAGAAGGACAGAAAATCATGGACCTTTAGCACAGTCCGTGAGTTCTTGGATGAATAAAAGTACCCATCACCATTTCTAATGGAGAATAATAAGTACCTTTCGCGAACTCCAAGTTGCCTTTCCAATTCAATCATTCTACCTCCACACCCAAACACACACCCACTTACACATTTGGGTGTGGAGTTAGAATTTTCCTTTCCCATTTCCATGCCCCCCCGTCTTTGCAGAAGCTCCAAAATTTAAACCCTTTTTTTTTTTTACCCCTTTTTCCTTCAGAAATTAGTTGGGCATTTCATTGGGCTGGTAGGGTTATTGGGCTGATTAGTTTTGCTTCGGTTATTGGGCTGAGTTTAGGATCCGTTAGGATGCAGGGAAAGAATTGGGGTATTAATTAGAGAAAAGCGGAATTTAGTGGCCGGCCCAGTTTTCTTGGTTCGGACTTCAAACAGTTCTGACAAAAATATTTTTCCTTTCCTTCAATCCTTTTTCTTGACTTCTCATGCAATTTTACTATTTTGCCCATTCTTCTTAACTTTTTGTGTAGATGTCCATTTTTAATAAAATTTATATTTTTAGAATCAATTCATGACCCATATTATTTTGGACAAAAACACCCTTGGTTATGTGGGCTGTGAAAACTGTCAATTCTCATAGTTAGTTCTATGAGAACTGCTCAATTCTCATAGAAAACTGGCTATGTGACCCATATTTATTTCGGACAAAAATACCCTTGACTATGTGGGCTATGAAAACTGCCAATTCTCATAGTCAGTTCTATGAGAACCGTTCAGTTCTCATAGAAAACTGGCTTGTGAACTGAGTTATGAGAACTAGCTATGTGAACTACCAATTCTCATAGTCAATTCTAATGGTAAGTTTTATGAGAATTGACTGTGAGAACTGACTATTCTCATAGAGAACTGACTATGAGAATGGGGCTATATAAACTGAAAAATAAATAGTTCACATAGCCTCACCACACACTAAAATACACAGTTCTCATAGAAAATAAATAATTCTCATAGAAAATACAGGGTCCAATAGATAGTTCTTATTGAAAAATATACAGTTCTCATACAAAAATACACAGTTCTCATAGACAATTCTCATTGAAAAATATACAGTTCTCATACAAAAATACTCAGTTCTCATAGAAAACTGGCTATGTGGGCTATGAGAACTATCAATTCTCATAGTCAGTTTTATGAGAACCACTCAGTTCTCATAGAAAATTGGCTATGTGAACTGAGTTATGAAAGCTGGCTATGTGAATTGCCAATTCTCATAGTCAATTCTAATAGTAAGTTTTATAAGAATTGACTATGAGAACTGAATATTCTCATAGAGAATTGGCTACAAGAATGAGGCTATGTGAACTGAAAAATAAACAGTTCACATAGCCTCACCACACACTAAAATACACAGTTCTCATAGAAAATTACACACTTCTCATATATAAATACACAGTTCTCATAGAAAATTACACACTTCTTATAGAAAAATACACACTT
This sequence comes from Rhododendron griersonianum, assembly GCA_018127125.1. Lineage (NCBI taxonomy): Eukaryota > Viridiplantae > Streptophyta > Magnoliopsida > Ericales > Ericaceae > Rhododendron > Rhododendron griersonianum. The sequence continues at coordinate 31,500,405 of CM030800.1, forward strand.
CTCATAGGAAAATTACACACTTCTCATAGATAAATACACACTTCTCATAACAAAAACACAGTTCTCATACAAAAAATACACACTTCTCATAGCAAAAACACAGAAAATACACAGTTCTCATAGACAGATAGACATTAGACGGGGCTCGATTAATACACTATAACACTTAAATGTTCTCACGGCCAGATCTTATACGGAATACTTCTTAACAATTACAGAAAATACAAAAGTTTATCTACAAAATTGAAAATGTTTGTCTCTTTCCGATTCTTCTCCAACTGGACCATTCAACCAACTAAAAATGAAAGGTCTAGAAGCCATATTATGACACAGAAGAGTGATTAATAGAAAATACACAATTCTCATAGACAGTTCTCATAGAAAATACACGATTCTCATAAAAAATACGCAATTCTCTTAGACAATTCACATAGAAAAATACACGGTTCTCATAAAAAAATACATATATAGTTCTCAAAATTCAGAGATTAACTTTGAGCATCTTAATGAAAATTAAAAACCATGTTTTCCAAACACGTGGTACGTACCAGCTAGGAAAGACACGATCATGGAGATGATGAGATGTTCCATCTTCGGTCTCCCCGCACCGGTGTGAATTCGATCATTTCTCGGAATTAATTAATTAAAGACGGTAAAGACTCTATCAATTAATTAATTAACAACTCTCCTTAGCAAACTAATCTGCCATTGGCCTCAATTCTCAAGTCGTCGCCGCTCGTGCGTTCGTCGTCTTGTTTATAGGAGTAGCTCCGTCAAGTGGAAGCCGTCGCCGGTGCTAGCCCTGGCCACCATCGTCGACGATTCTCAAGTTGTCGCCGCTCGTGCGGTCGTCGGTGTTGTCCTCAGTGAAGGAGAGGATTTGTCGCTGCTTGATGTAGTGGACCTCGGCCGGTGATCTCCGCATGTGATTTTCGCCGTTGTGATTGTCGACGAAATCCTGAAAATTGATCTTGATTCAAGGAGAAGGCCTCCTTCAGGTTCTCAAGGACCTTGTCGGAGTCGATGTGGCCGTTGTCGTCGTCGTCAACCTCCTGGATCATGGCGGACACCTCGTCGGGGGCTTGGATCGCTTGGTTGAAGGAGTGTGTGAACAATGAGAATTACGAATGGGAGAGGAGAGAGAGGTGGGAGAGAGAGAGACGTGATGAATGGGAGAGGAGAGAGAGAGGGGGGAGCAGATTCCATTGTAGAGAGAGAATGGAGCAGAGGAAATTATCACAGGAGGAGTCGATTTGGGCAAAAATGTCTAGAGAGAGAGGGGGGTTTATCGTCTGGAGAGAGAGAGAGAGGAGGAATGGTGAGATGGAGTTGACGATGCGGGCTAAAAAGGGCAAAAATGTCATGAGATAACATATCCGAACCTAAGCAGGTTTGGAAATAATATTCAGGGTTGGGATTAAACCGAGCCTAAAACTCAGGACCGGCCTCTAATTTACTATAGAGAAAATGATGGCCAATGACGTGCTTTGATAATTAATACCCGCCAAGGACATTTTCAGCATTAACAAATGTTCTTAGTTTGTCCTTGACGGGTATTAATTATCAAAATACGTCATGAGCTGTCATTTTTCCTATTAATTATGAGGGGATAAGATAGTATGGAGTATTATTTAAGAATGATAGGCTCACAATGATGTGATTTTTATGGAGAAGAGATTAAATAGCACTAGTTGGTTTGGATGAGGTATTAGAGATGGAGATTAAATAGTACTTAGTTTGGATAGGAGATAAATTGGGGGTATAAGAAGAGATTTTTACCTCTAAGTACAGAAAAGTGACACTTAATTCCCATTAAAGGGAAATAGAATACTTAATTACCACTAGGTCTACTATTATAAAAATACATTTACCATTAATGGAAGTGTCACCTTAGATTTAAGGGTATGTTAGGGTTTTAAGGTATCCTTAGGTGCCCTAAAATCTTAGAGTACCCTGTGGTTTTAGGATTTTAGGGTACCTTCGGATTTTAAGGTTTAGGATATCCTGGGGTTTAGGGGACCCTAGGGGTTAACTTTAGGTGCTTTCATAGAGCCCTATGGTTTACTTTTAGGCATTTTCATAGGAGTTTTATGGTGCACTTTCCTATTATAGGATTTTAGCGGTTTAAACACTTTCATATAGTACCTTAGGGGTTTAGACATTTTTATAGGGTATCTTAAAATTTAGGTACTTTCGTATGGTGCCATAGGGGTTAGGCACTTTCAGAGTTTAGGATTTTAGGCACTTTCATAGGTTTCAGTGTTTCATTAATTAGTGGAGACATGGTGGGAATTATTTTTTATTTTCTGGACCTAAATGTAAAAAGCCTGTATAAGAAAGAGTGTATGATGTAAAAAGCTGTCAATTAACTATTTTGCCATTATGCAGTGTTAAATTAGATTATTCATTTGATTAAATATATAATTACGAAATCAAATTTTAAATAATTTTCTTCACAAATAATTAATTATAAATTAGTTAACTACTATAATAATTATATAAAATACTAATTATAACCATCAATTTTAGATGTTAATACTAATGCTCCAAGTACAAGGAAATTGCCTCTGCATTAATTAATTAATTATTCATAATTAAGTAATAATAATTTAATTTATTAATAAATCAATAAATTTAATAAGTATAAAAAATTAAAATTCATTTTTAAAGTGTTTTTTATGTTGATAATTTTGTGTTTTTTTAAGTACGGACGGGTGAGGTTGTAAGAAACACATGGCACATATGCACATGATAATTTTTTCTTGTTCTTATAGCCATAATAAAAGAGAGGGAGGGAGAGAGAGAGAGAGAGAGAGAGCGGCAGCAGTAGCAGGAAGAAGACGAAGACGATCTGCTGTGCGTTCATCGTCACAACCTGGTCTAGTTCATTCTCCCTCTCTCCGATATGCTGTTGTTCTTGTTCTTCTTTTTGTTTTCCTGCTAAATCGGAAAACCCTAGCAAATTGGGGGTTGGGGGATTTGCTGTTGTTCTTCTTCTTCGGTTCTTTCTTTTTCAGTTCGTTCTTCTTCGATGACTTTGTTGATCTCGATTTCTAACTTGTATGTTTTGGTTTCTTTTTCGATTTCGTTTTCCCTAACTGATGATTTTCGTTTCTCATTTTCCCCAATTTTTTCACAGATCTTTGTTCTTCGTACATTTTTATTTCAAATTACTTGAACTTGTTTGTTTGATTTTTGCTTGATACGGTTGTTTGAGTTCCGATTTGAGAAGAAACAGTTGTTAGGTATATTTAATAGCACTGTAACCCTAACCAAAGTGTCATTGTTTTCTCCTTTTTTCACATATTTGTGTTATACCCATTCAAATTCAAACAGAGTTTCGACTGAAACTAAAAGCTGAAAGGGTCCAACTGAAGTGGCTTAAAAGTTTCCTAATACATGAATCCGGAAAAAAAACAAGAGAAGCAACATATTTTTTGATACAATTGGAATGCATTCCATGGCTTTGCTTTTTGTTTTTGTGGCTGGAATACCTTGGATTTTGTTAAATCATTGTTTGATAGTTACTTATTATAATTACTTACCTTCTATAGATGGACAATATCACTGGAAATGAGTTAGATTGTACATCAGAGGAGACCGGCTGGAATTCCTTGGATTTTGTTAAATCATTGAGAAGGAATGATGTGCGGAGTGGCTGTAATTGTGGTCCATGTTGCTCTTGAGAGGTATTACTCTCGACACCAATCTAGATTTACAGAACCGAACCCATTCCAAGAACAAATAGATCACATCAATCGATTAGTGCGTTGTAGTGACACGACTTGTTTGGAGCAACTTCGGATGGATAGGACTTGTTTTATGTGTCTATGTAACCTAATTGAAACAGTTGGGGGTTGTCCCATTCAAGTTCAGTTTGTTTGGAGGAAAAAGTTGCAATGTTTTTGTACACCTTAGCACTCTATCATAAGAATAGAGTTGTCAAACACCAAAAGGAGCTTTCCGGCCACATCTCATTGACAACTTCCTCCCTGGAGTAGGGTCAAGGGTGATTGGTTGTATGACAGTTCAAAGGAAATATCGTTTTGAGGACAATACTGTCATTCTCGTGTTACAGAAATCCGTTTATGTATGCATAAGGAATTGGTTGGTACTTATAAAAAGAGAGGTAGACATAATTGACGAAGATGAATAATTTTAATTTGCATTAAGCCTCTGTATTGGCATTTGTTTCCCTGATTTATGTTTACTCCAGTTTTGATTTTTGGGCTTATGATTCTATCCCCTTCAAAATTTTCAGGTCATTTGGCTCTCTCTGTACGCAACCATGCCGCGGTACACATTTATTCTGTTAATGTAATCATGATTATAGGCTTAATATTGTATCTTGTTTTGAAAGTTCATAGATATTTCTCGTCTCTTGTATTGTTGTTTTTACAGGTATTATTGTGACTATTGTGACACTTACCTGACACATGACTCGGTAAGCTGTTTTCCACTATCATTTAGTTCTTGTCGTTCTTAGTTACTTATATATATATGGTTACAAAAAGAAGAAGAAGAGATAAGTGTGTACCACTATATACTGCAATATTTTTGTTTTGGTTACATTTTAGAACAATCCATAATATCCCGATCCCATCCCCACCCGTAGCAAAGAGTTCAATCTCCTATCCATAAGGGTTGAACCGCTACCACACTGCACAACGTACAATTGCACATTCGCCTGGCCAATGGTCCCGGTTTGTTATACTTGTTGAAATACACAACATTGAAGATTTTCAAGGCTTGGCTACAGATTACCTGATGTTATTTGTCTTAGTCATGTCTCTCTTCAAGATTTTTGACCCTTGCAGCAGATTTCCCATATGCCTAAACCACCATAAATTTGTGCCAACCCTCCTCCTCAACAGCACCATTAAAGTCATCTTTACAACAAGATTATTGTTAGAGCTTACGGTTTCTGGAAAAAGACCCTAACCAAGATATACTGTTTTTTTGCAAGCCTTGGTTATTGTTGAGGTTTTAAATAGTTATTTCGTAGTCTTATATTTCAAGCCACCCTCCCTTCGCTCTTACAACCACTTTAAAGTTTGTATATGGATTATTATCTCTCTCTGTTCTTTCAGCCTTCCGTTAGAAAGCAGCACAATGCAGGGTACAAACACAAGGTATATTCTTGAAGCATGCTTCTATTTTCTGATGGGTGGAAAAATGCCACATTTTTACAATTCTCTCGTTTGTGTTCTGTGAAGGCGAACGTCAGAACCTATTATCAGCAATTTGAGGCACAACAAAATCAAAGTTTGATCGACCAAAAGATCAAGGAACATCTCGGGCAAACCGCTGGGTACCAGCAAATTGGTCCTGCATACAACCAAATGAGGCCCCGTTTGCCTATTCTTCCTACTCCCATGATGCCAATTGCAGGGAATGGCCAATTTCCTGTTAATTCACTACCTGGAGTTCGACCACCAGTCTTCCCAAGACCACTTCCGGGTACACCAGGTAAACAGGGTATTATGCATATATTTTCGAAGATATATATGTGTTAAACTGTGCATTGTTTAAGCATGGCATGTATTTGGGGGAGTGTAAAGTATGGACACAAATTCATTGACCCCCAACTGCTATCAACATCTTTTCGTAATCTGAACTGTTGGTGCTTGCATTTGCATGTATGTCCTATAATTTTGTGGTACTTGATTCTATCTCTATGCCAAACTGCCTGCTTGTAATTTAATTACTTTCACTGTGGACGAGGCCGGGTGTGTAAGGAATATTACTTCGTTTACTTGAGGGGATGTACCTTTAGGAGACAAGATGTTCAGTCTGTCTCTTACCGCTGGTGAAAAAAGAACTGTTTTAAAACAAATAGAAGTTGATTGGGATTGTCAAGGTTGTGAATATCTCCATATGACTTTTATCTAGAATATACCCTTCATTTGTAAATGGTGCAAAGCGTGGGAATTGTTATGAGAGAGGCTATTTGAGAGACAAACATCTTTATGGTTGTATCTATGGCTCTGATAAACTTTTCAATGTGTTCTCCATCTGGATATTTAGATTTATGCTGTTGATCTATACGACGTTTTATACTGATTTTATGTGGTCACATTGACTAGCAAGCTCTTGTGTATGCTACTATGCTTCTGATTTAAGTGGGCAATTATTTTTTCGGGTATGCTTCTAAGCATATTATACTTGATCAAATTACCGGCACTATGTTCTCAATAGATTTATCCAATTGCTGTCCATATGTAGTCGGAAAGGTGCAATGTAATGTGTCATCTATCTTGCTTTGTGGGAAATGTTTTCCCTGATTTTTGTTGACATTGTCAGGTTACATGTCTGCTCCTATGATGCCACCAATGGTGGCACCACCTGGTGCTCCAATGCCTGGTCAAGTTAATGGTCCTCCGAGACTACCAACAATGAGTGGCCCCACAGGAGTTCCTGGAAGCATGTTGACACCCACTGCTAGTGGTGCCGCCTCAATGGTTTTTCCAGTTACATATCAGCCTTCTTCAGCGGCACCCACAAGTGGAGGTGGTGGTGGTTTCGATTTGAATGCTCAACCTCCTGAGGCTAATCATTAGACTGTCGTTTTTCTTCATAATCTGGTAGAACTGATTGGATCTACGAGCAGTATGTTGTTTTCGAGCTAAAAAATTTGGTGCAAGGAAGGTGGACTATGTCATCGAAGGAAAGTATATCGCTGCCTTATGTCTGCAGTAGTAGTTTAAGGCTGTATTTATGGTTAGAATGAACGACTTTTTTTACTGAACTTGCATCCCCACTTTCTTAATGTGTGTTGCTTTTGTGTTCGTCTGTGTGATTTTGGGTATTTCAAACCATGACTATGAATCTTCATCATTTCATCAGTCCGTCCTCTCATATCTCTCTCTTGATTTATTTGCGTGGTACTTTGTCATTGCGATAATAATGCTGTCGTTACAGGGAACTAGAAGCCAAACCAGAAGCATTGCTTAGACTCGTAGTGCAAGTCCTGTTTCATATTGTGCTACATTGCGGCAACACAGTCTGTTTTTTGTTCTAGTCACGGAATTGTACCGTAGTGGAAAGAACCACAAATCTGGGCAATTGGCGCAACGGTTGTGTGGTAGGTGCTGTAAAATTGTAAGTTCAACTCGTGCAGTAAAATTGTAAGTTCAACTCCGACGGAGATGAAGTTGATACCTTGTGGTAATATGGGTTGGCTTATGGTCATGTTAGTGTATAAATTTCTTCCAAAGTACGATAAAAAAGAAGAAAAGAACCATCAGCTTGAACTCCTATACAATGTACCATCAACTTGAACTCCTGTCCAATGTACTTAAATAAGAGGTTTAGGTCACAATATTGATTTATTTCTATCTAAAGACAAAAGTGACGTGGAAAGCGTATTTGATTGACAAAGAAAATTTATTTCGAAAAAAACAATTAGTGGTTGAGAAATCACTTTGATGAATCACTTTGAAAATTTACTTTCGGGATAAGTTTTCTTTGTCCATAGCATTTTTCAATTTTTTTACACAAAGGCTCTACTCAGCCAGCTTTACAAGTGAACTAGATCACTGCCCAAATGAAATGGACCATTCAGTCTCTAATCATGTTACTCCGTAATATATTACTATCAAGAAATTACCAAGAAGCCTCGCCATTTGATTTTATGTTGTGCTTTACAAAATAGCTTAAAGATGGCTTCAAATTTAATACAGTTTTTAGTTTTCACCGTTTCTATTGGACGTGGGTTCCACGCACATTACTGGTATAAGGTGTGTGGGCCTTACATACCTTTTATGGGCTTCACATGTCTTGTAGGTGTGTCGTGCACTTCTTTGAAGAATGGTTTTAGTATTTTCGTTCCTATGGATATGTCGTTTCCATAGTTTCAGCAGTAACATGATCCTCTCTTATCAATTGAACATGATAGAATCAAGATTTTTCTTACATTGTATACTTGTGGACAACGTTTTTGTTTTCTTAAAAGGTTCATTTATTATATTATATTATACTGAACCCAAGAAAAAACTCAGAATTCGCAAAATACATGAGCCGAGGTGGTAAGAAGCCGGTCCTCCAAATTATTATGATACGAGACATGATATATATTTACTACTACATTACTATCGCGTATTCGGAGGAAATACTTAAAATTTCATCCAATGCCTTGTGATTTTGTTTTCCAATTTGTAAAAAAAAAAAATTATCTATGAAGACTAAAAGAACTCAAATTAATTTTCTATATTGTTTTGCAATTTTCTTCCCCTAATTTTCTATATCGTTTTCCAATTTTTTTACGAGGCCTTTTGTTTTCCCAAAAAAGGTTCTTTATCATCGGAATATAGACCATTTGTTCTAATGTAGGCTCTTTATTTTTTGAATTAAAGGTGAAGCGTTGTGAGAGAATAACCTGTATATCTCATAAAGCGGAAAATAAGTACTTAAAAAATACTAAAAACCTTATGCCTCAATGTTTGTTGGCACTATAGTAGTATAAAAGGAGTCCAACCTGACCCCTCTCCTAGTCAAGATTAGTCCCCTATATTTCCCTCTATACAAAAAAGGTTTTTAGACTCTTCTCAATTCAGATGTCTCTTCCTCCATCAAAAAAGCAAAGGTAAGCCCAAAGTTTTTTGTGTACAAAAAAAAATAGGTTAGCTCTGTTGTTAACATTCCATGATTTCTCTGGGCAAAACTATCTGGAACAGACATTCCAATTGAGGTAACAAATGCCAAGCTCTTTTTGGATTAGATTAATTAACTGTTGGGTTTTGAAAACCGGATCTTAATTCGTTTGTATGATTTTATTCGACTTGATACCTACTTCTTCTTCTTAATTTTTTTTTTTAATCTTACAGATTGTGAATGAGTTGTTTTAATCTGAAACGGGCCTTCTAAGTTTGAACAAATAAAGAATGAATCGATCGCACAAATGACTTGTTTTCATACATCGCACAGAATCAAATTTGATTTGTGTAAAGTGATTTTTATGCTAAATGTATCAGTAAAAGATAACGATACATAAATAAAAGATTCATGAAGCATTTGGTTTTTCTTGGTCATGGAATTGGTATAAACATTTCCTATTAAGTTAACACATACCAAGCTCTTTTTGAGTTAGATTTACTGTTGGGTTTTGGAAACCGGATCTTAATTCGTTTGTACGATTTTATTTAAATTGATATCTGCTTCTTTTTTCTACGCTTTCTAGATTGTGAATGTCAGTTGTTTTAATCTAAAACAGGCTTTTTAAGTTTTTTGGGACAAATAAAGAATGAATCGATTGCACAGAGATGACTTGTTTTCATACATCACACTTTATCAAATTCGATTTGTGTAAAGTGATTGTTATGCTAAATGTTTTGAAATAGACAACGATACATTACTTTAAAGATTCATGAGGCATTTGGATTTTCTTGATCTTTATACATCGATCTCAGGGTATCGATTGATAATCATCGTCGTCTATCTCTCCTATACTATTTTTTCGTACTTACAAATATGAATATCTTTCTCATTTTAATTCCAACAATTTGTCCCATAGATTTAGTTTGCAATAATTCTATGGCAACCGACAAAGCATACACCGATGGTGCATAGATCGGCATGAAGGGCCCACTCTTGGGTCCCACACAGAAGATCTGAAATGTTCATTAACTTAAAATAGTTTTTTGAGTCATTCCGTGGAAAATCAGCTCAATCAAATAACTGTATTTCCATTGAGCTGATTTTTCATTGCACCACTATAACACTATTTTAAAATTGATGAACGTTTCGGATCTGTGTGGGATCCATAAGTGGGCCTCGCACGCCAATCTGTGCACCATCGGTGCATGCCAATTGCCAGTTGGTACCCAAAGACGAATTGTTTGGTCCATTAAATTTTCTAGACATGCTGATCGAATTTGATTCATGTAAATGATTGTTATGCTAAATGTACCAGAGATACATTATGCTACATAACTTAAAGATTCATGAAGTACTTGTTATTGATCTTTGTACATCGATTTTTGTTTGTTGACTCATCTGCAATCCGTCTTCGATACTCTTTTGTCATACTCACAAATATGAATTTCATTTGGGCTCCGTTTGTTTGGGTGTAAAATATTTTCCTATTTTCTGGTGTTTGGTGGTGTAAAAAATGCGGAAAACATTTTACATGTAAAACATTTTTCATTACTTGGATGAAAATGACTTACTCTCAAATCTTCCGTAAGTTATTTTCCGAAATGAACCCGCAGCCTTCTACTGTAATTCTCACTGCTCAGTTTCCTCGATCGTCGGTCTTAACCCATGTTTAATTCCAATATTCTCAAATCTCTCCACCGTTTTAAGCCCCCATGTCTCTCTACACTATTTTGTCCCTTTTTCTGAAAGTATTTTTCAAGTGCCAACCAAACACTAGAAAATAAAAGTTTGAAATTTGTTTTCTGAAAAAATATTTTACACGGAGAATATTTTACATTGTAAAACATTTTACATCGGAACAAACAGAGCCTTGAATTCCATCTATTTTTGAGATAATTCTCGATTTGGTTTCCATTTAATATATTCAACTAGTTTTCTCCAATAACTCTATTGAAAACATACGACTTCAGTGTTGAAACCTTCTATGCATTGCTCAAAAATTGTTGCCAAAAGTTTCTAAAGCTTATGTCCTACTATTTTATTAACAAGCAACTAAAAAATTGTTGACGTTCATCACATTTGTATTGGGAAATGTATGATACATCATGCTTTTCACATAAACTTGGTTTACCTTTTCTCGACACATGTTATATGTATAAGAAATACAATACGATACACAGATCAAAGATTCCTGAAGTATTTGGTTTTTATTGAAACTGTACATTGAATTAAGTCGGTTGATGGTCCAGGATACGTCTTCGATACTCTTTTCTCATACTAAATATCTTTTCGTTCCAATTCCATCGATTTGTCGAGCTAGTTCCATATTTGGTACAAAAAAATTCAGCATATTTACTTAGTATTGGAATCCAATACCTCAATTGAAACCATGTAATTGTTAGAACCCTCAATTGCTCCAAATATGGTGCTAAAAGTGTCTAACCTAATCTCCTTCTACCATTTTATTGACAAAGGGAGTGAATTGTTGATGTCTATTCCTATAACATCACATCTGCATTCAGAAGGAATGATTTGGCATCATGAAAATAATGCTTGTCACATAAATTTGGTTGATGTTTTCTAGACCTATGTTATATGGACTCGGGTGCGAGTGCAAGTCCAAGCGTCGGACTTTCCTAAACTTAAATCTTAAGATACGTGGATATGTGTCCCCAACTTAGGTATGGGTACGGAAACACGTCCTGAACTCTCGTTTGTATTACCCATGTTCAAAAGAACCTCCAAAGATGAGGGGCACCTCAATTTTATAACCATAACCCTTCTGTTTTCACAACTTCATTAACACTTCCATCTCTCTGTTTCTTCTTCATAGTTGGACCCTTCTTGAATTTTTTTTTTGCCTTGCAGCAATACCGTGATCATGCATGGGAACCACTCGCGACAACAACGTCGAAACAAGGTCATGGTCCGATCTCCCCAAAGAGCTCCTAGCCCCGGTCGCGATCAAATCGCCTAGGCGTAATCGAGCTCCTTGGTTTCTGCGGCACATGCATGGACTGGCGCTCTGCTTCCTGGACTGCCTCAGCTAAGATCGAATCCTCTCGGCATTGCCAGCCTTGGCTACCTCCTGCTCTACGCGGAGGGAAATCCACAAACCCAACTCTGCAATGTCTCTGCACAGACTCAGTACTCCATCAACATCCCTGAATTGGTAGAATCAGCTTGCCTTGCATCGAACCACGGTTGGCTCCTCCTGTTCAACGAAGGGTCCATCTTCTTCTTCTGCCCGGCCATTCTCCCGCGCGAAAATTGAGCTCCCGGATCTCCCCCACCTGGAAATATCGGACCATGTCGCTGTATTTTTGGCTCCCCCCACCTCCAAGAAGTGCAATCTTTGCGTCATCAACCGCAAGGATGAACTCAAGATGGGTTTGAAAAATATGTTCAAGGTTAGCTTGTTTATAAAACGAGCCGATCTCAAACGAGTTTTAATCAAACCAAACACCAACCGATCTCAAGTAGTTTGAATTTTGTATGTATAATAAGCCGAACAAACCGAGTAGTAGCTTATACAAGCTTGGCTTGAAATCTTAGCGAGGTCAAAAAAATGTTCAAAGTTTGGTTTGATTATGTAACAAATCAGTCTTAGACAAGTTCTTAAGGAACGAATATGAGCTCAGACTCGAGTAGCTTGGTTCGTTCAATACTCTCTCTCAATTATTTCACTTATTCAATATTCTCTCTCTTTTGTCTTTTTTGAGAAATCATATAGAAATTCATTAATGAGATGATTACAAAATAATAGTCAAAGCAAAATAATTGACATCTTGCTTTTGACTAGAAAGCACTAAATTTACAGTTTTACCATTCATAGACTGTCCTGTTTCATTGATAAATTTACCTCTTGCTTTTACACCGGGTATCTTCATAAATGCATTTTTTCCCCAAACAAAAAAATGACAAATGACAATAATCTTTTTTTTGTTTCGCTTGGTTTTTTTATTATTATTATCATAAATGGCTCAAGACTAATTACCGGAACGTTGCTCAATTAGCTAATGGATGTCTATTCAAATTCATCATCTCTCCTATGAGAGTAGTAGTTTGGCCGACTGAGACAACTTGATTAATTAATCTGACGTATCTTATACGTTCATTAGTACAGGATTCTTTCGGTGATCTTTAGCAGCTAGCTAGCCCTACATACGTTGACCCGGAACACTTACCTTATAAAAAAAATTTAGCTATTCTATGGAGGACGTGCGAACACGGTATACCAAATTCAGGCGGTGTAATTTGTTCAACCATCGCATTAAAACATTTCCCATGTAAAAATGGTGATTAAATTCCAAAATAGAATTGCACATCCAACACGTGAGCGGGAAAAAAGGACTTCCAGAAGCAAGAATAAGAAGTGTGTGACAACTACAAATCAGCTTCTGATCAATCTTTCACGTATTTATCTCTCAACCTTTAAAGGAGAGGACTCCTTTTACACACTTCTAATCATTCAGTGCTCCCGGGCCACCGCTACGTGGCTGCTCCGGGACGCTAACAACACAGCACGTTTTCACAGGGTCCACGACTAAGTCTACAGAAACCCACGTAAAGTCGTAAATGTATAGCGCTAGAATGATATACGGAGCACCACGGGACTACCGAATAATTAGTCGTCATACATGCACCCCACCTATCGTTTCCCTCTATATATTCACATACAACTTACCAACACTTATTGTGTTCATATTTACGTGCATCAATCGATCCATAAATCTCTCTCTCATTCTTCCCACACCTTCCCTCTCCCTCCCTCCCTCTCTCTCTCTCCCCCCCTCTCTCTCTCCTCTTCCCATATATATATTATCACTTTGTGATACATCGTCGCACACGCACTTGCACACAACACTCAGAATACTATACGTGCGTGCAATGGGAGAGGATCAACGAGATGGAAAAGGAGATCAGAAGGTGGCGTTCTACAGGCTTTTCTCGCTCGGGGATAGGCTGGATACCGGGTTGATGATCCTCGGGACGATCTCGGCTACGTTGAATGGGTTGGCGCAGCCCCTTCTGACGTTGATTTTCGGCAATGTGATTAACTCCTTCGGTTCCTCTGATCCTTCCCATGTTCTTCATGAAGTTTCTAAGGTAATTTATTTCTTTTTTGGGGGGGTTTCTTGTTCTTGATTTTTTTTTTTTTTTCAGAGTTTTCTTGTGTGCATGGGATTGTTTTTAGTCATGAGGCTTGTGACGTTCCAACCATGATTTGATGTGGATTGCAATACTTGCATTTAAAGACATCATGCACTCACCATTCACCAGACAAAGTAGGGGAAAGAATTATAACAAAGAGAAGAAAGGGTTTATATAAAGAAACATGTTGGGATCGATCTCGCCTAGAGGTGGCAGATGGGCGGATTCTCGCGTTAATTTGAAGGACTTTTTTTAAGCTTGAAAAAAGATAAGACAAAAATCAACGCGAAATAATTCACTCTAGCTAGAATTTAAAGGAGCCGGATTAGGTCGGTCCAGCAAGATGGTTATCGTATTTGAGAGATTTTCGGCTCTCCCTCCCTCGGTTTAGGTTTGATAGGCTAGAATCTCAAAATACATCAGCCATCAGGATAGTCTGGTGTCTTGAATCAATGAACATGAGTGTCCTCAAACATATCAGCCTGCTTGGGCTCGTATCCTCCTAGTAGCCGGATCGTGTGGGAGTAAGTAAGCCGACCACCGCCCTCGGGTGATGGTGAATCTTAAGTACTAAAGGTGAACTAAATGGACTTGAGATTCTTTTTCTTTCTTTCTTTTTTTACCAAGATTGGATCATGAATTTGGTGATTTATACTTAATTTGGACTATTTTGTTCAATGTTTTCTAGTACTATCTCTTTACACCTCTACTTTATATCTCCATAAGTCCCTTCAGAAACTGACAATCCAATCACAGGGTAACTTTTCATTTACAACTTGACCAAGCATATCTTTTTGCATCTTCAAACATGCCAGGAGAAAAGATCTTTATATTACGTATAAAACAGAGCGATTTTTGTTTACCCATACAAACCCAATACACTCTACAGCCATCGGATTGAATTTTCAATAAATCATATCCGTCCAATCGAGAGAATACTTCCTAACTTTATGACTGGTAAATTCTTTCAATTGATTGTTTTTAGGTTGTTTTCTTAAAAAGCTTGATTATCTTTTTGAATTTAAATCAACTCAATAATTAATTTCTGTCTAAAGTTGATTTCCTTACATTCAATTCAATTCAATATTTGCTTTTAATTTGCTTCCTTTTAGGTTGATTTTCTTGCAGTCATATATGAAAAGAAAATAACATAGGATCTTATGTGATTTGAATTGAATGTAATATTTACATTCAATGCAACATGGTATTGAGTTTGAATATGTTGACTCGAATTTATGTGATTTGGATGATCATTGGTAGTGTTGTACACTACCAACGAAAATTGCGATGAGGGATCGAAAACAAAAAAATTTATGATAAAAAACAAAATTTGTGCCCAAAACGCATTGTTTCGTGCCTTTGGGCACGGGCAATCCCTATAATATTACAACTTAGGAACAAAATTACAAATATGAAATGGAGAAAAGTGGCAATATTGCTTTCATTTTTAGATCGAGAATTTTTTTTCCCCTAGTATTGCATTATTTGAGTTAGGAAGAAAGGATAATCCATCATAAAGTTTGATTGTGTTCCTAGGCACAGAAGTTTTGAGAGTTTATTAATTCAGAGTGGGAATCTGAACTCAATATCCACTAGAAATTCAGAGTGGCTAAACTTGGATTATAGAATTTTTTTTTTTTTTTGTTTATTGGCGAAAGTCGGTATTATTAAAAAAATTAGATTAGCACATTGAAAGAGCAGTTGATCTCGTTTCTTGGAAACCAAAATTGTTCCGCCTCGTTTCTGGGGCAGGCACTGAATATTAGTAGGAAGTAGCTAGGAATACTGTCCCAGTATATATGCTATTCGTTAGACAATTTGGCAGAGCATATATATCTTTGTTGATCTGGCCAAGTTGAACTCGTTGGAGGCATAGCATCAACAAAACTAAAGGTGTACAACTGTCTATATGTTTTCCAAGTCCGGGTACCGTCACACCTCTTTTATCATATATCATATCATAAAAAGGGGAAAAAATTTCAGAGCCGAGCGGGTACCATGTGGTGCCCGTTAGTGCATCCGAGCCGTCCATTGCGTGTTTGAACGGCTCAGATTTGGAGAGAGAAAAAGGAGAGAGAAAGTGTTGGGGTGAGAGGAGAGAGAGGGTTTCAATCCAAGCCGTCCAAAAGTGTATCGGACGGCTCAGATGCGCCGATCGAGCAGGTACCACATCGGCAATACCCGCTCGGCACTGAAAAAACTCCTCCATAAAAAGACTCGTAAAGCGAGGAGCCAAAAAGTAAATATACAAAAGTGTTTTTGTTCCTGATCCGCGGTCTCAGATGCGCCGAGCGTGTGTTTTGTTGGCCTCTCATTTGATTCCAACATTTGTTGCCTCCTCATGGATTCAGGTATCTCTAAAGCTCTTCTACTTGGCCATTGGTGCTGGGATTGCTTCATTTCTACGTAAGTGCGGATTCATCTTTTCTTCTGCTTGTTTTAGCCCTAGTTTATTACATTATTAATGATGACAATTGACTGCTATGCCTTCTTTGAATAGATTTCCGTTACTAATTAAGCATTCAAAAAGGCTTTCCATTCAAACATAAAAAATAAAAAAAAAGGAAAATGGCATTGCCAAAGTCGTTTTTTTGGCTTGTCACGGTATCAAAAATCCAAAAATTAACATGGGTGTACTGGCTCGGTATCATTTTAACGCAATTGCAAATTTCAGGTCGTTAGATTAAACTCATCACGTTTTTCAAAGTAGATTAAATGGCCTGGATTAAGGGAGAGAATTGGCAATGTCATCTTTGGTTTGGAACCAAATTAAGATGGCATTGCTATGTTTGATGTTAGTAACAAATGGGAGTGGATGTACCTAGATTTGGTAAGAAAATATACCAACTTACAAAAATAGCGAGACAAATGGCTATGGGATGTCTAGTGGAGATGCTTAGACTTTGCTCTTATGGTGAACTTAGGGATGTCTAGTCCGAAAAGTAAATTAATGAACACGTTGCGGGGATGATCTAGTGGAGATGCTACAACTTTCACGTCTATATATAGTGCAATTACCGTTGCACCTACTCTCATCATCCCATAAAGTTGGTATCCTACGAAACTACGTACAATTTTCAAACCCAAAAATACTGTATCTATTAAAATAATTTTGACTTTTTTTTGTGTGTGGCACTATTCAAAAGATCTCAAAAAGACGAAAACTATCAAAGATCCATATTGCACAAAAAAAATATTTCGGTAAGTATATTATTTTTAAGCTTAAAAATTGCACGTTATTTCGTTAGGAACCAACTTTACACAACAGAGGGAATACTTAATTCCTATGGGTTTAAATGCTCTGGTACACTTGTTATTCACGCTAATGAATAAGGAGGTGTGAATAAGTTATTGATTATGAGTTGTAAGTTGTTCACACTAATCAATAAGTTGTTAATTAGTATGAACAAGATGCGATTTTGGTTGTTGACTGTGAGTGAAATAGTGTGAATAAGTTGTTAATTAATGTGAACAAGATGCTAAAATGTCAAAATTTGTTGATTAGTGTAACAACATGCCAAAATCTCAAACTTGTTGATCAGTGTGAACAACGTACAATTTTGGCAAAAAATAATCACCTGTGTAAACACCCAGACTTCTTATCTAGTAGTAGTAACGACTTTTTCAAGTGACTGAAAACTATTTGTGGACTCTTTTTAGCTTTTGCGTAGGTTTTAGTCATAACATTTGACTTCTCTGATTCACCCTGACAAAGAAATCAGAACGACAACAAAAATCTGAACAAAATTAAAAACAAAAAATAAATCAAAAAACATTATTTATTTGACTAATTTTTCTCTTTAACCAATTTTTTTTAGCGTTCGGACGCTATTTTTCTTATCATATTCCTCTCATCAAGTTGAATCAGAAAATTTGGAAACAAAAATGAAGTAATCGAAAACTAACTAAAGTTCAAATAGACAAAAATAATCTAAATAGTTACTGTAGCCCAAACTATGGCTAAAAATGTGTCAAGTCAAGTGGCTTATGTTGATGTTCAAAAATCAAAGTGGCTGATTTCCCGTGGCGGTGCCACCAAACAATTTTTCCCTCACGTGGGATCCGGTTTCGAGTGGCAGTGGCACACGCAAGTAAGAGTAGTCAATGGACTATATGGTTCAGCGAGAGAGAAACCTGCTTACAAGGGCTATAGGTCTAGTAAAACGTTGTTGGCGGTGCTAGTGTAAAATTATCTACTGTGAGTCTCTCTGAACTATGAACTAGAGAACTGGCTTAGTTCAATAGTAATCTTAAAGAACATCAACAGATATATAAGAAAGAACAGTGTTCAGACCAGGGTTTCAGTCGATACATAATGGCATTGGTGATACAGTCATATATCGGCCAATAACAGACATTTTCAGTCAATACATAGGGTAAATAACAGTAACGAACGCCCAAAACCCGTTACGTAACGGCTGATACGGTACGTAACGGTCTATGTTTAAAACCTGGTTCCTGACATAGGAGTAAAAGCAAAGACTGGAACCACAAACAATAACAGGAACATCAGAAACGACAGCGTTGGCAACCAGAAAAGTATTACACTAGGAGGACAAAAAATACATCAAATCCAAAGCAGCTATGGAAACAGCAGTGTCTCTCGGAGTGGATTCGGGAGCACGCAGCCCAATTAGCCATAGCAACAACTAGATAAAGAATTTGTCTATTTCCCCAAGGTAGCAGAGCAGAAAGGGGCGGCTTGGGCTAAATTGCAGAAGTGACCAAGGGGAAGCAGAATTTTGGATGTAATCACAGGTCCAGCAGCTGAAATAAAGAAGAGTAGGTGATGATGTTAAAATGATGAAAATGGTGCTCAATAACCCACCTCAAAGCTTCTTTCATGGCAGCCAAATGAGAACAACTATATTGATACAAATGGACTGAATAAGATGAACAATTTCAAATGTAAAGGTGAACAAAAAAAGAAAGAAAGGAGGGGCATTCCATTTACATGCACAGCTAATTATGTGTACTATTTGTATAGTTATTGTAGAGTTCACTATAAATTTTTCGAAGTCGTTTTCGTTCGTATTTTTATTTCTCTGAATTAAAGAAGCATGAATCCTCCTAAATCCAATATAGAGGTGTCCTGTTGGATGGTTACCGGAGAAAGACAGGCAACACGCATACGAGGGTTGTACTTGAAAACAATACTAAGGCAGGACATTGCATTCTTTGACACCGAAACAACCACTGGAGAGGTCATAGGCAGAATGTCTGGTGACACTATTCTCATCCAAGAGGCTATGGGCGAAAAGGTCGGGCACCATTCTAATAATGATACGCTTTTCTGTCCTTCCTGTACTTCTACCTGAATTATACACAAACTAACAGACAGCATTTCCCAAAAACTGATATGACAGGTAGGGAAGTTCATACAACTCGTGTCTACATTTATTGGAGGCTTCACCATTGCCTTTGCAAGAGGGTGGCTTCTCTCTTTAGTCTTGCTTTCATGCCTTCCTCCTCTAGTGATTGCTGGAGGAGCAATGGGGATAATCATGACAAAAATGTCTAGCCGCGGACAACTTGCTTATGCTGAGGCTGGTAATGTCGTCGAACAAACAGTCGGAGCCATTCGAACAGTAAGGAACTCAACCTGGAAAAAATTCATGAAATGATGTAAAATCTGACCACAATTCTGACCTTTTTTTTTATCTACTTCGTCAATTATGCAAGGTGGCATCCTTCACCGGGGAGAACCTAGCAATAAATAAGTATAACAGCAAACTACAGGTTGCTTATGCCACTGCAGTTAAACAAGGGCTGGCCTCAGGCATAGGACTCGGTACAGTGCTACTGATAATTTTCAGCAGTTACGGACTTGCCATATGGTACGGGTCAAAACTGATCATTGAGGAAGGATATAATGGTGGAGTAGTAATCAACATCATCATGGTGATCATGATGGGTGGGATGTAAGTAAAAAATCTCGTAAGCATTGAAGAAAACCATATTCGTTCCGCCTAATTCTTTTGCTTCTATGCTCTGAATTTCCAACTTAAAAACTCAACAGGGCTCACACAGAGAAAATTTATTTCCAGTATAGGCCAATACGAAATCAAATAGACTTCTAACCAACTAACAAATTTCTTACTCTTGGACTAGGTCATTGGGCCAGACATCCCCGTGTTTGAATGCATTTGCTGCAGGGCAAGCTGCAGCATACAAGATGTTTGAGACAATCAAGCGTAAACCAAAGATTGATGCATATGACAACAGTGGGATGGTAATGGAAGATATCAAGGGTGAAGTAGAATTGAAAGATGTGTTCTTCCGTTACCCATCCAGGCCGGAAGTTGAGATATTTTCTGGATTCTCCTTAAAAGTTTCAAGTGGTACAACTGCAGCTTTAGTTGGGCAAAGTGGAAGTGGGAAGTCAACAGTTATCAGTCTGTTGCAGAGATTCTACGACCCTGAGGCTGGTGAAGTTCTTGTAGATGGTGTCAATCTCAAACAGTTTCAGCTCAAATGGATAAGAGAAAGGATGGGTCTAGTTAGTCAAGAACCTGTTTTGTTTGCCACGACAATAGGGGAGAATATAGCTTATGGGAAGGAAAATGCTACAAATGAGGAGATTAGGACAGCGATTGAGCTTGCTAATGCTGCGAAGTTCATCGACAAGCTACCAAAGGTTAAGCCGTTTTTTCCACTTGTTGAATTGCCTAAGAAGGTTCTATAGTATATAGGTCATGCGGAAAGAAGGTTCTTCTCTAATTTGCAGTCTAAGTTATCTAAGGAAATGGTTCATGTTGCCATGACAAAGTGATTAATTCAAGTACCTACCAAACCTCCACAGGTATTTAAATGTAACATGTGAATTGGGACAAATACAGATGTATATATGTATATATATTTGCATATATGTCCATGCATAGATAGATAGATATTGATATATATTAGGCACGGAAACACATTAAGGGCTCTTAAGGAGGAGAGATAGGGGCTAAACCCACCATCCCTAGCTGGAAAGTCTCATTGAGTTCCCAGCTCGGCCTACGCTACGATCGTTAGAACTCCCTCCAATCGGTTCAAAGCCGCAGATCGACGGTTGTTGTGCTTTCTCTTTGTCCAGAAGACTAAACTAAGTAGTTGACGAGGTCTCACTTCCTGACTACTAAAAGGCAACAAGCCTTGTTTGTTGCCAGTCTCACATAGCGAAGAAGGGACTTGTCTCATTGTCTTTCATTGAACCACCAATGTCAGCTAATGCAGCAGCACCAGAGGTACTACGAGTGGTCTTTCTCCCCATGCTTCTATCGCAAGTTTCGAGCTTGAGTGGTTCGCCCTAAGTGATCGCTAAATGCGGCCCAAGCCCACCCACACAACCCTTCTCTCATACGTGTTTGAAACTCTGTGTACAGTACATTTGTTGTCTATTTTAATCCTTTCTCAGTGACATAAGGGACACAACCTGTGTCCACAGACTCCACACAAAACTAACGGCTTGGAAGGACAATATTGTTGTATATCCACACATTTGGAAATAAGTTCTCGACTAAGTTGCAGTACTTTGCTAATGAAGTTCCAAGTTAGTGACTCCGTGAGCTATTTTTCGTTTTACTTCTATGTCATTGAGTTGCTCTGGGGTGCATTATTATATATCAAAAGATTTTTCGTATTGAATCAGGGATAATCATACTACTTTCATTAGTTTGTGTATATTGTATTCATATGGAAAGTAGATAAAACTATGTAACAATATAAAGGAGTATTTTTTTATATCCCGATTCCCTATCCTCATCTTGGATTTAATAAATGGGATGTCTCGTGTCCATACCCATGTTGCGTCCATGTCCCATATTGATGTGTGCTGAGGTAAATGTCCGACTTATGTTGTATACCTCAATAAATGCATATCATTTTACACCACAAGTTAAGCTTGAGACCTGCCTACACTAGCTAAGCAACTGCAATACTGCATGTATACGTAAACAGAGTCTGTTGATAGGTTATATAGACTACAATATTCTAATGCTAGAACTTCCGATCTATGACTAATCCACAGAAATGACATCTGTATATAGGGGCTTGACACCATGGTAGGAGAGCATGGAACTCAACTATCGGGAGGACAAAAGCAAAGAATAGCAATTGCAAGAGCCATTTTAAAAAACCCAAAAATCCTTCTTCTTGATGAAGCAACAAGCGCCCTGGATGCAGAATCAGAACGGATTGTACAAGATGCACTGACAAACATTATGTCAAGTAGAACTACCGTAGTCGTCGCACATCGTTTGACAACCATCAGAAATGCCGACCTTATAGCAGTGGTACAATCTGGGAAAATCGTGGAGCAAGGTACCACATTAGTAGTCCAATTGATTTGAATTTGGAACTACAGCTTTTATTTGACATCTATCGCTTGTATCAGTCTTTTTCCTCTCTATACCAATACACCCCTCATCTTGGTTGGCAATGACATTTGCTAGTGTATTAGCCAATCATGATGTGATGTGTATCGGACTGTAGCTGATTCAAAACCCTGTTCAAAACCAATAAGGTCAGTTTCCTACCAAATATATCATGTTGCCGATGATTATTCAGAAGGGTACTGGTATGCTTCCATGTCATAATTTTGTGCAGAAGGTATATTGTAACCATTTTGTTGCATATTAAAAGCCTCCGTGCTCATAATACTAATGACCGCATCACCCCATTTCCACTACTTATCACGTGATACTACCAATGTTCCTACACAACGATCGAGACTGACCTATCTCCTGATATCATTTTTGAACTAAGTGTCACCACTATAAATTCGCCAAGTCAAAACCTAAATGTTTATTGCCAGGAACTCATGCTGAATTGATCAAGGCTCTAGACGGGGCTTACTCCCAGCTAGTTCACTTACAAGAAGGGGCCAATAAAGGAGAAGATCCACAAAGAATGGAAAAAGACAGTAATCCAGATACAAGACAAGATGTGGAAGGACCCATGGGGAGATCCATAAGTAGAGGTTCATCAAGTAGCCGGCAGTCTTTTTCGTTGAGCTTTCCAGTTCCTGCCCCCATTGGATTCTTTCACACAGAAATAGAAGTAGAGAAACCTCGCGAAGTAGCCATTAGGCGGCTGGCCTATCTCAACAAACCTGAGTTGCTGGTTTTGCTGCTTGGATCCATCGCTGCAGCCATACACGGTGTAATCTTCCCCATATACGGACTCCTAATTTCAACAGCCATTAAAATTTTTTACGAGCCTCAGAGTGAGCTCAAAAAGGATTCGGTGTTTTGGGCTTGTATGTACGTCACCCTGGGGTTAGTTACTCTAGTAGTCGTTCCATTTCAGAATTACTTCTTCGGAGTTGCAGGTGGGAAATTGATACAGCGGATTCGATCCTTGTGTTTTGAGAAGGTCGTGAACCAAGAAATTGCTTGGTTTGATGACCCCAAAAACTCAAGGTGTGTTTATGAGTTAATGTTTCTTCAAACGTTCTTTTTCATTAGGGCATCCAAAGTGAAACTTTTTATTCCTTTTCAGTGGTGCAGTTGGTGCAAGGTTATCCACTGATGCTTCAACTGTGAGGAGTCTTGTGGGTGATGCTTTGGCCCAAGTTGTCCAAAACATAGCAACAATTATAGCAGGACTTGTCATATCATTCACAGCTAATTGGCTACTAGCTCTCATCATTCTATTGGTGTTGCCCTTGGTGGGTTTGCAAGGATTCTTTCAAATGAAATCCTTGAAAGGGTTTAGCGAAGATGCAAAGGTTAGTCCCATATGGTAACAGTTTTGGCCAAAGAAATTTTTTAAAAATTTATGCTTTGCAGTTGGCACTTAGAAGGGAGGGGTAGGTTGGCGGGATTGATCCTTAATACTCATACTCCTAATTCAAATACAGCTTTGATCTAATGGTCACAGACTCACAATTACCATAGGGAACGCCGAAACGGTATTCTCATTACTAGGAATCCAATACCAGTTAATCTAACGTATTAAGTCTGAAGAATTCCTACACCATCTATTGAGTTGGATTCGGAGGATACCAAGGAAGGGTGTACGGACGTCTTTAGTATGTAAACAAAACATGATTCCAGCTTGGGTAGGTGGTAGATTATTTGCCTATTTTAAGGTGTCGTTCCGAACAATGTAACTATGAAAACCCAGAATCACAATCCAGTTCCCCCAGCCCAAATATTAGAAAGAAAATAACGTGCAATCAAACTGAGCCTAAAAGTTCTCTAAATGTTGTAGGTGATGTACGAAGATGCAAGCCAAGTTGCAAATGATGCCGTTGGCAGCATTAGAACAGTTGCATCATTTTGTGCCGAGAAGAAAGTGATGGAAATGTACCAAAGAAAATGTGAGGGACCCCAGAAACATGGAATTAGGACGGGACTTGTGAGTGGTGCTGGTTTTGGCTCCAGCTTTTTTTTACTATACTGTACGAATGCCTTTTGTTTCTACATTGGAGCTCTTTTGGTGCAACATGGCAAAGCTACATTTGGAGAAGTTTTCAAGGTAAAGTAAGATATGTGTGCTATTTGGTAGTGTTCTCTTAATAGAAAACATAATTTTAGCAGAATTGGAAAGCATTTTTTGAGAAAATTTCCCTAAAATAGCTCATCTTTTACTAAACACCGTAATGATGTTCTGGGATTTTTGGAAACTATTTTTTGTGCAAAAATGAAAATTTACTTGATAAAGTAGTGTGTTTGTAATTTCCATTGTTGTTTGTCCGGATATATGAAAAAGAAAAAACAACATATCATAAATAAATAAAATGAAAACAACACCAAAAAGGTCGTATACTCATATATGACA
The DNA here is from genome assembly GCA_018127125.1 of Rhododendron griersonianum. NCBI lineage: Eukaryota > Viridiplantae > Streptophyta > Magnoliopsida > Ericales > Ericaceae > Rhododendron > Rhododendron griersonianum. The sequence continues at coordinate 31,524,921 of CM030800.1, forward strand.
TGCTCGTCCTAACCATTGAATTGCAGGTTTTCTTTGCTTTGACAATCTCAGCAGTGGGCGTTTCCCAGAGTACTGCTTTGGCTCCAGACACCACCAAAGCCAAGGATTCTGCTGCTTCTATCTTTGAAATCCTTGACAGCAAGCCCAAGATTGATTCAAGTAGCACTGAGGGTGCAACCCTAGAAATTGTAAAGGGTGATATTGAGTTAAAACATGTCAGCTTCAAGTATCCGACAAGACCCGATGTTCAAATTTTCCGAGATTTATGTTTGAACATTCCTTCTGGAAAGGTAAATAATCAGAAGTCTTCATAACCACTCCGAAATGTTTCATTGTGAATCCCCCCTCCCCTTTTCCTATGAACCTATTGATTGTTACAATTTATGGAATAATTAGCTTGCAATTCTATAACAGACAGTTGCTCTTGTCGGGGAGAGTGGTAGCGGAAAATCCACGGTGATTGGCCTAATAGAGAGGTTCTATGATCCTGACTCTGGCCATATACTTCTAGATGGGGCAAATGTCCAAAAGTTAAAACTGAGTTGGCTGAGGCAACAAATGGGACTCGTAAGCCAAGAACCAATACTCTTCAATGAAACAATCAGAACAAACATCGCTTATGGGAAGCAAGGAGAGGCTACCGAACAAGAGATCATCACAGCAACGAGAGCTGCAAATGCACACAACTTCATAACAGCATTGCCACAGGGGTATGACACAAACGTAGGGGAAAGAGGGGTGCAATTGTCAGGTGGGCAGAAGCAGAGGATTGCCATTGCAAGGGCGATACTGAAAGACCCGAAGATCCTATTGCTTGATGAAGCAACGAGCGCATTGGATGCAGAGTCAGAGCGCGTGGTTCAAGATGCGTTGGATCAGGTGATGGTGAACCGGACAACAGTTGTCGTCGCTCACCGACTCACAACGATTAAGGGAGCAGATATAATCGCGGTTATGAAGAGTGGCGTGATTGCAGAGAAGGGAAAACATGAGGTCCTCATGAAGATAACTGATGGGGTTTACGCATCTCTTGTTGCACTTCATATGACTTCCTCATTGTAGGCACGCCAATGAGCTAGTGGACATAAGTTTATCCATTAATTTGTCTCCTATGGATTGATGAGTACTATTTTGCCAACTTAACTACTATATACTTCTAATAGTGAATGGAATCATGACAATCTGAGGCCAACATGAAGTAGATTAAGGCGAGAAATGACTTGGTAAATAGTGTTACGGATATAGGAGAGGGTGTATAGCTGCATTGAGAGAGAGAGAGAGAATCAGACGGTCTATACTACACTCTCTATTCGGAAGGATTCGTTCCCAGAAAACAAGTAGTAGAGGGAGAATATAGACAATGGTAACTAGTATCTTCAGATAGACGACTTTCATTTAATTCACCTCAAAGTGGATCTGTGGAACGCTGTGTGGGTGGCAATAGATAGATCAGTGGTGACACATTACCAATTGCATTTACTTGCATGTATGGTGATTTACAGCGAGTTGACATTACCAATTGCATTTACTTGCATGTATGGTGATTTACAGCGAGTTGCCAACATTAAACTGCTGTCCAAGGGAAAAAATACAGAGACACATGGCAACACTAAAGAAGGCATAAATTTGTATCCACAAAGTTGGTTGATTTCTCAATGCAAGTTCAGCCTGATGAATTTCAAACTTCTTCAAAACCTTGGAGAAATATTACCTCCAAAAATGTAACATGCTATTTTGACTAGCGAAACATATGAAAGGAACCAGATTAGATTTTTTGCATGAAGCAGATACTAAAGTACAATTAAATGCACCAGGTGGAAGATCAATTTGCAAGAAAAAAAGATCAAGCATGGTGTCTTAGTGCAATCCGTATGATGAAACAAGTTGACAATATGCATATAGCAAAAACAGAATGTCAACCACATGCCCAAAGCTAATGTCCAGCTATCGCCGACATGTATCAGGGAAGAAAGCAAGTATTAAGCGTAAGAGCATCATCATGGAGAGTCCATGCAGTTTCAGATAGAAGAATTCCAGCATTTCAAAAACCTTGGGAAGAGACCTCTTTAGCACCAACCACAGGATCTTAATATACGATAAGAACTAGATAATTATGTTTCCAGAATCCAGCCATTATCAAAACCAGCATTTACAGTCAAGATGGCATGTGGAGCAAGATAGAAGGTATGCATAAATGATAATCCTACCTCTCTAAGCTAAGAAGCATGGACTGGGACCTCTTATGTATTGGAAAGCTTCAATTAGATGTAGTTAAGCCAAGCTTTATCCATAGAATTATGGTAGAGAACAATATATGAAGAGATGGGTTTAAGTAGGAGATAACGATTTCATGCAAATTATCAAGTCAGGCCTGTACCCAGTCTACATGGTAATGACCTTTCAGATTCAGCTGGTGATGGAAGGAATTGGAGCAGGATTTGAGGTATACTGGAATGTATTATCAGCAGAGATAGGTAGCGCCTCATGTTTGGAGTTCTACACTAAACAGGGAAAAAACCTAAAGTCAGCTGGAAAAGGTGATTTAATGTCAGATGCTGCCAACCCCTTTTTTGCCAACGTAAACCAAGCCTTAAATTCTATATACAAGGAATCCCTTGACAAGAGTAAGCAATTTTTATGGAAGTACTATTTCATGTGAGACTCTCTATATCTTGCGTAATCTTTTTTCATTCCATAAATTAGACAGGTTATTTGGTCACTCAAACCATTTAGTACTCAATCACGATAACATTGTTATAATTACCATTCATTTCCTTATCATGTTTTATTGCAAGCAACGAAGAAACATTATTTCAGCAATTGAAGTTGTATGTGTTTGACTAAAATGCGAAACATACACATGCATGATCAGAAAATTCACTGGAGTCTAGGGGAAAAAAAGACATAAGAGTCACACACAATGTGCAAAACGCCAAATAGAGTATCCACTATAGCACATGTCCAATCTTGGAGGATGAAATAAAGTACCAGCTAACACCACATCTCAGAAAACTTCAGTAGTTGCACTACTGTTGGGAATCCTCTGGCGTTTCTCCACATATGCTGACGGAAACCAGCCGGCTTTACCTCTGCATTCTCCTTCTGACCATCCCGATGGGCTCACCTGAGCAGACATGTTAAGTAATACAATACCACTATCACTAAATTTAAAATTATGGCTAGGTTTCAATCTACAGCATAAATTATCAGAATGGTATTTGAAAGCTTCAGCTGTTTGCATGTCCAAATAAAATGATCAAAACTGATGCACAACACAATATATACCTTTCAGGCACAGTTATGGAACAAATAAATGTTATGGTGCTTGAATTCTGAGGATAATTCAACATAAAATAGTGCAGAATTCTGTGGATAGTGTAATATTCGAGAACAGTGAAAATGTTCAAGAGAAGCCGAATGACAATATTATTTGAAAGACATTGATGCATCAAATCATATCACAGTATAAGGCAAAGAGAAAAATACGTATAACTACGAAAAAATTGTTTTCAAGAAGTTTATTTCACAATGGAGTCAAACATTGAAAAATATCTGAACACTTAAAGAAGCACCTGAAACATAATCAATATAATGTATAGAAGGAAGTTAAAATTCTGTTACAACGTGACATTTTCTTTCAAAAATTGTTCATACACATTCGTCCTTTCTGACAAGGGACAAATTTGCCGGGCAGTGTAAGTACAATAAAAGGAAGAAAACAAAATTTCAAAAAAAAAATATATAGATTAACCGGAAAAGAAGATAGAACCTTCCGAACAACAACATAATCACCAACTCCCAAACTCAGTTCCTTCTCTGATGCTGCGTCAAAAGCATGTGTTGCCTGCATGATTTGAGCACAATACTTCAGCCAATCACGCTCTAATACATATTAGATTATTTTTTTCGGCAGTTGACATATAGCATGTGAAACAAGGCCAGAAGGCCCGGAACTACAAATGTGCGAATGTGGGCAATTGACTTTCAAAAACTTTTGCTTTTACTGATAGTTTCCTACAGGTTCTTAAAAACTACCCACTAAGGTGTTTTAAAGTAGTAATTTTAGCAATGGGTTCAACTCTATTTTCCAAGTTGTCCTCCCCATTGACTTTATTTCCTAATAAGCCCCTAGTGTATACTTGCCGTAATTTCTCCTCTCTCGGTCTCTCCTGATCTCTATCCAGCACCACTTTCATCCCCATTTAACTGCATGCTTCTCTCCCTTCGTATCTCAACCTTGCAAAGCACCATGTACGGTTCTAGGTAAGATTTTTCAACCAGTACACATAAATCTTTAATTCGCCACTGATAAGAATGAATAATATCAACAGAATCTGCCATCCAGCATCAAAAGGGGCAGAGCCAGGATTTTTTATTCGTGGGGTCAAAAATTAGAACTATATGCAATTCACTTTTCTGATTTGCTAATCGAAATAAACAATTAGGTTAACAAGTAAATCAAAAAGTTGATATATATTGATAAATTAACGTAGCTTTGTTTTACAATTGACTTCTACGACTTTTCAAACACGATCTCATTTGTAATGCTATCAAAAATATCGTTCTCTATGTACACAACTAAATCGAATGATTATTAAACATTTATGGGAGCTCAATGAGGCATTTTATCAAAAAAGTAATACACAAAAAAAGCAACCCGACAGATTTTACCTACCAAACATCATTCTATTGAGCCCCAATCTACTTAACACCCAAAAATACACACCGAAAGTCCAAAACAAAATTACATAAACTTTTGCATAGCACCCACGATAACTCTTGCTAGACCCCATCATGATTGTGTTCTTCATTGATTAATGATTCTAAATTTAGAAGAGGGCGTTACAGTATGAGAATATCAATTTCACAAGAAAAAAAGAACACATGATTCAAACTTACCCTAAGAAATCAATCGGCAAATCTCCAAAGTAATATCACCAGTATAAGGTTTTGGGATTTGTCTTTGAGGGAGAAGAGGAGATTCTATTTGCACTCCTTAATTTCTAAATCACAAAACTTTAAAACGAATTGGGGCAAATTGAGAATTTAAAGTGGGGTCAATTAGCATAATTTGGGTGTGAAGCATAAATATTCCCATTGAAAAATTGGATGGCAGTGGGGTCAGCTTACCCCATTTGTCTCCATTTCCCTCCACCCTTAAGGATCTTAATTTTTTTTTTTAAACGAGTAAATTTCATAAACATAGTACTGTTATCACTGCAACTTCAAAACATATCCAAAATAATTTTAAAAAATACCAACAAGTATTAATGAAAAAGTCACCCAAAAATACTTTCCTGAAACTAATTGGATTGAAAATATACAGCAGCAAGGCTAGAAATTTATTTAATTTCAAAGATACCTCGGCCAAGAAGTACTTTGTGTTCTCTGAGCTGTTGGTGGACGGAATTACAGGGGGAGCAGACTCTTTCCGCTGTTTCTCTGAGACCATCTACCACCAAATTCCAGGCCACCATGAACAGAAATTGTTCTAACCGACCAATATTTATATCTTGGACCAAAAAAATAATGTAAAAACTCACCTCAGTTTCCACCTCACCAAGAATGGCAGCTACTCTCTCATGATATGATTTTTCTCCTTCAACCTTAAGAAGCATAAACCAAAGTAAATATGGATCTCTGTATGATTTATGAGACAAAATAATTCACAAGCGCAAACATACCAACGAAACAAGCCTCTGGAATGTCAGCCTTTGCTGCTGAGATTCCACAGCAGCCATAGCAGCTGTTGCTTCCTTACCCAGTACTGCCATATTTGCTTTCAGTTCCTGCATTCTATATTCTGCCGCATGCAGCTTTGTCACATTTTCAGGAATGGGAGCTTCCCTTACTCGAGCTTGTCGTCTGGAAACTTCTGCTGCCTGTTTGCTTTAATGGTCAATTAGAGCTATGAGATTATGATAACAAATCTAAACTTAATCATAGTCAACCTTTACTCTCAAGTAGAACTTAAGGAAAATTAATTCCTCAGGTAAAGGAAGCCAGCTGTCTGATTACCTGTGTCTCTGCTTCTTGTCTCATTCGACTGTAACGTTGAGCAAGATGCCGAGCATCCTCCAATGGAACACCAGCTGCCATTGCTCTCAATGGCTCTATAATCTGGGTATAAATACTGTTTAAGTTTATCTTGAAAGGAAATCATGTGAAGTTCATACTTGTATTATGACTTGGTTGTAACTTGTAATACTTGGATCAAATCTGAATTCGAAGAAAGCAAACTTTTAAGTAAAAAAAATGCAGCGATGGCACTTCAACATTGTTGTAGCTGCCCTTTCTCTTTGCCTTGGAATAGAATATGGTGGAAGAAAAAAAGAGAATTCCTCTTGTCCGTTTTAAGGCGGACCTTACAAAAAGAATATCCGAAAGACTAAATGTCATCCAAAAATGCCGGGAAAGCTTGTGCATTCCAATAACTTGCCTGAGTTCTGCTTACCCCAAACCTATCGTAAAGGAGAGAAGCCCAGCGCATATCCACCAGGGTGGTTTTAAGCTCCATCGGGGACTAATGAAGGTAGCTACAGGGCATAACAATGCTCCAACTTACCATATGGTAAAATCAACCACTGGGAGAATCTAGAGCAAACTGGAGTTCTGTTCCAGACTTTGACACAGTCATGCACCAATTTGAGTAAAATTAGCAACCTTTCTTTTCTGAAAAATGGCTGTTTTGCTTTCCTATTCTCACCCCTAAGTAGCAAAACTGAAAGAAACTTCCAAGTAAATTAGTTCAAGTCTTGGCAAGTAAAATAATGAGCCATGCACATATGCATCAACAGACACAAACAAGGCCCTTCTAACTTCACATCTTAGGGATGAAAGAATATGGGAATTCAGTATAAACGAATCAAAGAATGAAACGGGGAAACCAAATTAGTGGCTTACATATTTTATGTGCAACTAATTAACAGCTCATATGAAGTCAATAAGGAATCATCAAATGATATAATGCATTTATGTAATTGCATTTATGTAATTGAAATGTATGGCTAATTAACAAGTAGTCATTCCAGATGAAGCACAATTGATTTGATGATGAGTAACCATAGAGAGACCGCAAACCTGAGAAAATAATTGCCTGTTTAAGTCCTCATGCTCCTTTTCCACGTTTTTACAAGCATCACCAAATAGAGAGGCAGCCTTAGCTAGAATCTTGTCATCACTGTTCTCAACAGCATATTTGAAACATTCCTCAGACAACTTGGTTCCTGATTACCATTAAGACTCCAACGGTTAGGCCAAACACGTAAATTGTCCATTGTATCTTAAAACAATATAAACTTAGATAAACCAACTCGCGCAGTTCATTTGAAAAAATATCCCCCATAACAGGTACTCTACCTGTTTCGATATGCTTATACGCTATAGTAGTAAATGCTTCAGCCGCTTTAACAATTTCTTTCTGAAAATCCTGCAGAACAATTATGCGAAACATTAATGGCACGCACCTAACAAGTTGGGAGCCTTGTCAGTTGAGACGCATTTGCATTAGAAACAAAGGGCTCATTTGTTTGACCAGATATGAGCATCGGATTGCACAATATATCCAAGATATGCTACATATCCAGTGTTCCATTGAAATTCTAACGGCCCAGACCAAACAAGCATTTGCTATACAATCCCACGAAGTGTGGTATTACAATACAACGTGCATTGTGGCATCATTAATCCCTTGAATATAAGTCTAATGGGATTACCCATCCCATGGGATAATATATTTCTTCACTATTAGTCTAGGATCACATTAAGTAGTCATAAGTTTCCATTACTATCAAAAAACAAGGGTATGAGTCAAACAGTTATTAAGTCATGTTCCATATCAGTGACATGACATCCAATATCCATTCAACATAGCAAAATCAAGCTTAATACCTATCGTGGGTTCTAACGAGTATCTCCCTACATCTGACTTGTTAAGATACTTAAGGTATATATAAGTTCATTACATGCTATGCCTGCCTAAGAATACAAAACTGGCCTCCTCCTAATCAGTTCTGATTTGCATCTGAAGCCCAAACAGTTTAAAAAGGTGAAAATCTTACTCTTCCTGCACGAGTAGACCTGTACAATTGCTCCAATTGCTGGTGTCTTTGCATCTCAACCTCATCGATGACCATTACATCAGAACTTTCATAACCACTTCCGCTAATCTGCTTTATTACAGCCTGCATATACATCACAAATTTAGTTATAATCGACCAAAAAAGTAACAAATGCAAAGCAGTATTAAGACAGGAAGATTTGTTCTCTGATTGTTCAGCATCAGATTCTTCATAATATCCAAGACCAAATGCTGAAGTCACATTATTTCATAACCTATCCCACATCTCTTTCCTTCCCTCTCTCCATCCCTCTCTCCTCCTTTTGTCACGATTGCTCGCCCACGAATGTTTGGAATTGCAATGGTCCCGACTCCCAACTACCAAGCTAGTGGCTACGAAATTTCAAACAAGTTAGACCTTCTTTTCAATATTGCCAATTGAGTTTCTTGATTTCTTTATAACAACGCATTTCGAAAATCTTGCACACAAGAGGTGCTACCTTCTATAGTGCATTATCCTGCAATGCCCCAAATGATTTGGGTATATGCCTGGTAGATCAACTGTCGAAGCAATCTAGTTGGTAAGGAGAGAAGTCGATAAATATAAAGAGAAAAGGACCTTCATATGATTTTCATTGACTTAGAAAAAAGCATAAGATTAGGTGCTTAGAGACACATTATCTGGTGGTCTTCGAAAGAAAGGGAGCGACAAAAGGACAAATTCTCAATCACAGTAAGATTACACCAAAGGTCCGCTTTTAGTCCTTATCTATTTGCCTTGGTTATGGATGAATTGACTAGACCTATTCAGGATGCTACCCCATGGTGTATGTTGTTTATGGATGTCTTAATAGATAAAACCGCAAGAAGTGATAATGCTAAATTAGAAGCTTGGAGAGAAGCATTGGAGTCAAAAGGATTTATGATCACTAGGAGCAAAACGGAAATACATGGAGTGTACGTTTAGTGGTAGTCAAAAGTGTTAGTTTTGCGACCCTCCAAAATAAAGAGTTACCAACAAGCGAGTGTTTTAAGTATCTTGGCTCAATTAATAGATAAAACCGCAAGAAGTCATAATGCTAAATTAGAAGCTTGGAGAGAAGCATTGGAGTCAAAAGGATTTACGATCATTAGGAGCAAAACGGATTACATGGAGTGTACATTTAGTGGTAGTCAAAAGTGTTAGTTTTGTGACCCTCCAAAATAGGGACAAATCCAAGAATATAGTCTAGTGGGGCACCTGTTAATCATAATGGCGAAAGTACATTTTTTTAGTCAACCACAATAAGATCGTACAAAATTAAGGCATGCATTACTAACTACAAAATTTTATAATGCATATTTGAAGTTAAATTAGATAAAAATCTGCACAAAATCTCATACAAAATTTTAAAATATGTTTTAAATGCACATCGACAAGTTTTAGAATGATCGAGCTAGTTTTTCTTAATGACTTATTTTAAAATATTTCTCCCAGACGGTTAAAAATAAAGAGAATCAAGAAATAATAGCTCCAAATAGACAAACAGCTCGTAAAGCAACAAATATAAATGCACCATATGATGAAATTCAGACATGAAACTAATTCTGTATGTGTATTTTTTAGATATATGCAAGTGTGTATGTTTATATATTAGCACATTTTCATAATTATGCTAATTTATACAAATACATATATATATATATATATATATTTTATTTTATTTTTAATTTCGAGTGGGGGCACGTGCCCCCCTTTAGATCCGTCCTTGCTCCAAAATAAAGAGTTATCAACAAGCAAGCGTTTTAAGTATCTTGGCTCAATTATTAGCAAGGATTGGGAGATGACGTAGGATGGGATGCATGGAGTACAGGTTAAATGGTAAATGGTCAAGTGACGGAATGCTTCTAGTCTTCTAGAGTGTGTTGTATCCTACAGGGATACCCACAAAGTCGAAGGAGAAATTCTATTATGCCGCTATAAGAACAGTCATGTTATATGGCACTAAGTGTTCGGCTACTTAAAAACAACGATGGATGTGTGGTAAAACTTTGCAAGATAGAATTAGAAACGATAAATTTCGTGGATAGTAGGGTGGCACCAATGGAGATAACATGAGAGAATATATTAAGTTGGTTTGGACATGTCTGTATTAGATCGGTCAATGCGGTAGTTTGAAGGAATGATATGATTATGATAGACGGCAGCACTTAGGGAAGAGCCAAAATTGACTTTAGATGTGGTATTTCTAAAAGAGCTAGGTTTCTTGGATATCAGGAAACATGATACCCTCAACGGAACTCAACCGAGACGATTGCACTTTTATTGGGACTTAAGGCTTGGTTAGTCTTGGTTTGGTGCACGTGTGGGGGGGGGGGGGGTGGGGGGGTGGGGATGGGATCTCTTAGAGAGCAACCCATTTTCACCTAGAATTTGTGGAAATATGAGGAATTTTTGGCTTTCCGGCAAATATTTAGATCCAATAACCGGGGTCCATGGTCGAACGATATTGCACGCCATCGTTTAGCTAACGCAATTCTTTTCCTGAAAGGAGGCTACAACTTACATGCATAGAACCAACTGGGGCATTGATCGTGGCCTAAAAGATATTTTAGAAGCTCGTAAAGGTCAATTTAGAGGCCAAGGCCACAAAGGCCTACATGAGATCCTGACAACATCATGGCATACTAAATTATCTCTTAGTAACATGATTGCATAGAATTAGCACTACTCGAAATGCCATTGCCTTAAAATCCACTCCCTCAAAGCATCTCCAACCCTGTGCCACTTCCTCTTACAAAGTCGTAATTCGGCACAATCTCAACTAAAAACAAAAAATCCAAACCCTAAGCCAAATAGTAGTTTTAGCTAAATTTTGTGCCACATTTGGCACAAGATTTTGCTCAAGCCATGTTTTCCTGTGACCATCTCTAGTTCTCCCTTGAAATGAGCCCCCCCAAAATAATGGCTCAAGTCAAATTTCTCTCTCGTAACCCCTCTTTAACCGTTTGAGCACATTGCTACGTCGCATTTTCAGAAACCAATGGAGATACTCTGAATTCAAGATTTCAATTTGTTCTCGGTTTGAGGACTGTAAATAAATACAGTCATTAAACTGAAAAGCTACGGAAAAAGAGATTGTTTACCTGCTGTTGTTTGGCGACTTGATCTCTGAGCTTGCTCGCCTGCCTTCTCAAGGCGTCCATTGCGTTCAACGTCTCTCCGATGCCAAACCAAGACTGTATTTGGAGCGAGAGCTTAGTATGCTGGAAATTGGATTCGACGAAGTTGTCAGATCTGATGATTGTGAAAACGGAGGGGTTTTTTTTTTTTTGTTTTTTTTGTTTTTGGCCAGCTGCACAACTGGTTGTTTGGGACCGTTACAGGTTCCGTGTGCATCTAATAGTCCAACTGAAAATTGACTAATTGCACACCTGACCTGAACAACAAATACTAACATAATTAAATCGTGTAAAGGGTATATCCAGCAATAAATTGATTGAGAAACAAAGCTTGTCAAGTTTGTTGTCTCATTTTTCTCCACAGTGGTGACCTGAGTTCGAGTCAAACAGAGAGCACGTTTGGGGTTCAGGACTATGAATAACCTCTAAATCTCCCGTAGGAAGAGCAGCTTGGGGTTCTGCCGTTCAGAGCTATGGATAGCCTCTAAATCCCCGTTGACTAATAAACTAACGTCCCGCTAACTATTAGTGGATCCAAAAATCTCATGTAGATGCGTCACTTTGGAAGCACAACCTTAGTAAAAATACTTACACGAAGGATCGTGAATAAAATTAATGGAATATTAGTGTTTGTGTATTTGTAGTTCATTATAGCACGGAGTATTACATTTTGTGTAATGCATACAAAGGTAGGTTTTCTAGTTCTACTACTAATAAGTATTGAGTTATTTTCAAGGACACCCCTTCAACTATCACGTTTTGTCAACATGACCTCCTCATGTTTAAAACTCGTCAACCTCACCCCCTTATCTATCAAAACTCATTAACTATACCCCTTCTGTCCAATTCTGTTAACAAATATTACAACATTATAAAACAGAAGGGTGTGGGGACAAGTTGGTGGAACGGCTTAGATTCATTTGATCCAAAGGCTGTAGTGCATCCTCCCACTTCCCGGTTAAGTACTCATGGTTTTCACCTAAATCACACAACTGTCATCCCCTTCCAACCGGGATGCGTAGTGCCGTAGGCACAGGCTAGCACTAGTATTACAACATTTTGGACGGAAAAGAGCTAAATTGGATGGGAGAAAAAAACCTAACAAACTAACATCCCGTTAATAGTACAACTAAAAATTGACTAATTGCACACTTGAACAACAAATACAGTAACACAATTAAATCGTGTAAAGGGTATATCTAGCTATAAATTGATTGAGAAACCAAGCTTTGTCAAGTTTGTTGTCTTATTTTTCTCCACAGTGGTGACCTGAGTTCGAGTCACACAGAAAGCACGTTTGGGATTCAGGACTATGGATAACCTCTGAATCCCCTGTAGGAAGCTGTTTGGGGTTCAGTCGCTCAGGGCTATGGATAGCCTCTGAATCCCCCGTTGACTAACAAACTAACATCCTGCTAACTAGTGGTGGATCCAAAAATCTCATGTAGATGCGTCACTTTGGAAGCACAACCTTAGATAGTGAATAAAATTAATGGAATATTAGTGTTTGTGTATTTGTAGTTCATTATGGGTCTGTTTGGTAACGCTGTCACTTTTCTGTTTTCTGTTTTCTATTTGCTGAAACTAATTTCTACTTTTTATAAATAAAAAAAAAGTGAAAGCAGAAAACATGTTTGTGTTAACTTGTTTTCAAAACAAAAGAGAAGCAAATTAGTTAGTACGTGAATCAAAGGACCCAACTCAATCAAGCTCAATTGAATACACATTTTTGTTTATCTACGCTCCAACTAACATATATTATCCTCGGAATTGCCATCAAATCCATGTATACACAACTGAATTTGATTAAAGATCTGAAGATTTGTTGCCTTCTCTCTCACTTTTTTAACAAAAAATGTAGCCTGCCGGTTCCGGGCTTGACGCGAGTGATCCGCCGGCTTCTCAAGGGTTTTGAAGCTCCATAGGCTCCTATCCGAAACATGATTTTACAATTTCTCTTGGTCTATATTTGGAAGAGGTGAAGGAGTGAGTTTCTTGAGAGAGAGAGAGAGAGAGAGAGGAAAAGGAAATAATTAATAAAGGAACTCCAGAATTTTTTGTTTCCAAAAATAGTGAAAGTTGGGTTTTGTTACTTCCTCAAATTATGAAAATAGTGAAAATGTTTTCCAAAATTTGGAAGTGGAAGTAGTGCACCAAACAAATTTTCAAAGTTAATTTTTGAAAATTTTGAAAATGAAAATAGAAAACAGAAAATAGCATGGCTACCAAACATGACCTATATATTACATTTTCGGCTTGTTTGGATGCCACAATAAGAAGGTGTATTGTTTTATACCCCCTTCCAATACGTGGGCCCTCGTATAATACATGGTTTGGCAAGCTCAAAACCAGGGGGATTCCTCAATACCCCCGGCTCCATAACCCCTCCTAATACAGCCTGAGGGGGGATTACACATGGCTAGGGTTTGAGGTGGCTATGTGGAATCCCCCCTTATAATACCCCCTCTCTCTTCCATTCAACTACAAAATAATATTATCCCCCCATTTTATACCTTATCCAAATCAAGTATTATTTAATTCCCCCGTCACATCAATGTGGACCCACCCTTCTTACATAATACCTTCTACTATCCAATCTCCCCTTCTTACATAATACCTCCAAACCTAATACCTCATCCAAACGAGCCATGTAATGCATACAAAGGTAGGTTTTCTAGTTCTACAACCAATAAGTATGAGTACTTATCCATGGTTCAACTCCCAATTATCTGAAAATTTGGAAGATATTTTTGTTTTAAAACCATTTAAACATCATAACCCAAAACAAGAGTCAATCGACACCGTAAGAACTCGAACACAACACTCCTTGCATGGAGGACCAAGCACTTACCATCGCTACAAGCTGCAATCTCTACTATGTTTTGTTTAGTTTAAGTATATATTACTTACACTAGTTTAAAAATATATATATCTGAAAATTGCAAGTGGGTCACGTGACCCACCTGTGCTCATGGTAGATTTGCCCCTGCTGCGCTAACCCCCGTTGATGTATACCGTATGAAAAAAAAACTATAAATTGATCAAACGGTTAGATGTTGGAGAAGCGCATGTGGATGTCGATGATCAACTGTCATGGTTGTTTCACTACTGACGAGGCTTCCTTACAATAATGAAAGCTTGTACAAGTGTTTTGGATGGTATGCCTACAGTAAATTTTGTAAATAATTTTGTCAGTTAAACTTTAATTAAAATAACTCCTTCATATGTGAATTTTTTTTTTCCTGTATTCTCTGGTTCATTTTCGATGTTGATAGAATTCATGACGATTAAGGTAACGACTTGAGGCATGGCCAGCCCTCATAGTTTTGACGAGCGGTGTGTACAAGGCCCGAAAAAGGAATTCACTATTGTATGGCTAACCGGCGATTACTAGCGATTCTAATGAGTTGCAAGCTGCAATCCAAACTGAGAACGGTTTTTTGAATTAGCTAACCCTCGTGGGATTGCGACCCTTTGTTCCGGTCATTGTACCAAGTTTGTCACCCCAGGGGCAGTGGGAGGAGTCCGGGAGTATGACCATGTGCATGTTGAAGAATGAGCCAACGACTCATAGACAGTGACTTGGTTAAATGAACCCACCAAAGTCGTAGCGAAATCGAATAAGACAATTGTCACTCTTACGAACCCGAATCTGGGTGATCTATCCATGACCAAAATGAAGCTCTGATGTTTTGTTCAATTTTGATTGTCAAACATGCCCATATTAGTATATGGATTATGGTCGACCGGAATATTTGGGATTTTTCTATGTTCAAAAAAAAGAGTCAATCGACACTGTAAGAACTCGTACTCAACACTCCTTACATGGAGGACCAAGCACTTACCACCGTTACAAGCTGCAATCTCTACTATGTTTTGTTTAGTTTAAGTATATATTACTTACACTAGTTTTTTTTATAAAAAAAAACCAAAAATTGCAGGTGGGTCACGTGACCCACCTGTGCTCATGGTAGATTTGTTCCTGCCGCGCTAACCCCCGTTGATGTATACCGTATGAGAAAAAAAAAACTATAAATTGATCAAACGGTTAGATGTTGGAGAAGCACATGTGGATGTCGATAATCAACTGTCATGGTTGTTTCACTACTGACGAGGCTTCCTTACAATAATGAAAGCTTGTACAAGTGTTTTGGATGGTATGCCTGCAGTAAATTTTGTAAATAATTTTGTCAGTTAAACTTTAATTAAAATAACTCCTTCATATGTGAATTTTTTTTTTCCTGTATTCTCTGGTTCATTTTCGATATTGATAGAATTCATGACGATTAAGGTAACGACTTGAGGCATGGCCAGCTCTCATAGTTTTGACGAGCGGTGTGTACAAGGCTCGAAAAAGGAATTCACTATCGTATGGCTAACCGGCGATTACTAGCGATTCTAATGAGTTGCAAGCTGCAATCCAAACTGAGAACGGTTTTTTGAATTAGCTAACCCTCGTGGGATTGGGACCCTTTGTTCCGGTCATTGTACCAAGTCTGTCACCCCAGGGGCAGTGGGAGGAGTCCGGGAGTATGACCACGTGCATGTTGAAGAATGAGCCAACGACTCATAGACATTGACTTGGTTAAATGAACCCACCAAAGTCGTAGCGAAATCGAGTTTTCATAAGACAATTGTCACTATTACGAACCCGAATCTGGGTGATCTATCCATGACCAGAATGAAGCTTTGATGTTTTGTTCAATTTTGATTGTCAAACATGCCCATATAATTAGTACTAGGTTTTCCGTTCGTGCAAGGCACGAATGCCATGCCCGTTGAAGGGAAAAAGTTATGTTTGGGGGCAATAGTTTTTCTGGGCTTTGAGTGCATTGTTGTAAGTGTAAGATGTGACTGCTAATAGTCACGAAGGGAGAATATACGCATTAATGAAGTTGATAAAGGCATGAATGTCATGGCTGTTGAAGAGGATAGGCATGAATGTCATGGCTGTTAAAGAGGATAGGCATGAATGTCATGGCTGTTAAAGAGGAAATGCAAGTTTTAAGGGAATTAAGCGAAAAAAATAGGCAGTTCTAGACTAAAAGGAATCATATTATATAAACATGAGGCAAAATGTACTCTATTAGTGAGTGTGATACCAGAGTTTGAGTATTACTATTAGAACATGTAAGGATTACAGAAAAGAGAACAAAAATAAACTGACAGATATTTATTCGTTTTAGAAAAGCAACATGTGGTGGCAATATTTACATTTCTTGAAAAAACTATCTAATCTATAAAAACTTGCACCTGCTAACATATTTAGGTTTACATTTAACATATTTACATTTGAAGCTATTTACATTTGACCTTCTAATGTTGCTTTGTCAAAATCCTTAATGCATCTAACACAATTCTAAGGATCTGATATTGGACTTGGACAGCAGCAGCAACAACAGATAATGCAAGGCAAGAATAGCTCTGTGTAGCACATATCATACATACAACTTCTCAAGTTCATTATCAAGTGGTGAACTGTGTCCAACATTGCACATGGTTAGGAGGCTGAACACACACACACAGAAATACAGCTGAAATCTGGAAGTAGCCCATTAACGATCAATGCCCTATTGTTAATAAATGTAGTTATTCTCAACCTGCCAAAGCAATATTTATACAACTATGGAGGTGAAAACTGGAAGTAGGCTATTTGTGGGCTGAGACTATCATTGTTGGCACATAAATTGCAGTAAAATTTGAAGGAAAAAGTGCACCAAAACAGTCTCTAATCTCGACTAAAACTGAAGTTTGGACACACACAGTCGCACACACATAGCAAGAGTTGGACTTTTATAGCAATGTGTACTAAAATTGGATTCGAACTGTACCAAAATCTGCACTGAAATTGCACCACAAACTATATTGAAAATGCACTTAAACTCCACTATGTGCCTACTAAAACTGAAGTTTGGACACACAATTCCACACACATAGCAAGAGTTGGACTTTTATAGCAATGTGTACTAAAATTGGATTCGAACTGTACCAAAAACTGCACTGAAATTGCACCACAAACTATATTGAAAGTGCACTTAAACTCCACTGTGCCTTTTGGCTCAGTTTTTTAAACATGATAAGCAACAATATATGAAATTTGCAACATAGCCAACAATATATCATTCAACTATTACTCTAGATTTTTGGCTAGCAAAAGGGTTATTTACAGATGCTAATAGTCTTTGGATAGCAAAAGAGTCTAGATTTTTGGCTAGCAAAATGGTTATTTACGGAGCTTTTTGGGCAAAGACTCTTTCTTTGGAATAAAAATGGACCAAGCTGAAAGAAAGTTGTTCATTCATCATACGACTAAGCAGTGGGTTATTAAGCAGTTGTTCATTCATTTCGTCCGCGAAATGTTAAATCTTGATTCTTCAGCCAGCTAAGCCTGGTGGGTATGTATTAAAATAAGAACTCCTAAGTAGGAAAAGGAGAAGGAAAGAAAGAGAACATGGCCTAGCAGTACGAATTAATAAACTAAACTGGCCAGGCTGAGCCAGGAAGGAGCTAAACCAATCCTGCTACAGCAAATATCCTCTTAGTCAATTCATTTGAAATAGAACTTCTAGCCATTTGGTCAATGTTAACTCGACAAAGATTTTCGAGTTAGCTTCTGCTTACCTGTATTAGAAGTAAAGTCCTGGTACCAGGCACATAGTTTTCTACTGGACTGATTTGTTTTCATTTCCTATCCTCGCCACCCCAAGAGCTTGTCTCCTAAACTAACTGGATGACCTCCGTGCCATGGAGGCAAAGTTAAGCTGGCAACCTCACTTACCTTACTTTTAGTTCTTTTAGTCTCGACAATGCCTTCAGTCGAGTTAAACTTTGGAGCTACTCTGTACTCTTCTGTTATAGATGAAGTTAGAGATTTCGCTTTAGTCTTCCAGAAGTTAAAGATTCGACAACCATAGTTAGATTGTTATATTGGAATACAATATAGTTAGCTAGCTATGTTTTAGTCCCTCCTAAATCCCTTCACTCCTGTAAACTACCTATTCTTACCCACCCGCCTTTTTATGATCTAACTGCCTTTCTTCGATTAAGCTCTTTCATAGGAGACTAAAGTCAAGTAGCTACATGCTTAAGGTATTTGATTCATGAACCGACCGTGGCGCCATTGGGATATCAAACAAGAAAGAAAAAATCCCTAGGCTGAAAAAGACAATCCTAAGGATCTGATCTGAGACAGAAACAGTAACAACAGATAATGCAAGGCAAGAATAGCTCTGTGTAATACATATCATACACATAACTTGTCAAGTTCATTTTGTGAAGTGCTAAACTGTGTCCAACATTGCACACGGTTAGGAGGCTAGACACACACACAGAAATACAGCTGAAATGTGGAAGTAGGCCATTTGTGGGTTGAGAGAATGATCAATGGTCCATCGTTAATAAATGCAGTTATTCACAACCTGTCAAAGCAATATTTGTACAACTACAGAGCAGAAAATTGGAAGTAGGCTATTTGCGGGCTGAGACAATCATTGTTGGTACATAAATTGCAGTAACATTAGAAGGAAAAAGTGCACTAAAACAGCCTCCCATCTCGACTAAAACTGAAGTTTGGACACGGACAGCCTCACACACATATCAAGAGTTGCACTTTTATAGCAATGTGTACTAAAATTGCATTCGAACTGTACCAAAAACTGCATTGAAATTGCACCACAAACTGTATTGAAACTGCACTTAAATTGGATTATGTGTCTTTTGGCTTAGTATTTTAAACATGATAAGCAACAATATATGAAATTTGGAACATAGCCAACAATAAATGTCATTCAACTATTACTTCAGATTTTTGGCTAGCAAAATGTCATTCAACTATTACTTCAGATTTTTCGCTAGCAAAAGGGTTATTTATAGATGCCAATAGTTTTTGGCTAGCAAAAGAGTCTAGATTTTTGGCCAGCAAAAGCGCTATTTACATATGCCATTAGTTTTTGGCTAGCAAAAGGGTTATTTGCAAACGGTGTTTAGCACAACTGGAAGGAAGTTATCGATGGTTATACACAGATGGACAAAAAGTACTGAAGAGGGAGATTGTGTACGTGAAATTTTCTGCGGAGGAACGGAGCACGGACCACCATTCTGCAGACAAAACCAAAATCAGCAAACACCAAAACACAACAAACGACGAAAAGCAGACCCCCCCCAACCAAAAAATAAATAAATAAAATAAAATAAAGGGAGGGGGGGGAAAGAAACACATCTTTCCAGTCAAGATAATCACAGAATAGCAGCACAAAAAATTACCAAAGCGAAAGTATATCCTGCAACCCCAAAAACAGAAAACAGAAATGCGTTAAGGGCACAATCAACACCAACAACGGGAAGCCGACCTGCATACCCCACAAACCCATAATCCAAATCAAGTTGAAGCGTGTGGGCACACGTGCACACACACACACATATAACAAAGAAAAATATATATTGAGTGCTCAAGGAATAGAAAACGAAGCAGAAATGTAACTTATCAAGTTGGATGGGTACAATATGTTTGCCGCAAGTTGAAGTTTTGATAATATATATATATATATATATATATATATAACTGAAGCAGACCACATGTATACCTCTCCCATGGCTGAGAGGATGCGTCATACTTCCAAATCTGCTGAAAAATGACAGCTTTTTATTTTGAATGTGACTTTTCTTTTTCTTTCAGCATAGCTTTTCTGAGTATTACTAACATTGAAGAGTTTTGATTTGGAAAAACATCCAAAAGCCCATCATTACTTTTTTCAAGAATTATTATATAATTTCAACAGGCGACACAGAAATTGGCTTTTGCTGAAAAATGTACCAAACTTGGGCATCCTGTTTCAACTTTTCTAGAAGCAATCTCTCCTCCGTCACTACCCTCGCACCCAGAGCTTTTTACCCTGTCTCGTAGTTTCTTGCAGTATGTGCATGTTGTGTTCACTGCAAGAATTTTATGTACAAGTTTCTACAAGAAGTTAACCTACTAATATCTTCTCAACTAAAAGGAAGCCCTAGAACCACAATACTAATAATGTGAACCACAATACTAATAATGTCTATAATAACCTTAACTCTAGCACAAGTATTCACGCAGAGAGTGACCTAATAATACCACGACATATGTGCACGACATATGTGCACGACATTGTAATAGGATCCACATTTTCTGAATCCTCTCTTGCCCATGCCCTTAGAACAAACAAATTCTAACGAACCTAAAATGTGAGTGGTACATACAAACAAATATATAAAGTACTGAAGGGCTAAAATGATAAAAAAAAAAAAAAAAACCACCAGGATGCCAAGTACGTTTACTTATGGTAAACAAACCATGGAGACTGTACGCGAGCTGCTGCTAGGATCCAATTATAGCTTTCCTTTTCGGTAAGACATGATTCAAGCTTTTGTCCTTGGCAATCAAAACAACAAACAAAGACCCCATCATGAACGAAAATATCTTGGGAGCAACAAATAAAACAGGTTTGCATCTGCAAAACCCTAAAAGGAAAGGGAGCTATTCTTTCTAAACCGAGAAGGTAGAACAAAGCATAGAACCAACCACGAAACCAAACACACAAAAGGGCTAAAAATTTCAGTGATTTAGGCTTCTGGAAATCAAGGCTGCTTACCGGCGAGGTCCGCGAGGAGCTTCATGTAACTAAGATTGAAAAGTAGAGTCAATCGCAAGAGTTACCTCTCCAAAGCCACTAACAGGGCAGAATATCCAGAACACCAAAAACAGAGACCAAATCACTCCTCAAGAGTCCTTGCCAACCGAAAAAAATCCAAGCGAAGAGAAAACAAGGAAAATACAAACCAGAATTAACAGATCTGTGCAAATTGAACACGCAATTTGTCAAAATTTGGAGAAACTTAGTATAACAAAATCACCTGTCATTTGCCTTCTTCATTGCTGTCCTTTTCGTCGTCGTTATCGTCGCCGTCGTGGCCGCCTTCATTGTCCTCTCTCCCTCCCTCTCTCTCTCTCTCTCAAATGCCGTTCTATTGTTTCTGTGTAAGTAATAATACGGAGTAAGGGGCCGGTAATAATACGGAGTAAGGGGCTGATTGGATGCTGTATAAGTTTTGGGTGTATTATTTATGAAGGGGATAAGATAGTAAGGGGTATTAGTTAAGAAGGGAGGACCCACATTGATGTGACATTTTATAGAGGGTGTATTAAAAAGTTGATGGTTTGGATGATGTATTAGAGAAGGGGGATAAATTAATACTTGGTTTGGATGAAGGATAAATTGGGTGTATAAGTAGAGATCTCACCCTTCCTTGACCTATACCGTGGCTTGTCAACTGCCGGGGATTAACTGGCACGTATGTCCCATCTAAAGCCCCAAGACAATTCTAGAAGAAATTATGAAACAAGTGAAGTGAGAACTTATGGGGAAGAGTACTTATGGGAGAGTTTATGATTGAAAATGGAAGAAATAGCATTCATTGAACTCGAGTGTACCTGAAACCAACTCTATCTACTGTCGTGGTAGTTAGGAGGAACAGGCTCGGGCGTTTCTAGGAGCATGTTGTAAAGCCGCAAGATGGCTTGGAGCACGGCATTGAAATGCCTGCTTACTGTTTCACCCGATCTCCAAAACTCATATTTCGTACGTCTCTGCTTTGTATGGTGTGAAATGATCCACAAGAAAATGGCAACCCTCTCCTCAAGACATACGAAACGCGAGTCCCCTAATCCAACACCTCGGACTAAAAAGCACAACCTCAAGAACGTATGTCTATTCACCCTCAACTGATCGTAGCAATCACTTTCATTACCCCTCACAAGCCTACTGAGGTTATCTACTTGGGTCTGGTAAAAGTTCGGATTAGGAGACAAGTGTGGGCATGGACGTCGTTTTGTGGAGGTGATGAAGAAGTAGAGGCGAAACACAGCCAATGTAGAAGTAAGAAAGGCATATAACGCCATGACTGCCTTTTCGTTCCTTCTTCTCCTTATTTGGGTTCTGTTTAATCTTGGCATCCTATCAGACAATCAATTAGCACATAACTGGAGGAAAGCAATAGGTTAGAGATGCAGAACATACATGGCAACTTATTCCTTCTAGATGGCTATAGGTTAAACTGATCAGAGCACCAATTGAGAATATCCAAGCTATAGTATCCTCTATAATCTTATACTAAGTTATTAATTCGTACTCATCATCAATTTACTAATATGCACTTACAAACATCTACTTGAATCTAACGAACTCAAAAACACAAGTCAAAATGTATTACAAATCTATCATACCTAATGGCTATTACAAAAGACCATTAGGTGAGATTGTGAGAACCCACTACGAAGTTGTAGTCCCACGTTGGGGATTCAATGTAATGCTATCTGTAAATCATTCCAAGTGTGGTGTTTTTTCCTTCTTATACTGTTAGAATGCCGGTTATTTTATGTTGGATGTTAATGATGATATTAAATCTTGATAGCTTTTAATTATTGCCTAACACCTGTTGTTCGTAAAGCTTGTTGATGTGCGTGTCTTCTCCTCTCTGGAAACCTAAATCCTAGTTGAAGCACCATTTAACATGTCTCGACTGCAGACCATATTCCTGCCTGTGGTTGGACTTGTCGATCCTGATAAGCTAAAGCCTGGGGATTTGGTTGGGGTGAACAAAGATAGTTACTTGATCTTGGATACTATGATTCTCGAGTTAAGGCCATGGAGGTTGATGAAAAACCAACTGAAGACTACAATGACATTGGAGGGCTTGAGAAACAGGTAAGATTTTATTTAGACACGCTACTTAGATCTTAGATAGCTATTTATGGGCTTCTCACTTGGACTCATGTACAATTGCAACAGATCCAAGAACTAGTTGAGGCTAATGTTTTGCTCATGACACAAAAAGAACGGTTTCAGAAATTAGGGATTCGCCCACCCAAAGGAGTGCTTTTGTATGGAAGTGGAACTCTGGAACTGAGAAAACTCTAATGGCTCGTGCATGTGCAGCCCAAACTAATGCTACTTTCTTGAAGCTAGCAGGCCCTAAGCTCGTTCAGGTATGTTTTTTGTTCAGCCCATTCTTATCTGCTTCAAGGAAACATGTTACTTGTTGACTCTGATTTCGATATGGTTTTTACTATTGGGAAACCATCTACGCCATGTGAGATTTGTGGCTTCTCAAGTTTTTGTTCAACATTACATTGTTATATTAAAAGAAAAAAAAATTTAGTGGGAAGTAAATGGGAAGTAAACCTGCAGTTTTTAGTATACTTCCACAAACTGGAAGTCAATCTGGACAGAGTTCAACACACACGCATACAACAGCAACACCACACATGCAAGCCCCAAATCGAAAATCAGCTTTGAACCCGTGTTATGCATGACCCAAATCAAAACTTTTACTAGGATTTCTGGGTTTACAGAGTAGTGTTCTGGGTTTAATAGAAGACAACACTCAAATCGAACTCAAATCAACTAAAACGAAATCATAATCCAGTCCATAGCCAACAAATCGAAACCCTAACCACAAATCGAAAACGAAATCAAAATCAAAATCAAAACCCTAACCAGAAATCTCATAATTTACTGATCGCATGACTGTGAATCGAAATGAAGACCCTTTTTAAGTACTAACCTCAAATCGACCAAGGATCGAACCAGAATCGCCCAAAAATCGCACCAGAATCGCACCACAGAATCGCACCACAAAGCCCACGTATTTTCTGCTTTTTCGTACAGTGAAGAGGAAAGCCGAAGACGAGATGGAGAGGGGGGATTAGGGAGGGCAGAAATGGCAAGATTTCACCTGTATTGCCCCGGATTAGTTATGGCGACCTCCGGAGGTGGCCATAAATTAGTACGCTCTGGACTGTGTTAACGAAGAAGGGGGGAAGCGAATATAGGAGCCCTAAAACTTGCCAAACGATGGAGTAATGATCCAATACACTCGGATTACGGAATACACCTGATGGGTACAGCATCCAATCGGGCCCTAAAACGTAAGTGGTGGGAGAATAAAGTGGTAGGTGGGAGAAGTGGCGGAGAACGCGCCACGCGAACAGGAGTGGAATTACAATTATACCCATCTGGCTAAGTTTGCACTGTTTGTAATCGAGGGGCAAATTCGTCCCAAATTGAAAAATGGGCATCCGAAAAAGTGCTCCTTTATATTTAGGGGAAAATACGGAGTAAAACGTAAGTGGTGGGAGAATAAAGTGGTAGGTGGGAGAAGTGGCGGAGAACGCGCCACGCGAACAGGAGCGGAATTACAATTATACCCATCTGGCTAAGTTTGCACTGTTTGCAATCGAGGGGCAAATTCGTCCCAAATTGAAAAATGGGCATCCGAAAAAGTGCTCCTTTATATTTAGGGGACAAAAATTTGGAGGAACTTAGTATAACAAAATCACCTGTCATTTGCCTTCTTCATTGCCGTCCTTTTCGTCGTCGTTATCGTCGTCGTCGTCATCGCCGTCGTGGCCACCTTCATCGTCCTCTCTCCCTCCCTCTCTCTCTCTCTCTCAAATGCCGTTCTATTGTTTCTGTGTAAGTAATAATACAGAGTAAAATGTAAGTGGTGGGAGAATAAAGTGGTAGGTGGGAGAAGTGGCGGAGAACGCGCCACGCGAACAGGAGTGGAATTACAATTATACCCATCTGACTAAGTTTGCACTGTTTGCAATCGAGGGGCAAATTCGTACCAAATTGAAAAATGGGCATCCGAAAAAGTGCTCCTTTATATTTAGGGGGAGGATATGGATTCTGGTCGACCGGAATATTTACTTGGATTTTCTTTGTTCAAACAAATGGAATAAGATTTTAGATTTAACTATTTTTACGTATTAAAAAAAACGATGGGTTGCTTCTATGGTGAACTTACATACTACTCCTATAATTTAATTCATACACTCTGTGGGTGTTTGGAAGCCAATTTTTTCTTTAAATTACGTATTATATATATTATAGATCTTATGTTTTGGATTATAGTGAGAATAGATTTTGAACATTTAAAGGGGGGATCGCACACTATACAGTTCGCTATGTTTTGGATATATGATGGTTCTTGTTCAATGATCAAAATCGTTTATTTTTGTAAATTCTTTTGAGAACCTCAATCATATATATCAAAACGGTCTTGCTATTGTTAACTCACTGGGCTGACGATAAGCACACTAAAAGACAAGGAAAACACATATTTTTGTGTACCTTTTACATCCTTTAATACACAATCACACACTTAGTATCGTCAGCCCATTAGGCTGATTTTAGAATTTTTCATATCAAAAAATCACATTCATCTTCACCGATAGATTTATTTCCAATAGTTCTTTTATAAAGTTGATTTTATCCAGTTTGTTGAGTTCATTTTTTCCCAAAATAAATGCCGCATGAATAGATATTCATCGGGCTCCGGTCAATAGTCATGATTTTTGGCATGATTCATGTTCTCAACAATCTCTACAAAGTGAACGATTGCGACCATTTAGCTAAACTCACAATTGGCCTAACAATTGAAAACCTGCATAGTTTGTTGTCCCCCTTCAACTGTTGACCCTGAACACACGGCGTGACAAGTTGCAGCACAATAAATCCGTGGTGACAATTCCAGAGATTCATCAATAATTTAGGCCTTCTTCAGCTAAATGAGTCAAGGTGGCTTATTTTTTTATCCTTATTTAATTTTTTTTGTATTTGTTAGTTTTTCGTCAATTTTGAGGATTATTGTTTTGTCATGATGAGAGGAATCTACAAAAATAAAAAATTACGATCAAAATCTAATTTTTTTTTTAAATAAAGATTAAAAAAAAGAGTCAATAAGCCAATAAATGTGTAGCAGAAGTCTAGAGAGAGAGAGAGAGAGGTGGGGGGGACAGAGTACAGGACCAGAGTTAGATAACTATAAGTTTGCATCAGTACAGGTAAAAGTGAGAGAGCTGGCCGAGGCCACACCGCTCCCTCGTACCAACTCGGACCCAGGCATTGAATATTTCAGGCAGCTCTCAAATTTCAGAGACTATTCATGCCCTATCCCATTTCCCCACCTCACATGTTTTTATTTTTGTGGCCTGACCGGATGTCCGGGTCTATTTACGTCTATTTACTAGCACCACGACTAATTCCTGCCCTTCCGGAACCTTGAGGTACTTAACGATCGGACCAAACCTTCTAGTGATCCAAAACATCCATGGAATTCGAACATACGATTTCATGATGAAAAACAGTACGTATTTATATTTGTTTTCTCATGCCTACTTTTAGCCTGACCTTAAAACTTGTTTTTCATTTGTTTTTGCAACGTGTTTACGTGATATGATTTTATGTATTTTCAGGTAAAGAAGAGAATAAACTAAACTTGCACAAATACTGACGAAATAATGTCTTGTTGTGCAAATTAAAATACAACACGTGTTTTTGTTTTATATTCCGTACGACATGTTTACAACAAAATATTCTAATGAATCATGAGTAATACGACCCGTGATGAAGTTCTCTCTCCCCCTCTCGAGAAGTTTTTGAATACCGAGTGGATACCATATAGCGGTATCTGTCGGCCATTCGGACTATCCAAATACTGACCCCTCTCTTATCACAAGGCTCATGTTATAATATATGAAGCCGCAGAAGTTTTTAACACTACTTTATTCATTTTTTCTTCGTTACTCGGGGTTCAACTAAGACAGGGCAAAAGCAGAGACCCAAGGTCTTGGGATTATGCGAGTTGGAGTTGGTTAAGGAATCTCCTATAGTAATAGTGGCTTTGTTGGTTTTGTATTTTTGGATATTTTAGTTTTGGTGGCAGGTAAAGAGAGAAACAAGGTAATAATTAGAGATTGAAATTATGAGTAAAGAGATAAATGAAAATAATAATTGAAAAAATAGGATAATGATTGAAAAAAAGGGATAATGATTAAAAAACAAAACTAAAATGTGAAACAAACAAGGCTGTATTTTTGGTAGAAAACAACTAGGAATCCCACCACCCAAAAACCCAAAAAAAAAAAAAGAAGGGAGAGCAACTATAGGAATATGACTCCCTGAATAAAAAGTGCAAACGCCAGAACACTTACCCCGAGAATAATTTTGTTCATCCCGTTTTAAAGAGGGTGAATATTATATTTCATGTGATTGGTGAAAAATGTGTAGAATTCACAGAATCAATACATTTTTTTAGTAATAATGAGTTAGTTTGCGGTAGGACCCACACAATTTTCATCAATCACAAAAAAGGAAATGTTAAAAATATCGTTCCAAAAAAAATGTTCATAATTATTCTCGGAGTAATCATACAGATGATTCGAAATATTTTTTTGAGATGCTTTTCATAAAATTAGTTCGACCAATCAATTGTCTAATTTTTCTTCAAAATTCAGAATCCTAAATTTTGAACGTAAAATTTAAAAGATCGAATCAACTACTTACCATCATCCGATTGCTAAAAAAAATTATTTTAAAATTAATGAATTACTCTGATCATTTATATAGTCTATTATATCCGCGAGGGTCCTACACATCCATTGGTTTGCCACTGAGTCTGTAGCGAAAGTCTGGTTCATATGCATGCTATGTCGACGGAGAAGGGGTTCCTGCTGTGCCTTAAGGTTAGGCATAGCAAAATGTTGTGTTGGCTGTATTGGCCTAGTTTTAAGATCAAAAACATGATCCGAACCGTTCACACTATAGATCTTGACGAGTTTAACAGCCCCACGAGAAATTAAGCTGACCAGACAAACTGAGACTCAGTAAGAAAACCGCGTTTATATGCATTAAACGAACAATGGGAAACAAAAAAATACCACAGTACAATATTTTGAGGCAAATGATGTCCGATCAATTTGATAATTTTCAGGGTTGTTAAATGCGCCGAGCTCTACGATGCATACGGTTTGGATTGTATTTTTGAATTCGGGACATGACCCGTATGGCTGGCACAGCCAGCTGCCTTCTGTGCCCCGAGACACAGCCGTGTCAAATGCCGACATAAAAATCAATTTCGAACAAAAAAATTAGAGGGAGAAAAGCGGATTTGTTGTCGCATATTGGCTCCACCATATGAACCGAATTTGCCTCGGTAACACCCACTAATAATTAAGTAATTAGGAGTGTCAATTTTCGACGAGACACGAGATCCCAATAAGAATTCAGAATGATACGAGACCACGACATGAATTCAAAACAAAGTTAGCGGGTTAGGGTCACTTATTTCTAATACAGAACACGAATATGATACGACACGATAACACAAAAAACTAAACAGGTCAGTAAAGTCGAGACCATTCTAACACAAACACAACACGATGGGACACGAGGTTGATCCCTATTTAAATTAATCACGCTAGAGCATCTCCAATGGGGGATGTCAAACATGACGTAGACGGTGCAACGGCTACTTTTGGCATCAACTTACCTTCCAATCCATCTGCCTTCACTCGTGTCAAAACTGATATTGCTTTGACATGAACCTCCTGCGTGCCAATTTTAGTAGCTTCCCCCATGCCAAATTTCAAAAAGTAACCGTTGAAGGTAAAAAACTATTGTTAGAAAGTTTAAAACCTCCCCGTACTATTTGTTTGAATTTTTTTTCTTTTTAAATAAATAAAATTTGACATAAGAGTTAGAGATGAGATTTTAATGTCAAATTTGAAATATCAAAATGCCACGTAAGCCTTCAAAAAAATTTTGAAATCTCGAATTTGAAGTCTAAGCATTGGAGATGCTCTAACGAATTGACGCCAACCACGATTCCCTGGCATAAAAAATCAAATACTCCTACTACAATCACCCCGTATCTGTCGCTGCCCAGTCCCACCCATTCCCATTTTGAAATCCAAATTGCAAATCCCAAACCAAAGTAGGAGAGAGAGAGAGAGAGAGAGAGAGAGAGAGAAGGTTTTTTCAGCTACTCCAATTGACAGAGCGACGAGGGAGAAAAGACAGCCCAAGATCTGCTTATAGACCCAATTTACTCCATCTCTACCACAAGCACCCCACAATCTCCAATCATGCCATCGGGTTCGAAGAGGAGAAAAGCTGCCAGGAAGAAGCAGCAAACCAACAATAACAGCTCTGCTACTCTCTCTCATGGTAACTACTAGTACTACTACTCTTTGCTCTTCTTTCACTTTTCTCATCCCAATTTGTGTTTCTTATTATTTGATTTGCCCTGTCTCTCAATTCTATACTACTACTACTTCTTTTTAAGTACTTTGCCCATCTGTTTATCAATTCTATATTCTCCACTTTTCATCCATCCCTGGTGTATATATATATATGTGTATATATAGGTATTCTTGATTGGGAAGTAGCGTGGTGGGTATGGCCGTATGGGTCAATTGTCTTGTTTGTTTTTCTTTTTTCTTTTTTTGGGTTGGACGCAAAATCTGTCTTGTTTCTTCTTGGAAATACCAAAAGGCGCTGGATTCATTGCCTTTTTCGAAAACCCACTCGACCAATTTGTCTAAATGTTACGCCGTCTATTTCAATTTTGAACTGGTAGTTTTGAGTAAAGGCTCAAATGGCTTGATAGATAGATATGTTTATTTCAAAACTACGTTTCTGTAGAGATACCTATGTATTTGTTTTTATCTTGGTGGAAATACCTGGGTGGGTATGGGTCAATTGTCTTGTTTCTTTTTGGATTAATCGCAAAAGTACTGAGTTAATTGCTTGCTTCCAAAACCCACTCAACCAATCCACTAAACACCCATGTTTCTCTGAATGCTAGGCCACCTACTGAGTTTTGAACTAGCGATTTTGAGTCCTCGCTTAGATGATTTGATGGGTATTAATTTGCTCATTTTTGTTGGGCTTACTTACCAACAATGCTACTCACACAACGATCCAAACACAACAACTTACACAACCTCTCACATACATGTGGGGCCCACACATAGTAGTGTGTGTGGAGCCCACCTGTATGTGAGAGATTGTGTTTGGATTGTTGTGTGAGTATCATTTTTGCTTACTTTAAGGGTACGAAGCTCATCACCTTTTTTCCATTTATTACTTTAAAAGGGTACAGTTGTGGCACTCAATGCATACAGGCACTTTCATACGCTCTCACTTTCCATTCATGACTTTGAGTTTTGGCTCAGACAACTTGATGGGTATTTCTTGATCTGTCTTTTTTTTTTTTGCACTCAAAATTTGTCTTGAATTCTTGTGAATCTATCAAACTATGGCAGGAGATGATGATTTGCAAGTTCATTATGAGAAAGAGAGTGATGGAGGGGACACTGGCTCTCCTACTTCACAGGACAACCATAACCACCAGCACGAGGGAGAGGAGGAGGAGATGGAGATGGAGATGGAGAAGAGAGAAGACACTTTATCAGTACGATCAATTATTGCTGAGAATGAACCCTTGATAGGACTTAACGGCAATGGAGAGGATACACAGAAAAAGGAAATGGAAATGGAGGGGAACAGTGCTGCTCAAATAATAGACTGGGAGTTGGAGCCAGAGGATGAATCTGAAAGAAAGAATGGTTGTGTGGAGTTTGTTGAGTCTTTGAAGGAATCAAATGGTGGGCATAAGTCCCAAGATGGTGGGACCTCCAGCAGCAGCTCCAGCTCAAGCTCAAGCTCCGATGATGAGTCCAATGTTGTTGAGAAGAACATAGTGGTGATAGAATCAGGAGAATCAAAAGAGGAAGCTCCTTGTTTTGTTGAAGAAAGAACTACTATTGCTGATCTAATAAAGACTACTGATTTGCCTCAAGTTACTGATGATGTTCCGACTATGGATGTTTATGATTTGGCAGCAGATCCTATTGCATTAAAGGAGGAAACTGCTACTTCTGCTGATCCAGTAAAGACAACTGATTTGCCTGAAGTAACTCAAGCCACTGATGGTGTTCTGGCTACAGATGCTTATAATCTTTCTGTGGAAGAGCCAACAGAAGAGGCTTATGATGCTGTTGCCAAAAATGCCTTTCCTGTTAATTTAGTCGACACAGCTGATTTTCCTGAAGTTACCCAAGTTGCAGATAGTTTGCCGGATATTGAGGCTTACAGTTTGGTTGTAGAGGAACCCTCTAATTTAGTCGTAGAAACTGTCCCTCCTGTGGACTCGGAGACTGTATCTAAAGATGTGGTTCAAGTAAATGATAGCACGCCGCACTCTACTGATTCGGAATTTGAGTTGAAGAAGAATGGAAATGATGATGGTTCACGGGTGTCACCAGTTGTGATGGATACTGGATCACAACTGGTAAATGACAGCACGGCAATGGAGAATCATGCTTGCTATGATTTTGGATATGTATTGAAGGAAAATGGAGAGAATGGGAGTTCAGGACTTTCACAAGTTGTGATGGATACTGGATCACAGCCAGAGGAGGATAAAGTGTCTCCTACCACAGTTGAGTATTCTGGAGTAACTCGAGTTACAGATAGTATTCCAGATATTGAGGCTTGGAGTTTAGTTGCTGAGGAACCCTCTAATTTGCTTGTGAAAACTATCCCTCCTATTAGCTTAGAGAATGTATCTAAAGAGGTGGTTCATCCAAATGACAGCACGCCAGTGGAGAATCCCGAGCGTTCGGGTGATTTTGAATCTGGTTTGAAGGAAAATGGAGAAAATGAGGGTTCCGGGGTTTCACAAGTTGTGATGGATACTGGATCACAACTGGTAAATGACAGCACACCAATGGAGAATCCTACGTGCTCTTGTGGTTTGGAATCTGGGTTGATAGAAAATGGGAAAATTGGAACTTCAGGAGGTTCACCTGTTTTGCCGGATGCTGAATCACAACCAAAAGAGGATATAGTGTCGCCCAACACAGTTAAGTATATTGCAGCGTCTTCAGTTGCGATCGGATCTGTGGTAAAAGAGGATAAAGAGAGACTGATGCTATCATCCAGTGTTCCTCCGCATGAAAATAGTAATGGTGCGGAAAACGATAAAGATCAATTGACTACTGAATGCTCTGATAGCCGGGTAATGCGCCTATTCCTTTTGCCTGCCCAGTTCAGTTTATCATTTGTTTGCTTAAGTAAACACTGAACAAATGATTGCCATCTTGTTATGTCTGTTTCATGTTTCTTCTGAAATTATTTGCAGCCTTTGGTAGCTTCTGCCCTACGACCAGTGCACAAAACTTCCTGGATTGGTTGCTGTGGAGTGTTTGAGTTGTTTAGGGGCTCCAATGCATAATATCAGGTGGGATGAAACTTTGATGCACATATCGTTCTTTTTCAGTGACTTGTGTATCATGAATTGTGCTATTTGTGGTTGGGATTTATAGGAGTCTGGTAGTCCGAGAATTGGTTGTTGCTTATGAGCGGTCTTCTGCTCAATTTCTCTTCGGTGACTGGTATATGGTATTTACTAGATTACATCCTATAGATGTTTCAATGAGCAGGTTCTGTTTTTTAATTCGTACCAGATGAAAATGGATGAGTGGCTACAATAGTTATTCAACTAATAATGTTTTGCCTAGAAGCAAAGCAGTAATATTCAACTATTAATGTTTTGCCCCATCAAAGATTTTAGGAGAGACTTGCCAGGCAGAACGTAGTTGGACATTCACGGCTGTACCCTATATCCTTCTCCACGAGCTGATACAAAACCTCATCTCTGTCACTACCTCTTCACTACATCACCTGCATCCATCATTTTGTGTTGAAAAATTCGTGCATTCCTCTTCCTCCATAGGTGGTAGATGGTAGCAGCTAGGGATAATTTGCATAAAGACTGTAAAAAAACCCTCCCCTTTCATGTTGTGTCTGAACCAATCCAGTTCTTGTAACAAAGTACCAGGAATCTTAGTGAGATTATTCATTCTAAGTATGTCCCTCCAAACTTGGCTAGAAAAAGGGCACAAAAAGAACAAATGGGAATGAGTTTCCACACCCCCAGAACACAAAAACACCGTCAGCATTGTCAACAGTATCCCACACCTGCAATCTGTCTTTTGTGGACAATCTAGAAAGAATAGCCAGCCATTCAATAACAGACCATCTAGGAACTGCCTTAGAGAACCAGACCACTTTGTGCCAGGAGATGGAGTCCTGAAACCCTGCCAAGCAGATTTAATTGAAAATTGGCCATTTGCGGTTAAGGACCAAAGAACTGAGTCCTCTTTCCCTGAATCAGGTTGCAGGTTTGGAGGAATGTGAGCCAAAATTTCTCTAGCAATAAGGTTTCTTGGCCTATCCCAGTGCCATGTGTTATCCCTTCTGGTAGAAGCCACTATGGAATTTTGAGATCTTAGAAGGTTGTGATCAAGCCTGTCACCAAACCAATCCTTTAAAGGTCCAAAAGGATGCCAATTATGATACCATAGGAAAGTGTCAAGACCATTTCCCACCACTGTTGTTATCCAGACCTGAACCTTCTGTCTTAGGTTAAAAATCTTCCTTATGGTTCAAGAAGCAGTAGAAGGGAAGTTCATGGACCACATACACTGATTCTTAACCAAATAGGTATGGATTCATCTTATCCAGAGAGTGTCAGATTTGCTAGCAATTGCCCACAACAATTTAGACCTTGCTGCCTTATTCCATACTAGGAGCACAAACATCAGTCCATTTGACCTTAGAGCCAGATTTTTTGAGGTCAGGTCCAAAATGATCTAAGGATGGCTTCAATAATACTCTTGAGCACTTTTTGAGGGAGGATAAAAATGGAACTCCAATACGCCTGAGTGCTAAACAACACAGAGCTTATAAGCTGTGTCCTTCCCCCATATAACAGTAACCTGTTAGTCCAAGATTGCACCCTGGCAGTGATCTTATCAATAAGAAGTTGGCAATCACTAGCATGGAGTCTAGTAGCAATCAGTGGAACTCCCAAGTACTTGACAGGGAGCTCCCAACTTTAATTGGCAAAATATTACATAAAAGGTTTTTCACTTCAGGCTGCACACCAGCAAAAAGATAGTGCTCTTATCAAGGTTAGTACTAAGCCCTGAGTAATGAAAGAAATCATCCAACATGGACTTGATCAACTGAAAAGAATTTCTGTCAGCCCCACAGAGGACAAAAAAGGTCATCAGCAAAGACCAAATGAGAAATATGAAGGTCCAAACACTTGGGATGGTAAGTGAACTGGTTATGGGAGATTCTGTACCGAAAGATAGAGGATAATGCTTCCATGACAATCAGAAAAAGGTAAGGAGTGCCTAAGACCCCTAGCCCCAGCAAAATAACCCTGCAATTCCCCATTTATTACAATAACACATTGTTTGGTCCACTGGAAGAACACTTCAGGGAAATGCATAGCTGCCATAGCTTCAAAAAGGAACTGCCAAGACACAGAATCATAGGCCTTCATAAGGTCCAGTTTCATTGCACACCTAGGGCTACCTTGGTCCTTGTGGTAATCCTTAACCAATTCTTGCATAAGGAGCACATTGTCAACATTGCTTCTCCCTTTGTTAAAAGCAGATTGACATGGGCTTATGATCTTAGGGAGAATATGTTGAAGTCTGTTAGCAAGTATTTTGGAAATACATTTATAGGTCACATTGTAGCATGCAATGGGCCTATAATCTTTGATAGTGGAAGGGGAATTAACCCTAGGAACCAGAGTAATGACTGTTGAATTCCATTCTTTAAGGAGATAACCAGAGGAAAAAAACTGTTTGATAGCATCCACTAAATCAGAGCTAACTAAGTCCCAATTCTGTTGATAAAATGCAGAGTTGTATCCATCAGGGCCTTGGGGCCTTATCACCATGGATAGAATTGAGAGCTGACTTGATCTCCAACTCATAAACAGGCTGAATTAATCCATCCCACCACTCCTCAAGCACAGGAAACCTGATAGCAGCCTTAAGCTCATCACTAGTGGAAAATAATGTTTCTGGCAATTATAATGTTTGGTAGATGAATTAAGCCAGCATCCACCATTTTTCTTGCTCATGCTGGTTTCTTGTTGAGAAATTGTTGTCTATAACTTTGTTATAAGTTTCTTCATATTTAGCTTATCGTCTGTCTCTGCCAACTTGAAACACATTCAGTTTGTTGGTGGATTATGTTTTTTCTTGATCTGCTGGAAGAAGTGATTGATTTTGATTCAATCTTGATGTGAAATTTATCTAGTGGCACCCCTTTAAGTTTTTTTTTCCCGTACTTGTTTATCTCCGAAAAAGGGCCTTGGATACTTCCCCTCATTATTAGTTGTCGCTTGTAGAAATTTCAAAAAATGTTCGTTAATAGAACAACACTTTTGCAGCCCTAGTTTTGCGTGTGATCTTATTTGGTTTGCTTGAATCCAGAACAGACCATGAAGGAGCTGGAGTGGATGGAGCTATTGAACATTCAAGGCGAACTTGGGGAAAAGTTTGTAACTTTCCTTTTCAAGTTTCTATTCAGAAGTATAAAAAGCAAGTGGCGTCACATACAAACAATCGCGAAGCTTATGTATTTTAGTGCTATTATGGAAGGCAGTTGAAGTCAGTCCTTTTTTGTGTACTGCGTTCTTGTTGATTTTGCAGTGGGTAGTACTTTTCCATTGTTGGTGGTGTGTTGTTTCTGTAGCTGGAGTATATATTTTTGTGTTGGATGGGAAATTTGCATATTGCAGAACTACAAAAGGTCTGTTTGGTATCTTTACCGATCTGTTTATTTGTGGTACCCCGTGGTGAGTACTACTCTTTTGATCGTGTTTTCTTCTCTGGTTATGCGCTCTTTGTGTCTGTTACGCATCGGTTGATT
This sequence comes from Rhododendron griersonianum, assembly GCA_018127125.1. Taxonomy (NCBI): domain Eukaryota; kingdom Viridiplantae; phylum Streptophyta; class Magnoliopsida; order Ericales; family Ericaceae; genus Rhododendron; species Rhododendron griersonianum. Next base: position 31,560,759 of record CM030800.1, read on the forward strand.
GTGCCAATTGAAACTTCGATTGATTGTTCAATTATATAACTTGATTAGCGATACGTTTCAGTGTGTTATGTTATTGGTTAAAGTACCGGTCCCTGTTAACTGCCCGTTTGTGGACATCCATCTGATTTATTGATTCATCACCGCATAAATCTTATCAGAATCGATGTTTAGCAGCTCGAAATGGGGGTTTTTTTTAGCAGGCAAATATATGAATTATCTTTCTAATGTCAATAACTTGAATGAGGTCACAATAAGTCAATAAAGGATATGGGAGAACAGCATCATTGAAATAATATTCTATTTTCCTCCCATATCTGTGGATTGATTCAGAATGGAGTTGATCTCATTTTGCTGGTTATTGGCTTCTGCTATTGAGTGTTTTTTTTATGCTGTTCTTGTATAGTTATGAGGTTGTAGATCGAACTAGGCCTGTCGATGGACCTGATTCAATCCAAACATGATTTCGAAAAAAACCCGAATCCGATACTCCAATCCGATCAGACATTTAAATGTATGAAATGTTGGGTTTAGACTATAATTTCATTAGTACATAATAATATAATCCGGATCGGATGTCCAACTTTTTGGGTTTCGTTTCATATCCGGATTTTTTAAACCGGAATTATCGTTTTCTTGGGATTCGGATCGAATACAATCCATTGACAGGCCTAGCTCGTACTCCTATAAAATATGTGAGCCTAGTAAAAGTAGTGACTAGATGAGCAGGTGGCTTGATATACAAACAATCAAAAAACACTTTGAAATTAAATTATGTCCCTTGTACATCGACACTTTATTCATCCCACACAAATGCAAATCAAACCACACAAAACATAATACAATCTGCCAATCCCTTGGCTTTGTACACCACAAATGAGTAGAATGGAAATAAATTCTGTAGAAAAAGAGAGGAAAATCAATCACACAATCCGCGCACGATGTGACTCAAGCTTCAAATTTGTCTCCTCATCGAAGCGCTATGAATGGCTGCTATGTACAATAGCTGCGTAACCGAAAGAATGATTATGAAAGCTTCCATTGTTCTCTGCAAAATAGAGACAGTTTTATTTGTTCAGTTTTCATAATCTTACCCCAACTCTCAGCAAATTAACCGGCCTGTTGTTCAAGGTTACTTACCAATTTCGCATTCCTGATATGTAGGTGAATCTCTTTCCAAGCAAAGCTGCAGAAATAACTTTCTAGTCAAGATGAAGAAAACTCATAGAACTGCTTAACTTCGATTTTGACACTTTTCAGATTACGTTTTCTGAATTCAACTTTGCGAAAACATGTAACATGTAATGGATAAAAATTAAAGTAGCATATATTTTTACTGGAGAAAAATTTATGCAAAGCTCTTAAGGCATCAGTAAAGAAGAAGTGGCATTTACTAATTTCAGCTAGCCCTCCTGTTGGCAATGAGAAGTCTAAGTCAGATTCTAGGCACATGTATAATTTTCTAATGACTTACCCCATGGCAAGGAGGGTAAGACTCCAGGCGATGGCGGCAGCGTTAGCAGCAGCGGGCATGCTATCGAGGTTCCAGAAACGAAGGTGGTTTAGCCCGGAGAAGACTGAAGCAATGCCAACAACGCCGGCAATCAGAGAGAACGTCACAAAGAAACCAGTGGCAGCATTTCCCATTGGGAAGTAAATGGGAGAGAAATGTGCTGGAAGGTTAAATCCTGGACCTGTTTAAGACGAAAACGAGAGTTATTTTTTTGGAGAAAATCTTTTACGTCCAAACAAACTGAGCCTAAATAACTTGACTAAGAAAAGCAAAACATGATTTGTACCTATGACGAACCCATGATCAATAGCTTTGTTGATTGACCATCCCCCAATGCTCAGAACGATGACGTACATACAGAAGTTGAGCACCAAGAGCACCGATGCAACCGGTTTCAACTGCTCGCCGGCCATTCTTTTTTTATGAGAAGCTTTTGAATGGAGGAGGAGCTAGGAAAATGTCAATACTCCTGAATTGCTATAAACAGAGAAAGATTTGGGCACATACAAATGACTTGTGCAGCTGAGGTGTGTCTTATAAAGGGCCTGATCAGAAGGGGTTTTTTTGGTTCTTTGCTTGTAAGGCTGCTGGCACAAAGGGGAATTGGTAGGGTTGTAAAGATGAATATTGAATAGGATGCTTTGTAGCCAAGGCAAGGCAAGGCAAGGCAAGGCAAGGAAGAGAGTTCAGATTCTTAAAGGTAATTTGATCCTATTTTTATAGTGTTTCCTTTGTTGAAGGGTACAGGCTTTAGCCTGGCTTTGTTCCAAACTTCCAATTGTGATTCTTCTGCTGAGGAAGGAAGATAGTTAGTACTATATTCTTTGCCAAGTGGAGAGGTGCTTACGTGGCGAATTGTGTGCCGACTCATTCGCGTTATGCCATGTGTCAAGGGTGACCTAGTAGGATCTCTTACGTGCGGGAGGATGAGAGAGGAAGAGCTTTTCTGAATGTTACACCCTCATGATCGTGTTAAATGGATGATGGATGAAACGTACAACATATGCTACACCATGTGTTAAAAAGTGGAACCGGAATTTTATTTGACTGGCCAATTAGCATCTAAAATTGAGCTACTTCATTTTTTCCTCAATTCGTACCCAACCCAACCTATCTATTTTTTCTATCTTTCTTATCCATTTTTTCCTCCCTGTTTTCTTCACAAAGTTAGATACTTCATGTTTTTTAACGTACTTAATAGTTGTTGCACTTGCCCTTATCTTGTAGTGAGGGCCGCAAACGAACCGAGCTGCTCGCGGGCAGCTCATGGCTCGGTTTTGACTCGTTTAGTATTCGAGCTCAAGCTCAAGTTTTTGGAGCTTGACACTCAAAAGCCCGGCTCGTTCGTATAGGCTTGGCTTGTTTAAACAGTTAAGTAAATTAGCCAGACAAGGCTCGTTAAGGCCTCGTCCGAATTCGAGCACTATGAAGCTCGGCTCGACTCGCACCTATGGCTATCATTGCGGGGGTGTAATTTCGGCCCAGTAGCCCCGAGCCCGTTGAAACTAAGCCTAGCCCTAGACGGACTACATCCTCATGGGCAGGGTTTGGGCCGAATTCCAGCCGATTGGGCTTGAAATCTCAAAGAAAAGTTACATTTGTGGGCCGGGCCCGTCGGGGGCTATTCAAGCAAAACCCTAGACGATATCTTTTTTTGATCCGCCCCTTGACGATATCTTGTTAGCGCCTCTTGCCTATAAAGATGAACCAGCCACTGCTATGCGAAGCCTGTGGCGGCTTGGAGAAACGAGAAACCCTAACTCACAGTGAGCCTCCCTCTCTCTCTCTCTCTCTCTCTCTCTCTCTCTCTCTCCCCAGTTAAGTTCAGGTTCTCTTTGTTTCTGGTTTGTTATTGGGTTACTTGTGCAGAAGGGTAAGGGCGGTGAGTGGGGACAATGGCGGTGCCACTGTTGTCCAAGAAGATAGTGAAGAAGAGGGTAAAGAAGTTCAAGAGGCCTCAGAGCGACCGATGGGTCTCTGTCAAGGTATATAATCTTCACAAACTGACGCATTTCTCTTCTTTCTTTTGTACAGACGAAGCCTTTTTATTGAACTTATCAGCAAATGAAGATAGTTTTCGGGGAATGATATATTCCTGTTCTCCAAGAACGATTGATTTGGTGATTTTGTTATTCCTTTCAGTTCTTGTGTAATATGTATACGTACATGTGTATCTGATTTGGGGTAATAAATGAGCTGAATTAGTAAGCCTGGTTTGAAATCTTGACGAGCATGAGACGTTCGGGAGATGAGCTGATCTTGAGCCGAACACGACGCTATGTCGAGTAGTTTGAATTTTTTATAGAGCATAAGCTCGAACTAGTTGAGCATTTTTGCTCGTTCAAGTTTGGTTTGGAAACTTGACTGGCTATTAAAAATGTTTAAGCTTTGTTTGTTTATATAACAAACCGATCCCAAACAATCAAATGGGATTTTCACGAACAAACGATTTCAAACTCAAGTTGCTTGGTTCCTTAATCAGCTAAAGGGGTGAACATTTGGTTTGACAGGGGACTTTTTGTGGCACGTTGTTTCTGCTGTTAGTGGATTCTGATAATTTCTTCTTTGAGGAATATGATGATAGTTTTTGTCGCCCCAGTCTTACATGCATCTTCAGATGCAATGATGGTGACTGACGTTATCTATCTGATTCCCTTTTATTGCCGAAGAACATGTAATTTTCTTTGCTGTATGATTTCTCAGTGTAATTCCTTTAGATTTTATACTTGATGGATTTGCTGAGTGTATGTGTTTTTTAAGGACCTTGATTTTTGATAATGGACATTTGCTATGAGGAGTGATGATGCTTATCCACCTTTTCTGCATTTGAATGATGATAAAAACATGCACTACCATCTGACCTCAGTAGCTTGTCTGGTGTGAAAACAAGTTTTGGCCTTGGTTTTTGTACTTTATTTCTTTTTTGGCATGTTCCTTCCACTCATTTACTAAATTTTTTAGTTGTTTGTGCTTCTGATCATGCAATCTATGATGAGAAAGTGTTAAATCATTTCTGATTTTCCCGTGATTATCATATACATTTATCACCATCTTTCGGCTGAGATTGCAGAAGTATAGAGGATTTTTAGTAGTTTAAATTTTATATATTTTCTATTTGCCCATGGTATCTGATGTCCAGACTTTGATTCTGTTGCTGGATGTCTCGTTTAAAGGGCAGAAATTAAGTAAAAACAGGTTGCGACACAGTTAGCTTCTTAACTTATAAGCTTCTTGTTACTTTATGCCTGTTACATTTTCTGATTAAAAAGTTCTGTATGTCTAAGTACTTTGAATTGTAACTTTTTACTTTTGAATGAAGATAGTCATTCTGTTAAACAGAATGTGGATCTTTTGTATATGCAAGAAGATTTAAAAGAAATTTACAAAGCCTGTATAAGGCTATAAGCCTCTCTCTCTCTCTCTCTCTCACACACACACACACACATGCGCTTGCAAACACGTATGCGTCCATAGGTTCCCTAGCTCAAACATGGACTCCAGCAAAGTTTACACATTCATTAGACTTAACAGGGTAAAACCTTTTTGGTTCAAACTGTGGCCAATTATGTAATATCTTTACCTTAGTACCTTATGGAGTAAACCTATATGTAATTATGTATTATGATTGTCTATGGCAGCCAAATTGGCGTAGACCAAAGGGTATTGATTCTCGCGTCAGAAGGAAGTTCAAGGGATGCACATTGATGCCAAACATTGGATACGGTTCAGACAAGAAGACTAGGCATTATCTTCCAAATGGTTTCAAGAAATTTTTGGTGCACAATGCAAAAGAGCTTGAACTGTTGATGATGCATAACAGGTAAAACATTGAAGCCCGGCCTTCCACTTATCCATGAATTCATTTAGTCCTTTTGGTTTTGCCTGCTATACATGATAAATATCTTTTCAATGTTCATTGCAGAACTTACTGTGCAGAGATTGCACACAATGTGTCCACAAGGAAGAGGAAGGAGATTGTGGAGCGGGCTGCTCAGCTTGATGTTGTGGTTACCAACAAGCTTGCTAGGTTGCGCAGCCAGGAGGACGAATGACCATCTTAGGCTTTTGGGAATTCGTCTCCTCACATTTTAAGTTTCAAAATGTTGTCATGCAATTCATAATTGCTTTCATTGAATTTTTGTTGTGTCATTGACAACGGAATTTTGTTAGATGAGATGACTTTGATCCTCGTTTATCACCATTTGAAAGGATTTTGTTAGATTGATGAGAAAAAAGGGGATTTTGTTTGATTATTGTTCTCTGTGTTACTATAGAGGTTGTAATTCCATTGAAGGTGTCAAGTGGGCTGAGAGTATGGCTATGATAGTTTTGGTTAAGTAGTAGTAACAATTACTCCTACCAAATGTTTTTATTAAAATGCTCTTGCATAGGTCATCTACCGTGTATATTCTTTTGTTTATTGATTGTCAATTTATTTGAGATTAGCAGTGAAAAATTATCAACATAATTTTTTAGGGAAAATTGATTTTTGCGCTCCATTTTTGTACGTATGCGTTCCAGTGAATATATTTTTAGAGCGCCAAAATTAGTGTCCTTTTTCAAGATAAAAGGAATACAATAATTTTACACAAAAACACTTGGACACACTCACAAGGGTGGTGGACTTCACACGCTGCACACCTCTAGTGTGTATGGTGCCTACCTCCTTTGTGAGTGTAATTGTATAATGGTTGAAATGAATATGCTTTAGAAGTTGTAATGTCATTGAAGGCAATGTCAAGTGAGTTTAGTTCTAGTTATGCTTCACGTCTCCACCCTGATATGTGATGGAGACAAGATTTGGGGCATCATGCGTCCTTGCCTTGGGCAATGAGTAATTACTTTTGAGTAGCAATTTTCAAATATTTATATGATAATGCTCCAGCATAATTACTTTTGAGGAGTAGCAATTTCCAAATGTTTATATGATAATGCTCCGGCTCGAGTCATGATGTATTGAGCATGTAGTAATGGGTCAATTTATTTGATGGGATTAGTTGTGGAAGTAGTAACATATAATTTTTATAGTACTTATGATATTCCGATTGGATTGTGAAAGTTTTAACCGTGGTTGGTTGGATATATGATTCTTTTGCATACAGATTTACGAAAGACCTTTCGGCACAGATATTTCAACACAGATCAGCCCTTACAAAAATGTATGTGCATGATATGTGTAAAAAAGCCCTTCCAGTGGTCGGTGGTTGGATACGTGCCTAGCAAAGATTATACAATTTACTTACCGAGAAAAAAAGTACTCCTATCTAGTTTTGCACAACAATATACACAACATCTTATGTTAATGGACTTTTTATCACAAACATAAAAATACTCTTCGTTGTGATCATACAAATATTCCGTGCATTCCTAACGAATTATCGGTTTCTGGATCATTCTATTTTATAGAAAAAAGTACACTATATAGCAATGTACACGACCTCTATTGCTTTCAAGTTACAAGCATAAACATGTATTTCTTACACCAACTGCTATACCAGGGGGGAAAGGAGAGAGGTGAAGGAAATAACAAGGGCACCTACACCAGTTACTTTGCTGTATGCATTACTACTCAGTTACCTCCATGAGACAAACTTTATCAGGAGGGCAGAGATTCAAAGAACCGTAGATTGAACGACGGAGCTCATAAGAGTTGGAAGCGGAAGGGACAACGTCCACCCACTCGTTGTCAACCTTCTCGACATGGGGATATGGCTTCGGGACTGCATCAAATGGGAGTTTATTCATATTCTTGATCAGGTGCTTCATAAATGTCATGGAGAACACCATGTCAAAATTGTCCTCAAGACCGTTGATGTCCTTGAAGGTTTGGATCCCAATGTTTGCTTCGCAAGAACTGACTAGCCCAAGCAAAGTGTACCCGCCATTAAATCGTTGGCCGACGCTGCAAACCTGGAAGAAAGCAACATTGTAAGAGATCAATGTTATATACCTCAAAAAAACACTGGAAAATCACGAGAAAGATAGCTCAGTTCGGAAACTAGGTTTGGATCCCAATGTTTACTTCTTGTTTTCTCTCCACAAGTCCAAGATCCAAACATAGCCGCATCAAAAAGTAAAGTTCCAAATTTGTGGATAAACAAGTTTACCAGGGTGCTGTCAGGAACTGTATCTATTGCAATTCTGGTGGATTTATTTACAACCCCGCAACCGTACAAGGCCACCGCAATGCAAACTCACCAGCAAAAACATTCACGGGCATGTTGATTACTTACTCTTTACCAATTAAGTAAATGAGCATGTTATGTATAACTTGCTGCCTTGAGAGTATTGGGACTGTGAACATTTTAATAACTAAACCCAAAAAAAAAAAACCCGACAAAAATTACAACTGATTTACTCCCATTGAGAAAATAAACCTCGTATATTTACTTTAAGACGCCAGTTTAGCTTCAGAAACCTCCACCTAGACTACTTGATTAACTGTTTAAGACAACTATTCAAGTTTTTAATATCGCTGTCACAAAAAATAATAGAAGACAACAAAATTAAAATCTTTAAACCTCCTAAATTCAGTTACTAGATGGAAAAGAGGCAACAATAATTTTACAGGCTTTTGTGTACCCTAGGCTTCAGAGAAGTAAAGCATCTAACCTCGATATACTCCACACCCATTTCGGTAAGGTTCTCTAGAATGCTGTTTGATGAAAGCAAGCTAATAACTCCTCCGGATCCAACTGGTTTTTGGAGTATTTCCCATGGTGACTTCATCAAAATTTTATATTTGCTTTGTTCTTCTAGTGAGGTTCTAACAACAGGTATCTTTTCTTCTTCCAAGAACGATACCTGAAAATGGGTAAAAAGGTGGAAGGGAAACCCAAAATATGCATATTAAGACACACAGTATATCATCACAAGTTCATTTTGCAGAAAGTAATTCTTCAGCACACCTGAAACGTAAAAGATATACAATGAAGCATGTCAACAGGAAGCCCGATGATAAAGCTTTTAATGTAAAGATAGAAGATTGGATTCATGGAATATTAGAAGTTCAAGCAAACACTGTTAATCCAGCCAAGTTTTAAGCGTTATATTGTCTCAACAAGGACAAAAAGTTCTTTTTCACTTTAGTTTCAAGGAACCTTTATAAAATAAAAGCCAATACAACTTTCGGCATGAGAAACCATCCGAATTGTTTTGAAACAAGAAATTAAGATTTTAACCAAGTAATCTTAGTCCGGATGGCTTCTCATCTTCAAATTTCAATTGGCAAATCCATGCATTGCAAAGGAATGTTAAAACATAAGTAATAGCAGAAAATCAGTACAGAATTTTGCCACATCAGAAAGTGGATGCTGACCTTCGTGGAGTCAAACCCAAAATGATTATGACTTTCGAATGCGCTTTGGAGAGGTTGGATCTCATGAGCAGGGCAAACCAAAATCAGAGGCATGGAATCACGGTCTTTTGTCTGCAATGGGCAAACAGATTAATTACACCATATAGATAGATGAGGTCTAGAGTCTAGACAAAGAAGCATGGATGAAGACACAAGACAAGGCAATCTTAAGAAAATAGGGACACAGGCACTACAGGGGACACTATAATATACACATATATCGGTATATGTATGTATGTAGTCTTGTGAATATTTTGTTGTTACATATTGATATCGTATCCTGAAACAATCAAATCTAATACTAGTTTCACTACAGGACAAAAAATGGAGTGCATTAATCAAAAAAGGGAGTGTGAAAATCACTACCCTTCTATTAATCACAATTCTTACCTAGAATGCATTTCCAAAATAAAAAGTAGCCCCTACTGTGTCACTAGCGGTGTCTACCATGAATGTCCCTACTTTAAAAATAATAATATTAATTAGACACGCCATGTGACGTGACCCATTTGTGTCCCACCGGCTCCCCGGCATGTCCGACACGGGTGCAGCGACTATTTAAGCATGCTAGTACTTCATAGGGTCTCGACAAGACAAAGGCAGGATATTCCTCAAGGTTTGCAAAAATAAAAAGATAAAAAACGCAACCATAGCAATACAACAATAACAGAATCCCTATAGTCCCCAATCTTTGGGGGTATGGGCGGGGAGGATTGAAGCCAGACCTAACCTTAGGCACTTTTGGCAATATATGCATAAAGTGGCAGCTTTCAGAAAACCACTAAAATAGTGGCTCCCCTATACCTCCAAGATACCAAACCATAACAATAATCCTCAATCAGTAAGGTAAAAATAACAATAATCCTACCAACGATACCGGACCATAAACTATGAATAAAGTGGTTATCATTTAACAATGTGAAAAAAAAAAAAAGAGCAATGCCTTCAAACCGCCTCAACTCCGGATACACAACATGCATTTGTGATCATAGTTGACCTGGTATGGAAAAGATTATGAAAGAAGTATACCTTTACATACTTCTGATTGTCATGGAAAAACCTCTCCACTAGGAGGCGGGAAGAGTTTTCAGCTTTGTCAACAAGATCAGGTGCAAAGCTACTTCCCTTCCTTTGACAGTCATCCATGTACAAGACAGTGGCAACCTTGCCTTCTGATGTGAGGAGGTGACCCTTTTCTTGCAACTTTGAACTTGCATTTACCTTCTCTCCACACCCAGAATTAGAAAGACATGCTTCTGATATTCTCAAAGTGCTTCTCACATCCTTGGCTAAATTAATTTCCATGAACTCATGGAAATTCCATCTGGACCAAAAGAGCATACAAAAGTAAAGACAAATTTTATTTGGAATTGATCACCAAATTTAATATGCACAAGGCAAGGCCTACCACTTGGCTGTCACTCCATTTGCCACACAGTTACTTTAAATTTTTCTTTTCTAATAAAAAACTAAAAAAACAGGTTTTGTGATTTTAACAGTCAGAACTTTTTTTAGCATATGTAATTGAATTCTGAACTCTAATTTTAATATACTTGTTGGAATTTGTCCCACATTGATTAATAATCGCCTTGAAAACTAGTATATGAGCCTAGGCGGCCTCTCCCCTCCTTGCCAATTGGTTTTGAGTTGGATGCTTTAACAGTACTTAATCAACATTCAAAAGTTCATTTTTGTAGAATTTTTTTCTCATCCTGGCTCTGCCACTAACAGTATGGGAGTTCACGGCACAACTTTACAGTAAATTCGAATCACAAAACATGCATCCTAAGTGGACGTCCAACTAAGACTTGAATATACCCTCATCCAAAAGTTTAGTGTTATGTACAAGTACTTTATGCATTCGATGAATCCATGTAACATGGGCCCTAAGCACCAAGCAAGTTTCAATATGACCCCCTATGTTGGTTTCTTGTGGTTAAAATGGAGCTTGCAGCACAAACCAACCCCAGCACTATTTTATTCCAAGATAGACCAAACTCAGAGCCTGTGAGGCAATATCATCAACGAACAACAACCAACTCAGAAATTAGAAAATAGCATCTGCTTATACCTTCACCCATCTTCACAAAATAGACGTGTGTGTGTCTCTATATATATGTGTGTGTGTGTGTACATATGTGTATGGATGTTTATATGTATTTGTTTCCCGGTCATTAAGGAGTTTTTCATTTACAAAAGTCGCATAAGCTAATTAAAAGGATAGTCTTCCATGTACACGAAGATACCCATGATGATATAAAAGCATTGGTATGTGTGAGCAATCTCCACAGAAACAATCTGAGCAAATGACCCAAGATACATCAAAACAGATCCAGCTGAAGATAAACCACCTCTTAGAGGGAACATCCAGATTTTGCAATGCCTGATGAAGCAACTTGGAATTTACATTGACGATCTGATCAGCAAGTGTGCTTGTTTGGGATCTCTCTCCATATCTAAATCCATGAAAAACATGCTGCTGCTCCATTTCACACAATTTCTTTTTTGCTGCTATGAGGCACTTTTGAAACTTCTTTCTTTCTTTCCATTCCTGACATGCATCAATGGAAAATGTCAAGACTAAATTGAAAAATTAGCTATTGCAACAAAAATTTGATTTGAACTCTTCTGATAGCAGTATCCTGAGTATAAATGAGTATGTCTCACAGATCTATTTCATGAATAATAACTAGATAGACAGGCAAAAGTGCTAATGTTATCAGAGGTTTTAATACTTTCCCTTTGTAACACACGCCAGAGTAATTCCTAAAACAAACTCACTAACAGAACAAAATAACAATCAATAAAGGAGAAGAGTGGGGGTCTCATAAAATCCAAAGCATTAGGCTACATATGTGGAACTATAAAAAACTATGAAGTGGGAAAAGCACCAGCTCCATAACGGTGCAACAATCAGTGATATCTGACAGTACACCTAAGATGCTGAGTCATAACACTTAAACCAGACGTCACAATCAATAAATCAGCCTTCACTCCATTGGGATGATATGTTTGACTTGTTTATTTACACGCACATAAAACATTGGACCAAAGCCGTACTTGCAATCTGTTTTCCACATGTCCCATCACGAATTTATAGTGATACACATATACTGGACACAGATATGCATCAGCAAAACAGAATACCTCATCCCTCATCGTATAAACCTTGAGGATGTGGGTCTACACCTAAGGGCCGAGAATTTGCATAAATGATGCCAAAAGTTAGGCCTATATGAAGCAACGAACTTCTATATGGGAGTTGTATCCGTGTCATATCTGTCTGGGATACCGAGATTCGTCCAATACTCGTGGATACATAACAAAGTTATCCACAATATAAAGATGAATTTCCTTATTGTGAAGTATTGGATACTATGGATCACATATCCAAACTTTCATGAAGTTACAATTGTGGAACTTCTTGCATGTTCGGATACAAAGATTACAGATTTTCAGTACTTTTAAGAAAGGAAGATACAATTAGATGAACATATAGTGTCACTGTCACCTCCTTGGATATTTTTCGACTATCCATAATGTGTCATACGTGTTCCATAAATTGGATGTCCACAATTAAACAAGTAACAAAGTATTTGCACACAACACCTTTTCATATAAAGAATGCAACGTTTTCTCACCATTCTTGAAATCGTACAATACAATGCTAAATAACTGGAAAATACTATTAAATCTAACGTAATCCTAACTGTACCCGTATGCTGTTTTTTTAGACTTTGTCATATGCCGTATCCATATCATATTGAGCCCCATAATGATATCCATATTCCATGCCTCATAAGCTGTACACAATTTACCCTCCCATACCTCCATAAACAGGAACTAACTAGGCCCGCTTTTACCATTTTGCCCTTTCTAATCCACATAGATACATGACAGGCAAATAAGGATAAATTCATAAAGTGAATCATCAAATAGTAAATAATATTAAAAAGCATACAAAAACTCAAAATGGAAACCAAAAATTAAATGGGAACAACTCAAACTGGTTGAATTGGTAAAAACCATAAATCAAAATATTCCCAACAATTGAACTGAATGGATTTTAATCTGCAAGTTAGTCTGCAACCATTCAGCTTCAATTAAACTATAAAATTTTCAGCAATTAATTTAATTAATGTTGGTGAATGAAGCTATCAAGATTCAAGACTAAAAAATAAATGGAGAAGCACAGATGAATTGTGCTTTGTTTAAATATTAAATGCCCAGATACAGTTACTTAATCTAAGCTAAACATTGTATTCAACCCCGTGAATACCAACATAGCAAACAAGAACACTGAAGTACATACAAATATAAAATAAGGTTGCTTAAATAGTTATATTTAATCTTCAAAAGAAAAGTGATATGCACCAATAACTTCACTATAATAAAACAGAAGAAGAGTACTAAAAAATAGGTCTCACAATCTGACGCCTTTCTTTCTTGGACCTCTCATGAGTTCGTATGTTCAAATCAAGGAGTCCCTTTGGAGGAGTAATGAGCATTTCTCTCTTATTCAAGTCAACATTCGGGACAATTGCTTCCACAAATGGTACCCAAACTAGGGGACCAGAAGCACTTGCTTCTGACTCCGGTTTATCAGCTGTGGAGGAATTCAGCATGACTTGTAGAACATCACTTGCTCCATTATTGAAAATATTAACCACAGTACCTACTGGTTCAGCAGTTTCCTGAAAGAATAGAAGAATCATCCATCAGGGCAAATAAGAACAAAATCCTATGTTCTGACCCCAAGAAATACAGTCTAATGTCTAACACCGGAAGAAAAAATAAGAAAAATGTAACAGAGCCACTAGGCCACCTGGCCTCAACTAAGTTTAGAGCACTATTTTGTTGATACAGTTTAGTGTTGAAGAATCTACAACTACTAAACACAGCACCAAGACAACCATGTCTGCTGCTAGCCTGCCAAAATGTCAAATGTGGTCTGTCTCAACTGTTAGTAACGCTCAAACCTACACTATTCACTAAAGGTGGTTGGCATTAGCATTTAGCCCTAAGGTGTTAAAAGCACACTAGCAAATATTTTGGAAACAATCTAATAAAATCATTGGCAAGTTTCGTTTTCTAAGCTTTAAAAACATAATGGCAAGGTAGTACAACCTTATGGATAACTCTCATGCCAACAAGATCATTAGAGTAAAACTCGCCTTCCTCCAATTCAGGTTTATCTTCCTCACTTACAAGTATTGTCGATCCAATGAGTAGCTGAGCCTGAGAAAAAAGAGAACAAGACATTACAGATGTACGCATAGTAAGACTAAAGAGTCAGCCACACCATTTTTGGAATATATCCCTTCAATACACTCTAACACAGTTTAAGCCGCGGTTAGAATGGGTGAGCAAGGTCTGAAACCTGACACAATTGAATAGCCTATTGTGACATATATTTCCAAAACAAAACCTTCAATCTACAACTACTACCACATTGACCAGTTAACTTTTCCAAGGGAAGGATATCTTGTTTGCTTTGAGCTTGAAACCACAGACATTGACTTTCCATTTCAATTTTCTTTTCAGCACATCAAGCGACATACCAAAGAATTTAACAACACTTCAAATTAAGGCCAATCCAAGCCCATGGTGGGCAACTAATTCTGCCTGTAAATTGAACGGAATGTAAGGCAAAGCAAACAGGTAGTATAAGTAACTCCCTTTGGCTTACCTGGTCTACCGTGTTAATTGTTTTAAATTTAACAGTCCAACTCTTCTTTCCTGGATGTCCTCTTCCTTGTAATAGCTCAACTTCTCTAATTGCTTCTCTCCCTAAAACTTGTTGTCGCAACCATCTTCTCCCTGGCTATAAAGAAAAGTAGTTACATTAAGGAAACCCAAAGAACTCAAGAACATAAACTACAATTACAATGTTTAGTATAATGTCTCTAGTTGCAAGAAAGTTGAATTACCTTGGAAAATCGTAATTCAGGAAAATCAGTGCTAGACTTTACCCGAACCTCTCCTTCAAGTCCATGGACACTGGATATGTACCCAATCTCCACAAATCCTGGTTCAGCCTTACTGGTTTCAACAATCTCTTGTGTAGCTGAAAAAGTTTTAGAAGGGAAGAAAACAATCACAAGATTTTCGTTTTGGTTGGTACATGAAAAAATCCTGTAGTACAGAACTACTATAGAGCTTTAACAAACCGAAGGTAAAGTCATCGTCATGAAAACAGCCACAAGTACTTGCCGAGATAGCAGTATACTTTAATTCAAACTCATTGTTAGGACCGCTTGAACAGCTGGAGCAGTCCAAACAATGCTGTATGAGAATAATACATGGTCATCACCAAAAAATAAAAAAACCTTATCCCATATAAAGCATATTACTTTGAAACAGTCCCATCGATACAGATGCACTCAAGCTTGCAGTTCCTTACAATTTGTTGATAAAATGATAGCCAACAAGGTTTATTGACGAATCGATTACACAAAAGACATACTCCCTCCGTCCGGATTTAATAGTCCCTCGTTCAATTCTAACCGGATAACAAATGAGTTATATCTTTAAATTGGTAATGAATTTTATATCCAATATGGATCTTGTTTGATAGATCTCAATTAGTTCTATATAAGACAATATTTTTAAAATTACATAAAACATTATAAATTACAAGATATAATCGTTTGAAAAATGGCACGAATTCCAAAAAAGGACTATTAAATCCGGACGGAGGGAGTATTAAACTAGACCTATCAGAGAATTTTCCCAAGAAGACAAAAAGTAATCCTGATGATTCCTGATGAACTACAACTAGTTTAAGCACAATTTTGAGAAATCGAAGTGGAATAAAATCAGAACAAAACCTCATTAAGGTAAGGAACTCAAAACTAGTGTCTAAATTAACTCTTAAAAACATCTGAGACCTAATAGAGTTGAGAATTCACCATAACATTTCTATCTAATCTCATAGAACTTTACAGTCAGTCAAACTGATGTCTACCTATCCAACCAACAACCAAAGTCTTATGTGCAAACAAGAATAAATGCTTCTCATAGAATACCCAAAACTCATTAATTGATCTTTCCCACCAAAAAAAAACCCTACAAACTTTACTTGAGTTAGGTGAATGTTATTGCAGATCGATATTAGCTCCAAGGATTACTGAAATAGGAAAATTGCAGAACCAAACCACAATTCCATTGCTGAAGCCAAGACAAATTAAAATAAGAAGTTAAATTTACAAAAGCTGAAACACTTATTCAGCAAGAGAATCCCTACAAAAGCTGAAATATTTAATGTACCATGATAATAAAATCAATTGTTTCCGCAATTTCCATAAGTAAATAAGCTAACCCCAAACAATAGCAATTCAGCCGATTGCTAAAAAACATCAAACAATTCACCAAGAAAATTGAAATATTAGAAGAAACACGGGTGTTGTGATGATAATAGCCTGACTAGTTTGAACCAAAGGTCCGGCGGCGGCAACTGTACACCCCCTGAAATTGCATAAAGTATGCTCCCACCATAGTAGTCAATACCAGCACAACCATAAGTCGTAACTAACACCACAAATAACCAGACTCTAGTTTTACCACTAACTTTGTAACTCTTCTCAGAATGATTAGTAACATAGTAAAATTTCAAAACATAGCCACGAACTCTCATTACTAAGACTTTTCCCTTCCCAAGAGCGATGCAATTATTAGCACCGAGGCCCCTTTTGGACTAAAAGATTTCAATCTTTTTCATCATCTTCTTTCTTAATGTTCATTAGATTCGGGTCAACTTTCTTGATTACTCGTTCGTATAGAAAAGAAGAATCGAACAAGTATAAAACTATAGACCAAAATTGAAAAAAAGATTCACCTCAAGACCAAAAACTTCTACTATTTCGTCCAAACTAAAACCAACATAACTACAAATAAATAACATGAAGCGTCTTTAACAAAATAATAATTTCGTCCAAACTGAACTCCGACTGTGCCATGCTTAGAGTCATATATTTTTTACAGCCAGCCCCAAGCCCGGGTAAAGGAGGAGGCTTGTGTGTTAGGTAGCCTACGAGCAACAGCTAAAAGTCACGTTAGATCTTTATGACATGAATCCTAATACAGTAATACGAAGACCCCAATTTATTGGCACACAAGGCTCGTTTTGGTTTGGTTCGGTAATTTCGTCCGAACTCAACCTTAGTACCACAAGTCAGAAGCCAAATGAAAAGGCAAAAATATAGACCCATCAAATAAAATGCCAATCAAACCATAACCCATCAACGAAACCATCCCAAAGTAATCAGGTAAGCGGGAAATAGTACCAGTACTGTGCAAAGGAGTGATGGTACTCTGGCGAATTTGCCAACAGCACGAGGGCAATCGACAGGAGGAGGCTACGGCCGTAGTGGCGCACCGGTTTTGGAGTGGGGGTGGGAACCGCTGAGAGGTAGAGAGAGAGAGAGAGGGAGAGGGAGAGGGAGAGTTTGAAGAACAGAGTACGGAGGAGCTCTGCATCGTTGGGTCTCTCTACGAGAAGAGAGAACTGGGAGTCTGGGAGTGAGAGCGCGTTCTCTAACTTGGATATTTAACCGAAACATTTGTGTTTAATTTGTCTTTAAAAGGGAAATACCTTTTTTTTTAACAGCAAAGAAAGATTTTTAAAAGGGAAATAATTTTCGCACCCCTCTCTTTACCGATCACAATTCTCTTTTTTGTTTTTAAGTGAGTGAGAATTACCAAAATATTCTTCCGCTTTTCAGTATTTTCCTTTTTTATCCAAATGAAATGTTTTTTTTTTTTTTTGGCATAATGTTAAGGACATTTTGGAAATTTACACACTAAAAACAAAAAGGGACTTGCGAAAATCGCTCCCCCAAAAGAGTCGACTATTTGATTCTAGTGAGTTTTTGTTTGTTATTTCTTTAAAATTCTTAGAAGGAATCATTCGCCCCACCAAGAGAATTTGGAAATGTATTAAAAAATGAATCGGAGCTTAAAAAAAGTTACAACACAAAAGACAAAAATGATAAATGTAGTGATTTTCACACTTCCTTTTTTTCTAACCAAATTCCTTTTACTTTTGATAACTCAAGTATCCCAGCTAGCTTACGCACATCTCGACTAATCGTGGGGAACAATCCCGCCATCCACTTGCGGGGATTACATGGGTAGGCTCCAATTCACATACCATCCTTAGGGATATACTGTAGATTTGTAGTACTCATCAATCTAGATTCTAATTCAGCAGAACACACATCAAAGTACCTCTTATTAAAATTTGTTTTAAACTGCATCATGACTTTCCCAAGTAACATCATTCTGTAATTTCTCTTGCCATGGCAACATGAAAAAGAAAGAAGGAAAGATGCTACTGAACATGGTCATTAGTACTGGTTCAAATCCCTTGCAAATTCAACAAACTGGGATTAGCTCAGCTCATCGCTCTTGCACACTTTCATAGTTAAAGATTGGGGGGTCAATCTTTGTCGAAAAGCAAAGATCGATAGACATATACACTGTTCACCTTGGCCAGTGAACCCCAACATATAGGATTTAATATCTGTAGCTCAACCTCTCAAGAACAGCACATATTTACATACTCATGCTTAAAGTTTTGCCCCAAGAGACCTTACGAATCCGTCAAGATGCTTCTATGCCAAACAATTTACTCAAAACATTTAACTCCAAACACACATACACTGATACGTACATACGTGGATTCAGCTGTTGTGGAGAGAAGTCAGGTTGTTCCGCTTGTGTCCGCCTTTGATCTTCCCATTGGCAGTGAAGTTCTAGTTCTAAGTTCGAGATCAATGACAAAGTAACACTTATCCAGCTCTCTGACATAATGGACATGACCATGCATCATGTCAAGAAGTTTGCGGGAGAGGTTTAGACCGAGTCCCTCTTGTGTAATGCATTGATTTCCTCCCTCAAACATATCTTGAATAAGTCCGGAAGGGATGCCCTCGCCAGGGTGAGTCATTCTAAAGAAGAACAAAGGGAAAAAGTGTTAACAAAACTGCTTATCTCCTACAAAAAATGTAGTACAAATAAAGCCAGAATGGGGAGAAGAAACGCGGACAATGCCAGCTGCTTATAAAGGGCTCTCACCAACTAAAAAGTAAATGATCGGAGTTTCACAAAGTGAAAGAACAAGAAAGCAACAATGAAGGGCGTTGCATCATCATTATGCTGCACAAACATTTCTAAAGAGGAGCCAGAACCTAAACATGTCCCAAGGGAAAGCACAGATACTCAAGGCTCATACAGGTTTGTATTTAGTGGCCACTTACGGGTAACAGTATCTGTAATATGAATTGAAATATAGCATAGAAGACTACTATGGTTTTCGAGAGGTAATTTCCTTCATATGAAAAGTTGATACAAAAAATAAAACCAAATTAACTTCTGTGTCCCTCAACTTCTTGTTCAGGATTTTTGTGAAAATATGACCCATTCTCCAATAACTATAGTCTTTTGTTGACAAAGATAGCAGCATGCTCAATACCTCTTTTTTGTTGACAAAAAAACCACACTTGCACATAAACACGAATTACCAAGGATCTAAGACTCTTAAGATAAACAGTGTCCTCATAAGCTGATTACCGAAAAAGGAGATCATGCTGTGTTAGGATCATGGATTTGTAAAGGCATTTATAGGAGGACATAAAGACTTAAAGAGAAAGGTAAGAAGATAGTAAAGTGAAGAAGCTGACATCCATTCCAATGTGGTAATATAAGGTTAAGGTAGAAGACGTTCTTTTGAAGACGGTTTATATCTGTACTTCCAGCACAGGAAAAGAAAAGAAAAAAAGATAATGACATGAAGAAGATAATCTATTCATTTGATTCACTATCATTTTTCTTTTCCCTTTCTAAATTGCCACATACCACAGTCTACAGTAACATAAGCATCGAGGAAAGAAATCACAGTTGCTAACAAAAACTAGCTGCATATAATCACAGAGATGGAGCTTAATATCTTGTTCCCATTAGATAAAGTCTTTTTCAACTATGTTACATGGACTTGGTACAGGTGTCGGGGGTGGGTACAAGTATCAGATTCATACAATTTTGATCTCAATGACAAGGGATTACATCAAAAATTCAAAATTTTAAGTAGATTTTCTTTTACTTTCCCAGATGAATAGTATTGAGTGTAAGTCATTTCTTGCATAATATAGGAGAGCGATGTAAAGTTCATGGTAAATTGGAATTCCAAAATACGCTTGCTAGGTGAATGTCCTGCTAATTAACTCCGACACGAATCCTATACATTTATTCGAGCGTGGAGCGTTAGACATTAGAGTTTCAGACAATCAAAAGGATCCATGTACCATAGCTTCTTCAGAAACTGAAAATATTTGGCAACCATACCTCAACTGTAAATGAACTTCATTCCCATCTTGGATCAGCTTGAAACCAGGCGAGACCTTGATTTCTACCCAACCATTTGGGGACGGTGCATAATGTGCTATATTAAACAAGAAATCTGACAAGACCTGCTGAAGTCTAACTTGGTCGCCAACTAGACATAGAGATTTAATTTCGTCGGGAATCTCATGAACTAGTTGTAAAGTCTTCTCCTTCAAAAGAATCATAACTTGGCTAAAAACTGCATCTATAACATTTCCAAACAGAAACTCCTCCATGTTTAGCTCCATGCTACTGCATGAACAAGAGTATATCAAACATATGCTTTAGAAGTCTTATTGCATAGGTTCATATGAGGAAAACTGGAAACTATCTATCCTAAACTAGTGGGATGCTTATATTAGTAATGAAATAAAAAGGATCACAGGGAGGATGAAACTGAGAAGTGGATATTTCATGGTCAATGGCATGATCAACTGCACAAATAGGAATGTCAACAATATAAAGATGGCAAAGGACAGAACCGGATACAAACCTACATAAGGTAAGCTTTAACAATACGGGCTTCCTGGGAATAGCTTGCCGACCTTGAGGCAATTATTCTTCTTGGAATTCCTAACACAGTCCGTCTCCTCTACTTGTAAGATATTACATGAAGTCATGCAAAAACGAATGAAGCTAAAAAGACTAGGCTGCCTTTGACTGTTAATGGTAAGAAAACATGAATGAAGCTATACCAGCAACAACTAACCAATGAGACACATTAAATTGACTCAATTTCAGCCAATACACATTATTGTTTTCTCAATATAGAAAGACATGATTACAAATCACCATAAATATTATTTTTTGTAAAATTTGTATGGAGAAGTCCTCTCCCGTATCATATAAGGGTGACGATGACACGTCTGACATTCTAAATAAATCACTACGATACAGCATAAGCTTATTAACAAATATGGACCTACTTGCATTACAGTGTAAGCAAAGGAAAATGTGCGAATATGATACAACATATTACTTGAAAAAATGCATTGGTGCAAAACTGTAGGCTGAAAGGGAAAAAGGAGAGAAACTTACCCCTCTTCTATACTTCCTAATTCCATATCCCCAATGATTGACATAATTTGTCTTTCGCATGCCTCACTAGTCTCAAGAAATTGCTTCTGATCCTCTGAAGTGGCGGTACTCTCCAGGAGTTTGTGAATGAACCGTATTCCGTTCAGTGGGTTTTTCATCTCTTGCCGAACATAAGCCAACTCTTTGAGTTTGGGAAGGGACTCTCCATTCTCTTGTTTGTTTCCAAGTAACTGCATATCAGCCTCCACAGTTTGCAAGAAGCAGAAACACCCGATTGTATTCCCGGCCTCATTAGTTCTCTTATTTGCCACTAAGAGCACCTCCACGTAATTACCCTTCCTATCAAAAAACCCCAAGGGGAACTTCTCAGAATCATGACCACTAATCACTCGGTATAGAAGAATCATAAATTTAGTGAGCGTATCTTGACTTTTCAGCTGACAAAAATCCCCGAAAATCTCTCCCGGAAGTGTTTTTCCAATAATCTCATGTCTCCCCCAACCAGTTAGCTTTTCCATGGCTGCATTCCATTCAGAACAGCAGGCATTTTCATCTGACGCAAATATCGGTGGAATCAACGGGTTAAGGCTTTGTGTGATTGCTTTATAATCCCCTTGCAAGCGGATGAATTTGTCCATGACAACCTTCTCAGACGTGATGTCTTGACCCACAAAGCACACCCCAACAATTTTGTGTGTGTAATCCCGACTAGTACAGGCATTAACCACAATGTATGAAACTGATTTCTGCTGATGTAACCCAAACTTTCGAAGCTTTAATTCAACATTTTTGTCCTCCTCACCTGGAGTAAATTGGAATAAGTTTAGAAGCCTGATGTTTGTGTGAGTGAATGTGTGTGGGTGTGTGACTCTCTAGGTTACCCTAGACTTCTTGTACAGGCCTTAGGGAGAGCAAAAGTGTTAGACTCCCTAGGTTACCTTAGAAATGATTCATCAACTACATTCTCAATTTTACATGTTTACCATATTTAAAACATTACCAGTCATAATAAGGAAATGGTACTGGGTTGATGTTATGAGAAAAGACGCTTGACGGCGTGAGGCACATGAGACAAACATATGAGAATAACAAATATGTCTTTGCAAGCAACCCCAAAAGTTAAGAATTGAAAGGGCTTGTT
Source organism: Rhododendron griersonianum (assembly GCA_018127125.1). NCBI lineage: Eukaryota > Viridiplantae > Streptophyta > Magnoliopsida > Ericales > Ericaceae > Rhododendron > Rhododendron griersonianum. The sequence goes on from CM030800.1 coordinate 31,583,187, forward strand.
CAACTTGGTTCATGTGCAAACAATACCAATATATACTGCAGCCTGCTTATCCCCTCCCCTCCCCCCGTCCAAAAAATAAAATAAAATAATACTAGTATATTTTACAGCATACTGCAACCTGAAAAGCATACAAAATGTACCACAAAAGAAGAGAGTTATATTTTACAGCTTTTGTCTAGACAATAGTAATCATTGATGTAGAAAATAAAAAAGAGAAGATATGACACGTCTTGCCAAAAGGTAATAGAAAGTCACAGTGATGCACCAATAGAGATTAGGATTTTAAAATTTTCAATATTGCAGTGTTCTTGATCATAATCTAAGAAAAGAATCACCATTGAAAGCTCTGCGCATAAGATTTTCAATGACTCCACGTGAGTCCTCCTGAACAATATCATTAAGCAACGATCTCCCCATAGCTTCACTAGCTTGTAATCCTGTCAATTCTGCAATTTTTGCGTTCCATCCATTGATAAAACCAGCAGAGTCAACACCAAAAATAGGAGCAGAAGCTGTTTCAATCAATCTGACCATTTCACAAGCCACTGAACTAAGTTCATCCAACCCCTGCACCTCGGAATCATGGATTTGGCTATAAATCAGTCCCTTGGGACCACTGTCTTCAATCATTTGGTATGAATCTCTCATTATAAGCTGCAAAGAGTGAATGGCATTGATATCCGAAATCTCCCAAGGCAAACTTCTACTCTTAACCACTTCAAGAAAAGCATTGAATGAAGATCTAGGATGCATCCTTCCACCATCGTCTTTATCCTCCGGATGATGCATAGCTCCACCCCATTTCACTTCCTTAGCCGTGTGGGACCTAAACCAGAATAAAAAATCCTTCGAAGTAATTCTTGTAGTCGCCATTCCACAAACCGCATCGCCAAGTAAAGATGCGCCAGGGTAACCAGCATCTGCCAGACTATCAGTACTCAACCCTGTGGAGTCCCCATGGTTTGTTAGCAACCACTCTGCAATATCTTTGACCTGTGATTTGGTTGGAGTCACACCAAGTAACCAACATTTTCCACCATATAACAATGTAGCCCCATCACACTTCACAAGGTCCATAATACTTGGAGATTGTGTCACGATACCATATGGGGCATCCCTGAGGAGCATGTCACACAATAAGGTTTGCATCCGGAGAACCTTCTTTTCCACTGATTGTGATGCCAATTGAAGCTCCATGTAGAGCTGCAGCCCAAATGCTTGCATTAGGAATTCACAAGCGTAACGAAGAGGAAAAGGAACGTAACGAGGTGACGTATGGTGGCATACCACCAAACCCCATAGCTTCATTGAGTCGTTGTCGTTTATAACGACCGCCAACACCAACGAGGCAACAGACCCCATGTTGGCCATGTACTGCGTGTGACAGCCGTGTGGGGCTCTAAGGGTGGAATTGACCAAGCAAAGAGGTTGCTTTAATTCATCAGTACGAATGACCCTAACTGGACTCGAATGGCAATCACATATCATCCGGACTCGGTTCTGCTTGAACAAAAACCGAGCAGCTTGCGGGATATCTGTCGCCGGATAATGCAACCCTAAATAAGGCTCTAGATCAGACCTCCTAACCTCTGAAATAACCTCACCATGATCATCATCATGAAACTTATACACCATAACTCTATCATATCCAGTGAGTTTCTGCACATTTTCCACCAATGTATCACACAAAACACCAATATCTCCCCCAGGGAGAGATTGCAGCCTATTTATCGCTCTCACCGCGAGTTTCTGCGATTGCACTGCGCCAGCTAGCGACACTGCCGGATCACCCGACCGAGCAGGCTCCAAATCAATCACAATCCCCACGTCAATCCGGTGTAGTATAGCATAGAATGGCTTCTGGGTACTTCTAGAATGGACCCAGATAGGGTTTAGTAGTGAAATTTCCCTAGACCCTACAGCTTTCACCAAAGAAACCCCTGAAGAAGGGCTAAAAAGGGTTCTAGCATCAACCCCAATCAAACCCATTTCCTGATTTGACTCAAACACATTGTTCAAATTCAAACCCAGCAAACTAAAGCAGTTCTCACTGTACCCTATGATCTTAAAACTGGGTTCTTCAATAGCAAGCATACAGCCATGGGGTTGGATGAGCCCACCCCTCTGGATTCTAGAGAGGTAAGCACTGATTTGTTCAGCAGGCACAGTCTCGGGTGCATTCACCACTGATCTTGAGTAGTTGAAGGACTTACCAGAATCAGCTGATCGCTCAAACTCAGCCAACAGCCCTGCATCAGCATTGTACTGGGCTGTGGCTTTGCCCTTTCTGTTAATGTCCTTGTTGCTGGGGTTGTTCATGTTGCTGGCAGCTGATGAGGAGGAGAAGGTGGTGGTTCTTCTCTCTCTTCTTTCTCTCTCCATCTTCATAAGGTTTGTGGGTTTTCCTGTGAATCTGGATACAGTGGAGTACCGTTTATCCGGAACCTAGTACACTTGGTCTTTATCTTGACTGTACTTTTCTTGCTTCAGGAGTGGTTCGAGTTTCTCTTTCATTCGCATGTGGGGTGCGGGTTTTGCCGTTTTCGCTAATTGTAAGGTGGTTGTAAATTCCCAGCCACCAAAATTTTTAGGAACTCAAAGAAAACAAAAATTGCCTGTCAGCAGTTCTTGTGGCTTATATACTTCCACATGGTTCTGCATTAGTCCCATTATTGGAGTAATTATTCAGTGTTCCTGGGACATTGTTACGTGGTGCTCCAAGACCCTTTTCCTATCATACATCGTAGTTGTCCGTACACTTTCTTTTGGGCCGCACAACAATGTGCGGTAAAGAAGAAGCATGGGCCACCACTTTGTGGTACCTCAGGAGCACAGAATAATCTCCTGTTATTGGGTCCAGTTCCTTATACGTCACTCCTTGATTGGATGAAGGATCTTCTCAGTGCTCACTATTTCGAAAGTCACACCGCAAAAATAAATTATAAATGGATATTCTAATGACACTTTTGAGATAATCTGTCCCGATTTGTTTGTTCAATCTCGGATTTTCAATTTATTAAGGAAATCAAATTTAATCCATTGATTTGAAAATTTACATAATCTGAGCTATTGATTTTGAAATTGGACAGTTAATTTAGGACATGTATAAGTAAAAAATGAGACAAACAAATCGGAACGGAGGAAGTAAGTTTTCATGGGGAAACACATTTTATTATAGTTTCCCTTCAGGAGTACTCTTTTGGTACGCTTTCACAAATGTTTACTGGAGTATATATTTTTGAGTAATGCTATTGGGACCTACGGTCCCTGGATCGAAATTGTACCGACGGCCTCGGTCGGCCGTTTCCAGCCACCGGACGGCCGATCCGAGCCGTCCAAAAATTTTAAAGGGTGCTTGATCAAGCACCCTATTTTTCGTGATAGGGTGCTTGATCAAGCACCCTATCAAGCACCCCATTGATTCCCGCGTTGGCCCCCTCGGTTTTTTTTTTTAGAATTTTTGGACGGCTCGGATCGGCCGTCCGGTGGCCAAAGACGGCCGACCGAGGCCGTCGGTACGATTTCGGTCCGGGGACCATCGGTCCTCATATCTTTATCGTATATTTTTGGGACTTCATGTTGGTGTTTTGCAGTGAAGTGTACAATACCGTATTGCGTTCCTTCAAGCCGTTCGATCGTGCATTCGACGGTTCGGATCTCATCTCGGTAATCAACGATCGAGAGCCGTTTATTGTCGGGATGAGATCCGAGCCGTCAGATGCACGATCCGACGGCTCAAATGTGCGTAGCTTAGTGCTGCGCACACCACTGCACATCACCATCTCCCAATTTATATTTTTGAAAGATGCTACATACACTACACTACATAGTTACACTAAAATTTATGTGGGGTTTATTTTGAGTCACACAAAAATTCAGAAAAATATCTATAATTTTAAAGTATTATTTTATGAGGTCTTGTAAAAAATCAGCTCCAACGAATATCGGTAAGTATTATTTCTGGATTTGTAAAGCCGAAATTGCACAGTTGAGTAGTTTCACCCCTATAGATCGAGAAATAATACTTACCGATATTCGTTGGAGCTGATTTTTTACAAAGCCTCATAAAATAATAATAAAAAATTTATGAGTATTTTTCTGAATATTCGTGGGACCCGAAGTGGGCCCCACATAAAATGTATTGTACCAATGTAGTGTACCTATCTTTATTGTATATTTTCACACATTTTACCTTAATATAAGTAGTTTATTTTTACTAGTAATTTTTACCACGACCGCTCAGTAGTGGCTCCACCCTTTGCCAAGGATCACTTGAACACCCCAAAAATTTATTTTTCCATAGAATACATGTAATATTTTTAGTTTAAGCTTAGTTTAGCCCTTCTTGAATATCCTACCCAAATATATATGAACACCTTACCCAAATACTCCCTCCGTTCCAAATTAATAGTCCGGTTCGGTCTCCAATGCAACTTTTAAATTGTTAATATCTTTCAATCTATAATGTATTTAAAGATTTTAAAAACTTTGTATAATAGAACTAATTGAGATCTATCATATGAGATCCATATTGCACATAAAATTGATTATAGATTGAAAGATATTAACAATTTAAAAAATGCATTGGAGACCGAACCGGACTATTAATTTGGAACGGAGGGAGTATATCTGAACATACCATCCAAAAATCAGGTCGCAAATCAATCCAAGTAATAGAATATTTTTTTTTGTATGTATAGTATTGATTTCCATCACTACCACCACTACATATCGTCACCACCACTCTTACTACTACCACGATCATCACCACCAATACTGTCACTACCAAAGTCGGCCATAAGCTAAAATTCGAGATGCGGCCGCTTTAAGCCCTCAAAAATTTACATATGTTAGATGCCTCTCCTACTTTGGTTCTCCTTATAATAGTTCAACAAAAAAGAGCTCCCTCTTTGATCTTCACTTTAGGTTTCCGAAAAATTAGAGCCGGCTCTGGCCCCAACCACCTCCATCTCTCCACAATCTTTTACCGTTAGTTACAATCACCCACCTCTTTTACCACGACGACTGCACCAGCGCTCACCATCGTATCACCAGCACCACCATGAGTGGATGTATTTTGCTCATCCCCTTAGCTACTGTTAGCCCGGATTTTAGTTTATCCAATGTGCATCTCTACATTTCATTGCGGTTGTCTTCTTTGTATTGAAAGGTTCCATCACCCCTGTACAAAATTTTTTGATCACCGCAGAAACATAGCATATATATATACACACACTCCGGATCCCTTGAGAGATCCCGAATGGCTGGTTGGTGCGGGACGTGTTTTTCAGTTGTTGGATTGTGTTTTGAATGGTCGGGATTCGCAGATAGTTTGTTCATGCGAACAGATAGTTTGTTCGCGCGAACAAACTATCCGCGAATCCCGACCATTCAAAACACAATCCAACGGCTGAGAAACAGGTCCCGCACCAAAGCCCAAATCCGGGATCCCTGACTGGATCCGGACTATATATATCTTCTATATAATAAAACAGAGCAGGCTTTTGTCTACTCATACAAACATGAGCACCCCTCCAGCCGTTGGATCGCAAATTCAATAGGTTACTATCGTTGGATTGAAAAACCTATTACGATCATTGTATTTTTCTCCATCGTGCTTCCTCTCTCCGCCGTGTTTCCTGTCTTCCTCCAAAGTTACTCTCCCGCTCTCTCCCTCCCTCGCTCTCCTCTTCCTCTCTCTCTCTCTCTCTCTCTCTCTCTCCCACTCCTCTCTCCTGTTCGCTCCTGTTGCCACACCAGCGACCACCCTCCAGCCGTTGTCAACGCCATTTCCACACCATTTCGAAACAGGTAAACCACTCATTTTTTCCCTAATAATCTTCCCTATTTTTTGATGTTACTCTGATAAAAATCTGTTTGCACTAATTTCCGAAAAATCTGTTTTGCCCACGATTGAAAGAGGTAAACCATTCATTCTCGCCCTAATAATCTTCCTTATTTTTTGACGTTACTTTGATCCTAATAAAAATCTGTTTACCCTCTTTACTGCATTTAATAAAAATCTGTTTACCCTCTTTGCTTTCCAACTGTAATTGGAAAATTTGGCTTAAAAAACATAATGCTTCAGTGGCTTCCACGTGTTCGATGGAATGCTTCAATCAGGTTCTTATTCTTCCCTCGATTGCTTTCCAAGTATTTGATAAAATCTCCAACTGTAATTGGAAAATTTGGCTTAAAAAACATAATGCTTCAGTGGCTTCCACGTGTTCGATGGAATGCTTCAATTAGGATCCCAGTATAGTTTAACAGAAGGGAGGAGGAGTCTTAATATCGAGCTTCTAGATACTAGAAGATCTTTGTCAAAATATCTAAATTTGTTAGAGCACATGTATAAATCTAGAATTTTCTATATAGAAATATTTTGTAAGAAATATCTTCAGACTAGAATAATCCATATAGTAGTATAAATATTAAATAGAGGTGAGTTTAGTCATTTTTGTACCAAGTCAAAAACATTTGAATTCTATTGTAATACAAGTACCCCTCCCTCCATCATTGTCTTAAACATTTCTTCATCTTCCAAATACTAAAAACCTCCTCTTCTTCCAACACAACAAAAGTACCCCTCCCTCCATCGGTCTTAAACATTTCTTCCTCTTCCAAATAGTAAAAACTAGCGTTTAACCCGTTCTATGCACGGGCAAAACTAACCCGTTCTAACGTTGTGCCCGTTCGATACACGGGACAATTAATAAAAGTAGGTTTGAACGGGCACAATGCTATAACGTGTTAGTTTTACCCGTGTATAGAACGGGTTAAACGCTATATTATACGGTTCAGATCGGTTTGGAACCATAACCGTGAACATGAATCCACAAACCAAACCATATAATGCGGTTTCTAATTTTTTTAAACCATGACCAAACCACACTACTAAAAAACCGAACCAAATCTTTCGGTTTGGATTGGTTTGGACTGGATTCACGGTTTGACGGATTTTTTGCTCACCCCTAATAGAAATTTTGACTCTCACCTCCACTAAAAGCTTCAACATTTCTTAGCAGTCGCCGCTTCGCCTGCTAAAACCAGTGAGCTCCGAGAAAAGACAGCAATGGCGATCATCAAATCAAAGCTACACTTATACCTTCCTCCTCGTTTTCTCTCTCCATTCTCTACCCACACCCTCACCTTCAAATCCCACTTCTCTTCTTCCCCGTCTCCGCAACCACCCCTCCAACACGACCCCGTAAACGACGACGAACCACCCACCACTCCCACCCCTCTCCTCTCCCCGTCAGAAACTCTACTCGCCGAGCAATTTCACTCCCTCATCAAAGACCACCACCGCAAAAAGCCCGACCCAAACCCAAACCCTAGCCCTAACCTCACCATCCTGTCTCTCTCCTTATCCTTCTCCCAAGCCCTGACCCTACCCCTCTCCGACCCCCTCGTCCGCCGCGTGGTCGAGAAATGCGGCGCCGTCCGCCACGGCATCCCCTTCCCCCAGGCCCTAGCTTTCTTCAACTGGGCGACGGCGAACACCGGTTTCCCCATCTCTCCTGAACCCTACAACGAGATGATTGACCTCGCCGGGAAGGTACGCCAATTCGACATCGCTTGGCACTTGATAGATTTGATGAAATCACGTAGCGTGGAAATTGGGATTGAAACTTTCTGTATTCTGATACGGCGGTACGTGAGGGCTGGATTGGCTGTTGAGGCGGTTCACGCATTTAACCGGATGGAGGAGTATGGATGTGAGCCTGATCGGATTGTGTTTTCTGTGGTGATTAGTATTCTTTGCAAGAAGAGAAGGGCTACTGAAGCCCAATCGTTTTTCGATAACTTGAAAGAGAAGTTTGAACCTGATGTGGTTGTTTACAGTAGCTTAGTTCATGGGTGGTGTAGGGCAAGCAACATCTCTGAGGCTGAGAGGGTGTTTTGTGAAATGAAGACGGCTGGGGTTAAGCCGAATGTGTATACTTATAGTACTGTGATTGATGCGTTGTGTAGAAATGGGCAGATTACGCGTGCCCATGATGTTTTCGCGGAGATGATAGATGTTGGGTGTGAACCGAATTCGGTTACTTTTAATAATATGATGAGGGTGCATGTTAAGGCTGGCAGGACTGAGAAGGTCTTGCAAGTGTATAATCAGATGAAGAGGCTTTCTTGTCCAGCTGATACGATTACGTATAATTTTATCATAGAGAGTTATTGTAGAGATGGGAATATAGAAGATGCAGTTAAGATACTCAATACGATGGTCAAGAAAGGGTGTACTCCTAATGTGTATACCTTCAATCCAATCTTTGGGTGTATTTTGAAGACAAAGGATGTGAATGCCGCTCATAGGATGTTTGCCAAGATGAAAGAGTTGAAATGTAAGCCCAACACGGTGACGTATAATATGCTGATGCGGATGTTTGCTGATTCGAAATCAACTGACATGGTTCTCAAGCTTAAGAGAGAAATGGATGATAGTGAAACTGAGCCTAACGTGAATACTTATCGGGTTCTAATTTCTATGTATTGTTCGATGGGGCACTGGAACAATGCTTATAAATACTTCAAAGAGATGATCGAGGAGAAGTGTTTGAAACCGGGTCAATCAGTTTATGAAATGGTTTTGCAAGTGCTGAGGAATGCAGGGCAGATAAAGAAGCATGAGGAATTGGTAGAGAAAATGGTGGATAGGGGATTTGTAACTCGTCCATTGTAGAAGGAGCATGATGTTTTGTAATCTTTAACTCTATCATAGCAAGCATACCGAGTTCTTTCATGGCACTGTGTTATGGTTGCTTAAAAGTTGGGAATTTTGGATTATATCTCAGAGATTCTCAGATTCATGTACAAGTTTTGAAAAAATTATCAAGTTATTAAGTTCAGATCTTAACTGTTGTCAAGAGTGAATGTTATCATTGTATCCTGGAATAATCGTGGTTCTGTTCATATTGTCCGAATGGGAGATTGTCATGGTATCGTAGAAGAATGGAACATGAAGTCTCTGAGGGATGATGTGTAATACCCCGACTTTTGATTATGTTCATAATTTAAGTATGTGTTGAGCTTGATATTAATTATGTGATTTTGGCCTTGTTTTGCTAGTTTATTAGGAAATGGAACATAAGTGGTTATAGGACACTCACACTCGATAACTTTTCTATTAGTCTAGCAAAACAAAATAGGAGCTTCTACGTTCTTCCCTTGTTCTTATCACAAAACGGAGAGAGAGAGAGACCGACTGGAAGAAGAAAGAAGGAGAAGAAAGAAAATTAGGGGAAACCTTGTTTGGCTTGAAATAGAAGATTTAACTTGGTAATTCTTACATCTCCTACTTGAATTCATGTTTTGTATGTTGAATTCCATGCCCTAGTTGATTGATTTCAAGATTAATTGGATTAGAAGCTGGGTTTGATGTGAGGTTGAATGAATTCTCTCTTGAATTTGTGTAGTTTAAGAGCTTAGAACATGAACTACATGGGTTAGAAATCTGCAGGAGTGGAAACCTTGAATCTGTCCTGTTTTTGGGGATTTTTTTTGAGGCAGTTCCTGAGCTCCGAAAATTATGAGATTTTTATTGAGAGTTCCTCTATGAGTCTTTTATCTATGGTAAAAATTTCGGGATCAGATTCAAAGTATTAAATTCTGTAGAAATTCGTAACCTCACAGCACGCAGTTTCGGAACTTTGCTGACTGCTCAGACACGTGTTGCGGAAACGGTCATATTTTTTAGCTCGAGCGATGAAATTGCGATCCGATTTCTGATTTTGAAACTAGACTCATAGACCTAAATAAATGCATAAAGATTGTGTCTTAGTTATTCTTGTGCAAAGTCAGATTTTAAGTTGAAGTTAATAAAATTGCAGATTCTGAAATTATTTATCGAGATTGGTTATCTAACTTCATGTCTTTCACTCTAGGACCTTATGTTCATTTAAAATAGGCTTGTTTGACATCCCCTAATCATGTTTTGTTGCCTAATTGTTTTAGGAAGTTCGGGTGGTTCGTAGAGCCGAGGTGAGTGATTTAATACTTAAATTACATGGTTTGAACTTGTTTTTCTTATCGAGCTTATTTGAACATGTTTTATAAATTGCGTACTCCATGGATAACAATGGAAGGTGGACTTATTTGTGAAATGTTTGCGAATCTATTTAATGGCATTCCCAACGTCCGGTCTTGCTAGGGGACGGCTTAATGGCTAGCAAGGGTGTTTGAGGTTGGTGTGTGTTTTGGGATAATGCATAGACGCCTGGCTTATCCACTACCGGGGACGCCCGGTAGCTTTTGAATTTTGAATAGCGGAATGTGCATTATATTTGGCTTATGAATTTGAGTTCTTTGTTTTGAAATATTATCAATTTATTTAGCATTGTCCATGGAAGGCATGTGAGTAAAGTATTAATCATTCACACGAGCTTTGGCTTATGGATTTTCTTTTCCACCTTTCAGGAAGCGACGCGTAGGGTGGCGTGGTGTTTTACTTTTGGGATGTGTTGTATTTTTTTTGGAAACTTGTGGAAATGAAGTTATGCTTGTAGATGCTTAGCTTGTATATGGTTTGTCAGATTTTGAGTTTATATGTAAGCACAGCTCTGGGAGGTTTACCCTTTTGGTTTGTAAAATATATGTAAGACTTTGGTTTGTTATTAATAAAAGTCGTCTTTTGCTTCCGCTGTTATGTTTTAGCCCCTTTTGATTATCACTTGTTTAGGTGATTTTTGATTTGTGATTTCGGGCATTTGTCATGATTAAGACCTCGAGGGGCTGGTCAGGGTCGTGACATGATGGGTAGACGAAGGAGCTCAAAAGGGGTGCTACTTTTATTACCCCTTGCCAAGCTCAGTTCAACCAAGTCTATATGCTTCTTTCAACATCTATAAAATCGAGGCTGCTGTAGTTCCTTGAAAGATGCGATGGATCTGTTGTGGGCTGGTGCCTTTGAACAATACGATTCCCTTGGGAAGCAGCTACTGGAAGGATGGCAACCACCTGGGCTGTGGAGGCATTCTGGGAAGCTGTCACTCTTAAGGGGGATTTCCAAGCTGTCACTTCTGGTCCAGTTCCATGTGATAATTGAATTCCAATCAACTAGCAAGTGCCATGTTATTTTCGCATGATCTAATTATTACACTACTTATTTCTTTGAATCTAGTATATATATATATAAAAGGACACTATCGGTCCGAAGTACAAACTACAAACCAAAACAACAGACAAAAAACAAAAATACAACAGAAAGAACCAAAAAAGCCGCAAGGAACCAAAAACGTCGGAGCCGGACCCATCGATCACACTCGTGAAGGTGGGTGGAGTGGTCAAGGGAGTGGCCAGGTATGGGAAGAACAACTCCCGAGATAGACCCGCCGCACCAGTTGAGCACATGCCCGCCGCAGGATTCCAGACCGAAGCCGCTGCCGAACGCCGTCACCGTCGCCCGCTGTTGAGCTGGTTCCGAAGACCCAAATCTAGAACCCTAGATCACCCCTGTACAAAATTATGATCTACTCTACTTTGCCATAAGAAATCACGCATAAACAAACTCCCTGCAGAATCCCAAAGTAAATTTGTCACCAAATGTTCTCACCCAGTTTGGCAAAATCTAGATTTCTCTACCCTTCAAAGAGAATGAACAAAGCCAGTCACCAAGGCATGAACCCAGATCATCACTACTAATTGGCACTCCACGAGCACAGCCAGTTGAGAAAGAAGATCTCATTGAGGCTACCACTTCCCTATGGGCTTATCACTAGACACAGACTAACTAACAGTCAACAAGCTCAAAGGGCTCTCTTTATTTCTGTCCTAGAGAAGGTACAAATTGGGGAATGACCGCATTTCCACCGTTTGGACAAAAAAGAAAGGGTAGGGAGCTACCCAAGTAAACTATGTGCAGGAGAAGAAGAGTAGAATTCTCCAACCTATCTGGAGCTGAAGTACTGTTCCGCATGTGAAGATTGATAGTTGAATTCTCTGTTGAAAATGGAATGCTCTCTCTTTATACTACAGCAAGATTATGGGAGGATAATTTCATTACATTTCCCAACTCCGAAAACTGGCAACTACCTATCATGCATACAGAACCTCGTCGGCATCTGAATTGGCTTCCAAATGCATCTAAAATCTGCTAAATATGACTATCTTAAGGCAGATTTTTGAGTTTCCATTGAATTTGAATTACTGCTTCTAGTTAGGAAACAATAAGAACTTCAACGACATGTCAAAGACAGATAATAGCAGAAACAAACATCTGAGACACAACCAAGCCAAAAGCGACATCCCAAAGGAAAGCAACTAATGAAACATAAAAGAACTTAGAAATACGACACTCGATCACGTTAACAATCGAGTCTCATGCAAGGCCAAAAAAGCTAGACCAAGTCTGAATCAAAACATAGAAACCCACCCAGAATGTTCACCCTACAAGCACTTCAAAACTAGTCCATACTGTACACGCTCAAGCTGTGAAAAGTACACCTACTAGAGCTTTACTGTTCGGCATGTAAGATTGACAATAGGATTCCCACAAAAGAAGCTCGTCGCATGTCCTTTGTCAATTCCAGACCTCGTTGCCTTCCCACTAGTCACAACAATGATACAAATGTCCTCCTCTGTGGCGACTTCTCCCGAGGACTCATGGGGATAATAGAAAATCATTTATGGTAATTGCTGCTGGTTATACGGAGATGAGGATGGTCTAGATGCACCTGCACCATGTGGTGTACCTCCATGGGAAGGTTGCAGCAGGTTATGTGGAGAAACAGCAGATCCAGATGCAGCTGGAGGATGCGGTGGTGTTATGCCTTGAGATACTTGCTGGGGATCTAGAGATTCAGAAGCACTTGCACTATGAGGTGAAATAACCTGTTGGACCTACGTGGCAAAAATAAAAATTCAGAGTTCTGAGAGCACATGGTCTAAGCATACATAAAACAACGGTTGATCTCAACTACTGGCAGGTCATGTTCTAATGTGTGTGTGTGTGTGTGTATTGAAGTTAGACAATTGGCACATCAGAAACAAGGTGCTACAAAATAGGACTACCTCTGACCTGCTTTGTTTGTCCATCTTTACTATTTCAGACATCTCAAGAATTCATTTATATTTCCTATTTTATGCTTTCTAGACGATTTTGCAAAAACTGTCTACAGGAACCTATGTCAGATGGCCTTGGATAAGGGTGTAGCTGTGGATACGTGTCCAGCAGTCCAGAGTCATCCATTTCCCACCTCTAGGACACGGGGACACTCCAAAATATTCATGCTTCTTGATATATTCTCCTTTTTTCTTGGATAAATGGTGCTTTCAGTGTGAATTGGGGCATTCCACGGACATATAAAGAGTTTAACGCATGATTATAGCATAGTTAAAATACAAAATGTGCTTGCTAGGAGACTATCCACGAATCTTATACCCTTATCCGAGTGTCGAGTGTTAAAAGGAAGCATTTTAAATGTCTGCTCGTGAAAAATGTTCTCGCTGCTGCAGTTTACACGTTTCTAGAACTCGCAGCATCTCTGATTGAATTCACCGACTGCAGAGAGAGGTGATCAACCTTCCTTTGAAAGAACCTGAGATACCTTTCCCTCCAGAATAAGGATTTAGCAGCTAGTTGGAGCTTGTCTCTGTGTATATTCTCTTAGTTCCTTTTGTTGTGATCTGGGTTTGATGTAGGGCTTAGCTTTGATTGTTTCATTTGCATGATTGTATAGTCCTGTTAGAAGGGAGGATTTTTTCTGTTCTTGTTCCCCTTTGAGATTGTGCGTTTTGAGCTTCTTCAATGGAAATTTACTCATTAAAAAAAACATGAGTACTTTAGACACTAGCCGAGTGCATGAAACATAGATAAGAACTAACTGAGATCTTCTTTGTGGAAATCATTTTGAAAAATTGTTCGCGGAACTATATTATATGTTGATCCAATATAAGGAAAGACAGATGAAATGGACAAACAAATGGGATGGAGGAATTGAAATATCGATTTCCTGAATTTGAATAGAGAAGTAGGTTTTCCAATGACAGCTTTTGATGACTGACGAGTCTGACATCATGTTAGTCTTTAACTATGCAATAAACCACGTTCTATTTCCTAATCCATTGAAGTGCATGTGTAAATTGAAACGATCTTTCACCTGAGATACAAACTGCTGGCCTGGTTCCACCCCAGAATGGCTGCTGCCGAAATGTTGCAATGAAGATTGCTGTAGAGAGGAAATACTGAAGTTAAGACTGCCCTGCTAACTCAGATGATATACTAAAAATCCAACAACCCTAAACTTCTGACAGAGCGAAAGTAAGCAGCCCAGCTGTTTCTTAATTCCGCATGGGTAGTGAATGGGAGAGAAGTTAGGTTCAAGCACTCCATAGTCAAGACTATCCCCTGATGAGGCCTCCACTATACTTCCACGGCGTTGCAAACAATAATGCTTACAACTAGTAAAAAAGAACAAAGCAAGGAAAAGAAGATGACACAGAACATTGCAAAATTTGATATGGCAATCCAGCTCTATAACTACTTTTAAAACCTGCTGAAGAGATAAGGGAACATCAGAGGAGAGGGAGAAAAATAAGAAACAGATGGTAGCCGTTAAAATTATTGTTTTGTACAACGCTGAGTTGAAATTCAAAACAATCGTTACATAATCAGGTCATTGAAGAAAGTACACCATACGGCAGTTGGAAATTGAGATGGTTCGGGCCTCTTCATGCTTGCATTATTTCTTCACAAAATACAATTTCTCAATGCACTTACTCAACACTTAACAAGTAAACAATCAACTCCAAACCCGAAATTCAGATGTTTTCAAACCTCCGTGGGCAGTTGCATCTGAGGAAGACACATGCATCATTTATCTTGGCCAAAATTTAGAAAAACGCACTAGATTTATCTCTAAGAAGTGTATAAACCTCAACACAGAGGAAATGGTTTTGCAATAATGGAAGAGATTTCACGATATATTTGTCTAGTAAAACAGAAAACAGGATTCGACGGTTGAACTTGGTTTCTCCAATTCTTAAGTAAAAAATCATACTACACACTGCATGATTCATTTCTATTGAAAGTTTCAGCTATCCAACTTCCCTCCCAGACACAAGCACAAAATGTAAAACAGCATAACTACATATTCGGAACCAGCACAGTAGAGCTTTCGTTCAGAACCATACGTCCATACCTGATGATAGTAGCTCCCGTTCCATGTTGGAATCTGTGGTGAAGTAATCTGCTGGTGGTGTTGCATTTGTTGGTGCTGCTGATATGCTTGTTGCTGTTGCATCGGATTCTGATCATGCGACTGCATAAACTGATGATAGAACTGCTGCTGCTGCTGCATCAGCTGAGCTTGCTGTCCCTGCAGCTGCGGCAACTGTTGATAGTACAACTGTGCCAGTTGCTGTTGCTGCTGTAAGTAAAGTTGCTGCTGCTGTTGCTGCTGATAGGGTTGTTGAACTTGTTGCTGCTGCACCTGCTGCATAAATTGTTGTTGATATTCATAGTGTTGTTGAGCAATCATGTGCTGCAGCTGCTGGAAATAATTTTCCATCATCTGATTGTACTCTTGAATATAAGCTGTGTTCCCATACTGCCCCCCACTTTGCATAGGAAACTGAGCCATCTGTGCTTGAGGAAGTGATTGGTGTTCGGAAACAAAGCTCTGCTGCTGCAAATTTTGTGGTGGTGACGAATGAGTAGTTGTTGAATTCCTTTGAACAAGTGGATTTTGCGCAGGTAAAGGATGATCAGAATCACCTCCACTGCTAACCATTTGGGCATTAATTTCAGCTGGAGGGCATTGTTTCTGTGGAGAAACTCGCCATTGTTGATTCTGTTGATTTTCTGAATCCCCATGAAACCCAGATCTTGCATCTCCAGATGAATGCTTTAACGTTTCATTTTGGATTTGAGCAGAATCAGAGGATATCGTGCTTCCTGGGCTGACTATACAACGCCTCCCCTTAGCTTTCTGACAAATCTCTGGTCTATTATAGGTCGGAGATTGTTGCTCAGAAGAAGATATTGGTGTTGATTCCCAATATCTCTTCTCCTGAGAATTCAAGTGAAGGGCATCTAAAGGAAGCGGCTTTGCATGCTGTTTAGGCTCGTGGTCCAGCTCTTGCTCAACCTTAATGGAATCTGTGTATTTCTGTGAGACCTCTGAAAATGAATCAACATTCGCAACTTGATGCACCAAGTCATGAGCAGGTTGAGTTGTGTTTTCTACCAAACCATGAGTTGTGTCCATTGTTTCATAAGCATCTTCTCCAGGTGAATGAAGTAAGCCATGAGTTGGCACTATTGGTCTACATGCATCTTCTACACGAGCTGGCCCCACTGGTTCATTTGCAGCTTCCGATGCCTGATGTACCGAATAAGGAGTTGATTCCATATGTCTACATGCATCATCCCCAGACTGATGTACCACATCATGGGTTGGTTTATTTACTATTGATTCATCTTCCATACACTGTTCTGCAATTTCGGGAGATACCTGTTGTGATCTCTCCTGTGCACTGTTGTTTTCTTCTGGTTGGATCTGACTTGTGAATACCTGGTTGGGGTGTATGGGATGATTTTCAGGCAGCGATACCTTCTGCTCTTGCATCTGCAGCTGGTTAAGTTGGTCCGAAGTATGGCCTCCAGATGGACAACAAGGCTTTACCATCAGTTTGTCCAACAATTGAGTGCCTGAAGTTGGGAGCTTCTTTGAGGAGGTAGTCCTTAGCAAATGTGGGAACAATTTTATGTGCTGATTCCATGCCTTAATAATCTCGTGGACAGTTCCACATTGGTCAACAAACTGCTGCCATGATTGATTAATATTGATTAGGGATAAATTAGAGTTATATTATCCCATAAACAAAATTAACTTTTTTAATGCAAAGAAAAAGGACACAGTTCTGCCACTGCAACTGTCATAGCTGAAACATTCACAGGGGAGGGAAAAAAAAGAAACCAACAAGAATCTCAAGCACAAAGAAAGGACATTTAAAAGAACCTTCATTCCCATGTACGGAACACATACTTTTTTTTGGGTCTCAAAAAGGGAACTGTACTAGTACAGATGGAAAAATAGCAAAAGATAAATTGATGAGAGTGGTGGGGATCGATTACTTCGTACAGGAGGCTTATGAGAATCAGAGTGATCATCAAAACAGAAAATCATGCAGTTCGGGCATTGGTATCAGTCTGATAACTAAACCGGTTAGACTGAAGAATATTTTGAACTGGAGCTCGTACCCTTGTATATCAGGGATATACCAAAATCCAAATGACGGTTATGCACCTCCCCAAGTTCCAAAGACTACAAAGTCTAAGTTACAGAGAGACTAAATGCACATAATGAAATCACTGGAAAGATATGTTACTTTAGTAGGGTAATGCTCAGAAACTGATGCGGTCTTTCCCCAGACTCTGAATGTGACTTTAGTATCGTTGGAAAGACATGTGCCAGGAAACTGATGCTAAGTCCTATCATACAATATGGGAGAGTCAAAAAATGTCATGCGATCAAGGAATACGGAACTGGGTATGCAGTTCAGGGACTGGATGTTAAGTGTAGTTTATGAAATCTCGGCAAAAAAGGTAATAGCTCTAACATTGTAAACTATTTGTGGGACAAATCTGTGTTTTATACAACTTAAAAGTAAAACAAAATGCACTCTGTTCATTTGTAAGCCATTGCGCAACAAATACACATGTAATAACATCATTAACACAATAGTGTCAGAATAGTTGATTGAGAATTACCAGACAAATCCCACACCCTTCCAAGTGTCAAGTGTGTGACATGGGCACTTGAGATTTTATACGTAACATTAGTACTTGATTTGTTTGAAAGATGCAATACAACGTAGCTTGTGATACATATAGCATACATGAAAACACAAATTTATACATACGAATATTTATACACTTCCAATGTGTCCATCGACATGCATAAATACACAACTACGTGTCTTGAGTGCATGCTCACAAAAGAGAAAAAAGAAGTCCAGCCCAAGAACAAGGGTACAAGAACAACCAACAAGTACGCAGTAAAAAAAAGAATAGAATTTTGCCAAAGCCCCTTATTGAAAAGGCTGGCAGCAATTGTTATGCTCTACATAGAAGAGACGCAGATGAAACAGAGAGATGGAAAGCCGAACATCTCGAATAATCTTATCACTTGTTCGATATCTTGATATACATTGTTGGGCCCATTTACAATAGCTTAAGATGTTGGGACAAATTGGTAGCTTAAGCTGCTTAACATAGTTTTTGAGAGGTATTGGCTTCAAGTCTCCGCACTGCATTTGCATTTTAATTCTCCCCTAGTCCCCTTTGCATTATTTGTTCCTCCGTGTATGATGTGTCATCTCCATGTACAAAACTAGCTTGCATGTGAGGGAGAGTGTTGGACAGCTTAAAATACAATTTTTTTTGGCCTATTTCCTAACAACTTTAGCTTTTGGGGCAATTGGTACCATGAATAGCACAACTCCAGCAGTGCGTTGCACAATGCTAAATTCAGGAAAACGTGCCAACAATGAGTTTTGACAATTGGCTTCTGTACATTTCCTATATTGCCCAACTAAAATGACATTATTTCATTTTATTGGTGTTTTGTGTCTTCAATTTAATTTGTAAATGAACAACCTAAAACACTAGATACTAAAATAAGACATCATAGCACAAAGTAGAATCTAAAACACATTCCAAACACACAAATCACTAACGTGATCCATAAAATCATTTGGAAGTGTGTAGTGGGAGAGACCGAAGGCCCATCCGGGGTCCATCTAAACAGGCCCATTCAGATGAAAAGGCCCGTCAACCCAGCAGCTAAGCCCAAACGGCTGAGTTGGCTCCACTAGGCCCGTAGAATTGCGGGCCAGGCGAAGTGTGGGGCCAAGGCATCGCAGATCATATTTGTTGCAGCACGGGCCACGTCGATTGCAAGTGGCATGGCTCGGCCACATCATACCAGCCTAAGTAGCGCTCAGCAATCGTCATGCATGACGTCAAACCGCGAGGCTTTTCTTCGTGACTGCATGTGAGGCACGAGCTAACTTGGAGTCTAAGGCAAGTCTCTCCCTATATAAAGTACAGTCTAAAACCCTAAGGAGGTACACCATTACGATTCATCTTGAGCACTGTACTTTCCTCTCATCCAGTTAAGACTGACTTACCATCGGAGTGCCTTCCGGTCCCCAACGGACGGCTAGGCACTGACAGTGGTTCCACCTTGCAGATTATGGCAAGAAAGGTGCTGCTCCTTCCAGATCCGAACCAGCGGTCCAAAGAGAGGGCCGGATAAACACCACCCCACAAAGTGAATGATGAAGACTAGAGAGGATCAAATCATATTGAGACTTGAGAGAAGCAATGAAATGGGTTGATTAAAATCTTATCACACGTAATTATCAGATGAGAGTTTTAATTAAAAAGTAAAATACAAAGCCAAGGTCAGTACATGTAATTAGATGGCACCTATTCAACGAGGAACAGGAACGCAAAAGGCCACGTAACCAAAACAGTGGCACGGTGAGGGTAGACTTCTATAGATGGAGCCCGCTGCTCCACATGCATAAAAGAAACACCAATGGAACATAAGTTTAATTCGTATTCCAATTGCACATTACACAAGTTCAAAGAGAAATCGTAACCTGCAAGTATAGAACCGATATGTCTTCCCGATCTTTGGCACCCAACCCCTGAGATGCAACTGGCACTGGAGATATAGCATCAGTTATTAAGGATTCCACTACATTGACTTGTCCAACTCCTCCATGCATCATCAAAAAGTATATCAAACCCTATACAATAAACAAACAAGTCATTTTTTCCATTGGAGTTGTTCAGGTGATAAGTGGTGCTTTGCTGCAGTATGGAAGGCCATGGTTTCTTAACTCCCACCGGAATGCAGCAGCAGTAGAATAAAATAAAAAACAAATCAACTATCACACATAGAGAGACTGCGGAATTTTCAATACCAAAATCATCTTAATTCTTAAGATATAGTGAACCTAGATGTGTCGTACATGAATCCATAGCATACAGAACAAGAATACCAGTGCCAAGGTGACCAAATAGACAATTGTTAAATCTAAGCCTTGAAATCCGAAACCTATGTTCAAATTGGAAAACGTGTCAACATTATTTCCTATAACCGCCGCAGAAACCATTTGCAGGTGCTTCTAGACCGACACAAAGTCAACTACTGATTGATTCTTATTGTATGTACATTGTCACCTCTAGGGCCAATCCCATGTGGTACATGTAACAAGGACAAGGATACCTCTAGAAGTAATTTGCAATGAGGCACATGTTGTATGCCATCTATAATCACATCTCTGGCTGCATCTACGCTACCTGTCATCTGTAAACCAATAAAAAGATGTATAAGAGAATCATTAACAACTTGTACAGCGGCAGGGAAATATTGAAGATGGTATGTCTTATGGTTATCAGGAGTTTTATAGTTGGAACCGCATCAAATATAAAAAAGGTGAACGAGGGAGAAAACCTTGACTCTGGACTATCTTTTTCCCTACTGCACTTTCTTTCTTTTTTTTATAAGTATTCCCTACTGCACATTGTCTTCCTCTTCTCTCCGCACTCTTCTCTTTTCTCTATTATACTAGATTTAACATGGTATCAGAGTAACATCTGTGGAGTCTAGAGATTGCTCACAATGTTTTCCATTTTTAAGCAAGGGCAACCTACTGGTAGCACTAGAAAAATTGTCCCAGTTCATGAGATGATTATTTCTTATTTTATTCTAAGAAAAATGTACTAGTTTCCATTTTAAAAAAAGGTGATTGAGCCTGTTCGAAGCTATTGATTGCTTGAAGGGACTTCTGTAGGTGCCGAGTGGAGCTTTAGAGGCATTTTATAGGCTTCTACATCAACCACTGATGTGTTGCTAGCCCAAGGATATGTGGCTGGGTGTTTGTTAAGCTGAGGTAGTTCATAACTATTTTGATGAGTTCTCTCCAAAGGTAGGATGGAGACATGGTGTTTGTTAAGTTAGGGTTTACTTTGTTATGTATTTGTTACTTAGGGGTATATTTGTACTTTTACTCTTGTCAATATAAATGCAAAGTGTGAGAGAGAGAAACCCAATTTTGGTGGCTCTTCTTTTTCCCCAAAGTTCACAGTGTTGGAACTCTTGATGATAACTCTGTGAAAGTATTATCTTGTATCTTAGGCATAGAATCGTATCGTGATAATATCGTAATCATATCTCTTTGTAATCTTCTATTTTGTGATAATATTGTAATCATATCTCTTTGTAATCTTCTATTTTAGGTATAGATTTCTAGGCTTCTCTATTTAAGTTTGTGTTAGCATTGTAACCATTCACTCTCAATATTCAATAATACAGATCAGTTCTCTCTCCTTTTGTCACAAACTCATCTATCCAGATCAGGCTTGATAAGTTGGATACCCTCAGCCACCTCTTGGGCTTGTGAAGGCATGATTCAATTTGGGTCGCGCTTCGCTGAGAGTTCGGGGTTTGACCTGCAATCAGGCCGCAGGGGCCCAGGGGGAAGCACCCCCAAACCTACACAGGGATAATATGGTAATTGGTGATATAAACCCCAGGATACAAATACTTGCTATACGCAACAGCATATGTAACTTGTACTCTTTGTTCATTCACATAATACACTATGCTAGAAATGTTTGACCAACTTTTCTCAAATCTTTGCCAATGGAGGAGTGATCACCACTTGCTCTAATGGGATTATTGGACCACGGAGATCTGCATGTTCAGCTCCAATATGTGCACCTAAAAATTGAACCAATTTCTCAACCTCCCAAGCACACTCTTCTTAGGGTAAAGGTAGGCACACGAAAGTGCATCACTACTGGCCAGTCATGATGTTCTATCCTTTTAGGGTGGGGTCTGGTCACCCTTAGATATTGCTGAACAGAGAGAGACGGTTCTAAAAGAAGCAAGTGTGTTAGATCATGTACAAGGGAAAACCCTAAAAGAGTTGCATCAACAGCACAGAGGAACCATTCATCACCTTACCATTGAGAACATTAATTGGAAGAATATCGAATAAAACTACTACAATAACAAGAAAGAAAACATTACAACCCAAGAAAGTACGCAGTAAACATGTCATAATGCTATGCTAAGAGATGCACATGCGAGGGTTGCTTACCATATACTTAAGATGAGAGAAATGAATGTAGAGAATCGCAACGCTATGCAATTTTTGCCTCTCTGCTGCCATTGCCAGTGCTTTCTCATAAACACTTGAGGCTGCTGTAAAATTTCCCTGACAATGTGTGGTGCAATTTCAATTGAAACTCCTCAGTCCAGATTTCAAAGATATAAACAGTTCATTACATACCAATCGTTTTTCCATATTGGCTTCTTTTACAACTTTTTCCACAAAGTCAGAATTCAACTCTTTATCAGGCAAAAGAAATGCAGCACGTGCACCACACCTGTCCCCTATTTTCTCCTTAAACCGTGAGTTGAAAAGATGGATTGCTGGCACATTCTGCAATGGATGTAAGAGGAAGCCATAATCATGCCAGTCATTTACAAAAAGAACCACAAATGTAGAAATCAACCAACTTTCAATGCAGCACAATCTTCTTGTTTTTTTAACTCTCGCTTAGGAAGCCAAGAACAAAAGAAGAATTAGCACTTTATTCAGCAAATCTGAACTAAGTACCAGAAGCTGTTCAGAGAGAACTCATTACCTTCAAGCCCGAAATTTGTAAGTGCCTTTATGCATAAAATAATACTTCCATGAGACTAAATGAATAGTTATCCAATTAATTCAAGTAGAACACAGGGGAAGTAGTGCTAATAAAGACTCATCATTTACATGTCCAAGAGTGTGCAATTTTTTGCAAATCCTCCAGCAATCATGCATCCAACTGACTTGCATTGAGTAGGTATATCACTATACAAGACATGAAACTCTAGCTGGACATGAAGTACTAATGTCACAGTACTACTGGTCTCCCCATCAGGAAATTGAAAGATAGCTTAAAGGAATTCTGTGAGGGCTGTGGATCCTGGAGTCCCACCACATGTTGGGCGATGTTTTATTTTTCTTGATACAAAAGGTTGCATGAGTATAAGGGACCTTTCAAATTTTGAAGCATGTAGCTGTGACAAGGCGGCTCAATAGATAGAGATGAGGGTGGTTAAAGGGTTCTCCTATCAAGCGCTTCCTTGATTTTGTGATTGCTGGGCTTTAAAGGAAATGAAATGGAGAATAAATTAGCGGGTTGCAACAAAGAGGAGAGGGAGCAGAGAGTGCTGCCACAGATAGGGAGGTAAGATGAGTAAGCAGTTCATGACGAGCGGCTGATGAAGGCAGCTGGGGGAAAGAGAGGGTGGGGGGAGGACAAATATAGTGGCTAGGGGGTGATGTGGGAACCACAGGTGTCGAACAATTCCTAACCATATTGTTAAGTCCAGTCTTTGAAGGGGGGATAGACAAGACAACGGACGCCAATACATGTCGCTGGACGCCCGCTACTTCTTATCTTATAGAAAAAAGATTGTAGGTATCATGCCATTGAAGCCCACAAGTTCTGACAGAATTAATATAATAATCTGAAAAACTGGAATCTTTTGACCAGCAGCACTACTTAAATCCCAACAAAGAACTCACGGACGACCCAAGAACTCCTATTAAAACCATGTCCAACAATTACTGAGATAGCAAAAAGACTGCCAATTCCAATTTCCAACAACACAACAAAAGAAATGTGACTGAAAATATACCAATAAACCACCAGCATTAACAAGATTCAATGTTATCCATATTTTGTTCAAAGAAGTGACAAGCCAAGAGAATTTCTTTAATTTCCCTTATTTTTCTTGACATGATCTGCATCATAAAGGGACCAGCTGTCATTAAGTTTTTCTCTTTTCATTTTTTCTCTTTGCATAGAAGGCAGCATTTAGTTGATTGTGAAGTACGTGTTGAGGTCTGATGAGCGCCTCTTTCACTTTTATTTCATCCATTCAAACAGAAGGGAGAAGTTATATCTTTTGGCATGAAGGTGCAGCAACATTCATGCATACGATTGTGAATTACTACTACTAAACTGGCCCCAGGGAAAAAAAAATCAGTCTTCTGGTCACTGCAATCAACTTTTAGATGAGGCATACTCAGGTGATTCTTTTCCATGGTATCCTCTCCTTTTCATCAAGTTCTCTATCCTGTTTTCTGTTGAATGTATATTATCAATCTTGTGTTCCCCTTTGTTACAACACCCTTCCGCACTTTGTAGTGAGCTTCATTTTCCACCTCAAAGCCCCCGCGCGCGCGCGAGAGAGAGAGAGAGGAGTTGCAATTAGGCACAGAATTTCTATATTTGTTGGTCTCCTTATTTCAATTCACCAACATACTTCCGCAAATTACTTGCCGAAATGCACGTCAATCAGAAGGATGTTTTAACACCCATATACTGCATAATTACAAAAGTGAAAACAACAGAATTTGGTGGCCAAGAATATGCACATATTGGCAAAAGTTTATTGAGTAAAACAAACATATAGGCTAGTAAATAAATCAAACACAATCAACCCACAGCTAATCCATTAAAGATTGCCACAAATCTTTTAAATCGAAGAGAAATAATCAACAGTGAAGCTGATAAGCGAATCCATGGCTTTTAACAAAATATGCACCAGAATAGCTTTAAAGCAGTACCTCACGAGAGGTATCACACAAAATTTGAATTAAAATAATGGCTATATGGTTATATTATACAAGATCAGTATCCAACAAAGAAAATAGAAAGAAAAAAAACATGCAAATGCATTATTTAGTGAATAATGAGCTCCAATTATCACAGTTCTGACCAACCTAAATACAATTCAATTTGTCAGTAATCAGACCAAACGCATTCGGACAATCATCAGGTCACCACAAAACCGAATCATTCTCATTTTGGATCAAACACTAAGCCATTTTAGTTGTAACAAGACTAGCACAAAAAACTTGGAAAGTAGAAACTACCAGACATGACAAGGTACAAGTTACCACCATGTCATCTTATCCTTCTTAAATGTGGGGTGGGTGGCCCACAAGGGACACATACCTTAAGAAATACTTCTGTTGCTCGGTCAAGGGCAAAGTTTGCTAGCTCTCTCCCTCCCTTAGCTTCCATAAATTCAACATAACGCATCCAGAATTCAGGGTAATCAGCGCAGGGGATTAAGCATCTTTCATAAAGCTTTACAGCCTACGAGTGGAAAGAGTTTCAGATATGGAATAGAAATAGGACATAGTGTAGATAAGGACCAGAACAGCAGATTTTCATACCCAATCAAAATCTTCTTGCATCTCAACAAAATCTAGATAGTGATGCCAGTTTTCTAGTTGATTATCATCAAGTGGTATAACATGAAAATAAGGCCTCCGAATGTTTTTCTCAAAGCTACTTATTTTACTTTCTAATTCACAAGCTTCCTGGTAGAACCTCTCCCCAATAGATTTATAGCTCTGCAGAGCTTTATAACCAAGGTAGCCAGTAGAAGGATCCAGCAGGTTGTTAATGACAGAGGAGATTTCATCGGTAAGTGCTGTGAATGCAGCATCATTGAAAGATTCTGACTCTATTTCAGCACTGTGGTTTTCATGCCGTTCCATCTCTGCTTCCAGAATGGCCGCAAACTTTTTAAAACTGAAATAAAGGGATCCAAGGTGTGTAAAAGTTAAAGTCAAAGTCATGACTCATTAGTCTACCAAGCAGATGAAACCGACAATGGAAAAACATGTGTGTTGGTAGTAATATTGTTCAAAGTTCAAACCCTATCCCCTAATGTTCACATCAAATGATCAAGGAAGCCTCAAATTTTAGATCTGCAGAGAGGGGAAGCTACAAGTAGATGGATATAAGCATAACAGAACTCCAATCACATACATAAGCTATAGCCATAACAGAATTAAACAAAAGCATGACAGAGAAAGGGGGGGTGTTTCTTGGTGTTGGTGGTGAGGGAGTGACAGTCAGTGGAGGTTGTTGGCTGATGCAATGTTGGCTTTGGTTGCTGCTTCCGAAAAAATTGGTGGGG
Organism: Rhododendron griersonianum; assembly: GCA_018127125.1. Lineage (NCBI taxonomy): Eukaryota > Viridiplantae > Streptophyta > Magnoliopsida > Ericales > Ericaceae > Rhododendron > Rhododendron griersonianum. The sequence goes on from CM030800.1 coordinate 31,609,196, forward strand.
TTGTCAGTCACTGCCGAGAGTTAGAAAGAGACAAGGCACCGGAAAAGCTTGATGATCCTATCTAATATGACGGTTTTGATTGCTGGGTATGCTATAATGTGACCCACCCTGGTCTTTACATATGTTGATCACGTCATCAGTAAGTGTGTTTGCTACTCGTTCTACTCAGTGGACAGAAGTAGAAAGAGAAAAATAGTGTAATGGCGTAAACCTCTCAACCAATCAAATAGGGAACAATCACAATCAACCCTAGTTACCCTACAGACTAAGATTCATTACGTACCATATGAAACAGCTATAGAACCCTATAATAGATTTCACATATCAATCTTAGGTTGTCTAGACTGTGAATTTGGATCATAACACCTTGTTTGGACTATTCATGATGATATTGCTGATACTTTAGAACTATAGTTTTAGATGGTTATTCTCTAATTTGACCGAAAGCATTACTCTTTGGTGATTGACCATAGCAAGTACAACTACCACTGGCCAAATTCAAGGTTCTTAGACATTGGAAAATATAAGTGTCTAAATGATAGATCCCGATGTAGGCTTGCCGCCATTTCGGCATCTGCCCTCTTGAATTATTTCAGAAGCCATGCTTGAACTTTAGGTTGGAAAAGTGCTTTTTTAGCGACTCCAGAAACATGGCCGATGATGCAAATACATGTTTTGGGCACTGCTTTAATCATCTCATGCTAAGATTAAAACGTAACTACTTCCTCCAGCCACATCTTTTACATGAAGACCTTGAAACACGTGTTTGCCATTATATTTTGCATGTTAAGCACCAAGTGCTCCCCCTTGCCTTAATATCTTCCACATATAGAATTAATGGAAGAAGCTTCAAACTTTACATAAGTCACAAAGTTCAAAAAACAAGTTCTAAGACGTCCGTGTTGGGTAGCAAGTTCTCTATCCTTTTATTTTCCTTATATTTATTCAAGCTAAGAGGATCGGGAAAATTCTTTCTTACCACCAAACTATTATTGGAATAAAAGAGACAAAAGTGTACAGAAACATTACTCATTACAGGAAAGCTACCACAATGCACAGCTGAAAAACCTACATTCATATTTCACCAAAAAAGTGTGAGGCATACTTATCATAATAGCGATGTAATTTTTTCGTAGGAAACTTCAGAGATTGGACATATATCAGGGCAAGTAAGCTCCACTGCTGCTGAGAGAACTCGAACTCAATATATTTATCCCAGAGGGAATGACACAAGTAGTCCTTTCCAACAAAGGACATTGCTCTTTTAAACAATCTGCCAGTTAAGTTTCAAGAAGAATAAGTATTGAGATAAAATAGGAAAGACCAACTACAAAAGTATCATTTTATTTGCAACAGGTGAATGCTGAAAGGAAACATCAAACTATCTCCACATACTTTAACTTCAAATTTTCAAGACAAAACAAATGCACAAAGTCAATTTATATAAGCTGTCAATAAAGTACCATAAGCAGTCTTTCTGTCTCGCTGTTGTTTCTTATGACCTTGGGTTCTGGTTATTCACCTTTACTTATGGCCAATAAATTCGCCTCTCTCATTGTACTTGGACATTCACCAAGTACGCATCTTAAGTAACTCAAGCTCGCCACTACGGGATACAAGTCAATTACCCTCAAAATGCTGTCTGACAACTTGTAAAAACCCAAAAATAAGACAACACCAGAAAATCAAAGGTGCCCCAAAATCTTTTCCCAGATTTTGTACAACAATATGGAGAAAAATCTTTTTCCTAAGTTAATACCAGTAAGATGGTCATTATTCTTCACACATTTTAGCCCTCAACGCATAGTTAAAGAGTTAGATATCAAACTCGACTAGGCCCGCATACATAATAGATACATGTCCAACAAGACATGCCACACAAATATGTCATGCCCTTACTCAAGCATTGAGGTGCAGATCAAATAATTCATTGTGCTACCAATGCATACAACCTGGACAATACATTCAATATTGAAAAACAGCACCAACGTTTGGAGTATTGAAATTACCTACGAATATCGGATGGATCTTCATAAGCCACCATACCAAAGCTACAATACTCAACCCAAACACCAACACAGTATGTTGCACAGCGCACAGCTTGTTCAAAGGTTTCAACAACCTTGTCAATAGTGCATAAGTGTGCTTTGTGAGCAGCAAACTTCCTCCAGTATCCATGGCACAAAGGAAACTCTGACAAAAAGGAATCATACACTAAACAGATCTTCTCTATATCATCCTGCAGCGATTACATACAAGAGTTTGTTTATTCAGTATCCCGATCAACCTGACAACATTAAGAAACTATTAACTTCATAGATAATTGGAGCTAAATGGTAAACAAAACAAATATTGTCAAAGTCCTTGTACTAGCCACATCACTCTTGTAGCCGGCAGCTCAATGGTCAACAGGAATTTTATAAAACGTGATATCATTACAAAATCTAGTCCACATATATGGTACAATGACGAGGGTAGGGCGTCTCCAAATCCTGGAGAATGTCACAATAGAATAAAATCCAGAAGATGCAATCTTACAAGCAATAATGACAACTGTAGTTTGTAAACATCAAATCACTATTTACCAGAACTTCACTCGCAACTATGGAAGGATGAGCTAATGAATTTCGTTGCATATCCAGCCTCATATGTCACTGCTCCTTACGGATATCTCATGGCTCTAATTTCAGCAACTACCTCGTCAGTTTCTCCCAATTACATCACTGACATTCCCTTTGAACAAGGAGGCCACTAAGCGCTAATATTCTGCGGTGGCCAGGCCATGGACTATGCAAAAGAATGAACGCCAGGGGTGGCTGGATTGGAGATGTGGAGAGAACGAACTCAAAGGGAAAGCGAATAACTTTGTTTCAGCCGTCGTGGCAGCAGATAGTTAATGGAATTCAAATGAAGTTCAACACTCCTTTTATAGTAAAAGATACAGGAAGTAGTACTTAATATCAATTCTAATCATTCCAATACAGCAGGGCACCTGTTCAGTTGGTGAGCTTGGCCACAATAATGGCACAATAACCAGGTCTGTCCAGTGACTCCAGTTTCAACTCTCTTAATGTTTCCTTGATGCATGTGCTATGTGGGTGATCGCATGCATTTGAGGGATTAATCTAACCTCCGTGAGAGTAGTAACATGTTTTTATGAACCACCTCCAATATCATAAAAGTTAATTTGCAACTTCTCGAAAAAAATTAATTTGCAACTTTTCAGCAATCTTACCACCACCAATATCATCCAAAACACGTATGCAAAGATGCCCTGAACCATGGAATCTAAGAATCCATTAGTTTTCCTCAAAGGATTGAACCCTACTCATGCTTTAGATGATCAACTAGGAAAAGAAAACTGAAAAGCTATACTAGTTCATAATGTTGGCTAATTTCCTGTGTTGTTTCATAAGGGTTCTCTATTTTCTGTAAATACCTCTCTGTCTATTGGTTAAATTAATCTCTTTCCTGAAAATGCTTGCTTACTCAATTGGTCATGTTATAGCACGTTTTACCACAGTAGGTTGAAGCTCTGTCTGCTTCTATGGGACAACATCCTCAATTTCTGCTTACACCTTCTCCTGTCCCCTAATGGTCCTGTTTTGCTGGACTCCTTCCTTTTGTGATAGTACAGAGAAGTAAATTGCTTGTGCATAACTGATAATTGATGGTCGATGAAATGAAGGATAAAAAAAAGGAATTTTTCAAAGCTGAAACCAAAATGTCCACAATGCTAAGATATGTGCCACTAACAGAGAATGTAACTGTAAGTTTGTGAATATTAATACAAAAGTTATAAAACTAATCACATAAGGAATTGAATACTTACGGGATATATTTTCTCAATCTTAGAGATAATCGAAGTCCAAGTATCAAAGTCTAATGACCCTCTGCGCATCAGTTCCTGAAGTTGTTCATCAAAACCTTGGGAAGATGCCAACAGATTATATCCTACAGAATTTCATAAGGAAGTTGCTAACTTGATTAGAGAATAATAAGTAGCAAAAAGAACAAGTTCTGTTAATAAGACAATATTGTGTGCTGAGTATGATAATCATAAAGCATCAGTGCATAACACACGAACGTACAAAACCACAGTCAAAAGCTATGACGTGTCTTTATACAAATGAAATGAAACGAAATGAAATTAGAGCACAACTGCTTTCTTGAACAGAACTTTAGGTAACTATAAGTTGCATTTTTCACAGCGACATAAGCCATCAACAAAAGCAAAAATCACATCGCACCATTTCCAAAGTTGGGGAAGCAAATTTTAAGATACTAAACTAGAGGGTGGCTGCGGTGGCACCTTGCAAAAAGGACCAAAAAAAAAAAACACTAGAGGGTGGCACTACAGCTCCCCAAAAAAAGCCTTTCATTTTAGAAAGGTCGTGTTATCCTCTACTTTAGTTGCCCTGTCCTATATTAAGCAGAGGCGTAGAGAGGACATACACAAATACAACTCAAATGCATTGACACGCCATATCCAAGACGTAGCAGGCGAGCACACCTCACGGCAATGATGCTGCATGTATTGATATGGCACATAATTTCTTTGTATGAGATACCATACAAAAAGTAGTTTAGTCAGTTCTCCATACATTTTTATGATTTAATCTATATTTGCAAAGTGTTGAACCTTTTGTCACATAATCCTTCAGAAGGACCCACTTTGTGCGCTCTCAATCCTTGTTTGCACTCGCGATCTAAATCTTTGCTCTCATGAATTTTAGTAGTTTAGGATGTTTTTGGAAGCCGCTTTCACGCTCCCGCTCGCACATACACGCACACATTATGTGACTTGGGTTGGAACGAAAGATGTACATAATGCCAACAAACCCATTTACTCGTGTCCTTTACCAAATCAAGGGAGACCATTTTTATTGACTCAATTTCTATTCACCCCAAACATGACACTTGTCATCTTCTATCTAGATTTGCTAGGCTAAATCTATTGATGGTAGAGGAGAAATTTCATCTTCTGAATCTCGGTTAATTGAATCTCCCGCTCTGGATATTATTTCTCGACATTCCGTATATGAGCCTCTTCAAACGGGACTTATTGCTATCGATTCGATGATTCCTATAGGACATGATCAACGAGAATTAATTATTGGGGACATATAGACCGGTAAAACAGTAGTAGGCACGGATACGATTCTCAATCAACAAGGACAAAATGTAATATGTGTTTATGTAGCTATTGGTCAAAAAGCATCTTCTGTGGCTCGGGGGAGGAGAGGTTCCCTTTTTTTAGGCTACTCCCGGGGAATGATCCAGTGGAGACCGTGTGGGGCTGTAGCTCAACGTGGCTACGAACCACGGTGTCGGGGGTTCAAATCCCACCTTGCCCAACATTTCCAAAAGGGAAGGACCTTTCCCTTTCCCTCTTGGGGTAGGATTAGGAAAATCATGATCGGGATAGCGGACCAAAAGCTATGGAACTTGGGTGTGGGTCTTTTGTCGAAATGGAATGGCCTTACCTATGCCATTTACATTCTGCTTAAAAATATAAATGTGGCTATTCCACACAAATTTAAGTTTGTCCCCTAGAATGACTTGTAAGTTGTATCAAATGGAGATCTTACTCACACACTTACTCAAATTTGAGTAAAAGTATGAGTAAGCACCGGAGATGCTCTAACAGACTTAAAATAACTAAACCAAAACTAAAAATATCACACCTCATGGCCATAGTTCGTTGACGCAAGAAACCATAAATCTTCAATTTCTCTTACCTTATAATCTCAAACTAATTAAATGGTATCACGGCCAAGGTTATGAATAAAAAATCCAAGCGAAGGGTCCATATTATCCCTCCACTGACTTGGATAAATCCCACAAGTAGGTCATGGCCTGACATGGTTATCACAGCCAATAATAGATACTAAATCTGTCCCCAAAAAAAAATGCCCCGTCTGCAAAACGAAAACTTGAAAAATAATGCATTTTGCTCAACAAAAAATTCTTTTTTCCTGCAAGTTGATAGATATCGATGAGTACTTTCACTTTATGCAAAAGGGTTTGGAATTTTTTGATGAATGTATATTACTTTCTTAGTTCTCGTCTTGAGGACAGGACAATGGAGGGAGTAACACATAAAGCCCCTGCGTGCCTTAACAATCCAAACTCCACTCACTTATCCTACATATGCGAGCAGAATTCAAGTATGGGTTTGAACTGTGATTTCTTATCAAGCAAATCTCGAGCTAGCATACGATGATTATCAACAGGAGTAAACCTCCATAGACCAACAGAGCAAAACCCGTTTCTGTTATCGTCCTTATATCAAGCATTCAATTCCAGACATACCATGAAACAAAATAGGTGCAAAATCGATTCAGGGTAGGAGAGTTGGGGATTAGGGTTAGAGAGTTCACCCTGAGACTCTTCTTCTCCTTCAGCCGAAAGGCCCTTCGCAGCAGTATACACCTGTACCTCCATTGTTACAAATCAATCCAGCTTTCGCACCAAACAATTGATCGAGGGGTGCTCTTGGAACTCGGAAGCCCCTTTTTTTTCTTTTTTGGGTTATATATATAATAATACTCCAGTAGTTATGATTTTTGTAAAGAAACTTTAATTATTGGTCATAAACCTGTGTGCTCCATTAACTAATATAAGTACTTAATTTTTAATTAAAAAGTGATATATTATGAGAAAATGACATATCTCATCAAACGGAAAAATAAGTACTACTTAAAAATAAAAATCCCAACGGAATGATGTTTTCATCCTATTTGTTTGAATACTTGTGTTTCATTCTTATGTTCAAAAAATTTCCTTTTTTCTTTTTTTTTTGGGTTATAATACTCCAGTAGTTGTGATTTTTTGAAAGAAAACTTTAGTTATTGATCATAAATCCAAAAATGTGTTCCATTAACTAAAATAAGAACTTATTTTTTAATTAAAAGTGATATATATTGTGAGAGAATGACATATCTCATAAAACGAAAAATAAATACTTAAAAAATAAGAATCGGAATGAGGTTTTCATCCTATTTGTTTGAATACTTATGTTTCATTCTTATGTTCAAAAAATTCCAAATAATTATATTATTGCATTATTAATTAATGGCTCAAATTACAACTAACAATGCTACCACATGCAAACACTTACACACTCACTTACAATAAGAATGGGTTCCATACAACTGACACTCGCTCACAATAAGAATGGGTCCCACACAATCGAACATCAGTTGTGTGGGACCTACCCCTATTACGAATAAGTGTGCCTTAGTGTTTGTGTATTTGCATGATTTGTGTATTTACACGTGGTTATATTCCTATTGAATTGCCTCTAATGCATCTCTCTCCAACCTCTCATTATTATGTCCTTATTTATTACCTTGCCTACAAACTATAATATCGTAGCTTTTGGTAATTTTGTTATGTATGTACATGTTAAATTTGTTTGTGATTTTACGATGTGCACAAATTGTGCGTAGATCGCTATTTGGAGCTCACTTCAGAGTTCCACATGAATAATCCAAGTTGGTCATTATTTTAAAATACATTTTTGAGTGGTTAGCTAAACAACTAGCTCAATCGAATATTTGAGCTAAATAGTGAATGATAATTTACAAGATTTGGTCAAGCATTTATAATTATCCGATTAAATTGATTTTCTTACGGAGTCACTCGAAAAAATATTTCAAATCTAATGAACAACTCAGATTTCGTATGAGACTCCAAAGTTAGACTCACTTGCGTTATGCGCATAATTTGTTCACAATAAATCTGTGCGCATGTCTTCAGAATATTTGTTACCTTTGTTTGACTCAAAATCCAAAAGTTAAGAAAAGATTCCCAAAATTCCACCTCACTTTTTGAGTCTTGACTTAAACTTAACCAAATTGATTACTCAAATTTTGCGACGTTTTCTCACTCAAATTATTATCAAGTATTTAATACTAAAAAAAATTGGGCAATCTTTTTCACATTCCTAATTTTGATATATGCACTTCATTTTTTATTTTTTAATGAATCTTCTATATGTAATTTCTCATGAAAAATAAGAAAGGGAGTGTGAAAATAAAATTAAAAAATATGTGAAAATCAACTTCCAAACTTTTTACTTCGGTTTTGTTGGTAACTTTAGGGGGGAAAAAGGAAGGGAAACATGTTTTTTCTTGCTTGGTTTGACAAAGTTGGAAGAAAAGTACACTTCCATCAATACTTTTTTGAAAATTTTGTTTTCTTTTTTATTTCGTTTCTGTTTCTCAAATTCTAAACCGACAGTAAAATTAATGTTCAAATTCAGATTTACTTTATAGTAATACTTTTATTTTATTGGGCAAATTATCAAAACCACCCCAAGTTTTTTTAAAATTATAAATTATCCCCCCACGTTTGGCAAATCACAAAATACTCCATCTCGTAACAAGGGAGGTTGTGATGTAGTCGTTAGGAAGTTCGACGGAATCACATAATATAATCCTAATTACTCGTTAGGAAGTTTGACGGAATCACATCATATAATCCTAATTACGTAGACTTTCAAACCGAGCCTTTTGTCCCATTCACTTGGGGTCGGCTACATAAATCATTTTCCTCCATTGAGCTCTGTCAAGAGCCACTTGTTCACACAAATCCATTATACTCATATCTTTATGCACAACAGCATCTAATGTCAATTTAGGTCTACCCCTCATTTTGTAGCTTGTGAAACAGATGTACGAAAAAAAGCCTTTACAGGCTAAAAAAGGCAAGTTGATCCAGTTGTTTGCATGAGAAATTGATTGTCCCAATCAGAAAGTGACAAGTGGCCATTTGCATTGAACTATACAGAACACGTGTGGATTGAAATGCATGGAATCATGTACTTAAAGGAACGATAACGTTTTGACTAATTCATTATCGTTTTTGTGGGTAAAAGCAGTTATTGCCAGATGTCACTTAAGAAATGAAGAAGGAGAAGCATGTAGTTCGAAACCCAGGGACATAAACGGTGTCATTTTAATACCTTTAACTGCAACGGTTATGCTCATAAAACGTGATCAGGGAAGTTGAGATTTGGGTATGAAACTACCCAGTTCAAACACGATTTAATCAAGGAAAGTGGAGATAATGGGTTAACTGAACCACTATGGAACGGTTGCAAGCAAGAGCTCTGGAGAGAAAGTTTGAATTAAACAACAAGAGTGACTTTGAAGACAGTTTGGCGGGAGATTGGAAGCAGTTAAGAAGACTCAAGAGCTTACTTATAAATAGAAAAAATCATTGAAGGAAAACCCCTTGACAAATCATCAACAAACAACTATGCTATGCTTGGTTTGTTCGCAGGCAGTAAATTAGGACTTAGACTTAGTTCGAAGTAGTTAGGAGTAATTTGTAGAAGTTACGTTTGTAATCTGTTATTGTTCTTTCGAAGTTGGAAAATCATTTGGAAAACAAGTTGTTTTGAGTTTATCAAGGTATCTTGTTTTTCTTTGATTGTTGAATTTCTAGTGAATCGTTGTGATAGTTCAATACTTCAAAGGAAAAATCCTCTTCATTGGGGTAATTGAATCGACAAAACAATCGCTTGATTAAGTTTGATTTTTTATAAGTTAAATTTGAAAAGGATAATTACAAGCTTTTTTCTAGCACGCTCGCACACAATTATAAATTCAAAGTAGCCAAAAATTCCAACAAAATACCATTATAATTAGGATTTGATGAAGTCCTACAAATTCCATCGAATTTTCTAGCGGCTAAATAACAATAATAGAGTAATTTATTACTCCACTAATATGAGATAGAGATGTTTTGCAATTTCTCGAACGTGAAGGGACAATCTGTAAAGTTTAGAAATTTTAGGGGTGATTTTGGTGAAAGTAATTTACCCTAAATTAAAACTACAAATATCCTGACTATAATTATTGGAAACAGGAGAGAGAGAGAGAGAGAAGAGAGAGAGAGAGTCGAGGGTTTTGGTTGGGAAAGTAGAAGAAACGGTGAGGTTCATTCCATAGGTTATCGTCGCCGCGAACTCTGTAGCCGAAAGATACACACAACGAGAGAGAGAGAGAGAGAGAGAGAGAGAGTTGGAGAGAGAGAGATGAGTAGCAGAGGTAGCAGCAATGGCGGCGGCGTGGGGATACAAGCAGCAATCCCGTCGCCGTCGAGGAAGATGGTACAGAGCTTGAGGGAGATTGTCAACTGTCCCGAGCCTGAGATCTACGCCATGCTCAGTGAATGCAATATGGACCCAAACGAGGCTGTTAGCCGCCTTCTCTCTCAAGGTCTTGCCTTAAACCCCCCCCCCCCCCCTCTGTACATATCTCTCTCTATGTACACGTATAGGCCTCGTACAGTTGCAAGGGAAAGAAAGGAAAGCACGAGACCTTCTTTGTTCTTTTGGTTTTAAGAGCAAGAATGTCTGGTGTTCTTATATTTCTTGGGTCTTCTGGCGGCCAGTTTTCAGTTTTCCTTGAAAATCATACTTCAAAAAGCCCAAGATTCTTTTATTTTACTAGTTTACGGTACAGCCAAACTATTGCTTTTTAATTTATTTCATCAAACGTAGTAATTTTTTTTTGGTTTTTTGTGCTTTTTCTTTACTTTACTAAACTAATTCATTGACAATAATATACCCGCACCAATTTATTGACAAGTGAATGGAGCCATATGCATCTACTGTCTATTAATGCGTGTGCCTCTGTAAACGTGATTTGGTTCTTTTATCTAGCTGTGATTTTGGTGATAGTAAGTGCTCAAGTTTAATAATCATGTCTTTTATGCTGTTTCGGTTGAGTAACTTTCTGTTGATTTGTGCTTTCTTAGCTTTTTGTGCTTTCGTAGCTTGAGTTATCCTGAAAAGAATGGTTTTTTAGTTGATTTGGGTTTTATTTGTTTGCTTTAGGATATAAATAATGATAAATTTCAGATTTTGAGAGCGTTAGATGTTGTATGCCATGCCATGGCATTGTGATGTTTTTTAGTAGATAATCTAGTTTCCAAGAAAGAAGTGCTTTTACTTTCGAAGTGGTTAAGCTGGGATAAGAAATATGCAGACTCGAAAGGTTTCTGTATTCAATAGGTTGAAGTGCTTGCACATTGTAGCATGAGAATTAAGTAAGGGAGACATCGTACAAATACTGGAGTGATTCACCGCCTACTCTCATGAGGGCCCCAGACCTCATTTGAGTACGAAGTAATTAATTCATTTGGTATTTTACCATACTGTTCTAAAAGTTCCTTGGTTTTTTCGCTCCTTCCTTTTCGGCCTCATTGTTCACTCACATGATTGATCGCACGTGTCATTTTTTCATTTATCTGTTGCAGCTTGTGTTAGCTTTTTCCTTGTGGCTTGTGTTTACGTGAAAGAAAGCTATGGAGAGATCTCGTATATGATTTTGCTGATTTTAAGCACCTTTCTAATTTGAAGTTTATCCCCTGTATAGATCCTTTTCATGAGGTGAAGAGCAAGCGAGAAAAGAAAAAAGAGGTGCGTGGATTTGGAAACTGCATATAATATCTGACTTGAGTTGTTGGATAGTCAGCTGTCCATTGTTTTAGAAACCATATAATCGTTACCTGTGGTTAATGGGTGATAACATTATGGTCGGGCTCCGACTATGTGAAGTTACAGTGTATTAATTTGTATGATTTTGTTGGTGTACACAGGGTTCTGTTTGTCAATTATTTGGCTTCCTGCTTTTTTCCCCATTGTCATCACAAGATTTTGCATGTTTACATTTGTCACTATGCATGGAGAACACAAATCAATGGGGAAAAGTGATTGAACTTGCAACAATAAAGGAGAATTGTTGAAGTAGATCAGCTCTTGCACTAGTTCTTAGTTCCTGTTTGACATGCATAAGTGAGTATGCAATAACATATAGGCTATAGCCTTGGTTAGTTGGCTAACTTATGGGAGATTTAGTGTAACTAGACATGCTAACTTATGGGGGTCGAATGCGAGGACAACCACTCTATTCAGGTAATGCCTAAGGACTCCTAGCAGACCCATCAATGGGGACCAAACTGGGCCTAGTTCTTATTTTTCTTCTTTCGAAGGATCTTGCAAAAGCTTATTGCAGCTTTGTAAGCTTTAGATTGAATGTGACAGTGCTGATTAAAAATTCACTTATTGTCTATGTTTTCTTGTCGTCTGTCACTGATTCAGAATAAGGATACAACAGAATCCAGGTCTCGTGGCATCAGTAATACTTCAAGTCGTTGGGGTAAGGGTGGCACTGATCGTTATGATGGACGTAGTAGTTCAACCCAATACAATTATTCTGGTATATGGAGAAATTGCAAATTGAACTCGGTTTCATTTTTTGGTTCAGTGGAACATCTTTTTTGATCTTGACATTGGTATCCTTTTTTCAGATTCCGGTGCTTTGCATGGTAGACCTGCAAACAAGAAGGAAAATGGAACCAATAATTACGCAAGCCCTTCATTTGTGTCATCTGCAGTGGCAGGAAATAATACGAGTCAGCAACCTCTGGCCCACAGGCTAGTCTCAAATTTGTTGCTCCGCTTTGTTGTTGTATTCAGCTAAATACTATAAGGTTATTGGTCTTCAAATTGTATCATGCTTGGTTATCCTGCAATTAAAATGGTGCACTGTACAAGTAGCTCTGAAACAGGTTGTGGAAGCCTATGAGTACGATATACAAATGTGCCTGTTAAGAAAGGGTATCTAGCTAGTATCGACTCTTGTTAGTTTTGGAGTAAATCAAACCTACTAGTAAACAGTTGATGAATTAGAAACGCTTGTAGATCATGGCTAAGTTGCATTGGTCTTATTGTCATGTGATGTATCATAATTCAGCTTTTTTTTTCTTTTTCATAAGCAAGCAATTGTATTAGAAAGAAGGCATTGGAAATGCCGCCCCTATACAAGTATCATAATTCAGCTTTTAATCTAAAGCATGCCATCTCTGTGTAATAAATAAGGTGTAAACTGTGTGATATTTTTTGGGTTGATGGTTTCTGTTTGAAGCAACAATCCTTGTTAGGATAGTCCCTTATGGGACACCCAACAGCTTAGTTTGCAATCCCCAATAAAGAGACCGAGTTTGCAAGTCCCATTGACTTATCTTCAAAAGATATTTTGACAAGGATATTCAGCGCTAGTATCTGTGGCTATTGCTTAATGCCTTGTTCTCTTCCCTTTTCAAAAAGCATTTTTCAAAAAATTCTCCCTAGATTCCCCCTACTTCCAACATTTCTCTCTCTATCTCCCTCCACTTATTACCCCTACTATTTTTCAAAAAAAACTTTTCAAATACCAAACCAAACACAGCATAAATAATTTTATCTACCTCCTTGGCTTTGCATTTGAAGACTTTCCTTTGAGGCTATTCTAACGATTGTTTGCAACACCAGGCTTCCATTAATAACTTTGTTTTTTGGATTGTGAAGGATAACAGACTTACAGTAATAGGTTGTGTCAAATTTTGTAAAACACATGCTACAATCAAGGAGAATTGTTCAAGTAGATCAGCTCTTGCACTAGTTGTTCTTAGTTCCTGTTTGACATACATAAGGTAGTATGCTGTATCATATAGCCTTGGTTAGTTGGCTACTTGGTTCTGTTACTCTGGCATGCATGGCTGCATCATACAGGGTATAACTTGTTACCTGGTTCTATCTGCAATTTTTGCAATTTCTTCTCTAATTGCCCTAACGTTGGCTGCACATGGCAGATGTTCCACTGGCGCATCTCATCCCATGACATGCCTAAAAGCTATGACAACATAAATGAATGTATTTTGGTAATATGGTAAAAAGGAAGTTACCGTTTGAATAAATGTTTTCTTAATCTTCCTTCTTATTCTGATACCAATGGTCTAAGAATTTGAGGCTGCCAAAGTTTTCCTTAGTGTAATGTTTTAATGGAACAAGAGGACCAGCAGAAGTAAGAGGGTTAGTACTTAGTGGGACTGTTATCGTACTAAAGGATAGTTTTGACATATTCTTTCATCCAATTGTTGTAGATGCATTTCTCATGCAGGAGCCCCAAAGTGAAAAAGCGCTAAAATAAGTGCTGCCTATGCATTTATAGAATTGATTGGTAGAGCAACAGAGTCTTTAATGCGAACTTTTTACATGTTATAGAAGATATACAGAAGAATTCAGAGTTTCCAACAGATTGCTTGTCGTTTCTTTTCTAAATAAGCATGTTTTCAGCAGATTAGTATCATATGATTACATTCTCTGTGAAGGAGTTGCATGCACTATTATATTAAAAATTTTAAGCCTTTTATCTGAAGCATGGGGTTCAATCTATTTGCCAATCTTCTGACTGCAATGCTTATTCAGTTCTTGGCACTTGTGGTTCTCTCGCAGCAATATTGTAACAACAGAGTATAAAGCATCAACCGTCGGTGCAAGTGATGGTATGTCATCCTTGCCGTCTTCGGGTTATCAACCTTCCTGGTCAGGAGTCCCTGGTCAAGTATCCATGGCTGATATTGTGAAGATGGGTAGGCCACATGGCAAGGCTTCCAGCACAACTAACACTTCTCATTATGGGGTCAATGAACCTCACTCCAATGGCTCTCGTTGCAATTTGCGTTCCTCAGAGGATTATCTATCGGAGCCAGGAGTTGGTAATGGCCAGCATGTTTCTCCTACTGAAGAGTGGCCCTTGGTTGAGCAGCCACCTACTGCTAATGTCCCTCCTGTCTTGGGGGCACCTGTGGCTTCCCAGCTGCATGCTGATGTAACTTATTTTTCATCCAACAGTATTGATCAGCATCCAGAGCCTGACAGAGATGAGTTTGAGGAAGTAGAAGATGGCGATTTTGAAAATTCTAGTGCAATCAGTAGGAAGATAGAGGAGGACAACTCTGGAGGTTCTTCCCTTTTCAATAGGGACATATATGATAATAGGGACATATATGATAACATTGGTTCTTACCAGCCTCTCACAAGTGGTTTTGAACAGCAGGAAGGTAAGATGCTCTACTTCTCGGTCTATGACCTGGAATTTGTTTTTGGAATGTGTAGTTACAGACCAATGCAGAAGGGATTACCATGGGTTTGGTGGTAAGAAAACTCAGCCTACTAACCTCTAGTTGAGGTTTAAGTTTGAGGGCAGCCACTTTGTGCATTTAATGCCAAAGATTATCTGTACCCATTCTACCCCTTCCAGACACCGGTTAATGGATTAAATGGGCACAGCTTATCATTTGTTTTATTGTATACAGACCATTGCACTTCAAATGATGTGTGGAGTACAAGTACAATTTTATTATGAAAAAATTGAAAGTTACACAGCCGCTGGGAATTGTAGCAAGTTGCAAAACACTGAGTTTCTGGGGTTGTTCAGCCTATTCAAGGATTTTTTGTAGAGAATATTACATGTTCTTGGATACACTAAAGTAATACCCTTGAAACCTAATCTAGTAAGTTGAATCACAGTAATCTGGTTCTTTGTAGTATGTGTTTGACTTGTTTTTAATACGTTACAAGCATTTTATTTAAGTAATGAATGTGTGCATATTTTTTGTAAATTTCTTCCTTCGCTGTTGAAAACTTGTAGTTAGAAACATTAAAAGCATGTGTTCACGTATATCTTTCGAGAGTGCGAAGAAATGCATGTTATGTTATAATTGGTTCCCATCAATACATACTAATTGTAGGCACTAAATATACTACTCCGTTCAATAGAAATGTCTTGATTTTTATGATCGTAGGAAATAGACGTTATAGGGAACTAATATATTGGTCCCTTGGAACAAAAATTATGGATCCGGCAATGGTCCAAAGGCAGTATTTTGTTATGTGAGGCGGCTTATTTTGGTTGGGATGTTAATTATGTGAGTTTGGTGAATTTCAAGCGAAAGGGAGTTCAGTAGTTTTTGGCAGACTGGGCAATCAACCCATTTCTTGTCGTACCCGTGTATTTGTTATACAGCCCCAGAGTATGGCAGCTTCTTCTTAATTTCTAGTTTTGCTTCCTCTGAATAGCTGGCAGATTGCACCTTAAATTATCTCCATTTTAGTGATATGCGTGTAAGTATTTTAAACCACTAGTCTAGGTCACTCTGAATTTACTTACTGGTCTTATCATCTTATGGAATCAGTTAGTATTATTTATTTTTTTACTTCTTTTTCCACGGGGTACCCAATTTTCTTTATTTATTTGTACTTTGATGGAATAGGTAGTAACTTACGTTTTTTATTATTCCCTATCCATCTCACTTCTTTTCAGTTGATAACGGTGTCTCAGTATCATCAGTGAGATCAAACATGCAGCAACTAAGTTTACAGGAGGACCTGGGGGCGACGTCTGAAGAAGATACCCCTTCAGTAATAATTCCGAGTCACCTTCAAATCCAAAGTGCAGATTGTTCACACTTGAGCTTTGGTAGCTTTGGATCCGGTCCATTTTCATCTAGGCTGAAGAGTAACAGGGATGACTCATCTGGAGATGTAGATACTCCAGCAGTTGGGCGCTTAGACACAAGGCATATCCTTCTTTGCATTTGTTTGATAGTACCGCCATTTTACTTGCTTCTTGTTTGTTGAAGATCTAATGAAAGCTATTTTGTTGCAGAACTCCTGAGTACTATGGCGATGACTCCCTCAAAACTGCCTCGGATGGAAACTTAGTTCATAGAACTGGAGCAAATGTAGGGATTTATGAGTCACCATCCACTTCACAATCTGACATGTTGAAAACGGAAAACACTGAGGCACCCCAAGAAATTCAATTCTCGTTCCCTTCCTCTTCTTCTGCATACGACTTTGAAAATGGCCAACAGTTGAATGCTCCTTTTCCTCATTCTCAAACTAGACCTCAGATGCAGAATCTTTCTCCATTCCCCAGTGTAATGACCTAGACAACATGAATTTTGGTTCCCTTGGGTTTTTGTAAATGAACTGTTATCATGTGTTTTGTCTTCTGAGTTCATTTTTTATGATGTGTTTTGGTAATAATCTTGCAACTGTCAATATGTATCTCTTGTTGAGCTGCTTTTGCTTTGCTTTCCTTCAATCATCACACTTTATAATTGCGAGCATCATAGAGCCAAGCAATCTTGCCCTGGGTTCAACTTGATGGCTAAGTTCTAGGCGGAATTAGTATGGAATACTTTCATGTTTGAACCTTGAGGCACTGTAGATGATGTGTTTGATTTCAAGCTGCATTTAGATGATTTTTTTGCTGTGCTTCAATTCTTGTAAACAGGCAATGCACGTGGTGTGTTTCATTTCATGCTGCATTTAGATGAATTTTCCTGTGTTTTAATTCTTTAAACGTCAGTAATTTCTTTTGTGCTAACTTTCTTTTGTGATCTGCAAGTAAGATTTGACAAGTTGTGTTAGGTAGCTAGGTAGGGTGATTTTTGTTGTTAGACCTTGTTCAAGAATTAATATCATCTGAATTTTGCTCTCTGACTACATTCATTCTCAATGAAGCATGGCATGTCATGGTTGGCTACAATAAGCTTGTGCTTATTCTTGCCTCCTATGTATGCATCTGTGATAGCCTCCTAACATTGTGGACAGATGGAAACTTCGCATGTAAACTTAGTGCGAAGGTTGAAATGGAAGGTAAAACACATCTAAAATGAAGTGTTCTGGCATGAGTTTCAATTAGATCGGGCAACTTGCATTGACATTATTGCATTTAATTTTAATGTATTGTTAAGTTATATGACCCATTTTGCTGGGAAAAAAAGTTATGTGACCCATTTTTTAGTTCCCTGACAAGTTCTTGTATCTTGATTTGATGGATTTTGTCACTGTCATAGTCATTGACATTATTTAAATCGAGAGTTAGTGGAGTTTTGGTTATTCAAATTTTAAGCTTTTTGTTCTCAATGGTTGGACAATTTTTATCTTCTTGTTCTGAGCTCTCTCTATTATCCCCCTCTCTTTTTATTGATCTTACCAATTTGAAGAATTGAAGATAGGTTTTCTTGGAGGTTCTCTTGAGTTGTATTTTTGTTATTAATTCTCACTTCATCTTTATCTGTTTTTTTTGTGTGTGTTATGGCAGGCATACACAAACTCATTACCAAGCTCTTTATTGGCTGCGAGTGCTGTACCTGCAAGAGATTTGGATCTTACATACTCCCCCTTTCCCATGGCTCAATCATTGAATGCAAAGTACGGCAGCACACCGTCTTCCATCAGCGGTTCAACCATTTCCGTGGCAGAGGTACCCTCCCTCGAATTTCAGCTCTCTGTAGATTGTTTAGCCCATGGATAAACTTAGATATAATTTCTGACTTCCAACTTCAGAATAAAGAAGTACCTTTAAGACAAAAAAAACTGTGCAAGTTATTAAAAACTGCACTTCAACGCTGTTTTACAAAATGGTCCACCATTAAGTTCCTAAGGACTAACTGGATTTGGTTTACGGAAATGGTCCACCATTAAGTCCACTGAGGTTATATCATGTCCTGAATGATTGTCATCATTTTTCCCTATAATTTCCCCTTGATCCATTTAACTGGAACCAAATCAATTCTTCATGTTGATGCAGTCATCATATTTTCTCGTGCATGTGTGAATTGTATGATGTGAAAAATGGTGACTTTGTTCTGACTTCTCGATACCATTTGCTTTAGAACTACATACACGATTTAATTAATTCTGCCTCCCCCCCTCCCCCCGCCCTATTTTGTCCCGTTTCTCATGCATCTTGCAGGCATGAAATGGATTATGGTGATGTGAAAATAAACTTTAGTAAAGAGGAAAATATGCAAGGTTGTTTGGATACACTTACATGCATGAATGCCATGAAATCAAAAAACAAGCTCAGAAAAGGGGTGCCTAGCGCCGACCAGTCGGCTGCCTAATCTGGGCGTTGGACCACCGCCTAGCGCCTTGGCAGGAACTAGTCGGCCTAGGCGTCTGATTTTTAGAACACCTAAAAGAGTAAGATAAATGGGAAAGGAGAAGAAGACAAGAAGAATTTGTGGGGGAGGAGATAGAGGTAACCAAATTTATCTTTGTTATTAGTTATGCCAAAAAGACAATGATAGTATAGAGGATATACTAGGTCACATAACTTATCAAAAAAAAGAAATTCAAAAAAGAAGATATACTAGGTCACATAACACTGGCAGGACACTCCGCTCCCGCTCTCAAATCTTGCTCTAATTAATTTTAGTTAGGGCGTTCTCTGACATAATCACACATGCTGATATTCTTGTATGCCATATTATCCAATAGTGGAAAAAGAGATTAAAGTTAAGTTCTTAGAAAAAACTGAATTCTTTTTTGATTCTCTGAGTGAGAAGTAGATCTCATTGGAGAGTAATTACTACTGCTCCATAAAAGAGGGAATACGACGGCAAATCTCATCATTTATGTTACACGTGGCATCACTATTTGATGGCTCGTCTATCGTTGATAACCACTGAGCAAAGGACGATATGCTGAGTTTCAGAGCATCCCCTATCTAGTGCTTATGCGATGGTGGAGGTGGCAGAAGACAAAAAAATAAGAGCTGGGAATGGTGTAGCAGGGACAGTTAGACAACAATTTCCAATTTCAATGAATTTGGGGCAATTTTCTCAATTTTTTAGAACAATTTTTGTAGTTTGAGACATTAAGTGGGGTCACTTGACCCAACTTGCCCACACATGGCTCCAGGCAAGGCGAGGCATAACATGTGCTTTTTACCAGGCAAGGCATGACACGACATTTGCTTGTCACTGGGCTAGGCAAGGCATGGCGAGATATTCATTTTCCGTGTCGATCCGTTAACTCGAAATGACACGACTCGAACACGACGCAGCACAATGTGGCGGTGCCAACTATATGCCATGATTTGGCTATTGTTAGTTTTTTGTTTGTTGGTTTTGATAAATATGAGATTATGATGGTATTGAAAATGTTTTCATTTATGTTATGGATTAGAAGGTTGTTCATGTATAACGTTGTATGTGAGTATGGGCATTTTAGAGATTTTTAACTAAAGGAGTTAAGACTTGGGAGTGTCAACCTGAGCACTACACGATTTTAAGCAGGTTGGGTTGGAGTCAAGATGTATGAGACGTTTAAGTTAGCAAGTGGGGTTATGACTTAAGAGTTTCAACCTGAGCACAACACGATTTTAAGCAGGTCGAGTTAGTATCAATATGTATGACACGTTTAAGTTAACAAGTGTTTCGAGACGATCCCGAAATGCTGGCAACTCTCATACGAAGAAAGCAGTATTGCTTCCACTGCCCTCTGCGGCTGTGCCCCAATTGTGGATGTTTGACTGCAACTTAAAATATTGGATCTCTCCAAGGCTAGTTGAAGAACTACTTTATAAGGCCAGATAACAGAATGCCTAAGGGAATTTTTTATTTTGCTTTGCTTTGTTTGATAAACAATCCATCGAAATGGAATCAGTTTGAGTTCCTAAAGAAAAGTGTTGCCCTGCTGTCTTGTAGCAAGTGTGGACTTGGACACAGATACCAAAGCATTTGTCCTGGGCCTGTCAGATTGACAAATTCTTTCATTTCATTTTTCTCATTATTTTTTCTTCTTGTTGTAGAAGGAGATGAGAAGAACCCTGGCTTCATGGCAACACCGGACTATCTCTCTATTTATAACTAACTCTACATAACGACGTTACGCAGGTTTTACGAAATGACCTACGTGACGTGTTTGATGGGACCCACGCTTATTCATCTTCTCCGTCCTTCCTAAACTTTCTCACTCTGACAATTTACACATTTCTCTCTCTCTCTCTCTCTCTCTCTCAATGCCATGTTCGTTCCTCTTCCTCATGTCTCTAGACCAGTTCTCGCCCATCTGTATTTTCCTTGGGCTGTCGCTAAATGTGACTGCTCCCAAATTGATGGTTGATATATAGAGATTTTTATTGGGTCGATTGGGGAAGGGTTCTCCGCCAGTACTACATTTGAAATGAGGATGGGTTTGTTGCTTTCAAACGATCGATTTGGAGAAACACAAAAACATAAATATATATATATATATATATATATATATATAGGTATCTGAAAGACATGCACAAGTTCATGCATGGGGTTGAAGACTCAAAACAAAAGTACAAAATAGTCTCACGATTAGAAATTAGTACCAAACAAGATATTCCGAGCCCCACTCATAATTTTCCCGAGAATGAACCCAGTCTGCAAAAGGCAAGAATCAAAAACTAAAAGCTATTTATACATATGTCGTTGTTCCAGTTGATCATCATAGTGATATTGGGTTTGTTTTGCTTGACCAAATTACATTTATGGTGCCTTTAGTTGCGGGTTATAACTAGTTCAGCTATATGTTATGAAGTTATGTGACTTGGCAATATTTTACATACTCTGATTGTAGTATGAATCTTGGACAAATTTCCTTTTACATTCCAATCTTTTTTCCTTCTCATAGTTGTTTTATGTATGATGAATTCATTCATTATGTATTTATTCTTTTGGTACACAAGCAGGCTTTGAAAACAGCTGGCTTTGCTTCAACTCCACAAACAACACAGGCACAGGGCCCTGCTCTTCCCCAACATCTTGCGGCACACCCTTATTCCCAACCTACTCTTCCTCTGGGGCCATTTGCCAACATGATTGGCTATCCTTTCTTGCCTCAGAACTATACGTATGTGCCACCTGGTTTCCAACAAGCATTTGCTGAAAACAGTACATACCATCAGTCTCTGGCAGCAGTGCTTCCACAATATAGAAACAGTATTTCTGTTAGCAGCCTTCCTCAGTCGAATGCTATTGCTTCTGGGTATGGCAGCGTCGGAAATTCAACCAGCATTCCAGGGAACTATTCCGTGAACCTGCCTGCTGCCCCTGGACCCACAAGCATTGGATATGATGATAGTATGAGCTCTCAGTACAAGGACAACAATTATATGCTCTCTCTTCAGCAGGTACCTGTTTTGCATATGTATAAGGATACTAATATACATAAGAAGAAAAACAAGAAAATTTTGGGCACATCTGATCGTTAAACAACGATTACATCTCTACACATGTGCTAGCTTGAAAGGATAGTTGATAGATACAGAAGGTCATCCTTACATTCTACTTTCTGCTAATATACCAAGGACAAGGAGAACACAAAAATTCCGCTCTCTTTTCTTTTTTCTGGTCAATTGGAAATTCATAGATTAAATTAGCTAAACAGAGTCATTATAACGGTACATTAGCATCGAAACTACAGGCTAATACAACACATGAACTAACGTAAACTAACAGAAGATAGCACTTAGGTTCTAAGGTGTCCAACTCCCAAACAGTCGGCGTTCCGCTCTCTTTAAAGCTATGTAATGCTAATGTCTATGCCAAAATTGCCCATTAAATAGTTTTCTTTGTTTCTCAGTTTTCCATTACCTGCTTCAGTTAATAGACCTTTCAATCCATTTTTTTAACTTTTTTGATAAGACCAGTTAAGATCTGGTTTTGGCCGGTCAAAAAAAAAAAAAGAGTTAAGATCTGTTTTGAGATTAGCACACGCATCATGTATGGATTTTCGTAGACAAGTGTTTTGTGTAGTTTTAAATTGTTCTCTGTGTGTGTGTGTGTTTAGTACCCTTTTGGCTCTAGTTATGGGCATTTTTCTAGAATACAGAAAAGAAGCAAAGATTAAGGTGCATGCGATCCTTTCTAATACCACATGTGATTGTTTAAACTTTGAACGGATGGATACTTGACAGACAGACAGACGTGCGTATAAAAAAATTATTTTGTGTGGTCAAGAAATGTTTTGCAAGATTAAGGTGCATGCAATCCTTTCTCATACCACATGTGATTGTTTAAACTTTGAACAGACGGATACTAGACAGAGACAGACGTGTGTATAAAAAAATTATTTTGTGCAGTCAAGAAATGTTTTGCATCCTTTCTATTATTTTCCCCTCTATTTTCCCTTTGTTTCCTTTTTGAAACTCACAATTCTCTAAAGTTTTATCCTTGTCTCCTGTTTTGTGCAGAATGAGAACTCAGGTATGTGGGTTCATGGGTCTGGTTCCAGAACAGTATCCTCTGTTCCAGCCAGTGCATATTATAACTTGCAGGGACAGAATCAGCAACCTTCTGGATATCGGCAAACTCAGCAGGAGCCTTCACAGAATTACGGAGCTCATAGTTATCCAAATTTCTACTATTCCCACTCTGGAATCTCGCTGGACCACCAGCAGCAAAACCCTAGAGATGGGCTCCTCGGCGGCTCCCAAGGCCAACCTTCTAAGCAGTCCCAGCAGATGTGGCAAAACGGCTACTAATCTCGTCACCTCTTGGTTTTTTTAGTAGGGTCTTGTAATGAGTTAGAAAGCGGCCAATCAAGTCGTTCATCCTGTTGGATGACATTGATTTGTGATGTTCTAAACAGAAACTTGAGCGGCTGCTGCCCTGTGCCTAGAGGTTGTATTTTACGTACTTATTACTTGGGTTAGTGTGATGTAGGATCAACTTGTGCTAATTTGGAGTGTTTTCATTTCTCTATGTTATTCAGTTTCCTTTTTCCCTTCCCTCGTAAGTTCTCTAATTTGGAATAGTTACCAAGCACGTTTGATGTTTTGGTGTGTCCTCAACTGTTTTACATCATTTCGAGTTCTAGCTGTGAGCGAGACTAATGTGAAATACCAGCTGCATTGGCAGCATTTCCTGGCTGGTGCTTGAATCTCCAGTAACTCGTTGGAGATTTCTAGGTGGAAGTGTAGAAGTAGATGTTTAGTGCTTGAGTCTTTCAAAATTTTACCGACTCATCTAATCTGGAACACAAGCTAGCAAGTGAGGTGAGTAAAGTATAGTCAGAATGACCATACATTAAATACCGTCAGAAATTCCGTTTGACCAAAAAAAAAAATGTACCTATTTTCTCCTCTATTCCTGTAGATTTGGGTTGATAGTCTTTCTAGAGAGGAAAGGTCTCCCCAATTTCATGCATTTTTGGTATGACCGTCAGCAATCTGTGATGGATTTTGAGCTCCAGCTTTCAATGGCTTCTGAAAAAGCTGACGGTGGTAGATTTTTCGTAGCAACGTAGTGGCGGTGGTGACGGAATTGGTACTTCAACTTGGCGCAGATTTAGCTTTTCTAAAAGAGCTACTTCCTGGCCGGTCCTGTTTGGGTGAAGAATAGCCCACTAGGTCCTGTCCAAAGAGCTCATAGTTCAGTTGGTCCTCTTCATTATTTTGTTGACAAAAATACCCCTCGCAAAAAAGAGGCGATTTGAGAGAGACGATCCAGCCACCACCACCACCACCACCACGACCCCGACGCCGCCGCCACCACCACCACCACAACGCTGCCGCCACCACCACTACTACGTCACCACCACCACCACCACCACCATGCCACCGCCGTCGTCGCCGCCGCCGCCGCCACTCCACCACCCCGCCGCTACCACCACCACAACGCCGTCGCCGCCACCACTACGTCACCACCACCATGCCGCAGCCATCGCCACCACCACTCCACCACCACCACCACCACTACCGCCCCCACCCCCACCGCCACAACGCCACCATAGCCGCCGCCGCCACCACCACAACCACTACCGCCACCACCACAATTAACAGTGTTAATTTTTATCTAAATTAACAGTGTTAAACAGCCACGATTAACAATGCTAATTTTCGTCTAAATTTATATCCCAATTAACATTGTTAATATCAGGATTAACAGTGTTAATTTTCGTCTAAATTCACATCCCAATTAACAGTGTTAATACCCGGATTAACACTGTTAATTGTGGTGGTGGCGGCGGCGGCATGGTGGTGGTGGTCATTGTGGTGGCAGTGATGGTGGTGGCAGCGCTGTGGCGGTGGTGGTGGTGGCGGCGGCGGTGGTGGTGGCGCTGGTTGTGGTGGTGGTAGTGGTGGTGTAGGAGGTTATATGGGTTCATTTGTTTTTTTTAAACGTGGGTAAAAATGTAAAATACACTCCACATGATCTATTAGGAATTGCACTCTATAGAAAAAGGATCTAGTGGGCTATGAAATTGAAAAATAGGACCTGCCCAGAATTAACTCTTTCTAGAACCCGATCTTGAGTGGACTATGTTGGTTTTCCAAAACCCACTCTTGAGTGGACTTTATTGGTTTTTCACTACTGTTGCTGTTTTTATGACTTTTGTTAATTTTTGTTGTGTTTTCTGTTTTTTAGTTATAATTTCTTGTTGTATTTGCATAAGGCTTTTTTGGCCATGCAATCGTTTTTTTGGTTTCAATATAACTGCATTGCCTGTTCCTCAAAAAATACCTGTTAGGCCACTGAGAGTATTTCGTAACACTGACAAGCTTTGTGTTAGCCTAACAATTGAATTTTTTCTCTCACAAGCAGAAAAATAGCCAAGGCAAACAAATTGATACTTATTTCACCCCTAGTTTGAAGGAAATTTTGAAAACAATACTCCTAACACCCATGGTGAGCAGCCAAACCTGCCTGACCCTACTTGACCCTTCGTCTAACAGACGGTTTTGAAGATGCCAACGGTCAGATAGGGCTGTAAAGGTTGGGAAGTCTCTGGTTTCGATCGGGTTACAACTTGACTCTTCATTTGACAGACAATTTTGAACATGCCAACGGTTGGTTAGGGTTGTAAAGGTTGGAAAATCTCTGGTTTCGATCGGGTTATTTTCGAAAGGGTGACACCCGACCCAACCAAGACATGTGTGATTTTGGTCTTATAGCAATACAGTGTAATGATCACCCTAGCTATAATTTTCAAACCTTGAGCGCTGTTGACAGAGCTCCTGTCATGTCCAGTAGGGCCTTTGTGGAGCAACAACAATGATTGAAATCGTTCATTTTGTAGAGAGCTCGTGGAATATGTCATGCATGCAAAAAACTAGCTTGATTAAACATCGATCGATAGGTAAAACCGATAAGGAAAAAATGGGCCACTTAAGTTTCAAATTAAGGTGTGTTTTCACTAAATTAAATGGACTAAAAATCCACAAAAACATGGGCTTTAGTCCATTTAGTTTAGCGAAAACGAACCTTTATTTTTTGTCATCCCATTTTCTTCGTACTAATCTTTACAAACACCATGATACCTAAATCACAATTACATCAGCCCAGGATCAATGCATACACTAAACGAATAGCACTAAATTCTAGTAGTCAGCATGGACTATATGCAGACCAAATTCAAACATTGCATAGATATCTTGAAAACCTTGCCACCCATTTCCATTTCCTCCAATTACCACTCTATATCTCAATTCCATGTCCATATCACTAAGTCTGACATAACAAACTCATGTAAAACATGCAAAAGCTCTTTCATCTCTCTCACCCAAAAAAATCTGATACAACAAATGCAAACTCAAAGTAGGTTCAAACACAATAGGAAGGGAATAAGGATCTAAAAAAGAAGCACACATGTTTTATTATTTCAAACAAGTCTGAATACAAACATCAGGGACTTCTCCTTTTATAGGCATAAGGAGGAGCATCAAGACAAGCATAACTTCTAACCTTAGACAAGCATACATTACAACTTTAGACAAGCATATCTAACAACTATAGACAAGCATATATTCGTTTACATAATCGACAAATAACTTTCCAGGAACTCCAATAGCTTCAGACAGAAGGGTTAATTGAACCCACTATGCTTGTCTAAAGTTGTAAAATATGCTTGTCTAAAGTTGTAAGATATGATTGTCTAAAGTTAGAAGTTATGCTTGTCTTGATGCTCCTCCTTATGCCTATGAAAGGAGAAGCCACTAATGTTTGTATTCAGACTTGTTTGAAATAATAAAACGTGTGCGCTTCTTTCTTAGATCTTTATTCCCTTCCTACTTTGTGTTTGTACCTACTTTGTGTTTGCATTTGTGGTTTCAGGCAGTGCAAAAGACCGATGGAAGACCAATGTGCTTGTAAACAGTAACCAGGATAATGAAAAGTAACATTTGGGAGTTCTTGAGTTGCTTCCACCTCCATTGTTAGTTCAGCCATATCACTTCAGTAAGGATCTCGCAAGATGTTCGCGCGCTGTAGCCAATGCCTGTGTTATAGTCTGTCGATACAAAATTCATAAGTTAAACCAACTGAGAATCGGCTGTGAACAAAAAATTGATAATTGTACTTTTTTAGATATATTTGTTTGGCAGTGTTAAAAACTAAAAAGTAGTAGAATCAAATACCTGCTCAGACAAAGGTGCACCAGAATCCATACTATGGCTTGCAACCTTCTCCGCAATCAGATTTGGATCAGTTTCAAGAAGAATTCTGCATAGGACATCAAGGAGTTAGATGTGAGACGTAAGATAAATAAATGCAGGTGATAATACATATGGTCTCTTCTGGGACAAAGCGGTGTCACAAGCAAGAAAATGATAGCAGAGCCGCATAATACTATCCGGGAATGCGCCTACAAACTGAAGACAACCAGAGTCTGAAGTAAGAAATTACCATCATTCCAAAAGCAAATACGCCATAAATGGCCTAGATATTTTTCAGTAGCATAGCAAACGTGGTCACCCCAGAAAAAAAGGTAAAAAGGCCCAGTCTACAAACGCCATGGTTTCTTCATGTAAATATTCCTATACTTTCAGTCTTTCACCCTCGAGCGAGAACTAAATAAATACCAGGCATACAGGGGAGGCATCGAACAAAACTCCCAGTAAAATGGATGAGCGGATAACACATATGTGAACTACACAAGGAGAATGCTGCATACCCGCCATCCACAACTTCGTCAATGCACAAAAGAATGAGATCTAAGTTCTCAAGTGCCTCCTTCTTGTCAACAGTGCCCCTACAAATAGATACGACAACACAACCAGAGTTGCGCCAGAGTAAAAAATATCAACATCAAAACTGCATCAAGAAACTGAAAAAAGAAGAAGAGAGCATATGATCACTAGATACCTCAGGAGAAGACTGACTGCATCAAAAAACGCCTGAAGGACAGTAGCCAAGATAACCTCATTTTCTTCCTCACCCCCAGTAACAAAAAAGTGTAGGTCTTGAATGAACTTGTAAATGACAACTTTGTTCTCAAACATAGCTATCTCAGCTGCAGATGAAATAGCAGCACGATTAAATACATGTTGAACATTGCCCACCATATATTCTCAAATTTTAAGAACAAAGTAGTACGGAGTAGTAGGGAAAGGCAAGCAGCTGAGAATTAGGCATTAGATGCCTGCACAACAGTGTTAATATCCAACCCCCCTTGGGACGGGTAACCCGGAGATTCTGTGGGATTCGCAATCCCGTGGCATTAGCAATCCTTCCGTTGTAGCCAACACCAAACAAGATTTCTAAAGGCCCCACAGGATTCACAATCCTATACCACACTCCAAAACTGGCGTCAAACAGGGCCTTATTTGATACTTTAGGTGATTCAGATGGTAAATCCTTGGTAAATTGTTCTAACAGCCAGCCTATACATAGCTTTTGTGAACCAAAGGCATGCAGGCTATGCAGCACAGGGTAAAAGTACATCCAGGGACAGAATCACAGATTTTGGTTTCTTTGTGTTATAGTTGTCCACGCATACACATAAGGACAAATTCCATACGTAGGCAGGCATTCCTTATTGCCTAATCAATAAGGCCACCATTTTCATGTCATTTCTGTTTAGTCTTAGATGACATGATTTTATGCAGAACTGATGTTACTATCTCATAAGTGAAACATTTGGGAGAAAAGGACATAAAAAAATTTAGTGTGATTGTCCGATTATACATTCTAGGATTACCTATGAAGTAGAAGGCTAACAAAGTTTCATGGTTTTAGGCACATGTTAATTGTCTTTGTCGCAATGTTCCACTGCTGAATTCATCTATATGGCTCAAATTTCCATCTCAACCTTTTAGAAAGTTTTAACATTATGCTTGTACAATGTCATGCATAAATTAATCCTCTCACAGATAATTGTGCTTTAGCCACACGTCAATTGACAACTGTAGTTATATCGAGAGCCATAATCTCAAGTAAATCATAAGCCCGTATGTAGAAGGAGAGACTTTAGCTGCCATACATATACTCAAACTGATGTGACAAACAACTTAACAACACACACGTGTGCATGAGCATCACGCACGAATCCCCATGGCATGTAACACTGGTTAAAGACGAGATATAATTTGTGACAAGCAGCCTCCACAAAAGAGAAATTCATATTGAACAGTGGCAACTATAGAACAAGTACTGGAAGCACAAACAAAAGATCAAAAGATCTAAAACTGGGCTTTAAAGCAAGAAAGTACCCTCAGTCCGGGCATTTGTCTTTTGTGTCTTGGTAAATACAGTCTTCTCAAAAGCCTCCTTTGCACTGTTTGTTGGCCAGTCATCAGAATAATACTTTACAGCAACACGCTTCCCTTCGGAATCCAGAAGAAGAATGTTTTTCACTTTAGGGCATGTTTCCTATAAACAAGGAGGAAATGATTGTTAAACTTATGAAATTTAAAAGTTCACAACAAATTTGATGAGCAGAAAAAACCAGAATTACCAATAATGGTAAACATCCTAAGAGTTCTAAAAGCATCCGGTCCTAATAGCATAATTCTGAATCCAGACACCTCTTTTCCCATGCGGAAATTAGACAAGAGAAAAGATAAATCGCCAATAATAGTTACAGATCCTTCAACTTTTAAGAATCATATGACAGGCCCTCTCGCTATTAGAAATCCATAACTCTTTTAGCCAACGGGGTTCCGCATATATCAATTAGAAATTCAAAACAAAACCTGTGGTACCCAGAGACGCTAATACCCCAGTGATTTAGGTCACGTCCGGAAAAAAGGTACACCTTTGTTCCAAACCGTGAATTTAGCGATCCAAAGGGATGCCTCCTGTTTTTCCAAAACTCAAATGCAGTAAATGACAAATCTAGAGATAGTGAGAAAGACATAACATTAAAAATTAAAAAATAGTTATTATGCTCCTAGAAATATGTTTTGGATGATTTATTTGAAAATAGTATCTTGCTCTAAGACATTTATCACTTGAAAGAAGCACAACCTAATGTCATAATCTATAGAAACCCACACCTACATGCTACAATTTCGAGCATGTAGCGCACCAGATTCCCAAACTTGTTCCTTGTACGTATAACACTCTGCGTTTCATAAAACATAGATTCAAACAATACTATCCACCAGACAAGAAAGAAACAGTCACTGAAAAGACCTGTGCAGGGGCAGCTGTAGTAAAGTTTTAGAGGGTAAGAATCATTTTTTCCTGTATAATTGGAATTTTCTTTGATATTGTCTACACTGGATCGTTCAAACGAAGCCAGCTGCCAGCATAAATGAAAAATCACTTAAATTTGTGAATGCCGATAAGTTTTCAATCAAAATAAGTATCATTAGTTTATATAATGTTCTGTATACAAAAAAATTTAACACATTTTTGTCACCGCTAATTTAAATCCTGCAGCCGCCCCTAGACCTGTGGGTAGGTGATATGTCTCGAATTCCTTGTTGACATTATCTTTTCAGTTTCACAACACAAATCATATCTTGGCTGTTACAAAAATAGGACGGCGAAGTCACCGTGCATGCTTAAAGAAGGCAACTCGTGCAGTTTCATCACAAACATTGAAATGGATCCAATCACTATGTCAAGAATATAGATCTACATAATAGATACTCTATGTGTCACAATGGGTATGCCCATTTTAGGAGCTTGTACCGGTTTGATAGTAATTGTTTATGTCTTTTATGTTATAAGGTTTTATATAATTTTGAAAGCTTTGTTTAATAAAACTCATGGGGATCTATCAAATAGGATGCATATTGCTTATAAAACTATAAAAAGTATTATTAATTAAAAGATATAACCAATTTGCTATCCAGTTAAAATAAAATAAGGGACAAACAAATTGGGACAGGGGGAGTATCACCTAAGCTATACGGGACGGAGTGTTGGCCTATTAAGAAGCAACAAGTGAGTAAGATGATTGTAGCTAAAATGAGGATCTTGAGGTGGATGTGTGGTAAGACTAGGAGTGATAGAATTAGTAACGAAACTATTCCTGAGACGGTAGGGGTTGTACCTATACATGATATATTGTAGTCCCATATTTTAGAGGAAAATACAAACTAAAGCCCATTGGGTTTTGGATAATACCAAAAATGTGTATTGATATCTGTAAAAAAAATGAATAGATATCCGCCAAAGTGAATTGATATTTGTGAAAGCTATATTGGAGTTCTAACTATTTTGTGTTTTTGTGCATATTATCCTATGCTCAATGGGCTCACGTTAGCCGGACCCCTTAAAAACAAAAGCATCCAATACACCCTAATATTTGCAATCCACAAAGCTATAATCAGATCAAACACATTCAGAACCTGAAAAGCCAATGTACTAAATAACGAAGATCAGTGAGATCAGACAGCAAACTGCAAAATGGATCCAATTACCCCCTGAAAACTACAGATCTGCATTACACATATCACCTAAGCAACATGCTACAATGTCTTCCACCAGGGACACCATTCAAAACAGTCACGTACCAAAAGCATCAACTAAAACCTAAAACTTTGCAATTCACAGTGCTACAAGCACATCAAACATCAATGTCCTAATGAATGATGGTAAAATGATAACCATACAATTAGATCACAAGCATCGCAAAAGGATCCAACTAGTACGCGAAAAATAACTGTAGTTTCCATTTATTCAAACAATTGCATCACTTCATGAGAGTCACATAACCAAAAGCATCTGATAAAATCATATAGTAATTTCTCAATTCAAAATGTTAACGTCAAACATCAATGTGGCATTTAGCAATTAAGCTGTGAACTAGATCGAGATATTTTGGGTCGAAATCGTGATGGAAGAACTGATCTTAGAGAGAGAAACGGAAAATTCGGTAGGAGATTGACCATTGTGAGAGAATCTTCGAAGACCGTGGGGAGATCTTGTTCGACCAGCGAGAGAAAGAACAGCCGAGAAATGAGAGCGTAGAAAATAGAAAAACTAACCCCGAAAATATAGGACTCGTGAATACTAATAAGAAGCGTATTTCAAAAGGGAAAATATATTGACACTCAAAAAAAGTGACAGAGGCAATCCAAAAAATAAAGAAAACTAGAAAAGTGACTTTGAATTTACATTGATTTTGAAGTGTCTGTATTAATTTTTAAAGTATCAATATCATTTTTTGTGGGGCCCACACTAACGATCTGAGATGTTCATTAAATGTAAAATATTTTTTCAGGAGCCTCTGCTAAAAAACAACTCAATCCAATATCTATAAATTCTTAATCCAATCATCTAACTATTCATTATCTTGAAATCAAAATGAAAAATTAGATGATTGGATCGAGCATCTATAAGTATTGGATTGAGGTAATTTTTTTACGTGGGCCCTTGAAAAAATGTTTTGTATTTAATGAACGGCTCGGATCGTTTGTGTGGAACCCGAGATGGGCTCCACAAAAAATCTGTGTAAAATATGTACCTATTTATATGTGTGGGTAACAGCGTTGTATAATTTATCTGTGCTGAAAACTCATATATCTCTCTGTCGGGAGGGGATTTTTCGGTCGTTACATTTAAAACAAGAAAAAAATCACGTAATCTAACGGTCGAAAAATCGCTCAGCACAGAAGCACAAGAATTTTCGGGACAGAGAAGATCGAACCCATTAATGCGATGTTGCAACAGTGCACCCAAAATGTTGTAACTTTTCATGTTTCAATTAACAACATATTATGACTATTATGGTATCCAATAAAGATTATTTATTTTCAAACATCTCCCTTTTCTCTTTCTTGGAATTTTTTTCCCAAATGAGATATAGAGCATTGGGCCGTTAAAGAAAGGAAAAAAAAAAAAAACTTTGGGCTGTGAACCTTGTCCTCAAGAAAGTTTACCCAACGGGCAAAAATGTGGGTAAGTTTGGCACAAATTGGGTAGGCAAGCATGGGCCTAGTTTGGCTAAAATAAGCTCGGTTGCTTACTTTCTTTTTCTTTTTTCAAATTCAAAAATAAGTAAAGAAAGTAGATTTTTTTTTGGCTTTTAATGTCTTTATTCAAAATATTTCGAGTTTCGATTGTAAGTTTATAATTTTTCGATTCCTCTCGTCATAGTGAAATAAAATTTGACATAAAACTAACATATGCGGAAAATATGAATAAAGATATAAAAAAAGAAGACAATTTGGCTAATTTAGCCAAATTAGTCCTTAGTCTAACT
Source organism: Rhododendron griersonianum (assembly GCA_018127125.1). NCBI lineage: Eukaryota > Viridiplantae > Streptophyta > Magnoliopsida > Ericales > Ericaceae > Rhododendron > Rhododendron griersonianum. Next base: position 31,642,242 of record CM030800.1, read on the forward strand.
TTGTTACTATAGTATATTTGTCATAAACTTTCCTTCTTTATTGGAGATGAATCAATAATTCTCAAATACCTATTTAACAACTAACACAAAATATCATATAAAATATTTAAGAACTAACCCATTAATATATGACAATGAAAGTTTCGTGAAAAATAATTGAATAATAAAATTAGACGAAACTTAGGGCTCGTTTGGGAGCTTCGTTATTAAATTTTGCATTCTTGCATTAACGAATTCTAAGTGTTTGGGAGCACAGGGCCGAAATGCATCTCAAACTCACACGGTAGGACACAATTTAAGAATCAGTAATAGAGGGGTTATGAAAAGATCGAGCTACCCCTGGCCTTTTAGGGAATTTGCATCATTGTTTTCACACAGTATAATATCATCATACTATAAATAACCAAGGGCAATGTTAGGGCAGCATGAAAAAAAAAACACTCATAACGTATTTTGATGATTATAATTTCAACTCTATCCTGTTGCAAAATGTATTATGCGCATATCTACCTACAGTTTCATGATCTATATTATAAAACAGTGCGGTTTTTGTCTACTCATACAAACATAAGTATCTCTACAACCGTCGGATCACATTTTCATTAGGTTACAGCCATTGGATTGAATCATTGATTCCAACATGTTTCAAGTCTCACGCCTGTCTATGCGTGTTTCCTCTTCTCTCCGTTCAAAATTTGATGCCTCTCTTCCTCTCTCTTCTCTTCTCTCTTCCTCCATAGTTACGGTCTCTCTCTCTCTCTCTCTCTCTCTCTCTCACAAAACCCACTCCTCAGCGTACAAAGAAACACTTGCATCAATCTCTATACACATCTTCTCCATATCCATGAAATCCATTTAGTTCTTTCTCTCCAGTAAGAATCCCCCATCCTCAATTTCGCACTATACCAAGGTTTTCCGAAATTGGGGATTTGTTGAATTTTTCATACAGAAAAATTATGTGGCCTATGCTGCACTTATTCTACTAATGCAACCAACAGCTTTGCGGGTATTTTTTTCCCCGCTAATGCTGATTTTTTTAATGCTAATGCAAACACTAATTATACAATTTAGTTGTATTGTTGTTGGATATCTGACAAAAAAGTTTCACCCTTTTGATTGATTAGATTGGTTGAATAAATTGATTATTAGGCATGGTAAAATATGGGTTCTTCGTGTCATGGCCTGTGTATAGCCAATTTCTGTACAAAAAACTTTCAGTTTTTCATGTCATGGCCTATTGGTTTATACATTAAAAGTTTTGATATAGATTTTACTCTTTTTTATTGGAAATGATAAACGAAAGGCTGAAGCAATGGCTAAAGATAAACAAAAGGGTACCATCACGGATAAGGGGAAAAAAACACGTCCCTTATGCCATTTTTCAGGTGTCAACAATTTGGTGCACAAATTAGAGATGTGTCCACTCCATCTCACTATTTAAACTATTTACTACCTCGGTTATTTGTTTGGAAATGTTACAAGTCAATAGAGCGAGAATTCTTGGTTATGTTAGCTTAAGGAAACTCTTAATGTTGAGCGAGAATTCTTGGTTTATGTTAGGCTCCGTTCCACTAAATTTTTTATTTTAATGTGACTTGTTGCAACTAATGAAATTACACCGTTTTGATAACATATGTAGTGTTAGACTATTATGTGAATTTGGAATTTCAATCAGCAGATTTTGTTGGGAGGCACATGGGGTGAAATATACACAAACACGGAACTCATCTCATGTGAGTTCGAGTTAAAAATAACTATTGTATCCAATTTTTTTTATAAATAAAAGTGGAATTTGATGCACTTCATTTAGATTGCGTTCAGAATGCGTTACGTTGTTCCTGGACATCCACTAGTCTATTGACATAATCCAAAAAGCTACGACTCACAATTTAAGATAAAAAAAATACAAAATGCCAAAAACCCAAACTGAAAAATTTAGGTGCCGTTCAAGTTTTGGAAAAAAGTAACTTTTGGAAAAAGAAGGTAATTTTAAGCTCAAAAATCACGTATTTACGTAAATAATTTTCCTACCACTATGTATCTTGTTTGATAGATTTCATCGAGATCTTTTATACGGTGCAAAAAAAATTAAAAAATTATTTTTCATTTTCATTATATTTGAGTTTGAAAATTGAAGAAAAAGAAGGGAGAGTGGAACGGGGCCTTAGTAGTTAGTACAATTTACTGTACAATTCAAAATGGAAAAGGCGATTAAAAAAAAAGAAAAGAAAACAAAAACCACAGCCCACAATCTTCTCAAGAATCCAAACAAAGTGCTACGCTGTCTTCATCATCTTTCTTTCGCTGGAAGAAACCCACCGCCCACAGTATCTCTTCTATGATTCGGATGCTCCTTTCTCGCTTTAAAGTACCCTCTCTCTCTCTCTCTCTCTCTCTCTCTCTCACCCGCACACACGAGGACGAGGTAGTTAACTTTGCTTGGATTTCTGTAGGTCCCATTGGTTTCACCGCCTCAAAGCCTCCTCCGGCCTAATGGACGGTACTTCCCTCCCTCGCTCCCTCCGATTCCCAATTTCTTTTTTTTTTTTGTTATTAGTTTTCCGTCAGAAAGTTCTCTTTATTATTTTGTTTGGAGGAAACGACGGCGGTGTACTACCCCGCGTCCTTTTTCATGCTAGACGGGACGTTTCAATTTGACTGTCAATGTCGATTTTGCGAGCCCGGAAGCGCCTGCATGCGGTTTAAATCGCGAGAATTCAACGATTTTCGTGAAATTTAGATTGATTTTAAGGGGGCAAGAAATTGTTGAGAATGCTTTGTGCTTGATAACAACTTTTGTCCATATGACTCTCATGATATCTCTTGGGATCAATGATTCCTTGTTTTATGACAAGTAGGATGGAAGATCAAAGAGTAATGCAAATAACATCAATGTTTAGCTACCGAGTCTGAAACCCAACCTGATATCCATTTTCTGCAACTCTTCACTGTCAGAAAGAATCAATTCGGGACTCGATTCATGATGATTTGCAATTACTAGTTCCAGTTTGTGTCGACTGATGAGTAAAAAAATTTCGTGAATCATGTGATTGCCATTGTCAGGCCTGTACAGAGCGCCATTCTGAGTCAGATATATATATATATTCTAAACGAAAATTTGTTTTGTAACGGGAAAACAAGAATTTGGGAGGATTACTTGTCAAATAACAAAACTATAGAGAGCAAATAAACCTTCATACAAACTATTAGGAATTTTTTTTCCAGTAAATGGTAGTGGATATGATGAACAAGGAGATTCAATGCTCGAAAGATGAGAGAATCCTGGATGGTTGACTGTGGTACCCCGTCTTGCTTCATGTAAAAACTACGGAAAAGTAAGTTTAGTATGTTCTTCAGATACTGCAACCATGTTCCTCATTTTTACATGGGAGGGTCACTCTTGACTTTTTATGTTGAAATTCACACTGTCTCAGCAATTGGAAGAAGAGTGGGTGTGTGAATGAAGCAGTTTTTTCCCGTCGAAGTTACTAATTATATGGCATGTGACGAAAGTTTAATTGAATTTCTATATATGCCCTTTGAGTTAGTGGATCGTAAAGTACAAACTTGTTTGAATTGTATTGAACAAGAATTGTTGGACACTTTTGGAATGGGAAAAAATGAGAAATAGTTTCAAGTGTTACATAATCTTTGAATGTTGGCTATTAGGATGTGCATTGTTGGGTTCTGGAACCAAAAATAGAAAGTAAAGTTTTAGTAGGCCCTTTTAGTGGTCATTCTGAAGTTGCATGAATCTTCAAAACAATTATTTGTGCATTCTGTTGTTTTTATATGACCTTCTATCTATTGGGTTGTTTTAAAAGGCACTTCCTTTTTCTGCATTGATGTGTGAGTACATGGTCTTCAGTGTGTTAAGTTTTAATTTGGACTTGAATTTTGATTGTTGGGAAGGCTCTATCTATTAGTTTTAGAGGAGGGGGCGTGTAGATCGTGTTATTTCTTTCTGTTTCGTTTGAGGAAGTTGTTTATGTTATCTATTTAGATTGCATTAAAGTTGAAGAAGAGTTTGTTTCATTTTGTTTTAATTTAATTTGCTTTTGTTCAGTGGCTTGACCCCTGAGCCCACCACCAACCACCAACTTGTACTTCCACTGTGTTCTATAAGACGTATTTGTGCAGGAGACTCTTTAGGAAGCCAGAATATAAGATGAAATAGTTTCATGTCCCTGGGATGCCAAATTTGCTCTATGGATTTGTCACTATTACATTAGGACTGCTCTGGAGTTGTTTCGTTAACCTAATCATTTACCAATGATAGCACATACCTGTTATTCAATCTGGCAATGGTTTGCAAGGCTTCTGAGAAAGAATGGAGTCTATAGCATCATTAATCGACTAGATAATGTAAGGTCAATATGGCAGTCTTTAAAGTAGTAGGCCTGGTGATGAAGTAAAGTATATGTTTGCAGTGCATGTAGCATATCTGGTACATGATTGGTCTCCAATCTCCTCTCCGCTGATTGTGCAGTCCACAATTATCTGTGGATTTTTTTTAACTGATTAGTGCAATAGTGTTTAATTCCATCACACGTATTCTCATTCACTGCAAGAATCGCATACAAATACACTTTTCCTCTGCTGCAAGCCTGCAATGCCTTTGTATATAGAAGGTTGTGTGAATTTGGTCCGTGATATGTCCTTTGTGGTGACATTGAACATAGGGTCTCGTCATATTGTGTTTTTCTTCTTTTCTTTTAGATCTTATATGGTCCTTTTGATGTAGTGTTTTTTCGTGAGATTCTATTATAAGTTCATTTACATACAGAAGTACTTGGGTTACTCGGATACTTCAGGACCATGTGGGAGTGTCTTCACGTATGAAAACAGTTATTGGGTTTAGAGCCTTTTGTGCTGGCAAAGGTGCGTGTGGATCTCAAACTGTTTGTTTTGGATTCTAGAATTACTTTGAATAATCCTAAAATGATTTCGAGAAGAGAACATTGCAGGAGTTTGTTGAGAGTTGAACCTGAATGCTGGAATAAACTTCCAAAAAGTCCCTGTTATCTATCAGAAGATAAAATTTATTGATGCATTGGACCTAGATTCCTGTTTTTGAGCAATATTAATATCTCGAACACCCCTTGGTTTGAAGACTTGTAAGCACGCTGAGTCCAGCAGATGAACAGGTTATTCTGCCTTGGATAGGCTGTTCCTAGTTTGAGTACACAGAGCGCAGTGGTTTTGGGCTGTCATATCCAATTAATGTTTTCAAGGAGTTCAAATTAAAGCACAATAAAGAATTCCAATATGGGCACAAGTTTTCCTTCATTCTCCCCAGCCCTTGAGTCATAGGGCACATTCCTAGCACCACCTCCAAAAGAGTCTAGCCTTTTAACGGATAATAGCACCATGCCAATTATACTCATGTTGATGTGAAACAGACTCACAGTTTGTTAAACTGTTTTTGTATTGTTGTGAGACAAGCCCATAAATACAAAGGGAAGGGGAAACACAGAATTTGTAGGTTAAGCTTAATAAGGCCTCGTTGTAGCACCATCTCCAGTTGGTCCTACATCCTTTGAACTGGTAATGGCATCATAAATGACGACATACTAGTTGGAGTTCTAGTTGCTCTGTTTTTCCTCGCTCAGTTGTAATGTGGGTTATTGTATTTCTTCAGTTGGTTCACTCTTGCTAAGACTGCCAAAACTTTATTTTGTAATACCAACTTTAACAATCCGTAAAAGTTCTTGTCCTTTTTTTTTGGGGGGGGGGGGGGGTAAATTAGCTTGAAATTAAAAAAGGTTAACCGAATGTATAGCCAACAAGGGGCATATCCCAAGAGGAAAAGAAAAGAAGAAGAAGAAGATTGAAAAAATTGCGATAACCCATGCACAACCTGCATGGAGAGTAGGTAAAGTAAACGAAATAACTAAAGTGGTTGTCCTTTGCTTGGTTTAGGGTCTTTCTTTCTGTTAGACTTATCCCACATCGCTCATCTAAGCCACCCTAGCTTGGTTAATATATTGTAGAGGCTACTCCACCTATTGCCAATTGGTTTTGACTTTTGAGTTGGATGCTTTAACACTTTCCTTAATAACAATGATAAGTGTCTTGTTTTTGCTTTCTAAGATTATAACCTGAGGAGAACAAATAAACTCTCGTAGAACAGTGTCAATTTCGGAAGAGAATAAAAGTTAAGGGCGATAGGCAGATATCACATCGTCAACTCAACCTATAGAGGACTCCTCCAGTCAATAATGCTAATACGTAATGAGTCTTCTTAAAAGCTTTAAAAAAGTGAGTATATTTCGTGCTTGGAAATGATAGTTCCATCCATTGTTACAACTGACAACTGTATCAAATACCAGTTATATTAACATGTAAATGTATCCCTTTATACCACATACCACCCCCTAGCATTTGGCTTTTTGGCACTTTTTTCTTCCCATTTCATTTTCCAGAACAGATGAGGTTGTGTTAGTGCGTCGGGGTTCAATTTAATCAGTTGTCATGAACTAGCTTAAAAAAAAAAAAAAAAATCATTTTGGACATTATCTCATAACTCGGGAATAATAGGAGCTCCTAGGTATCTGCAACGTCGTAGGGATATTCTTTGTCTTGTAAGTGCTATTTCTTTCATTGCTGGGTGCTTTTCTTTTGTCCTTGATGAACGATCCGTTGGTACTGTTTGTTACTCCCTCTATTCCAAAAAGATTGTCTGGGCCGCAACTTGAGAACTTTGAAAATAATGCATTTTTGTCAGAAGAAATTCAAACTTTGTCCCATAAACTTAAAGAATTCATTGATATCCACTAATTGCGGACCTGAGTCACCAGACAACCTTTTTGGAACGGAGGTAGTAATAAGGAGACTTACTCCACTGGCTTCATTGTGCTCAGTAACAGGCGATGGTAATAGTAACTAATTAATTATTTGTATGGAAAATGGAATGTTAACAATGGAAAGAAGAATAAAGAATTTCGCGAGCCTATAAAACTAAGAGTGTAAATGTCAGGAAGCGTATTAGGAACCTTGTATTTTGTTCTCTATTGGTGGTAGTAAGGTACTATGTTCATGGGAAGTATGAGTTGCGTAGCAAGGGAGGAATGGTAGAATATATGACGGTTGAGTTACAGTTGGTGAGATGGGCAAGGACAGTGTGCTCTTTTCGGAACTCTCATTCTCCTTTTAGTGAAGCACTGAAGCTTTAATATTCTTAGAATTTCATCTGTTGAAGTTCCTCTTGCACAATGGGCCATAAACTGGAAGGTATGAGTGGTCTTTGCAGAAAAACAAGACCTGCGTGGCTACTTGCCAAGCTGATAGGTTTTAGAACATTAATATGTTTTGAAACCGTCTTTTGGGGAATTAGGCAATACCTTTGTTAATGTTGCTGCCTATCTAAGTTTCCATGCCTAGCTTCCACTACATTTAGTGATGGTTGTGGAATTGAAAAAATGAAGAAAAAGATAAGGAAAAAGAGAAGAGAGAATTTGCAATTGTAACAACTTGGTTATATGTAATTGGCTCTTTCTTGTGAGCAGTGATGGTGTCAGTAATTTACACCACCACCGGTGGGGGCAACTATTAAACATAACTTCAAGTTAACTATGGTGAGTGGAGTTAGGAACTTATTGAGGTATCTATTATTCATTTTAACATAGTCCCCTATGAGTTTTCATGTATTAAAAGGTTTGCATGATAGTTTGGTTAACACTAGGAATCACAAATGAAGTCAGTCGGGTGCATAGTATAACTTTAGAAGGGATAATTTGTATTAGTTTCTGAAGTCTTTAGGTCCAAGTGCAGTTCCCAAATCATTCATTGGGGCCAGTGGCCCCCACCGGGTCCTTCTTGCCTTCGCCTCTGCTTGTAGGTAATAATATGATTTCCTTGTCAGATTTGTCAGCCAAGAAGTGTGTGCCATGCAACTCAAATGAGATGAGGCCCATGACAGAACAAGCAGCACATGAACTGATCTCACAGGTTTACATTTTAGATCTGAGTTTGTTATATTTATGTCGCTTCCTCCTTTTTTAGGTATTTACTAATCTGGTTTCTTGTTTAGGTTCCTGAATGGGACTTGGTAAATGAAGGTGGTAGATTGAGGTTAAGTCGGTCATGGAAAGTCAAGACTTTCTTGAAAGGTTTGGAGTTCTTTGAGGCTGTTGCTAATGTTGCTGAAGCAGAAGGTATTTCACTAATCTCAGATCAAAACTCCTCTAAATTGCTGATACTCTTTTAAGAGCTTGAGGTCTGGCTAGTCTTGAGCAACACATAATCTGAAGCTGCATCTCCAGCATGTTCATCTTAAGCAAAGTGCATCAAAACTTAATGCTATGCCCACATTGGTGTTAACGGTTGATCATGAACTTAAGTAAGTACTAAGAATGGATTCTTTTAAATTTGTCATGCATCAATCACTAATTTGAAGACAACAATAATATGGAGGAAGTTGAACAACCTTTGTACTTTTTTTTTGATCCGCAACAACCTTTGTACTTGCCTACCCTTGTTTTTACATGTATGGTTTCATTCACTGACTAGTATTACTTCTTTTACTGCTATACTCACCATTCCATCTAGAAGAAGGAGGTAACACGCATGATACAAAATTCTAGCATGATCTGCTTACTAACCCATTAACTCAGTACGCACATACTGGGTACATTTGCTGGCATATTATACGGCATGATAGTTACTTAAACTGGCTTAATTCAGTATCTTTCACTCAATAAACTCTACCTGAGGCTGTGTCCTCTTGAGTATTCGTGTAGACTGTTGCCTATGTTAACTTCAGTCTTCCCTGCAGTGCCTCCATTGGGGTAAAATCTGCTCTATATAAGTGGATACTGTGCTCTCAACTATAAGACTCACAAGATCTTAGTCAACTTTCCCTCTCGTCGTTTCCAATTGATACTCCTTTATGGTCTATAAAATATTATCTTTTGGGGTTATTTTTTATTTCTTGTCCATTGCTTATTTGGTTGTATATTTATGCCAAGTCTTTTGAGTGGAGTTTCTCGTGACTGAATATGCTGCCACAGTGGACTTGCTCTTTCGAAAAATGCAACCACGTTGAAGTGTCAATGACTGAATAGCAATGTCATAGTTGGGAAGTTATCATTTCAAAAATTTTGCCATCCTCAAAGGGACATGAATTGAATTTGGTTGTGCTGGTTTTTCATTCTGTTAAAATCTATACGAGTTCATTGCTAGAGAAACTTTTAGCGAAGCCATTATTTCCCAGCCAGATAGAGATGATTAGTCAAATTGTGGGTGGTAGCCCTTAAAGAATGCTCAATTGGATCTTGTTTTAGGCTTTTTAGGTTTAGACATGCTAAGATGTGACACGAAGATGCTTTAATATTTTACTCTTATTTCAGTTGGTGTTCTTTTGTGGAGTTGCACTATTCTGTTAGAATACAGAATTATCCATTTTCTGGGTGGGACTGGAGTTGTGTCTGTCAGATAAAACCCAATGATCCATGAATGCAAAAAGTGCAACAATGGAGGCTTTTGGATAGAGCATATACAATATGAGCTTGAGGCTTATGCATACTGCTTTCCTTTTTCTTCTTCTTGTCGGATTCTGCCGAATCCACACCTTTCTGCCTTAGTTATGGAATCCCCTATTTCCATTATGATCTCTGTGATATGGCTGTTGTGGGGTATTCCATCTATTGACCTCATTTCTCGTAACTGTTGGATAACTTTCAATCTCATGCTTAGGAGAGAGACATTCTTCTTCCTTCTCCGGCGTGTATATTATGAATAATTACTTTCCTGTACCTCATACCACAAAATGAAGATCTAATATACATTCTTCAATTTCCTGTTCAAGTGGGTATCACCAAGATAAAACACAATAGTGCTTGTTGTAATGTTTATGCAATGGGCAATCTGTGTGAATCAGTTTATGGTTTTCCCATGTTTACAAGTCCATTGAACAACGAGCCTATGTTGTGGTCCTTTCAAATTTTTGGGCTCAAATCTGATAAGATACCTCTTTGTAGGCTCACTGTCCTAACTTGGTCCACTTTTTGACCCTATTCTTTTGACGTGATCCGCATTCTGGTAAACTATGTTTCGGTGGTTATAGCACTAAGGAAATCAAGCCTTCATTACAGGTCATCATCCAGATCTTCATCTTGTTGGATGGAACAATGTCAAAATTGAGATATGGACACATGCTGTTGGTAAGAATCATCTGTTTATTGCGCTAACTTTTGCAATTCATGCTTTTATTTTCTCAGTTTATGTTTGTGATGATGTTGTTTCTATCATGGGCACTACTACAACTCCAAAGCCTTCCAGCTTAGCTATTGGAGTATTATGACCTAAGAAGCACAGACACGGATACAGAACATCCAGTTCTGAAAAAGTTGGCACATGGACAGCAAAAAAAAAAAACATTTTTTTGTATGTTTGTTGTCATCCATATGGATGTCCAGAACACCACCAAAATATTGTAGTTTGCAATTCTTGCCTTCACGATATGGATATCATTATTAGAACGATGGTTTTATTAGGTTTTTTTTTTATTATGGTTGTGGGCGGTGAAATCTTAATCAACTGTTACGAACAAAAAGTGTAGATCAATTAGGATGTAAAAGCCAAAGCTAATGAATGTACTTGACATGTGGCAATTGCTGACACAGCATCGGCATGAGTTTTTACTGAGCCAGGATGTCATGGATGTCTTTGCGGACGGATAGCCACCATGGGAACTCCTACCCCTAGATACAGCAACCGATTAGGTGTGTCGGTATGAAGAGACAGAACAATCCTGACATCAATTCGGTTTTGATCATAACAAGTGCACAGGTGTAGAATTTAAAATGATTGTAAGCTCCGAACACCTTGAAGGATTTGATATGCTAGTGTCAACTACCCCATTTGAGGCAATGAGGCGGACTGTAACAACCTGACTGGTGAGAGCATCTCCATTGCCGTAGTCTTTACGTTTAGCAGAGGTAAAATAGCATAGTACAGCAGAAAACACTCACTCCAGTAGAGTACTGTATCTCATGCTAAGTTAGTATTGTGCTATTTCGTATTCCCTATTTGGCACAGAAAATAGCATGTTATGTTTTATTATTACGCTTTTGAAATAGAATGAAGGTGGAGTTGGACATCACAAATCGATTTGAAGTGCTCTTTCATTGCCACCAAAACTTCCTTTCCCAAAACCCCAGATAAAACCTTTTCAACTTCCTTCAGTTCTAACTCCACCATCCACTTCTACCTCAGCTCCAACTACCTCTACTTCTTCCCAACCATCTGACCCAAATCTAAAATCACCCCAGCTGATGGTTCAGCCAACCTCCAAAAATCCTATTTCCACTCTCCTCCATACCTTAGCCACTATACCAGAAACCTCATCTCCAGAACCTACCATTGAGTCTGATTCAGATGTTGAATCCACTGACTCTATGCCAATTCCTCATGTTTTCATGATGAACCCAGAAAACCCAGAGGAAAATGTTGAAGATCCTATAATTGAAGAAGGTCCTGAGTTTGAAACACCTCCTGAGATCCCAACCTTTGATTCCTTTTCACACTCCAATGTCCATACCCAAGGTTTCTCCTTTGATAATATTCCCCCATCAAAATTGTTGGATAAACTTTATGAGATTCATGCTTGGTGCACTACTGCTATGCTCTCTCCAAACACTACTCTTAGTCTTGTCATTACTAAGTGTACAACAAAATTTCTTGGCCGACTACGTCAATGGTACTTAGCTCTTGGTGAGTACCGACAGTTACAACTTAAGCAACTGCCAACTCTTGATCAATTCATCTCAGTTCTGCATACTGAGTTTCTTGGTGATCACAACAACACAAAGGAGTTTGTTCGAGAAGAATACCTCAGCATGAGGTGCTGTTCATTCAAAAGGAAAGATCTGGAGATCCATTATGACCGTATGTCTCAACGGTTTTATCTTCTCAACGGCATGGATGATGTCAATCTTAAGCAAGCTTTCCTCAATTCCCTTCCAGACCCATTGGGAAATGAGACAACAAGGCTACTTTAAACAAAAGGATTGACGTTAAATGCAACATCTCTTGGCGGTATTTATCAGCACTCTTTGATTGCCTTGGAGAAACTGTGCAATCACCAGAAATTCCTCAGAACTCTTGAAGAACAGGGAAAACTTCTTGGCAAAGCTTGTGATCGGCCAGACTTATCTATAAAGTGCAAGGACAAGAAGTGCACTTGCCGTCCTTCATATCGGAAAACCAAACACTTTCAGAAATGGAAGTTCAAATCTCCTGGCAAGTTCCCAAAGTTTTCCAAGTCCGGCAAGTTTTCACGCCGGAAAAAATGGAAGTTTTTCAAGAAAAAAAAGTTCAGAGGGCAGCGAAAGTCTGATCGCTGTTACATATGTGGGAAAAAGGGGCACTATGCAAAACAGTGTCCAAATAAAGCAGCAAGAGACAAGATGGTGAGCTCTTTGGCTCTCATTGATGATGATCTTGAAGATGCTGATGTCGAATCCCTATTTTCAGTTGATGATGAAGCAACAGATGAAGCAGTCTTGGCATTCACCTTTGATGATTCTTCTGATGATTCTGATTCATTCCCCTATGAAATCCAAGCCTTTGGGTTTCCAAACATCATGCTAGCTCAACCTTTGGCCAGGGTTAAAATCTTGCTTGGGAAATATGAAAAACCAATACCAGTTATCGCTTTCTTTGATACTGGTGCAGCAGCCTCCATCCTCAACCCAGCAATCCTCCCCAGGTCCTACTGGCAATCATGTTTCAGACCCTTCACAGCAGCCAATGGAGAAACTTTTATCATTACTCTCACCAGTAAGCCTATTATCATTCAACTTTTTCCTGGATACACCATAAAACACCAAGTCTATGGTTCTGACCTCCCAGGGAAAGATCTATTGTTAGGCTTTGATATTCTCCAAAATCTCAGCAAAATTTCTTGGCTAAAAAAAGGTTTGAAATACAAAAACTACCTGTTACCTTGGACAACCCAACCAAATCTCTTTTCCATAGAAAATTTCTCCTCCATCAAAGAAGCCATAATCCAAACCTCCTGTGCTGAATCCCATTCCCAGTTCCTTACCAAATGTTCCAACCCACTTTGGAAAAACCCAGATTTCTTCATTTCTCTTCCCTTTAAGAAAAATGAAGACATTAACCCCACCAAAGCTACCCATCATGGAATGAACCCAGAACACTACCAGCTTGCTCTCCAAGAGCTCCAACAACTCCAGTCAGAAGGATTGATTGAGCCCACGACCTCTCAGTGGGCATGTGAAGCATTTTATGTGAACAAAAGAACAGAGCAGATAAGAGGAAAGCTTCGCTTGGTTATTAATTACCAGCCTCTCAATCATTTTCTGCAGGATAACAAGTTCCCTCTTCCTCGGCGAAGTGTTCTTTTTGCAAACTTGCCCAAAGCTCAAATTTTCTCAAAATTTGATTTGAAAGTAGGTTTCTGGCAGCTGGGCATACATCCAGATGATCGTTTCAAAACTGGTTTTTGCATTCCAGATCACAACTTCCAGTGGTCAGTCATGCCTTTTGGATTAAAAACAGCTCCATCTTTATTTCAAAAGGCCATGATTCGGATATTTGCTCCCATTCTCTCCTCAGCCCTCGTCTACATTGATGACATTTTACTCTTTTCTCCAGATATTGAGTCTCATGTTGTCTTACTACAAGCCTTCCATTCCCTAATCCAAACCCATGGTATCATGCTCTCAGAGAAAAAGATGCTCCTTGCTCAACCAGAAATTGATTTTTTAGGGATGCATATCTCTAAAGGTCAATATAACCTCCAACCCCATATAGCTTCCCAACTTGACCATTTTCCAGATGAAAACCTCACAGTCAAACAAGTTCAACAGTTCCTTGGAATTGTTAACTATATGGCTGATTTCATTCCCAACCTTGCCCAATACTGTACTCCTCTTTCAGCTCTACTAAAGAAAATCCCTCCTCCTTGGTCAACCCATTGCACCAAAGCCGTCAAAGACCTCAAAACCATAGCCAAAACCCTTCCTCCATTAACCATACCTTCAGATGGAAAAAGAGTACTTCAGACAGATGCCTCTGATCTATATTGGGGAGCAGTTCTCTTGGAAGAAAACACAGAACAGAAGCGTAGAATTTGTGGATATAAGAGTGGCTCTTTCTCTCCAGCAGAGCTTCATTACCACTCTACCTACAAAGAGATTCTGGCAATCAAAAGGAGTATTGAGAAGTTTGAATTCCATCTTATCGGTCATCATTTTCTAATTGAGACTGATATGATGAGTTTTCCCAGCATGCTCAAGTTCAAGCAGAAACACCTTCCAAAAGCACAATTGCTCAGATGGGCAAATTGGTTTTCCAATTGGAGTTTTGATGCTATCCACATAAAAGGAAAAACAAATGTCCTTCCAGATTTTCTGTCTAGACTCAAAAAAGAAATCAACCAGTTTTCAAAATCAAAACCACATTTCTTTGTCCCTGGTTGTTTTCCAATGATTTCCTGTGTCCATCCCGTCAATCTTCCTGTCCACCTTCAGCGTCATCTTTTGGAGTTAACCCTTCTTTCTAGATGTGTCCAAATGTGTCAAAACCTTCAACATCTCTGTATTTTCAAATATGGTCTTGATGAGGGTCCCCTAAGTGGTCTACCTTTCCATCCTGTCTATCCTTTTCTCACCCAATTTGAAATATATGACCATAATGTTTTTTATTTTAAAAAAGAAGCCTACCTCCTCTTATGGTATTTAGTAGATGTATATACTATCAGTGTTTGTTTCAATAGATCAGCAGTGTTGGTCTATTTGGCTCATGCGGCGTTCAATCAGATCCATCCTCCAGAAGATTTCTTCTTGAAGTTCCTCTTGCTCTTTGGAAACATACCATTTTGGCAACAGAAGATCAGAAGTGTCCCTAACACTGCAAGCGGGAATCTTCAATTTGTTTTTTGGACAAGTCGCAACAACAGATGTCTTCCTAATCCAGATGGTTCTATCACTTGGCGAAAGGAGTATCACACCATATTTCTTTCAGCATATCCGGAGCCTCAGAGAATCCAGATCAATAGTGGAAATTATCTTGTCAGGACTCAAACACTGTGTTCACTCAATGGATTGACACCTGCAGAAGTCCCTTCATCTCTCCTCTATTATGAAACTGCAAATTGGAAGTTCAATGAGACTTATCCAGAAGAATGGCGCCAAAATATCCGTTTCCTTTTGGATCAGTATCACTTGACTGACAGGACTGAAGACTATTCTGGGGACTGTTCTAGATATGATTCAGAAGGTTCAGAGTAATCAAGCCAGCTGTCTCTTTTGTGGGTCCCTCTCCCATTTCCAGGAGGGGGTGAAATTATTGGTGTTTACTGTGTACTATACTGTTGTATATTATTGGTCTGGTGTCTTGTAATGTAAAATAGTACGTAGAGTTGAAAATAGCATGTAAGAAATAAATGCTAGTGTAAAAAGTAATGTGTGGCAGGCATGATGTAAGCTAAAACAGTAATGTTAAATTATATGTAGTACTGTAGCAGGTACTATAGTAATTATATGATGTCCTGTTTGTATGATGTAATCAGCCTCCTTATGTCTATAAAAGGAGGGTCACCCCGATGTAAAGAACCAAGTCGGTCTAATACCAAGTCAGTGTGGTTGTTCATACATCTCCCTATTGTGTTCTTGTGTTCTCTCTCGATCCTAACTTACTTCGTGTTTGTATCCACTTCGTGTCTGTAAATTTGGTATCAGAGCCAGGTTTTTCATTCTAGCTTAAACCCTTTCTCTGGGAACTTCTTTTCCAATATTACTTCAAATCTTTTCTAAAAAGAAAGAAAAATTGAAGCGTATGCTCTGTGGTTGCCTATTAAGGATCCTCCACATCAGAAACTTCACTAACTATTTTGATTGAAAATTTTCTGTATCAATGGGTTAAAAGTACCTTGAGACTTTGGCTTTTGTGTAAGCGGTGTGTCTCGGTTTATCTACCCTAGTATACAGAATTTTGTTAATCAAAATTAGTTGAAGATTTTACAGTAAAAAGAAAAGATTTGTTGTATGAGGAAATGAAGAGCCCAGACTTGAATCCATAAAAAATGAATCGTTTGTTTTCTACTCATTCCTCTGCCACCTCTTCTCTTGTCCCTTCTACCAGTAGAAATTCCTCCACCTCCTCTCCTAATCTTAGTACTTGTATGAGTTTGAATATCTCCCCGATGACAGTAAGGTTCCCCTTACTGATCTCCCTTTCCTCAACCCCTATAATGCCTTTGTCCGTCCACAAACTTCTGTAAAAAAGTCTGTTACCCAACTCTTTTCCACAAAACGACCAACCTCAGTAAAAGAGTATGTCCAGGCCTCCAAGTTTGATCAGTGTTTCATAGCAGCTACAGAAGCTGAACAGCTCCTACCCCTAGAAATCCCAGTTGATTTGCCTCGCATCTGGCAACAACAAGGATTTACTCATCTTCATTTTGGAGCAATCAGATTGGCTGTTACTTTCCATGGAAGAAAAGGTTTACCTGTTACTTCCAGACTTGCTCTGGTAGATATCAGGTTCTTACAGTATCAACATGCATGTATTGCCACAGTCCAAACCACTCTAAATGCTGGAACTGTGATTTTCACCTTTTATCCTAATTTCAACATGCCACTAGCAGATCCTCATCTGCTATCAGCTTTAAAGGTTCAAGTTCAAATTGGTGGTGCCTCCCAAATTTCCACCACATATGCTGCAACCCTCCACTACCAAATGGCCTATCGTCTCCAAAACCATGCCTTTGACATGTCCTTACCCTCTTCCACAGATGAAGCCCTTTTCCTAACCGTAAACGCACCTCACCAAGCTTCTTGTGTCCATGTCCCACGTCAAATTTCTCGTCCTAAGCTTCTCAAGCTTCTCCCAGAATCTTGGGTTACAGCTTACGAGAAAAATCAGCACAAACCTATTCTTGTCCAGACTTCAAACCCACTTTTCATTTCAAAACCTGATGGTACTGTGGAAATTTCTTTCCCAAAAGAAGACTCTGCCTCCTCTTCCACTCATCCTGTAATCTTTCCGTCAAGGATTGATATGTTTGTCGATGGCTCTAGACCTGGACCTCCGATTAAATATTTCCAATCTAGTGGTCTCCCAGTCTTCTATTTCAAAAATCCAGAAACAGGTCATTGTTATTTTGACTTCTGTGATTGTGATGATTGTTTAGAAGCTGATTTTCTAGAAGATGACGAGGATTTTGAGGATCCATGTCCCATATGTCCTTCGTTACCTCCCACTCCTTGTAAATCTCCACTTTCTCCTCAACCTCCATCAAAAAATGACCTTTCGGCACAACCCAGTGGATGTTTTATGTTCACTGAAGCGGATTTTCCTCCTTTGGATTTTCATAATCCTCAGGAAAGAACCACCCATCGTCATAAAATTCCAGATTTAGCTACTATTCTTCCTGATGGTAGCACCAAAGCAGTATCAGCAGCAGAAGCAGCAATAAATTGGCAGTCAGCAAACTCTCTGGCACAAAACAAAATTCTCCAAAAAATTGCTAACTCCCAGCAAAATTTGGAAAATGTTGTCCATAAGAAGTTATTATCTTTGGAACTTCTTATCAGAGATTTGCAGCAGAAAATTCAAAATGTTCACCAAGAACTTCTCCAGATGGCATATTCCAACCAAGCATTTTCAGCAGCTTTTTCCCACAAGGATGCTGAAATGAAGCATCTAAAAAATCAGCTTCACTCTCTCCAGACTCAGCAGTATTCTCAGCAAAAAAGCCCATTTGATATGTTCACATCTTCCTCTCAACAAAGTTTGTTTGGGTATCCTCAAATGTCTCAACCCTTACCTATAAATCCTACCTCAGAATTTGGTGAGTCAAGCTCCATCTTTGGAAGCTCATCAACTTTCCTTCCTCCACCAAAAAGACCATCTCCACCAAAACTTCCTTTCCCAAAACCCCAGTAGAGATGCTACACCAGTAGAGATGAATAAAATGCTACACCAGTAGAGATGCTCTCACTGATTGGATATGAAAAAAGTAATTAAAAATGAGAAGCTGAAAAAAAAAATCAATAAACATGAAATAAGACATCTAGAAATATTTTTCCAGAACTAAACTATCTATCATTGTTCTTCCAGTTGCCTTCGTAGTAGACTCATTGTTTCAGTTGGTCAAAACTGTGTGAACGAGAATACATAAATGTATATGTTTGACTTGTTGTGCAGGTGGACTTACAGAAAACGATTTCATTCTTGCTGCTAAGATCAATGGGCTCAAGCTGCATGATCTCGTGCGTAGAAAAGCTTCCAAATGACTAATGGATAGAAGTACGCGAGGGCTTAAATGTCAATAAGTACCACAACTCTGTGAAACTACAGTTTGTTATGGTAGAGTCTCTCAGTTAATGGCAGTGATTCTGTATGGACAGACATCTTATATGCACTTCAACTCAATTTCCCTTCCTCTCATCATTCTGCCTGAACATCTGTTGGTAGGGTTGTTTGAAATAGCAGTTTTGTTGAGCAACTTATGCTATTTTGGGAATTTTAGTCAAGAAGGGTTTTCGAATAGAGAATTTTTGGCACCAAACAGTACGCTAACATTTCAAAGCTAAAGATATGACTGGTTCATTATTCGCTGTAGTCTGGTTACATTTTGTCCTGGTTACATTTGCGACAGTTTAATCACATTAACAATTTTTCTGGCCTGTGGCCTGCAGCTAGTATTTGGGTGTCCGTTTAATGTTTGAGCAGGCTTGGTTTGACATTTTGCCCAATGTACATTTTGCCTCTTTCACAGTGCAACTGAAGCTTTGCTTGACCTGACCAATATTACCACCTGTTTAAGATTAAAATGGAAAAAGAACTGCAATTGTTTAGCCTCCCTCAAGCTATTAGCATTTGCTCTTAGGATATTGGGTTGCTCGAAAGGTTAAGAAGCATTCATTGCAAGTTTTTCAAGTCTAAGATCAGCCCCACATAAGCCCGGTACCTCAATAAAGCATGATTGAGAATTCGAAATTGATAGATAGGCAACGCATCCACCAACCATCCCCTTACATATGTGGGTGTGTATTGTAGATCCAAATACTAATGGTACCATTCGCTTAATGAAAGGTAGACGTCCTATTTTAAGATTTTTACACGGAAGTCTACCAAATGGTTTCGCTTTGGCAACTTTACTAGAACTGTCGAACCGTTTTCCATCATCTCTCCTAAAATCAATTAGTGTTAGAAAGGGCTTCAATTAAGTCTTTTATAGCATTCGATATCGCATCCGCAAGTGTTTTTAGAACGATCGCAGAGAGTGACATTGTGTAACCAAATTCATAGGGCACTCTAGGCCCAACAAGAACAAATACACACTTATACAAAGTACACACTTCGCACGCACTCTCAGAGTCCTACATAGTGTATGTGGGATACCCACATGAATGTGAATGTGTGTATGTGGTTGTAGGAGTTGGACTCCTGACCTCATTTTTCTTGATGCCATTGGGCCAACGGTCACTTGGTGTTCACATGGATGGCAAACAGTCAATGACTCATAAGACATTAATAGCCGATAGTTACTACTAAAATAGGAGTAATATCTAACTTCACAAGCACGTTACCGTTAGTAACGAGAATAGGAATACCATCTATCCAACATTATATGCCCAGGTTTTTGTGAAATCTTAAACTCGACATCTATTTATTTTTAATCGCAACATTATTAATTTAAACAAAAAAATACGTGATCCATTCAATTTATAATCCAATCCGATACTCAAATGTGGGCAGATAATTGAGCGCAAAGTATTCAATTTTCGATGAATTGGAGAAAAAGAATGCTGTGTAAAGCTGGCTTTGGACAAGGAAATTGTGCGGGGAAGAACAAAATGAGAGGGAAACAACACGGGAAAGGCTATCGGTGCACACTTTAGCCGATACTTTTAACAGCTAACCAAAATAATTTGTGACAAACACCAAATGTTTCGCATTTAGCAAAAACAATTCCTAACGCTTCTGTTCCATTTGTACATACCCATCCGGAACAAGCCAGAAACACAGCCGCCATTATTAAAAAAAAAGAACAGAGTTACACAGCCTACAGGCTACGAGTAAAAAGAAGAATTTCATGGAGAGCGCAGGCCATCTGAATCGAACCCGATCCCTGTTATTGAAACATTCATTTCAAACTACATTTCTAGAATCTAATATGCAACATTTAATGAATAAATTACATTCAACAAACAAAAGGGATTCACCTTGAGAGTACATTCTTTCGCACAACAAGCCGTTGTTTTTGCTCTTCCTTTCAACTTCCCAGAATAAAACCATACACCATTTGGAACCAGCAAAAACCTCAACTCATGTCCGTGGACAGCATGAAATAGCTGCAAATTTAGTTCTGGACAGAAGAGTTGGTTCCTTGTCATGGCGGAAGAGAAGGTTCAGCACAACCACCTGCTAAAAACAATAGCAAGTCTTGTGAGTGCAATAAAAATAACATGCAAACGGTGTTCTATAAAATACATGTCACGGGGGAAGGAGGACAGCGAGCTAGCAGCCAAGAGTTGCCCACCTTCCCCAATGTCGTAGATCTTGAGATCAGAAAGGTATTTGAGACAAACATAATTTTCAGGAAGTTTTCCAAACTAAGATTTATCTTGTACTTTACAAGTTAAGTGCATTGATAGAGAAAAAAGGAAGAGAGCAAATTTAAGAAGATCTAACACTAAAGCTCTCAAGTCCCAAAGTGTGTTTCGTATCTCATAATGCTAGGTTGAAAAGGAGAAACGCCTAAGAATTACTGGAGACTTTCTAAGCAGCCATCTATTAGAACGCCAAATTTACCTCTTCTATCTCTCAATTAATGACCTCTATCCTTAACTGAAATCCAGGCTACAGCCACCACTTTCGCCGCGATTTGTATCCGCAGACAATTCTATTGGCGTGAATTCAAGCACCAGGTGCAATTAAAGGCAGATTATACATGAACCTAGGAACAAAATCCCTCCTCTAAGTACACCGGGATAAGAAAAAACAGAGATAAATACCAAGTCCTTGGGGAGATAACAAGTCGAATATCAGCTCTACAACATTGGATTCACAGGCCAACAATGCGATGCATATAATAGGAAAATGCCCTTCACAAACCTACAAGCTACACACAAAGTTCAACTCTACTCATACCTTGCAGATCCTCCCATTTTCATTGAAATCATACAGTCCTAGTGTTTTGACAAGATGCAGTCACTAGTTTAAACTCCACATTAATATCATTAACACCTAAAGGACCAAAGCCATCAACAAGCATAAACCTAAGTTACCTAACCATACAACAAACACAGAATTCCCATTAAGGCTATTATCATAAATCAATTACCTAGATCATTAGATTCAGAAGCCTCATTTTGAAAAAGGCTTCTGCAAAAGAGCAGTCAAGTAAACCTCCCCATTCTTCACCCTGCTCGAATCGCTCTTATTCGCCACTGCCCACTTCACCTTCTTATACCCCAACTTCCCGATCAACGGCCCGTAAACCCTATCCAAATCCACCCCTTTGCTGAAAAACCTGTCCAGCCACAAATACCCACCACCCCTCAAAACCCTATCCACGTCGTAAAACAAGAACTCCATCGCCGCCAGGGGTATCCACCGGTTCACCGCCCGCCCGCACCTCACCAGATCCAGGACCCCGTCGAACACCGGAAGCCGCTGCTGCAGCGGCACGTGCACCGGCACCAGCCCCCTCGCCGCCACCGCCTCGTTGTAGGGCGCCCCCCAGTTCATCGTCGTCGTGACCACCGTCGCGTTCATATCCACCTTCATGCGCGCGGCGAACGTGCCCGTCCCCCCTCCCACGTCTAACCCTAGCCGGATCGAAAACCCCGAATTCCTCGCGATTCGAAACAGCTGGGACGTTGGAAGGTCTAGATCCGTCTTGTACGCCACGAACTTGTCTTTCTCAGATTCCATGTCAAACCCAAGGTTAGGGTATTTCTGGGTCCACATCTTGGGCAGGGGGGAGAAAGGGTGTGAGGAGAGAGAGGATTGGGGTTTTTGCGGGGAGAGAGAGAAGCAGCGGCGGCGGGGGAGGGGGTGGCAGCCGCGGAGGATTAGGGTTTCGGCGATGTTGTTGGGGTCAGGAGGGCAGAGAGAGAATGGGGAGTAGGTCATGTAGGCGTGGAGGAGGTCAGGGTGGAGGTGGCAGGCGGAGGCGATGGGGGAGAGGTGGGTGTAGATGAGGAGGTCTGAAGGGGTGGGGGATTTGGTGGGTTTTGCTGTTGTGGCGGCGGGGGTGGGGTGGTTGAGGCGCGTGAGGTGGTTGATGGTGGCGCGTATGGTGTGGAGCTGGCGGAGGAGGTGGTCGGGCACGGGAGGGGGGGCGGGGGGGCGGGACTGGAGGGTGGAGGAGAGGTGGTAGAGAGAGAGGAGGTTGGTAGCCACCATTGCCAGTAGGAGGAGCATGTTGAGGCCCATTGTGAAACCCATTTTTGGATTTGATTTTTCTTGGTGGGTTCTTGATTTTGGGTGGCTTTTGAGTTGTTTTTGGCCTTTTGGGTATGGGTTCCAGATGACAGGATAATCAGTGGGACTAATCACTAATCAGTGAGGTGATGATGAGTAGATACACAAGTATACGTACCTTCACTTAAGGGTTCGGATCATCTCCGGTTCATATTTTGGACTGGAGCAAGCAGTTTAAATTTGGACTATTGGAAAATTAATGATTTGAATCTGCTCAAATTACGATAGTCTCCTTCAGTCTAACACATGAATTGAAAAAGCTTCTTCAATCCAAAACATGAACG
Source organism: Rhododendron griersonianum (assembly GCA_018127125.1). Taxonomy (NCBI): domain Eukaryota; kingdom Viridiplantae; phylum Streptophyta; class Magnoliopsida; order Ericales; family Ericaceae; genus Rhododendron; species Rhododendron griersonianum. The sequence continues at coordinate 31,664,996 of CM030800.1, forward strand.
GAAGAGAATTCGCCACATGAACTCAAAAAACCTTTGGTCCAAAACATGAATGGGAGAGAATCCACTCCACTTCAGTGACTTCACTTTAGAGTTTAGACAAATATGATGCAGTACGGAGTTGGGGGAGTTGTTGTCCCTTTAAGGGACAACAGCTTGCTGTCTCGGCCAAGGGGGCTGTGCTCCGGTCTCATTCTAATGATCGGAAACGTTCACTTTGTAGAGCTCGTCGAGTTAAAAAAATATGTAAAAAATCAGCTCGATCGGATATCATTAAGTGCCTAATCGAAACCTTTTTGTCTTGAAAATAATGGATCCGAAACACTGGATCAAATCTACTAGAATCCATTATTGGCAAGTTATATGTGTTCCGATCAAGCACTTAATGATATCCGATCAAATTGATTTTTCGCATATTTGTTCAATTCGACGAGCTCTACGAAGTGAACATTTTCGATCATCGGAGCAAGACCGGAGCGGAGCCCCCTTGGCCGGGACAGCAGCTCCCCCCGGTCCATGCAGTACGTATGCAGATAGATATGGCCTATGGGTTCAGTCTTTAGACACTCGTTTAGTCTTGTTTTTTGGGAAATGACCTTTTTGTCAAAAAAGAGAGTGATAAAATCAGCAGCCATGTTTTTTCTCTCTAAATATCACGTGTATCTTTTAATATGGGAGAGGGTGACACCTTATTAGTAAATTGCTAATTTCATGCTTGGGACCACTCAGGGCCTTGTTGTGCTCTTGGTTTGAATCTTGTTTCGAGTTCGAAAATATAATCCTTTTTTTTTTTTGATCCGCATAATCCAAATTATTCACTGGTTAAAACTGGACGCAAACAATATCCTTGGAAAAAATCGAGTCTATCGGGCATTGGTGGCTTAATGATGGAATCAAATAATCTTACTATGTATTTTTTAAAAATTTTATTTGGTGTTACTATTTTGCTACAGAAAATTGTGATTTGATTACTCCGATTGACTTGATTTTATAGGGGTTTCGCTTTGCAGCAAACTATAAACAATGATCGATTCGGATTATGTTTTTAAGTCAAGTCGGAACAAGGCCCAAACTAAAGGCAAAATCAATAATTCTATCGGTACTGACGGTAATGCACCAGCGGTGCACAAATCGACGAATGGGACCCACTTTTGGGTTCCCCACAAATGATTCAAGGCGATCTCAAGGACCCTGTTGTGCCATTAGTTCAGGTCTCGTCCCGAACTAAAAAATATAATCCGAACTTTTACTATTTATAGCTAGATGCAAACAACAATCCTGCAATACATCAATTATATTAGGCATTTTTTTGCCAAAACGATAACAGAGGATATTATATATCCAAGAAACAATACATCAAGAGAAATTTTTATCTCTAAACAAGGGATCAAGAAACCAAACAGGAGGGGACTCAGTCGACTATATACCCAACTCCAACTAAACCATCGCTCCAAACAGTCAAAGCACTGCAGAAACCCACACAGGGGTGACAAACGGGGAGAAATCCCACACAGTGGACACCAAAGAAAGAAAGAAAAAACGGTAACGGAACCAGACGGAGTTTGCCATACCGGAGCAGACTTCATCCACCAACCTAGATCTCCCACTCCGGCAGGGAGGACGCTTTCGGCGACCACGATCTGCAAGGCACTACCTCCAAAAGCCACTGGACTGCATGACGGAAGAGGTAGAGGAGGGGCGGCGGATGGTAGTTTGGGGAGAAGGATGGGGGTAAAGGGGGAAGGAGAAAAAATCTCCAAGATCTAAGATGGGGAGATGAAAAAACCCCACGGGAGGGAGAAATTCCTCCCCTCGTCAGTCGTCACCCATTAGGACGTAAAACCCTGGGGGAGGGAAAGGAGGAAATGCGGGACGACAGCTTCTTTAGAGTTAAAAGAGAGAGGGAGAGGAGACTAGTGGTGAGTTCTGACTCTCTCGGATTAAAAAAAATTAAAAAATTCTGAGTCTCTCTCTCACACACGCACACAGTTTTTTGCCAAAACAAAAAGGCAACCCTAAATTACCCATGGGGAAAACTTTCATCATTATTACTGATTGAATTGTTATAATCCCCCAAAATGATCCTATCCTACCCACTAAATGCAAAAAGGCCAAATTACCAATGATTATTCACTTTATTTATCAATAAATATACCCCTGATTTGTGTTTGCATTGAAAAGTCCAAATTACCCATGTTTCTTGACAGCTTATTTCTTGACATTTCTCGGATGAAACGTCCTACGTCAAATTTCCTATTCTTTAATTGGTCCAAAATTGTTGTCTATCCTTATGATTTGGGTGTGAAACACGCCCGAGAAGAGGAGTGATTCCTAAGATAGGAATAATTTCACAATGATGAAAAACGGGCATAAAATTCAAGTATATTTTGCTTTGTGTAATATAAGAAGGAAAATTCTAAAATCAGCCCATTAGGCTGACAATAGTGAGTGTATGAATGTGTATTAAAGGGTATAAAAGGTACACAGAAATAAGTATTTTTCTTATCTTCTAGTGTACTTATCGTCAGCTTAATAGGCTGATAATAGCAAGATTGATATAAGAACAGGTAAAGCTTCCAATATTGATGTGACCACCAATCAGCAGGAAAAAAGGGAGAAAGACAAAAAGAGAAAAAGAAAAAGGAGCAATTCATTTGCTTTTTCTCCTCTTTCCTTGAGGAGGGTAAAAAAGGAGGGAGACATTAGCATTGTAATCCAATCCTACCCTATCCTAAACAAATACTTCCCCGTTCGGATTTAATAATTTTTTTTAGTTCGAACAACTTTTTAATCGATTATATTTTGTAATTTATAATATTTTATATAATTTTAAAAACATTGTCTTATAGAACTAATCGAGATCTATCAAACAAGATCCATATTAGATATAAAATTTATTACAAATTTAAAGATATAACTCATTTTTTATCCGGTTAGAATTGAATAAGAGACTATTAAATCCGAACGAAAACAAACAAGAAAGGTAAACAAGGGACTATTAAATCCGAATGGAAACAAACAAGAAAGGTAATCTATGAATTCCAATCTCAATCCCACCTCATTACGGCATTACCAATCCCACCAAATCTAGTATCGTATGAGAGCAAATGACTAGAGAATAAATCTCGTTATTTAAAATAAGAAGAGAAATTACTTTGCTTGTTTTTGAGTTTTGAATTATCTTTTCATGTAATGAGTGAAGAGAGAGATAGATAAAAAAATTTATTGATAATTGTTCGTAAATTTTTTTCTCTAAAAACTTGAAAAAGAACCAAATTTTGTCAAAACTCTGGACAGGGGTCCACGCAATATTTTTTACTCCATTAATAGAAAGCATGCGTACTGTGTTGTGAAAACTTTGTGGAGCGTCCAATTCACGAGAAAACATACGATCAAATCAAGATCACAAAAGAACGCCTCTATCTCTCTCTAGAAAATTTCCAGTACATATGAAAGTTTGTAAAGTATTCGTCAAACGCCATCTTTCTACATTTGGTATCTACAGAAGCTCGTACGTTTTTTTATTTTTGCAAATGGCCTGAGTCAGCTATCGCGCATCTCATACTACTTTTTAAGGTCCTTCTTACATCTCATACTGCTAGCAACGAGAATCAAGCAGCTCGAATGTTCCTATCCCCAGAAACAGTAAATCTCGGTTTTGTTTGTTTGACATTTTAGTTTAGTTTTGGTAGTGGATGAAGAGAGAAATAGGGTAATAATTAGAGAGAGGGGTAATGAGTATAGAGAGATAGAGAGGAATGACAAAATAATAATTGAAAAATAGAATAATGATTGAAGAAAGAAATAGAGTAATAAATGGCAAACAAAATTAAAATGGCAAACAAACACAACCGAGCTCGTCATTTAGTTTGATCATTTGAAAAGGGTTCCTCAATTCTTGAAAGGGAGAAAAAAGGGTCTCTACTCTCTAGTTTCTCCATGTAATATTCTCGACGCATCTCTATGTACGGAGTAATATTCTTTTCCCTGCTCCCTCATCCATATCTAAACCCACTCAAATCATAAAACCGCCATACAATCCAAACCCCTTTGATAAAACAAAGAAAAATTCAAACCCCTTGTTATTTCTGGTATTCTGGCCTGGCAGTAGCAGTTTTCCGGCGAACCCAGATGGAGAAAGAGCCACTTCTTCCGTACATCAGCCCTAGACGGCCACAACCCTCACCACCACTTTGTTCCGTCCCAGAAAACGATGAAATTTCTCTTCCTTTGCCTCTAAACCCATCAGAGCTCAAAGAAAGGCTCATCTTTGGACCCTCTTCTCCAACTTCCAATGATCAATCTTCAAGTCTTGTTGATGCCCTAACCCTAAATGTGAACTCTCCAAGACTCTCCACCACCCCTTCTTGTTCTTCCTTAGATTCAACTTTTAATTCAGACCCACAAAATATTCAGTCTTGGTTCAATGATCCCAATTATAGATGGAACAAAAGTAATCTCCACAGGTCCAAAACTGCACCTGCCATGGCAACAATCAATGACGTTGAGCATCCCTCTGATGGTAAACCCCCTCAGTTTGTTTCTTCCTCGATTGTTCGACAGGCTTGTATTCTTTTGGTTCTCTATCTGCTGTTTGGTGTGATCATATATGCTCTTAATCGCGACGATTTTGTTGCCATCGAGACGCACCCGGTTGTCGATGCTTTGTATTTTTGCATAGTGACAATGTGCACCATTGGATATGGTGACATTACCCCTAATAGTACCACGACGAAGTTGTTTTCAATAATGTTTGTGCTGGTGGGGTTTGGTTTTATCGATATTTTGCTTTCCGGGATGGTCAGTTACATGCTTGATTTGCAAGAAAATTATCTTTTGAGAAATGTAGAAGGCGTTGGAGACAGGGACAGGCGGGGATCAATTATGTTCGACTTAAAGAAAGGGAGGATGAGGATTAGAATGAAGGTGGGATTGGCTTTGGGAGTTGTGGTTCTTTGTATTGGGATTGGAGCTGCCGTAATGCATTATGTGGAGAGGCTGGTATGGTTGGATGCATTCTATCTTTCGGTTATGTCAGTCACGACAGTTGGGTATGGTGATAGGGCGTTCACGTCCATGACCGGTCGGCTTTTTGCATCGGTTTGGCTGCTTGTATCGACACTTGCTGTTGCTAGGGCTTTTCTGTACTTGGCTGAGGCAAGAGTGGATAAGCGGCATAGGAAGATGGCCAAATGGGTGCTCGGTCAGGACATGACGGTCTCTCAGTTTCTTGCTGCTGACATTGACAATAATGGTTTTGTGAGGTAAATTCTTTGTCTATTTTTTCCAAGTAAATTATTTTTGTCACTCAGATACAAATTGAATCACATTATTGTCGTCGTTTATGGTTATTATGGGTAGCGTGAGATTCATGAGAAGTTAGTCATACCCTGTTGGTTGCAATGTTTAGCTCCCGCAATCGAAATCATGAGGTGATTGGAATTCCAGCATTACATAGAACTGCGATTGTTTGCTGATATGAAAGTACGGGAATCCATTTGACATTGACATCATCTTATTTTAAGTTTTTGTAGGGTATGTTGGGTATTGCATATTTATGGTTGATGACATGTACTTTTTTCCGGCGAGCGATTTCGTTGATGCTACGGAATTGGTGAAAACTCCATGGATGACGTTGATGTAATAATCTTTGGAAATATCAAAGCATGCCTTTGCATGTTTTCTTTGATACTGTTACACTTTTTCATCCTTCCAACAATCTGAAAGACATTTAGCTGAAAACGTGAAATAATTCTTTCTTATGCAACTTATCTGAGAGACTTGATTACGTTGCTTTCAACCTGATTTTCAATTCAGATCTTCCTAATTTTGAAGGAAATTTTAGCTTGAAAGGGAGTCGATATCCTTTCAATGTTTAGCCTTATGAATGTCGAACTTTGAGAACCATTACTATCTTAGTCTCAGCAGCATCTTTTTTTGCACTAGTCCATACAACAAGAGCACTGAATAATGGTAATTGGTAAACCAAATAGAGGTTTATAGATATTTGTTTGGGAAGACCGAAGGGGAAAGCGGAAAGCCTCTTTTTGCTCCTTTTTTAAATCGACTCGACACTTCTACAGTCAATATTGGATCTTAAATGGTAAACAAACAGAAGTTGTCTTAACAGCATTCAACTCAGGATAACAAAAGCTCCTGCATTGGGAATACCCCTTTGTATTCACTAAATCAAGCAAAGATAAAAGACTAATTATGCAAGGTCTGTCATTGTGAGAACAAAATTCCAGCTTTAATAAATCTCTGATTTGGACTTAGAAACATTTAACGGTCGTAAACATTCCTATTGTTTAATGTAACCTTTATACGCATGAGCCATATATGTACACATAGATGTACCATGCGCACGACTTGTGTTCGACATATAGAACTGGGCATTCACTCAACAAACATATTTAACAATTCAATTTAACCGTGAAACTATCAAGAAAACTTCTACCTATGAAGCACGGATACTCTTAAAAAGTTCCAGTATGCGTGTCAATATGGATATGCGCCCGATACAGCATGACACATATCAGGTACAGCTGAGGAGTTCCTGAAAGTTATTTATTGAATTTCTGGTCATGGATATAGTGTGGATACAATAGGATCAACAAACGTATCATTGCCGTATCTGTATTGTAACCTTTTAGTTTTTTTCGTATTGCTGGATTTGGATTGTATCTTACCTGTATTCCGTTCTATATCCATGCTTCCTAGACTTGTTTAATCTGCAAAGTGTTTTATTGTCTTGTAAACACGATTTCATCCTAGAAAATTTCCCTGTCCTCATGTTTTTGGACTGAAGAATCGACTAATGTGATAGTCAAACACGTGCCTGCACCTGAAACGTTTATCAGGGTCGCTAAACATGTCATGTTGGTAATGTTACTGTCCCTAGTTGAGTGACATTAGCAATATCTATGAATTTTGACTATGATAACCTCAGGAAGAGACAAATAATGTTATATAACCATCTTTTGCTCATCAATTTGTGAGCTTTACAGATTAGAATATGATTGGCACAATTTTTGCTGTGGTTTGGGTGATTTGGTCTTCGATGGGTGAGCTTCTTGTGAGTTGGGGTTTTTGTTGCCTAATGAGAAAGGATAAGAACTGTTGATAGGTATTTTCTCTGTGTTTTGGATAGTTCGTGGGGGAGCGAAATGGGAGGATCTTTTAGGACGTTGAGTTTCCTCATGTACTTTGTAAAGGTCTTGCTTCTTTCTCTATGTCTTTGGTTAAGAGAAGATTACTCTCTCTCTCTCTCTCTAAGTAATCCATGCATTCCTGTTGATGTATAGCATATGGCTTAGGACTTTACAGGTTTGCCCCTTTGCAGTTTTTTTGGTTAAAGGTTTAGGTCAATTCTCGAAAAAGAAAATTCTGACACATTGGAGATTTTTAAACCTGAAAATAAGTTTGTTTATAATCTTTTTTCCACCCAAAATGTGATCTACCTTGTGCTGCAAACGTAGGCAAAATTGTTGGCGACCATTTCTTTCAAATTGTCTATGATCAGTTTAACAGCTCATAACCGTAAATGTCTTGGTAGTTGGTGTCACTAGCTAAATTCTGGTCTAGGACCATAATCAAAAGTAGTGGTGGTATTGATGGATGAGGTATTTCTAAGAGTTGTTGAATTGATAGAAGCGAGGTGTTGAGCCTAGTGGTGACCGGTGATGATTATGGTCAGATGGTAATTATAAAGATCGAGATTTTTATCTTGGCTGATATCTCTACACGAATGGCGGATGATGGTGCTGGAAATGTTGATGGTAGTGGAGGTGGCCGGTGGGGGCAGTGGCTTAGGGTATCAGTAGGTTTTTTTTTTTTTTTTTGGGGGGGGGGGGGGAGGTAGAACCAGTAATATTGTGACGCAGCGGAATTAACAAAGAGATTAGTTGCGTACTAATCGAACGAATGATAAACTCGAGTCCACGAGAGAAAGTGACAAAGTCTGAATATTATTGATAAAAAGCTGCATAAACATTAGGTTACAACCCTTTTATAGGAAAAAAGGCGTAACCCTAGCAAAACCCTAACTCAAAAACGAAAATTCCCAAAATTTGGGGAAAATAATAAAATTGGAAAAAGGGAAGAAAAACATGACTTTCCCAAAAAGAATCAACTTCTACGGAATTATACGTTAAAAGTTATTAACGAAACAAATATTTTCTAAAACGGCAAAAACGTCCAATTGGAGGCCTAAACGAAGGAATTAGGCCGAAAAGCAAATACATCATCAACCTAGGGTTAATGATTCTTGACCGGAGCGCGAAAATAAGTCAGCCCACCAAGTTTGGGCCTATTCCGAGCTCGTCCGAATTTTGCCAAATTGGGTAATCTGAAATTAAACACCGTTTGGGCTTCCGAGGCTTGGCTCGGTCCAGCTGATCATGGAATTGGGCCTCCACGTGTTCTACATCAGTCCCCTCTTCTTCGAAAGAACTCGACCTCGAGTTCAAGTCTAGATACAGCGACTCCTCAGCATGATACTCAGATAAATCAGCAACATTGAAAACCTTTGAAATCTTCATGGAATCAGGAAGATCAATCACATAAGCATTGTCGCCAATCTTCTTCAGAACTTTATACGGACCATACTTTCTGGGCTTCAGCTTGTTATAGGTCCCCACTGGGAACCGTTCTTTGCGCAAGAACACCATCACAAAATCCTCTTCCTTGAACAATTTCTCACGCCTGCGCTTGTCTGCAGCCCTCTTGTATTTCACGTTAGTCTCAGCTAGCTTCTGTTTTACTTGCTCATGCACCTCTTGGGCCTGCTTAGCCATTGCCTCAGCTGCAACACTAACCCCAGGCCCTCGTGAAAACTGAACCAAATCCACCACATGCTTTGGAGGGGTCACATATACCAAAGAAAAAGGTGATTTTCCTGTGGCACTGTGAACTGCACTATTAAAAGCAAACTCAGCCTGCGGTAAAGCAAAATCCCACTGTTTCGGCTTGTCCCCACAAATACTGCGAATCAAATTTCCCAAACTTCTGTTAGTTACCTCAGTTTGGCCATCTATTTGTGGATGTGCAGTGGAGCTCCTTTTTAGCGACGTACCGAACATCTTCCACAAAGTTACCCAAAAATGGCTAAGAAACTTCACATCACGATCAGAAGTAATGGACTGCGGCACCCCATGCAAACGCACCACCTTAAGGAAAAACAAACGAGCCACATGAGAAGCGTCGGATGTTTTTCGGCAAGCAATAAAGTGCACCATCTTCGAAAACCTGTCCACTACCACAAACACAGAATCTACTCCTCGTTGAGTACGAGGCAGACCCAGCACGAAATCCATCGACAAGTCCTCCCAGATGTTATCAGGAACAGGCAGAGGCGTGTAAAGACCAGTGTTTTGGGACTGACCTTTAGACACCTGACAAGTGTAGCACTTCCTCACAAAATTCCCAGCATCTCGCTTCAACTGAGGCCAATAATACCGTTCCTCCAGACTGGCCACAGTTTTATCCCTCCCTAAGTGACCACTTAATCCTCCACCATGTAAGTCTCGGATTAAGCTTTCCCTTAAAGAAGACTTTGGAATACACAAGCGATTGCCTCGAAATAAATACCCATCAGTGATATGGAAATCACTCATAGGCCGATTTTGCACATATACATCCCAAATCTCCTTAAAGTCATCATCCTCTGGGTACAGCTCCTTCAGAAACTCAAAGCCCACAATCTCATGGGCCAAAGTCACCAATAGATCAGCTCGACGACTTAAAGCATCAGCCACACGATTTGTTACCCCAGACTTATGCCGAATAGTAAAAGGAAATTTTTGTAAAAACGTCGCCCAATGCACGTGCATACTATCCAGCTTCTTCTGACTATTGATAAATTTCAGCGCCTGATGATCAGTATACAAAACAAACTCTCTCTGAATCAGGTAATGCTCCCAATGTTTGAGAGCGCGCACCACAGCATAGAATTCCTGATCATACGTGCTCCACTTCTGTCTTGCTTCGCTTAATTTCTCACTAAAGAAAGCCACCGGTCTCTTTTCTTGGGACATAACAGCCCCAATACCAATCCCGCTGGCATCACACTCAACTTCGAAAATCTTTTCAAAGCTAGGTAGTGCTAAAACTGGCGCGGTGCACAGCTTCTCCTTAATCACCATGAAGCTCTTCTCCGCTTCATCTCCCCACAAGAACTTTCCTTTCTTCAAACACTCAGTGATCGGCGCCACAATAGAACTGAAATCCCGAATAAAACGCCGATAGAAAGTGGCTAACCCATGGAAGCTTCGAACCTCAGTAACAATCTTGGGTGTTGGCCAGTCACGAATGGCCCGCACCTTATCTTCATCCACATGAATCCCCTCAGAGCTAACCACATAACCCAATAACAATAAGCTGCTAGTCAAGAAACTGCACTTCTTGAGTTGAATGTACAGCTTATTTTCTTGCAGTACCATCAGCACTTGGCGCACATGCTCCACATGCTCCTCCTCGGACTTGCTATAGATCAGTATGTCGTCGAAATAAACGACGACAAACTTTCCAGTGAAAGGCCGCAGAACCTGATTCATCACCCTCATAAAAGTACTCGGTGCATTAGAAAGGCCGAATGGCATAACCAACCATTCATACAGGCCATCCTTAGTTTTGAACGCCGTCTTCCATTCGTCCCCAGGTCGGATACGAATCTGATGGTACCCGCTCCGCAAATCGATCTTTGAAAACCACTTTGACCCATATAGCATGTCCAACATATCATCAAGACGAGGTATTGGAAACCTGTACTTGATGGTAGGGCTGCAATCGAGCCGAGCCGACCCGAGTTTTGACGTGTTCGGGCTCGGCTCGCCTCAAATAGAACTGGCTCGAGCTCAAAACGAGCTTCAAATTCTGGGCTCGAACTCGGCTCGAATACTTTTTTATCGGCTCGAGCTCGACTTGTATGGGCTCGATAAATAAAGCCGTGTCCAGCAGCGAAGGGAAAAGGCGTGGTCCTCCCTTTATTTATAATTGCTCTGCATGGTTTCACTTCTGTAAGTGCCCGATGTGGGACTAGAAAACAAGTGATAAAACACTTTGGCTTTGTTGTTCACTTCTCCCACATCGGAAAAACAATCTTAAGAGGCCCTTCTTTGTTTCTATAAAGCTAACTAGTGGGATGCTTCTTCACACGTGTACTCGTCTCCCTATGCGTAAAAGAACATTTACCAGGACTAATTTTATATAACAATAATGTATACATGTATATATATATAAATATAAATATTATATATGTATATGTATATATACACGGCTCGCGAGCCATCTCGAGCCGAGCTTTGGTGGGCTCGAGCTCGGCTCGTTTATGAAACGAGCTGAAAAATTTGGCTCGAGCTTGTTCGTTTACCTTTCGAGTCGAGCTCGAACGAGCTACTAACGAGCCGAGTCGCGAGCCGCTCGCGAGCGGCTCGGTTCATTTGCAGCCCTACTTGATGGTTATCTTATTGATGGCTCGACTGTCCACACACATACGCCAGGTTCCGTCCTTCTTTGGGGTCAATAAGGCTGGAACACCACAAGGGCTCAGACTCTCCCGAATGTGCCCTTTCTGTAATAACTCTTCGACCTTCTCCCTCAGGATCTCATTCTCTTTCGGACTCATACGATAATGCGGTAAATTTGGCAGACTTGCCCCAGGCACCAAATCAATCTGATGCTGAATATCCCTCATGGGAGGGAGCTCATTAGGCACATCATCAGTAACCAGCTCCTCAAACTCTTCCAGTAACGGTTGTATCTGTTTAGGCACTGAAATCACTACCTCATCCTTTCCATGCACAACCAACGATTTTACCACCATTGCATAAACCTGTTCAGACTCTTTCAAACCTGCAACAAACTCAGCTTCGGAACTAGCAATGGTTAAAAACGAGGGCCTTTCTACTTTAGGAGGCTTGACAGACACCTTGTGATTGGTAGGTACCATAACAACCTTATGGGACTCCCAATTAAAACAGTAAGTGTTGTCACGACCCTTATAAATAACGTCTACATCAAACTGCCAGGGCCTACCTAATAATACATGACTAGCATCCATCTCTATAACATCACAAGTAACATCAGCTCTATAAAATTTCCCAATTGAAAGGGGAAGTTTACAGACTTGAGTTACCTTCACCGTGGGGCCTTTTTTGATCCATCCAATGTTGTAAGGCGCGGGATGGGGTTCCGTTGGCAACTTCAGATGCTCTACTAGTCTTTTTGCCACAAAATTCTCGTAACTCCCGCTGTCCACAATCAAATCACAAACTTTCTGGTTGACTGAACAACGCGACCGAAATATGTTGTGACGTTGGCTGGAATCCTCCGATTTTGGCGCGAACAGCACCCGTTGAACCACACAATTAACCCGTTCCCCATCTTCCTCGGCATAATCCACATCATCAGGATCATCCTCAGAGCCATCCTCAGCAAACCCATCTTCTTCTACCAAGCCCACCTTCTTATCTAGGCATGCATTAGACAAGTGACCGGGTTTGTTACACCGAAAGCACTTGTCACCCCTTGGTTTGGCATAAGGGTTCGAATCTTTGGCCACGTTTCTGTTGTTGGAACTACTTGCCTGATTAGCCCCTCCGGACTTAGCACCACCACCAACTGCACTCCTAGGTTGAAACGCGGGAACCGTTGGCTGTTTGTCCTTCCCCTTATCAGAAGTAGGAACAAACGACTCCACAGAACCTCGACGGCATCCCGAATTGGTCGATTTACGCTCCAACTGCTCGGCCTTCAAAGCTAGGTTATAGGCTTCCTCGACATCCCACACAACCTGCAATCCAATTCTGTCTTGAATGGAAGACTTCAATCCATTCATATATCTTGCTACGCGCTGACCTTCGGTCTCATTCAGATTATTACGATCTGAAAGTCGACTAAACTCAGTCGTGTAGTCAAACACAGATTTAGACCCCTGTGAACAATTCTAGTATGATCGGAACAGGTGTTGATCATAATCAGGCGGCAAGAACCTTTCCATCATCAGTTGCTTCATCCGGCGCCATGTCCTCACATGCTCCTTTCCTTGCCTGTACCGTTTCGCTTGTAACTGATCCCACCAGACTGCAGCGCCACTCTTTAACTTGTAAGCAACTAACTTGACCTGTTTAGACTCCGCAACCTCCATCATATTAAGAAACCTCTCAACCTCAGAAAGCCAGTCAAGAAAGTCCTCAATATGCAAGTTACCATTGAACGTGGGAAGGTCCACCTTCACTTTATAATCATCCAACCACTGTTGTTGCCGCGCTGGACGGCATCCTCCCTGTGCCTCTTCTTCATCTTCAGGTTCAGAATCTTCGGTATCAGCACGATGACGAAGATGCCTTGCAACCCGTCGATCACCGGGTGGGCTTCGGGCAAATCCCTCGGCACGCTCCCGATCCTGGTTACGAGGTTGACGATGGGCAAACCCCACCGCGCATTCCTCATCAACCCTTTCTGCCCTTCGGCGATTTTGTAGAGTTAACTCCTGCAGCAACTCACGGATCTCAGCGAACTGAGTGTGAGTATTCTGACGGATCTCGGTCAATTGAGTCTGTTGATCCTCCACCATCCTCCTTAGGTCAGTAATCCCACGACCAACGTCAATGGGTGTGTTTTCTTCTGTGTTTGGTGCCATCGAACCAGGCAAAAGCCTTGCTCTGATACCACTTGACGCAGCGGAATTAACAAAGAGATTAGTTGCGTACTAATCGAACGAATGATAAACTCGAGTCCACGAGAGAAAGTGACAAAGTCTGAATATTATTGATAAAAAGCTGCATAAACATTAGGTTACAACCCTTTTATAGGAAAAAAGGCGTAACCCTAGCAAAACCCTAACTCAAAAACGAAAATTCCCAAAATTTGGGGAAAATAATAAAATTGGAAAAAGGGAAGAAAAACATGACTTTCCCAAAAAGAATCAACTTCTACGGAATTATACGTTAAAAGTTATTAACGAAACAAATATTTCCTAAAACGGCAAAAACGTCCAATTGGAGGCCTAAACGAAGGAATTAGGCCGAAAAGCAAATACATCATCAACCTAGGGTTCATGATACTTGGCCGGAGCGCGAAAATAAGTCAGCCCACCAAGTTTGGGCCTATTCCGAGCTCGTCCGAATTTTGCCAAATTGGGTAATCTGAAATTAAACACCGTTTGGGCTTCCGAGGCTTGGCTCGGTCCAGCTGATCATGGAATTGGGCCTCCACGTGTTCTACATCATATTGGTTGGCATGCTTTATGGGCGTGGCACTGAACCCTCGTATAAGAATTTAAAAAGAGGAAAACAATTCAGATAATGCACGTATCAGTAGATTTTGGGGGGATTTCTAGTTTCCCTCATATTTGCGGAGACTGGTAACTCCACTTATATGAGGGATGTTAGCATCTCCCCATCCTGGAAGGTTAAGTCTTGTTTTGATGCTCTATAATGCACTTACATTCTGGCAATAATTCTAGCTGTTTAGGAAGGCACCGTTGAATAGTTATCGTTCTAAAGTTGAAACAGCTTACTTGCAAAATTGAGCAATCCTAGCCTTTCGATACCCTAAATGACCTACCTTTCTATTGCCCCAATGACCTAGCTTTCCTAATTCGTCTAATATTCCATGAAGTAGTTTGTTTGCTCTTATGCATACAAGCAGATGAGATTATTCTTTTTTGATTGTTTTGTGGACCACTCACATCCTGTACCCTTTGATCACTCATTATGCATTATGATCTTTCCATTGTAATTGCAATCAAAGCCGCGAGGAACAGGTGTCTAGATAGTGGACCCAGAGTGTAACAACCCGCGCCAGCTGACCTGCTAACCCTTAGACTAACCACGTGGCTCAAAAGGTTAACCTCAGGTTATGGGTTGCCTTATATATTACAGAACTTCCTTCTAAAGTCCCAATGTGGGACTGTGTTGTGCCTATCATGGGCTCTCACAATCTCCTCATCTTATGATGCAACATCCTCGTTGCATTGGCCCAGCTGACCTACTAACCCTTAGCCTAACCACTTGGCTCAAAAGGTTAAGCTCAGGTTATACAGTAGCTGCTTGGGTTCTCTTATATATTACAGAACTTCCTTCTAAAGTCCCGGTGTGGGACTGTGTTGTGCCCATCATGGGCTCTCACACAGAGTTACTTATGAGTGGAGTTTGAGACTGCAGAGCTTGAATGGCTAGCACAAAATCTTTTGGTGTGTATGGGTGTAGCATAGGACAAATCGGTAAGCGCCAGTGGTGGATTCAAGTAGATAATACTATGTAGGCCAGACTAGGGTTTGGTAAATGGTATCAGAGCGAGGATAAGGGTGGGGGACACTTATGGTTGACTCTCAGACATTAGACGCCCGTGTAGTGTTCGCTTATGGCAACGTAGAGATTAGTGTTGTCGCAGATTCTGGGGAGAGCGTATGAACCTGTGCGAACATAAGCCTGCTCTCCTTCCAATATAGTGCACTTTTGGTGCTTGTGGGGCACCTGAGAACAAATTCATGACGGACAGTGATGGATTCAGAGTAGACCTTTTTAGGCAGGTGGGGCCGTTGTATAAGAGGTTGCAAGTTGTTTTCTTGATTAATTTTATAGAACTCTCGATTGAGTAGATAGTTTCAGCTAGTAGGGTTGTTCACCGAAGGGTTTTGTTGTTCGTAACAGTTTTCCTAGTAGACCGGTTTTCCCATTATCTTGCTTCACATTATCAATGCAACATCATGTGTGATTTCTCTGCCCCGACCTTTTCATAAAGAGTGGATATGGTGCATGGTAATATTTTGAAATCTCAGTACAAACCATTTTGGAGAATGCCTTTTTTTTTTTTGGTTTTGTTTGATGTTATTCACATTCTCGAATTTGGTGTTTCATCCTTCTTTCACGATCTGCAAGTGCATCCTTTTTCATGATTGGCAAGTCCATCAGTGTTCTGCAGTTCCGTATTATGTCTATGAAATGTTTTCCTTTCCCTTCCCTTGTGTACCTCTGTGTTCCTCTCTGTTTGTTTGTGCAGTAACGATTTTCTTCTAAGTGTGGATTGTGATTACCAATTGGTTGATGTCTTGTAGTCTTCTGAATTGATGTCTCTTGATTTTATGTTTCTAGGTGGCACTACTTGCATTTTTTCTGACTTACCATGTAATTGCTTAATATGGAGTATTTGTGATCTTTAAAAGAGGTGCGAGCCTACTCATCGCATGTTTGATATGTTCTACTTATCCATGTTAACCATCTGCACCCCCATTTGATTTGAGTCCTAAGACTTCAACTACGTACAATGAGGCCATATCTAGCTGACTCAACACTATTTTGCAGTAAATCGGAATTCGTTATATACAAGCTTAAGGAGATGGGAAAGGTTTCTGACAAAGACATCATGCAGATCTGCAAAAAGTTCGATCGACTAGACACCGGCAACTGTGGCAAGATTACTCTTGGGGATCTCATGGAAGGTCATCATTGAGTTGCCACTTACCAAGGTGGTTTCTCTTCTTTTCCAAGCAGGAGGGGGAGTAATATGCAACTCCGCCTCATTGTATTTTCCCCTGGTAAATACACTCACGAAGTGCCAAATAGAGCAAGAGAATTCTCTCTTACCAAGACGTTCGAGGGAGGAGCTTTCTTTTCTATTTTATACCGGATCTCGGCATAGGGAAGTTTTAGCATATTGTAGGCATCAGAAGTTTTTATCCGTTTACTGTATAGTGTCCACTCCATCCCATGGCTGCAATGTGTTAGGTACGGTCGGGAGTGTTTATTGTTTCTGGAAATAAAAGCTAAGATGTCCTTTTACTGATTCATTTGCAAAGTAGAAGAAGAAGGTAGGGGGGATGGGCTGATTAAACCGAGTCATGTTGCTGACTCTAGTTTTCTTCCTTTTGATCAGCGCGTTCCATTATTTTTGGGAAATGATGTTGGCACTCCAAAAATTGATGCAGGCACTCCAAAATCAATATAACTCCAAAGCCACTTTCCTTTGTTTTTTGGAGTGTCTGCATCAATTTTTTGAGTGCCAATATCATTTTCCCATTATTTTTCTCCCTCTTTTTTTTTTTCCAGGTATGACCTTCAGATCCCTGTGCAATTAACTGTAAATTCTTTCAGAGATGCTACTGTATATCTGTATATAAGCCCACTGCTAGCAAGTTTATTATTGCTTCCTTTTCTTGGCAACGAATTGTTCAGCTAGAAATGTGCTTGCCACATGAAAATGGGTGAGTTTAGTTTAACAAGAAAGTTGCTGGTCCTGTACTTGTGGGGATAGTTTTGGAGCTTTGAAGATAGAGTATATGATGCTTGTGTTTTTTTCAAAACTACTCCCTATTTGGAAGATGATATTGAAACTGGATCGCTCATTAGTCTGAATTCAAAGGTAACAAAATCATATCATTCCTCGTGTGAGGGTCTCCTTTGAACGAAGTATAGCAAGTTGGTTCGAAATTTAGGGGCGTAAAAGAGCTGAGTTGAGCTTTGTAGTGCTCAAGCTTGATTTGTTAAGTTAAAGAGCCTAGAATTTTAGCTCCATATGAGCAGAGCAGAGCTTGGCTGGATTACTTAACAAGTTGAGCTGAACCTTGAGCTGCTCGCGAGTAGCTTGAACCCAGACCCTAGGGGTGATAACGGTTCGGTTTCGACTGGTTTAAGCATATTTTTCGGTCGAAACCGGTTATCCGGTTTGAGATTTTTAGAAACCGGAATCGGTTGAGATAATATGGTCCTGTTTCGACTGGCTCAACCGGTTTCGGTCCGGTTTATCCAGTTTTCATTCATGGGACATATTTTAGGCCCAACACATCAAAAAATCCACAATTCAACCTACAAAATATCAATCAAAAATCCATAATTCAACTCCTTTTTTTGGGCCCAACAAAAAGGATTATTTTTTAGCCCAATACATAAAAAAACCCCATAATAACATCATTAAGCCCATAAAAACAGTTTATATATGTACGTATATATTATATGTATATGTTATATGTTTTTATATATATATGTATAATGATACATTATACATATATATAATCGGTCCTGTTTCAACCGGTTTTTAAAACACATAAACCGGATCGAAATTATTTTTCCGGTTTATAAAATTTTATAAAACCGGAACCGGATTGAAATTATTCAACCGGATTAAAAAATTCGGTCTGGTCCGATTTTTCCGATTTCGATCGAGTTTCCGGTCTCGCCTAACAGCCCTACCAGACCCATTAATTAACTCAAACTCACCCACTAGAAAATAGACCCAAGTCAGTTCATTTATTAGAGCATCTCCAATCCAATACTCCATTTGAGAGTATCAAAATAATGTTTTTTACTCATAAAGTGATTATAGAGGAAATTACTATTCATGTTTACACCAACCACAAACCCTCTATTTTTGTCTCTAAAATCACTTTATGAAAAAAAAACCTTTTTTTATACTCTCATGAGAATAAAAATTAAGTAAGAAAAGCAAATAAGGATAAAAATATCTTTTAAAAAGGTGAATAGTATTTTAGAGATGGTCCTCTATATTTTCTCTCACTCTCTAAATATCTCTAAATATAGAGTATCAAAATTCAATCCTCCCAAATGGAAGAGTGTTGAGAGGATGGATTGGAGTGGTTTGATACTCTCAAATAAAAATATAGAGTATGGATTGGAGATACTCTTAGTTGGATTAAAATGGGTCTAACCCATATAACATCTAACTCATTTATTTACTACGGAGTACTAGTATTAAGTCATAATGAACCTTACCAAAAAAAGCCCTTTCATCAGTCGATCTCATGATTCTCCTCCGTCTCTCGCCGAGTGAATGTGAATTGGGTCTCGTTCGTCTCTTCAGGTACGTCTCTCTCTCTCTCATCTGTGTTTGGTTCAGAAACCCTAACCTTTATCGAAACCCTAGACCCAAGCATACACTTATTAGCTCCCTCTCCCTGTTTAATTTCTGCGATTCATACATCTTTAATGTTAGAACACCATAATAGCAATGGACTCTGGGTTGGGTTCTTGAAGATGCACGGAAACTAGATTAAGAAATTATAGGATTAATTCATGGCATGTGAAGTCTTAGACATTTATTTTCGCATATTGAGGATCCCTTTGTTATGTGATTTCAAGCTTTAAAACTGAGTTTAGGGTCTGTTGACTCTGTTTTAACGGGGTTCCTAGAACAGTATACTGTCCTGTTTCACTTTCTAACTTTGTATGCTGATTTATTTTGACACTTCCTAACAATGCTACAGAAATATATATTTCTTACAAAAAATAGCCTTTTCCAAAAGCTAACGGTGAATACTCTACAACTGCATACTGTGTTTTTTTTTTTTTTTGCCGCTCGTTTGACTAACTCCCTTCATTGAAACCTAGTAACTGTAACCGTTGGTGAGGTTCACCCCACTTGGGTTTCATTTTCACATACCAGAGGAAATCACAAGGGTTGCCGGCGGGAGACAAACCCACTTAGAGTGAGAGTCAATATGGAGGCCGGTGGGCTAGATTCCGACGGCCGCCAATTCAACAACGCGGAGGAGATGTGGAGGGAAGAGGTCGGAGACCACCCCAAGAAGACCGAATGGTACCATAAAGGCGTTGGTTACTGGGAAGTAAGCACCCTTTAATACCCCCTAACCCTTATTAAACCCTTACAAACCTATACCTATTCTTGATGATACATGTAGGCTAAGCATCCTTGAAACCTTGAATCTCATGTAACTCTTATAAACCCATGTTCTATTCTTGATACATATTGGCATATAAAAGTAAGTATATGCTTGCGTATTGGCATGTATGTAGCAGTTTGTTAATGGATCGTTTAGTTTGGGAAGTAAGCATCCTTTAAACCCTGAATCTCAATAAATCCTCATAAACCTATAATCGAGCTTGGTACAGATAGGCTAAGCACCCTTGAAACCCTGAGTCTCATTAAAATTTAAACCCGTATAAAGTTTATAAACCCATATTCTATTCTTATACATATAGGCTTACACATGTAAGCATATGCCTGCAAATTGGTATGTATGTAGCTTTATCTTGATGGGTGGTTTTAATTTGGGAAGTACGGACCTTGTTCTACTAGAAGCTTTTTGAAACTTTATTATGTTTAACCATGTGTTTTAATCATTGTGTTTATTGGGGTTTGTTCTGTTTGTTGGGTTCTTTTGGGAGAAAAAGGGTGTGGAGGCATCAGTGGATGGAGTATTGGGTGGATATGGGCATGTCAATGAACCAGATATTAAGTCTAGTGAAGCATTTCTCAATACCCTTTTTGTTGATCGATTCCCAAGTGGTGAAGGAAACCGGCATCTTGTTGCGTTAGGTAATAAAATGGCTACTTCGCTCTACGTATTTGTGTCTACATATCGGTGCTTGTGTTCATGAATTCATTGGGTCAGTAATAAGATTTGAATTCCTTGTAAACAATAGCACTGCAGATCAATTGTGATTCACGAGAAACCCATTTCTGAATTTCAATGGAACATGCTTGCATCCTCTCTATCACCCGTGTTCAAGTATCTGTTGCTTGAACCCTAACCCATTTCTGAGTTAGGGTTCTCGTTTTAAAGGACATAGTTAAGCTTTAGTTTTGTAATATTTTGGTTATACACTCACTGATATCTCCTACTAATGTAGATTGTGGTGCTGGCATTGGGAGGGTCACCAAGAACCTTTTGATTAGATACTTTAACGAGGTGAAACTAGTTTTTGTTGATGTTTTCCTTCCTTTCTATTTTTCTTGTTGCTTTTAATCAAACTTTTTGAATGCATCCTTAGAAATACTGCAGAGATACATTCAGATCCTATTCTTCTTTTGACTTGCAGTGTACTTGTAGTCATCATTCCATTCTGCAATGAGATACTACCCCATGAAAAGATAGCCCTTTATTTCATGCAACAATTTTTGTTAACATCTTTGATTGTAAAGTAATGATTGTGATTATTGTTATGTTATGTAGTTGTGGCAAGTTATGTAATATACAATTCATAGCATCTTTTACCATGTCTTTTTCAACAAGATGTTCAATTGAAAAGGAAAAAAATGGGGAGAGGTACTTATTAAAGAAAAGGAAAGGGGTGGTAGAGACCTGCTCGACCAAAGAAGCAACAAATGTATAACAATATGTCATATGCAATTTTAATAGAAGTTGCATAGTTTCAACTTCCTACCTGAATTTTCTCTTCCTCCTGTCCTATTACATATTATAGTATTGTTTGAATTAGCTTGTTTGCCAACATCTTGCCCCCTTTAAACTTCGTTGGCCTATTAACGTGTCCCAGTTAAGCTTCATTAGCCTATTAACTCCGAACTTCTTGTTGAAGAATGGCAATACCAACTTTATCTTGGACACATGATGAATTTTTAGCAGCGACTTAGGCATGATAAATGGCCGCTTAGTTTGCTTTTTCATAATTCGTTTTGCAGAATACTTAGAAACTTATTTGGTGGACGGTTTTCAAAACTTGTTTCGTAAAATTCTTTTGTAGAACAATCCATCTTTGGGAAAACATCGAGAAGATGTTCTTAAGTTCTTTGAAGGAATCTCTGGAAACGATTTTTACGTGAATAAATAGTTGTTTTCTGAAAACAATTGCCCAAGGTTAATTTTGATATAGTTACTTTTTTATGTATCTGTGTTGCCTTGTGAATGCATGGTTTTATGAAAGGCCTATAAGTGTGAGCACTGTGAGGTGATTGAATCCTCTCAAAGGTATTATCAGCATTACCTAGAATGATAAGAACTGTGCTATACAATTGTAACCGAGATCACACCAGCTTTTTTCGAATAGAGCAAAAATTTGAATATTTTGGTAAAAGCATTTCCTCCCAGGTTGATTAACGTCTAAGATGGCTTTTTTGATTCAGGTTGATCTTCTTGAGCCTGTATCACATTTCCTGGAAGCTGCCCGTGAAAATTTGTCTCCTGACAACCTCATCATATTAGACTCCCACAAGGCCTCCAATTTTTATTGTGTCCCTCTTCAGGTACTATGCTTGGATTACTCTATATCTGTAACAGAAACATCACTACATTTTGTAGGTTTCATTGTCAATGATCACCATATTGTCTACATACTAGCATTTTTTTTGCCATTGAATTCTCATTCATTGTTTCGTTGTTAATGGTTTCATCGTCACTGAATTGTTATGGTTCTAACTTCAATTGTAAATACTAGTCTTATGATATACTAAGTTAATTTGTTTGTATAATCTAATGAATATTAGTCTGTTACTGATTTTCTCTTACTTGTTAGGTTTGGTTTGGTTGCTATGAGATCCAATTTTCATGAGGTTTTTTACTATAGTTGGGACGGGGGTTTTACATGACAGGGTGAGATGTAGACTAGATACTTCCTGTGATTCTGTGAATCTCAGAAAGAGCAGATATTTTGCCTCCAATAGTAGATTCTTGGAGCTAATTATTAACATGCTCCTAAGATGGCATTTTCCATAATATATGCTCGAATTCAAATGCCATGGTGATTGACCTCATCTCAAGGAGAATAATACTCATAATTCAGTGCTAGAGTGGCCACTTGTCTTTTGTTACCTGGTTATGGGTCTGGTACGATACTTATGTAATTTTTTGTTGATTACGTTGATTCATCATGTGGAGTAACTTTCATTGATGACGTACAGATTGACTTTTACAAGTATTTCAGTCACATTTTTTTGGCTTTGAGTTCATTTATTTAGTAAAATGAAATCTTTTACTGTTTCAGGAATTCACTCCAGATGCTGGAAGATATGATGTTATATGGGTTCAGTGGTGTATCGGGCATCTCACTGATGATGATTTTGTGTCATTTTTTAAACGAGCAAAGGTGGAGTATCCTTCCTACCTGTCATATCAATTGTAGTTAGGAATTTATATTACTCCTTGGACTTTGTAAGCTTTAGTAGTGCATCTATTTTCGTGCTGTCATTTCTTAAAACAAAAAAGTGAAAACTGTATTTTTTGGGTTTTGGAAAGCCCTTGACTATTATATTGATTCAGAGTTCAACCTAATAATTTCTTTGTGTTTTATTTCCCTGAGGCTGGAATGGTACTTGCTAAGTTTTAACCCAGATGACTGCAAAGGACTGTTCCTTGCTGTATCATTTATTTCACCTGAAGTACTGGCACTGATGTTGGGCTTGTGGATACTCCTACAGTCACTGTTGTTCCTATTCTTTTACACTCTCTTGCAACTAATGAGATTGGCATAAAAAATCCTCCTATTTTCAAGAGCTTTTTTGCATTTCTTCTTGGCCTCGATGCAATGTATTAATTTTTTTTGGCCTGCTTGTCCTATGCTAGAAACTTGATGTGTTGCTTAGAGCCTTAGAATTTAAAATTGTCCACCATTTCTGGAGCTCGCCAAATAAAACCCCTCGTCAATTATTGACCTCTGTTTTAAGTTGTTAACATTCATTTGTCTAATGTTTTGTCACTTCTATTCAGTACTTTTTGATGCAAGCTTTGTACGGAAGGGATTCTTTGGTTTTTTCCTTTATTGCCTTGTCCAGCAATTGCACCAAAAAAAATTTCTATTATTTTAGAATAGTAGCCCATTCACAATACTTGGAGCTTAAGATCTCAGAGAACCAGTGTCCATCTTAGCAAGAGACAAGCTTATCCGTGTCATGCTCACATTTCTTACCGAACGATTTTATGCGACATTTCTGTATGATAGATTTTCTGTTTTGCCGTTCCAAAAAAAAAAAAAAGAGAAGAAAAGATTTTCTGTGTGGAGAGATTTGGTTTAACGTTTCTCTTTGGTGAATTCTAATTTGCAACAACTCTTATGTCACTTCTAGGATGGCCTGAAACCTGGTGGACTCTTTGTGCTGAAGGAGAACATTGCAAGAACAGGTAACTTATTTAAGTCTCCCACTATTAGCCTAATATCTCATTCCTTGTTATCTACTTATCCTTGGACTTCTATGGTCAATTAACTCTTTGCCATATTGACTATCCTTCCAGCATAAAAAATGGCTATTCATTTTTCAGTTGGGCCTAACCTTGCTTGTACGGTGCGGTAGTTGAAAGTTTTGAAAAGTTGGTTATTTGCTAAACTGCTTGTCATGTGATCTTTAGGATTTGTATTGGATAAAGAAGACAGAAGCATTACCAGGTCAGACTTGTACTTCAAGGAGCTCTTTGATCGTTGTGGATTGCATATTTACAAATCAAAGGTAAGCTCAAAGCTTTAATTTGTGCATGCTTCCCAAAGTGGACTGCTAAAAAAGGGTTTTATTAGCCCATTTTCTATTTAGGTTTCCACTATCTGACGAACACTTCCTAGTAGGAGTAGACACTAAAAGATTGAAATTCACTTGGATGCTACTAGAGTTAAAATGGTTTTTAATGATCACATTGGAGTAATTGTTGATTCGCAAACCCCACATTTTTCAACCACTCCAAATGTATATATTTCTCACTGATTCTCAACTTATCTCCATCTTTAACCCACCTTTCTCAGTACCTGTCCCTTCACAAGACCACCAACCACAACTCACAACCAACTCCCTCTTTGGGCCATCCATGAGTCGGACGTGGATATGGAAGGCCAGTAGAGGCTTCTTAGGTTAATCGGAGGGTTTTCACTTTTTGCTATAGTCGTTTCTAAACATCCATTGGCTACTTTTTGTCGGCTCCACGGTTACTAGCTTGTCTAAAATACCTTGTGTATCTCTTTACTTTGTCTCATGTTATTTTCTATTCAGGATCAAAAGGGATTTCCTGAGGAATTATTTCAAGTAAAGATATATGCATTAACTCCTGATCTGCCAAAGAGGGTAAATCGGACTAGACCTAAAGCGCAAACCAATAGACCGGGCATCATCAGGTGAGGAATGTCCATGCAAACTCAAATCAGTTCTCCATTTAGATGGTTGTGTAGGTTCTTTTTATTTTTGTGTAACATTTGTATTCTTTTGTGGTTAGTTGTGTAACTTAAACAAGGATGAATTCTAAGGAAACAAAATCATATTCTGAATTCAAAGGTAACAAACTCATATCATTTCTCGTGTGAGGGTCTCCTTTGAACGAAGTGTAGCAAGTTGGTTTGAAATTTAGGGGTGCAAAAGAGCCAAGCTGAGCTTTGTAGTGCTCAAGCTCGATTAGCCTAAAGTTTTAGCTCCATATGTGCAGAGCAAAGCTTTAGAGTGTTGAGCTTGGCTCGATTACTAAACAGGTCGATCCGAACCTTGAGCTGCTCGCGAGTAGCTCGATTCGTTTGCAACCCTAGTTAGAATGCTTCCGTTTGGGTAAGATGGAGAAAATTTACAATGGGGGTACAAAAATCCTGCATATTATGGATCAGTTTCTGTACCGAAGAAACTTTTGAATAACATTCTTCAATAACGTGCTTAATTTCCAGTTTTCTTATTAGGTTTTGGGCAATAAGATCTGAATATATTCTGCACTGTTGTTGCCAATCCAAGTTTTGGACTCAACGGAATAGTCCAAATTTGAACCATATATTTGTATAATCGATGATTTAGATTTGTTCAGACTTATTCCCATTCAAGTCTCTAGGCAAATCTGAACCGCTGATTATACCAATATAATGGTCCAAATTTGGACTGTTCCGACTTCCGTCCAGTCGAAATTATGGACCAGTGGGAATCCAATACCTACTTTATCACAGCAGCGCCCTCACTAGAGCCCGAGTAGATCATTCACTGCTTTGCCAAAAAGATTAAACGAAGAACAATAAGTATATGCAGCATGACTGCGTCAACGAGTATTTTATTTCTTATTAAAAAAAAAAAAAGATACTGGACTTGATTAATCTATGAACATTATAAAATGCAAGATTAATCAGGTAAGATGAAGAATATATAGTAATTTATTAATCAGGTGAAAAAAAGTACTATTTGTTTTTTTCTTTCTTTCTTCCTTCCTTTAGTAGTAGTAGTAGTAGTAGTAGTAGAAAGTTGAATGGAGGGACTCATAATTAGAAAGCGACACATAATTGGAAAGAACGAAAATGATAAATAATAGTAGAAGGAATTAAATGCTTTGGCTGTTAGAATGGGTCAAAAATATACTGAACCCAGGAGAGAGAATCTTATCACACATAAGTCCTTTCACATTTGAAGCTCAATTATCGTAGATGGATAAAGATTATGGCTGTTGCAATTGTATTTTACTAGTAATTCTTTTGGCTGCAAATATAACACTTAATTACAGGGGGAGCCAATGGTGTGTAATTAAAAACTTGAAAACATTGACTTATGGGACATATTCCAAGTGGAGTAGATGGCTCATAATGATTGGGTATGTTGACCTTTTTTACATCATGGATTAAGTTTTCATTTAAAATGGCCATCCGGCACTTGCAAAGGAATTACACCCAAATCGATGTAGAAACTAATCTAGACACAACCCGTAGAGAAAAGATGAAGAAATTAAAGCATAGAATGAGAATTTTATTTTGTATCTAGGTAAGAGCCTCATGCTCTTAACATGGACAGTGAACGGACCGAAATAGAGTTTGGTGATAGAGCAAGTCAAAGATCAAGAAGAAAACCTTGAGGGTGGATTAATTAATAGATCCAATTCATTTATACGTAAACAATATAAGAGCAAGACGGATGACGCTTTTTGCTACACAAATTGAAGATTGTGTAGCAGATTTGATAAACATGAATGAAATAATGTGATCTAAAACCTATGTCTGGCCAGCTTTCTTTTTTTTTTTTTTTTTGATCGGCAACAAATTTATTGAAAAAAACTTGACAAACGGTACATCAAATTGGGAGAGAGGGAGGGTTGGATGAAAAAAGAAAAAACACCCAGGGGCCAAGCCCAGAAAACCTAAAAAATGGAACCCAACAACTATGTCTGGCTAGTTTGTAGCAAGGGTAAGAGCATCTCAATGCATGGTTTGAGCAAATTGGTAGCTAGAAGGGTAAAAGAGCATCTCAATGGTTTGAGCATTTTTTTTTTCCAGTCAAATTTATTTGTTTACTTGCTAGGGTGTTTGAGCCTCTGGCTTGCACCAGCATGTGTTGCCAATTAAGTGAGCAAGTTGTCTGCGATCGATGGAGGGTGCGGTTCGTGCGGAGCAAAGTTTCACGTCATTTCAGTACCAAATAATCTGATGTATAAAAAGTTTATAAGTGCGAAGACACCTCCACTTCAATAGTTATAAGCGTGAGGACACCTCCGCTTCAATGACTAACTTTTTGATCAAGTCGTACATAAGATTGTCCACCAATAGCACTTAAATCTTCACTTTCAAGTGAAGTAGCCATTGCAAGTATTCCTTTATGAAAACTACTACTAGCTTTGAAAGTCTTGGGGGATCATGCGTGCCTTTTAGAGAGAGTCATTGGCTTGATAAAATTAGAGAGAGTCATTGGCTTGACTCAAAAGTGGGGTAGACTTATATATATTTTTCATAAAAAGCTTACAACAGGACCCTTTGAATGAGTCTTGGGGATCATGCACATGTACCTTTTTAGAGTCATTGGCTTCATCATGAACTTGGAAAGGTGTTTTCTCTCTACCACCTAAGGCTGTGTTTGGATCACAAAAATTACAAAAGAATCCGATTAATTGTTTAGTATTCCTGAAGTACCACATGACAATTTTTTTGGAGACGAAGAGTTACGCACATTACTTGACGACGATATTTTATTTGCAAGGAGTACCGCATGACAATGTCACGTTGTACTCCGGGAGTACCCAATAACTGGCCTAAGACTACATTACGTAGTAGAGATTTTTATTTCTTCGGTTATACTATTGACAGCCAACTGGGTTGACAATAAGGCAAGAATAATACAAGAAAACATAGTTTCTGAGGCACTTTTAACACTTTTCAAGGTACTTTAACATACAGAAAACTGTAATTTTTTTTGGGTCTTTTTTCTTTCTTATTGATAGCCCATTGACTATTTTTAGCATTTTTCTTATTTCTTATAGTAGTGATATCATCTTAATTTCTTCTTGAAAATTCCTTCCACAAGTTCTAATAAATCCAAACAAAGCTTAAAATAACTTTGACGATTTGAATTTGTCAACATCTAAAAGATCCCATTTTTTAGTAAAACACACCTAACAAAAAACCTGCCCTCGTCTGCACTGATAATGACCTCCAATAACAATACCAAAGACCATGCTTTATGTCACAACATGATGGACAGAACAAAGGTCAACAATCTCATGCTCTTTCTAAATTCAAAATTCAATCTCTCTTCCCTTCAAAATGAAAAACCAAAAAAAAAAAAAAAAAGTCTTCCCCCCCTTGAGCAACCGCCCCATCTGAAAAAAGTAATTTATGGATCCACACTTTCTTTCCAATTCCCCTCATCTCTCCATACGCAACCCCTCAATTTCGCCCAGTGAAAACGAAAAAGCAAAAATAGTTTATTTTTCACGAGATCGCATGTTTGAATCTTACGGAGGCTAAATATTCTAAACCTTGGAACTACCGGAGAGTTTTCCCGAGTCTTTGACTTCAGGTCCATCGACTTAATCAAGATATGCGCAAATTGATCCGGACGTCGATCATAAATAAATAAATAAAACATGTACCCATTTCATTAAGTGATATGTTCCATGCATGTCATCCTTACATATACCACACTCAACAACGACGTACATATCTAGATAACATGTCTCCATCCAAGAAATTGAACAAACACATGGAATAACTATACGAATGTCATTCAATTATTAATGGTTTGTATTATGAGGGAGAAGTGATACGAGCATGATGCACAAGATGGAATGTATTATGTACTAATATTTTGGCTAACCACAACTTTAAAATTTATATAAATTGTTGCTCACGAGAATTTGTGGTACGTTTGCTTTTTCTTATGAGTGTTTGTGGTTTTCTTATGAGTTTGTTGTGACCTATATATGAAATTGGATTACGAAATGGTTTACGAATTTTGTGGTCTAGCTTATGAATGCTTATGGTTAAATGATTAAGAGATGACATGTTGGATGACCGGTTCTTCTGGTAACATTAAGATGATGTGGCTCAATCTGAACCCTTGATTAATTAGGTGCATATGGTGTGTATATATATCTTTATTAGGTTTGTATTGAAGCATTTTCTATTGCTTATGACACCCTAAAGTGGGGTTACTATTTATGCTATAAACGTCACGGCTAATGTCACCGTTTATGCTAATTGAGAGTGATTTTACAAACCAACTAGCACTAACTCAGTCAGGACTCCGCATCTCATTAGAACCCAGGAGTTCAAACCCTCCACCGGCGTGCAGGTGTTATTAATTCCTCTTGTACTTGTAGGGATTATTTCTCTCTTTTTATGGGACTATAGACTATTAGTTGAGTTGAGCTAATTATAGTAATTGTGAACTTGTGCTCAATAATTCTGATCCTTGTATTTTTCCGTCGCTTGTAATAAAAAAAGAAAAGAAAAACGTTGTGTTTGGTTGAGAGTTTAGTTTAGTTTAGTTTAGTTTTGGTAGTGGGTGGAGAGAGAAATAGAGTAATGATTGAAGATAGGGGTAATGATTGGAGAGAGATAGAGAGATATGAGAAAGTAATAATTGAAAAAATAGGGTAATGATTGGAAAAAAAAATAGAGTAATGATTGAAAACAAAACTAAAACTAAAACTAAATGGGTAACCAAACAAAGCCAAATTTAAAGAGATTTGATCTTACACGTGATTTTGACATTGTGTGGTTTTATTGGCCACCTTTATACAGTACTTAATTTGTTTTCTTCTTTTCTTTGGTTTCTTACAAGATAGCGTTTTCAACCTTTTCTTTGGTTTCTTTCCACCCATAATTTGCTGCCTGATGTTGTTGAACAACAACTAGCTAGTCACAATTCCCTTTAATTGGGAAACAACTTTCTTTTTCATTGAATTAGTTCTTCTTCTTCTTCTTTCTTCTTTTTTTTATTTATTTAAAAAAAGGCTGTAGATAACCAATTAGAGCATCTCCAATAGCGTCAATGGCATCCTAAGCAATTTGTCTAGAAAAAGTGCGCAATTTTACTTTGTCTAGCCACCAAAAAATTTCACTACCCAACAACCTAGGCAATTGACTACTCAAATCCCAACTCCTTTTGATTAAAAATAAAAAACAGTCACCGCCACCCCATCTTGAACGGAAAACTTGCCGAAATCAAACAACTAAATCACAGACCGCCAACAAAACCACAAATACATCTCTCTCTCTCACACACACACAAATCCACATACCTAGCAAGGAGAGAACCTGCCGGAATTTGGCAAATCAGAAAATCCAAATTGGAAACCTTAGTCGGAAAATTTGTACCAGATCGTAGAAGAAGAAGGGAAGAGAGAGAGAGGGGGTAACCTTTCTTACCTTTGCCGGAGCCAAATGCCGCCGCCGATGCAACAACGTTAGATCTGGTGGTTATGATGGCAAGGGGGAAGAGAGAGAGGGGAAATCGCTGGGGACGAGTGCTACAGTAGCACGCCAGGACCAACGCGCTATTGTAGCGGAGGGTATGTTGACGAGGACGAAGACGATGCTGCTGCGTGTGGGTTTTGAACGATTTTGGGGCTTTGGCTCGTCGGATTAGACGAGAATGAAGAAGAACTGAGGCTATTGGAGATGCTCTTATAGTGTTCTATACATATTGCCAATATGTATACATCAGTGGGGGGAAAGCGGTGGAGTACTTAGTTAGTTAGTCTACACGGGATCCAGAAGCTGTCCATTGCCCAGAACCCTATAAACGCATTTGCCGAGGCTCGAATCCTGACCTCTCTTGTGAGAGTACCAGGAAGTAATCGCTAGGCGACAAACCCTTTGGTTCAGTGTATATTTGAGTTACGTAAGAAATGTAAAATTTGGTGCAGGTCTATTTCACACCTAGGTGGCTTGTGCCATCAATCTTCTTCTTCAACCCCATTTTGCTAACATGAAAGTTCCATTGGCACAAGAAATCCTAGTTAGGCACCAATATGATGTGATGATCAGAGAAAAATCAAAAGTAACGCGAAAATAACAGCCACCACACCCGAGATTCTAGATAAATACAATAGGCTCCCCCGAATTCACTAGTACTTTCCGCTCCCTGTTGTTTATGTTTTCCAAACAAATACCCCCTTCCATCAACCAACTATGAGGTTAACTAACGAATTCTAACATCAGCACTCGATAGTTTTAGAATGCTCAATATGCCCTAATGAGTTATATTTTGTCCCTTTTTTATGTGTCACCACCACCATATCACCTCATCTAATTAACCATCCACGATCAGGAGGTGAGGTATACGCTAGTACTTGACACACGAAACGGTGATGGGGGATGTGTGTGTGTGCAGGGGCGGACCCACCATAGGGCACGTGGGGTCACGTGCCCCCACGCCCTTTTAAAAAAAAAAAAATTTCGATTTTATATATATATTATTTATGTTGAATGAATGTAAGAAGTAATCTATTGGTTCAGTGGTTAAGCACCTTCCTTTTAACCAAAAGGCTGTGGGTTCAAGACCCCATGCTCACCTGTTAGGAGGTTTTTTTTGCCTTTTTCCCAAAAGGCTGTAGAAAATGTGTGTATGTGTATTTTTTTTTTTCAAAAGGTAGTAGAAAATAGTAGTGCGTACCTTGTTTTTTATATTATTCATCGGTTCGAGTCTACCCCACATTGCATTTGTATATTTTTTGTCTCCAAAACTGTAATAGTAGAGTCAGTAATAGAAAAATAGTTGATGAACATGTGATAATGTTGTTTTAATGCATTTAGCTAGTCAAGGTGCGCAAATTTGCCCAAGTAGTAATTATTAAAATACATATTTACTTTAAAATTGTTAATTTATTATGAATGCTAAAATTATTTTAGAGTAAATGTGCTTAACTGTAACTTGTATATTACGCTTACAAAAAAAATTAGTGCCCCCTCTATGTTAAATTCCTGGGTCCGTCACTGTGTGTGTGTGTGAGAGAGAGAGAGAGAGAGAGAGAGAGAGAGGTTATTACTAGATTCTCGCGGACAATATACAATATTTATTCCGCCTTGTTAATTTTAAGATAAAATTTACAGTGGATGTTTGTCGTTTTATTTGCTCTTTTTACCTATAGGGATACTTGCGATTTCTTCCAGAATGCGAGGTGTTCGACTGTATTTGACCAATACCTCGGGGGTGGTGATTTGTGATTTACCCTAATGTTATACTAGTATTAGGCCAGTGGACTGAATGAACCTAGGATTATTACCTACCAAGCATACAAAACAGTAGAACTAGTTTGAATCATCCCAATAGTGTTAATGATCTTGGGTGCCCATGATCTTTATTAGCGAAAATATGTCATTTGTCCTGTTATTGGCCAATAGATCGGGGGCTGTTTGTTGTTGCGAATAATCAGCCAACAATCACGCTGTTCTGCTAGAAATTAATGGACAAGAAAATACTGTGAAAGCGAAAAGTATTGTTTCTTTTTTTATCGGCGAAAGTCAGTTGTTAATTAAAAAAGTCTAGATTTGCACCTTAAAGAATAGGAGTTGAACTTCCGACATCTATACCTAGACACCTATGTGCAATTTCTGATGCTCCTGGGCCGAAAACCTCTTGTCAAGCGAAAAATATTGTTAGAGAGTAGTTGTACGATATGGCTACGGAAAACTGCTGGAATAGTACTATTGCTCTAGTAAACTGCTTGCACAGTGAAAGACATTTTAGGACGCACCGCTAATGCTTTGGTGACTATGTCCGAGTGGCCATGTGAGGTGTCAGCACTGTATTGGTAGAATGTGCTTCATTTGTCCTGTAGTGAAGCACATCGTGTTTTGTGGTCTGTAATTTACGAGATATCTCTTTCGGCAACCACTTCGAACCGAAAATGAAGTTACTTTTGGACTAAATTTTAATCGAAAATTGTTGGGTCAAGTTGACTAACGCCTGCATTTTTTGGCTCAATGGTTTATCAGAATCCAATGCCTTGGTTCAGGAATGGAAGTTTTTAATAAAAGAAGGAAGAAGAAAACAAATATAGAAAAAAAAAAAAAACGAAATTTGACTTGGTAATAGCAACATAAATCCCCTTTCTTTCTCCAATCTATTCAAAACTTCCATCCTTAATTTTGACCAAATGGTCCAAACTAACATCACTAGTAAAAGTTGATATGCCATACTGAGTCAAACCCAACCCTTTTCTTTTTCTTCTATATTCACTGCTGTAGCTTTAGAGTACTCTAGGAGAATATATGGATACAATGCACGCTTTTATTCCTTCAATACATGATCAAGTTTTGAACACTATACTTTTTTTTATTTGTGATCTGATTTTGAACACTACTTTGGGTATTGGCAGTGGCGGAGCCAGGAATTGAAAAAACCTAGTAAGGGGACTGAACTATGAAAGAAATTTCGGTATGATGACTTTTCGAGATTAAATCCGGTCATTTGGGTTTTTATGGAATGATTTTGATAACTTAAAATATTAATCTTGAGTATTGTTGCTGCTATCATATCATTCAAAGAGGCGCAATATTGTTATCACATGGTATCATTCACCATAAGTCTGGAAAACAATCCTGAAATAGGGTGTGGACATATTAGTTGATTCACTACCGAGAGTAAAGGTTGAGCCATGGATGATTCTACCTTATGCATTACTAAAGTTAGAGGAGGGAGAAATTTTATTTTAAAGAAATTTGTTAAAATACAAGAGGAAGAATTTAAGGAAATGATCTATACTCTAGATAACTTGGAGCAATAGTTTGTTTCGAAGGAAGAAGTCGATTTCGAGGATGGTGCCTCTCTTTTTCTGGAATTTTTCATATCCAGGTTCGGCAGGTTTGGGGTGTGTTCTTGCTTTCGGCTTTATCCTTTCAGTTTGCTCTCTTGAGTTTCGATTTTATTTCTTTTGGTCTTAGGTTATTCTGGTTGTTTCAGCGGATGTTTCGGTTTTGTTTTTCATTGTGGTGTTTTGGGTTGGCTCCTTGCCATCCTTTAGGTTTGGTTCTCGGGTGGCGTTCGCTGGTGTGCCGGCCATGATCTCTTAAATCTTTGTAATCTTTTTTAAAGATTTATTAAAAAAAAATTTGCTGATCACAAAATAAAAACCTAAACCAACTCTTTGGCAAGCGAGATGGAGATTATCACACACATTTCACTCAATAGAGATGTAAGAACCCCACACACCGGAAGGTTGCTGTGTGTGGGCCTCGCGTGTCTTGTGCGCATCTCTGCATTTTCGCGTGCGATTGTTGCAAAATTGTTGAACGAAAATGGCCCTCAATATAGCAAGCGGGATCGTAGTTCAACGGCACTTTCTCACCTTTTACGCATGGAATATGAGGATTTGATTCTCTCTAGAAGCGTGAGTGCTTGGTGTAATAGTTGATGCCATCAGAGCCGATCCTGACTTTTCGGAGGCTTAAAGCGAAAATTAAAAATTGAACCTCTTCTGTTAGACTCTAATAAGAAATAAAAAAATATGAGGAGCCCTCACAATTCAAAATTGTTAAGCGGCCGCAACACCAATTTAGCTCAGGGCCAGCTCTGGATACCATTTAGACTTGCCGGCCCCATCGCATGCCGCTTAATGGTACCCATCCGCTTAGAAGTAAGTTGGGCTGCTCAAAAAATCCGGTGAACCGTGAAGCCGGTCCAGACCGAACCGATCTGTTTTTTTTTGGATTTTGTCCGTGGATTAATGGTTCGGACATGGATTAAAAAATTAGAAAATCGTGACTCGCGGTTCGGTCCACGGATTTTCATTATGAAACCGTGGATTAACCAAACCAGATCGTGAGATATTTATTTTATATAAATAATAAATAAATATATAAATATATATGTGTACAATTGTTTTCAGGTCCGGACGCCTTACGTTCCGGACCGTTTGGACCTCCCGCAAAAAAAAAGATCGGGAAGGGCTTGATCCGAGTAGTTTTTTATTGAACGGTTCAGTAAAAAACTACTCAAATCAAGCCATTTCCGGTCATTTTTGTTGTTGAATGCTTGCGTGCACCCTTAAAATCACGTTCTGAACACATTGAGCGGCTCAGATCATCGTATATCGATCGGAAAATGGGAGTTAAGACACAAATCCGGACCATAAGAAAATCCGGGCAATTGGACCTGAAAAGGACTGTATATGTGTATTTATATAATTTATTGTTAGTAATGTTAAAATTTTTTTCTACCAATTTTAATATTTTCTCTTAATAATGAGATATAGTGTAGATGTATATAAAATATAGGGGGTAAATCGTAATTTTTTTATATGAGTTACAGTTTACCCTAGGTTAGTTTCACTAGTTCGTTTCTTTTCCAATTTTCCTAATTTTCATTCTTCGTTCAAGTCGCTACCGCATCGTCCTTACTTCTTCACCTCCTCCTCTTCTCTCTCTCCGTTTCTTCAAAGTAACAAGTACTTTCTAGTAGCTGGTGTTAAACTTAATTTTGAGTGTAACATTCTTCCCTTTTAGCGTGGGATATATGCTTGAGCTTTATTTTTACTAAAATCCATGGATAAAACCGTAACCGATCCGCGAGTCACGGATTAGATTGGAATCGAACCGTAGGACTTTTGGTCTGAACACGAATCTCATTTTGTAAAAGCAGTGAGTAACGGTTCAGTTCTCGAATTCATAGAAATCCGAATCGAACCGGATCGCGAGCAGCTCTAGAAGTAACGGCCCTCAATAATTTGTCCAAGAATTGGCTCCCAATAATGTTGAAACTTGAAAGACAAGGGAGATGGTGACGTGGGGCCCGCATCAGCTGGGAAAACCACGCAACGAGGAGCTGCTAAAACCACAGGGCGCCTACCACGTGCCAAGTCACGTGGTCATTGCGATGGGGCTACAGTCAAATGACGGTGCCACGTGGGGAAACGTGCAACCACAAGCCAAGTCAAAGTTTGAAACGTTGACCCAACTTCATCATCGTCATCCTCCTGTCCTGTCTAATTTAAAAAAAAAAAAAAAAAAAAAAGGCCTCGTGATTCAGACTTCACTGTTATTCTCGTTGACTTTTTTGACACCCCGCCACTGAATCAAGTGTTCCCAAACCACTCAATAATTTCTTCTCCCTATTTTACGGATTGGAGAAATTACTACTGCGTGCTTACTACTCACAAATAAACATACCAATAATACCCATGCCAGAGTCTTGTAAATACAAGGGTGTTTCTGGTGGTGAAAAATTTGTAGATTTTTATTTGTGGTTGAGAAGTTGTGAATAAGTTGTTGATGGATTTGTGAGTAAAGTTACTGTAACATTTGTTGACAACTTTTTCGTTAGTGAAAACGAGATGGTAAAATGCGTCAAGTTTTTAGTGTTTTTTGATAGTGAAAACGGGGCATAAATATAGCAAAACGATTCATATACTGCTTTTACTGTATTAAGCTAGAATAACTTCAATGTACAATGTATTGTATTGTATTGAAAAGTAAAAACTCTATGATAAATTCCCTCCGCCCCATTTTCTTTGTCATTTTTGATGTTCGTGTCAGTTTTTAATTGCTTATATAGTTTAATATGAATCTTCAAAAATATGCAATATGAATCTTGTTTGATAGTTCCCGATTAGGTTTATAATAAAGTTTTCAAAATCATGAAAAACATTATAGATTAGAACATATAAGCGTTTAAAGAATGACTAGAATAACGAAAATGGACAAACAAAATGGGATGGAGAGAATAGTAAGTTTGAGTGTAGATAAAAATATACTAAGTCGCCTCCCTCCTCACGCGCCAAAATTCTAGCTCTGCCACTGTACACAGTGGCGGACCCAAGAATTTGACAGAGTGGGGATATCAATTTTCTTTGTAACGGTAATATATGAGTTATAGTTAAGTACATTCACACCAATATAATTTTAGCATTCATGATAAGGTAACAATTTTGAAGTATATATGTATTTTAATAACCAACTACTTTATGAGTTATAGTTACCTTTATGAAGTATTTTAATAACCAGCTACTTTATGAAGTATCAATTTTCTTTGTAACTGTAATTTATGAGTTATAGTTAAGTATATTCACACTAAAATAATTTTAGCATTCATGATAAAGTAACAATTTTGAAGTATATATGTATTTAAATAACCAGTTACTTGGACAAACTTGCGCACCTCGACTATATGTTTTAAAACAAAATTATCACATGTTTAAACTCTACGAGTACAAATTTCGAGGAACAAAAATGTACAAATGCAATGTGCGGGTTCATATTGAGTACTACACAAATGATCGGAGACGTTGGAAGAGTGGGGGAAACCTTGGTTCTGGCTATGGGTGGATAGATTTCAGTTTTTTTCGTTACTTTTCTAGTGCCAAGATTTTGAAATAAAAAATAAATAGGGGAGTGAAGGGAGACTTGAACACACACTCTTATTCACAGAATCAACACTTTACTACTACACCAAACATTGATTTCTTCAACATATTTGACATAGATAATCTATATATATATATATACACAAAATCAAAACTTTTTATTCTTTTTATTTTTGTCCTTTAACATTTATTTTCTTAACTTTTGACCATAAGTCCGAGGCCGTGCTTCTAAGCTTGATTTTTGAAAGAGTTTATAATAGTCGAAAAAATTGTACAGGTAAATGTTTTGGGAGTGTCGTAGGCACGGTCAATTCTATAGGAAATGTTGGATCTACTGAATTTGGATCTTCTTTATGCAACAGTGTTTTTGAAAATCAAATTAATTTCAACGGAATCCAAAACGGTCTAATTGGACCAGCTTACATAGGTCATGCCGTCATGGGGTAACATAACAAAGCACTGTACAATTTGGCCAAAGCTTGCCAAGAGATTGTGAGTGTTCTGGTGAATCGCGGGTATGATAAGCAAACAATTCAGTGTCCTCTTCTCTGGAGTTAATAGCAAAATGTGGAGCATCTCTAAACTATAACTTTCTCTTCTTTGAGTAGAACTAAACTTGCAAAGTCATGCAAGTCTTCTCATTTGCAGATGTTCTCTCATTTTTTGTTCCTTATTGCACTATGTTTAGGTTTCTCAAGATGAGGCTGTGAAGTAGAAAGAAACTCTCGCAAAAGAAGTGGCGTGCCTTAGGAGAGATCTTCAACAAGTACATACCTTAACAACTTTAAATTTTCAAGCCATTATATGCAATTCTTTGATAACCTTTTACTGTTGGCTGTAACTCATCTCTTTTGTTGGTTTTTTTTTTCTATTAATAAGTAGTACTAATTCACAATGATTTAAGGGTGATTTTGGACTATGTATTCACAATGATTTAAGGGTGATTTTGGACTATGTATTGGTCACTTGAGAACCAGTTCGTCCAGTTCTTTAAGTTTTAAGTGTATTGTCTTCTTAAGAGGTACTGTGCGAATCTATGTGTGTGTATGTGTGCATTACTTATGAAGGTCTAATTAATTGATTCAATGGACGTATATTGTGTTGAACAAAATTGCCTCTTCTTCTTTGAGACTTTTATATACAATTGGTGAGGATATGAATATAGAGTGGAAAAACTCTTGTGTCCTGAGTACCAAGGTTACTAGAACGGCAGAACCTTTAATTTTTGTTTCATGTGCTTCCTTTGGGGTTATCATAAGGTTAATACCCATGCTTTAAGATAGATTTTTTGGAAAATTTTAGCACCAACCAATGAATTGGATGGATAATTTTATCCGGAGTGCAATAGGTACGGGCCATTAACTAGGGGGTTACGTTATGCAACTCTTAAATCTAATTGAAAGGGAACTTAGGTCCAACATAATAGCTTCTACTTGAGTTCACATCATATGTAGCCAATTTTGCTGATCGTCAAACAATACATTTATACAATTAAGTGTCCAACGGAAAATGATTTTGATCTGAAATTAAAAATAATCTTGAAAGGTTGGACCTAAGAGGTTAGGAGGAGGACACTGAATTGTTTGCTAATCGTTCGAGCCGTGCCTGGGCAAACCCTAGTAATTTAAAAGGACGTGAAGGCACAGGACCCAACGTGTCCCAAGATGGGTCCGCCCCTGACTGCACATACTTGCGGTCATTATGCAAGTTTTGAGGAGTCCCAGCGTCGGTTAAGAGCAGTGCTACAGCCACTGCACCAAAAATGATGTGGCCGGCCACTGCACACCGTGTGGGGCCCACTTTGGGCTTTACACGGATGATCCAAGACGTTCAATAATTTTAAAAAATAAAATCGAGTGGGCATCGCAGAACATCATCTCGATCCGATACGTGTAAGTGCTTGGATCAAGTTTCTCATCTTTGGAAAATCGCAAAAATGGAAAGATTGGTTTTCTGGCGTACAAAAAGATGAGAAGCTTAATTCAAGTACCTACACATATCGGATTGAGCAGATGTTCCACGATGCCCACTCGTTTTTTTTTTTAAAAAAAATTATTGAACGGCTCAAATCATCCGTGCGGGACCTGAAGTGGATCTCACATAACGTGCCACCGCATTTTGGTGTGGTTGCTGTACACTTTCTGGTCGGTAAAACAGTCACCTCGATCTCAGCAATATCGTGTGTGAATGACTAACGAAAAAAAGAACGCAAAAGGCGTTTACAAAAACACCGCAGAAGTCGGTTTGCAGTACTCTAGCTAGTACCATCTTTCGGCCATGTGATTTGAAGGCGTAGCACATGCTTGAATTGGCTCCATGCACCTTGATTGCTTGAATAAAATTCAAAGGAGCTCTGCTACGGGTACAACACTTGCAAAAAAAAACAACGTATGGGTC
Source organism: Rhododendron griersonianum (assembly GCA_018127125.1). Taxonomy (NCBI): domain Eukaryota; kingdom Viridiplantae; phylum Streptophyta; class Magnoliopsida; order Ericales; family Ericaceae; genus Rhododendron; species Rhododendron griersonianum. The sequence goes on from CM030800.1 coordinate 31,704,609, forward strand.
AAACATTTATTGATATTCGGCTGAACCGTTCGGAATATTTGTGTTGAGGTCCCACACAAGGTAGTGTATAACTGTTGCACACAAAGTGTTGTACCCATAAGCAATTTCGTAAATGCAAAACATACTTAAAATTAGGCTTTTTGAAATTTTTTTCAGTAATTAATCTATGGTGTTTAACACCCTTAATTAATAAGTTGTACAGTAGATGATAACTGTTCACCAATGGTAGTCTGGAAACGGTAAATCTGTCCACACAGATAATCTGTGCACATATTTTGTTGTGGGGCCCACCACGGGTCCCACACAAACGATCTGAGCCGTTTATTAAATATAAAACATCAGCTCAATCCAATACCTATAGATGCTTGATCTAATCATCTAATTTTTCATTACCCAAAAATCTGAATGAAAATTTAGATGATTGGATCGAGTACCTATAGGTATTATATTGAGCTTATTTTTTACGGGGACCTTTGAAAAAATATTTTACATCTAATGAACGGCTCAAATCATTTGTGTGGCCGTAGTGGGCCCCACAACAAAATCTGTGCACAATCAGTGCACAGATGTATGTGTGGTTAGCAGGGTTCCTCTGGAAAGTTGGTTTTCTCCTGTATCAACAATCATGTTGTTGTAATTTACCCAAAAAAAAAAAACAATCATGTTGCTTGTGTTTTTCCTTGTATTTTCTTCAATGTACATTATCGAGTTTAGTATACATATTTCTATTTAATTTTCTCTTAAAAAAGTACTCGGAGAGTTGATGGTATACGCCCCATAAGATGGAAAGATATTGATTCAGCCAAGGGGCCTTTGGCCTAACATGACAAGGGGATGTAGTACTCTCTTTTTTTTTTTATCCGAACACAATTTATATCATTTCAAAGAAGTCATACGGCATCTACATATATATACATCTGAAAACAATGATAAGAGAAACAACCAAAACCATCTAACAAATAATGAACAAGAAAGGTAAATGTCTAAGACCAGTAACGACTTCACACCGCCAAAGAAGGTCGGGACACGTGGAGTATGAAATCCAGACACTCAATCCCCTAAAGATTGGTGAAAACCCTAGCCACATATACATATGTTAGGAGAAAGGAGGTCATGACTTCATCTCATCATTTACTGTGTTAATCTAACTATTAAAACAAGAGAAATGATTTTACCACTCCATTTTTTGTTAATGCCACTCCCCTGCAAGTGTATTTTTCCACAAAAAATATATTTATAGGGGAGTGACGTTACCAAAAAATGGAGTGACAAAATCAGCCGCGCTAAAACAATACCGTTTTCGCCAATAAAAAGAAGATATTTCTATAGCCCTTCACACGCGAGGTACGTGTAAATTGGCTGTCAGTCAAGTACCTTTTAATTTGTCGCTTGTTTATGATCTCTTCATGATAGTATTATTCTGGACGAGATCATTTTTTTTAAAAAATAATCGGATGTTCGGGCGAATTTGTGCATATCTTGATTAATTTTGGGGTCCTAAAGATAACAAACGGGCATAACCTCCAGGGGCCCCAAGGTTTGAAATGGTTGGTCTCTATAAAATTCGAACATGCGACCTCATAGTCAAGCACTTATTACTTTGTCATTCCCGATTTGCGAGCCCCTCGGGGTTACAGGTTACTCAGATCATCTTTTTTTTTTTGATCCGCACTCAGATCATCTTCTAGTAGCCGATTTGAATGCGAGACGACGTATAGCAATATTACATGGATTTAAACCCGTTCCGCTTTCTTCTCTTAAAAAAATAAGTACTTATAATTTGTAATTTTTAAACTTAAAAATAATAGGCCTACTAAAATCAGAAAATATGCAATATGGATCTTAAACCTTGCAAAAAAAATTGAAAAATTATTTTTGTAAGTCTATTATTTTTAAATTTGAAAATATGTCCTTATTTTTTAAGTACTTATTTGAGAATCTGGAACAGGGCCGTGTGAAATTTTTGAAATAATTTATACGATTTCTCAATGTAAGCTATCGGATCTCAATATTTTTAGATATGGCCATCATAAGGTTACTATTCACCCAATTATAACAAAAGAGAAATTTATTCATGGCTCCGCGCAATCTCAACCGTCTGTTTCGGCAATCAATGGTCCGGATTTTGAAAAAACTATTCGCGCGAATAATTTTTTTAAAAATCCGGACCGTCCAAAACACTTTTGGACGCGCGCGATTGAGCGCCGTATACAAATTTTACTGCTTGCTCCGTAAATAAATTTTTCTCTTATAACAATAGTCCTTTTATTGTATGAAAACTTAAGAGGTGGAAAAATTATATTTAAAGAGTTACATGTCAAAAAATACTAGTACATCAATATGTGAGGTGCACAATAACTAATCAAAGTCTAAACACACAAAAATTTAACTACTAATAAAATCGTAAAGGGAAGAAATAAACTTAACAACGAAATATTCCCTTTAGTCTCCGAAAATAGATGACATAGCAAAATTTACTATCACCAACCATAACAAGATTCTCCAAAGATTAATAAAATCTTTTCGCTTAGAAAAAAAAAAAACAAGATTCTCTCTCTCTCCAACGTAATCAGAAAAAATCACATCGAGATCTCAATCTAACTTCTCAAACCTTTTTCCGCTAATGAAATCAAACAACTTTCTACAAATTTGACGATAAATTGAAAGAAAATACCCGATCAAACCACTATTACTTTTTAAGTTTATTACGTCATGGTATATGAAGGTTAAATAACGAATTGTCTTTTATATATCAGATTGAATAATATAACCGTTGGAATATAACCATTACAAATATACCCATCGAAACATAGTGGTTGCAAATATGACTGTTAGCATATAGCCGTCACCAAAATACGACCGTTATACTTGTAAAAGTAAAATTATAAAGAAAGAATAGTACTTTAATAAGAGAGAGTTAGAATAGAGACACCAATCATGCTGTATTTTCGTAAAAAAGCGAATAGCTAAAATAAAAATTGCGATTTTTAAGGTATGATTTTGCTTCAGAATTTAACGAGGCTGGTGCTCCTAGGATCGATGCTAATGTAAATTAGGCAAGTAATCACTATTCATTTAAAGAAATTGATTTCCGTATTTCACTTTTGTATGCAGGCGCTCCACTTTGTACATAGACTCTCTACGTATGAAAGCGGAGCGCTAAAATCAGCCTCTTTATTAAACTTCTTAGGGAATGATTATCGTCAAACCTTCTTTCCATAGTGAGGTGAGCACTTGTCATGTAACCTATATATATATATTATCTCTCCCCCTCTCCAAGATCTCCATAAACAAGACAAACAGATTTCATCAAGTCTTCCTGTCAAAGTTTAATTAAACCAAAGGGACCTCATTACCTCAACCAAAGATTCTCTCTCTCTCTCTCTCTCTCTCTCTCTCTCTCTGTCTTTTCCATGTCTGATGAAGCCAGAGACTTCTACTACCACACCCCGTTCCATGAAGATCATAGATATGGAACCAGTGCAACTGGTTTCTCTTTCTCTCTCAACAACTCTCCTCTCTCCATACCCAATTCATCATCACCTGATCATGAGCCACAAGCGTTTGACCCTTGTTCGTACATGAGCTTCACCGAGTCCTTGAATGGATCTTCTGACTATAATACCCTCGCGAGAGCCTTTGGCTTATCACCATCGTCGCCTGAACCGTTGTCTGGCGTTAAGATAGAGCAGATTCCGGTGGTGGATGCGGGCAGTGAAACCGCGGTTACGCCGAACTCCTCCGCCTCTTCCTCGTCTAATGAGGCCGGCGGTGGCGGTGGTGAGGGTTCCAACAAGGGTAAAAAAGACAGGCAGCAGAAGGAGTCCGACGATGGAGGAGAAAGCTCTAAGCAAGGGTATGTTCAATGGGAAATGATTTTACAAACGTATTTTTCATACGAAAAGACTTTCAAAATGACATTTTGATAACTCAGGTCCTATCAACAACCTTTGAGGCCTGTTCGGACGGATTCTGCCCTCGATTTAATTAGGTCCTGTGCTAGTTGATGGCAGGATCCGTCCTTGGATTAGTTGAGGCGAGCTTAAGCTAGTCCATAGTTAAAATACAAATGACATTCTTCTGAGATTTTCGAAATAAGGTGCCGCAGTGGCAAAACTTTTGGTTTGAAATGAAAGCATGAATGGCCATATCAGTAGAGAAATTCTTAGTACTGGAGTATTTGTCTGGTTAATTATAGGGGTGTACTGTACGATCCCGAGCCTTATATCTCTACAATTCGTGGTTTAGGTTTCAAAAAGTATATCTTACCTCTGGGATAGTTTTTCAAATCTAGACCCCATTTTTCGACAGTTCGGATTGGACACTATATCCCAGTAGTGCACCCCTCCCCGAGTCCTAGTAAATACATGGGTATATTGCACCATTCGAGCCGTCTATCTCTACAATCAATGGTTCAGTTTTCAAAAAGTATATGTCACCTGTAGAATAGTTTTTCGAAATCCAGACCATTAAAACACTTTTGGACAGCTCGAATTGCGCATGCACTACACCCCTGTAGTGCACCCCTCCCCGAGTTCTGGTAAATATGGTTAGTTCCTTGTGAAGAGCATTTATATATGTGTATTTTGATCTTTATCTAGAACATCTTGACCTATGTAGATGTATACATGTATGTGTGTGTGAATTGGCTGCAGGAGCAAATCAAAGAAGAAAGGTGAGAAAGGGGAAAGAGAGCCTCGTTTTGCCTTCATGACCAAGAGTGAGGTTGATCATCTAGAAGATGGATACAGGTGGAGAAAGTATGGGCAAAAGGCAGTCAAGAATAGCCCTTTTCCAAGGTTTGATTTGTTCCTCATTTGGTTAGATATGAGAGAACCTATGACCATATATGCTTGTTTGGCATGTGCACAAACTCAATTGATGCTCAAATCCTACCCAAAAAGAACAAAAAAAAAGGGATGTGAAACTAGCTAGTAGTATAAAAGTCCAACTTTTCTTTCTTTCTGATCCCCGCTGTTTCTCACCATCCAAACAAGATAAAATGGTCCCCATGAGCACTCATAAGACATTGTTTGTGGTGTTCTTTTTGGTCACTTTTTGCATTGTGCTCTTAATAATGCACCAAAATGAATCCGGAGGGGTAGGCCTGGTGGTCAAGGCCTGAGACACAGGACTTTACTTCCTTCTGATCAAATCTCACATTCGAAATCTCTCGATCGGGTGCTATCAACTATTTTGGAGCCAATCTTGTGGGGTGGTGAAATTGGTCCTCCAATTATAGTCGAGGTGTGTGTAAGCTTGCCCAAACACCCGGGTTATCAGAAAGTAGCAATGCACAAAAATGGAGCAACTAATTTACCCGTCCTAAATGTGAAAGAGACCGAGTAAATCTACAAAAGTTGTGGCTAAACCTCATCAGATATCATATGTATGTACCCCTTTAGTGTGTTTGTGGAACACCACCAAACATTCACAGAAATAGAAATAGCTCCTAGTTGCCCGGCGAAATTCAACATAATTAGTTGTAGTTAGTGAGGTTTGAACCTCTGCCGAATGCATGAGAGTACATGGTGCATATATACCACTTGGCAACCACTCTACTTGCAGCCATCTCTATTCTTAAGACTTCGTTCTTACGAGCATTTTGATTTCTATATGCAGAAGCTACTATAGGTGCACCACCCAAAAATGCGGGGTGAAAAAACGTGTCGAGAGGTCGTTTCAGGATCCGTCGGTGGTGATAACGACGTACGAAGGGCAACACAACCACCCACTACCGGCGACGCTCCGAGGCAACTTAGGGGGGATGTTAATGCCGCCGTCCATGGTGGCGCCGCCAGCTGGTTTTCCTCAAGACTTTATGGTCCAAATGCCTTCTTCTGCAGTGTACAACTACCATGGTACTGGTGGGATGAGCTCTTTCTACCCACAAAGTGGTGGTACTTTGGGTACTTCTCAACTTCATCAGCAGCAGTTTCAGATTTCTGACTATGGGCTTTTGCAAGACATGGTGCCTTCCATGTTTCTTAAACAAGAGCAATGACTGTCGATGTCGATCCAGGGTCGGCCCTGATTTTTCGGGCCCTAAAGCGAAAATTAAGACCATCCCTTTTTTTTATTGGACTATTACAAGGGATGTAGGGGCTCCTAAAATTCGTAAATTTTCGGGGGCTAAAACGGCCGCATGGTAGCTTTAACTTCGCACGGTCTTTTGCACCATCTCTCTGCGGGGGAAAAAAAAAACACACATGCGCGCATCGTATATGTGCTTTCAAATTTTGGTCTACGTGCGTGGATCCGTCATTTAGGCAAAGTACTCGAGGGTGCAAGATACCGAACGAATCAACATGTCGACGTGTATATATAAGCCATATCTGGATGCGAATGTATGACGTATTTTCGATCTTTACGGTCGATGTGTTCGACTGTCGGGTATAACGTATGTCCAATATCTGGATGCGATTTCTGTAACATAGGCGATGATGCTTATAAAGTTATAATCAATTGAGATGCTCTTTTTTTTTTTCTTTTTGATGAGTCAATTGAGACACTCTTTGGCTGTTTAAAGTTTGGAGAGAGTATAGTATCCAATTACAGTACTTATTATCGATATCTTTAGTTGATCTTATTCTACATAACGTAAGCAGTGAATATATAAAATTTAGTACTAGCATTTTGATTGCATGGGCTGCCCAGGTTGACCGTGTCGTACCGTATCATGATAAAGTTATAAAATTTTGGAGTTAAATATACTTAGTATACAACACTGAATAAAATAAGACCGAGTATGGTCATTCCGGGACTAAATGACTAAGTTATGTTAAATTCAATTAATTTCTAAAATAATTCCTACCCAGCGAAGTAATTGTGCTCCACTTCGTCATCAGCAACTTCAGATTTCTGACTATGGGCTTTTGCAAGATATATATGGTGCCCCTCCATGTTTGTTACAGTACTAAACAAGAGCAATGACTCTCTCTCTCTCTCATCCACATTTTACCATTTGTCTGTGTGATCATCAGTAATAACCTTTCAAGTAGTTTAACTACGTATGGTCCTTTGCAATCTCTCTCTCTGAGAATTTCTGAGTAAATTCAAATCATTAAGTGCGGTAATGGACAATTCAGAATCAAACCATACTGTTCAGTTCATTAAAGACCGAAGATGATCCAAATCCAAACCATTAACGGAAAAAGAGTGCATAACCAAGGAAAGTTCTATCCACACCTCTCTCTCTCTCTCCAAATCCTCGACTTGCCCACCATCTCTATAGAGCCCCCCCATCTACAACTGCCACTCCCCCTCCTAGCCATAGACATGCCACTGCATACACACCCAAAACAAACCAACCTTGAAAGGGACGCTTAAGCTAACACCTTTGAATTTTTTTTTGTCCAATAAATACCAATGTTCAAATATATATAAAAAAAAAAAGGGAAAGAAATGTTGTTTTATTACTTGAAAATGAAGATCACAAAGAAGTTATGTTAAAATTAATATACTCCCTTCGTCCCAATTTGTTTGTCCAACCTCGAAAATCCAACTTTTTTAGGGAACACAATGATTACATCTATAAAGGTTCAACTTTCCACATTTACCCTCAACTTTTTCAAAAAAGTTACTTTATTCCACTAAAGAAAGGGCAAAAAGGGAAAATCGATCCAATTAGAGGTCAAATGGACAAACATTTTGGGACACTTAAAAGTCAAAAAATGGACAAACAAATTGGGACGGAGGGAGTAGTACCTTGTCATTATTAGTTTTTTTTTTTTTGTAACAATACAGAAGGCTATGCTTGTGGTTGGGCTTTACTTTTTTTTTGTTTTGTTATTGGGCTCATTAGTTAGTTAAGCCCAAGTCCTCTATCTTTTGTAAGTTTCCCTACTATTTAAAGGTAAATGTGAGAAACCACTGCTAGCGCAGTTGGTTGTCTTCTTTCCCCCCTCCATGAATGCCTCAGTTTGAGCCCTACGAGGGGCAAGCTTTGGAAGTCAAGGTTATGAATAGCCCCTGAACCCCCCTGTGTTAACTCTAACGCCTCATTAACCCCTGCTAATATACACAATATTTAACAAAAAAAAAAAAGGTGAATGAAAGAATAGAAGCAGTGAACAGTAGCCCCATTTTGAAACCTCTGAGATGAATTACTAAAAAACTTTTCGTGCTAGCAAATCGGTAATGGAAATTTGGGACCACCAAATAGGGCCTAACATGATTCACCGGCCTGCACTTCATTTTTGATACGATAAAAATTACTAGTAGTCGAAACCATTTGAAACACCACAGTAGCACAATTAAGGTAGGAGCAAGTAATCTATTTCTTAATGCCACGCCGATGAGATGTATCACAACACAGAGCAGGGCCTAATCTGACGGTCTTCGTTTCCTTCCGAGAACAGAAGCTTTCTGGAATCTAGGTCCACCCATTCTCCACTTTTTAAACGCTGCCATTGAGGATTGGGCGGCCTCGTACACTACGACAAATCATAAGCGTATGATTAATGCTCATCTTATTGATAACAACAGACGTGAGATTTCATTAGAGGATAGAGTCAAACATGAATCCAAGAATATAGAAGTCTCACATTTCGTTTCTTCTTTTGTCAAAATTGTCAAGAATTTAGGAGCCACGGCCAATGCGGCAGTTTGTGCCTTGATCAGTACTTCCTTATACCTGGTTTGAAACGCGGCTAAAAGCAGGAATGCAATGCTCTTATCGCCAGAACTGTCCATCAAAATTAAACAGCCTTAGCAGAGAACATCATTGAGCACGTGTCAGCAGAAGAGCAACTTTAAAGCAAGCAAGTCTACTAACTGGTATATTCCATCTAAAGTCGGAAATGGAAAGAAAAATAATAATTCAAACTGCGCCATGATCTTAGAGGTAATCAGCACTATTGAAGGAAGGGAATACTGGAGCTACATCAGATTAATAGGAGCCCTGAGGCATGGAATCAGGAGATGAATTGAGCTATCTCCCATTGCAGCAAGGAGTCATTCCAGAATAATGTACACAATCTCCATGGCAGCAGCTATAGGCAATTCCACTAAAGAACCAAGTGCGATAGCTCCACATGGGTTATGGTAGTTTCAAAGTTTGGCGCATGTCTGACTACTCTGATCTAAGAGAATCTGAACATACTAAGCTAACTTCTAGTAGCCAAAATTGAGGAAGCTACAGAAGAATAAAATATTTTGAAAACAAGTGAAAAGCAGTCAAGAAAAACTTAAGTTTCTGAATATACTTGGAAGTTGGCAACGTTTCTTTCAAAAAGAAATGAGATAAACCCATCAAGAAGGCATGACTGATAGTTCTAGACTCGAGTGCAAAGAACATTTAAAGGGGTAAAGGGCCTTACAGTGCAAATAATTTGCATCCCAATTCATAGAAGTATGGACATCGATTCTTTAGATCAACATGTGCAGCATCAGCTGCAAGCTCGTCCCTTGTTCTGGCATTGGCAAACACAATACACACATGGAGAAAATAAAACAAAAGTAATCAAGTCTTTCAACTAAAAGATATCCAAGTAGGATTCACAGCCACACTTCGTCAGTCCTACCAAATGGAATTGCAACTACCCAATGCCTCATTTCCATGATATTGGATAATATAGAACGGACAGTGGGGGTAAAAGTCATACTGAGACCAGATATTAAGTTTTTACTGTCTAACATGAAATGGCATGAATTAGGCCATGACCTGCAATCTAGCCCATTTAAATGTTCTTTTTGTATAGTAAATTAAGCAAAAAAGTGTCACCCAGAGATATTAGTAGGTTTACTTTTGATTGAAACACGGGGGTAGACTAATGGATACTGCTTGTCTCAGGTGTAGCTCACGAGCAAGCCAAAAAGGCAGCTCTACCCTTGAACCTTGTTCAACCTGGCATAGAGAAACAAAATCATCAATGTGGAGTCAGTGACACGTCCCTTGAGCTTCCTTAGTATTTGCCTAACTTATTCCAGCCTTGGAATTTACCTTGTTTGTTTCATCACTAGAATCAAAGAGCCCAACTCCATTTGCAGCCACTTGGAATACCGCAGGGACAAGCTGCACGCAATAGCAAACACATACGTCAATGTGAACTGTGAAGAAGAAATTCACAAGAAATGGAAGTCAGACCATCCAAAAGAGAATAAATAAAGAATACCTCGTCTTCTGCTATAATATCATCAATGTCATAGTACTGTGACATTTCTAATACAAAGAAACTCGGCGTGTATTTTTATAGTCTACCCTCAGAGGACCCTCCCTCCTTTGATATAGTTCACTGAAGCAACTGATCAATCTTTATTGAACCTTATGCATCCTGCGTTGAGCTTTCTGTATCCTACACGTAAATAGAAAAAGAAACAAAATACATACATGTAAAATTCACTCACCGAAACCAGTTTGTCAACTGTCAAGCACCGATGCACAACCAAAATTCAACCAAAATGCATCACTACATCATTATTGAAGTAGGAATCAGCATTCAACAAAAGTATTGACCAGTTTAAGGTCCAATTTCAACCCATTTCATAAAGTTGTTGCATCCCATCAGTTACATGTATTGCAACTAATCTTGGATGTTGGTTGTAGATTCCTTCGGTGTAATTAAATTTTGAATTCATTAAAAAAAAAAAAAGGTGAAAGAACTAAATGCCTCAGTTCAAAAAAAACTTAATGTCTAAAGGTAAAAAAATATGTGCAAACCAACACTTGACATCCTGTCTAATAAAAGAACGGAAACAGTATAGCAGCTGATCTTAACAAGAGATGTAAGCATTATGAATCAGGAGTTTGTATCGCCTGATGTCCTAGCCTCCTAGGCATCAGTTGCTAATGTTCGAAAATATTACACTTATAAGTTAAAAATACAAATACCATCCAACGATCTCACAAACAAACAGTTCTCTAACTACCATATTACACCCTACCATCAGGTTTCTAAAAGTCTGCCGCCTAGGTGCTAAGCGGTGGTCCAACGCCTAGATTAGACAGCCGACTAGACAGTGCCCCTTTTATACCCGACTATCGCTTGTCAATTTTTAGAACATTGCTATAAGTAGACAATATTGAATGATTTTAGCGCAGCATTGTCCTTAGAAAGGAACTAATAAATTAGTGTCCTCCGTGGCTCCAACAAAATGCTAATACAATTCTTTAACTTGGTAGACCTAGGAGTGGTTATATGCAAGGAGGGATTGCCACTGCCAAGTTAAAACAAAAAAGGAACACCTCTTATTTTACGTTCTAGTAGTTCAACATATTTCAAAGTTATGCAAGTTCCAAGTGTTTGTTACATACTCTTTTATTGCATATGTATTTGGTCACCTAAGGTTGAAAACTTTGCATCTGTCAATAGCAATGCTAAATTGTTAGTTCCTCAGAACGACTAATTATTTTGTAAAATGATTCAGAATGTGATCCTGGAAGGAGAAGAGAAAAGGATATGGGCTAGCTTTCCAACCGTCAGATCGCTCATAATTGAACCGATCAATCGACAGTCTAAAGGATCCCCAAAATCCGCACACCAAGTAAGAGAACGAATCTCTGCTTAACAACGCAACAGTTAACAGTGAAAAACATCTTATACGAACTAGAAGGGCACAATACAAGCCGTCGAACTAAAATTCCAAATCGTTTCCGATCACGGTAAATGACTACTTCAAACCCTAGCACTGCGTGTCTGGTGGTTATGCCACATGTAATTATGGGCCAAGAGAGCCTTAGTTAGTTGTTGTTCCTATTTGGGTTTTTCATTTTCGTGAATTGCAAAAATGGACCATCGTTCGCTGAACATCAATAGAAGCCCTTGCTATCGTTGCCGTAGGCCAATCGATTAGCACAACTCCGGCACATATGTATGTTGAGAGAGAGAGAGAGAGAGAGAGAGAGAGAGAGATTGCTTACAGGCGAAAGAGAGATCGAAGAAGTCAGATCTGTGAGACGAGGCAGATGCGCGGCATGAAGTAAGCCAGGGCAAAGGTCGACCAAACCGTGTCTGGTTTCCAAGAAAAAGAGGAAGAAGAAAATGGAAGTGAGGTTACTAACAGAGAGAGAGAGAGAGAGAGAGAGAGAGAGAGTTCTCGAAGACTAGGGATTTTCCCTCCGGAGTCCGGCCCTCCGAAAAGTAGCGTTATTCGGCTCTTGGCGCCCAAATTTCGCTGGAATTTCAGGTGGTCGCAACGCGCGTTGTGATTCTCTTATTTTTTTAGAAGTTCTTTTTTCTGCAATGAACAGTACAAGAAAAGAATATGTGTTCCACTTTTCTTTAAAAACGTAGTACTTCTTTTTTAAAAAGCTTATTGTCGAAATGACCATATTGGCCCTTAGACTGATTCAAATTCCCCAGGCACCCTGGGCTTTCTCCTCTCCTGCTTCTTCCACCCCCACGGACCAGTCACCAGACGCCCTCCCTCTTCGTTGACGCACATTAACCATAGCTTTACCCAAGATGTATGGCCATTAATTCCTCCCACGCAACCTGAGAACTTCCACTGAATCTCAGTAGAACATATAGCAGACAATTATCGATTTGGGTAAACTAAAAATCCACTTAGGAATTAAAGCCCAGACGGAATAATCTGAAAACTTTTGAATCGAACACACACAATATATGAAAATCCAGCATCAAAACCCAGTTGGAGTAATCTGAAAACAGTGCGAGATTCCGGCCACATTCCTCGCCGTCGCTGCCGGAAAACCCAAAAATCGTTACACCAGACGAAGAAGGCAAGAGAGGGAGGGGTAACCTTTCCTACCTTCACCGGTGCCAAACGACGGCGAGGAGGCCGTAAAAAACACAGATCTGATGCTTGTGAAGACAATGGGGAAGAGAGAGAGGGGAACTCACTGGGAGCGAGTGCTACAGTCCTGCGGCAGGACCACCGAGCTACAGTAGCGGCTGCTACGATTGACGGCCCGTTCCGACTTCTGGAGAGGGGGAGAGAGAGGGCGGCGAGGGGGAGAGGGACGGGGACTTCTGGCTGCGGAGATGAGGGAGGGCTGCAGTAGCAGCTTGATTTGCCTCTGTTGTGAACGTACAATGAAGCCCGAGGAGAGAAATTTGGGGCGAGGATAATATTGTCATTTCACTCGGGGACTGTGGGGTCCATTTTCCAAAACGACGTCGTTTTGGCAGAAAATTTTTCAAAAAAGGGGAAGGCTCAGGAAGTGGAACCAGCCTTCGTTTTTACCCAAAAAAAAGGCACTTTTTCTAAATGCGGAACGACCCCTTAAATTTTAAAAAAAACTCTTTTTGATTGTGAAGAGTTTTTTTAAAATCCAAATTATTGATAGCCGAGACGAACGATGACATTGGATGTGCGGCAAGACAAAACGGTGGAAGCATGTGCGGTGAGCGTGGTCGGATAGGGCTACCAAACAAGACCTATGTTCTCCACCCTTTTTTTTTTTTAATCGACACATGTTTAATTTAAAAGAAATATCATTAGTAATAATCGTAAATTTTTGTTTTTTTCCTGCGTCACGCGACCCCATCCCCAACATGTGCCGTGTGGGTTGTCCTTCATTTTCCTACAAAAGGACAAATAGTCTTCACTGTTACCAAAGAGAGAAATTGCTTGAGATAGAGAGAGAGGCCATGGGATAAGGATTGCAGGAGACATCACAGCAAGTGTTTGGTTTTCCGAGAAGACCGACAGCAAGTGTATTTTTTGTCTTTTTGCCCATCAACATGACTTGCCAAGAAGCTTTCTAGCCTTTCTTTCATCTCTGTTAATGCTCTGTCTCTTTCTGTTCGAGCTCAATCCTTTCAAACTTCTTTTTTTGATAATTCGGGTGTTCGGACCATCTTACTTACGTGCACACGTCGACTTATCGGAGCTCAATTCCACCGCCCAGTTGCGGAAATCTTTTCGAACTTCTGTTGGTATATTGCACTGGAGACCAAGTTTTTTCTCATTCCATAAAGATTCAGCTGGTTTAAGGATCATAACTACATCCTGTAGGTATTTCTGATTGTACTGTTTGATTCATTGGCTCTTTCAAATTTGGTTTTATTGCTAATTCGTCCCTCTACCCTTAATTTGTACAGTTTACAACTCCAATATGGGAGAAGCTCAACATCAAATGCAACAAAAAATCCATGGTATGTGAATTTTTCTTGTTTCTTTTTTTGTTCTTATTTCTTTGTCTTCTTAATCGGCGAGTGATTCAGTTCTTCAAGTATTGGAATTAATGGACATGAATTTGTTCTCTTTTGTGCTGTTCCCATTATTTATCGTCTGCATACTACTAGTCCAGTTGGCTAGTGGGTTTTCTTCTCACACAATTGAGCAGGGATCGATTCTTAGGGTCAGGCTACAAGAAAGAAATTTCTTGTAAAATTCCTAATCTCTTCGTAGATGGCCTGATTTTGATAGGACGGAGGAGGAGATTAGTCGAAATGCGCGTAAGTTGGTCTGAATATCCTTGACCGTCGATCGAGAGAGAGAGAGAACATCATCGATAAGCAACAATTTTCTAGCAAAGTGTTTTACCAAGAGTTAACTACTATTTCTAAAGGACTGTTTTCTTTGAGTTAAGTCAACTAAAGCAAGGCATGGGTGACGCTTATTACCTCCCATACTATTTCTTTTTCAGTGTGAAGTCTTCATGACAAATTGTTTGAAAAGAAGGTCTTCATGGCAATGGTTCTAAAAGGCTATCTTCTCTTTTTCTGAAGTAGTTTCACACATTTCACTTTTTCATCAGGTTCCATTTGTGATTTTGTATGTGTTTCTGTTCCTTTTGTCTTATTTCTTGCATGTAGGAAGAGTCAAATGGAAAAATCCAAAACATTTCGGACGTAGATGTCTGGACACACAAAATTAAGACACGAAGTTGGAGTGGTTGGATTTGTGTTCAATAGGCAGTTTCAAATAAATCTGTGTTCGGATCCGTGTTCGGACAAGTTGTGTCCATAGCATTGCCGGGAATCGACTAATTAGGGTTGGGAAAAAAAAAAGTTCAGTTTTTGCTCAAACACATTGAGCAAGAATTAGGTTCCCATGATTATACATCTTTCTACATGCTCTTCTTTCCTTTAATTTTTGCAGCAAACACTACTACTATTGTACACACTGAATTGCTTGCTTGTTGTATTCTACCAGTACAGGAAGAAGCCAAGGAACAAAACTCACCTCAAAATGCAAATGTCATGAACCACCACCAACCACCACCACCACCACCAAAACTTCCTGAACAACACAAAAACTACATGTGGTGGCTCCGGATGGCGGTCTACTCCTTCCTCGTCCTCTCCACCCAGTCAGTCGCCACGCTCTTGGGAAGACTCTATTTCGCCAAAGGCGGAAGCGGCAAGTGGACGGCCACTCTCGTCCAGATCTGCGGCTTCCCGATCCTCCTCCCATTCCTCCTCTTCTCTCCAAACACACCTCAAAAACGCGAAAACAACCACCCCAATGCGCCCTCATCGGTAACCCTGGCTTCCCTCTACCTCTGCTTAGGTGTCTTCCTGGCTGCAAACTGCATGTTGTATTCCATTGGCCTTTTATACCTTCCTGTCTCCACTTACTCCCTCATTTGTGCAACCCAGTTGGGCTTCAATGCCTTGTTTTCTTACTTCCTCAATTCACAAAAAATCACTCCTTTCATCATAAACTCCCTTGTCATCCTCACTATATCATCCACCCTCCTTGTCTTCCAAAATGACTCTTCTGGCTCAAATAAAGTCTCCAAAGGGAAGTATGCAATCGGGTTTTTGTCCACTGTCGGTGCGTCTGCTGGATATGCGTTGTTGCTCTCCGTGACTCAACTAGCCTTCAGGAAAATACTAAAACAAGAAAATTTTCGGGTCGTTTTGAATATGATAATCTACCAATCCCTGGTAGCAACGATAGTGATTTTGATGGGGCTTTTTGGTAGCGGAGAATGGAAAGGTTTGAACAAGGAAATGGATGGTTTCGAACTGGGAAGAGTTTCCTACGTCATGACTTTGGTTTGGACAGCTATTACTTGGACATTTTTCTCAATCGGCGCACTCGGGTTGATTTTCGAGGTCTCTTCTCTCTTCTCCAATGTCATCAGCACTCTGGGCCTGCCGATTATTCCGGTGGCAGCAGTGTTTGTTTTTCACGATACGATGGGTGGAATAAAGGTGGTGGCGATGTTGTTGGCGATTTGGGGATTCGTTTCGTACATTTACCAGCATTACCTGGACGAATTGGAGTCCAAGACTAGAGGTGACCAGCATGACAATGGAGTTTCTGAAGTTTCCCTCGCTGAAAGAGCTTAATTAGCAGTTGAATAGATGAACAGAGTCCATAAAATCAGGACCCCATTGATCTGTTTAGATTAATGTTTTGATTGGACTTCCAGATTAAGGTGAATCTTTGCAGAAAACTATAGTTTCTTTGATTTTTTTATTGGAGTTTCTCTGACATTGTGTGCCCAAATCTAGAGGTGGTAATAACATTGGGATCATATCTTGGACTTTTATTGTTGGCTGGGATGGAAACGTAAGAATTGACTCAACCCAATTGGCTGCACAATGATTGTGACCAGTGGGCACTGCCGCACGGGCTCAGTCACATTCCGGCAGTGCCTCAAGATTACTAAATAATATTTAAAGTGAAATTTTTGAATACTGCGTTTTCACTTTAAAGAATGGAAAATTGATTTCAACACTCTTCTATTCTAATTGATGCAAAACATTCTTTCTTTTTTTTGTCTTTTAGAGGGTAAATTTACAAAATAGTTTCTGAAATTTGTAATAGGTGTGTGCATGCAGGGGCTATTTAGTAAATTCAACCACTAAAAGACAAAAAAGGAGTGTTTTGCATCAATTTAAATCACTAAAAGACAAAAAATGAGTGTTTTGCATCAATTTAAGGAGGGTAGAAATCAATTTTCTAAAGAATTCTAATTTAGTCTATCTAAGGGTCCGTTTGTTGGGTATAAAGAGGGGATAAGAGAAACTTATCACATGCCCATCTATATCCGGGATTTGGCATCACCAATTGGCTGGACTGCTTATCTCGGTGGGAGATCGCTGCAGGGGATAAGTGAAACCCACCCTCCACCCTATCCTTATCTTATTCGGGTTATCAAGCACCACCGGGTACCAGCACAAATGTGCCTCCGGAGCTCGAACCGACGTAGGTGTTAAAAGAGAGGTGGTGACTCCGACCAACCGGACTATCACCTAGATGGTAACTAATCTCCTTTTTTAACTATCTTAACTAATCTCTCCTTATACATACACCTCTTATCCCCTCTTCATCCGACAAACAAGCCGTAAAGTTGTAGATGCCTCCATTGAAGTTATTTTTAGCCTTTGCTCCACGTGTTGTGATTGACAAATACTGTGGGATTCATGACTTTTGTGAAATTTCAAAATGACACCTGTACTTTGTACCAAATGTCACAGAGACACCTGAACTTAAGTTTATTTCAATTAAACACCTGTACTAACAAAATTCCCAAATTTAGACCCCCACCGTTATTTTCTGTCCCAAAAATTGCTAACATGGCATCTCCAACCCGTTTAAATTGCCCTATTACACATATTTCCAACAAGGGACGATACACCCAAGCGAATGTAAAGTACTTATACGTAGTGGGTGCATCGTCCCTTGTTGGAAATATGTGTAATAGGGCAATTTAAACGGGTTGGAGATGCCATGTTAGCAATTTTTGGGACAGAGAATAACATTGAAATAAACTTAAGTTCAGATGTCTCTGTGACATTTGGTGCAAAGTTCAGGTGTCATTTTGAAATTTTCCCGTTAATAAATTAGGGATACGAAAAGTAGTCGACCAAGTAGTCATGCCGCATGCGATGTAATTGGTTTGCCACATGCATGACTGACAATTGGAGGAGTACACAACTGGTTTTTCAGTCACAAAACCTGCATCGCCAAATCGACATGTGCAAATTAATGTATAAATTGTTGTGTTTTAATTTTTTTTTTTTTTTTAACTCAGGTGTCCGGGCCAGCTTAAGTGCACCTCGACTAATCCTAGAACTCAATTCCACCACCCATTGAAAGCCGGAGCAAAATTCCGTATGAACTGACCCCAAAAGAGTTAAAGACTTGCTCGATCACATTCATTTTCCTACCCAATTAAATAGTAAAACTGTTAATACAACTGCCCAATGCTAATAACATCATGCTCATCGAAGACTAAAGAAGTAGTATAATCAATTGGAAAGGTTTCAGACGGGGGATGCTGCTGCTCCGCGACATCCCTGTAAAAAGCGGTGCCAAGCGATTGATATAGCTGTTTATCTCGATACGGACGGCTCGGATTGAAATATTTAAGCACATACAAATCTGAGTCGTTGATTGCTCGACAAAGATCTGAGCCGTCGATTGCCGAGATGAACGGACGGATCGGCCACTTTGCACCCGCTTTGCAAGGGGTGCTTGGCAGCATCCCCTTTAGACCTACAGAAAAACAAAATATTTCAATCCCAAGTAGTTTTAGAATTCTGAATTCTTTCACACAATGCAGCAAGACAACGGTGATTTTTACAGAGGAAGGAAAAATAGATCAAGGGACTAATGAATTTCCCCCCTAAAAATTGGCAATAGAGCAATGCACTAGACTCATCATTTTCACAATATTTATTTTTGTCGATCAACAAAGTAATGTCAAATCAAATCCAATTAGACATATATATACAAGCTTAAAAAGGAACGGCGCGAACCTTATTTTTATTAATCATGTCATCGGATTATTATCGGTGTGTATATATTAGTTAAAATTCTTGAAATGTATGCCCCAATGGCCATAGCTCGAAGAACTAGCATTTCCATCAATCGCGCCAACAGCAGACGGGCGCGTAGCTTGAGCAACACTTAGCTCCTCAAGACGGTTGTTAATCCTCGCTTGCAGCTCGAGCAGCCAAGCTTTCAGCTTTTGAGCGTCATAACCGCCGAGTTCATCGATCTTTTGTTCACACAAAGGCTTGTTTTGACGGGCTTTGGTTGTCTGAGCTAACTTCGTTCCCCGTTCCTTCTCATACTCCACTTCATTGCTTAACAAAGTGAGTTGTTCGTTAAGCTCATCGATGCTATTCCTACGACAAGCATCCATCACTCCATTAGAGTCTTGATCATCTGATCGAGGGTTGGTTTCCAATACACGCCTAGCAATCACCTCGATGTTAGGGTGAGCGAACGAGAAAGGCTTGCCCGAAGGAGAGAAGATAAGGATGGCGAGCTGAGTACCACAAAGAGTACAAAGCTCACTACCTTTCTTGTAAAGGCCGCTTCGGCGTTTCGAAAAGGTGATGAGGCGATCTTCTTCGCTCTCGCGCCTTTTTGAGGTGTCGATTCTTTGGCGACCCTTTGTCTGCTTGTTGTTATCCATAGTCAAATGCTTTTGGAAAACTGTACTCCAAAGCAAGCAAATGTGGTGATGCTTTCTTTGTTTTGATATTTCATATTTATAGAGGTGATGCAACATGAGAATATATGCTTTGGTTAGAGTGGTCCCAATTTCGGATATATGGCTCACTTCCTTTGTAGAATCTAAGAGAGATAGCAACATTTTTTTTAGGCAGCTGATTTTGCCACTTTCTTTTTTGTTAACGCCACTCCCCTGCAAGTGTATTTTTGGGTCAAAAATACACTTGCAGGGGAGTGACATTAACCAAAAAGAAAGTGGCAAAATCATTTCCCTTTTTTTTTATTAATAACCGGATGTCTGAGTTAGCTTATACGGATATCGACTAATTCTGGAGCCATAAAGGTAACGATCGGGCAAACCTTCTAGTGGTCCTAAGATTTGAAATCTTTGGCCTCAGTATGATTCGAACAAGCAAACTCAAAGAGGGAAAAACACTTATTAGCTTTCTCATGTCCACTTAGCCTAACCCCTGCATGAGTTAAGATACTACTTTTTTTTAAGCATTATACTTGTTCCCCTTTAATATAATTAATAAATTTCTCTTTTTCCTATATATAAAAAAAAGATACTACATTTTTACTTCCTAACAGAAAGACAAATTGCATATCCTTTTTCATTGACAAAATGTGAAAGAAGTTATTGTATTAATTGCATGAAATCCAATTCTGCATTTTGACTTCCAGCTTAAAACATTTATTAGCTCACTTAATTTTTACACCAATGAAATACTATTAATTTTGAATACTTAGATTGCAACCATTACTAATTAATCTTCCTCCAAGTCAATTATTTTCTTTCTGCTTTGACTTTTATTAGGTAATAAGATTGGAATCTTTTAAAATAAACTCCTTTGACTTGTTGGTTTAGTTGGTATTTACTGTCATACTTCTTTTGTATAGTACTCCATTATTGTCCAAAATATAGGTAATGAATTTACGTCTCTCTCGGTAACTCTTACTGAATGCAAGGTGGGCCCACAATTATGGTGGTAAAAACCTCACTGCCGGTGGATAGAATTTAAACTCGTAACAAATATTCAGGCTGTTTGACCGTTGATTTGTTTCTCTTTCCTGAATCGTACCAAGTCAGAGTGAAAAATTGTGGAACCTATATTTGTTAGCAATATATTGTTTTTTTTCTTTGGAAAACATTACCAGAAGAAACTTTCCATGACTGAAATCTTCACCTATGTGGAATTTATTAATTAAGTACTCAAATTAAAAATACGTTTCCACAGCCACAGGTGCAATGGGAAATTAATTGGACTCCCCATTTAATGCTTAATTAATTGCTTAAGTCTTCAAATTTCAGTCAATCTCCATTAAGTGCATGCATTTGTTGTGAATTACCGACTAATTAAAATGGAGATTAATTTAAAAAAAAAAAGGGTCTTCATTTGCGTCCAAATGGTTTGACCTCACATACACCTTCTCTTCACTGCAAATATCTAAAATTTTCTATTTTCGCAGTTAAACTTACAACACATATTCAGAACGTATAATATGATTTATGCATTGAAAAATGGAATATGTCACTTATCAAAAGGTTAAGGTATGCGAAACGTATATCTATCATTATATAGGAGTATATGCTAAAGAGGTGTGGTCCATTTGGCACTATATTTATTTTTTAAGAAAATCAAAAAAAATCACACAAAAATTCGCAACGCATTCAAACCATACGCAACGCATAGGCGCAAACGAGTACATTTCATTGAAGATAGTTGCAACGAACCTTATGTATTTTGCACACTGCAGCGTCGTGTGATACACTAGTATAGATCCTCATTCTGCTCGTGCCTTTCTAATGTTTTTTTTTTTTTTTGCAGGTTCTAGAGAATCCTTATCTATGACTACGTTTCGTTGTTTCTGTTTTCCTTTAAGAGTAAGCCGTATGTTTTTCGTTGATTGATTGGTTTTTGTTCCGGCCTAAGGTATGTTCCTTGTACTATCTTTTTATTATTAGTACTCCCTCCGTCTCTTTTTTAGAGTCCAGTATTTCATTTTGGGTTGTCCCTTAATAAGTGTCCATTTTGTAAAGTTAGTAGGTAAAAGTTGGTGTATTTTCCATTTTGCTCCTAAAAGTGAAATGTGTAATGATGATGTCTCCTTAATAAGTTAGAGTTACGAAACAGGACACTTAAAAATGGACGGATGTAGTAATACATTTTTTATGCTTCCTCCCAGAGGAAAAAAAAAACACAATTCCGTCATACTCCAGAGCAAAGTTGTGAAATCCGATCCGTACCGGCCGGTATGTACCGTACCAGTGCTTAAACGGAACACAAAAACTCAAGATCCGTTCCGGTTGAAATACCGGCCTGTTTCGGCCAATACCGGATGTACCGGACGATACCGGCCTATTTCGGACATTTTCCGATGTTCCATTCCGGTCTTTTTTTTTCTTTTTTTCTTTTAACTTGTGGGCTCTAAACTAATATATATGGTAGATATATATTAAATATATATAAAATATTAATTGCAGTAAATCCGGAATTGACAACTTTGCTCCAGAGTAGTATCAAACAAAAGTCCGATCAATACCGAAATTATTATTTTTTTTAATAATATATATATCAATGGGGATTAACAGAATATTACTAGTATATTAGCCAACGGAGATTCAGAGGCTATCGTTATGACCGCAAACCTGCTCTCCCTATGACTCGAACGCAGATCAAAACCGAATGGTTGCTCGACAAGTTCTCGCGTTAATGAGTAAAGTAAAGAAACACATTGATGGGCCACCACCCGTGGGCAGGGCTCCGGAGGGATCTCCACCACCGCCCGATTAAGATATTGGGCTTTCTCCTTTTCGAATTCGCTACGTGCACGCCTATCGCACACACTATGACGTAAGAGTACCTCAGATTTCCCCTTCAAGTGAGCCAAGTATCCCCCCGACTCCGAGGGAAGGGAGGGATAGAATTCTTTGGGTCCAAGCAACGGCTCTCTCTCTCTCTCTCTCTCTCTTGTCTTTGTCTGTCTGTCTGTCTCTCTCCCTCCACACACACACTCCGTCGTCTCGATACGGACGCGCATATGAATACGGTATTGAATGTACGAGTACAAATCTGACAGGATACAATACACAGAGAGCTTCGAATGGCGACGAAGCCATCGACGTGCTTTTTCGGCAACGGATGGAGTAGTACTGTCCCCAGCTACTGTAATAGGCACTCGAATTTGCGCTTCTGTCCTTTGCCTTCTCACCGTTTCTATCCAGCTTACTGTAAGATGCGGCAGCGTAACTTCGGGTATCTCAACCGCATTTTTTTTCTTCTACTTCCTCTGCTCCGTTGATCTGTCTTATTCAATTCGTTCGCTGATGGGGTTTGTTACGTTCTTATTCTTAAACGAGGAATCTTTAGTGTTGTTGAGGTGTGTTGATTGATGGTTTAGGCCTTATTTTGTCCTATTGCTTTATTTTGTTCTATTGCTGGTATTCTGACTTGGAGTGGAGCTTTTGTGTTAGAAATTAAAGGAACCCCTAAATGTCTTACTGTAGGCTCTACTTTTTACTGCCATTAGGCAGAAGGTCTGAATACTTGTGAAACTCCATTAAAGGCATTGGAAATGATCTGGAAAGATTGGTAGTCAGGTCTGCACGGAATAAAGAGGTCATCTGCAAAGGAAATATGGCTAATGCCCGAATCCTTGCACCCGGGGTGATAGGAGAAATGCTGAGAATCAATGTAATGCTGATAAATTCTTGAAAAGAATTGCATAACCATAGTGGCGGAACTAGGATTAATTTGGCCGCAGGGGTGGCACTGTTCAATGGAAATCTAGTTATATGTTGTGCGGAAAATTATGAAGAAGAAAATTCATAGAATTAGGTTTTGTGTTGTTGGTTTTTTTGTGAAAAAGAAAATTGCAAACTGCCTCCATCACCTCTTTTTCTTTCCACTCTTCTCTCTTTGAAACTAAGAGAAATTTCAATTTTTCCAACAATTCCTCTCTCGAAAGGTTAGGAAATTGACATGTATTCATCCTCTCCTGAAAATTAGAATCCATCAGTACATCCAAACCACTAGGTTAAATATCCAAACCATAAGTAATCCTAAGAACAATGGAGTCGAAACTACCCTAATGGAACAAGATAAATGGCAAGAACATAAATTCTAATAACAATACGATCCATGATCAGGGTTTGCCTTGGCTCTTAGGTTATCCTCTTTAGCTTTGACAACTTTTTTGCGTGCATGAGCTATATTCCCACACCTTTTGGAGTGCATATGCTTTCGCCACTCTCTGGAGGAGAGATTCTCATAGCCAGGGAAATGGCGATCGTGAAGGCAAAGGGTTTGACGGATGTTTGAGTGTGACATTTTTTAGAATTAGAATTTCTGAGTTCATTTGAATCTTTATGTGACTGGTTGATATGCCTCTATGTTGTAGCTTTTGTCAGACTTAATTATAGGAGCCTTGAATTTAGAGATGTTGTTTTGGGATGTGGGACTCTCATTTCTTCTTCATCCCCTCTCTCCTCCTCCTCTTCTCACAGTATTCTTCTTTATTTTCCTCTCCTTGTTCTCGTTTGGTTCTACACAAACTACTGAATTCCTTGGTCATACATGTGAATGTTTGAACTAGATGTGGGACTTGGTGAGAGTAGGTGTTGTTTTTCGCTTTGTACGGCTGATCTGGCCCAATAATTTATTTAAGATTTCTCTTATTAAGTGTAGCGAAACTCTATTTTTAATACGTATTGGTTTGATGTTGCGTTTTCTTTTCCTTTCTATTGGCCTTTTCATTAAGGTATGGGGTGCATATTTTTAGTCCTTGTAGTATATTGTTATGCAACAAATTTACTCATTGACATTTCTGCAGTTCACAACAAAAGAACTCGGCCAAAAAGGCTACTCCCGAAAGGCTTCCAACACACGCAAACCTCCAGCAAAATGTTGACGAGGACTCCAAATTAGAAACCTTGTCAACAGATAGCATATCCAGTTTGAAGTATGAAAATAAGTCTAATGATGGCGTTGATACCATTTTAGCTGCTGACAATACAAATGAGAAAGATGTGGATACTCTGACTGTGCTGCACCAGATTAAACCTTTGGTATGATCTAATAACTATGAATGCAATGGCTGTTAATTTTTGCATGTCTCCTGATTTTTTTTTTTGTATCTCTTATTTCTCTAGCTTTTTAATTCCTGTCCTGTGAGAAAACAAATATTCTCTATGCATGTTGCGGTCATCCATGGGCTAACAAGATCACCTTGAGAAGTAAAACATTTCTAGAATTGCCAGTAGTACAACAAAGCAAGCTGATTGTACATAGTTCTTGACTATCGGGTTTTTATTTAACTCAACTCGCGTCAGCTAATTCATCGCTCAAGTACTTGGGACAGATTGAGATTTGGCCATGAATTTTAATGCAATGCTAATTGTGATGATAATTTTATCATTACAAGACATAGACATTTGATATGCTTCCCTCTTGATAACCGGTGGTGAAGAATACCACTTCCTCATAGTCGTTATTTTTCTAATTCTTGTCATTTTCCGTTTGGTGCATGCATTATTTCAAATAGAAATTTTATGCCAATTGGACCCTAGAATAGGTGTTCGATATTGCCTTCATAGTAAAGACCTGGTACCTAATCCCATCCATCTCTCCTTTCTTTTGGTTTGTTGTGAGGGATTAACACATGAAATCATGATGTATAAAACATAAGAGGAAGAATTGAGGGTATAATGTGATATGGTACAATGTGCTTAGGTCAGCCTTTAATATTGTATCATGAATGCCATCTGTCTAGCTGTTCCATTGATGCTCAGTGCTTTGCATTTATGGCATGGTCGACTCAAACAAAAATCAGAAATTGATGATTTGGTAATTATGGCATAGTCAAATGTTTGTTATTGACAATCTTATTGCTTATTGCTATGAAATTCGTGTTCAGTACAGTTGATTGCGTAATAAGTACGTATATTTTTCTTATCTGTTAGTCATTTATCCTTGTTTTGTTTCTAAAATATTCCTGTAGTGTTACCTTTATAATGCATGATATTGAAAGTTATGCTGATTTTGGGAGAAGCCCATTTGCTTATTTCTTTGAAGAACTTTTTTGCCTCTCTGTTATGTGGTTCAAATCTTCTTTGTCTATCATTTCCCGACGCACATTGCTAGTTCTTGTGAATGATGAATATCTCAAACTGTTTGATTTGTTACTAACGGAAATCTTCTTGGGCCTAATTGGTCAAGGCCTATGAAGCATGGGTACATCTAAAACCCTGTCATACTCGTACCCGAAACGTACTGTTACCGGTCCCAGTACTTTGCATGTACTTCTAATTACGTATTGGGTATACAATACCGATATTTCTGTATGAATTTCGACGTACCCAGAAAGTATCCTACTGTTTATCAAGTCGTACCCTACATAGAGATGAAGCTAAGTTGATAAGACTTCCTCTTTCTTTGCTTAGCATGATTGTACAGCAACAGCAACAGAACCCATGTAGTCCCCAATAATTGGGGGTATGGACGGGGGAGGATTGGAGACAGACCTAACCTTTGGCAATATGCACAAAGTGGCTGTTCTTAAAATACCACTGAAACATTGGCCCCCCTTTAGCATGATTGTAGAATAAAGATTTTGGTCTATATTTTATTATTATTATTATTATAATGGCATAAAACCATTCGCGTTAAAGTGTTATTTGATGTTGGATTCTTAAATCGCCGAAGTCATTTTGTTATTTCCTTTATTGGTAATGTAATTATTACTTGCAATAAATTGTTCTAAATTTTAAAATATCTCCCTCCGTCCCTTATTTAGAGTCCAGTATTCTATTTTGGGCTGTCCCTTAATAAGTGTCCATTTTGTAAAGTTAGTAGGTAAAAGTTGGTGCATTGTCTATTTTGTCCCTAAAAGTAGATTCCATTTTGAAAAGTTAGTGAGTACAAGTGTAATGATGATGGGTAAGTATGGAAAGTGGAGGAAAAAGTTGATGTGAAAAGTATAATAATGATGTCTTTTTAATAAGTTGGAGTTATGAAGCAGGACACTTAAAAAGGGATGGAGGGAGTATTTGTTTTAGTCGTACCATAGCCATACCTGTACCTTATATATTTTAGGTCTCCGTATTGATGTAATCGTTGTACCAGTACCCGTACACATGCTTCTTAGGTCAAGGTATATTCAATCTTGGATGCATATATTTTTTTTGGTACTTTTGCTTGTTCTTAAGCCACTCGCATCTTATTTTTCTTTAATTGCACATAGGGCTTCTTCACATATCCGGGAAGCACATGTAAGTTACATTGATATGTGTTAAAGCATCAAACTCAAAACCGATTTGACAATGAATGGTGAGGCTGCCTCGGCTCATATACTAGTTTTGGAGGTTATAATTAACCAATATGGGACAAGCTCTAACGTTCCCCCGCACGTGGAGAGGTAAATAAAGGACCCATAACATTGGGATCACAACCAAACAAAAGGTGCGCTTAAGGCACAAACAACAGGGCAATCAATCAAGAGAGTCTTGTCCAAAAGCCTAGCTCGCTCTGATATCATGTTTAAGTATCTAACTCAAAACCAATTTGCAATGAATGGAGAGGCCGCCTAGGCTCATAAACTAGTTTTGGAGGTTAAAATTAACCAGTGTGGGACAAGCTCTAACAATATGATTTCGGGACTTTGAATTATTTGCTGCCAAGTATACAATTTCTTGTAATAAACAATAATGTGCGCTGTATCGATGATTCAATATTATGTGTTCTGATGTAAATCATCTTCTAGTTGCACCCTTTTTTGTTATGGTGTCAAAGTTCCTGTTAAAGACTCTGAACGATCTATTAGCGCATTGGTAATTTTTGGTTTGTTTTTACCCAATTATGCTCATCTCAAGAGACAGAATCTTTTTGGATGGTGAATTCTAAAGAGTTCTGATGCATAGTTGACTCTAATTTCACCTTTGCAGGATACTCACAGAAATAGTTTCTATTTGTAGATAAATGCCTCTGTCTTTTCACTCTACTGCTCATGAAAGAGTTCTTGTATTATACGGATAAGTCAATCTTGATCAATTGTTGACAGAATACTCAAGCTTGTTCTGTTTAACAGTCAGTGGTTGCAGACGGTGGAGAGGAAATCTCAAGCGTTCATCTTCCAGATTTGATTGGCATGATAAGGAATGCAGAGAAAAGTAGGATATTCCCACTCCAAGCTTCTGGCGTGTTGTATCTAGTTTCTAATTTGTTTTTCGGGGTCAATTAATGTAGGTGTAATAACTTATTTTTGTGATTACTTTCATGGCATCATAGATATAATCCTCCTTAACCAAGCTCGAGTTCGTGCACTTGAAGATCTCGAAATGATTCTCAATGATAAGAATGCTTTACAAGCACAAATCAACATTTTAGAGATGAGATTAGCAGAAACTGATGCAAAAATTGGAGTTGCGGCCCAAGAAAAGATACATGTGGAACTACTGGAAGAGGAATTGCAAAAGCTGCGAAGTGAGTTATTTACTAGGGGTGGCACCGGTGGAAACATGCAAGATGTGCATGAAGAAAACCGTCTTTCAGATAGGACCAGTGTTCATTTTATTAGTGAGGAGCTTAGTTCACTGAAGAAAGAAAATATATCCCTTAAGGATGATCTAGAAGCCCTGAAAAAGGAGCTTAGTGATGTCAAGGGAACAGATGAACGTGTTCTAATGCTGGAGAAAGAACGGTCATCCTTGGAATATGCACTAAAAGAGTTGGAGATTAAATTTTCTGCTTCGCAGGAAGATGTTTCAAAACTTTCTCACTTGAAGTTTGAATGCAAAAGCTTATGGGAAAAGGTGGAACATTTGCAAGAATTGCTGGATAAGGCAACCAAACAGGCCGATCAAGCTATTTCAGTCTTACAGCAAAACCAGGAGCTTAGGAAGAAGGTTGACAGGTTGGAAGAATCTCTTGGAGAGGCTAATGTCTATAAATCATCATCAGAAGAATTGCAACAATATAATGAACTCATGCAACAGAAAATAAAACTTCTGGAAGAACGTCTTCTAAGGTCCGACGAAGAGATACATTCTTATGTCCAGCTATATCAAGAATCTGTGAAAGAATTTCAGGATACACTTACTAGTTTGAAAGAAGAAAGCAAGAGAAGGGCACTGGATGAACCTGTAAATGATATGCCTTGGGAGTTCTGGAGTCGTTTACTGCTTATGATTGATGGTTGGTTTCTTGAGAGGAAAATCTCAACCGATGATGCAAGGCTTTTACGAGAAATGGTATGGAAGAGGGATGGTCATATTTGTGATGCATACATGGCATGCAAAGAAACAAATGAGCTTGAAGCTATCGCTACATTTCTCAGACTGACATCATTACCAAAACGGTATTACGCTCTGAATTTATGTGGCATATATTGAATGCGTATAACTTCTGCCATTGCCAGGATAGTAATGATATTCTTTAACTTAAGTTTCTTGTTGATCTTTAGTGCAGGATTGCATGTTATTCATATCGCAGCTGAGATGGCCCCAGTTGCCAAGGTGAACATATGTACAAAGTTGTCAATTTCATATTTCTTGTACTATTCCTAGGGACATATATGACTGATGTTTTCAGTGATTTGTTCTAGGGTAAGATCAAATTGCCTAAATTGTCAGTATTTAGTTATTTTGCATGATTGTGAACTCTTATTATATGTTACAGTGCCTACTGTGCTTAGAGGTTGTTTCTTCATATTTTTGCTTACAGTAAAGAGGAATAAGCCAGTGGAATGGCTGAAGTAGCTTTTTTATTTACAGTATTGGAATACATGATTGGATACTCAATACTATGCATCATATTATCAAATTATCAGCTCATTCCAATCAAATAGATTGAAGGACAACCATATGGAGAAGGAATAAGGAGAACAAAGAAATTTGGTTGCGAAACCCCCGGACAACATGTAGAAGTTTTTAAAAAAAGTGCCACGATAATTGATAAGATATTAAGGAATTGGCCTGTGTTGTCATTAATTAAGCATATAATATGCCTGGAAAAAAAAATGGCGTATTAGATTAACAGGTATTGACAATTCTTAATGTTATCCTGAATAAACCAGTGAAATGATAATACAGGTATTTAATCCTTGCTATTGGAAAGCCATTTAGACTTAAGATAGTGAAATAAGTAGATCGGGCGCCCCTCCTCCTGTAAAGCAAGGGGAGGCCTTACTAATGAAGCTTGACTAAAAGGTGCGTTAACGCGCACTTCCATTTTCTTCACTTGGTCAGTGCCCGTGATAGGAATATGGAGAAGAAACATAAAGTGGAAATTCTTTCCCGAACCATCTGCCACTGTTGCAATAGAGTCATAGACCATCATCAGGTAGTTACATACATTTTCTACATATCTGAACTCTGAAGATCTTTGAATGTTCTTAGAACAGAAATAATGTTCTGTTTTTCCGGAACCTACAGCTAGGTTGGAAGATAAGCACTCTGAAAGTTCTTAGAACAAACAAAATGTCCTGCTTTACCTTATCCAACCTCTAGGTTGGAGGATTCTCAACAAAGAGTTCATTCATTTTTAAAAACCTGGAGTCACCCATCACTCTTATTGGGAATAAGATGGGAGTTTGGATCGGCAACTTCAGCTGCTTGCGCTGGCCACTGTTACCATCCCAGATCTACATATTCAAGCCTTTTGCAACTTGATTGGCATCACATAGTTTGTGATGCTGAGCATAACCTTTCCGAGATGAGAGTTATTAGCTGAAAGCCTGATACTTCGTACCTTGTACTCTTGCTTCCCATCATCCCAATGCCTGCACATGGATTGATTTATTGAGCTTTTGTCATTGCTTCAGCTTACATGTTGACCTTCTTTAAGTTGGGTATTAGAGTAAGTTCTATGCAGACATAAAGCATTTCTTATCTTTACCACCCCAACAATTGATTTCAAATTTTAATTCTCTTGGAAAATCTGTTGATAATTTCCTACCTTTCTTATATATTATTCTTGATATGATCAAAGGTTGGTGGTTTAGGTGACGTGGTGACTGGTCTTTGTAAAGCATTACAGAAGAGAGGACATCTTGTTGAAATTGTTCTTCCCAAGTATGATTGCATGGAATATGAGCGTATCCGTGACTTGAGGGTATGATAGTTTTTAGAGAATGCTCATATATTTAACTGATTAATATTTCTTATAAACTTTTGTAATAACATAATTGGTTACCATGTGCAGGCCCTAGATGTAGTAATAGAGTCCTACTTTGACGGTCACCTTTTCAAAAATAAAGTCTGGGTTGGTGTCGTTGAAGGTGAGACTTTTTAAAACTTTTTCTCAATATACGTAGATTTCGGGGTTTCATTTTTGTTATAAATTGATTTTGCAGGCCTTCCTGTCTATTTTATTGAGCCTCATCATCCTGATAATTTTTTCTGGAGGGGACAACTTTATGGGGAGCAGGATGACTTTAAACGTTTCTCATTCTTTAGCAGGGCAGCCCTTGAATTGCTTCTTCAAACTGGCAAGAAGCCAGACATAATTCATTGCCATGATTGGCAGACAGCTTTTGTTGTACGGATGATTAAGATAGTTTTTTCTACTTTCTTCCTTCTTTAGAGGGTTATGTTGATTACTTTGGAACCCAATTGAAGTAGTATGCTGTCTTTTTCAGGCCCCACTTTATTGGGATCTGTATGCACCAAAAGGATTGGATTCAGCAAGGATATGCTTTACGTGTCACAATTTTGAGTATCAAGGAAGTGCACCTACTTCACAATTGGCATCTTGCGGCCTTGATGTTCACCAGCTAAATAGACCAGATAGGATGCAGGACAACTTGTCACATGATAAGGTTAATGCTGTTAAGGTATGTAGAATACTCTTGGCTGGTTAACTTTTGGAGGTGTTTTTTTGTCTCTCTCTTCTTTTACATGTTGCTGTTGTCTTTTTAGGGAGCAATTGTGTTCTCTAACATAGTGACAACAGTTTCACCAACTTATGCACAAGAGGTTCGAACTGCTGAGGTATGGATCTACCTGCAGTTGCACTTACAATCTTTTATTTTGTATTTCTGTTAAAAAAAGCCTTTGTAGTTGCTTCTTTCTTCTTTACTTTGACAAGCAAGTATTGAGGGGACACTCCTAGACTCAAACTTACATTCTCATGCTTGATAGCCTGAATTTTTACCTTTGCACGAAGCAATGCACCCCATCTCATCTCAATGTTCTCATCACCCAAAACCTTGTAATCTTAGACAACCCTTGTTGTGCCTATAAGGCCATTGAGCTCTTAATGGGTTTTTAGGCTTTGTGCAAGGACTTAGTATCTTTTGTTGAGCTGTGTTTATTTAACTACCTCTTAGAGGACTTGTGGGGTTCTCCATGGGTTATGGATGCTCTGTGTTTTTCTTTTTGAGCCTTTTTTTTGAATGCATGCTTTGGGGCAATAGTTGATCAAAACTAGAATGAGGCGAATTAGGAGGGTCTACACTCTTTGCAGTAATGTCAGTTTAATTTCATTTTACTTCTTTAATTGGTACCAAGTAGTTCCGAGATGCCATCAAAAGTTTCACTAGACTTTTCCTTTCTTCATTTTGGATCTATAATCTTTCTTTCTGATGTTCATTACATTGTCTTCAGTCTTCAGCACATTTGGTCCCTAAGTCACATAATGTGGAAGTGGAAGCAAGATCATCCTTTGTGAAAATATCTTTTGTGCAGGAGCGCCCCTAGCTCATCTATGTTCATTTTAAACATATTTGAAATGAATATGTTTTTATCAGTAATTTATCAAATTTAAGAAGTAATAGTTTTTTCAAATAATGTAACTGTTACGATTTACGAGATTATATGCTTTGTCTATTTTTCTCTAGTTTACTATTAATAACTCTACTCATTGTATTAAATGAACCACCACAAACAGGTCTAGTTTTGATTCGTAACAGCAACACTCATGCGTGACGACTCCACTTCTTGCGTAAGGGAAAAATCTGCAAACTACACCCGAATTTTCTCTGAAAGTGGCAGTTGAAAACTTGGCGCGCAGTTCAAGTGGCTTACCCGACGGAATATGTTACCTAGATCCCTACCACTCCCTCACTCAACTGGCAGATTGAGGCTTTTGTCCTGAAGTCTGGGTTAATTTGTGTATTTTGGTGGACTATTTTGCGATATGTGAAACTAATGGGACGAATTCATCAATTAACTTAGACTTTTTTGCACAGACCTCATGCAGAGACACTTTTCCAGACATTTGGGTCACCCAGGCTCTATAACTTAGAAGCAATTAAAAAATAAAGCCACAATGTTTGAATATATGGCATAACTGCGACGCTGTTACTTTTGCAGTACAACTTACTGAGAACATTTACTTTTTCTTAAAGCTTCTCAGTGTAATATCAGTGAATGTGCAATATAGGGTTATCGAAATTTTTTCAACAACATTGGGTTATAGAAAATTTTTCAACAACATTGATGGAACTAAGATTGCTGAATTCATTATTCAATGTTATTAATATATAAACAATAGATGAGGTTGTGGTAAGCTGATGGGCGACGGCAAATATCAAACAGAGCCAAACTACGAATATGCTAAAAAATTGCAATTTACGTATAAAGTCGGATTTGAACCGATGTCTTACGCCTTACCATGGCGTTACTCTACCACTGAGTTAAAAGGGCCTATTTGAGTTCATTCTTGAATGAGTCACTACTCACTATGTGGATAAAGTAGATCTATTGTCTTGGGAGCAACACAATCCACTGGCCAAATTGAGATGACTTGGGTTAGCTGTGTTCAATGATATGGACTTAAAAATAGGTGTCTATTGTTGGTTTGTATCCATTTACAACAAATGTTGCACCTTCACACGTTAGTGGGAGCCTTGTGCACTTGATACTACCATGTTCTAGTGTCCTTGATTTTCCATGTTGGTTAATCTGTGTTTCGTTAATCTTAATAGGGAGGACGGGGACTTCATGTGACCCTCAATTCCCACTCGAAAAAGTTCATAGGAATACTGAATGGAATTGACACTGATGCATGGAATCCAGCCACCGATACTTTTCTCAAGGTCCAGTACAATGCCAGTGATCTTCAGGGGAAAGCAGAAAACAAAGAAGCTATAAGAAGGCATCTTGGACTTTCTTCTGCAGATGTTAGACGGCCATTGGTATTCCTATTTTCTTACAGATCTAGCTTTTTTATGCAAGTAACCAAAACATTTTGATTTTGTGTTTTCATAGTGGAAGTCATTTCTTTCCATATGACGTTATGCCATACCAGTACTGTTTTCCTAATTGTTTAACATCAAAATACACCCCAAAATAAGCTGCGACTGTGTGATACATCAATACAGTCAAAGTCTACGTTGGTAGCCATGAAATTGATGTGATGACTTGATGTCATTTGGAAATAATAAAGATCATAACCATAACTAACGAGTGAATAGTTGCAGTGTATTAGTTTGCTTAATACCATTTGGTGTGGTATGTCTTTGAATAGGTTGGTTGCATTACAAGATTGGTCCCACAGAAGGGTGTGCATCTTATTAGACATGCAATATATCGGACAATGGAGTTGGGTGGACAGTTTGTACTTCTTGGTTCAAGCCCAGTGCCGCATATTCAGGTGACTATGTGCTACACTTTGTGCTATCATTGATTCCCCAATTGTTGACATCAGAGAAACATAATTGATCAAAGCAAAATGTTCTTCACTTGGGACAGTTACTGTAGAGTGGGGGGAATATGTTACTTCGAATTTGTGGAGGTTTCAATTTTGTTAAAGCATCCAACTCAAGACCAATTGGCAATGAGTGGAGAGGCCGCCCAGGCTCATATACTACTCCCTCCGTCCCATAATATTTGTCCGGTCCGCAAAACGGAGACGTAAAAATAATACTATTTTTGTAAGAAAAGTTGGAAAAAAATTCAACAATTTACTAGATCTCGATGAGTTCTTTTAACTTATGAAAAAATTTTGAATTTTTTCTTGAAAGAAATGCATTATTTTGTAGTCCTCGTTTCGCGGACCGGACAAATATTATGGGACGGAGGGAGTAGATAATTAACCAATGTGGGACAAACTCCAAGACTCCTCCGCACGTGCGACCCCCGACTCGCACGTGGAGAGGTAAACAAAGGATCCATAACACATGGATCACAACAAACAAAGATGCACTTATGGCACAAACTCCAACAAATTTGATTTCCCATTTCATCATATAGAGTTGTAGGAATTCATCTTAGTTTTCTGAAATGAGAATGAAGGTGCAACAAAAAGTAACCCCTGGGACTTGTTACATTCAAGTCAAATCTAACTGTTTCTAGAGAGAGTTGAAGTTCAATAAATATGATGCTTAGAGTCTAGCAACAGGGTTTATGTTTGAATAAGAGGAACCAATAAAAAGGGGCTTTAGAAATACGTGGAACTAGAAGTTGAAGATAATGCTTACTAAATAGAAACATCAGCATAAATGAAAGGACAATGAATATTAAACCGTATAATTCGTAAAACAATCTATTTGTAATGCCCCAAGCAGATCACAAGTCTTGTACTTTAATTTTGATCCACAAGCCACACCAGATGGCCCAAAATGCTTAAGCCCAAGGTACCAGTAGTAGCTTACATGGTTCCATGTGGGACGGGGTATAACATATTTGCCAAATAATACCCGCCTAGGTCCTACTCATGTGGGTAGCAGTACGATAACTGGAGTTTGCTGCATATAATGCTTTGATCTGTTTGTTTAGATAATTGAATGACAGATCTGGCGAAGATTTTTTTAAACATTCCAGGTTTATCCTTGTTTTATTCTGCTTGCGATAACTTCATTCGTATGCTAGTTTTGACCACTTCCAACATTTTATTTTACGGCTTATCTAATCTTTAGATCCTTAAAAAATGGGCTAGTTTCAAATTCGTCCCTTTAAGTTTAATTGTATCAATTCAGTCCTTTGACAATTCTTCCTCAATGTGTCCTTGTGGTCAATCAAGTTATGTATTTTACTTGGATGCTAGAAATATGAGAAGGATCTGATTTCGCGCATGGCAGTATATTGACAAACTCATCTGGTACCATGAGATCTAAGACCCAAAACCAAAGCACCAACGAACCACCACCCCTAACTTACCGTCCAGCACCTCCATAGAACCACCAAGACCCATCACAAGTGATATATAGAGGTTTCTATAAAATAAGAGGGTGAGAGAGAATTGACAATTTTAACTCTCACACCCACTTAGCTGAACCACCCTCTTCCTTATATTGATTTTAGTCGGCTGTAATATTATTTTGGAAGTAATCGGAAGTTGGACAAGATTTGGCTCCCACTGCCGCCTTTGCAAATAATAAAAATTAGGGTTTTAGCTTTTGTAAGAACTGTTGAAAAATGCATTTAGGGTTAGTATTGAGAGCATCTGAAAAACAAATGGACGGCAATTGGGCAACTGGTGGAGCAGTTAACAATGGTCCCTATCGCCATCAACTCTTCCTCTCTCTACAGTTTTCTCTCTCTATAGTCCTTTTGCACCAACAGTCTTGCGAACATAGTCAGGCCCTGCATTGGCATGATTGGGACAGTGTTGGTGTTATTTGCCTATTGTGTTAATGATTTGAACTGATTTTGTCTTTTCTTTCCTGAGAAATTGACTCGATAAGCTACATGGTCAAAGCCGGATATTGCCAAAGGGCTTGTAGCCCAATGGTATTTCTTGGTCCTTCCCTTATGGAAGGCCAGAGTTCGAGCCCCATCACGGGCGTTTGTGGTTTAGGGCTATAGATAGCCTTTGGACCCCCTGTGGACTAACTTACTAACCACCCCTAACCCCCGCTGATGATACCGCTTGGCAAAAAAACAAAACCGGATATTAACAAAATAATGTTCTCCATTCAAGCTTAAACACATAAAGACTAATGTATACATGTGTACATAAATACTCAGTATACTTGGTGTTGTAATAAGAGGATTGGAAAAGGAAGAGAAATAACTCTATGGCTCCAACTGTAAACTGGAGATGGAATTGGGAACCCAAAAAACTAGGGTTATTTTCTCATCGAATAGACTGATTACAACGTGAGATTGTTATACAACACACTAGACTAATTACACTATGGTCCTAGAGAATGAACTAGTTACACAATAGAACGACTAATAACCTAATTACAAATAAACCCATAATTTAACATTCCCCCTCAAGTTGGTGCGAAGATATCAATCAAGCCCAACTTGAACACAATGGGGTGGAAACTCTTGCGACCAAGTCCTTTCGTGAATATATCAGCTAATTGATCTTTGGATCTCACAAAAGGCATACATATCAAACCCTCGATCAACTTCTCCTTGATGAAGTGCCTGTCAATCTGTATATGTTTCGTTTTGTCATGTTGAACAAGATTATGAGCAATGTTTATAGTAGAGTTTCATAGGATCATTATCAGAAATTCCCAAATCACGTAGCATTGTTTGGAGCCATAAGAGCTCACAAACTCCATGTGCCATAGCTCTATATTCAGCTTCTGCACTAGACGTCTAGACCTGGCAACCACTGATTGCTTCTTACTTCACCAAGTAATCAAATTCCTCCCAAGGAAAGTACAGTAGCCAGAAGTAGAGTGTCTATCATCCACAGAACCAGCCCAGTCGGCATCAGTGAATGCCTCCAACCGTAGGTGACCATGATTAGAAAACAAAATTCCTCTCCCTGGAGCAGACTTGAGATACCTCAAGATACGGTAAACTGCATCCAGATGTGAAGTACGAGGATCATGCATAAATTGACTAACAACACCTACTGCATAAGTAACATCCGGTCAGGTGTGCGCTAAGTATATCAGTCGACCCACAAGTTGCTGATATCTCTCTTTATCAGTGCGCCCCCCCCCCCCACATCTCCACTAAGATGCCGATTCGCCTCAATAGGATAATCTGCAGGTCTACAGCCCAACATACCTGTTTCTTCCAAAAGATCAAGTATATACTTCCGTTGGGAGATAAAAATACCTCTATCAGACCTTGTCACTTCCATTCCAAGAAAATATCTTAGTGGTCCCAAATCCTTAATCTCAAATTCTTGAGCCAGACTGGACTTAAGATTGAGAATCTCATCCACATCATTGCTTGTCATTATCATATCATCAATATAAACAATAAGGACAACAATCTTACCAGCACCTTCTTTGATTAACATAGTATGATCTGCATGGCTCTGTTTGTAAACAAACCTCAATATAGCCTTTGAAAATCTGCCAAACCACGCTCGAAGTGATTGCTTCAACCCATAAAGAGCTTTCTTCAATCTACACACCTTTCCCTCCGTCTCTGAGGAAGAAAAACCTGGTGGTATATCCATATACACCTCCTCTTCTAACTCACCATGCAGGAATGCATTTTTCACATCAAACTGGTGAAGAGGCCAATTCAAATTGGCAGCACACAAAATCAGAGCTCTCATAGTGTTCACCTTTGCTACTGGAGCAAACATCTCCTCGTAGTCAATGCCATAGGTTTGAGTAAAACCCTTGGCTACAAGTCTCGCCTTGTATCTCTCAACTGTACCATCAGCATTCTACTTAACAGTGAAAACCCACTTGCATCCCACTGATCTCTTCCCTCCTGGAAGTGATACCAGCTCCCAAGTGCCATTCTTTTTCAAAGCTGTCATCTCCTCTACCGTAGCTCCTTTCCACTTAGGTACCATGAGTGCATCCTGTCAATTCTGTGGAATAGATATAGAAGAAAGAGACGAAACAAAGGCATGGTACAAAGGAGATAAACGATCATAAGATACAAATTGGGAGATGAGATGTTGAGTACATGCCTTAACACCTTTCCGAAGAGTAATAGGAAGATTATCAGAATCAATAACAGGAGGTTCAATGGGAGAAGATTCATTACCAGATGAGTCAGTGGAGGGGTCCAGAACTAGAGCAGGCGATTGTGATTGAAAAGGTGGCATCACACAGGGGGACCTTCCATTTTTCCGTCTAGTTCTAGTGTAGACCTTCAAATTTGACCCTTGCAGCCGCTGTGGTAGTTCCTCGATGTCATCACCAATGTCATGTGTTGCTCTTTCGACAGATACTGGTTTCTCTCCAGATTTTTCCTTCTCCCCCTCACCATGATTATAAAAAGTAAACATCTCTTCCTCCCTCATCTCTTCTTGCCTATACTTCCCCTAAAGAGATGGAGTGGAGGAAGAATAAAAAGACTCTGTTTCCCAAAATGTGACATCCATAGAGACAAAAAAACTTCCTAAGGTGAGGGTCATAACACTTATAGCCCTTCTGGGTAGGAGAGTACCCAATGAAAACACATTTATGGGCTTTAGGACCTAACTTCCCACCATAGGGGTGAGGGGTATGAACAAAACACACATAACCAAAGACTCTCAGAGGAAGAGTTGTGACGTGGAAACTATCAGGGAGACACTCAATCGGAGTTTTGAAGTGGAGAACATTAGATGACATACGATTGATAAGGTATATTGTAGTCAAAATCGCTTCTCCCCATAAATATTTGGAAACATTCATGGTGAATGAAAGAGAGCGAGCAACCTCAGCAAGATGATGATTTTTGCGTTCAGCAACTTCATTTTGTTGTGGAGTGTCAACACAAATCGTCTGAAAAAGAATGCCATTTTCATCCAAAAAATCTCAAAAATTCCTATCGATATACTCAGTGCTATTGTCACTACGAAGAATTTTGATATTCACATCAAATTGGGTACGCACCATTGCATAAAAAGATTTAAAATAAGAAAAAAACTTCACTTTTTGACTTAAGTAAATATACCCAAGTAACACGAGAACAATAGTCAATAAAAGTGACAAACCACCGATAACCCTTAAGAGAGGTAATAGGGGAAGGATCCCAAACATCAGAATGAATAACCATAAAAGGGGAAGCACTCCGTTTATTAATAGGTGCATAAAAAGAACGTTTATGTTTCCTAAGCTCACAGGCTTAAAAAAAACTGACTCCGAGAACAATGATTAATTAAATGAGGAAAAAGTTTCTCTAAAATTCCAAAAGAGGGATGACCCAATCTGCGGTGCCACTGATGTAACGTAGAAAGAGTTGAACTCGTATCTGTTTGCTGAGCTAGACCACATGACATGGGTGAATGAGAAGGAGGAGCTGCGGACTCCAAAAAATAGAGGCCACCATGTG
This sequence comes from Rhododendron griersonianum, assembly GCA_018127125.1. Taxonomy (NCBI): domain Eukaryota; kingdom Viridiplantae; phylum Streptophyta; class Magnoliopsida; order Ericales; family Ericaceae; genus Rhododendron; species Rhododendron griersonianum. The sequence goes on from CM030800.1 coordinate 31,744,072, forward strand.
CTTTACCACTGCCAATCACCTTCCCCGTATCCAGTTCCTGAAAAACATAATGAGTAGGAAAAAAGGTCACAGAACAATTTGCGAAACGAGTAAGACTACTAACAGACAGAAGGTTAGTGGCAAAGTTTGGAATATGTAGAATTGAAGAGAGGGAGATAATCGAACGGAACCTTCTCCTGAAATAGCAGAAAAAGTCTCATCTGCTATTTTGACCTTATCCTTACCAGAACAAGTAGAGTAAGAATCAAACACAGAGGAACAACCTTTCATATGGTCTGAAGCACCCAAATCTATAATCCAAGGAATAGCAGGAGAGGCAGTAAGTGCACTAGCTGGGATACCTGTGTGAGCAAAATAGGTGGAAGTGGAAGCGGAAGCTATAGTAGATGGAGAAACAGCCCGAGCCATTAGGCTCCTGAGAGCTTGCATCTCCCCCTGAGAAAAGTGTCTAGCGGAAGCCTTTTGTTTATCCTCCGACATTTCAACAGAAGAATAGCTATTCCAAATAAGCAATACCCAATCAAATTAGCAGCAAACAAGTGTAACCTAAGTGAAATCCAACCTAAAAACACATATTCAAACACCCAAAACCAGATTGAAGCCTCTTACTAACTGTTTTGACTGTAGAAACAGTTTGGAACAGCAAAACGAGCTCTGACACAGGCTGGGTTGTGGCTGAATCAAATGGGAAACAACAAAAAAAGCACTGTTGGGTGCCGGAATGGTTGAAAGAGATATGGGTCAGCACAACCAATGTCAGAAAAGGACTCGCCGGAGTCAAGTCAGCAACAACGACGGCGGAAACAGACTCGTCGGAGTCAGAAAAGGACTCTCCGGAGGCTGGGTAGTGTCCTGCGATGGTCGACGTGGCTGGGTGATGTCGGGCAAAGGCAACCCATTCCAAACCAGAGCAAACAGACCTGACCCAGTTCAAACCGAGAGTAAACAGTGGTCGTTGGACGTCGTACGGTGGTCGCCGGAGATCGGCGATGGTCGAGGATGACTGGCGAGGGCTGGCGAGTGGTCTACGTACGTCGGTGGGGCTGTCAGAAGTCCAACAGTGGTGTATCATTGCTACACCGAGAGAAACAAGGGGAACTGGGTCAACTGGGTCTTCGTTGTAGACACGGCCGTGAGTGATCAACCACGGCAAGGCTGATCGATAACAAAGGAAAAGAGCCCTAGGTATCGTGGAGCTCTGATACCATGTAAACTGGAGATGGAATTGGGAACCCAGAAAACTAGGGTTATTTTCTCATCGAATAAACTGATTACAACATGAGATAGTTATACAACACACTAGACTAATTACACTATGGTCCTAGAGAATGAACTAGTTACACAATAGAACGACTAATAACCTAATTACAAATAAACCCATAATCTAACACCAACTATTGCGGCATAATCCCCAAGACAGCTTCTCGTTGCCACTTCCTAAATCAGACGCAAATTGCACCTCATTTGCGGAAAAAATCTCAATTGGTTCACTGGACAATTTCACCACCCCACCTTTGGGTCGAACAAGTGAGAAGCAGGGGCGGGATTTGCTGGGCAGGAGTATGGGAAAAGATGCAGGTCGACGTGCAAAGAATTGGACAGATTAGTGATGTGGTGAACAAAGAATGTTTTACCGTTTATATGTGTTGGCTTGTGTATATAGAAAATTATGGTTTACTTTTGGGGTGGATGTCCCACTCAGCTCCACCTCATATTGCTGTTACCCATGTCAGTCATTTCCTCCACTTGCTCGACGGCAAGGACGACGATGAATTACAGATTCTTAAAGTACGGACTAAATTGATACAGTTAAAATTGTGAGGACGAATTTGAAACCAGTCCATATTTATAAGGATAAAAAAGATGGATAGGCCTGATTTTGTTTGTGGGTGTCTTCCTTAATTTTATTTTTCCTCTCTGTTCAATCTGTCAACTATTCTTTTCATTGTTCTTTAACTGATCTAGTGTTTGCTTTGTAGAGGGAATTCGAGGATATTGCGAACCTTTTGAAGACTCATGAGCATGTCCGGTTAATATTGAAGTATGATGACTCTCTTTCCCACTTGATATACGCAGCAGCTGACATGTTCATTATACCGTCTATCTTTGAGCCTTGCGGCCTTACACAGGTATTGTTGCACCCTTTTCTGAACAAGGGTTCTTGAAAGATCACTAGCTCAAACATATTTCCGTAACATTTGTCATCATATTCTACTACGCCATTATACTAGGAGAACTGTTTCTGTCTTTACATGTTATGAAGGCGTTCCATGAATTTTGCATGAGAGACTTCAGCAAATTCTTGTTCTTTCTTCAGGCTTTCACAGGACTCCTAGTACATTTTTCAGATTACCAACTGTCCCTAAGCATATACTGTTTGGAAATCGGGCTGACAATGTATATAAAGCTAACATTCATGTGCCCTTTTGCATGTGAAAATGCACGGAGTGAACTAAAAAAAGTGTGATACAAAGAAAAAACAGAAAGAAAGAAGTCAAATAAGTGTGCTAATGCACACAAAACAAAGAACATATGCAATCATGTTTAGATGAAATAACCTCTGAAGTAATGGCCCCTAAGGTAGTTCCAAACTCAAAAACATAAAGAAGAAGCAAGAAGAATAACCAGAAGGAGATGGGAAATAGGGGATGCCGTATTCCCAAAAGTTCAAGATGTTAGGAAATAGGGCCAATAGCGTATGGCAAGCTATCCAACACCCAGGTGCAACCCCATCTTGCATGGGATATGCAAGCAGTTGTACATATAGCAAAACAGAATGCAAAGACAGAAGCAGAAGACCTCTGATACCAAGTTAAGACACCAATTATAACAAAAGCTTAAGCTGTTAGGTAATGGGCTCATCCATGAACATTGGCTTTGACAAATGATCCCTCATTAAAGGGTGAAAAACCTTGTTTGTGTTTTTACTTTGGAGCATTTTGTTCAATACAAATTCTAAAAAACTTAAAAGACAATATGAAAACATGGCAAATATTGTTTTTAAGAATTTTTTAATAGAAAGTCATGACCTGAGGTGGTCCCAGGCTCCCAGCAGATAAAGGAAAAACAGAAGAACAGTTAATGGAGAAGGGGAATAAACAATATTGTAAGATAAGGAGCATGCATGACATTCTCACCAATCAATCCAGTTGTGTGGTTGACCATGGAAAATGACCCCATATTGAATTGGATTATGATGCGAAATGCGCAATGTTGTGTCCAAAACCTAAAAGTATGATAACTCTGAAGTTTCACAACAAAAGGCTTGGCACGGTCTTTGATTTTTGCAGGTGATGGAGAAGTTCTACAAACTATATTTTGAAATCTAGTTTCATTTCCATCAAGTTTTGACGGAATGTCCTGCATTGAGTTTGTTTTATGTAGCCTATTTGTCCATCTATCAAATTTTGAGTATTTTCAAAACTATTTGTGCATCTATCGAATTCACAGGAAAGAACATTTATCGTAGCTTGTTATAAAGAGGTTAAGGGTTCTAATATGTACCTAACAGGTCCCAAACCCAGTTAAGAAGGGTTACATCATGTAGTTGATTTGTAGTGCTAAACCACGTTGCACTCCTTATCAACATGAATTTGTTTTCACTGAGTAGATGTTAGGATGTTTCCCTAGTTGATGCTTGGGTTCACACTTTAGGTGATGAACTTTTCTTAATTATCTTTTTGTTGAAAAAACCCAATGAACTTCACCATGTATTTTCTTATGCAGATGATAGCAATGAGATATGGTGCGGTCCCAATAGCACGGAAAACAGGGGGTTTAAATGACAGGTGAGCTAGTCACTGCTTCTATGTTTATTTTATCGGACCTTCCATTCTAAAGTAATTGTGGTTGGATATATTTATTTTCAACCTCTTTCTCTTGCAGTGTTTTTGATGTTGATGACGATACAATCCCTACTCAGTTTAGAAATGGATTCACATTTCTGAATCCCGATGAACAGGTAATTTATCTGGTACACATTGCCATATATTTTTAGATTTTGTAAATAGAGTCGGCACTCGGCATCCAAGTTGATTATTGAAAAAAGATACTTTGGGGTCTGTTCATAAATTTGATTCTGGCAAAATTCTTCAAAAATTTGCAGGGACTGAACGGTGCTTTGGATCGTGCGCTTAAGCACTATAAGAACAATAGTCAGAGTTGGCAACAGCTTGTTCAGAAGGTCATGACAATAGACTTGAGTTGGGACTCATCAGCGTTACAGTATGAGGAGCTTTATGAGAAGTCCGTGGCCAGAGCGAGGGCAGCCTCAAGTCGTGCTTAAGCTTTGTTTTGACACTTATTCTCCCGTCCTTCTGCCAAGACCGGTTTGCACCAGTTGTAGATATCTGAGTTCGCTAGCATCCTTGCTCCTTTACATTGGGTCAAGGGTTTAAGTCTTTCCATTGGCAATATTCCCCTCCTTAGGCTTCAGCCTCCACTATACCCAAAGGAATTCAACGGAAAAAAAGTAACAAAAAATAATAACTACCGGTATGCACTGTGAGCCTGTCTTGGATAACGGAATTGGATGGCTTCAGGGCTGAACTAAAGTTAGAATTTGTTATGGTCCGTTGATATGATTTAGAACGGTGAAAGAAGCAAGTACACACTTACTGTCGAAAAGCAAAATGCTTTTGAAGCCTGTGAATCCTGCTAATAGTTGAAGATGAGTTGAGTCTGTTGTTCTTTGGATCATCCGTTTAGATTCATTGATACCCGCGAACCCAGCTACTTGTTTTTTTTTTGACAAGCAGCTATTTGTTGTTCATATAGTAAAAATTACATCTGCAACTGATGTACAAGACCTGTTTGTACAAGGTTAAAAGTAAATTTTTAGAGCCCCAGAGAACATCGATAAACGACCTGTTTGTAAACCATATACAACTGTCTGTACCTGTATGTGAGATCTGACATTGAGTCTTGATTAATGCAATGCCGGTTTTCCATTTTCAAATATTCTTTTGCCGTTCCTTGAAGCTTGTTTCTATGATGTTGCGGTTGAATCATGAATTTTGAGGAGGGATAGGGAATTTACCGTGGACTTGGTGAAGGGAGTAATCGAGGTAAGGGAAATGAAATGGAAGCCAAAGAAGTGAATTTTATGCTCCGTTTGTTTTGGTAGAAAACATTCCCGACAAGTATGATGTTTGGTGCGACGTAAAACAAAAGCCAACTGAAATAGTATATGTTTGGTGCGATGTAAAACAAAAGCCAACTGAAATATCTTCCGTAGTATTTGAAATTGCCTATGTTTGGTGCCGCCTGTGTTCCAGCCCCGCTGTCTCCACCACCATCGGTCCATCATCACTATCATAGCCAATTCCAGGTTTCTGCAAGCGTACCGGCACCACTCGCTCCACCACCGCGTCCACTGCCATAAATATACTCTGAAGTATGAACAAATTTGTTTTATTTCATGGTTGTAACCAAGCTGTCAAGGTAAAATAAAATTTCACTTGCTCTTGTCCGCCATAAATTTTCACTTGCTCTTGTCGATTTTGGAAGTCTTGCAGAACATTACCGGCGGAAAATAAACGGATCCGGGGATGCTATCGAGCAGCTGTCGAGCGGATGCAGAGCGGCCGATTCGGCCGTTCATCTTGGCACGGATGGCTCGAATCTATCGGCTGCTCATCTCGGCACGGATGGCTCAAATCTTAACTGAGCATTGTAAGACATCATTTTGGTTTGGTTCTTGGTCAATTTTTGTAAGGCCAAGCGACCTCATGTATGGATTAGCTACCAAGGTCTGTATTCAACATTCATACATAAGTAATTAGAACCCCGCTATTGATTTGTCCCCCGAATTAGTTGAGGTGCACGTTAACTGGCTCGGGACAACTGAGTTATTAAAAAAAAAAAATCGTACATATGAAATTGGCACTTGAAGAAGGTATACAGTGTGATGGATTGGAATTAAACTACGCTGAGCTCAAACGAACAGAGAGAAAACAGATTCCATAGTTGCACATAGAACACAAAATCATTCATATATTTCGCATTAACTCACATCAACTTCACATCAAAGATCAAACTACAGTAAGACAATTCCTCTCTCTCTCTCATGTTTCTCACTTCCCGGGGACAAAGTTGGTGGCATAGGCCCAGGCATTGTTGGCAACTGGATCAGCAAGATGGTCCGCCAAGTTCTCCAACGGGCCCTTTCCGGTCACAATGGCTTGAACAAAGAACCCAAACATGGAAAACATGGCAAGTCTTCCATTCTTGAGCTCCTTCACCTTGAGCTCAGCAAAAGCCTCCGGATCATCAGCAAGGCCCAACGGATCGAAGCTTCCGCCGGGGTAGATGGGGTCGGTGATCTCACCTAGCGGCCCACCGGCGATGCGGTAGCCCTCAACGGCCCCCATCAAGATAACCTGGCTGGCCCAGATGGCCAGAATGCTCTGGGCATGGATCAAGCTGGGGTTGCCCAAGTAGTCTAGTCCGCCCTCGCTGAAGATTTGGGCTCCGGCCTTGAACCATACGGCCTCGCCGAACTTGACACCGTTGCGGGCCAAGAGCTCGGGGAAGACGCACCCGAGAGCTCCGAGCATGGCCCATCTGGAGTGGATCACCTCGAGCTCGCGGTTCTTGGCAAAGGTCTCCGGGTCGGCCGAGAGCCCGGCGGTGTCCCAGCCGTAGTCACCAGGGAATTCCCCGGTGAGGTAGGACGGTGGCTCGCCGGAGAACGGGCCCAAGTACTTGACTCGGTCCGGGCCGTACCATGGGCTGCCGGACGGGGCAGGCTTGCCGACAGACTTCCTCATGGTGATCCTAAGGACCCTGCCACCCCTCTTGAGCCCGGAAGGCGAGGAGGCGAGTTTCGCCCCCTTTCCGAGCAGAGTGGAAGAGAATGCCATCGTTGAGGCAGTCATGGCTTGCAAGAGAAGAGGTTTTTTTTTTGGTTAACAGAGAGGGTATAGAAGTAATTGTATGAAGGAGTTATTAGTGATGGAAAATGAATGTGAGTTTGGTTGGTATTAATAGAAACTGAAGCAAGGCCTCCCCTTATCTTATGATATCGTTATCTCTCTTCCCATTGGGTGGCAAGATTTTGTTGTTGTTTTTCTCTCTCCACTTGGCTCTCTCTCATCCATCAACTCCCAAGAATTTTCAACTTGGGCTCTGGCTGGCTGGCCAATGTAGTTTGGAGTGATGCACTCATCCAGTACTTACGGTCATTCAATTAAACTCAAATCTCGGCCCTTAGAAACTCAGAGTACGTGGTTGATTGTCCCGCCATTAATTTTAGGGCTCCGAAATTAGCCGAAGCGCGTGCAGACAGGTCTGAACATCTGGTTATCAAAAAATAAAATAAAATAAGTAGTTGATTGTCACAGCTTAAATTAGATCATGTATCCAATACTAAGTTAGTAATAAGATCGATCGAACCGGCTTAAATTTTTTTATGTAGAATTGCCAACGATGTGGTAACATTTGATTAAAAATTATGGAGTATGTATCAAATGCTTTTTATTTTATTTTTTTGACCAGCTATAAAAATCTCAACCCGTGTTAAAAACCATGTCTAACATGGGTCGTGATTTATGTCCTTCTAGGTTTTGTTTGAACCATTGTGACTATTGTTTGTTGTGATGTTCAGTTACATCTCTGTAACAAGTATAAGGTGTTAGCCACAAACGGCTGTGATAAGTTGCACAAGTGCATATATATAGTACGTATTTTTTTTTTATTATAACTGGTTGCATGTTGGGGCCACACCTCGACTAATTCAGGGGCCTTGAAGTTAACGATCGGACAAATCCTCCATTGCCCTAGGGTTTGGAATGTTTGGCCTCCGTGGGATTCTAATACGTGACCTTGTGGAAGACAATCACTCGTTGCTTTCTCATGCTCATTTGACTGAACCCCTTGGGATTTAGCATGTAATTCTGTTGAGATCGATGTGCACACAGCCGTTCCCATGTTTTGAATATGGAAAAAGAAGTGATCAAACTACATATAAATCGCATTATTAACTGATATTGCTTCCAAGCTCGGAACGAATTCAACTACTCGAGCTTGGTTTATGATCAGCATGGTTAAAACTTGTTTGATATCGAATTAGATGGTACATGTGATATTCAAGTTTCAAGAAAATAAATTTTTTCTTAAATTTTGAAGGCAAACTTGAACAACATATATACTCAATTCCTGTGCTGCACTACACAAATATTGGCTTTGGCTCTCTAGTAAGAGTTAAACATGCAGAAACCTTTTTTCATCTCAAAATCAATTGGCAATGAGTGGAGAGGTTCTAAATGTTATTAAGTGACCACCTATTCCACTCCCAAGCAATGTGGGATTATATTTCCTTAACATCCCCCCTCACGTGCAGCCGCGTTTGAGGTCTGTCACGTGTGGCCACTTTTGGGTCCTATCATCGTGCAGCCTTTTTGCTGGTTTGCCATCGTGGGGTGTGGATTGTGAATTTTATAAAATGTGGAGTGGAACGGGCTCTGCTCTGATACCATGTAGAAACTTTATATTTATCTCAAAACCAATTCGCAATGAGTGGAGAGGTCTTAAATGTTATTAAGTAATCACCCATTCCACTCCAAAGCTATCGATGAAAGACCTAGCTTTGATACCATGTTAAATTTCTTGGAGGGTTCCAACATAAAACCGATTAGCAATAGTACTTAGCAAATATCAATCAAATCATATCCAATCAAAGACCTAGCTTTGATAGCATGTTAAATTTCTTGGAGGATTCCAACCTAAAACCAATTGGCAATAGGTGGAATAGCCTCTAGAATATATTAACCAAACTTGGGTGGCTTAGATGAGCGATGTGTAACAAGTCTAACAAAACACACACATACAGTTTTTTCTTTCCTGTTATCTCTCTCTCACCTAACAGACCATGGAAAAATATCATCGACCAGAATTGATTGATATATTTGATATTTAAAAAATCCCACAGATTCTTTTTTTTGGTCAAGCGGAAAATAAAAAAAAAAATCCCACAGATTCTTCACTATACTTGGAGAGTTGGAGGAGAAATGTCTAATGCCCTTATCAGAAAAAGGAAAAAACAAATTTAGTGGACAAGAATTCCTCACCACCCATTTTTAGTGGGTCCTAACCCATTGCCAGATACATTTCACTTGTCAGCATAACTCATGGTACATAAGACCTTTCTTCCTTGAAGATAATAACACAATCTGATATTACAGGTGTCAACAATTGAATGGTGAATGCAAGAACACAGGGCATTGCATTGGATTCTTGATGCATTATGCAGCTAAAAAAAATCCAGTAATCCAGTGAAGCTAAGTGGTGTAGAGATTGCCAAATGGGCATGTAATATCAAGCTCCCAGAATGCCATCAACCAATAGGAAAAGGGATAGAGATATCTAAAGATAAGGACCCCTTTGATATCCAGATCATATAAATACAACACTTCCAACCCATGATACTCAAACCACAAACACCGATCTATAGCTCTTGATTTCCTGGACCTGCAGCCAGTTTTCTTGATCTTGTTCTAGTTCAATTTCTCTGAAAATGGCTGCTTCCACCATGGCACTGTCTTCAGCATTTGTGACTGGGAAGGCAGGGAAAACTGCTTCCTCCGTTGCCAAAGGTGGCAGGGTCCTTAGGATCACCATGAGGAAGGCTGTTGCCAAGCCGTCCGGAAGCCCATGGTACGGCCCGGACCGAGTCAAGTACTTGGGTCCATTCTCCGGCGAGCCACCATCCTACCTCACCGGGGAATTCCCCGGTGACTACGGCTGGGACACCGCCGGGCTCTCGGCCGACCCGGAGACCTTTGCCAAGAACCGCGAGCTCGAGGTGATCCACTCCAGATGGGCCATGCTCGGAGCTCTCGGGTGCGTCTTCCCCGAGCTCTTGGCCCGCAACGGTGTCAAGTTCGGCGAGGCCGTGTGGTTCAAGGCCGGAGCCCAAATCTTCAGCGAGGGCGGACTAGACTACTTGGGCAACCCCAGCTTGATCCATGCCCAGAGCATTCTGGCCATCTGGGCCAGCCAGGTTATCTTGATGGGGGCCGTTGAGGGCTACCGCATCGCCGGTGGGCCGCTCGGTGAGATCACCGACCCCATCTACCCCGGCGGAAGCTTCGATCCGTTGGGCCTTGCTGATGATCCGGAGGCTTTTGCTGAGCTCAAGGTGAAGGAGCTCAAGAATGGAAGACTTGCCATGTTTTCCATGTTTGGGTTCTTTGTTCAAGCCATTGTGACCGGAAAGGGCCCGTTGGAGAACTTGGCGGACCATCTTGCTGACCCAGTTGCCAACAATGCCTGGGCCTATGCCACCAACTTTGTCCCCGGGAAGTGAATGTGAAGAGCATAGAGGGATGTGTGAAACCTGAATGGTTTTTCTTTCCATTTGAATGTGAATCTTGTAAATTGCTTGCAATTGATGCTGAAATGTGAATAATTTGATCTGTATGTCGACTTTTGCTATGTTGAGTCTACGTCAGGTTTTTCGTTGTTTATTTTTGCTCAAATAAATTGGTTTTTACTCTTATCCAGTTATCACTATCTCATTTCAGTAACTATCTTCATATCTTCACTGAAGATGTTCTAACTCGACAAAATTCCCAAAATTTTTTCCTGTTTTTGCACAGTTCAATAATCTTGAACCGATACCCTATCGAACATCAAGTACGAGATGCTAATGTGACATATGTGATTATGCTGAGGTTATGGTGATGAGTTGATGCATCACTAATACAAGGCCTCTTTCATGGTCAAGTGAACTGGATTTGGCCATCAATCATCTAGGTAGTTATTCTTTTTGCAGCAGTGGTACACACATCTGATTTGGCTTGAGAGATGCAAGAATCTTCAACAGCAGGGCCAGACACCATGTATGTTCTTGCTGATGAGCGTGTGAAAGGGTTGTGGGAGGGGCGGTAGGGATTAGTCTGATGCCCGCGTAAGCTGGCCCGGGGCGCCTTTCGTTACCAGAAAAATTAGGATGAATTTGCTTTTGGAAGAAACTGGAAGGCTGTACAATAACTGGTCCCTTTGCTTAGCTAGGAACATTCCTACTGGATGGTTTTTTTTTTTATTTTTTTAAATAAGATTTTAATTTACCGAAAACCCCGAAAACCTCATGTATGCCAACTTCAAACACTTCATTTAGAGAGTGTTGAGCAAAGTTTAAACTCAACACAACTGACGTTGAACCTTAATTCCTTCTAGTTAAGAGTTTTCACAGAATTGTTGGACTCTACATTACATGGACTCAGGTAGACTCAGGTACAGAGGATGGTTGTCGGTCTATGTGCAGCTGTCTGATAGCCTCTTCTCACCCTTTTTGGGAAATCAAAATTTGACACAGGTCCGCCGCTTCTGCTAAAATAGTCAAAACTGTGTGGCATTGAAATCTTGAGAAGATTTCTAATTGGTTTTCAATGCAAACCTCCCTTTGTTTTCTTCTATATTCGTTAATCGTTTGGATTTTGAGAAGATTTCTTTCGAGTACATGTCTGTAGATAGTAGCATGTTACAATTTGGTTGCATATCCACAATGCCTGTGAAGACAGGGCCATGGTGGAAGCAGCCATTTTCAGAGAAATGACCTAGGCCTCCGTTTGTTTGGGCGTAAAATGTTTTCCGGTAAAATATTTTACCTATTTTTCGGTATTTGGTTGTGTAAAAAATGAGGAAAATATTTTACATGTAAAACATTTTCCATTAATTGGATGAAAATGACTTACTCTTAAATCTTACGTAAGTTATTTTCCGAAATAAATCCGCTTCCTTGTATTGCAATTATCACTGCTCAGTTTCCTCGATCGTTAGTCCTGACCCACGTTCAACTCCAATATTCTCAAATCTCTCTACCGTTTAAGGCCTCTCCCCCCTCTCTCTACACTATTTTGTTGATTTCTGAAAATATTTTCAAGTACCAACCAAACACCGGAAAATAAAAGTTAGAAGTTTGTTTTCTGAAAAAATATTTTACATGGAGTAAAATATTTTACATCGAAACAAACGGAGCCTAGAAGTAAAACTAGACAATGGAAAACTGGCTTGCTCCAGAGGAAAGAGCTATAGATGGGTGTTTGTGGTTTGAAAATAACGGGTTGAAAGTGTTGAATTTATATCAGAGGGGTCCTTATCTTTGGAGATTTCTATCTGTATTCCTATCGGTTTAATGGCATTTTGGACGTAAGTTTGATATTACATGCCCTATTTGGCAATCTGTTGACCACTGTTTTTTACTATCAAGAATCCCATGCAATGTCTGAACTTCTTTCCATCCACCAATCAAAGCTCCCCACTTGTAATAGCAGATTGTGTATTATCTTCATGGGGTAAGTATTGCACCCAAGTGTAATGTGTATATATAGAAATATCTATATAACATGGAGCAGCGGTTTTTGAATTTTATATATTTTGGACTATCAGAATTGTACATATTTTTTCTATACCTGAGATTTACGGGTGGTAAGACATATATTTGAAAAGAATGAATATTTGGAAGAAGGATGAAAGAAAACTAAAATTAATGTTTCCTAATCTTATTTTGATTCCTTATTTTCGAATTTTCCTTACTTTTCTAACAGTTATCAATAAAAAATGATTATCGTAATTTAGGGCTGTCTCTCTCTCCCTCACACATTAATTCCAAAATAAATTCCAATTTTGAATCCAAAACTGCTTTCTCTCTCAAACATACGTTTAGTGCTCTCTCTCTCTCTATGTATATATATATATATATATATATACACACAATCAGGATCCTATGAAGGATCCCTTACGGCCTTACCGTAAAGGACTCCCCTTTCCCGATCGAATTGCGACGATCTAAGCCGCTCAATGTGTTCAGAACGTGATTTTAAGGGTACCCGCGAGAAATCGCCCAAAAAAATGATCGGGAATGGCTTGATCCGAACAATTTTGCATAAAATGCATTTATAGTGTTTTTTATGAAAAATTGCTCGGATATATATGTATGGGAATGACTTCGGTGTCCCTAATCATTTTTGGGACACCGTAACTTTTAACATATCAAAATCATTATGAGCATAACCAAAACCCATTACAAGCATAACAGAACCATAGTAAGACATAACTTGTTTGTTATCCATTGGTTGGGTTTGGTTATGTCTTCGTTGATTTTTTAGATATTCCTTAGTTATGCCTTGTTTAGGTTCTGTTATGCTTGTAATGGGTTTTAGTTATGCTCATAATGGTGAAGTTATGCAAAAAATTACAGTGTCCCCAAAATGACTGGGGACACCATAGCATCATCCAATAAATATATGTGGGCCCTGTTATTTTTTGAAATGTATTCAGATTGCTAAATGTTTAGTTGGTTAAATGATTGAGGAGAAAAAACTGATTAATTATATATTTGGTTATTTGATTCATTGCAATATGTTGGTGGAAGCAAATGTATTGATTTTGTTGCATCTTGATTCTAAGTCATAGTTTCATCTTTACCTTCATCAGGTTGAAAGTTGAAAGCCAACGAAAATATACATCTGCATGTGTTTCCGCATTGGAGTTAATTTTCTTATTTAACTTAATTTTCTATAGTACATAACACAAGGGTGTAGGGCCCATCTCTATTTAACAAAAGACAAGTTATTGCAATGGATGATTATTTTGATCTAATGGTTTAGGCTCATTCTCCCTCTTTTAGTAAAGTGCTCACACTTTTTGCACATGTTACACAATTGCCGTGTGGGTTTATTTACTACTAACAACTGTACATTAATGTCTGTGATTTTTCAAAAAAAAAAAAAGAGAGAAGAATACCAAAACTTTCCAAATTCTCTGCTAATTTGAAAAATATATATATAGAGGAGCGTTCCGAAAACACAAAAAAAGACATTTCATCTCAACCATTGAAACCAATGGCTGAGATTAGAAGTTCACAAAGAATTACTGTTGGCCACAAAAAATTACTCATAGCTGCGATGAATTACTCTTGAAAGCAAAGAATTATATTTGGCCGCAAAAAATTACTCTTGGTAGCAATGAATTACTCGTAGCCGCAAAAAATTACTCGATCTTGACCAAGAATTACTTTTGGCCGCATCGATGTACACGTGGCTGCGTCGAATTGCACTTGGCCGCATCGAATTGCTCTTGGCCGCGAAGAATTACTCTTGACCGCAAATAATTGCTCTTGGCCGCATAAAATTACTCTTGGCCGCGTCGAATTGCACTTGGCCACTACGAATTGCACTTGGCCGCATCTAATTGCATTTGGCGGTATCGAATTACTTTATGGTCTTGCAATTCTGTGCGGCCAAGTGCAATTTTGTCACGCCCTAAATTTTCAACATAAATAGATAACCATTTCGATAAAAGATTCTCGCATAAAATAAATAATACCCAAAATGAGTTTTCCACCTGTTTAATTTACAAGCGAAGTCCCCAAGTTTAGAGAAATACATCCTTGGCACCACGGCCCAAATTAACTTAAGTACAAGGTGTTTAGAATATTACAATCTTGAGTCAAAGGATAATTCAAAAGTAAAGTAGTTACAAAGCCATCTTTAAGCAAAAGTAAGTCTATTACAAAGATGAGTGAGTAATTAAATCAAATTAGCTTCCAAAAATCTTCGTGTCCAAGCACATCATAGCATGCAATCTATTGCCCGGCATTAAGACCTGAAAAGAAGGATTTTATTGAGCTACACTAGCCCAGTAGAAAATTCTCTACAAAATCTATATGTAATGAGATGATAACATGGACACTGTGGATTAAGCTAAATGGCAAGTCCTTTATACAAAACATAGATTATCAGCGATTCTAGATTGTTAGAATTTTAAGGAATAGGCATATAACGGCAAATCCAATAACCACACATACTAACACCATTTACTAGAATCAAGCACACTCGCATACATATACACACACACACACACTCCTTCCATCAAATTTCCACCCCTTGCGATATTGTGTTTCCACCCCTTGCGTCACAATAAACTTCACCCTTGCAATTTTGTGTTTCCACCTCTTGCGTCACAATGAACTCCACACTCGACTTCACAACGACTTTCACAACATTATCACAATCGACTTCAAACCATCGGTTTACTCTACACACCAATATCAACTAACACATCACCAACAATTTATGGGTCACAACATTCAAACAAAAATGCCACATTTCAAGGATTAAGCACCCAAAAACCCTAAGGTATTCCGCCCAAACCATAAATAGCATTAAAACACTAGCATCACTTGAAAATCACCACAAATTAAACATGTAGAAAAAGAGAGAAATTCCTACCAAAATGGGTTTTGAGCAAAACCCTAGGAGAATCAAGTGGATTGAGCCTAAATCTTCAAAGATAAGCCCATCCCAAGCTTAGATATAGGATCTAGGGTAGATATAATCCCAAAAACAAGATAAACAAACAAAGATCAACAAGTGATTGGGAGGAGAGAGAAAAAAAACGTGGGTGAGACCAAAAAGTGAGAGCAAGAACACAAAACGTACCCCTTATTCACCAAATGTGAGATTCAAGTGATTTTGAGGTAGAAAACCCTTGGATCTTGAAGATTTGAGGTTGAAATCAAGAGTTTTGGGTGAGATTGAAGTTGGGTAGGTGAGAGGGGGTGTTTCTAGGTCTGGTTCGAGGGTTTTGGGTGTGAAAAATGGTAGGGGCGCCGGGTATTTATAGTGAGCTGTCATGCGTGCTGAAAAATCAGAAATTTTGCCTGATGTACCGGTACCGTGAAATGACAGTACCGGTACAGGTACCCAAAAATTTCAGCATTAACAGTTTTCTGGTCGCGCTGTACCTGTACTGGAAAAAGCTGTACCTGTACATTAAAGACAGATTCGAAATTTTTGCCAACGTTCATCAAATCAAACCTCAATTGCTATACCAACACCTTCACACATCATTATAACATCAAAATTACGATCTTCCACATATTTAGATGATTTTAAAAAACATAATAATTTGCGAGTCTCTACAAATTTGATGCGGCCAATAGCAATTCTTTGCGGTTAGGAGTAATTCTTCGCGGCCAGGAGTAATTCTTCGCGGCCAAGAACAATTCGATGCGGCCAAGTGCAATTTGATGCGGTCAAGTGCAATTCTTTGCGGCCAAAAGTAATTCTTTGCGGCCAAGAGTATTATTTTGTGGCCATGAGTAATTTTGCGGCTATGAGTAATTACTCCTGCCAGCGAAAAATTACTCTTGGCCACCAATAATTACTCTTAGCCGCACAGAATTACCCTTGGCTACCAAGAATTGCGAGACCATAAGTCATTCTTCGCAGCCAAGAGTAATTATACGCGGCCAAGAATATATATATATATTGTTATAAAAAACAAATGGTTGGATGATATATAGGGTTATCAAATACAGTTTTTTTTATTGCTAATTAAGCATGAAGAATTTCTGAATTTACGATGCAATTTTCATTTCATATTACCGGCATTATTAGATTCTCCTTTGTCTCTTACCATCTCTTAATAAATCTCTCAAATCATCGTGTGGATGGATAAATCTTTCATTCACCCGACCCAATAAATTAAATTCGTTGAGCAAAAAAATAAAGGGAATTGATTTTGCCACTCCCCTTTTTGTTAATGTCACTCTTCTTCTCTCACAAAATAAAACATTTAATAAAGACACAAAGGGGATCGGAGTGGCATTAACAAAAAAGGAAGTGACAAAATCACTCCCCAAAATGAATTAAATTCATTGATTTTTCTCCTATATATGCTCCTCATTCCACATGATTAGGCCCGGGGCAATAGGAAGGAGGCATGGAACAAAAGATGTGATGGAGGATTGGCAATCCAATGTTGTAAGTCTTATTTATGGAGGATGAAATCATACAGTCACAGGCATTGTGGAGCATACATAGTAGTATGGTACTATTGTTCCTACCAAATAGTAACATGCTACTATATCTAAAGACATGTTATCGTACAGCCTTCCAGTTTCTTCCAAGAGATAATTCATCCTAATTTTTTTGGTAATGCAGGGCGTCCCAGACCTGCTTACGTGCACATCTGCAACCCCTTCTACAGCCCTTTCACACGCTCGTCAACAAGAACATACACGTACAGTCTCTGGCCTTGCTGTTGAAGATTCTTGCATTTCTCTCAAGCCAAAGCTGATCTATGTACCACCGCTGCAAAAAGAATAACTACCCAGATGATCGATTGATGGCCAAATCCAATTCACCAGATGATCGATTGATTGCCAATCCTCTCAATTCTTCTGGTCCAGGCCTCCTTACCTATGGCCAAGTGCCTAATCGTGTGGAGTGAAGAGCATACGATAAAAAATTAGTGGCGACTACAGAAATTTAATTTATTGAGTGGGGCCAATAAAAGGTTTATCCATTCACATTTTCGGGTTTACGGATAGAATTCTTGAGCAATTCTAACAAAAACAATGAACAAAAAAAACTGTATAAAGCAAAAATAGCTAGTTGTTCGCGTAATGTTGAGATTGCCTATCAAATATCGGAAGCAAACGATATGTCAAATCAGTTATACAGATCAAAGAGAAACCGTGAGCGAAACAGAAAGCCAGTATATATAAGATGAAAATCGCACCCGGGATTCAACCATTCGTCATGAAAGTAAATTCATAAATTCTTCTTCCAATTGCATTTCCAATATCAAATAGCATATACTATATCTTTGTAAAACTGTGTTGGTTTACATTGGCACCACATGTCAGGCAGTCAATAGTATACTATGAAACACAAATTGTGACTCAGTAGAAACTTTTGGTTAATTATCATCATCCATTTTCCGTACACCCCTGTGCTAAGAAAGATACGAAATTGTGCTCGAGTTCATCCGCACAATCGTTTCCAGTGGAACTAGTTTTTGTGACTAAAGCCCCTTTCACGGCGCGACTGCGAAATGACACTCGTGACATTGTCATCGTCATGTCACGACCTCTCTATCACTTTGTCTCTAGTGAAAGGCAAGCTATAATTCAGAGCGTTAATAAGGGCATGTTTGCAGCAGCCATTGAGATCAAGTGGGAGGGCGTGGCTGATTCTATATATCAAATTGAAGTTGGCATTCTGGGGTACTGCTGAACCTTGAGCTGCACTTTTTCACCCCATGATTACAGAGTTTGAAGGATCCTAGAAGCAGTGTTCAGTTTTAGGTTTTCGCTCCCTATTGGCATCTTGCCAACTGGTTTTGGCTGTTGTTTTGATAGCCTTTCCTGCCTTTGATGCCCTTGTACTCTCCATGTATAGTAGATTAAGTATGTGTGTGTATTCACTTCTTTCGTTGTTAAAAAACAAAACTAAGGGCGTGTTCGCGATAATTGCTACGTACGGCTGTAACTTTAGATTCTCATGTCTGAAAAATGGTGTTGGTGTTTGACATGCACAGCTGTTGCTTATGCTTTTGGACCAAAAACAGCCTTTAAATCTGGGTGAAAGATGATTCTGCAGAAATCAATTTTGATACTCCTATCTATCACACTCTAATTATTGGCTCGCTAACTCGGTATTGTGGTATGAACAATTAATAGTGCTAGAACCATAAACATTTACGCACACAAATGCACAAACACACTCACAATGTCTGTGGGGGCCACACACACTGCAGGCCACCGGTGTGTGTGGCCCAAATACACATTGTGAGCGTGTTTGTGCACTTGTTTGTATAAGTACTGTTTGTGGTTCTAGCATTTTTGGTGGTACAAATACCATCCACCAGAATTGATCCTTACTAGAACTAGTAGCCCTATAGACTATATTGTCATGTATAATTGTATATGTTCCTATATACATATTATACTTGGCTGCAATACTCTTGGTTCTGTCATGACAGTACTTCCTCCATGAAGATAATGCACAATCTGCTATTACTAATGGGGGCCTTTGATTGGTGGATAGAAAGAACTTGAGACATTGCATGGGACACTTGATAATTAAATAGTGGTCAACAGATTGCCAAATGCCATTAACCAATAGGAATGTAGATAAAAATTTCTGAAGATAAGGTCCCCTTTGATATCCAGGTCATATAAATACAACACTTTCAACCCATGATACTCAAACCACAAACACCCATCTATAGTTCTTACTTTCCTGGAGCAAGCCAGTTTTCCATTGTCTAGTTTTACTTCTAGTTCATTTCTCTGAAAATGGCTGCTTCCACCATGGCCCTCTCTTCGGCATTTGTGACTGGAAAGGCAGTGAAAACTGCTTCCTCCGTTGCCAAAGGTGGCAGGGTCCTTAGGATAACCATGAGGAAGGCTGTTGCCAAGCCGTCCGGAAGCCCATGGTACGGCCCAGACCGAGTCAAGTACTTGGGCCCATTCTCCGGCGAGCCACCATCCTACCTCACCGGGGAATTCCCAGGTGACTATGGCTGGGACACCGCTGGGCTCTCGGCCGACCCAGAGACCTTTGCCAAGAACCGTGAGCTCGAGGTGATCCACAGCAGATGGGCCATGCTCGGAGCTCTTGGGTGTGTCTTTCCCGAGCTCTTGGCCCGCAATGGTGTCAAGTTTGGCGAGGCCGTGTGGTTCAAGGCCGGAGCCCAAATCTTCAGTGAGGGCGGACTTGACTACTTGGGCAACCCCAGCTTGATTCATGCTCAAAGCATTCTGGCCATCTGGGCCAGCCAAGTTATCTTGATGGGGGCTGTTGAGGGCTACCGTATCGCCGGTGGGCCGCTCGGTGAGATCACCGACCCTCTCTACCCCGGTGGAAGCTTCGATCCATTGGGCCTTGCTGATGATCCAGAGGCTTTTGCTGAGCTCAAGGTGAAGGAGCTCAAGAATGGAAGACTTGCCATGTTTTCCATGTTTGGGTTCTTTGTTCAGGCTATTGTGACTGGAAAGGGCCCATTGGAGAACTTGGCTGACCATCTTGCTGACCCAGTTAACAACAATGCCTGGGCCTATGCAACCAACTTTGTCCCCGGGAAGTGAATGTGAAGGGCATAGAGGGATGTGTGAAACCTGAATGGTTTTTCCTTACCATTTGAATGTGAATCTGACTTTGTGATGTGTAAATTGCTTGCAATTGATGCTGGAAATGTGAATAATTTGATCTGTGTTTGGACAAAGTTTTGCTATGTTGAATCTACTTTACATTTTTGTTGTTTATTTTTGCTCAAATAAATTGGTTTTTACTCTTATCTAGTTATCACTATCTCCTTCCTGTAACTATCTTCATATCTTCATTGAAGATGTTCTAGCTTGACAAAATTCTCAATCTTTTCTCCCGTCTTTTCCTGTCTGTTTACCCAATCAAACATGAAGTACGAGATGCTAATTAGAAACCTGTGATTATGCTGAGGTTATGGTGAATTGGATTTGGCCATCAATCGATCATCTGGGTAGTTATTCTTTTTGCAGCAGTGATACATAGATCAGCTTTGGCTTGAGAGAAATGCAAGAATCTTCAACAGCAAGGCCAGAGACTGTGTATGTTCTTGTTGACGAGCGTGTGAAAGGGCTGTAGGAGGGGTTGCAGATGTGCACGTAAGCAGGTCTGGGACGCCCTGAATTACCAAAAAAATTAGGATGAATTATCCCTTGGAAGAAACTGGAAGGCTGCACGATAACATGTCTTTAGATATAGTAGCATGTCACAATTTGGTAGGAACAATAGTACTATGTATGCTCCACAATGCCTGTGACTGTATGATTTCATCCTCCATAAATAAGGTAAGACTTACAACATTGGATTGCCAATCCTCCATCACATCTTCTGTTCCATCAAATCTTTTTAAAATCAACATGTATTATTCATTAGATTATTTATTGTCTAAATATTTTAGTATCAATAGTTTTGGATAATATCTTTACTTAGAATAATCCCGCGACCCTCCGGACCCACTTTTTGATGATCGAACATATTACGTAGGACCGCTAGGGCTCTTTCTAAAGTCAAAATTTTCATTATAGCAGTTTAATGTATTTTTTGTATTTTAATTCTAATAAATTGTTTATTTGACAGACTTAGTATTTTAAATTTGGGTTTGTAATAAATAAAACTCCTGGTTGGATTATCCGTTGAATTTTATGTAATGAATAAAAGAAACTATTTTCGAGGAATAATAATTAATGCCTCTGAAATTCATTACGAAAATCAGGGCGTTACAACATGGTATCAAAGCTTTAGGTTCAACCCTCCGACCTTGGGTAGTTTGGGTAGATGACACCAAGTTAATACTCCCTCCGTCCCATAAAGTTTGGCATTTTCAGGAATGCGTGCCATTTTTAAATTGTATATATCTTTCAATCCATAATATTTTAGGCGATTTTTTGAACTTTGTTTAATAGAACAAATTAAAATCTATCAAACAAGATCCATATTGCTTATATAAAACATTACGGATTAAAAGATATAGTTAATTTTTTCATAGGGCTGGAATAGTGAAAGTGCCAAACTTTATGGGACGGAGGGAGTAGTATATATGACCGTTGATGTTTTTATAATAGGCACTAATGATTAACAATAAATAAATATTTCTTTCTTTTAGATGGACCCTACATTCGCAGGAGGTAGAATGGTCAAGGCTGCAAGACTTCCTAGATTACGGAGGACCTAACATTTCATTCGAGGATCCATATGTTTCCAAAGAATTTCATGCACAGCACGAGCACGAAAAAAGCACGGGCACGACACAACATGATTGAAAATATAAATATATAAAATAATTAATCACAAAAGTAGATGTAAGCTACGTGTACACTCCTTGTCCTATAATTGATGTGTCACAACGTTGATGACCACAAATAAAAAAGTATTACATTCATTTTTAAATTTGCAATTGATTGTTGATTAATAGTTGAGTAGGAGCTAACTTAGTTAAAATGTACTCAAACTATAATGATGCAACTCTTACCTATTTACATTCATTGTATTACGAAATTGCAATTTTTCATAATATTTTGTATTTTTTCAGTTTAATTGTTTTATTTTAGTATTTTTATGCAGAATTGGTCGCATATTTTATTTAAATTCTTTTGGAAGCATAATTTATGAAAAGCATAATTAAGTGCGCAGTAGTCATGTTGCTATTTTTTACATTTTTGAGTTTTAATGTATTCACGTTGTTATGCACGTTTCTTTTTTTCTTTTTGTCTCGCATACATGGTCGCCCCTGTGTAGTGAAATTCCTGGCTCCGTCCCTGTCTAAAATATATCTGCATTGATCTAGTTCGTCAAAAAAAGTGTATCAAAGTGTATTTCAAAGTCTTCTAATGTATTTCAAAGTCTTCTAATTTAATTTTTTTTGAACAGAAAAGTCTTCTAATATTTTACTGGGAATCAAAGTGTCTTTTGTGAGTTTTCGTCAATACTTAATTTGGGGAGCAACGATAAAGCCAATTTGGAACTATAAAATTTGTGGCAAAATAACCATTTCTGGCATAGCGTGTTTGACTCATGCGTCCATCTCCCACCTTTCATCATAGAGCCACCCCTTATGAATTCGGAAATTTTTCCTATACTCCAACCTCCGAGCACCAACACCACGGTGAAAACTCCTGCTTACCTCTTGACCCCTACTCTGGCCCCTACTGCCCTATTCTGTCCCTTGGAATCCCTAAAACACCACCACCATTAATGCCACCTTATCACCTCCTCACCAAAATTCCCTATAAATACCGACCCCCACTTACCTTCGGATGCACACACCACATTTCCATCTCCCAACTCTGCTGAACCTCGAAGTAAATCAAAAAAGAAAGCCTTAGTTCAATGGATTTCTAGAGAGAGAAAGTGAGAACATAAGAAGTGGGTTTCGTACCTACACTCGACCGAAATCTAAATTGACCATTCCAATCACTCCCTACAACCCAAAGCATCACTAAATAATCCTCGAATCAAACCCAAGGCTCCCCAATCATCAAAACCGAAGTTACCTTCCCAAATTATTAAGTTTCGATTTCAATTCAATTCAAGAAAACCAAGGTATTATAATCATGTCCCTCCCTTATATTAGTATATTTCTTCATTTTAGTGCCTAATTATAGCCTCCCCAAGGTCCCATGCATCAAAAACCATGAGAAAAACAAAATAATTCGAAACTGTCTTACACCTTGCGGCCGCTACCTATGGGCCGCAAGAACCAGTTCAACTTTGTGGCCAGATGCTCCCCCACAAGGTTGACCCAGTCAAAACTTGCGGCCACACTCCCCACCGCAAACTCACTTCGGACTTGATAAAAAAATGTTCGAAACACATTTGCGACCTCAGGAACAATGTTTTTGACACCCGGGCTATTTTTCCTAGACTCCTCGCATCTCAAAAATGATATCTTGTTAATATCAATATTTTTTTTTATTAACTAATTATTTCACAAGGTTTTCAATAAAAAATAACTTTGCGAATTATAACTTATGTTATTTTTGCCGAATAATTTTTATTAGACTCTCTATCATCCTAAGATCAAATCTTTTTAAAATCAACATGTATTATTCAATAGATTATTTATTGTCTAAATATTTTAGTATCAATAGTTTTTGAAAATATCTTTACTTAGAATAATCCCGCGACCCTCCGGACCCACTTTTTGATAATCGAACATATTACGTAGGACCGCTAGGGCTCTTTCTAAAGTCAAAATTTTCATTATAGCAGTTTAATGTATTTGTTGTATTTTAATTCTAATAAATTGTTTATTTGACAGACTTAGTATTTTAAATTTGGGTTTGTAATAAATAAAACTCCTGGTTGGATTATCCGTTGAATTTTATGTAATGAATAAAAGAAACTATTTTCAAGGAATAATAATTAATGCCTCTGAAATTCATTACGAAAATCAGGGCATTACAACTTGGTATCAAAGCTATAGGTTCAACCCTCCGACCTTGGGTAGTTTGGGTAGATGACACCAAGTTAATAGTATATATATATGACCGTTGATGTTTTTAGAATAGGCACTAAAGATTAACAATAAATATATATTTCTTTCTTTTAGATGGACCCTACATTCGCAGGAGGTAGAATGGTCAAGGCTGCAAGACTTCCTAGATTACGGAGGACCTAACTTTTCATTCGAGGATCCATATGTTTCCAAAGAATTTCATGCACAGCACGAGCACGAAAAAAGCACGGGCTCTACACAATATGATTGAAAATTTAAATATATAAAATAATTAATCACAAAAGTAGATATAAGCTACGTGTACACTCCTTGTCCTGTAATTGATGTGTCACAACGTTGATGACCACAAATAAAAAAGTATAACATTCATTTTTAAATTTGCAATTGATTGTTGATTAATAGGTGAGTAGGAGCTAATTTAGTTAAAATGTACTCAAACTATAATGATGCAACTCTTACCTATTTACATTCATTGTATTACGAAATTGCAATTTTTCATAATATTTTGTATTTTTTTCTGTTTAATTGTTTTATTTTAGTATTTTTATGCAGAATTGGTCGCATATTTTATTTAAATTCTTTTGGAAGCATAAGTTATGAAAAGCATAATTAAGTGCGGAGTAGTCATGTTGCTATTTTTTACATTTTTGAGTTTTAATGTATTCACGTTGTTATGCACGTTTCTTTTTTTTTTTTTGTCTCGTATATATGGTCGCCCCTGTGTAGTGAAATTCCTTGCTCCGTCCCTGTCTAAAATATATCTGCATTGATCTTGTTTGTCAAAAAAATGTATCAAAGTTTATTTCAAAGTCTTCTAATGTATTTCAAAGTCTTCTAATTTATTTATTTTTGAACAGAAAAGTCTTCTAATATTTTACTGGGAATCAAAGTGTCTTTTATGAGTTTTCGTCAATACTTAATTTGGGGAGCAACGGTAAAGCCAATTTGGAACTATAAAATTTGTGGCAAAATAACCATTTATGGTGTAGCGTGTTTGACTCATGCGTCCATCTCCCACCTTTCATCCAAGAGCCACCCCTTCTGAATTCGGAAATTTCTTCCTATACTCCAACCTCCGAGCACCAACACCACGGTGAAAGCTCCTGCTTACCTCTTGACCCCTACTCTGGCCCCTACTGCCCTATTCCGTCCCTTGGAATCCCTAAAATACCACCACCATTAATGCCACCTTATCACCTCCTCACCAAAATTCCCTATAAATACCGACCCCCACTCACCTTCGGACGCACACACCCCATTTCCATCTCCCAACTCTGCTGAACCTCGAAGTAAATCAGAAAAGAAAGCCTTAGTTCAATGGATATCTAGAGAGAGAAAGTGAGAACATAAGAAGTGGGTTTCGTACCTACACTCGACCGAAATCCAAATTGACCATTCCAATCACTCCCTACAACCCAAAGCATCACTAAATAATCCTCGAATCAAACCCAAGGCTCCCCAATCATCAAAACCGAAGTTACCTTCCCAAATTATTAAGTTTCGATTTCAATTCAATTCAAGAAAACCAAGGTATTATAATCCTGTCCCTCCCTTATATTAGTATATTTCTTCATTTTAGTGCCTAAATATAGCCTCCCCAAGGTCCCATGCATCAAAAACCATGAGAAAAACAAAATAATTCGAAACTGTCTTACACCTTGCGGCCGCTACCTACGGGCCGCAAGAACCAGTTCAAGTTTGTGGCCGGATGCTCCCCCACAAGGTTGACCCAGTCAAAACTTGCAGCCACACTCCCCACCGCAAACTCACATCGGATTTGATAAAAAAATGTTCGAAACACATTTGCGACCTCAGGAACAATGTTTTTGACACCCGGGCTATTTTTCCTAGACTCCTCGCATCTCAAAAATGATATCTTGTTAATATCAACATTTTTTTTATTACCTAATTAACTAAATATTTCACAAGGTTTTCAATAAAAAATAACTTTGCGACTTTATAACTTATGTTATTTTTGCCGAATAATTTTTATTAGACTCTCTATCATCCTAAGATCAAATCTTTTTAAAATCAACATGTATTATTCGTTAGATTATTTATTGTCTAAATATTTTAGTATCAATAGTTTTTGATAATATCTTACTTAGAATAATCCCGCGACCCTTTGGACCCACTTTTTGATAATCAAACAAATTACGTAGGACCGCTAGGGCTCTTTCTAAAGTCAAAATTTTCATTATAGCAGTTTAATGTATTTGTTGTATTTTAATTCTAATAAATTGTTTAATTGACCGACTTAGTATTTTAAATTTGGGTTTGTAATAAATAAAACTCCTGGTTGGATTATCCGTTGAATTACATAATAAAAGAAACTATTTTCGAGGAATAATAATTAATGCCTCTGAAATTCATTACGAAAATCAGGGCATTACAACTTGGTATCAAAGCTATAGGTTCAACCCTCCGACCTTGGGTAGTTTGGGTAGATGACACCAAGTTAATAGTATATATGACCGTTGATGTTTTTAGAATAGGCACTAATGATTAACAATAAATATATATTTCTTTCTTTTAGATGGACCCTACATTCGCAGGAGGTAGAATGGTCAAGGCTGCAAGACTTCCTAGATTACGGAGGACCTAACTTTTCATTCGAAGATCCATATGTTTCCAAAGAATTTCATGCACAGCACGAGCACGAAAAAAGCACGGGCACGACACAACATGATTGAAAATTTAAATATATAAAATAATTAATCACAAAAGTAGATGTAAGCTACGTGTACACTCCTTGTCCTGTAATTGATGTGTCACAACATTGATGATCACAAATAAAAAAGTATTACATTCATTTTTAAATTTGCAATTGATTGTTGATTAATAGTTGAGTAGGAGCTAACTTAGTTAAAATGTACTCAAACTATAATGATGCAACTCTTACCTATTTACATTCATTGTATTACGAAATTGCAATTTTTCATAATATTTTGTATTTTTTCAGTTTAATTGTTTTATTTTAGTATTTTTATGCAGAATTGGTCGCATATTTTATTTAAATTCTTTTGGAAGCATAATTTATGAACTGCATAATTAAGTGCGGGGTAGTCATGTTGCTATTTTTTACATTTTTGAGTTTTAATGTATTCACGTTGTTATGCACGTTTCATTTTTTTTTTTTTGTCTCGCATACATGGTCGCCCCTGTGTAGTGAAATTCCTGGCTCCATCCGTGTCTAAAATATATCTGCATTGATCTTGTTCGTCAAAAAAAGTGTATTTTAAAGTCTTCTAATGTATTTCAAAGTGTATTTCAAAGTCTTCTAATTTATTTATTTTTGAACAGAAAAGTCTTCTAATATTTTACTGGGAATCAAAGTGTCTTTTGTGAGTTTTTGTCAATACTTAATTTGGGGAGCAACGGTAAAGCCAATTTGGAACTATAAAATTTGTGGCAAAATAACCATTTATGGCGTAGCGTGTTTGACTCATGCATCCATCTCCCACCTTTCATCCAAGAGCCACCCCTTCTGAATTCGGAAATTTCTTCCTATACTCCAACCTCCGAGCACCAACACCACAGTAAAAGCTCCTGCTTACCTCTTGACCCCTACTCTGGCCCCTACTGCCCTATTCCGTCCCTTGGAATCCCTAAAACACCACCACCATTAATGCCACCTTATCACCTCCTCACCAAAATTCCTATAAATACCGACCCCCACTCACCTTCGGACGCACACACCCCCTCTCCATCTCCCAACTCTGCTTAACCTCGAAGTAAATCAGAAAAGAAAGCCTTAGTTCAATGGATTTCTAGAGAGAGAAAGTGAGAACATAAGAAGTGGGTTTCGTACCTACACTCGACCGAAATCCAAATTGACCATTCCAATCACTCCCTACAACCCAAAGCATCATTAAATAATCCTCGAATCAAACCCAAGGCTCCCCAATCATCAAAACCGAAGTTACCTTCCCAAATTATTAAGTTTCGATTTCAATTCAATTCAAGAAAACCAAGGTATTATAATCCTGTCCCTCCCTTATATTAGTATATTTCTTCATTTTAGTGCCTAACTTTAGCCTCCCCAAGGTCCCATGCATCAAAAACCATGAGAAAAACAAAATAATTCGAAACTGTCTTACACCTTGCGGCCGCTACCTACGGGCCGCAAGAAACCAATTCAAGTTTGTGGCCAGATGCTCCACCACAAGGTTGACCCAGTCAAAACTTGCGACCACACTCCCCACCGCAAACTCACATCGGATTTGATAAAAAAATGTTCGAAACACATTTGCGACCTCAGGAACAATGTTTTTGACACCCGGGCTATTTTTCCTAGACTCCTCGCATCTCAAAAATGATATCTTGTTAATATCAATATTTTTTTTATTACCTAATTAACTAATTATTTCACAAGGTTTTCAATAAAAAATAACTTTGCGACTTTATAACTTATGTTATTTTTGCCGAATAATTTTTATTAGACTCTCTATCATCCTAAGATCAAATCTTTTTAAAATCAACATGTATTATTCATTAGATTATTTATTGTCTAAATAGTTTTTGATAATATCTTTACTTAGAATAATCCCGCGAACCTCCGGACCCACTTTTTGATAATCGAACAAATTACGTAGGACCGCTAGGGCTCTTTCTAAAGTCAAAATTTTCATTATAGCAGTTTAATGTATTTGTAGTATTTTAATTCTAATAAATTGTTTATTTGACAGACTTAGTATTTTAAATTTGGGTTTGTAATAAATAAAATTCCTGGTTGGATTATCCGTTGAATTTTATGTAACGAATAAAAGAAACTATTTTCGAGGAATAATAATTAATGCCTCTGAAATTCATTTCGAAAATCAGGGCGTTACAACTTGGTATCAAAGCTATAGGTTCAACCCTCCGACCTTGGGTAGTTTGGGTAGATGACACCAAGTTAATAGTATATATGACCGTTGATGTTTTTATAATAGGCACTAATGATTAACAATAAATATATATTTCTTTCTTTTAGATGGACCCTACATTCGCAGGAGGTAGAATGGTCAAGGCTGCAAGACTTTCTAGATTACGGAGGACCTAACTTTTCATTCGAGGATCCATATGTTTCCAAAGAATTTCACGCACAGCACGAGCACGAAAAAAGCACGGGCACGACACAACATGATTGAAAATTTAAATATATAAAATAATTAATCACAAAAGTAGATGTAAGCTACGTGTACACTCCTTGTCCTGTAATTGATGTGTCACAACGTTGATGATCACAAATAAAAAAGTTTTGCATTCATTTTTAAATTTGCAATTGATTGTTGATTAATAGGTGAGTAGGAGCTAACTTAATTAAAATGTACTCAAACTATAATGATGCAACTCTTACCTATTTATATACATTGTATTACGAAATTGCAATTTTTCATAATATTTTGTATTTTTTCAGTTTAATCGTTTTATTTTAGTATTTTTATGCAGAATTGGTCGCATATTTTATTTAAATTCTTTTGGAAGCATAATTTATGAACTGCATAATTAAGTGCGGAGTAGTCATGTTGCTATTTTTTACATTTTTGAGTTTTAATGTATTCACGTTGTTATGCACGTTTCTTTTTTTTTTGTCTCGCATAAATGGTTGCCCCTGTGTAGTGAAATTCCTGACTCCGTCCCAGTCTAAAATATATCTGCATTGATCTTGTTCGTCAAAAAAAGTGTATTTCAAAGTCTTCTAATGTATTTCAAAGTGTATTTCAAAGTCTTCTAATTTATTTATTTTTGAATAGAAAAGTCTTCTAATATTTTACTGGGAATCAAATTGTCTTTTGTGAGTTTTCGTCAATACTTAATTTGAGAAGCAACGGTAAAGCCAATTTGGAACTATAAAATTTGTGGCAAAATAACCATTTCTGGCATAGCGTGTTTGACTCATGCGTCCATCTCCCACCTTTCATCCAAGAGCCACCCCTTCTGAATTCGGAAATTTCTACCTTTACTCCAACCTCCGAGCACCAACACCACGGTGAAAGCTCCTGCTTACCTCTTGACCCCTACTCTGGCCCCTACTGCCCTATTCCGTCCCTTGGAATCCCTAAAACAACACCACCATTAATGCCACCTTATCACCTCCTCACCAAAATTCCTATACATACCGACCCCCACTCACCTTCGGACTGTAACGACCCGGATTTTTGACCCAATTTTTTTTTAATAATATCTTTTAAAAAGTATTAATCGTAGTAATAAAATTATTTTCCTTAAATAGATAATTATAAAAAAATTAGTTATTCTATCCTAATTAATCCTTTTATTTTTTTTAGTTGCATGCATGATTAAAACTCTTCCATCTCTCCCTCCCCTACTCCTACTCGATCTCTACCTCTTCCATAATCAGAATTTTCGTCCATATCACGCTCGTGTCAAAACCCAAGGAATAGAAATCCTTTTCGAACTCAAACTCATCACCCTCTTCGAAAATTCTCTTATAAATAACCCATAACTCCGACCCTAGGGCACACCACGAAATTCCCCATGCCTCACCAGTCCAGAAAGAAGAGAAAAACGTGAGCAATCGAAGCTCCAATCCATGGAGTTTTAGAGAGAGAAAGAAAGAGAGAGAAAAGTGGGTTTCTTACCAAGACCCAACCGAAACCCGAATTGATCATTCCAATAACTTCTCTCAACCCCTAGCATCATCAAGCATCATCCAATTCAATCCCAAGGTCCCCCGATCAAAGAACCCGAAGTCATCTTCCCAAAAATTCAAGTTTCGGTTTAAGAATCAATTCGATCCAATCGAGGTATTATAATCCATTCTAACCTCTCCTCTAAGTATATTTGATGTTTATATGCTTAACCCTATGCCCCAATTGGTCCCATGCATCAAAAACTGAGCCGAAACAAAAAAAATAGCTCACTGTGTATTTTCGGCCAGATTCACCATTGTGATATTATTTTTGAGCCCGACAATCTATTTGTAATTATTTACGTAGAAGATGACACTTTTGATATTTATTTTAAAATCTTTCTGATATTAATATTTTTTTTAAATACTGAATTGATATTATTTTCATACAGTGAAATATCATCTTAGTATAAAACGTATTAGTTATATCAGTTTAATTTATCTGATAGATTGAGTTGATTAATAAAAGTTTTTAATCCTTGCGACCATCC
Organism: Rhododendron griersonianum; assembly: GCA_018127125.1. Lineage (NCBI taxonomy): Eukaryota > Viridiplantae > Streptophyta > Magnoliopsida > Ericales > Ericaceae > Rhododendron > Rhododendron griersonianum. Next base: position 31,774,993 of record CM030800.1, read on the forward strand.
AAACATCGTTTTCGACCCCCGATCTAATTTTCCTAGACTTCTAACACCTCAAAGATCATAACTTGTTAATATCATATTTTTTTTTATTTTAATATCTATTTAATTAATTTTTTGTTTATTTTCAATCAAAAGTTTCAAACGAAAAATCATTGCGACCTTATAAACCATTTTATTAATTCCCGAAATATTTTTTTTTAAAATTATTTACATCCTAAAGATGATATGTTGTTAATCTCGACATATTTTATTTATTAAATAATTTATTATCTATTTATTCTACTTTTGACAACCTTAAAAAAATCATTTTTATTTTAAAAAATAATTCCGTAACCCTCCGGACCCACTTTTTGATACTCGAATATGTTACGTAGGACCCTAGGACTCCATTTAGAGCCATGCTACCTATTCTAATGTTATTAATCACTTATTGTATTTATTATGATCATTAATCAAATTATTTTCCTAAATAAAAATTTATACAAGCCTAGATTATATTCTTTTTATTAAAACTTTTATTTATTAAAAGTTCCTTACCTTATTAATGACTTGTTGATCATACAGAACTAAGGGCAACGGCCCATTCATAAAAAGGTTATGTGATTCAATGCATATTGTTTATTTTAACTATTATTCTGTTTGCTTAATTATTATTTCCAACTGCTGAATGATATGTTAGATTGGATCCTAGAGACATGGGGTGGTATGCGAAATAGAAATCACCTGGACGATGATAAGTAATGGATGAATTGGAAAAGTTTTTGTTTTAGATTGCCTGCAGGCGTGATTTTGAGTTGTGATGAGATTGTGATGAGATTGAAACTGACGGGTGTCCAGTGATGAATTGATAGACTGGCGGGTGTCCAGTGATGATTGTGGAATGGTTGTGATGTGGTTTATAAGATAGGCGAACCCTAGTCGTGATTCAGGCATGGTAAGTTTTCTTTTGCTGTATTGAGAGGGATACACACTGGGTACATAACTTAGGTGCAATCCGCGACAGCAAAATAAAGTGATCCCATGGGACCGAGCATGGCTAGTGGTTGAGGGAGGAAAGATCTCGCGGTGAGATCTTAGATCACACGTCAGGTTAATGAATAGTAATAAACTGATTGATATGAAATACCTCTGTTATATTTCTTCGTACCATGTTTATCCTGCTTGATTGCTAGCTGTAAAGTAAGAGGGGTGGTTGGGTTGGATTATTCTACTGGGTGATTTATCACTCACGGATACGTTTGTATCCTGGTAAATCGATTGCTTCGGCGATCAATTTGCCAGAGGGCGCAGGATTCAATGGAGAGGATTCAACGATGGTGCAGTTCGACACAAGAAGAATATCAGGAATAGAGATCGAGTATGCTTGGGATTCGTATCAAGCCTAGAGTCAGCTCTGAAGTTAATGTATTTTAAATCAGTAGATTTTATTTTGAGATTGTAATAGACCTTTATTTTGGAAAATTATATTTATTTAGCAAAAATTTCTTAAGAAATTATTTTATTTTGCTTCCGAAAAGTCGGGGCGTTACAAATGGTATCAGAGCATAGGTTCAACACTCGGCCTTGGGTAGATTGGGTAGACCACATTCTGATAGTGTAAATCCGAATAACTAAACGTTTACGATATCTTTTACTTCTTTAAACTACGATATATCCTACCTAAGTATATCATATAAATATTTATTTACCTGCTACGACTCAGACTCTGAGAAATTACGAAATTAGCGTTGACTTTGACCAGAAGAAAGCGATGGAGCAGCCGTTTCCTTTCATAATTTAGTTGGTCGATCAAACGAGACAAAGAATCTTAGTATGAAGAAGACGAAGAGACAAATCTACAATGGAGGATAAGGTACTGTCGAAGGAGGCTACTCCGTGAATAGAGTACCTGTCGAAGAAGAATTTCCTTTCTCTTAACAGATAACGATCGAAAATAGGATAGGATCAATGTGAGAACGTTATTGCATACACTTCCTTGAGAGAACCAGATATTTAGAAACCCTCAAGACTCTAAACCTAACCTCGTGAAGCAGTTGTTACAAGATTGGTACCAAAGGTCAACGACGCCACTTTCTACGGTCATTTTGTCAACCTCACCAGCAAGGACAATACGTGTAACCCTAATGCCAACGCCGCCCATGCCATCAACATGTTTACGCCAATCTCGAGGTCTACACAACATGAAACCCAATGAGATACCGAGTAGCATGGAGTTTATGCAACTTTTACAAGCGATTGCCACATCGACACCATAACCTCACACCCCATAGGCTCCTCAACATAATAGATTGACGAATAGAAGCATGATGCTATCAGAGATCCGCAATTGTCACCCAACTATATACCATACAAACTACATCCGACGACGACACCATCGTAGTTTAAACAGATCGAGAAGAGTTCAAGGTCGTGAATAATTGGAAAAGCGGTGACAATTCTCTTTGAGGGAGGTTATATGTTTTTTTTTTTTTAAGGGGGATAGGAGAACTACTGACGATCATTCATCTTAATCCTCTTTTTCATTCAATTGATTGTATTTTAACCTCCAGCTGTTTTTGCATCTCTCATGACTCTTCTTAAAATCACCTTTATTATGACTCTCCATTGTTAGAGTTGCAACTTCAACTAAAGCTCAAATCGTTGAACTCCTTGTCTATTCCAAGTACCTAACTCTCGTGACATTTTCCTTTTGTGAGTTGGGTATCCCTACTGATCATTTTGTTCCAGCATTTCTTAATTTGACTTAATTTGATTTAAAGTCAACAGTTTACTCAATTATGAGTCTAAACTTTTCAATCCATTGAATACTGCAGTTTGGAGCAATCCTGATTTATTCTGACTAGCTCCTCATTTATTCTAACCAACGCACTATTAGTTATCCACAACCTTTGATTCTTTTGATATCACAACAATACATGTGTTCAATCTTACAAAACTCAATTCCGTAAACATCGTTCAATTTTCAATGTTGAAGTTGTTTAGTTCTTGAGGGCACAGATCGTTGTTATGCTTCGCTTTCTTTAAGCTAAATAATCATCCTATCAATTCTTGCTCTATTTTAAGAATGGACTCATAAGCCATTGCTTATTTTTCATTTGTACCCCATATTTTCTATGATGACTAGAATTAGATGCTTATTTTGAAACGCATTTGGCCAACGTGTTGCAAAATAAATATCTAGTTCGATTTCATCGTTGGACTTTGTAATCTTTCAAAACCTATCGATAGATCAATATTTGTTATGAGAACCTTTATTCATTTATTCCAGTGCAAGGTTTGGTAGACCAAGTACTTGTTTGTTTCACTCGCATGTTAAAACTTTTTATCAGCACTGTTCCAATGATGAAATCCTCCAATTCCAAATCATCATTGAGTATGACTTCGGTTAACTTGATTCTTGTTTTCCTTGTGTTCCAACTCAACTCACACTACTAGTACTTCGACTCGCAGAAGAAGATCTATTCGTACTTTCTTTTTCTTTTTTTGGTGCTTTGACCTTTGAACATTTGACTCATGTTTAAACCTCTTGAAAATTCTTGTAAGCCTCTCGTTTTCTTTGGGAGAAGAGTATCCACCTTCTAAGAGATAGGGACCAAACTTTCAAGAACTGACCAAGGAAGGAGATACGTTGACGACTCCCGATCGCTCGAAGTCAATAAAAGAGCTACGCCGACAAGAAGATGAGACCGTAGACTTTCAACGTACTTTTTGTTCAAACCGCGCCGTGGGATCACCCGAATTGTCAAGAAAGGAAAGTTATCGCCTCGCCACATTGGTACGTTCGAGATCTTGGAGCAAATTGGCGAAGTAGCCTATCACCTAGCTTTACCGCCGTAGATCGCCAAAGTTCACAACATTTTTTTTCACGTCTCCATGCTATGAAAATATATGGCCCATCCCTACCCACGTGTTCAACTGGGAGGAAGTCAAACCTGGACGAGGAAACGATCATCAAAGAGCAACCGGCAAAATTTAGGATCATGGAGAAAAAGTTACCCGAGGGCGAACGATCAAAATAGTCAATGTCTTATGGAGATACCAAGAACGAAAAGAATCATCTTGGGAACGCGAGGACACAAGGAACAGCCAGTGAAGATCCAAGACTATAGTGAGAAGTGCATTCGAGGCAAAACCATTCAACTCGTCCGAATCCTTTGGTGACATCGAGGAATTGAGGAATCAACCAGGGAACGAGCGGATACTATACGCGCCAACTATCCGAATGTGTTTCCTCCTAAAGGTACACTTTAATTTCGAGGACGAAATTTTGTTAAGGGGGATAGGTTGTAACGACCCGGATTTTTGACCCAATTTTTTTTTAATAATATCTTTTAAAAAGTATTAATCGTAGTAATAAAATTATTTTCCTTAAATAGATAATTACAAAAAAATTAGTTATTCTATCCTAATTAATCCTTTTATTTTTTTTAGTTGCATGCATGCTTAAAACTCTTCCATCTCTCCCTCCCCTATTCCTACTCGATCTCTACCTCTTCCATAATCAGAATTTTCGTCCATATCACGCTCGTGTCAAAACCCAAGGAATAGAAATCCTTTTCGAACTCAAACTCATCACCCTCTTCGAAAATTCTCTTATAAATAACCCATAACTCCGACCCTAGGGCACACCACGAAATTCCCCATGCCTCACCAGTCCAGAAAGAAGAGAAAAACGTGAGCAATCGAAGCTCCAATCCATGGAGTTTTAGAGAGAGAAAGAAAGAGAGAGAAAAGTGGGTTTCTTACCAAGACCCAACCGAAACCCGAATTGATCATTCCAATAACTTCTCTCAACCCCTAGCATCATCAAGCATCATCCAATTCAATCCCAAGGTCCCCCGATCAAAGAACCCGAAGTCATCTTCCCAAAAATTCAAGTTTCGGTTTAAGAATCAATTCGATCCAATCGAGGTATTATAATCCATTCTAACCTCTCCTCTAAGTATATTTGATGTTTATATGCTTAACCCTATGCCCCAATTGGTCCCATGCATCAAAAACCGAGCCGAAACAAAAAAAAATAGCTCACTGTGTATTTTCGGCCAGATTCACCATTGTGATATTATTTTTGAGCCCGACAATCTATTTGTAATTATTTACGTAGAAGATGACACTTTTGATATTTATTTTAAAATCTTTCTGATATTAATATTTTTTTTAAATACTGAATTGATATTATTTTCATACAGTGAAATATCATCTTAGTATAAAACGTATTAGTTATATCAGTTTAATTTATCTGATAGATTGAGTTGATTAATAAAAGTTTTTAATCCTTGCGACCATCCAAACATCGTTTTCGACCCCCGATCTAATTTTCCTAGACTTCTAACACCTCAAAGATCATAACTTGTTAATATCATATTTTTTTTTATTTTAATATCTATTTAATTAATTTTTTGTTTATTTTCAATCAAAAGTTTCAAACGAAAAATCATTGCGACCTTATAAACCATTTTATTAATTCCCGAAATATTTTTTTTTAAAATTATTTACATCCTAAAGATGATATGTTGTTAATCTCGACATATTTTATTTATTAAATAATTTATTATCTATTTATTCTACTTTTGACAACCTTAAAAAAATCATTTTTATTTTAAAAAATAATTCCGTAACCCTCCGGACCCACTTTTTGATACTCGAACATGTTACGTAGGACCCTAGGACTCCATTTAGAGCCATGCTACCTATTCTAATGTTATTAATCACTTATTGTATTTATTATGATCATTAATCAAATTATTTTCCTAAATAAAAATTTATACAAGCCTAGATTATATTCTTTTTATTAAAACTTTTATTTATTAAAAGTTCCTTACCTTATTAATGACTTGTTGATCATACAGAACTAAGGGCAACGGCCCATTCATAAAAAGGTTATGTGATTCAATGCATATTGTTTATTTTAACTATTATTCTGTTTGCTTAATTATTATTTCCAACTGCTGAATGATATGTTAGATTGGATCCTAGAGACATGGGGTGGTATGCGAAATAGAAATCACCTGGACGATGATAAGTAATGGATGAATTGGAAAAGTTTTTGTTTTAGATTGCCTGCAGGCGTGATTTTGAGTTGTGATGAGATTGTGATGAGATTGAAACTGACGGGTGTCCAGTGATGAATTGATAGACTGGTGGGTGTCCAGTGATGATTGTGGAATGGTTGTGATGTGGTTTATAAGATAGGCGAACCCTAGTCGTGATTCAGGCATGGTAAGTTTTCTTTTGCTGTATTGAGAGGGATACACACTGGGTACATAACTTAGGTGCAATCCGCGACAGCAAAATAAAGTGATCCCATGGGACCGAGCATGGCTAGTGGTTGAGGGAGGAAAGATCTCGCGGTGAGATCTTAGATCACACGTCAGGTTAATGAATAGTAATAAACTGATTGATATGAAATACCTCTGTTATATTTCTTCGTACCATGTTTATCCTGCTTGATTGCTAGCTGTAAAGTAAGAGGGGTGGTTGGGTTGGATTATTCTACTGGGTGATTTATCACTCACGGATACGTCTGTATCCTGGTAAATCGATTGCTTCGGCGATCAATTTGCCAGAGGGCGCAGGATTCAATGGAGAGGATTCAACGATAGTGCAGTTCGACACAAGAAGAATATCAGGAATAGAGATCGAGTATGCTTGGGATTCGTATCAAGCCTAGAGTCAGCTCTGAAGTTAATGTATTTTAAATCAGTAGATTTTATTTTGAGATTGTAATAGACCTTTATTTTGGAAAATTATATTTATTTAGCAAAATTTTCTTAAGAAATTATTTTATTTTGCTTCCGAAAAGTCGGGGCGTTACACGGACGCACACACCCCCTCTCCATCTCCCAACTCTGCTGAACCTCGAAGTAAATCAGAAAAGAAAGCCTTAGTTCAATGGATTTCTAGAGAGAGAAAGTGAGAACAAAAGAAGTGGGTTTCGTACCTACACTCGACCGAAATCCAAATTGACCATTCCAATCACTCCTTACAACCCAAAGCATCACTAAATAATCCTCGAATCAAACCCAAGGCTCCCAAATCATCAAAACCGAAGTTACCTTCCCAAATTATTAAGTTTCGATTTCAATTCAATTCAAGAAAACCAAGGTATTATAATCCTGTCCCTCCCTTATATTAGTATATTTCTTCATTTTAGTGCCTAACTATAGCCTCCCCAAGGTCCCATGCATTAAAAACCATGAGAAAAACAAAATAATTCGAAACTGTCTTACACCTTGCGGCCGCTACCTACAGGCCGCAAGAACCAGTTCAACTTTGTGGCCAGATGCTCTACCACAAGGTTGACCCAGTCAAAACTTGCGGCCACACTCCCTACTGTAAACTCACTTCGAATTTGATAAAAAAATGTTCGAAACACATTTGCGACCTCAGGAACAATGTTTTTGACACCCGGGCTATTTTTCCTAGACTCCTCGCATCTCAAAAATGATATCTTGTTAATATCCATATTTTTTTTATTACCTAATTAACTAATTATTTCACAAGGTTTTCAATAAAAAATAACTTTGCGACTTTATAACTTATGTTATTTTTGCCGAATAATTTTTATTAGACTCTCTATCATCCTAAGATCAAATCTTTTTAAAATCAACATGTATTCATTAGATTATTTATTGTCTAAATATTTTAGTATCAATAGTTTTTGATAATATCTTTACTTAGAATAATCCCGCGACCCTCCGGACCCACTTTTTGATAATCGAACATATTACGTAGGACCGCTAGGGCTCTTTCTAAAGTCAAAATTTTCATTATAGCAATTTAATGTATTTGTTGTATTTTAATTCTAATAAATTGTTTAATTGACCGACTTAGTATTTTAAATTTGGCTTTGTAATAAATAAAACTTCTGGTTGGATTATCCGTTGAATTTTATGTAATGAATAAAATAAACTATTTTCGAGGAATAATAATTAATGCCTCTGAAATTCATTACGAAAATCAGGGCGTTACAACTTGGTATCAAAGCTATAGGTTCAACCCTCCGACCTTGGGTAGTTTGGGTAGATGACACCAAGTTAATAGTCTATATGACCGTTGATGTTTTTAGAATAGGCACTAATGATTAACAATAAATATATATTTCTTTCTTTTAGATGGACCCTACATTTGCAGGAGGTAGAATGGTCAAAGCTGCAAGACTTCCTAGATTACGGAGGACCTAACTTTTCATTCGAGGATCCATATGTTTCCAAAGAATTTCACGCACAGCACGAGCACGAAAAAAGCACGGGCATTACACAACATGATTGAAAATTTAAATATATAAAATAATTAATCACAAAAGTAGACGTAAGCTACGTGTACACTCCTTGTGCTGTAATTGATGTGTCACAACGTTGATGATCACAAATAAAAAAGTATTACATTCATTTTTAAATTTGCAATTGATTGTTGATTAATAGGTGAGTAGGAGCTAACTTAGTTAAAATGTACTCAAACTATAATGATGCAACTCTTACCTATTTACATTCATTGTATTACGAAATTGCAATTTTTCATAATATTTTGTATTTTTTCAGTTTAATTGTTTTATTTTAGTATTTTTATGCAGAATTGGTCGCATATTTTATTTAAATTCTTTTGGAAGCATAATTTATGAACTGCATAATTAAGTGCGGAGTAGTCATGTTGCTATTTTTTACATTTTTGAGTTTTAATGTATTCACGTTGTTATGCACGTTTCTTTTTTTTTTTTGTCTCGCATACATGGTCGCCCCTGTGTAGTGAAATTCCTGACTCCGTCCCTGTCTAAAATATATCTGCATTGATCTTGTTCGTTAAAAAAAGTGTATTTCAAAGTCTTCTAATTTATTTATTTTTGAACAGAAAAGTCTTCTAATATTTTACTGGGAATCAAAGTGTCTTTTGTGAGTTTTTGTCAATACTTAATTTGGGGAGCAACGGTAAAGCCAATTTGGAACTATAAGATTTGTGGCAAAATAACCATTTTTGGCATAGCGTGTTTGACTCATGCGTCCATCTCCCACCTTTCATCCACCACCATTAATGCCACCTTATCACCTCCTCACCAAAATTTCCTATAAATACCGACCCCCACTCACCTTCGGACGCACACACCCCCTCTCCATCTCCCAACTCTGCTGAACCTCGAAGTAAATCAGAAAAGAAAGCCTTAATTCAATGGATTTCTAGAGAGAGAAAGTGAGAACATAAGAAGTGGGTTTCGTACCTATACTCGACCGAAATCCAAATTGACCATTCCAATCACTCCCTACAACCCAAAGCATCACAAGCCAAGGCGTAATTGTGAAATGACACTTGTCACGTCGTCATGTCTCGACCTCGATCTCTATCAACTTTTTGCTAGTATTAAACTTATTCCTTTTCTTGGTTTCCCTCTCCGTGAAAGGAAGATACAATTAAGAGAGTTGTGAAGGCATTTTTCCGAAAACTGATGACGCTGTTATCGGAGATTCTCGTGCATGAAAAATGGTGCTAGTGTTTCTGCTTTTGGAGCAAAAACAACTTTTAAATCTGCTTAAAAGATGATTCTGAACAAATTGATTTTGATGCGTTTTTTCAAATCTAAGTTTTCTGTAAAACATCCTCTAAGCATTGTGGTAAAATACCATCCACCAGAATGGATTTTTTTTCCCAAATACACATTACAATTGGCTGCAATACTCATGGTGCTGTCATGAATGGTCTTGACAGTACTTCCTCCACAAAGATAATACACAATCTGCTATTACAAGTGGGACCACTGATTGGTGGATAGAAAAAACTTGCAACATTGCATAGGATACTTGATAGTTAAACAGTGGCGAACAGATTGCCAAATGGGCTTGTAATATCAAACTGAAGTCCAAAATGCCATAAACCAATAGGAATACAGATAGAAATCTCCAAAGATAAGGACCCCTTTGATATCCAGACCATATAAATACAACACTTTCCACCCATGATACTCAAACCACAAACACCCATCTATAGCTCTTTCCTCTGGAGCAAGCCAGTTTTCCATTGTCTAGTTTTACTTCTAGTTCATTTTTCTGAAAATGGCTGCTTCCACCATGGCCCTCTCTTCGGCATTTGTGACTGGAAAGGCAGTGAAAATTGCTTTCTCTGTTGCCAAAGGTGGTAGGATCCTCAGGATCACTATGAGGAAGGCTGTTGCCAAGCCTGTCTCGTCCGGAAGCCCATGGTACGGCCCAGACCGGGTCAAGTACTTGGGTCCATTCTCTGGTGAGGCCCCATCATACCTCACTGGCGAATTTCCCGGTGATTATGGCTGGGACACTGCTGGACTATCGGCTGACCCAGAAACCTTTGCCAAGAATCGCGAGCTCGAGGTGATCCACTGCAGATGGGCCATGCTCGGAGCTCTTGGGTGCGTCTTCCCCGAGCTCTTGGCCCGCAATGGTGTCAAGTTCAGTGAGGCCGTGTGGTTCAAGGCTGGAGCCCAAATCTTCGGTGAGGGTGGACTTGACTACTTGGGAAACCCCAGCTTGATCCATGCCCAAAGCATTTTGGCCATTTGGGCTTGCCAAGTTATCTTGATGGGGGCTGTTGAAGGCTACCGGGTTGCTGGTGGGCCTCTCGGAGAGATCACCGACCCACTCTACCCCGGTGGAAGCTTCGATCCATTAGGCCTTTCTGATGATCCAGAGGCTTTTGCTGAGCTCAAGGTGAAGGAGATCAAGAACGGAAGACTTGCCATGTTTTCCATGCTTGGGTTCTTTGTTCAAGCCATTGTGACCGGAAAGGGCCCATTGGAGAACTTGGCTGACCACCTAGCCCACCCAGTTAACAACAATGCATGGGTACCCGGGAAGTGAATGCGAAAAGCATAGAGAGATGTGTGAACCCTGAATGGTGTTTGTTAACCATTTGAATGTGTATCTAAATGTGTGATGTGTAAATGGCCAATTGATTCTGGAAATGTGAATTTTTTTATCTGTTTGTCAACAAAGTTGCTACATTTGATCTACTTCTCATTTTTATTGTTTTTTTTTTCTTTCTCAAATGAATAGATCTTTTTACTTTACTCTATTTAGTTATTAGTATCCCAATAGAGTTGCTATCTTTATATATAGGACAAAGTATAGATTACCTTCTTATGGTTTAAAGCTTTGGCACATCACCTCCCTCATATTTGAAAATGATCATTTCACCTCCTCATGGTTTCGGACTAAAGTGCTATCCCGTTATTTTTTCCTTCCAAATTGACGGAAGGTGTAGTACACACACCTATTATGAGAGTTGGTTTGAGAAAGACAAATAAATAAAATTGAAATTTTATGTTAAAAGACAATATTACCCTTCTTCCTCCTCTTACCCTAAACGACATTGAAGCCCACCATCAACCCAAACTTGAGGTGCCATCACTTCCAAACCTAGTCCAAAATCGAAGCCGTTCTGCCTTAACCAACAAATTAAACACAATTATGCAGCCAATTTGTGCCTCATCATTGATTTGTGCTCTCTCTCTCTCTCTCTCTCTCTCTCTCTCTCTCTCAGCATTCAAGGCCCATCTTCTATCTACCCACAAATTCTACCTCCGAGGGCAATTGACAGGCCAGTCCAAAAAATTGCCCCAATGTACGGAGAAGTCTGTCTGATTTCCAGAATGCACCAATAAGGACTTGCCAACATTACATGCCGAAAATACCCCTGTTCTAATCATTATTGTTTCCTTGATCGAACACTGGTACACTGACAAAATCCTCGGAGAACTAGACGTCTCTGACGTTGAAGAGGGGGCAGCCGACCGGTTCCTCGACGGCACCCACCAGATCCTCATCGTCGTCGTTGAATCTCTCTGTGATGGCCCGCATGGGCCCCTGACGCTGCACCCGAGGTCGGGCAAGACTGAGATGAGGTCGATGGCCATCTCCTCATGGAGGCGGGTGGAGTCTCGGTCGGACTTGCCCTGGATGGAGGGGGATAAGTGGAAGGTCTGGCCCCAGCCCAACTCGTAGATGTCGGTGACGAGGTTGTAGAAGGACTAGTAGGCGAGAGACGACACAAACACCTGTTTGTTTGTTTGTGTTTTTGACATGGGCACAAACACCTGTTTTTTTTTTTTTTTTGATCCGCGGCACAAACACCTGTTGATACATGTTTTTTAGTATTTGTAGGAATTGCCTTACTTTCGATTAGTTCGGTTGATTCGTAAATGTCAGATGGAATCTCGATCTCGTGAAATTCACGATCATATAGCTAATGAAATTCACTAGATAGTTCTGACATCGTTCTAAAACGGTTGAGATCCAATGAAATTCACGAGTTCGAAATTAATGAAATTCACTAGACGGTTGTGTTTTGAAAGGTAGCGAATTTCACAAGTTCGAAAAACTAGTGAAATTCACGAGTTTGAAAGCTAGTGAAATTCACTAGTTAAATCTACACCTAGTGAAATTTAAAATCGAACAAAAATTTGTAAAATTAGTGAAATTTGAGAAGAAGTGAATTTCACTAATTTTTTGAAGTAGTGAAATTTCACCGGAAAAAGTCACCGACCGGAGTGGTCGCTGAAATTTGAGAAGTAGTGAATTTCGCTAATTTTTTGAAGTAGTGAAATTTCGTTGAAAAAAGTCACCGGTCGGAGTGGTTGCTGGTCGAAAGTGGTTGTGGGGTGGAGGTGGGAGGGGGTGATGAAAACTTTGAAAAGATAATAAAATGTGAAATTATATTTAGTTAACAGTAAAAGAGTAATCTTCATATGAGGTTGTCCTTAGAGGTAAATAAAAATTGAATTCATCCTTAATGGAAATTAAGTCTTGGTTTTCTAGACCCACAAGTAATTTTATGTTATTTGTTTTGTATTGCTATTCCCTCCGCATTAGGAAAAATCATGGCCTTATTTTTACAAAGAATGAAATGTTATCATGCATAACTTTTTAACAAGTTGAGCCAAACCTGATGCAATTTTTGTAAAACATATACAATAAATACTTATTTTTCATTTAATAAATGATAAATATATCATTTTTTGAAAAAACTCAAATTAAAATAATAATCACAAATTAAAGAGAGGTGACCCCAGCTCTTTTTCACTGTGATATAGCCTAAAATAGTTTTCCAGTTGTTGGTCTTCTCATTTGACCCTTGCACAAAACATCAAGACCTAGGGAATCATCATTAATATTGAGATTCCCTCTCCGTTGTCTTCTCTCTCCCCTCCTCATATTCCGATGAAGCTTCACGAAATCAACAACTCAAACTCTTGAACTCCCTCTGATAACTCTTCTCTCTCTCCACTTGCCCATTCCAGCCCACTCTTTTTTAAAGCCTTCAGGCCATGAATTCAAGGACGTTTTCAAGCTTCAGCTCAACAATTCATACAATATGATTTGACAACAATTCATCCGCTTTATAACACAAGTTCACAAAAAAGAAGGAGCCGCATTGTGAATTTATAGAATAAAAGGGCATGCAAAATGATTTGATTGAAATATAAGGGTGCAAGTGAAGTTTACCCTTAACTGGACGTGCGCGAGTTTTTTCGGATTTGATTCAATGAGGTCAAACTCATCATTATTAATGCAAAAACTTCATTTTCCTTCTTGATAAGATATCAATTCGTATTCGGTTAGTATAATGTTTGCTAGGATTAGTGTTTAGCTCTGAAATGGCTCAAGGACTGAGCGGGCGTGCCAGGACTTGTCGCGTCCAAACGTGAAGGACTGGGCGTCCCTTTTCTGACTTCTAGATCTGAGAGGGCGATAGTGCTGCAAACCTAAGGGCTAGATTGCAGTGAAGGTCCGTGGTTTTGCCTCGTCGTGTGAGGACTTAGTAATTTCCTAACCGTGTAGGAAAGAAAGTAACAACGTAGAAGTATTTACTATATCGTAATAATAAAGTAAGGGATGGAGAGAGATATGAATAACTTTATTATGTTGCGTAATAATAAAGTTGGGATACAAGAGAGACGAAGCTCGAATTACTTGGTGAAGTAATTGAGTAAAGGTGAGAAAATAGAGATAGTTGCTTCGCTGGGAAGGTTTTGGTTTTTTAAGCGTTGAGCTTGATTGGTGTGGGAACCCCTTTTCCTTCTTTGCTTCTAGTATTTATAGGCCAAGCTTCCACGGTTCTTGCATGTAAGGATTTCCCGCCCTTGCTCCTTGAGGTGACACGTGTCCCATGATCCTTCACCATGCATGGGATCATGGGCGGTTGAAAGAAGTTGTAAATATCTGCCCATGATCATTCCCCATAGTGGGAAGTTACTGAAGCAAATGAAAATCAACCCACGTTGATTTTAGATCATGGGAAAATAGTGGTCCACCTCACTCCTCTTTTCATGGGCCTCAATGGGTAGTAAGCTAATTTGACCAAGTCGAATAGCCATGTGGCAATCATCCATACTAAACCACTTCCCCCTTTTGTAGGCCACCTGGAGCAACTAATTATTTTGACACGGTCAAATAATTCCTCACCAGATGACAACTTTCTAACTTCTTTCCACTTTTCATGGGCCACCTGGGTAATGGGCCATTTAATAACTTAAATGGCCTGTCAACTTATTTTCGGCCCACATTCACATTTGATCCATCATAACAAACCCAAACAAACCCTGGGCCAGCCGAATAATCCTTGTAAACAGGCCCAACTCACGAACTCAAACCCAAACCAAACTGAAATTAATTGGGCCCACATACTCTTATCTTGGCCCATTAATTTCGACCCAATAAATCCTCAACCCATGGCCCAAATCGATTAAACTTTAATCAAATAACCCTCCAACGTTGACCTTGGATTGGGTGCCAAAAACGGGTGTAAACAGTTAGTGTTCGTGATCATTTGCAGGATATGAACGATTTCGATCTGTGAAAAAAATTTGATATGAGTACATATTTGATTACTGATGTCGGATGACTGTGTGAAACATACTTCGCATGTTGAACCTGCGAAGTATGACTCAAACTCGCTTTTTTCAAACGCGACTATGCTGTGGCTTAGAAAACCTCCTGCTCCGTGAAACTTCGGAATAGGAGGACACAAATAGGATTCGTTTCGAAGTCATTGGAAGGAATCCCGTTTTGGGTAAAACCAGGGGAGTGATGAAATTGAAGATGGGGATATGTTCCATGTTTTTGCCAAGAAACCCATTTGGTTTACTACGATCCTGATCAGAATTTTCCTCAAATTCCTCAAGGCTGCTAATTATAGAAATTGTATGTGCTTTTCAGATATTTTTTTATTTAGTGTAGGTGTTACCTGGTTATTTAGTAAACTCTTACATATTACAGGGAAGTACTATCTTGTTGACAATGGTTACTCAAATACGGAAGGATTTATTGCTCCATTTGAAGGCATTCGATACCACATCCATGGTTATAGGGGTGCGAATCTGTTACCGACAAATGCAAAGGAGCTATTTAATCACCGACACTCGTGCTTGAGAAATGCAATCCAGAAGTCCTTTGAAGTATTGAGAAGGCGGTTTCCTATTCTGAAAGTGGCTCCACAATATTCTTTCCATATTCAAAGGGATATAGTTATAGCTGCTTGTGTTCTACATAACCTCATCCGGCGCGAGGAAAGAAAAGACTGGTTGTTTGCTGCTACTGCTGCTGAAGGGCCTTCAAGTGAAGATTTGCCCGATTTTGATGATGAACCAGGGATGCTGGATGGACCAGAGATGCTGGCTTCTCCGGTTCAAGGACAGAATGCGTCTTCATTGCGAGATTTCATTGCAACAGCAATGTGGGATGACTTCAAAACTAAATGGGATGAGTGGTGACTGTCACTTAACAGTGACAATGGTTCTTGTTGAGATGCTGTCATACAACATCGGGTAACTCTTTTCTGGAAGCTGAATGCTGCACTCCAAAGTGGGAGGGTCCATTCCTTTTGCAACTTGTTTGAGAATACCCAACATTGTGGTTTTGATCTACCCTCGTTTTTCCTCTCTCTCTCTCTCTCTCTCTCTCTGAGTAGCTTAGGGGTGAGTTTTAGATTTCTTATATCAGTCATGTTCTTGATGCCTGCTTCACTTCATGTCGTGCAAATTTAACTTCTTTGTTATGAAAGTGAGAGCAATTGGTGCTGCTGTTTGGAAAGGAGAAAATGCTCCTTGGGTCACACTTTGAGCGAAGATAACTAAGTTGCGTATAAATTGGCAGACCTCCGTTTTGTGGCTTCTTCCCAAGAGTGCCACTTGGTGTACTTGATCCTTGCCTCTTAGGTATTGGAGCAAATTTTGGATACAATGGTTCTTTGGAGCCAAGTAAGTTATAGTTATGGTTGCCATTTTGTAGATAGAGCATGATTTAGAGATTTATAGCCTTTCGACCATCTAATTCTGAAACGGATGAAATTTGACACCAAAAGAATTGGAAGGCATTAATCATGGTTTCTCTGAAAATAGTACTAAGATTCTCGTTATGGTAGTGCGTAACGAAGATTTTTAAAGCGGTGTTTTCACTAACCAAGTTGTGGTTTGTCCATATTTAATGCAATATTGGTTCATCCCTACGAGCTTACCTCTCTCTCTCTCACACACACACACATTTATTCGGGTGACTTCGGGTGTCAATTGGGAATTATTGCTCGTGAAGGGGCTAGTGGTGAATGTCAGGAGGAGGTCGACTAGGGTTGGGTTTGGAGGGAGTGGATCGGGGTGGGGGTTGGGAAGCGAGTATATGGGGTTGGAGAGATTTAGGATTTGTGGTTAGGGGTTGGACAGAGTTAGGGTTTGTGGTTAAGACTTGGGACAGTTATGGGGTTTGTGATTAAGGGTTGGGCAGGTTAGGGTATTCTCCCATTGGTTAGCGATTGGCCAGAATCAGGGCTTGTGGGTTATTTGAATGATGAGCAGCTTTCCTAAGGCTTGACAAAGGTATGTTAGTCTTAATTCTAGTATTACTTTCGTTTTCCAAATCAGTGTTCAGGCGGCTTGAAAGCTTTTCTCCCACAAAGTAGTTGCTTTGGCTCGTCCTGGTACGTACTATTGTGAAGGCAGTGACGGAAGATTTGCCTAAGAAAAATTCTAATGTGGGACCCATTTCTCAAGGGATCAACGAGATGGTTGTGCCAGAAGCAATTCAGGACGTGGAAAAAGAAAAATTTTAGAAACTCATTGAAGAGACTTCCTCTGGCTTCTGATGAGGAAAAGAAATGTCCTGTCAGTGCAGAGGAAGAAACTAAAGTTGAGGGTGCTGTGTCGACAGAACAGAAGCCTCAGATGAGTTGAGGTGTCCAGCCCTTGAAGACAGAGTTGATGAGGTAAAGGGTGTGGTTGTAAAAGGCAAAAAAGTAGAATCTGAAGCGGTGGTTGCTGGTTTGGGAGTTGAGGATTTTAGTTCTTCCCATGATTCAAATATTACGGGTTCCGAAAGCGAAGAGTTGGAAACACACCAGTTGACAGATGTACGGCAGCAGCTTTTGATGGCTCTGTTATAAAACATAACATATCAGAAAAAAGAGAAACTTCGCACAATCTACTGATGGTAAATGGAAATGTTATTCCCTTGGTAACTAAAGCAGAAAACCAAGGGTGCACAAGTTTCATTCCCTTGACATCTGAAGTGGAAAAGCCACATGAGGAAGAAACAGGAAAAGATGCGAGGAAAAAATTATCTGCGGCTTCACCTCCTTACAACCAATTCCACAATTCCAGTGTTTGGATCAGTTCCAATGGTGGGTTTCAATGATCATGTGGGGTTATTGCCCCCACCTGTGAATATTCCTCCAATGGTTGCAGTAAATCCTGTTTGTAGATCACCCCATCATTCAGCTACAGCTAGGGTTCCGTATGGTCCTCGACTCTCTGGCGGATATAATAGATCCGTAAATCGGCTCACGTAGCAATAATAATGAACCCATTTCAGCCCTCCAAGAATAATGAACCCACGTGCTGCTGAATTTGTACCTGGCCACCCATGGGTTCCTAATGGCCTCTACCCAGTCTCTCCGAATGGTTACTTAGCTTCCTCAAACGGTATTCCGGTGTCCCCAAACGCAATTCCAGGGTCACCAAAGGAGTTTCAACCATCCTCAAACAGTGTTCCAGTGACACACAATGGGTTTTCAGTCTCTCCAGTCACTCCAGTAGAATCTCCGATGGTTTTAACTGTTGAAAATTATCCGAAAACCAAACCCAAATTGCAGCAGAGGATAATACTGAAAAATCTTCGGTCGACGTTGGAAATTCAAACGAGTCAATTGAAGTGGAAGCCTCTGACGTTCAACGTCCAGACGATGAAGAATGTAAGCTCGGAACTGAAGAAAACCCTGCAGACCCGGATGTGGCGGTTTGAGACGTGATTGTGGAAAATGGAAGTAGTGCCAGAGTAGAAATCGAGAAAAAGCCAAACAAGTGCTGGGGAGATTACAGTGACAGTGAAGCTGACGTTGAGGTTACAAGCTGAATTAAGATTTTGACTCTCTAAATTTTTTTAGTGAAATGGAAATAGCACAGGGACATTTAACTCCTAGAGAGGCGAAAGCAACAATTGGAATTCTTCGTGACGGTTGGTGAGTTGGATTAACTCCTCTTGTTTGATGAATCCTTGCGATAATGCAATGTTTTGATGCGATTTGTGGACATGATTTATGTTTGTAACAAAAAGGAATGTGAGATTATAACTGACAATATATCTTTTAGAAAGGGAGGCTGATGCGGTGGTGCATGGAAGATAACTACACGCGCCTCTGCTTGGGTTTTGTTGGTTGTCAAGCGAAACAAGAACCCCAGGGTATCTGTAGTATTTAAACAATACTTTTGAATAATGATTTTGCGTGAAAATGAGAATTATTGTTTGTACGTAGTTTTTCTCTTCCATATATTTGTAGCAAAATGTTGGTGTGGTACCGTAGATTGTACAAGTTTCCTACATTTCGAATAATCTAATAAAGCAATGCTGGTTGAACATAATGTGCGAAAAGCTATTGTGGCCTGTTAGACAAATTTGTGTTCTTTTCTGCTTGGCTTTTGATGGTTATCAAGTGACCCAAAACAACACTTGAGGTACTTGAGTGCTCCCTAGTCCCTATCAAATTGATATTCCACAGTTGCAAGAACTGAGGAAGCATTTCACATAGTTGATTGATGTTGGCTTTAATTTGCATACATTATGTTTCCTTGTTTTGGCTTTTTTTTTCCCCCTCCATAGAAGCCTGCTGAACTAGATTTTGCAAGGTTTGATTTCTTTGAATTTGCTCGGTGAAGAGATGTGATTCTTTTTTCTTTTTAACTCAATTGATGTCTAGCCTACTTTTAAAGGGACGATGAAGGAGTATCGTTAAGCGGCATATAGGTGGGACAAGCCCAAAGGACATCAACCACCACACTAAGCACTCGCGCTCCTGACAAGATTAGAAGCCTGCTGAACTAGAATTTGCAAGGTTTGATTTCTGTGAAGAGATGTGATACCAGTCTTTTTTCTAAAGTAAGTAATTTGTTCTCTCTCTCTCGAAAGTAAGTACTCCATTGTTCTCTAGATCTCTCCCACACACTCAGTTTCTTTTACCATTTACTTTAATAATATTGCAAGCAAGGAATCACTTCTTTCCCTTCCTTTTGTCTGTTCTTTGGTATTTTTTTATCCTATAAATATGAGAATAGAGAAAGGAGTGGGCTATGGAGCACGGGTACCGGTACGCGGTACGGGTACGATACGGGTACGGGTACGGGAAACGGCAAAACCCCAAAAAAGTAGGGTACGGGTACGGCGGGGGTACGGCGAATATATATATAATTTTTTTTCTATTTTTTATTGCATAAAATGAGAAAATGAGAGAGGAGAGGAGAGTCCGAGAGAAAGAGAGAGAGAGAGAGAACTTGCGGTTTGAAGCCCTAGATCTCCAGATCGCTGCCTCTCTCTTTTTTTTTTGATCGCTGACTCTCTCAGTCAGTTAATGTGTATATAGTCAAAAAGACAAATAAGTTACACAATAAACCCATATTTTATAATTATTTACAAAAAAAATTCCTGAAATTTTGAAAAAAAATCATTTTGGGTTAAAACGTACCCAATGCCGTACCCATGCCGTACCCTTGACGTACCCATGCCGTACCCAAAAATATCAAAAGTACCCGATCCAATTTTGCCGTACCGGGTACGTTTTTGCCGTACCCATGCCGTACCCGTACCCGTACCAGTACCCGGTACGCGTACGGCGACATTTTTGAAGTACCCGTGCTTCATAGGGAGTGGGAGGTAATACACAGAGCACCATATATTATACTATTGTTCTCTTTTCCAATTCATCACAAGCTACACGACAAGTAATAAGGTACCACATTTTATTAAGTACTCACCATATGTTCTTTTAATTGTATGTGATATGTTTGCATTTTATGTGCTATGTTTTCAATTAGGGGAGGGAGGCTCGGATGCAAGGCCGGGTGAGGTCACAAATTTGTTGTTTTTATACCTCTCGTGTTTGGGTCAATTTACGCACATCTCTATCAGATTGATTTTGGGGGTTTTTGGGCCATTCTTATAAGTACTACTACACAATAACAACACTTATGTGTTCCTAAACCCGTTCAAGTAATAAATGGCCTTAGCTTGATATTCAGAAGTCCAACACTTATGTGGATGTATGTAAGTTATGCCGAAAATTTTGAATATTAGTATTATGTTGTTTAGTAGTATGAAATTCTGCAGTCCTCCTTTTGTGGTGGTTCTAATCTATTGGTTCAATCGTAACTTATGTTGTTCGTTAATTACTTGTTATCATATGGATTAATATTCAAAGATGTTTTTCGCTTTGAGTATTTAAGAAATAAACCAAGTATTTTGCTCCTAGTCCTAGTTGCTAATTTGCATGTCGCTTATTGCTGCTCTAGAAATCCAATCGAAATAGGAAAAAGAAATAAAAGCATGAATAAATTCCTCAACATTACAAACCATCATAATCTGTCACTGATAGAACCATATGTATTTTTAATTGTATGTGATATGTTTGCATTTAATGTGCTATGTTTTCACTTAGGGGAGGGAGGCTCGGATGCAAGGCTGGGCAAGGTCACAAATTCATTGTTTTTGTAACTCTCGTGTCCGGATCAATATATGAGCATTTCTGTCAGTTTGGTTTTTGGGGGGTTTGGACTAGGCTTGTAAGTATTGCTCTCTCCGTTTTTAAATAAGTGTCCGAATCGCAAACTTATGCCTTGTTCTTTTTGCAATTCAAAAAGAATTTTTCAAAAAATTCCCCCTAGATTCCTTCTACTTCCAACATTTCTCTCTATTTCTCTCCACTTATTACCCCTACTATTTTTCAAATTCCAATCCAAACAAAGCAGGCCTTTAAAAAGATGTATTTTTTTCATTAAAAAATTCAAAATTTTTTTTTTTGACAACTTAAAAGAACTCATTGTTATCTATCAATTTGTTTTAAAAAATTGATTTTTTGTACGAGAAAAATGAATTTTTTAAAAGGCCTAAGTTTGCGATCTGAACACTTATTTAGGAACGGAGGGAATACACAATAACAACACTTATATGTTCCCAAACCAGTTCAAGTAATAAATGGCCTTCACTTGATATTTAGAAGTCCAACCCTATAAGAGTTTAATTTTCCAAGGTGCTCAATCTAATCCGTTTGATTTTTATTTTTTTTGGCTCGGGCTATTTTGCAGCCGCCAATTTGTTAAAGTACAACCCAAAACACACATGAAATATTTTGAATTTTAAAATTCGACAGTGTATTTTGGTCTGTATTTAACAAATTGGCGGCTGCAAATAGCTTGGGCCTTTTTTTTTTTATTGACTTCACGAAGGCACAAAATTGTTAAAGTATCGATTAGTATTCCAGCTTAACTTCTATTTAAGATTTATTACTTGTTTGACACTACAGTCTATTTTTGTTTGCTTTTTTTTTGTAGGAGATGCTCCTAATTAGCTAACTGCATTATTGTTTGTTTTTTTTATTTACTTGACAGACCCGCTGAATTAATCTACTGTTAATTTGGTCTCATTGAGGTGTTATCAGGTTTTTCCATAATCCTTTCACGTTATCTAGACATTTTATTCCCACTCTTTATATACTTGTGGTGATTATTAGGAGTATTTGAATTTCAAAGTTTACTTGAATTTGTAACGAGCTATGGGAACGATTACTTAAAAGTACGAGCAAACTGGTCAGAGACGCAATGCATTACTAAAATACTAAATACTAAATACTAAATTTTCTAAAAAACTAGAAAACAAACGTTACTGGGTATAGTGGCCGAATGACTCGAATTTTGTTCAATTGTTTATGTCTAAGAAAATGTGGTACACACCTTACCACGGGTAATTCATTTTTAAACCGGTATATATAACAAAGTATTTTTTCAACTTTGCGACAAATTATGCGTTGCATTGCGGGGTCATTTGACCTTATAAGATTTTCAGAACTAAAAGATGGATATTACCTATAGTCTCAAATCTTGAATGAATTACGCATTAGACCCCATTAAGCTAAATAAAAGCATGTACAAATAGGATATGAGGTATGTTTTTAGAGATATAGAGTATTATTTGAGGTGAAACAAAAAATTAATTTGCTAACTAGTTTAGAGTGAATTAATCTTGTAAACTATTTGGGAATAATAAAATAAACATTATTGATCTGATTTATCTCATTTAATTAACTTTTGTTTCCCATATGTTGATATGACTAGGAAGACAAACGGTTAGAGAGATGAATCCGATTCCAACATGGGTGAGAAGACTGTGGGACATGTGGGACCTTCGCATATTGGTTCTACTAAGTCTCACATTACAAATAATTCTTTCCGTATTTGGAAGACGCAGAAGATATATATCTTCGCTATGGATTAATTTCTTGGTTTGGTCGGCCTATTTAATGGCCGATTGGGTGGCAACGGTTGCACTCGGCAAGCTTTCAGATGCCGAAGGCAATCAAGCAAGCGGCAACGAACTATGGGCCATATGGGCACCGTTGCTGTTGTTACACCTTGGTGGCCCCAACAGCATAACTGCTTATTCCTTGGAGGATAATCAGTTATGGATGAGGCACCTTATGGGATTAATAGTTCAAATGTTGGTGGCGGTGTACGTAATTCTAATGTCGTGGAAGAATTTGTGGTTCTCATTTATGTCGCTCCCGGCTTTAGCAGCGGGAATTATCAAGTACGGGGAGAGATCGTGGGTTCTCAAGTCGGTGAGCGACGATGAAGAAATGAAGCGTATACACTTCGGTGAACGTTTCGACTATGAGCGGGAGTATCCAACCGGAGATCCAGAATACCTGCGTGTTTTAGAATTGGCTCGTAGACATCTGGGACCTGACTTTAGCTTTAAATTGTTTAGTAGAGGGCATTTAACTGTGGAGCCCATGTCGTTGAATATCGAACCTAATATTTCCCGGGATGCGGTGGAGGTTAAAATGGAAATCATATACGATTTCCTATACACAAAGGCCTCCGTAATATACAGTAACGAAGGTTTAATTATGCGTGGTATTAGCTTTGGATGTACCGTGACTGTGTTGCTAGGGTTAATCTTTCAGACTACACTTTTAAAGACCAGGGAAGAGGATGTAGGGAATTGGCATGAGATTGATATTTCAATTACGTGGGTATTAATAGTAGGAGCTCTAGCTTTGGAGATTTATGCAGCCGTTGAAATATTTTCCTCCAATTGGATGATGCTTTGGCTAAATAAACGAGGTAAAAAGGAATGGGTGATATGGTTGAATCAAAGATATCCGCGCCTTTTCAACAAGAAGGAAAACTGGTGGTCTAGAATGATGGGGCAATTTGATCTACTTGGTTATACTCTCAAAGTTAACAATCGTGAATTTAATCGAAGTCCGATGACAAAAATAATCAGGTCGGTGTTGGGGTGTAAATACGAGGTTAAGTGGAATCTATATCAACACACGACTGCACATTCTGTTCATCCTTTGGCATATGACGCCACTTTACGAAGACATGATCATTTTTCAAGATTTTCCTCCACTGACACGACTGATGAACTGCATGAAATTTGGGAGATGCTACGGGGTCGAATCTACTGGAACATTGTGGGCTTGCACCTCGCAACAGAAGTATGCTACCGTTTGGAAACAGACCCAGACTGGCCAGATGGTGGTGAAGGCGAACCCTCTGGATCCGATTCCTCGTTGTGGGAGCAAAACAGGGAAGCGGCCAAAACTCTGTCAGATTACATGATGTATCTACTTATAATGCAGCCTTCACTGTTGCCCGAGAGAGAGTACTCAAATTTGGAGACGAAACCTGCAAGTCATTTACTACAATATTATACTGGAACAATTACACGAGTAGAGGAAGCTTGCCATCACTTGATGGAAAATAGATTTGAAAACGAGAGTTGCAGAACGGTTGTCGAAGTTTTGAAGGGAAAGGGGAAGCTAAAGAGATGGGAAATATTAAAACTAATTTGGGGGAGGATGCTTCAAACTGTAGCTCTCGATGACACAACGCGGCAAAAAAAAGATGACCACTTTCAGCGATTAAGGCAAGGAGGCGAGCTTCTCACTCTCATTTGGCTATATTATACCCCACTTTTAAAGGTAATACTTAAAATTCTGATACTATTATCTCCTTTTCAAAATTTTCAGTACACAAACTCCTTTCCTTTAATTCCCGCTTGCAAGGTTGGCGTAAATTTCTTAACCTCAGTGCCATCTTACATGTTACTCCATTTGATACCATGATAATAACTTGAATAATTTCCTTCGTATGTGAATATGTGCTTTCCATGCTAATTAAGGAGATGAACTGGTTGAAGCCAAAGATGCCTTATTGTACGTTGTATGTGATCGTTTTAGGGCCCGTTACTTGTAATTATTTTTTGGAGATATATATATATATATCATGATTTGTTTTTAATGGCAATAAGGATCATCACAATTGGGTCGTGACATTCATGCATTTCCTATTAATTCAAAAAAAAAAAAGTAATCGACCAATTGGGGTTAGATCATTTTGGCACCCTTGTACACTTTCATCCAATAATAGGCAAAAATAAATATTGATTTCCTGAAAACGGAGTTATTTGTTAAAATATTTATTTCCGTAAGGAGCTATTAATTAGCTGTGTTTAGGGTTATTGGATGCTTATGCATCTCTCATTTGGTGTAATTCAAATAACTGTATTCTTCCACTATATATGTAATAAAAGATACTTATTTTGTGACGACAATCAATAAAAATTGTCAATATTTATTTCCGTAAGGAGCTATTAATTAGTTGTGTTTAGGGTTATTGGATGCTTATGCGTCTCTCGTTTGATGTAATTCAAAATAACTGTACTCTTCCACTATATATGTAATAAAAGATACTTATTTTGTGATGACAATCAATAAAAATTGTCACTATATAACGATGGATTTTTATGACGGGTGAAAATGTTGTCACTAAAGTGATGCTTAAGGTTGACGAAGTGACAGGGTGATGGTTTTCTCACAAAAGTTAAGTACTTGTTGTGACAACTTTTATGTGGTCACAAAAATCTTGTCACTAATTCCAATTGTTATTTTCTTTCATACATTTAGTGACAATTTCTTTGCGATAAGTTAAAAAGTTGTTACCGAACACTTACTTTTAGTGACATTATTTGAAATTGCTATAAGATAGTCACTTTAATGAGTTTTTTTTTTTTTTTGAAATTGCCACTAAATCTTTGTCATTAAATCTCAATTTTCTTGTAGGGCGTGGATCCTCCAATTACTTCTATTCACCATTTGAAAAAAACAACTACTTCTGTTAGCGGTTCGGTTCCTTCCATACCTTCCAATGGGAAAGGAAAACAAATCCAGGCTAAGATGGATGATGGTGGCTATGTTGGCTCTTTTAAGCAAGAGGTATTAATGTAGATGCTTTTATTATGTTATATTTGTACGTTGTTATTATAATTTAACAATTCTATTTATATTTCTTTAGCTACGTTTCTTCTTATTCTAATATTTCGTTAAACTTTGGCACTGTCTCTTGGTATTTTAGGCTACAAATACACAAGCGATGCCTGAGATGCAGCATGTAATACCGCATCTTCAACGTGCAAGTATTTTCTTTATTTTGTTTGCCAAAAGATAACAGATGATATTATTAATTTCTATCAAAATACATCAAGTAGAACACTTGTCCCTATATAGGGAAACCAAGCAACCATGGCGGTGGAGACTCATCCCTATGGCTATGCTCCAAACTAGACGAACCTTTCTTAGCAAAAAAACACACACTTTACTGTAAGTTTTGATTTGAAATCCAATCAAAAAAGTAAATAAAAAAAAAACGTCACAAACCATCGGAATTCATTACCAGTAGAACTACTGTGACCACGACCAAAACTCACGGATCTCCAACGTCACAACCATGAACGCTGACCTACTAGCGCTACGCGTTGGTGAAGACGGAGGAGGACCAGTCGGATGAGGGATCGGTGATGAAGGCGAGTCGAGAGAAAAGGAGAGAGGGATTAACCCAAAGAAACTCTCAGATTCGAGATCGAGAAAAAATATTCACGGAAAAGGAGGAGTTACTGAAGGTGAAAATACCATCGATGTACAGGAAGAAAACCATAACCATCAAGTGTAAAGCCCTCCCCTCCCGTCACCACATAAGGGGTGCTGATAACCCTAGGGCACCGAGGGAGGGGAAGGAAGAGAGGTGGGTAGGATTTTTTCAGAGAGAGAGAGAGAGAGAGGGGTTCTCATGCAAGTATTTCAAGACAACATAGGTTTGATTTATCCTTTGTCTATATGGAAGAATCCCAATCGTATATCTCATGTAATATTATCAAATGGTTAAAACAATTGCAGAAACAAAGTGAAGCTAGCATAAAGAGAAGGAAAGACTTGGTAGTGAATCACGCATCAGGTTCAAAGTCTTCCATACAGCAGTTGCATGAAATGGTACGATTACTAAGATCATCTCGATTACAACCACAAATTTGTTCCTTCTTCAACTACTACAGTACTTAATTTTGTTCTCCTTAATCACAATTGCTTTATATGCTATTGTTTCTAAACATGAAATAGGAAAACTCAGAGACACGAGAAGAGCCTAGCCAGTTGAAGCTTTATAAAGAGACTCACCAAATCAGAGATGGTACATGGGTCCCCCTGCGAGCTGCTGAGAATCATGTACGCAATTTATAAGTACTTTTCATACAAATAATTGATTTATGAATTTGAAGGCCAATCAATACTTTGTAATTGCAGGAGAAATCGGAAATACTAAAAAATTACCAACCAGAACAGAAAAATAGTAAAAAGTTAAAAGAAGATGAGATTTGTTTGGAAGTTTTTGAGACAGAGATCGGGTATGCCCACGATTTTGGCTATGGTGTGAAGCCCAGTGAATCTACTTCGTCCGGAGCATCTGCTCGTTTCCAACTACAACTGGCTCATGCGGAGGCTGAGAGGCGTGCTGAGGCGGCTGAGAGGCGTGCCGAGGAAGCTGAAAGGCGGGCTCAACAACTTCATGACGAGGTACAATCTCAAGTGCAACTCGCTGAGGAGGTTGAGAGGCGTGTTGAGGCGGCTGAGAGGCGTGCCGAGGAAGCCGAAAAGCGGGCTCAACAACTTCATGACGAGCTACAAATGTACAATCTCAACGGATAACAATTACAAAGTTAGAGGAATTGTCACAACTAAATCTCCAGCGAGAGCGGGACTTTCAGACATTCATTGCCTGATGAAAGAAGCTCTAAGGTAAGTTTTTTTTTTTTGGAAAGCGTCACTTTTCATTACCAACTCAACGAGAATCTTTACATAAGATAGCGTTTAACTCGAGCAGAATACAACCCGTATTAGAAGTAATTTTCCTATCTAGACAATTAGAAGCAATTTAATGGGCCGCTTTGTTTTTCGCTCGGCATCCCCAGACAAACGACCAGTGTCTCTCCTTGGCCCAAGACTTAATATCATCCACAATTGCCTGAATTTCCCAACAACCATTCAAGTTAGATTCACTGATAGCTTCAATTAAGCATTTACAGTCAGATTCAAAAATAACAGCAGGGTAGTTATACTCCATCGCCATCCCACAAGCAATTCTCAAGGCCTATGCCTCGATAGCAAGAGCTGAAGACGCCTTTACTCGACCACACCGCCAAACCTGAGCAGATCCACTATGGTCTCTGACGATAATGCCAAAGGCAGCAAGGCTGCAAGAGGATTTATATGCTCCGTCACAATTAATTTTCAGAAAAGATGGAGGTGGTGAAACCGACCGTTCCACCTGAGAAACCCTTCTAGGGGTTAAGGAACTGCTAGAGAAGACAGCATTAAGATAATCACAATTACCTTTATTTGCTTGCTCAATAACATTTGATGGGATCGGATGCCTCCCCCTGAACACAAAGCCATTTCTTCCCTTCCATATTGACCAACAAATCTGAAATATTGCCCCGATGTCTTCTGCACTCGTTTCTTTAGCCAGATCACCACAAAGAAGATCCTCTAACCATTTATCAGCTGCCCTCACATCGGTCTGGTTAACCCAAAATAGCCTCCCACTTCCGAACCAAACTGCCCTGCTCCAAGGGCAATGAAAAAGAAGGTGCTCCACGGTTTCGCTAGAATTTTCGCAGATGGGACACGAAGGAGTAGAGGCACATTTCCTTCTAAAAAGGTTAGCTTTACAAGCTACCCAATTTTTAACAACCTTCCACATGAACATAATCACTTTGGGGGCAACTTTCACATTCCACAATTTAGACCACATATCTTGAGAAGGGATAAAAGAAGAGGAAGGATGGCTACACTTGGACTTTGAAGCTTTCTTTACCCAATGGTGATAGCCAGACTTAACCGAATAAATCCCTGACTTGGTATGACGCCATATAAGTTTATCCATGGACTTGGATATACTTATTGGAATCTTGCTAATGGACTGAACCTCCTCTTCAGGTATGCACTGTCTAAGCTTCTCCAGATTCCAAGTAGAGGAGGGTTGATCAATGAATTCTGCAACTCGACAGCACTCCTCATGATTGTTAGGAGGATGTGTAGCTTTTCCCCCAAGAAGATCAGGTATCCAAGCATCGTCCCAGAATCGAATGAGTTCCCCGTTGCCTACATTCCACTAGATCCCTTCCTCGATTAATTTTCTACCTTCTAGCAAACTGCACCAGACCCAAGAAGGAGAGGTTCCTCTGACAGCTTCCAAGGGACTCTTTTTTGGGAAATATAGGCCTTTAAGAACTTTAGCCCAAAGGGCATTAGGGTTATTGATTAAACGCCAGAATTGTTTGGCCAAAAGAGCAATGTTAAAGGACTCAAAATCCTTAAAACCCATTCCCCCCTCTCCTTTTTGAACAGTCATCTTTTTCCAAGAACCCCAATGAAGTTTATTTCCGTTATCCCCTTTACCCCACCAGAAGTTGCTAATAACAGAATTAAGACAGGAACAAAATAGCAAGAGGTACCTTGAAACACATAAAAGTGAACATCGGAATTGGCTGAAGCACAGATTTAATAAGGACCTCTTTGCCCGCATGATTCAAGTCTTTATTGCCCCAACCTTGAGTCTTTTTCATGATCTTGTCCCTAAGATAGCCCAAAGATTCCTTTTTCGATTTTGCCCAGAACAAAGGAAGCCCCAGATACCTCTCTGACCCTTTCATTTCTTCCATCCCTATAATTTCTTGAATCTCTCTTTTAACAGACGCCGTCGTATTTGGAGAAAATAGAATGCTGGACTTGCTTGTATTAAGGGAGAGTCCAGAGGCCTCGCTGAAGCATCCCATGATATCCATAAAGTTTGAACAGAATTTTGGGTCCGCCTCAAGGAAGACGAGAGAATCATCAGCAAATAAAAGGTGTGAAACCACAGGACACCCTTTTTTCATTCGGATCCCTCCCAAAGATTTTTTCGCAATGGCTTTATTCAGTAAGGTGGAGAACACATCAGCTACTAGAAGAAAGAGGTATGGTGATAACGGATCACCCTGGCGGAGACCTCTTCCTGGAGACACCACACAAACCTGTCCCCCATTAGCATTGATTGAAAATTTAACCGAACAGACACATTGTGACACCCAACCAATCCACTTACTATCAAAACCCATCTTCTCCATAACTTTGAACAAGAAGTCCCAGCATACCCGATCATACACTTTGTTGAGATCAAGTTTGATTGCCATAGAAGCTTTAGGTCCTTTCTTCTTGTGCTTAAGATAATGAAACACTTCATGAGCCACAATAATGTTGTCTTGAATTTGCCTACCAGGGATGAAAGCGGATTGTTGTTCCGAGATGATTTCCCCAATGAACGGTTGGAGCCTGTTCGTGAGTACCTTAGAAATAATCTTGTATACGAAACGACAGAGGCTAATAGGCCGAAATTGATTCATAGCCTCAGGGTTACTCACTTTGGGAATCAAGGTAACATTGGTCTGGTTCATTTCCTTAAGAAGCACTCCTTCTTTGAAAAACTGGCTGACTGCTTTGAATACTTCATCTCCCACCACATCCCAGTAGGTTTGGAAAAATAGGCCAGGGAACCCATCCGATCCTGGTGCTTTTAAAGGCCCCAGTTGGAAGGCTGCTAATTTAACTTCATCATAAGTGACTTCTTTAACCAGGCTCTCATTGCATTCCCTTGATATCACTGGATCAATAAGACTTACCACATCATTGAAATCTCGAGCAGGAGGGGCTTTATAAAGCTCTTGAAAATGTCCTTTAATGATACTAGCAATTTCCTTAGACTCAGTTTTCCAATCTCCAAATTCATCTTTCAAACGGATAATCTGATTCCGTTGCCTTCTTTGAATTGTACTTAGATGGAAAAACGGGAGTTTTTGTCCCCCATTTGAAGCCATTTGATTCTGGAACGTTGGTGCCAAAACATTGCATCTTTTTGCCATAAGTCTTCTAGTTCCGACAGAAGCCTCTTTTCCTTTGCTTCACAATCCAAATTAAAACCCTGCTCCAGCCGTTTTTGTATGTCCAGCAATTGCTCTTTAATAGCAACAATTTTTTGTCTAAGATTTCCAAACTTACCACGGCTCCAAGCTTTAAGATTATCCTTGCACCCTCTCAGCTTTTTGCAGACAGCAAACATCTTAGATCTCTCATTGTCATGCTTCCACTAATCTGAGACAACCCTTTTGCATTCTTCATCTGTGACCCAGAAAGATTCGAACTTGAACGGTTTCCCCACTTTGTTAGGAGTTGGTGTGGTATTCAGAATTAAAGGGTTGTGGTCTGAACCAATCGCTGCCTCCACCAGCACCATAGCATGTTCATGCATTTCCCTCCAATCTGCATTCGCAAACGCCATATCAATACGCTCCATGATAAAAGCATCCTCCCTTCTGTTATTACGCCATGTGAATTTAGGTCCCTTAAATTCTAAATCCACAAGACCACAACTACTAATCATCTCATGGAAAGCAGAGAGGAGGTTTTGACTTGGTGAAACACCTCCTAACTTATCCTCAACGCTCAAAACCTGGTTGAAATCCCCCATACAAAGCCAAGGCAGACGCTCAGAGTAAGCAATCTCCCTAATGCTATCCCATACTTGAACTCTTCCTGATCTCGTTGGGCAGCCGTAAATGAAAGTAGCAGCCCACACAGAAGAACTTGCCTTTTCCGAAATAACCGCATGAATAAAATTCTTGGACACAATATCTACATCAATCTCAACTTCCTTCATCCACCATAATGCCAAACCCCCCGACAGACCCTCAGGATCAACATAAACCCCCGAATCAAAACCTAGCTTAACACGGATGGTCTCCATCTTGACCTTATTATTTTTTGTCTCCATCAGAAAGAGGATGGAGGGGCGATTTTTGCGCACCATATCACCTAAAGCCTGGCTTGTCAAGGGACGCCCAGCACCCTGACAGTTCCAGGTTAGGATCAGCATTGGGGGTGTGGCTGTTTCGGGCCAGCCACGTGCCCATTTCCGTTTCCCTGCATATTCGCCAACATAATACTTGAATTCCCCTCTGCCTCGACTGCTTTAGAAACCCCAGAGCCCGCATTATCATAGTTAACAAAATCTTGCTGAATCTGAACCTCACACATACCATTATCCATAACCATAGAATTATCATCATAATTACAGCCCTTTGAGAGAGATAGAGGCTTACGACGCACTTTGGAAGTTGCTCGAGTAGGGCGAGAAGGCTTATGCTTAGGAATTATGGGGTCCACCCCAGAGGAACAGAGACGGAGAATTTTTGGTGTAACCTGCTCCTCCAAATCATCAGAAGCCCTTCTCTTAATGGCCAAAGAACGAAACACCGAGGTAAGGGGTATGTCAGGATGTTGAGGGGAAGAGGATTTTTCTGGGATGCTTAGAGTGGTGGTTGAAGGAGGGTTATTCGGAGTAAGAAAGGGAACAAGGGATTTGGGGCTGCCCTTGTTTGCAGAATCTCTAGGGCTCGATGGTGGGGTGATTTCAACTATTGTGGGTTTTGAAGGGGAAAGGGGGGTGCATGGCTAATAGAGGTATCAGAAGTTGCTTTTGGGCTAGCTGGTTCGGTGACAAAGTAGTGTGGGCTTTGACTAGGTAATTTTGATGGGCTAGGTTTTGGGCCAACGGATAGGATAGGATTAAGGGGAATATTCAAAGAAAGATTAGGGTTGGGAGGGTCCGGCCCAAAATCCACTTTCTCAGAAGACTGAGAAGAAAGAGGACAAATTAAAACTCGGGGATTACTCAAACGAGGGATTTTTGGGGGGATACCTGTACTGGAGAGTGCGACACCTGGCGCATCACGTTTGCTGGCAAATGTACGGATAGAGGATTGTGGCACCCCTACCTCCTCCAACGTACGCTGATTCAAATCCACCACTGGTGTCTCCACGCGCCCAGAGCCTCCTTCCACAGCACGCGCATCATTCTCTCTGCTTCGAATCACCGGCCGCCGTGCAAGGAGGGCTTCCACTCTTTTCTCAGCGTCGTCAACTTCCTACCTAATGATTTCAATAGGAATGGCAGCTCTCTTAGCCCTTCCCGTCCTCAAATCCTGACAGTAGCTAGGATTTAGGCCCTCAACCCTTGGGACGAAACGACAGGTTTTATTTTCATGGCCTAATCGCCCACACGAGTACCAGTAATCCTGAAGCTTCTCATATTTATAGGAAATCCATAACTCAGAGTTCTCAGGAGTTTTCCTCCGTAACCAAAACCCCTTAGGGATAGGGAGGGTAGTGTTGATTTCAGCTCGAATCCGTAGAAAATTACGAGCTAAGAGAATGTTATCAGGGGAGGTTTCAAAAGCCAAAAGTTTATCAAAACGATTACCAATAATTTCTGCGTTTGCCCGAGTCATCTTCTCGATGGGCAATCCGTGAATCTGGATCCAGAACGGGCACCTCGAAAAATCTATTTCCGCAACCCCCATTCCATCTTGAATCGGCTTCAAAACCAGAAGGTTATTCATAATGGACCAAGGCCCCTCTTGCAGCACCGAGTTTCTGTCCTCAATATCCTCAAAACGGAAGAGAAACACATTGTTATTCCAAGGAACCACCGTGAAAGAGGCTCTGGTTTTCCAGGCATGGGTGAGTATGTTGTGGACAACAGAGGCGTTGAAGGGTTTAGAGCCCAACACTTTCCCAGCAAGACAAATATTACCCACTTCCCCTGTTTCTCCAGAGCCCTCTTCAAGGTCTAAGAACTCAAAATCAGCCATAGGAAAAGCGATGAAGGTGGGAGGAGGAGAAATCTCAGAAGGAAAAAACAGAGGGAGTGAAAAGGTAGGTGAAAAGAAAGAAAAGAGATGGAGGGAAGGAGATAAAAGATGATGGGGGGGTGGAGAATCTGGAGAAAAAAGGAGGCGGCTGAGGGAGGAAAAGAGGTGGATGAGAAAAGGTGGAGGAGACAAGGCGGAAGAAAAGAAAAAGGTGAGAAAAGCACCACTTAGGGCAGAGCTCTCATTTTAGAGAGAGAAGCTCTCATTTTAGAGAGAGAAGCTCTCATTTTTCATAGCTCTAAGGTAAGTAACTACGTACTTTTGGGAATTAGTGTTTAGATTTAGAGATTTTGTAATGTGCTAAAACTGTAGTTCAAAGAGGAGATCAAAGATTAAGTGCGGGAGGTTAAAATAGCCTCAAGAACGGATACGAATACGGAACACGCGCGAGATAAGGACATGACACAACGCGGGCACGTAGACATATCATTTCTACAAAAATTAATTTGGACACAGACACCTTAGTGAAATGTCGGATACAAATACATCCAAATTATACATGCATCTAATTAGGAAGTAACCAAACGGATATATTGGAAGAAAAATCACACTTTTCTGTCGGAATAGAAAGTAGTTGCATTTTTCAGTTTCTAAGGTAAGTTTCTAAAATTGGAAAAACACCAAAAAGTGAAACACTTGTTTCGCGGCATTGCTTTCACATGGTCTATTTATTAAATGCTTTCATACATGTGATTCTGAATAAGAGCAAAATAAACCTCGAATAAAATCAGGCTAATCTAATAATTGTGATCATTGGACATTGATGGAAATAGCTAAATCCAGATCTGTTTGGACGTTGGATATAGAAAGCATTAAAAAAAAAAAAAAAAACAGAGGAGCCACAACAACGTAGTCTTTGGGTGCCTACACCGCTATAGTGTAGCCCCACTACAGCATCCCCGCGTCTGTTCTGGGTGCACTACACCGCTGTAGTGTAGCCCCTACTACACCATCCCTGCGTTTGTTCTTAACTAGTAATCTCACATGCTCTATTTAGTGATATCTTTAATTATTTCAAGGTTGTTAACTAAATTTATTAAGCTGTATTCATTTCATGCAGGTGGTTGAAAATTTTGAAGATTTCAAGTCCTTTTGCAAGATTTGGCGTCTTTACGTTGTCGTACGAGCCCTATTTCCTTTAGTACTTAAATTTTGAATGCAGTGTAGTTTTGAGGAAGAACTTTATGTTTAATAAAAGATGGGTTTTGCAGCTATATATGACCGTAGAATGTTTTGAAAAATAACTTGGATTCGCCACCAAGCATAGAGTTTAGGCGTGCTGGGTCACCCCTTCAATTCTTTCCAATGATTCAAGTGTTTTGGCAAAAAATTCCGCGAGTACAAAGACACAATTTTGAATGAACTCTATTTTGTGGTTGCAATGTTAAAAATGCAATTGAATTGAGTTGCATGCTTTAATACAATATGGAAGAGATTATTTATTTAAAAGCTTCCTTAGGGGACCTTTTTCAAAAGAAAGAAAAAAAATGTGAAAAGAGACCAAGCTTCGTCAACGACGGCCTACATTCCTCCAAATCAGGAGAATTAGAGGTAATTGTACTCTTCAAGCAGAGTACTTTTGAATGATGGTATTGTGTAAAAATGAGAAATTTCTGCTCCTAGGTGGTTTTGCTTCTTCTTATCTGTAGCGAAATTTTGGTTTAATACTAGTATTGATTGTACAATATCGGAACATTTCGAATAATCTAGTAAGCTTAATGGTAGCTACATAATGAACGAAAACCCTGCTGTGGCCAATTCGATACTAATTTGTATTTTTTTCTGCTTGGTTTTTGATGGTTATCAAGTGAACCGAAAAAAAACACTTGAGGTACTTGTGTGCTCCATACCGAGTGGCTATTCCATAGTTGCATTTTGGAGGATGATAATGCAAGAAACTCTGAAGTTATGTTACTGGAAACTTAATTTTTGCTTCTTGGTAGGAAAAATTGTTGATGCAGCATTCTTGACTTCCCATTTTCGTGAATTTGGGAAGTTCGTGTTCATTTTGTTTCTTCAATTCATTTTGGCTTTTGGCTTCTTTGAACACTACTGTTGAACGGTACGTATAGGTTTGCAGCCTAGTACAGTACGTGAAAACCCGTCCATGAAATGTTCCAGTAAAGAAATTGAATAGTCCAGCTTCACATACCATTCAATTTCTTTCATGGACCATTTCATGAAGAGGTTTTCCCGGATAAAAAGTGTAATTCCTAATAGTACAAAATGTGTAATGATGGTTTTGACTTGTCTCCTAATGTGCCAGAGGAAAGTATCAACACCTGAAGCCTGAACTTAGATGGCTGCGTTCTTGTGATATCTTATTTTTCAACTTATTTGGTTTTTTTCATCTTTTTATACTTTTTGTTTGGTTTTTCGTCGTAATTTTTTATATTAATTGTTCGTCTCGACGAGGCGAATCAGAAAAGTATAAAAATATGGCCCGATGTTAAAAAAAATTAAAATAAGATGCCGGTCAAACTTACTATTCATCGTCGAAGTTTGACCGACATCGGATCATATTTTTATACTTTTCCGATTCATCTCATCGAGAGGAACAATTAATCTAAAAAATTACGACGAAAAACCAAACAAAAAGTATAAAAAGATGGAAAAAACCGAAATAAATTGAAAAATAAGATGACCACAAGAACACAGCATTATTGTCTGCCGAGTTTTAACCAGATTACCCAGCGCCATGATGCGCCTGTTAGAATAACCGTGTGTTAAAATCCGGATGCTTAGGCTCCATTTGGTTTAAAAAGTGACTTTTTGCTCTTTTTTTTGTCGTTATTCAATTATTTTTTTTTGCATTTG
The DNA here is from genome assembly GCA_018127125.1 of Rhododendron griersonianum. Lineage (NCBI taxonomy): Eukaryota > Viridiplantae > Streptophyta > Magnoliopsida > Ericales > Ericaceae > Rhododendron > Rhododendron griersonianum. Next base: position 31,811,439 of record CM030800.1, read on the forward strand.
TCAATTTTGCGTCAAACTTTTGTGAATTTTTTATTCCTCTCGACAAGAGAAATTGAAAAAGTATAAAATTTTGATCAAAACTTTTAATTTTTTTTTAAAAAAGACAACAATAAGTCATAAAAAGTGACTTTTTGACCTATTTTCGTCTTTATTCAAAAAATTATGAGGTTCGGTCATAATTTTTTACTTTTCCGATTCCTCTCGTCGAGACGAATAAAAAAGTCACAAAAGTTTGATGTAAAATCAATAAATGCAAAAAAAATTAAATAAAAACAAATTAAAAAAATTAAAAAGTTACTTTTCTTTTCAATCGAAATGGAGCCTTAATTTGAGCCGAAAAACAAGATTACAAGAGGAACTCGCGGGTCAGGAATACCACCAGTTCGGGTCGAAACAAACCCCCCCTGTGTTTTTTCCTACACGCGTTCTGCTTCTCTCTCCCTCTGTTCTGAACCCTCCGTATATATACCTCTCTCTCTCCACTACTCCGCGCCACCGACGCACCACCACTACCGAACCACCTCCACCAGCAGGTATCACTCTCGATTTGCATGATGGTTAGGGTTCTGTTCTGTTTGTAATTCTAGAAAACTTGTTTTCTTCAAAATCTGGGCAACATTTGGGCAAAATTAGGGTTTGGATTAGTTTACGATTAGTTTGTACTCCAATTTTATGCCTTTACTCTTTAGGAATCCCTCAACTTACTTCAATCCTGTTCTCGACAATCTCTGTCTCTCTGGACAGAAACTCAGGGCCAATATTTTGTTTCTACTTGTGATTTTACTTTATTCTGTTTCTGTCCAATTTTATGGGATGTAGATGCTGGCTGTTCTAACCAAACCCAACAATAGCCAACAGAAACAATACCTATGCTGCCTCCAAACACTCCACCGTGTCTCTCTCCCTTTCTCACACTACAAAACGTCGCTATCCTCCTTCACTAACTCACATCCTCTCCTGTTTTTCGGTTAATGAGAACCAGCGCCCCTTCCTACGTTAGGGTTTCTGATCGCTATTCGTAGGCGAAGAAATGCACTGGGTTTTATCTCTCTCTCACTCTACTCTCCGATTTTTTGTTGAGCAATTGATTAAGGGTTTTTTTCCCAATTCCACATGATTGGACCTATTGCGAATCGTGTTGTTGGGTTTTTATTACTTAGTTGACGGCGCATTAATTAGCTGATCCTTTTGTATTCAAGGATTTGATAAGAAAAGGAAAGTGTTATAGAGTTTCTTGTCAAATCACTCACTCGGATTGAGTAATTTGGTGTGAAATGAAGAGAAAGGTGGATAAAAGCTCTCAAACTGTATCAATATAGGAGGACTATATAGCACCGACACAGACAAGTTTCCCTAAAGTTTATGGTGACTATGAGCATAGTAAGAATCCTAAAACCAAATCCATATGAATATAATGAAATAAGCCATGCCTAAGCTCCAATTCTCTTTACGCATCAATGGGAAATAACAACAACAGTTTGATTTGGCTGATTTATAGTTTTACACGAATTAGATTGAAAACTTCGACAGTGAACCACAAATGCAATCGCCTAATTTCCTTAGGTGCATTGATGCGCACGCCTTAGTCTCCTTTTACGCCCCGATTATTGGCAAGAGAAATTTTCCTAATCTAGTTTTGGTTATTGGCGAGAGAGAAGGGTTTACGACTTCCCACGAAGTTATTGTGCAATTGAAACTACTGCAGCAGCCAATTGAGGATTCAGACGAATCAGACCTAGGGTTTCTTCGGTTCTCTCTCTCTCTGTGTGCTTATGTATGTGTGTGTACTGCCTTGTTGAAGTCGATCATCATCTACAGCAAAGTTATCAATTTCGTACCGGTCAGCGTACTGTTTTCTTTACTGAGACGGTACATACCGGTACCGGTTTGTATCTCGGTACCGTTTCGGATTTATCGCAATATATATTTTTAGATATTTTTAATATATTTATGTATAAATGTAAAACTTAAAATTGAAAAAGAAAATAAATTCTAACATTTTGATTCACCTTAATGCTAGTTCTAATAACAAATTTACATGAATAATAAAAAATGGACTCCAAATTTTGTTAAAATACCTTAAAATTCATACTTTTTTATCTAAAGAAAAAAAAATACACTAGTTTTCGTGTACCGTCCGAGATTCCTGTACAAACCCGGTACAGATCGGTATCGCCCGGTATACCCGGTACAGACCGGTATAGGCCGATATCTTAACCGGTACGGAACACCAAGGTATGTGTATTTTTTCTTGACCGATATAGACCTGTACGGTACGAGATTCATAACACTGATCTATAGTTGTGCTCTGTTTCTTTAATAAGTGACAAACTAATGTGCTCTATTAATAACTAATAAAGTGATAATTAAGCTGACAAGATAATAAAGTGATAACTAATCAACTGATATTTTGAATATATTGATTCATAGGTTTAGCCTTTAGAGTGGTTTTAGACTTTTAGAGATTGGATTTATTAATGCTTTATTTTTTTTTATGCTTCATAATGCTTGTTTGTTGATTTTATTAATTTTAACCGCATTTTTTTTTTACTTTTAAGTTATTTTTAATATATTTTACTAATTTAATTATTTAAAAAATAGGAAATCAAAATGCTTACACCCCGCCCCATGGAGGGTCATGCACTTCGCCTTTGAAATCTTTGGAAGAAATCATATTGGAATAGAAATAGAAACAGACTCGGCAAAAAAATATCGGAATCGCTGCAGCAGATACATAAAGAATAAAGATCAGGGCTAGGACAACCATATTAACCAGCATAGACCTTATACCGACCCGAAACCCTACCCACACTCCCCGCTTAAGAGGATGTGTAGCAAGCATAGATATCTACATGGTGCAGAATTCTTGGCTAAAAGAATGCTAACTGAAAGAAGATGTGTTGCCACCTCAGGAGTCTTTGGAAGCAAACAAAACTTGGTAAAATTATTCAATACATCAGGAAAGTGGGGCTCACATATTATTTGAGGAGAGAGTATACTCCCGGTGTACTGAATAATTAAGTATTTTGGACTATGTTGTTACGCTCGAACAAATTATTGGGCCACTAAAGATTGGGTGGTTATTTGTTACACCTTAGTTGTGAAATAGACAAAATAACTCGAATTCATGTTTCAGTTATTTTGTGCTTGCATCCTTTTAATTATTTTGATTTTCCATATTTTGATGCATCAAGAAGACAAGCGGTTAGGGTGAGATGGATCCGATCCCAACTTGGGTGCGCAGACTCTGGGACATTTGGGACCTTCGTATACTGGTTCTACTCAGCTTCAGTTTACAAGTCATTCTTTGCATATCTGGAGGTCATAGAAAGTCTATATCGTCTCTATGGATTAATAGTGTCCTAGTTTGGTCAGCCTACTTAATGGCAGATTGGGTGGCGACGGTTGCTCTCAGCAAACTCTCGGATGCCGAAGGCAAAAATAAAAGTAGCAACGTATTATGGGCCGTATGGGCACCATTGCTTCTGCTGCACCTTGGCGGCCCAGACACCATAACTGCTTATTCTTTGGAGGATAATCAGTTGTGGATGAGGCACCTTATGGGATTAGTGGTTCAACTTTCCGTGGCAATTTACGTTATTCTGATGTCGTGGAAAAATTCATGGTTCTCGTTTATGTCAATTCCGGCATTAGTAGCGGGAATTATCAAGTACGGGGAGAGAACTTGGGCTCTCAAGTCGGTGTGGGGCGAAAAATACATGTGTAGTATACCCTTCGGTGGTCTTAGTGGTACTAGACATTCAACCGCGGGTCATGACTATGTGTGGGCTTTAGGTGCGGCTCATGTACATCTCAATGACTTAGGACTTATTTGGCGAGAGAGCATCATACATGGAACTAGGGATGGCATTCGGGGCAATCGGGGCGGAATATGGGTTTTCCGTACCCGATCCCCGAACCCGATGTTCCACCCATATCCGCCCCGATCCCCGAACGGGGAGGGGGGAATGAAACCAATTCCGAACCATTCGGTTTTCGGGTAATCCCCGAACCGAATGGGTAACCGAATGAAATAGAAAAGTATGTTTACCCGAACCGACCCGAACCGAAATATTTTCAGTTTTCATTTTTCAAACATTATTGATTTGCTTATAAAAAAAAACTAGCCACAAAAATAGGAATTAAACACCAAAATAAAAACAAACATTACAAAACAACCACAGAAGTAACAAACTGAAACTGGACCTGTTCTTGAAGCTTGAAGCTTCATTACAAGATTACAACTTCTGAAATTGAAACTGAAACCTAAAGTTCAATTACAACTTAAATTTCTAAAACATCCAGAGACCATTCAACTTCAATTACAACTTAAATTTCTGAAACATCGAGAGACCATTCAACTGGTCATGTTCTTGCATCCACATCCAGAGACCATTCACCAAAATAATATCCCTGTTCTTGCATCCATATCCACAGACCATTCACCACAATAATACCCATGTTCTTACATCCACATCTGCGGACCATTCACCACAATAATACAACTTAAAGTTCAGTTGCACATTCACCACAAGGACACCCAACAAAAATAAGTCACATAGTTTTCCAAAAAAACAACCACAATAGCAACAAGTTACAACCACAGAGAAATTGTCCTAGTTCAAGCACCACAGAGATGAAAAAAAAACTTCGTTTTGAGCTTCAAATGTCAACTTCCTTTGTAGAATTCATGCCTGTTTAAATGGACAACAAAAAATTCAATTAATATGAGCAATATACAATGTTAAAACCACAAGAAACGTAAAAAAAATGCCATTTACCTCACGAGTCACGCACGAATCGCCCGATTCCGCATCATCATATATGGTGGCGTACCCTGATGTGCATTCACCTAACAAATATAAAAGAAACAAATTCATAAGTACTAGTTTTATTTTACTAAAGGTAGATACTAAAGGTAGAAAAATACAAGATACTAAGTTGATTACCTTTCATTTCGTTAGCCCACAACCAACTTTGAGCACACATCAAGGCTTCCATCATATCGGGATGAAGTCTACTACGATGTGGACTCACCAACCTACCACTCGTGCTAAATGCAGACTCAGAAGCAACCGTCGATACCGGAATAGCTAACAAATCCCTAGCCATGGCTTGTAAAATTGGATACTTGGGTTGATGTGATTTCCACCAATTCAAGACATCAAATCCCGCGGATTTTGGCAAGGCAGCTTCCGACAAATAATGATCCAATTCCAATTTTGCAGTATCAATTGTCCTACTTCTCTTCGACTCCCTAAGCATATAGACATCATACTTTGATAGTGACTCATCTTCAATGGAACTTAATTGGGAAGAAGAGTCGCCAATACCCTCCATCATTGAACTAGGACATTGATACTCCTTAAGCAATTTATAACAAAGTGCACGAACTTTCTCAACTTCTTCCTTGTAAGTTGTTGGAAACAATAATTTAAAGTAAAACTCCAACACATTGATCTTGTACCTAGGATCCAACACAGCAGAAACCCCAACAACACCATGTACCACAGACCAATACTTGTCAAATTTTTCCACCATTCTTTTAGCCATTTCCCTAATCACCTGATTCTCAGATTGGAGCCAATCTCTCAATTCAAGTCTAATCTCACATATATTTGGAAAGCATTGATTAGTAGTGGGGTATTTAGTTCCAGAAAACAGCTCTGTCACCTTAAAAAAAAATTTCAGCTTCTGACAAACATCCTTAGCAAACCCCCACTCACGTTCACTCGGCAAGGACTGATATTGAGCATCCCGTTTGCTTAAGCGAATGAACACCTCCTTGTAAAGTAGGGCTGTTTGAAGCATCAAGAATGTTGAATTCCACCTAGTCGCACAATCAAGTCCTAATTTCTTAGTACTACCCACATTCAATTGGCGAACTGTTTCTTCAAATTTTTCCTCTCTTTTTTGTGACGCTATCCAATAAGCTACGCTATCTCGGATTTTCTCAATACCCACCTTGATAACATCCAACCCATCTTTAACAATAAGATTAAGAATATGTGCACAACAACGCATATGAAACAAATCCCCACCCAACATGAGCGATGTATTATCAAGTTTGTCCCACAAAAGATCAATCATGGCATCATTGGTAGAGCAATTATCAACCGTTATGCTTGAAATCTTCCTATCAATGTTCCAATCCATCAAACAATTCAACAATTGTTCACATAGAACTTCTTTTGTATGTGGACATGGCACATATATGAACCTAACATGCAACATTGATATTTAATTAAAAATGGAAAAATAAAAATTTACATTGAATAAAGGAATAAAGATAACGATGTTAGTTAGAAATACCTCAAAATGCGACTTTGCAAAGTCCAAGAATTGTCAATAAAGTGTGCTGTGACAGCCATGAAGCCTTTCTTTTGATTACTCGAAGTCCACATATCCGTTGTGATAGCCAATCTACTTGCATTACTCACCACCAAACTCAATGTCTTCCCCTTATGGTGCTCATAAATCTTGAATATTTCACTCTTCATTATGTTTCTACACGGCACCTTAAATAAAGGTTGAAGTGCATTCGAATACCTCTTAAATCCAACATGATCCACAATTGAAAGAGGATACTCATGCATGATTATGGCATGTGCAAGTTCTTTCCGTGCCGTACCATGATCAAAGCTATATGAAGTTAGTAGTGGAGGACGGTCTTTGTTCAGGAGATTGTTTGTTAGAACTTGCTGCCTCATGGTATCCTTCTTTTGGTGTTTCCGAATATAGTGTTGTGATAAATGCGAGGTTCCATTCTTTGTTTCTCCATTTATTTTGGCTCCACAATACTTGCAAATGGCCTTGTAAATCCCCGCAATTTTCACCCTATTATAGTGAGCCCAATAAGGACTCCTTAGCTTTGTATTGTCATCGTCCCCAGTAACTTTGTCCTCAGTAACTTTATCTGATAGTATTTCAACTTCTTCATCTGCATTTTCACTTGTATGGTTGTTGAGAGGGGAATCTGATTGTAAGGGGCTACTAGTTGGTTGTGATGGTCCAGAAGGACTAGAACCATCAATCGGATTTGTTGAATGAGCACTCGAACCGATAGGTGATCCAGACATTTTTAATCCTAAGGAAACACCAGATGATTCAACATATAAAGCTTCCAAAGTACACAGCTAAATGCATTGCAGTCCACAACAAGTGAATATATCAGCAATTTCAATTTTTGGTTGCCTCCTAGCCCAAGGACATGTTTCTTATAGTGCAAAAAACTAATGCTCATGTAATGCAATCAAATAAACAACTAACAGACTAACAAACTAACAGACTGGAGGGGCTAGGCCGCCACCTCAACTCAGCAAACAGAATATGCGAAGGGTTATGCCACCACCTCGGCTAAGCAATGCAATCAAATAAAACTAACTATACTAACTAAAAACAAACTCAATATTTAGCCTGGCTTCGTTACACCTCAGGTTTGGCATAAAACCAGGTTAGAGGTATCCACCAAGCTTAATACGAGCTACTAACACATAAACTACTACTACAAGAAAGAAGCGGGATACTTACAGCGGTCTCGGCTAAGCAATGGATTCTGGAATGTTGGAAGGGCACTTGCTGGATCGAAAATAGCTACCACAAAAGCTATCCCAGTACACTATCCCATATGCACACATCGAACGAAATCCATGAGTAAGTGCGTAAACACAAGAATTGATATTGTTTTCAAGAATAACAATTAGTAAAAGCTTTCATGAACATTACCTACACGAAATAACATTACCTAGCTGTACCATTTAAGCCAAGAAGATGTTGATCATTCATATGTTTTGTATCTAAAAGATTCTAAAACTATTCGTTAAGCCCAAACACCAAATAGGACAAGTCCAACATTCGTTAATCCTAATCTACTTTATCTTTATGGTAATTTCTTTTACAGCGGACTCATATTTAAAAAAATTAGAAATGTTAGGATCATAAAAATTGGTGTTGTAATGGCCCCATAGAGTGAATAAATGTCGGAGAAAAGTATGTTCCTTGATTTAGAGGATGTACTTATAAAAAGTAATAAATTCAAACTTATAAATATATTAGGAATTAGCCCTACAGATTGATACATAGCAATATCTAATTAAAAAAGAGATTTTTTGGCCTAAGTTACTCACATGTGCATGTTATATTGCGCTCAAACTTGGCGAAAGAGTGGCACAAGCGGCTAAGTGATACTATAATTGTGGGCAGTAGAATTAGTCCCCAGAAATTTGTCGAGATATGCATAAGCTAGTCCGAGCATCTTGAATTACGAAAAAAAAAAAAGAAAAGTTCACCCGACTAGCTAATCCAAACAACCCTCCAAAGTTTGTATTTGTTTGAAGTCGTTTCTAGAAGAAATTTAAGCCCTCAAGATTGGGAAATTAGCAATTTAGATAGACAGTGGCTATCACTCCTGCTAACTTGTGCTTGTATGTATTTGACCCCAGAAATCAGACAGCCGACAGGATTCGCGGGCACAAATACTCCTATTTGGCTTCCCTTTTTTTTTTTTTCTTTTTCAGTACACCCAAATTGAAACAACAAAAACTGATGAGAGAGAGGGAGAGAAAGATTACCTTGGAGAAATGGAGGGTCTTGAACCGATGTGGGTTTCTTGAATGAAACAGCCGGCAGGATTCGCGGGTCTTGAACCGAGCATCAGAGACAGCCAACGTGATTCAAGGGAAACCTGTTCGACGGTGAGAGAGAGAGAGTCAGAGAGTGTTCGACGGTGAGAGAGAGAGAGAGAGATCAGACCTGTTGGTCGCCGCCGGCCCGCCTCCCTCACTGAGGTGTGAGCCCGTGAGTCCGTGACTGCGTGAGGTCTGCGACGGTGAGAGAGAGAGAGAGAGAGATCAGATCTGAAAGAAACCTGTTGGTCGCCGCCTCCCTCACTGAGGTGTGAGCTCGTGACTGCGTGGTCCGGTGGTCGCCGCCTCCCTCAGTCTGAGTCTGAGAAGTGAGTGAGAAAGAGTTTTTATTTCTGGAAAACCCTAAAACATGTTTATATATATAGGCAGGGGTAGTTTTGTAATTCACTAGTAATTCGGTTCGGGGTTCGGGGATCGGTTCGGTTCGGTGTTCGGTTCGGTTCGGGTCGGGGTTCGGTTCGGGTATCTGCTGAACCATACCCGAACCGAAACCCGTTCGGGTATCCTCCATGCCAACCATACCCGTACCCACGGGGAATATTTCGGTTATGGTTCGGGGATAATTTCGGTTATCGGTTCGGGTACCCATCGGTTCGGTTCGAATTGCCATCCCTACATGGAACGTACTTTCTCTAGGGCATCTCAATATTCACTCTAATATTTTTTGGGATGCACTGGAGGTTCAAATGGGACTCATGTATGATTTGATATATACAAAGGTCGCCATAATATACAGTAAGGGAGGTTTAATTATGCGTTGTATTAGCTTCGGATGTACTGTGAGTGTGTTACTAGGATTAATCTTTCAGATTGTACTTTTAAAGACCAGGGAAGAAGATGAAGGGAATTGGCATGAGATTGACATTGCAATAACAGGGGTATTAATAGTAGGAGCTCTAGCTTTGGAGATTTATGCAGCTGTTGTAATATTTTCCTCCAATTGGATGATGATTTGGGTAATTAAACAGGGTAGAGAGGAATGGGGGTGAAATGGTTGAGTCAAAGATTTCCATGGCTTTTCAACAAGAAGAAAAACTGGTCTCAAATAATGGGGCAATTTGATCTACTTGGTTATTGTCTCAAATGTGGAAATGGTGAATTTGGTCGAAGTCGAAGCACAAGAATAATCAGGTCGGTGTTAGGGTATAATTATAAGTATGAGGATAAGTGGAATAGATATCTACACAAGACTGAATATTCTGTACATCCTCTGGTGTGCAACGCCATTTTAGAGCTTTGTAATCGTCGTATTGATCCACTAATATCCGACAGCTTAATCCGTGAAGTGGACGAAATTTGGGAGACATTACGTTACCGTTACACTGGGGGTATTTTTTCCAAGGGAATTCGGTGCGTGCACTTGGCAACAGAAATATGCTACCGTTTAGAAATGGAATGGGATGGAGGCAGTGGTGAAGATAATCCCTCTGGATCCAACTCTTCGTTGTGGAAGCAAAACAAGAAAGTGTCCAAAGCTCTTTCAGATTACATGATGTATTTACTTGTAATGCACCCTTCTCTGTTGCCCAATAATGGACCACTGGATGATGGTTTGAGGTTCGACCGCAACAATATCATATTGGAAGAAAGTGACAAAAGCAGGGCAAGCAATCTTATCGGGAATGGTGCAAGCGACGTAAACGCGGCTTGCCGTTATTTGCTGAGCTTTCCATATGATGACTGGAGTGAGATGGCCCTACGTTTGAAGGGAAAGGAGAAGCCAAAGAGATGGGAAATAATCAAACTAATATGGTTGGGGACGCTGCGCGCCACAACTCGCGGTGAAACAGGTCTTGGTCAGAAAAATAGCCACTTTCAGCAATTAAGACAAGGAGGCGAGCGTCTCACTTTGATTTGGTTCATTAATCCAATTGAGATAGAGTACTAAGTGAGACTGACTTAATTTTTTGGGTCATTATTCGTATTTTTTTCGTATTTGTTAGTTTTGCATTAAATTTTTGTAAAGTATTGATTCGTTCGACGAAAGAAATTGAAAAGGTAGTTAAAAATTGTGATCGAAAATAATAATTTTTTGAATAAAGGTAAAAATTCGGTCTTTTTATCTTACTTTCGTCTTTACTCATAGCATAGTCACGTAATTCTTTAAAATGACATTCGCTCTCAATCTTTGCACTTTTGATCCCACTAAGAGGCCGTTTGGCCGCTTGATTCTACATTCTCATTTTGGATTGTGTAGAAAGTAGTGTTTGGTCGCTTAATTTTGAAAATGTATTGTACTATAATGCATTATGAAAACTACCCTTTAGAGGCACAATCTGAGAATCAGTCTTGGAGGAGCTTTTCCATTTTGCATTATGGATTATCAAATTATGACTATGTAAAGAGACTTAAATACCCCTTACCTTTTTCAAAATTACCAGATTATTGTAAATGACTTATTAATATCTATAGCCAAAAAATATTTAAGCCTTTTCGAGTATAACAAAACAAGGCCAGCAAGGAAAAAATTCATAATTTTAGTTCAAAGTTTATTTTTACAAAGTTGATATTTTTATTACTAATTTTGTAATATATTAATTTAGCTATTTATTAATACTTTTTATTCAAAAATAATGTTATTTTTAGCATTAATTTTTCCCAACTAAAAATAAATATTTTTTCCAATTATAATAGTACTCCGTATAATACATGAGGGCAAAACGGTAAAAAACCAACTCAATCTATTTTGAGCATCATCCTCCCAAAAACTATTCTGCTGCAAAATCTATTCTGCACATATCTACCAAACACCCTATCAGATTCATAATCTATTCTGGTCACAATCCATAACCAATAACTCATAATCCAAAATGAAAATTGAAAAAATAATTCGGCTCTCAAACACCCTCTAACCTTGAACTGGCCGTACCTTCATCGTCACATGAGCCCATGTCCTTTTATGGGGCACCGCCACACTTTTATGTGGCCATTCACTGTCATACATTGTAGTGGGGTCCATGCACTTTGTTGTGGGCTCCACCACCGTGTGTAGAAAAGTGACTTGTTGGCACTACCGCCTAGTGTCCCACCGACAAAAAACAATGCTTCACTGAAGGATTCTATACGTGAGTCAGGGGATGTAGTTAACTCATAGTGTTCCTTTCTACAATTCAAAAATTAAAGAGAAAGAAAGGTCTAAAACCCAAATCTACTCATCAATCTTGGGGAAATCAAAAGGTAATTCGCATTTTAAGGGCAAAGTTATTGGTTAGGGCTATTTGCAGCCGTCAATTTGTTAAATACTAGTGTTTTAGCAACGTGCATTGCACGCTCGGTCATAATCGCTGGTCTAATAATGTTGATAATGTTATTACTTTGCAAATATTGTATTGTGTTGTTGGCCAATATTTGCTTGTGAAGTTTTGTTCGTCACAATTAAGGAATGTGTACACAGAATGTACTCTTATGGTATTCTTATCATAGCTAGGTATAGATTGTTATATTATCATAGGTAGAGATAATTTTTTGGGAAGTAAGCAATGTGCTACGCATGCTCGGTCATGTTCGTTGGTTTAATAATTCAATTTATTTAGCATTTATTTTTATTATTTTTGGTTGATTTGGAGTCCTGTATTTGCTCCTTGCTCATTGTTAAATGGCTATCACTACAAATACATTTTCTAGGATAGCCAATTCAAATGCAAACACTTTATTAGATCTGCTATGTTACCAAACCATTCAGCTTTGATTTTTGATGAAAATAAATTAGGATAGCCAATTCAAATGCAAACACTTCATTAGATCTGCTATGTTACCACTACAAATACATTTCCTAGGATTATGTATAGCAAATAATTAAGTTGAATAATCAAACAAATCCCATAGCATAGTAACTAATTTTCTTATCTGAAGTCTGAACTACAGGAAGGACATTTTCGTCCCTATGTAGGAGAACTAAAGTATAAATAGCGAACTAGTTTTTTTTTTTCCAAAAGTACAGAGCAAACATGTTGAACACGTACTCAATCAAGAATCCGCTAGCAATATCCTGTAGGCTTACTTTTTGCAACTGATTGTTTTGAAGAAACCAAAATCATTGGATTTGACAATCTGAGTAAGGGATAACTAAGACCGTCTAGTTACAGAGAGGGGAAACCATGCACCCTTAGAAACATCCCTTCTTTCAGCTTGTTTGCCTCGTTCTCTTGAGTTGGAGCCATAGGAAGTTACCAACTGGTTCACCAACAGCAAAAATATTCTTAGCTCCAAGCTTAGTCTCATGAGGAACTTTTTTGTACACCCGGTATATAACAAATTTGGTATCCCCCCTTCACAACAAATTTGACACGTGGCAAGTTGTAATTTACAAGGACTTCAAGCGTAATTATCCATCCTCCCCCAATTCATATTGGCGCTAAACATTTGGGGGGCGACTATTCGCAATCCTCAAATTTTCTCCCGTAGCCCGTTAAAAATTTTTAAAAATTATATTTCAGTAACTACATGTCGAAAATATGTTCAACATTCGGTACACAACTGCCGAACATACATTTCGGTAAATAGCTGTTGAAAATAAGATTATATTTCGGTAACTACATGTCGGAAATGCACAAAAAACATATATTTCGGTAATTGGATGCTGAAAATGTATCTCAATTTCGGTAACTAACTGTCGAAAATGTATCTCAATTTCGGTAACTAACTGTTGAAACATATGGAAATTTTTAAAGGACTACGGGAGAAAATTGAGGGGTGCGAATAGCAGCGCCCAACATTTGCCTTTTTTCCCCGTTAAAAGCTAAAACCCCCTCCCCCAAATTACTCCTCTGCTATGCCATTGCAATTTCTTCCTTTCTTCATTCTCATCCAATTGTTTTATATTTCCAGATTCACTTCAAAAAGGGATCCTTATTTTACTCACAGGTAACAACACATTTCAAGGGGTTTTTTTTTTGTTTGTTGATACAATACTCATTATTCTATTGAATGTTCCTTGTGATTTTTTTGGGTTTCCATTAATTAATCACACTGCATTTTCCTGGCTACTCAGGTTTAATGGATGCCCCAAATTATGAAAATGAGAGTGAAGAAGCTACTTTAATGGAAACTTTCAATGATTGCAATGGAGAACTCTAAGTGGGAATGGAAGTTTTTTCGGAAGATGAAGCTTACAACCTCTACAATGAGTGTAAGGACCCGTAATTTTGGAAATTATTTAAAGGGTTATTTGATATTAGAAATTGAGGAAAATGTAAAATTCGTGGAGTTATTTGATTTGGTGTTTGAGCGATAGTATTGCAATTAGAAGGGTGTGGAGTGTAATTAGTAGATATTTGGGTATATATAGGAGGGTGAGAGAGTAGAGAATTATTTTTCTCCTCCCTCTCTCACCGGCGTCTCTCTCCCTCTCGGCTCCACTCTCTCTCTCCCTCTCCCTCTCGCTCCCAACCAAAACCCACTCAAACCAACCTCCATTCCACCTTCCTCTCGTGCTTTTGAGCTTGTAGCTTGCCCGGTTCGGCTCGACTCGGAGTATTTTGGACGTATTTCAAAGTTGGAGTTCCGGGGCTTGCGTGGCCCGATCTCCTCGTGTGTTTGCTCTCCGACTTCGAGGTAGGGATTTCTTGCACTTGTTATGTGTTTATGTGTTGGTTTTGCATATGGATCGTGCTGTAAAATGTTAGTTTTTGGTTGGGGTTTCGTTCTTGTAATTCTGCAGAAAATCTGCTCGAACACCCATTTGTATCGATACTGCTCAGATCAGTATCGATACAAGAATCTCTGGAACGTTTTTAAGCCCATCTGTATCGATACTAGAATCGCTAGTATCGATACAAAGTGCCCTAAAATCAGCTTTTGCTGTTTTGCTCCAAACTTCGTTATTTTGACCCCCGTTCACTCCTAATACCTTTTATGCACCATTAAACCATCCTAATACTTGGTTCTTCGTCCTCCAATGACTTGTTGCTCGATTCCATGTCTTAGACACTCATTAATCGATGTCTTAGTGTCGTAGTAAAGGAGGATGTATCGTATGATCGTTTAGGGAAGTCGTAGGTTATGCAAGGTCTTGTGGTAAGTATGATTGGGTAGATAAGTGTTCGTCTAGTGATTTGAAAGGTAATATCGAAAGCCATGTTCTCTTGATCCGTTTGAGGTTTCCTTTTTAATTCCTTCGGTACTCTTCCCATGAGGTTTAGGTGTCGGTGTTAGTGAGGGGTATGTCGTAGGATGGTGACGGGTTCGTACGTTACTTGGGGTATAATTAAAGGGAATGGCGTGTATTACTTTATTAGTTGAAGTAGTGTTATGGTTGACGAATTGGAACGTTTGAAATGTAACCAATGTGGTGGATTGGTAGATTATCTAGGATGTAAGTGAAATCGAGGTTGTGAAGAATTGTTTGGGATGATATTATAACTTGAGTCCTTTTGACTCGTCCTATGAGGTTCAAGCGTAGAAAGCAGATAAGTAGAGTATTGTGGGATTATACGTATAGGCTTAATACGTTATGTAGGATGTGGATTTGTAAACTAATGAAAAGACACGAGCATGTATGTCTGTAGAGTTAAGTAATGACCGATAGATTGAAGATGAAATTGATTATGAGATGATGACGATTATGAAAAGTGTGAGAGGTGACCCGAGGGGTTGTTCTTGAGGGAATAGACTCGGGGTGACCCTACGCTCGAGGGGATAGACCCGAGGTGACCCCAAATGGTTATTGTTATTGAGGGAAAAGACTCGGGGTGACCCTACGCTCGAGGGAATAGACCCGAGGTGACCCAAAGGATTATTATGATTGTGAGGGAATAGACTCGGGGTGACCCTACGCTCGAGGGAAGTAGACCCGAGGTGACCCTAGTGATTATCGATGGGAAATATCCGACTAAAAGAAAGGAAAGGAAAAAGGATCTTTTAATAAGAAATAAGATTTAGTTATGAAATGAGAATGAATGTTGAGATAGATGTGATGCGAAGTATCGACTGATAAACTAAAGATTGGTTAATTGTGTTTGAGATGGGAATGTTAGTGACATTGGTATGGCTTGTGAGGTGATAGGTATTGTACATAGGATTGTCTAGAATCCTTTGGCCGTTGTGAGTTGCCTGTTGATAGTTATATAAACCTTGGGGATATCTGTCATTTCTCATTCACTCTAGATGCATCACTCGGCATATTTTCCTATAACTTGTATATAGATTTCTCTACTGGGCTAGTGTAGCTCAACCTATCATTTTCAGATATCTTGCAGGTCATTGTCAAGGAGTGCTTGGATTGCATGCTGAGGTCGTTGTTTAGAGTTACTTTCAGATGTACTTGCTTATCTTTGTAAACCAAAACTGCATCGTAATGTACTTACAATTGTGAAATTCTGCAATTTTTGGATAGGTTTATGGACCTGGGAACTGAACTATCTTTTGGGTTATTTATTGTAATTCCGGTGAGGACATTGATTATCAAATGGTATTATTGTTTATGTTGAAAATCGAGGGCGTGACAATGAGTATGCCTTGAGAAAGGGTTTTAGCATTCATAGAGGAAACAAGCATCTAGATTTGAATGGAATCTTACGACAACGCGAATACTTGTGCTCAAAAGCTGAGTATCACAAAATTGGGAGTATTAGTGAAGTGAAAGAATTTAATCATTTGGAGACAAGAACGGATTGTAAGGCTAGAATTCGATTTACGATTGATAATGGCATTTGGACAATTTCTCACTTGAATGATGATCATAATCACGAGCTTGCAAGTCCAGAAGAGAGGCGAAATTTAAGATCCGGAAGGAAAGTGCTGAAAGCATATGGGGATGTTATCACCTCAATGGTCGCGGCAGGTATAAAACCAACACAATCATATAATTATCTGTCTAAAGAAATTGGGCCAGATTATGTTGGATTTACTAAGGAGGATTGTTATAATTATTTGCATATGGGGAGGGAAAATCTTATTGAAGCAGGGGATGGACAAAGCGTGATCAATTTTTTCAAGCGTAAGCAAGTTGAAGATCCTATGTTTTTCTACTCATTTCAAGTGGATGAAAAAAACTGAATGGCAAATTTTTTTTGGAGGGATGGAAGATCAAAGTTAGACTATGAATGCTTTGGGGATGTCATTATTTTTGATACAACATACCGAACTAACAAGTATAATTTGGTTTGCGCCCCATTTGTTGGTATCAATCATCATTGGAAAAATAAATTGTTTGGTTGTGCTTTTTTGTCGAATGAGACAACAGAATCTTTCATTTGGTTATTTAAGACTTTTCTAGAAGCTATGGGGAATCGACAACCGAAGAGTATTATTACTGATCAAGATCAAGCAATGGCTAACGCGATAGAGGTAGTGTTCACTGGAGCACGCCACAGATTGTGTATGTGGCACATTTCAAATAATGCTAAGCAACATCTAGCTGGACTATTTACAAATGCAAGTTTCAAAGCTTTATTTGACAAGTGTTTTTATGGGTGCTATGATTCAATTAAATTTGAAAGCGATTGGGCTGATATGGTTGAAATGTTTGGACTAGAGAATCATTCTTGGCTTAAAAGATTGTATGATCTTAGGGAAAAATGGTGTCCTGCTTTTAGTGTATACTTTTTTTCGGCGAGGATGAAATCCTCCCAAAGAAGTGAGAGTACTAATAGTGTTTTTCATCAAATTATGCGGAAGCCTATGTCTCTCCTACAAGTTATTCAATATTATGAGGAAAAGGTTGAAGAAATGCGGCGAGATGAAAGAAGTGATGATTTTCGATGCAAAAATGGTGCGCCACCAAAGGTAAGTAAGCGTGGTATTTTGAATCATGCATCTAAGGTGTATACTCTTGTCATGTTTAGTAAGTTTGAAGAGGAATTGTTGGATAGCTTTGGATTGAATTGTGTTGAAATTAGTTGCAATGGGACAACTTCCATCTATCATGTAACAGAGGATGGCCGTCAAAGGGTGCATATTGTTCAATTTGATCTTTCCAATAATGAAATCTCTTGTAGTTGTAAGTTGTTTGAGATTTTGGGAATATTGTGCAAACATGCTTTAAGAGTGCTTGTTATGAAAAATTACAAAGAGATACCTGAACCCTATATCTTAAAGAGATGGACCAGAAGTGCAAAGTCGGGGATAGAAGGTGATGTTGGAGAATCATTGCACCAAGAAGGAAAATCTACTCACTCATTGCTCCTTAGTGAGTTGAATCACATGGGGCAACATGTTTTTGATAAGGGCTCATTATCTCGTAAATGCACTGAAATTGTTAAGGATAAATTAAGGGAGGCATTGAAGATGGTTGAAGAGGAGATAGAAAACTCAGATAGTGTAGACGATCTTAATTGTGTTGAAGAAGATATCACCGCTTGTGTTGAAGAAATGCCTAGCCCTACTGATGATAGGCATGTGCTTGATCCTTTACGCATTCGAACAAAAGGAAGCACCAATGCTAGAATAAAAAGTTACTGGGAAAAGAAGAAGAGGAAGACACGTAGAGTTTCAGAAAAGCCTCAAATGCCACATCCAAATCACATGGTGACTGGTGAGTTTCCTCTCGTTAGATAAGTTTTTGCTCCTATAAAGATTAATTAAATAAGTGAGTTCAGTGTTTCATTTTTCATTTTTGTGTAAGTTAGTGATTTCTTTGACATGAATTTTATGGTGTTGTTTAGGACAAAAAAGGAAATCAAGGATTGGAGACTCTCAATTATCCTTTCGTCAAGCAAGTAGTTCGACACTCATCAATTCGATGTTACAACAGTTGGAAGTTCCCATGAGTGCAAACAACCATAACCAAGTTAATCCAACTAGTGTACATGACCAGTTCACCATCCCCACTCAGGTATTCGTATAACTTTATTCCATAATTTATTATCTTTGGCACACAGAGTTTCAAAATCTCAACATTTTAATAGGAGTTTATCGATGCTATGTAGGTTTCTTCTTCAAATCCGAAGTTTAATTCTCCCCGTTTCAGCTATATGAGATTGCTAGTTGAGGAAGATGCAATACCGTAGTTGAGTCAAGAATGGAAATGCTACCACCACAGAAATGAAACAAGCAAGATATCTAGGGAATGTTTTTTTTTTTTTTGCAAGAAACGATATAGTGGTTGTAGTTTTTGTTTAATCTTTGTGCTTTCAACGGAAATTTACAACTGTTAAATTTTACTACGGACCTTTTATTTTTTGGAATGGTTTAAATCCTCATAATACTTTACCTTTAAATTACAATTTAAAAAAACCCTTGAAACGTGTTGTTACCTGTTGATGAAATATGTTACCTTTTTTGATGTGGATCTGGAAATGTAAAAAAATTGGATGGGAAGAAAGCAAAGAGGTTAGCAGGGATAGCATAGGAGTAATTTGGGGGAGGGGTGTTTAGATTTTTGGGCAAAGAGGCATTTATTATGCGGGAAAAAAAACAGATGTTTTACGCCAATATGAATTGGGGGAGGAGGGATATTAGGCTCCGTTTGTTTCGATGTAAAATGTTTTACAATGTAAAATATTTTCCATGTAAAATATTTTTTCAGAAAATAAACTTCAAACTTTTATTTTCCGGTGTTTGGTTGGTACTTGAAAATATTTTCAGAAATCAACAAAATAGTGTAGAGAGAGAGATGAGGAGCTTAAACGGTGGAGAGATATGAGATTATTGGAATTGAACACGAGTCAGGACTGACAATCGAGGAAACTGAGCAGTGAGAATTGTAGTAGAAGGCAGCAGATTCATTTCGGAAAATAACTTACAGAAGATTTAAAGGTAAGTTATTTTCATCCAATTGATGGAAAATGTTTTACATGTAAAATGTTTTCCTTATTTTTTCAACAACCAAACACCGGAAAATAGGTAAAATATTTTACCGGAAAATATTTTACGTCCAAACAAACGGAGCCCAAGTCCTTGTAAATTACAACTTGCCACATGTCAAATTTGTTGTGAAGGGGGATACCAAATTTGTTACTCCGGGTGTACAAAAAGTTCCTCCAAACGGTCTTCCTCAAACAACCCCATTTTTGCCTTTTTCTCTTCTTTCACACTTTTACGATTGGTTTATTTTTGAGGCCATCCATCTCTACCTCACGTGTTTCATAAACATTCCGAAATGAAAGACAGAAATCGGTGGAAACAAAGATGATATGCTCGATTCCGAGATCACCGACGGCAAACTGAGACATTGTCGACCACCGAAGAGGTCTTTCATGGTCGTCGTCGTCGGCACCGGAATGGGTCTTGATGACATCTGGTCATCTACTGGCAAGGAGCTTGGATCCGATTCCGGAATGATGGTGAAGGTTAAATGGGCCTGACCGACCGATGATGCAAGCAGAGGAAAGAAAAGTAGAGAACTGGAACATATTGAGGGCAAACTTGTCAAGACAACCAAACAGTCGTGGCACTAGCATAATAAGTCATGGCATTAGGGCCACCCATTATATCCACCGCTAATGTAAAATTCCATTTTTTTACCGTCGTCTATTATGGGTCCCACCGAGTGTCTATTATTGTGATCTGAACTATTCATACTTTAAAATCCGTAATATAGTATTGTCATGCAAAAAATCAACTTGATTAAAAGTCGATAGATATGTCAAAATTTGAATTTTGGTTTATAAAATGTACGATTTAATTTCTGTCAATAATAATAAAGATAAACTATCCAATTTACAAAGCAAAATTTAATTTTTGATACTCCTATCGAAGTCCGATCAAGTTTATTTTTTGAATGAACACACTACTATGTGGGGTCTACAAGATGAACGGTTCAGATCAATAATAAATACACGGTAGAACGAAAAAGGTGATAGTGGAAAAGTGGGGTTTTCCACCGCCGATGAAAAGAATTTAATCTCTTTTCGGAATGGGAATATAAGTAGTCATGACATTATGAAGGGGAAAACTTATCTACGGAGGGTTCCGTAAATAAGTTTTACGGAGGTGAACTGGACCATCCAAAAGTGTTTTGGACTGTCTGAATTTTAAACAAACTCTTCCGGTAGATAGACGGATAAGATCGTGCGGCTCCGTAAATAATCTATTTACAGCTGCTCCGGATGAGATCGTGCATATTTTAATTTCTTCTTATTTTTATAGGATCGTACAGGAAGAAAAACGCTCGAGCCATTTGGCCCCACTTTTCTCGAGTCCACATATTTCCATGCTTCGTCCCCCATCTCTACAATACATAAACCCTAAAATGATGAAATTAAAAACCAACGAAGCTGTCTAAGCAAGTATGCGACCGCCCTCTCTCCACTCCAGTTTCTTCTCCTCTCTCAAACAGGTAATCTAATTCCCACCCTCTCTCTCTCTCTATCAATCTTTACATATACGATATCACACATACATATATTCACATTAGACAGAAAACTTTTAGTGAGGGATCCCACACGCTACTATTTGTGTGCGGAGCTCTATCCGCTGGCCAAGATTAGTAGTCCGCACGCAAGAACCTGCGGGATCCGTCGCTAGAAGCGGACTATATAGAAGTACATGTATATATAATTATATATGTATACATGTTTACAGGTTTGATTCTTTCTAAACATGACAGGTAGAGAAGAGACTGAAACTAGAGAACCCATCACAGCCCTCCGCTCAGTCTCCACCGCCGCCGCAAGAAACTTGCAATACTCAAATTGAATCTCTGAGCTCCCCTATATACCTCAACTTTGACCAACCTAACAGCGGCAGCAGCAATATTAACCACCTCTCATCCCTCCAATCCAGTGAGCCTCCAAGAGAATTCCTCTCATGTTCCTTAGATTTTCCACAAACCCATGAGAACCCACCTCCACCAGACACTGTACAAGACCCACAAACAATCAACAGAACCGCAGCTGACGAGATTGAATTGTTAATACAGCTTTTGGGTTTGTCAGACTGTGAAGAGGGAAACAGGTTTGGCTTGGGGTCGAAGAACGGTGGCGGGGTTGGCGGAAGTTGTGGTCATGAGTGTGGATTCTATTCCAAGATTGTTGGAGTTAAGGGGCCCAAATGTGGGAAAGAAGTGGAGAGGCTGGAGGGATGGATTAAGCACTTTAAGAATGATGGTGGAGATGGACGGAGGGAGCCTCTGAGATTGGCTCATTTGCTTTTGGCCAAAGCAGCTTCTCTTTCTCTTTCTGAGGGCAGTGATGGTTTTGGTGAAATAGAGTTCCCCGCAACTGTGGAGGAGTTCTTGAATCATGATCCCCCGAAAGACAAGGCCTGTTCTGGAGAATAGGTTCAACAGAGCACCTAGCTAATTCCAACGTTGGAAAAATCGCCAGGCCGGGACTAGGCGCCAACTAGTCGGCTGCCTAATCTAGGCGTTGGACCACCACCTAACGCCTAGGCGGGGACTAGTCAGCCCAGGTGGCCGACTTTTTTAGAACACTGGCTAATTCCTTATGAGATTGTTAAAGAATTAGCAAGAAACTATGTTGAAAGTCTCTTCTTTGTCTAGTATTGGTGATTGTGTTGTATTCACAATGTTAAGGACCGATTATGTAAGTTGTGACTTCTGCATTTTTAGTTTGCTGATGAATGTTAACTTTCTTTCCCATCCGCTGCAAATAGGGTGCAATTCTAACTCTAGAGTCTCGACTGGAAACCTTCCGTCAGGGTATTTTTTCCGCCCAAGAATATACTCAAAATGTAATGCCACTTTTATTGGAACCAAAACGTACGACAGTTACAGGATATCTTGACACACTAGAGTTCACTTTAGCACAAAAATTACCTTACAGGAAAACTGGTGCACCTTATTAGCATTTGCTTGTGCCTTCTTTATTTTGGAAGTAGGCACCAAGAGTGGTGCAACCTCTGCTTGCAAATAACAAGACCGAAAAAAGAAAAACATTATATAAGCTGGACAAAAGTTGAATACCATGAAGCTAAGGACTGGATACTTCTAACTTTGCTTTCTGATTGTCAATTCTCAGCTTCAAAAATCCTGCATGGTGTTAACATCATGCGCTTGTTACCATCATCATCATGCGCTTGCTTAACTTCAGAAGGGAAGTCTCTACTTCAACCATGTGCGGCCGGTCCTCAGGAGACGAGCAGGTGCAAGACAAGGCCAGCTTGAGGAGCTCTGTGACTATTTCCTGCTCTTTTGAGGAGTGTGAAGATTTTTGCAGGTCCACAATTTGAAGTACCCCTTTGCTGCCATTTTCTAGTGCTCTCTCCACGAGTTGAGGCAAAGTGACAGGTAACCCATCCTCTTCTGTGAGTCCTGTTGGCCTTCTCTTTGTTAAGAACTCCATAACGATTATACCGAAGCTGAACACATCTACTTTGGTCGTTACCTTCCTCATGTACGCAAACTCTGATGAAACGGGATAAACGTTTCAGAAGATAAATAATCTACTGTTAGGTAGCATTGACATAGTAAAAACTCGATACGAATAGTGGAGTGTAAATTTGATGAAGAAACAAAGTTTCACATTCACATTTTTTCACTCTTACATCAAAATTTCTGTTTAATTGAAATTAATTAGCTAGTTAATTGTTTGTTTGAATACTGATTAAGGCTTCCGAAAGAGAGAGATTATCACATTGTTTCATAAGTGGTAATGTTTCACAAATTTCCATGCCCTCTGTAAAGCTAACGGGCTAGGAAGTCTGAAGGAATCGGTGTGGAAAATTCGCATAAACAGCAAAATATACAAGTGAAGAGAATTTTCATTTCAATACACCAAGACAATTCGTGCGAAATGGTACATAGTTCTCTATGCACCAACATTTAGAGTTATTACAATGGTATGGATGGGGGGGGGGGGGGGGAAAGCAAACTTAAGCAGGCACCTCAGAATTTGTGGAAGCATGAACTGAATTACCAAGAAAATTCTATACCAAGGTATATCTCTCGTGTCCAGTGACATTAAGCAACATATTTCTTCTCTCCTCTACATACCTTCAATTTCACTCATTCGATTCAGTAAAATGCTACTTTGGTGAATTCTAAAAAACGTATAAAAGGTTTCAAACTCAAAGAAATAGAAATAGTCTCAGGTGTGAAATCAAAGAAATAGTCTCAGGTGTTGGTTTCACTTAGTGTTATTGAACAAATAATCAGGAAAAAATAGTCCAAGAAAAGTTATTAGATTCTACATGCAGTCCTTTAATTTGTACAGGTTCAAAGCTTGTGCAATTATACACATCTATAACTGCATTGCATTCAAAACTCAGAGACTCACTCATTATCAAAGCTTCAAAAACTTGCGCGTTATCTACAGAAGAATATAACCTGAAAGCCCCTTCAAGCTACGATTTGCCTAATGCGAAAATTTTATCTCAAAGTAGGAGTATTGGGACTATTTCATTTGTTTGCAAGATCGTGGTAAGCATGCAAACAGTTGGCATTAATCTCAATATGTCAACAAATTCAATAAACTTCGTAATGCAGAGAAAGAAGTTTAAATTTACCTGGTGCCATGTATCCAATGGTACCCTGAAATGCAGATGATGAGGAAATGCTGCTGGTCCCCTCCTCCAGATGAACACCAAGAATTCGAGCCGTTCCAAAATCGCTCACATGTGCCTCAAACTTCCCATCCAAAAGTACATTAGACGGTTTCAAATCACAATGAATAATTGGGACATCGTAGCCCGAATGCAAATAAACCAGACCACTTGCAATAGAGACTAGAATGTTGATTCTCTCAGACAACGCCGCCAATCCTGGATGATCGGCACAAGTGTCATGAATAATGCTCTCTAAGTTCCCATTTTCCATGTACTCCAAAACTAAAGCCTTTAGCTTCCTGCTTTCCCAAGCATAACCAATTACCTTCACTAGGTTCTTGTGTCTCAGTTGACTGAGGGTCTTGATTTCTCTGTAGAAGCACTTATCAGTCTCTTCTGGAAACTGATGCAAGTTCATTTTCTTAACTGCTATTTTCTGCTCATTTCCCAATATGCCCTTGTACACAGTGCTCAAACTGCTGATTCCAATGATGTTATCCTCACTGAAGAAGTCAGTGGCTTGTTCCAAATCCATTTCACCAAACCTCTCAAGGGTCAATGCTAAAGCATATTCATGTTCTGGATTCTCAACCCCTTTTGGGCTTTTCTTTTTGGCGTATCGTTTAAAGACAGAAATTGCTAGCACCAGAATTAAGAACAGGGAAACAGATCCTAGTGCTGCCAGAATTATAACTGTCTTCTTGGATAAACGACGTGTACTTGTGCTGCATGGGGTGAGAAATCTGTTTCCACAGAGAAATGGGTTTCCTTCCAAACTAGACGCACTTATGCTCTTAAAAACACCAGTCTCTGGAACATGACCTTCAAGTTGATTGAATGAAAGGTTGAGATGTTTGAAGGAGGATATATTTGCATAGCTCTCAGGGATCCTGCCTTGGAGCTTGTTTTGAGAAAGGTCAAGGGAGTTAAGGTGCTTCAAATCCGCCAAATTTTCAGGGAGCCCACCATCCAAAAGATTCCTTGAAAGGTTTAAGCTTGTTAGCAAATAAACCTGTTCAAAAATTTTACTGGGTAGTGGTCCGGTAAGTTTATTTCCAGACAGATTAATTGAGAACAAATTTCTGCAGCCTTTGAGCATTTCTGGAATCTCTCCTGACAGATTATTGTTCGAGATGTCGATGGCTTGTACCATCTCCAACATGCCAAGCTCATCTGGAACTAACCCGGAAAATAAATTGTACGAGAAGTTCAGATATATCTGCATGTTTTTCATGCCAGCAATAACTGACCCAGGAATAGGTCCAGTGAGATGATTGTGGGAGAGGTCCAAGGTCATCAGTTGGTTAAGTCGTGCCATACCACTTGGAATAGAGCCATTAAGCATGTTCCCACTGAGGTCCATGTATGAAAGAAACTCAAGTTTGGCAATAGCACTTGGAATGGGACCCGTGAACCTATTATTCTGCAACAAAAGCTTATTGAGCCTTTTGAGCTCAAAAATCTTTTCCGGGATTACCCCTTCGAGTGCATTGTTGTGGAGAAAAAGACCTTGGAGGAAGGAGAGTTTTGAGAGTTCTGGAGGAACTAGGCCTGAAAAGTTATTCACATGAAGCCACAAGGAGACCAACCGACTAAGGTTGCCGATTTCTTTTGGAATTGGTCCAACAAATGAATTCATATGGAGTTGCAAGATATGGAGATTCACGAGGTTACCAATATCGGGATTTACGTATCCACTGAAATCGTTCTCGGCCAGATTTAGGATTTGAAGGTTTGAGCAATTGAAGAGGTCATCTGGAATTTCACCAGACATCTTATTTGGACCAAGGGATAGAAAAGTAAGATTTTGCAACTGATCCAAGCCCCGAGGAATTTTCCCACTCAGTTTGTTATTAGCTAAACCAACAACAAGAAGGCGCGTACAATTGGTGATACTAGATGGAATAGATCCCTCAAGAAGGTTATCATTCAGGGTAAGGTTCTTCAAATTGTACAACAATCCAATATTCAACGGAAGTGACCCTGTGAGGAAATTGAAGCTTATAGACAAATATGTCAAATTGGACAAGTTTGTTATGGATGAAGGAATCTCCCCTGTAAACTTGTTTGAATGGAGGGTCAATACTTGTAATGACCTCAAATACCCGATTTCAATAGGTATTGAACCGATAAACTCATTTTCTGAAAGACCCAAATGGGTTAATGATTTAGCCCGGAACAACGAGATTGGGATTGTTGAATTAAACTTGTTGTTGTACAACCGCAAGATTTCTAAGCTAGACAAACTTCCAAGCTCAGGAGGAATACTTCCAGTGAAACGATTATTGTACATGTTTATAGTGTGAAGTTTAATACAATGACCAAGTTCAGATGGGAGTTTCCCAGCAAGAAAATTCTCCTGCAACTGAATGAGTTCTAAATTCCACAGATTCCCCATCTCTGCAGGAAGTGAACCTGACAATTGATTTTGACTTAGGTCCAAAGTTTGGAGTGCTTCCAACCTACCAATTGAAGAAGGAAGAGAACCTACCAAACTGTTACCATAAGCTACAAAAAACTCAAGATTGACTAAACTACCAATGTTTGAGGGGATTGAACCAGTGAGATTGTTGAAGGAGAGGCCGAGTTGTTGCAAGGCCGTGCAATTGCATATACTTTCGGGTATATGTCCATTGAAGAAATTGTTTCCAAAATCCGCCTCCTGCAGATTTCCAAGGTTTCCTAGTTCCGGTGGAATTGGACCGGAAAGCGAGTTATAGTAAAGAGCTAACCCCAAAAGGTTTGAGCAAAGCCCCAGCTGGGGTGGAATGTGCCCAGCAAATGAATTCAAAGATAAATCAAGAATCTGGAGGGTGGAAATATTTCCAAGAAATGGAGAGATTTCACCTTTGAGCTGCTTGTCGACGAGGGAAATGGAAATGACATGGTTTGAGGCAGGGTCACATGAAATTCCAGACCAGTTGCAGTGATGCCTTGCATCAGTCCAATCCACCAGGGCACCAAATGGGTCATTGGTGATTGAGTTCTTGAATGCTTTCAACGCCTCATTATGAACTTCCAAGCTCTGGTCTGCCAACAGAACCCCAATCGAGACAGAACAAACTATGGCTGCAGCAATAAAACAGGCAACTGAAGTGCGAAAAACCATTGCTTAGAAAAGAGAAACTAGGCAAGTGATACTAAGTTGAGACTAGATGAAACCATTTATAAGCACAACCAAGTCGCTGACGCATGGAAACATAACTTTGGGCCCCGGAGTTAGTCGAGGTCCGCGCAAGTTGGTCCAGACATCCGGTTATAAAAAAAAATGACACATGGAAACAACTGACAAAAGGGTCCAATACCTATCAAAACTATGACAAATGATGTGGTTCTTTGAACCTTAACCATTAGTCAAATACATCAACTCTTGGCTATGAGCTGAAAAGCCAGTCAAGGAGCAAGCAAGTGCAATCATTCTACGAGATATATAGGAGTGTGACATGCAAAACATGGCCTACCAACCTACCTTATCATCAACAGACCTCAAGTCAATCTCTAGTACATCCTCTCATTGTCCATTTACCAAAACTTCCACCACAAGAAGTCAGTGTACAGAAAAAATGAGTGAGGGCAAACGCGCTTTCAATAATGGACTTTCTACACATGAGCAATGCCACCGATAGAGCTTTAAAACACAATTGCGTTCAGAACCGTTCAATACATAAGAGTAGTTTGCATGCATCAAACGGCTCCGAATACAACTTCACATAGAATGCAACTGCGTGACTTACGATTTCTTAGTTGTACATACCCAAACGTACGGAAAACCTAAGATTATTACAGTGAGGTCAACTTATAAAGAGGGGAAGTGTCAAATGGAGTATTATATGAACATGATGACTTTGGATTTCTTTACAATCTTTTTTGGTGGGGTAATGTAATCCTTTACAATGTAAACCAGTCAAAATGAAATGTATGTATTAATAAATAAAAAACTCATTCTAAAGGCACGTTCACTTTTAAAAATATAAAGAGTTGGGTAATGGTATTTTCACCACTAACTTTGTTGGTTGGAATGCTTACAATATGTATGGCATAAAAAATAAAAAATAAAAACAAAAGTTTCCCCATGATAGTAAATCGCGTGATTAACACCACTTCTAAGTAAAAAAATAATAATGAGGGGAAAATGCAAACCGAATGAACTACCAATCTCATGATTTAGTTATCGTTCTCTGCTTGAAAATGGAGTATGATTTGTAACCGTAAAGTAACCAATTGTCCCAAAAGATTAAGCTATTAAAAATGAGTCCAACAATATATATCAAGTTATTTAACGTCCTTCTTCATGTGCAACATCGTTTTGCACACGCAGGCAGAGCCGGCTTATAGCCAAGGCGTGGGAAGCCTGTGCTTCCGGCCCCCGAAAATAATTAAAAACGAGGGCCCCAAATTTTTAGGATTCCTATATAATATATGTATGTATATATAGTCCAAAAAAAATTCCACTAGCCTCCTTTATACAAAATAGGCCCAATTGAAATTTAAGAGCCACAAAATAAGCCCAAATTGTGAAATTATTCATTAGAAATACTAACGCGTTAAAAAAGAAAATAACATAAGGGTCGGTAGAACTAGGAAGATATAGCCAATCAAAAAAGATCATCAAAAAAGAAAAAGAAGAAGATATAGCCAATCATAAGGATGGCTATGTTGTCTATCAAGAAGGAGTTGGTGAAACAGCTTGACTATAGAGACTTAATCAGTACGTTTGCAGTAGCAAAAAGTGCGAGAAGAATAATTTTCAAATGATGGATTTTGAGGTATTGTAATAGTTGCATTTTTTTGGAGATAATTATATGCTTCTATTTTGTAATGGTAAATCTTTTGTATTAGTTTTTTTTTATGACTCTTTATTGACCACTTTTGTATGAAAAACATAAGGTGGCCTCATTCAAGAAGTTCGCTTCCGGCCTCCAAAATTTATGAGCCGGCCCTGTATGCAGGCGCAAATATTAACCAATTGATAGAAATAGAATACGAAGCGGTCAAGCGGAGAAGCAGAATGCAAGCAAGCTACAAATGCAAACGAGAAAGGGTGAAAATCTATTGTGCCGAAAATATTGAATTATCTATGCCCTTGGGTTTCTTGAAAAAATATATTGTGGACCAAATAGAAATGGGTCAAGTGAAAAAAAGGGAGAAAGGGTGAAATCTAGAAGTTTGTAAAAGTGAAAAATATATAGTACTCCTACATATTCATGGTGCAAACGCGGTTTGAAGAGTACAGCAGTATTCTAGAAATATATTTTCGTTTGACCAAAAAAAGAAGAGTACAGCAGTATGGTCACAAATTGCAAGTTGGCTAATCTAAATGGCAGAGGGATGGGCTATTACCTTTTGGGTAGTGGAGGCAAGTTGCCCAAAATGATCACGAGCCGATAATTTTGACTCTAGTTGTGCTTGGCGCCAAAAATGCATGGAGAGAGAGAGAGAGGCAAGTTGCCCAAAATGATCACGAGCCGAGAATTTTGACTCTAGTTGTGCTTAATTGGCGCCAAAAATGCATGGGGAGAGAGAGAGAGAGGGAGGAAGCTGTTGGATTGCTATGCCATTGGATGATGAAGTAGACCTGTCATTGTGAGGCATGTCGGTTGGGTCACCATGTAGGCCTTCACTAGACGTAGGCTCTACCACAAAGCAAACAGGTCTCACACCAATGTGTGGTGAGAAAGACCTTTAGGATACAGATAATCACTCGTGTTTTGACGCAAATAATTTTTTTTACGTGTGGTGGGAAAGGCTTAGTGCTCTATGAGCATAGAATAATCACTCGACAGGAAAGTCTAATACTACAATAAAATCGGTGGTTTTGTGAGGTCCTCGATACGAGCGTCCATATAGTATGTCAAGTTGGTTTGATATCGGGAATTTAATCATTGAAATAAATTTAGCTAACAATTTATTCTCAAAGCACTTTCTATGTTTTTCAAAACAAGCTTGAACAATATGATCAGATACTAAGGCTAGAATTTCATTCGGAAATTAAACTAGGGGGCTATAGTTATTTATCGATATGTACACAAATGGGACTCGTTCATCTTCAAATCACAAGCCTTGTTTGGGGGATAAGATCTTTGGATGATCATTAGTAGTAATATGTAGTAGAGGAGAAAGAATGTTGAAAATGGCCTTTTGTTCACAGAGTATTCGGCAATTTTGAACCAAAATTAAAGTACGACCTAAACACTTTTTGAGGTGGGTCAATTTGGTTTCTATGCTCCTGGGTAAAGGATTTAAACCATGGCAAAAATGAAAAAATTAGTATTAAGAGATGAATCAGAAATCGATAATTGAAGTGAACATAGTCGAGAAGGTGAATGGTCACCTCCATACGGCTCGACGATGTATAGTCTTTTTAGAAAGGAGGGAGGACCCAGTTCATGGTGGGTCTAGCGTGCGTCCACGTAGGGGACCATGGTTCGGATTGGTTTAATTTTATAGTAAATTAAGAACTAAATCAATATTTACGGATTGTGAATTTGGAAAACCAAATCAATCCATAGAATACATAGAACCAAAGTTACCAAACCATAAAAACACGGTTCGGCTCCGATTTTGAACCATGGTCTACACGGTTCGGCTCCGGTTTTGAACTATGGTCTGGGCTTGGCCTCACTAACCATATCTCTTTTTGGGAAAATGACGGTCAATAACGTGTTTTATAACTAATACACACAAATGACATTTTCAGCATTGTTTTTAACATGTTTTTGGCAGATATTAATTATCAAAACTAGGGCTGTTAGCCAAGATCGGAAAATCGATCGAAACTGGAAAAACCGGACCGGACCGAATTTTTTAAACCGGTTGAATAATTTCGACCCGGTTCCAGTTTAAATTTTTTTTATAAACCGGAAAAATAATTTCGATCCGGTTTATGTGTTTTAAAAATCGGTCGAAACCGGACCGGTTATATATATGTATATTGGTCTAATAAATATATTTATTATATAAAATCAATCATATATATATATATATATATAAAAACTGTTTTTATGGACTTAATTATATTTTTATTTTTATGTATTGGGTTCAAAATTGATCCTTTTTTGTTGGGCCCAAAAAAAAAAGATTGAATTATGGGTTTTTTGTTGATATTTTGTGGGTTAAATTGTGAATTTTTTGATGTGTTGGGCTCAAAATATAGCCCATGAATGAAAACTGGACAGAAACCGGTTGAGCCAGTCGAAACCGGACCGGATTATCTCAACCGGTTCCGGTTTCTACAAATCTCAAACCGGATAACCGGTCTCGACCGAAAAATATGCCAAAATCGGTCGAAACTGGACCGGTATCACCCCTAATCAAAACACGTCATGAGCCGTCATTTTTTATAATTAATGACGGCCCAGAACATGTTTTGATAATTAATACCCGCCAAGAATATACTGAGAATGTCCTTAAAAGGATATTAATTATCAAAACACGTCCTGACTTGTCATTTTCCCATCTTTTTACTCCCATAACATTGGGCTTGCTGGGACTTGGGCTTGGTTTTGGACTTAGGCTTTCAGCCCGTTGCAGTACCTTGCAAGTTGCAACTAGATAGTCCAGAACCAGAACGTCTTCTGGATTCCCAACGACTGAATAGAGAGAGAGAGAGAGAGAGAGATGGGTGGGATAAATCTGCAAGAATTCATCACCATAGCAAAAGAAGGACTCGACAGATCTTTCTTGGTAGCAAAGTTCTTGTGTTTCCTCCACGTCACCAACACCTACCTCTGCGCTCCTGTTAGGGTAAGAAGAAAACCCTCCTCACTCCAAATACTTCACCCATTATTACCACATGAAAATAACACAAACAAACAAATAAAATAAAATTTAATTAGGTGTGTGATTGGGTGTTGCAGACACAGGGTCCTAGCATGCTCCCGACCTTCAGTCTGATGGGTGATTTGGTCTTGACCAAATCGGTCTCGACCCGGTTTGGCCAAGTGGGTACCGGCGATATCGTCCTTGTCCGGTCACCTGAGAATCCTAGGAAGGTTGTGATAAAGCGTGTCAAAGGCATGGAGGGTGATAGTGTCACCTACGTTGTGGACCCCAAAAACAGTGATGCACGCCAGACTGTTGTTGTATGTGATACTTTGAGTTTACTGTGCATCTTGATATCGGTTGTTGATTTCGGCTAGGTTATTTTTCATATTGGTTGATGGGTTTAAGGTTTTTTTTTGTTTGCTTCTTTGCTCGGTTCAGTTTGGGTATTGTGTGTGTTGGTTTATGTAACTTTCCTTCTATTGACAAGTAGGAGGGGATTATTTATATACTACCTTATTCCATCCTGAAAGTTTGTTCGGTATGCAAAACTAGAACTTAAAAATATTGCATTTTGTAGGGAAATTTTGTAACTTTTTGCCGCTAGTTACTATATCAATGATGGGTCAATGATTCATTTGATTGATCAAAAAAAGCTTGAATTTTTCTTGATAAATATGTATTTTTTGTAAAGTTCTTGTTTTGCGAACTAGACAATCTTGTTTGGAAGGAAAGAGTATCTCTTTTGCGAATATCCCCGTAGTGATTTGATAGCTACATATGGGCCCCACACACTTGCATGCCCCCGGCATCAACCCATCAAATGAGACTATGAGAGACTAGAAGAATCCCTTTTGTGTTCCACAGTCCACACTTCATGTACTAAGGGTGATGCCAGCTTGTGCGTTCTTGCACGTACAAAATAGGTTTATATAGACCACCTTTCCTCTTTCATGTGTTTGCAGGGAGGACCTGTGTTGCATAACTTCTATATCTTGAAATAACAATTAACAAGACAAAACTTAAGTGGTCAAAGACTCAAAAGAGAGTAATGCTCCTTGCTAGCCGCCACAGGACAAACCTCCATGTGGTTGTAGATATCAGTCAAAAGAGGGTAATGCTCCTTGCTAGCCACCACGGGGCATAAAGTTATATAACACCCCCTTTAGTACATACAAGAACACAAGATAAGTGGTCAAAGGAGATTAATAGTCCCAATCAGCTACCACATGGTTCTATGCCTCAGATAGACAGGTACTTTTGCAGTTTGCTCAATGGGTTTTCGCTTCTCTGTTCAATTTAAAGTTGATTTTGTTGTCAAGGTCTAGCTTCTCTCTGTAATCCATGTCTATTTGGTTGATGGAGGGTTATATCGTCACCTACAGTACAATGTGGACCCCCATAAAAGTGATAGATGCGATTCTGTCGTCTTAGATAATTGAGTTTATCGTGCATCTTGGTTTGGATGTTTAGTTACTGGTATTTAGGGCGTTTTTCTTGCTTCGTGGCTTGGTTTATTTCTGATTATTTGGTTAATGGGTTTATGGTTGTTTGCTTCTTGTTCAGTTTAGTTTGGATTTTGGGTTAATGGGTTTGTGGGTTGTTGTTTCTGTTGTTCAGAGTTTCTGGTTGTATGAATTTGATTAGTGCATTTAGGTTCTTTGCATTCTGCCTAGATTTATCTTTATTTTTTGCTTAATGGGGTTGAGGGTTTTTGCTTCTGATTCTATTTAGTTTGATATTGGGCTAATGGGTTCACGAGTTTTGGTTTTATTGTTCAAAATAGTTTTGGATTTTGTGCACATGTTTGAATAGTTTTCTGTCTCCTCTCTAAGTGTGTAAGTTCTTTCTATATGATTGGCAATCTTCTGTTTAGTGTGTAGTTTTGTTTCTTCTCTATTATCCTTCCACCCAAGAACTTTCTCTCTTTGCAGGTACCAAAAGGGCATGTTTGGATTGAGGGAGATAACATATACAATTCTTACGATTCAAGAAATTTTGGGGCTGTTCCTTATGGCTTGATTCAAAGCAAAGTGTTTTGGAGAGTACGTTGTTCCTCTTTAACTTCATCTCCTCTGAAGCTCAAGGATCTTTTTGAGCTTCATGTCATAATTCAATCTTTGTGCATGGTTAGCGAATTGAAAGTAAGAACATCTCGCAAATTCCATCGGTCAACTCGTCAGAAGAAAAATAGATAATTCCAGCCCGAGTCTTGAAACAAAAGTAATAGTGTAATTACTTAATTTTGGAGAATACATTTTATAACGAGATTGTGGAAGATCATTTATTGTTTTGTGGAGAAAGTGACGTTTTACCTTCTCAGAAATTTCTGCACTAATTCTTCATTGTAAGAGGAGCTGGCATCATTTTCTGCAGAAGCTTTCACACATAGATTCATCCGCTCTTTGGATCGGGGCTTGACTTCTCTTTTGCGTTTAAGGACCTGAGAGGATAAATTTGAAAGTGAAACTTGGAATTGGGACAACTTTAATAAGATGGAATTTGTAGGTGTAGCAAAAGACAATGTATGTATCAGAATGAACATAATCTAACATGAAACTAAAACCTATTCAAAATTAGACTGCTGGCATATTGATTTCTTTAGTATCCTTGTCTGTTGCTATTGTATTTTTGTCATCTTTACATCTCGTGTATCACATTCTTCTGTCACTTTTTGAGTCTTCGGCATCTTTTTCTCGTAATCATCAATATATTTTTGGATTTCTTAATCATAAAGTTGAAAACTTTCTCGATCTTTCTACTGCACTCAAAGTCATAAGGTGTTTGGTGTTAATTTCTAAGATCTAAATCAGTTGTTTATAGCACCTTGTACCGATCAGCGAGGCGAATCAATGATGAAAGCAAACCTTATTTTCATGTTTTGCAAACCAAAATTTGCAATTATTAAGTTGATATGATTATCCCTACAGAAGTCCTTTATCAAGGATTTAAAGTAACTGTAATCGGTCAACTTGAATATATTCCTTGACTATGTCTTTATGTTTTCCTGCTCCTTTTATTTGGAATGCTTTCTTGTTGCCTTCTTGAAATGGATTTTTTTTCTTGTTTTCTTGCTCCTTTTGTTTTGAACATTTTCTGGTTGCCTTTTTTGAAATGAATTTTTTTTCTTCATTTTGTTCAATAGTATTTAAGTAGGTTATTTGGACTGAAGCGATGCTAGTATAGTGCTGTAACCAATTTTTTTATTCCTATAACTCATCAAGCAGAATTCAAGTGTAGGGAAAAAACTACCAATAGAAGTATGGGACCACGACAATACATTGGTTTCTCTCGATGAGGAATATGAAGTGTAGAGATTGAAGAATTAAGTTGGTAACTTTGTTATTCTAATTTCTCTTGATAGGATAATATAAAGAGGAGTTCTCTTAGTTAAGAGTTTGGTAATATCACAAACTCAATGAAATATTTCATCATTAATTTTACCTATGGAGTGCTTTCGCATCTAGCTATTAGAAACATGTGCAATGCAGGAAATATAAATGGTTTGATGGAATCAATACCAGACTATTACGTAGTTCAAAGTACAAATTGAAACAGTACAGAAGGATATGAAAAGATCTCCATATGCTTCGTAAATGAGAGTTTATTTTTAGGGATTTGTGTTCATAACAGTATCATGATTGAAATAGAACGTTATGTCATATCTTAGCTGTTCACCTAGTTTATTTTACACCAGTGACAACGAGAAAAGGTTGTACAAATATAATACGTCAAGAAAATGAGGTCATGCAAGGCACACAGCTGCAATTAGGTGGCCAAACCTAGATCACAGGTCATAATTATGTCCTCATTTGAGATTAACAACATCAAGAGATGTTATGCTTGCTGTCATTTTGAAGATAATATGTTCCGTTAGTTCTCTAATTTAAGTATAGCTATTAATTGTTTTGCTGACCAAAGTTAATTGAATTTTGTCTATAGATATGGCCACGTGAAGGTTTTGGGTCATTGGGATGAAGTGAAGACCGATATCTTCTTAAGGTACAGTTATTGAGAACTTCATGCTGCCAAATTTCCATGTTGAGATCTTTGCAATACTGATTATGTTTTTCTGCTATTAACACCTCCATAATAAGAGACAATGTCTTCAATGAACTGTTGTTATTTTGTAAGGGAAGAATGCATAGTTAAATTGTACTTGTTTGTTTGATTTGAAAATAGTTGAAGCGATGTTCTCGTGTTGTGCTTGCTTATTTGCATGTTCCTGTGTTTGTATTTACAAATGTTACCTAGTTTCTTTTGTGGAAAAACGTGCTGTAATCTGGAGAGAGCAATTATTTCCGTTGCCCGTATCATGGATACTTGTATTGTCCGAGCATTTTCTATTGGAGGCAATTTAGCTCTGTAGACATGTTTCACTTTGGTTCTTATGCTTTAAATTTTTTGGAATTGTTGGCGTAGGACGCCACTAACTCAAAGGAATAATGCCTCCTATGAATGTTTTATTGTGGGACTAGCCTGTGACTGGCTTGTTATGTTACCGAGAGAGGGCCAGTTTTCTGACAGAACTAAAGTTAATTAGACCTCAGTGCAATAACAAAAGACTAGTTCGTTACACTTCCCAATGGGTCACCAAGCATCAAGGAAGGGGAGGGACTCAGGGGTTGCAGAAACTGCAACAGAAGTAGCAGAACAGCATCAGGAAAGGAGGGGGAAGGAAACACAGTCAGAAAAGATGGGAAGCACCAAAAGTAGAAGAAGAAACCAGCAGCCACTGGTTTCTTTTGATCAGCGTCCACCTCTCGTATGAGAGAGGAGTTGTGTATATATTGGAACATGAGAGAAACCCCAATCACTTGCGAGGTGTCACCTTTCCATTCGCTACTTCTAAACATAAAAGAAATCATGTGCATAGCAATGTGCAACTTAAAACAAATATAGACAACCGCCACAAATAATTTAGAACACTACACATTTAAAGAGACCAAAATGGGTAACTAAATAAAATATTACCCTAAGCTACATCGATTCCTCCCGAGTAGGAAAAACTTGAAGCCTCCGATAGTCATCTGAAGACTCTGAACAAGTCCTCTCCTCGTCGTCTTAGCTCAGCCTCGTCAATCCAAGGACAATCATTCAATGGTCGCCTAAACAAATAACTCTCTCTTTCCACCATGCAATTATCCTCAATGTACTCCTCTGTACATAGAGTAGCAATGTTGACTGGCCAAACTGAACTTGTCAATAGATGCATTGAAGGGTTTTTGAGATGCTTGTCCGGGGATAGCCTAAGTCTTGGTTAAGTGGCTTCAAATGGCAGAATGGTGGTATAGCACCACTTTCCACATTGCCACTGATCTTGCCTACTTTGTATGGCCAATCTCCTCCTAGTCTTGTGTACTATACTCCATTGATATGGTACTTCAGTTGCTGCTGTAGATACTATGTTCAGGGATAGCGATGCTATTTTACGTTTGCTCAAGGTATGTCCTGCTCATTCTCGGCATAGGATGAACAAATTGCTGATCTTCACAGGACTGAGAGGCTATTGACTTTAGTTATTGGGTCTATCTTAAGCTGCAGTTCAAACAAGTTTATGAGGCTTTAAGAAGGAATGCCAAGTTAGCACCCAAGTATTTTGGTCCCTTCAACGTAATTCAGTGATCAGGTTCTGTGGCCTAGAAGCTAGAGTTGCCTCCACATTCCAAAATACATCGGGTTTTCCATGTTTCATTGCTAAAAAAGAAAATGGGCACTGGCGTTGCTGCTAATTCCTACCGTTCCACCTTACTGGTGATGAGGCCCTGCTATCGTTGGAGCCAATTACTATCTTGGACAGGAAACTTGTCAAAAAGCATTTTAGTCCACTCACTATGGTGCTTGTCCAGGGGTCCAACACGGAAACACTATACCTGTGGATGCCATTTGGGGGTCCTGGTATGACTTGCAGCAACGTTTCCCACATTTCAACTCTTGAGGTCAAGGTCTATTTTAAGAGGTGGGGGATGATAGGAGGAAGGTCAGAAGTGGCATTTCGAGAGCTTGTAAGGGACATCGGTGACAAGCCTTGAAATTGGGTGGAAGTGTAAAAAGGAACGTAAGCTTCTTAGTTTTTTTTTACAGTCATTCTGTTCGTTTATATAGGGCATGCAGTTTAGGCAGGGTCCGCAGGGAATCTTGTTGAATATATGCACACACATAGAGATATGCCTTTATATGTATTTATCTATGTTACTTGGAACGTGGATCATTCCAGTACGAAGAATTGGAACGCAGTACGGTACATGCTTAAATTGTGGTAAGCTAGGGGTAGGCTTCTATAGATAACAAAACTAGAACTTATTCTTCTAAGCAATAAACATCTAGTGAAACTAATATTGTTTGTCAAATTATTTATACAAAACACACTTCTAGGAGCATGATTGAACTTTTAATAATTTCTCCAATCGAAATTCCATCTTCTCTCTATTTTGACCATAATAAGTTGACATTTTGGAGAAAACTAAGGGGATCGCTTTGGATCGCTAAATTTACCGTTTTGGAACGGTAGTGTACCATATTTTGGAACATTCGTACCAAAACGTAATTCGCTAGGGTAGTAGAGTTCCCTGGTAACATAGGTATATCTATACCTCCTGTAACTCATCTTCTCCTCCATTGTAATAGAATTGTTAGCTTGTAGTAATCGATTTGATAAATAAGAACTGAGCTCAGTTGAGTTCTTTTCAATTTCCATTTCTTGATTTTGTGTTGGTTTTGTGGACTAGACTGTTTCATTTTCTCTATCTCCCACCATCAGTCATTCTAGTTAGATGTAGTCTCTACTCTGTCCACTAATCTTCGTTCTTTCACCTCATCCCTTAGTTCATACCCAAACCCAAGCCGAAGTGAATGTGTCATAGAAATTGTCCAAAACTAGTCATTGAATATATGATAAATGGAGATGAAAATTGAAGGTGCCCTCGGAGGTCCTATAAAGACTTCGATTAACAAACAAACTAAAGGCGAAGCGACCACTCGTCCCCTTAGTTCAAACCCGACTTGATTTGTAGCCATTCAAAATATGCAGAAGCTACTCTCCTGAAACTTCAGCAACGCATTTCTGAGAGCAAAAGAAGTCCAGCCTCTTTCTATCTTACTAGTATGGGACATCCTTGCTTCCATCCTTTTTCATACTTTGATAAACCTAATTGTTCTACTAGTGCTCTGCATCAGCTATGATGCAGGACAATTAACGGAAATAAATAAATGAAGATAAACTCCTAGGCATCCTTGTGCCCGGCCAAGGACCCCTAGACATCCCTAGCTTAACAAAGTAATGATATCCCTGTATCAAAACTCAAAAGCATAATCAAATTCATATGACTGCCTTCAACATCATATTTAGAGTCCTTAAAATAGGCTCTTTCAAATTAACAAAAGAACAAGGATAACTAACCTAACCTAGACTCAAAATAGGATAGAAGGATAAGAGTAATAAACCTAACCTAGACTCAAAACATTATAATAACAACTTAAACTACTTTTGAAAATCCTATAATCTAAATAGTTAACTTTAACAAAATCAGCATCCTCCAGGATCATATACAACAACTTGTGGGGCCCATGGAATTCTCCTTCCTGTCCCCTATCAAGCTAGGGTATATGCTTAGTCCTTCAGAAGGATTCTTATGGCACGCGTCTTCAATCTCCACCTCATCATTGTAATCATCAGGGAAAATAACTTCTTTTTTTTCCTCTGGTGTCGTCGTCTCTGGGAACTGGTAAGTTGTCATTTTAATTCAACTGGATGCTGCTTGAGCTTTGGTAGTCAAACTATCATTCTTATTTCAAAGCAATATATAATCTGTTTCATTCGGTTGCCTTATTTGATGGCTGTGTCGCCGTGAAGCAGGAATGGAACCTCCTGCAAGAAGAGTGTTTGAAACTCGAGCAGATTTACAGCAATTTGGCGATCATTATGGTGATACAAGACCAGAAAAGTTACCGATTATCTCTAGAGCAACTTGGCGGACGAGTAAATCAATTGGCAGAACAGAATGCAGTATCGAAGCTCTGCAATCTGACAAACCCAGTCTTTTACGGCATTTGCACATTTTCATTAAGTCTTTGCGATATGGGTTGGCAGGAATTCCCTTTCTGGTTTCGTGGGTATAGACTGCAGCTTTTTCTTTACGAGATGTCCACAGGGTTTGGATTTTTAAGTGGCTTATCCCATGTCTGGATCGTAGGAAAAGGAAGATAAAAGAATAGCAAAGAGTATGGAATTTGTTTTGTTTTTAAGTTTGGTATGGTAAAGGAGCTTCTTAATTAGGAGTCCCATAGAGTCCACTGATGTTACAAACCTTTGTGTGTGGTTCATCAAGTGATGCAAAATAGGATTAACCACGATCCCATTTGACAATTTCAATTGTTCATTTTGTTGGTCTCGATTTGCTCATCTTTGATGCAAAATTTTAGGATGCGCGAACATTCATATCCATTTTAGCAAAGCATATTTGTTACTACAAGAAAAATGAACAGCTAGACTCACCGTTTATTTTGCTTTGGACAAACATGATCCGACTAAAAGATGTCTTACTGACTTGACTCTTTTGCATGGACGATTTATTTCTCTTCAGATAAATATGATTTGATTAAATTTTTATCGATGTTTGA
This sequence comes from Rhododendron griersonianum, assembly GCA_018127125.1. Taxonomy (NCBI): domain Eukaryota; kingdom Viridiplantae; phylum Streptophyta; class Magnoliopsida; order Ericales; family Ericaceae; genus Rhododendron; species Rhododendron griersonianum. Next base: position 31,851,848 of record CM030800.1, read on the forward strand.
TCGACCTTATTGTATCGATGATAATAGCAGCGAGGCATACGAAATGGGCACTCGAATTTTCCCATGAAAGGATCTTTACCTTAACAAACATTCTAGGACTGAAATTTCGTCTCAAACTTCTTAAAACCCATCAATTCCCTTACCAACTGCACATTAACCAAGTTTTAAAAGTATTTCTTATATTCTATTGTTCTTGAAAAATTCTATACTTCTTTTATAATCTTCTCTCTATCAAACCTTTCTCCCTGCAAATATTTCGAAACACATTCTAAATGTTTATCTTGTAGAGACTTGAAAATTTACTTGCATTGAAATGCAGAAATAATGAGAGCCTACCATGAACAGCTGTTCTGAAAATTTACAATGAGTGAGGCTCTCACCATTCAGTAATCATGAATATTCTCTGTTCTGCGACTAACAAAGGAATCAATCCTACCATCCTCTTCAACCGATGGCCTCGACAAGGCCATGCTTCCGGTATCCTCTCGGTAAGTTAGAGAACTAGTCGTAGAACCTGAACGATCTACACTCTGTCTTGGCCCCGACATCCCATGTTGTTGCACCACCAACACCGCAAATGCAGACGAGTGTTCTGAGGTGACCAAAATATCCCCTACAGCCCCAAGTTCAGGGCAGTCACACCAGTCGGCCAATCCCGCGGTCAGGGGTGATGTCGCTCCTCCCCCTCTTCCTACTATGAATAGATCATGGCACCCATCCATCGATTTAATAGCCTTAACAGCTCCTTCCTCGTTCTCGAGCAACATTTCCACGTATTGTGTCGATGTATTAGTCTCCATCGCGGTACGGAACTCGTCAAGATAAGCATCATCAAGTTGCCTCTCTCTCTCTCTTTCTATGTTCACGGCCACAACTTCATGTGGTCTGCTCATAAAATCCATAGGCTCCAATATGGAAGCTAAGGATTTTCCAGTAGGAAGGAACCTTACCACGCTTAGGGTGACATCAGGGGTTTTAGCTATCCTCCATGCAAGAGATAATGCCTCTCTATCATCAGGGCCACCAAAGTATAGCATCACGACGCGGCTAGCAAGGTTGGCGGTGTGGGCGAGGCCTCGGTTGATGAGTATACCCACGGAGCAAGGCGCGCTTGCTAGCACATTCTCATTAACATCCCGAATAGCGAGGTTGGTTTCCTCCAATATCTCATCAACAATATCTTGTTTTTTTTTATCAGCAAAAAGAAAATTATTACCTCAAAAGGAAAGAACGATGAGATAATAAGTGTTTCAAAATAATTAGTACATCATTGCTAAAGGAAGATATCCCCCACCAATCATGCACAAAGCCTTGAAAAAAATGATGTTAGGAAGGTGCCCAAACAATACCTTGTTGCTTATGAAAAGGGAGGATTATGAACGCTGTGCGCTTCTCTTCCGCGATACTACAAATCTCTTCGTCCATTGTGGAGTAGGCGGACCGCACAAGGAGCTGATGAACAGAGACGAAGTCGTTCCTTCGCCCGTAATTCTCCAAGGTTGCAACGATTTGATCTGTCTCTGGGTTACCGAGGTTTCTCGACAGAGTCTTGCTTGACTGCTGAACGACGCGGATGGCAGAGGCGCGGCCTATGAGCTCAATCAACTGGAGGGCGAAGACGTGAATGCGGGAATCTCTGGTGGGGTTTAAGGCTTCAAGAAGGTTTGTTTTGTTTTTATCAGCCAAAAGAGGAAAATAATACAGAAGGAAAGGAGGGAAATAGGAGGCTTAACATATTTCCTTGAGCAGTTGTCGTCTCGTAATCAACACTTCGTCCCATAACGAATGTCCATTTTTTACTATTCGCATCTCTCAGAAAATCATCTATAACTTCTTATAATTTTGTAATACCAAATATTTTAAAATGCACATTATAGATTCTTTTTGGGGAGGTCTAGATAGTGAAAATGAACAATCTTCGTCGGGGCAGAAGGGAGTAGTATTTATGAAGAGTTGGAAACAACTTTTCCTGCCTTTGAAAACTAGGTCGGTACGTACCTTCGAGGAGGTTGATGATGGCTGGAAGGTTGTGTAGTGCATGGACACATGCGAGGACACGGAGGTCCTCGTTTGGTCTTGATTTCTGAACGGTCCTTCGCTTGTACATCACAAAGCTACTCTCACGTTGAGTTGCTAAAATGATGGGCGTAACGATCATTGTCATTACCAACACCGCAACCACCATTACCGTGAAAGTCTGGGTCGTTAGAGCCTGCAGAAAAAATACGCAATGTGGATCATTATCAGCAAGTGTACGCAGGCATGTGATGATAAGATGGCAAATATCAAAAGTGAAATTTGGTCAATACTACTAATTAGCTTTAGTGAACAAATTAGCAAGACAAGTGAGAATATACCTTCTGCTCTATACCAACTTCAAGAATCAATAACGCCAACAGGCTTTTGGTGTTCATAACCACTCCAAGAGTTGCTGCTTCCTTACACTTCATACCACACAAATACCCAGCAAACACAGTGCTCAAAACCTTAGCCAAACAGGCTAAAACAACCACCAGCCCCACCATTGCCCATGGCAAACCGTAAGCAATCCCATAAACATCGACCCTATGCCCGACAACTGCGAAGAAAACAGGCATCAGAATCCCCGAAACAAATCCTTCAACCCTATCCACTATACTCGACTCAACTTCTCCTTTTGGCATCGACATACCAAACACGAAAGCCCCGATCACCGGGTGGGTCCCGCAGGCATCGGTGAGGACCCCACAGAGCCCCACGCCGATGGCCAAGAAGCAGCAGAGGTAGAACTCACTGTGGGGATGCCCTTCGGGTTTTCGATGAATCAACCACGAGAGGGATGGGCGGAGGTAGTAGATGCAGAAGAAGAGGAAGGCAGCGGTTGACAGCATAGACCAGTGGGTGGCACCCATTTTTCCAGATACTGAGATTGATAGGGCTAGTAGGACCCATGAGCAAATGTCATTGATTAGGGAAGACGATAAGGCGGTTTTTCCGGTCTCTGTGTGGAGGATCTTAAGGGTTTCAAGGAGATGAGGGAGGACAGAGGAGCCCGTGACGGTGAGGGCGCCGGCCCAGAACATGAAGCCTACCTGTTAGGCTTTAGGCATTCAATCATTAAGATCACAAACGAAATAAAATGCAAGGAGTGTTTGAATAGTACTTTTTTCAAGTGCAAATACTGCATTTAAATCTTGAAATTAGCTTTAAGAAATTGGCAAGTAGCTTGGTTGAAATAGAAATGTGTTCAATCAAAAATGTTGTGTATAAAAGAGAGAGAGAGAAACAAGAACATAAGAAGATAACGAGGGCATTCAGGTTATTTTGCACGTAACGCTAATGGAATTAAGAGCTGCAGTTTAGTCCAGAACCACAAAGATGATACGGGTATACGATACGTCAAGGGGTTATTTAGATTTTGCCCTTAGAATTCTAATCCCAACTCTACCTTGGAGTCAGTATGCGCTGCAAACAAGAAGAATAAGCCGGAACCCATTGCAAGAGGAAGAACAAATCCGGCAACGGCAACGGTTAGGGCTTTTTTTCCGGTTCTCTGAATTGTTGGTAGGTCCGTCTCAAGTCCCAACAGGAAAGCATAGTGTATGAGAGCAAAGTGTGCCATTGAATCCAACACCAAGAAACTACCGACAGGAAACAACTCATTGGTGAAAATGTCGAATCTCCCCAACCCAGATGGACCCAACAACATACCTCCCTGCAACAAACAACGATTTCTAATTTCATGAGGAAAAAGTAATCAAATTCGTGGAAGACTCGGATCATAAACTAGCGCACCCTACATTTAGAGTTATTGCTCCAATTGTGAAAACACTCTACATATGTTTGATGCCGTTGCACATTTCCTGTCCTTTCCTTTTGAACTAGGGCGTCCAATACCGGAACGAAAATCTCCAGTTACATTTACAGCTCCTTTGGATGGAGGGGTGAGAGAAGAAAAGAAAGGGGAGTGGTCTCCCTTATTAGTGAGAGAAGAAAAGAAAGGGGTGTGTTTTCTCACCACCCCAACCAAACAATCGTGAGAAATCAGATTCTCAGGGCAATTTCCGGTGACGGAAACGGTCTCCGGCGAAGCTCCGGTGACCAAGATCTCTCAACTCCCGCGACCACACACACTGTCTCCCATCTCCGACGACCAAAGGGGGTGTCTGTCTTTCAACCCCGGCGACTGCACATCACTCCGTGGCCCGCACGCACTGTTCTCTCACGGAATCGCACCAAAATCGGTGAGAAACGAAAACGGGGGTGCAAGGGGTTCTCGTCTCCCTCCCTTTCTCACCCTCTCTCGCCTGCTACACCATCCAAATGCCAGAGGTGTTCCTCTCTCCCTCAAACTCCTTTCTTTTCTCGCGAAGTCGCTCCATCCAAAGGAGGTGTTAGTGTTCATATGTTTATCATTCATCAAATATCACAAGTAATATAGATCGCTTGATCAATAAAACAAGAGAGAGATTCTTAATTTCACGGAAAGAAGATAACGGTAACAAACTTACAATAACTTCGGCAATAAACCGAGGCTGCTGGAGAGGTTTGAAGACGAGGAGGAAGAGGCGAGTGACGAGGATGACAATGGTAAGCTGGATAATGAAGAGAGGGAGAGTATTAACCAATGGGTTTGTCCCTTTCCACATCCCATTGTCATCGTATATCATACCAGCATAACACGGAACGGTTCTGTTCAAATATTCCAAAAGCTCACTTGTGTTTTCCATAAGAAATGTATCTATCTTCTCCTTCCTTTTTCTTCTTTTTACTCCTCCTCCCCGCCCCCGCGGTGTCTCGCTAGGGCTGCCGCCACCCTTGCTGCCGCGGCCACTTCCTGTTTCTTGCAATAACGGAGAAGATATTTAGGTCAATCATTGACGGAATGTCTTAATAGAGAGAGAGAGAGAGAGAGAACGAGATGACGAAGAGAATTTCTTGACAAAATGAGACTGCATCCAAAATGTCCAGAACAGAAATGTATGGTTGGCCATCTTATTTGCCGGAATTTTTTCTTGTGCGGTTCTCATTCATTACCAGCTGTGTTTTTTTTTTAACAAAAACCATTTCTATAACAGGACATGCTATATTTAAGAGCTTTAATTAGGAATGTGGAAGCTAAGATCATCCTTGACTATGTGGCCAACATAACAGGGTCTTGTGCTTCTTTTACCAAAAAATAACAATTCGGGTGAAGCAAGAGTCGGGAACGACGAATCTCTTTATCTATTAGGGAGACTGGTCTTGACTCTTCTGTGTGGTATTCATTCACGTTTGGCTCTTGGAATCACATCCCCAGCAGTGGTTGGAACAGCTCGCAAAATCCAACCACTTCACCTACTTCATTGCCCCCAACCCTTTCTCGTACCTCTATTGAAACACTCGGTTTCCATTCCCGTTGGAGGTGTAACCAATAATCATAGTAATGATAACAATAACGACAACAATAAGAGAGGCAATGCTAAAAGTTGATGGCTAGCTTCAAGATAGTGCACGTCAAGTTTATTAAGATGTTAATTACAAGTCTTTTCTTTTTTCACATTAACCCATCTACAGGCGGACTTGGGCGTATTCCCCGCACTACAGCGTGAAGAGCAACTAAACTACAGCATTTTGATGTCCTCCATTCAGCCCCAACTCTCGTGTAGCCATTGATCGAGTTTCGATGATTCCAATCTCATCAATTGGAGTAGAAAATACTCTTCCATGATACAATAAACGCATGATATTCCATTTGACTTGGTTGCTGCCTATTGAGGGAATGGTGCAACGGCTGAACTGAAGACATCAAAACACTGTAGTTTAGTTTCACTACACGTTGTGCGGGGTTGCACTACAGCACCCACGACGGCTCCACTAAATACAGAATAGCCTCAAGGTTAGTTCGGTTGGTTGGTGGCTTTGCTCCACACACAATTGACCAGGTTCGATTCTTGGGGTAAGACCGCAAGGAAGTATTCCTAATTTCTTAGTGAATTACCCGTGCATTTATTGATTCACAATTTTGTAATGTTCCAGTTAGTTCTAGGACATGTTCTGAGAAGATCCAGGGTTGTCATCCAGCATTGCTCATTATGGTCAAAGTTAGTCATGTCATTTTCATGTTGCAGCAGTTGTTTGAGTTTCTGTGCCTTCCTCATGATGTGTGTCTAGTTGTTGTATTAAACCAATACGGTATTGTTGTCCTTTTTTTTTTTTAAATTAAAGTTGTTAGCAGCTGCCTCCTCTGCCCGTTCCCATAATGGGTATAAAGTCGAGTTTAGCCTAAATTTCACCAACAAGTCACAAACACGGTTTCCTTCTCGAGGAAGGTATTCCATGCTATAGTCCTCCAGTAGATGGAACGACAGTCTCCTACGTATTAAATTTTTGGGTAAAGTACGAATTACCTCCCTATGATTTAGACTTTTGGCGCATCACCTCTCTGACTTTTCGAAATGATCAATTTACCTCCTCGTGGTTTCGGACTAAAGTGCTATGCTAACACCGTTAACAACAGACGTGAGAATGACTGTGATACCCCTCTGCCTTCTCTATCAACATAGCTAAGTTGAGAACAATTACTTTTCTTTTTTTCTTTTTTTTTTTATCCGCAGAACAATTACTTTTCCGATATTCAAAAACAGACTGGACAAAAATTAATTTTTGCTTTTGTTATAACCCGAATTTTAACTCCTAAAATTTGAATTGTAGTTTCGAAATTTCTTTTATGCATTCTCTTGTGTGATATACACCCATACTCTCTCTCTTCCTCTACAAGTGAAATAAAACCCAGAGAATGTGGAAGAGCAACACGGCAGCCATGGCCGACCCGCCGCCGCCGCTGACACGCGGCACTACTGCGCGCACAGAAGCCGTAGCTGTTGCTACCTAGTGCGCTCAATTCCCTCTCGAATCTCAATCTCTTCCTCTCACACCACTGCATACCGCCTCCACCTCCTTCCATTCACCACCACCGCAAACAACCACAGGTCCACAACTACACCTTTCACCCGCCACCGCCATCGACAACCCACCACCTATCAGATCATCTGGGCTTATCCCACAGCCATCCCTGAACCTATTCCTACGCAGAGAGAGAGAGAGAGGGAGATCCCTAATCCATGGAGAAACAAAAAATTACAGCAAAAAATTGTGTTCGATTTGTTTGATTAGGCGCAAGTAGAAATACAATCTCGGGTTAATTAATTGGAGGTTTGAAAATGGTGGATGGTAGGGGTTGATTCATATTGTTTAGGGAAGATGAAGGACAAGGATATTGTTGTCTTCTTACATAGAGTTTAACTTCATTTAATCTTATTTTTCATTCCAACTCTCTCAAAATTGGCATGTGTAGCACACCTTCCGTTAATTTGAAAGGAAAACTTGACGGTAGCACTTTAGTCCGAAACCACGAGGAGGTGAATTGGTCATTTTGAAAAGTCAGGGAGGTGATGCGTCAAAAGCATAAACCATAGGGAGGTAATCCGTACTTTGCCCTAAAATTTTTTAACAAAATGAGGCAGTCATTATCAGATTCGAAGTTAAATGTCACAAGGAAAGCAACGAGATTACTTACTCTGTTACTCATATAGCTCAAATTCACCTTCAGGGAATTCATTGTCATGACCTTGGATGGACTTTATCACTATCTTGAAATTATCCATTGTTACTATCAATCCTAAGAGGCCGAGTTTAATAGCTTCGGAAAGGGCAAACTCTAGGGTATGAAACTCGGCTTCTTTCTCATCTTTCATCCCCCTAAGCAACGTGGTATTAAACCATTCAATCGCACCCATCTCGTTGATAAACACAATGGCACCAGAACTACCATATTTTGGCCTTCCTTTTTTAAATGAAGCATGCATGCAAACCTGGATATACCCGACGGGTGGCAGAGGGAATGTGATCCGACTGATTGGTTTTTCCATCAGCCGGGACACAATTTGGGGGTCTACCCTAATCGGTGTCTCTTGCAATATATAATCGAAAAAACTTAGTTCTTGGCCACTCAACCTCGCTTTGCCTTCATAATACTCCATTACTGATATTTAGGCAAAGAATTATGAAGGCAAATCAGGCAAAGAATTATGAAGGCAAATCGAGGTTGAGTGGCCTAGAACTAAGTTAGTTCAATTATATGTTGCAAGAGACACTGATTAGGGTAGACACCCAATTTGTGTCCCAACTGAAAAACCAATCAGTCGGGTCACATTTCCTCTTCCACACGCTGGGTATATTCAGGTCTGCATGGACGCTTCATTCAAAAAAGGAAGGCCAAAATATGTTAGTTCTGGTGTCATGCATGTTAATCAACGAGAGGGGTGCGATTGACAGGTTTAATACCACGTTGCTTAGGGGATGAAAGAAGCCAAGTTTCATACCCCTCAAGTTTGCACTTTCCGAAGCTATTAAACTCGGCTTCATAGTAGCAAAGGATAATTTCGAGATAGTGAAGTCCATCCAAGGTGGCAGCGAATTCCCTGAAAGTGAATTTGAGTTATATGAGTAAGTAATCTCGTTGCTTTCCTTGTGACATTTAACTTCTTTACCAACTTCAGAATCTGTTTTTTTGAAAAGTCATTCATTCATCACAAGCCCATCAGGCAAACAGATTTCAGAACAAATACATGAGAGAACCAAAGCAACCTAAACGTTGATCTCAGGTACCTACTGCCGAAGCAGGCCCCGCGATAACGCGGGTACATAAGAACCAATCTCGGTCCAGTTAACAGAGAATCTAAAGGGATCCACAGCTCAAACCCGTTAAAAATTAAGCATCGCTGAAATCTAAAGGCAAAACAACAAATCAACTAAAATGAAATAGGTCTCCTGGACAAATCACCGGCCTGACCAAGAAGAGAAATGAAAACCACCGGACCACGGCGACCAAAAACCAATTTTCATCCAGCCGAAATCTGCTGCCGCCCAAAACAACAACACCAGACCACCAATCCCAAACAACGCCACCACCGGAACCCACCAACCCCAAAAAAACAGCCAACCGAACACCAAGATCACCAACACCGGACCATTCCTCAATAGGCGCCGGGTTATTAGCCCACCACCATCACCCACCAGATCTGGAGCACCCAGACTGGTACGAAACCGGACGGGGGAAACCGCCGGTGGAAGAAAACAGAAAAACAGAAGCAAAAAACGGAAACCCCCTAACACCAACCACACACCTTATTAAGCTCGCCGCCGGACCAGGAACAACAGATTTGGAGACGAAGGAAGCGGACCGGGCCAGAGGAGCCACCATCCGCCGGCGGAGCCGGCCGGAGGAACCCTTGCCGTCCTAACGAACCGCCGCCCGCGACCTGGGGCCTGGTGAACACGTCGACGAGAGAGAGGAGAGGCGGGGGAGAAAGGGGGGGGGGGAGGCGGCGGCCTCCCCCCAAACGGCAGCCTGGGATGGGTATTTTCCTGGAGAGGGTTTTTTCTAGAGAGAGAGAGTCTCGAGAGGGATCCGTTCCCAGAATCTGTTAATGACTGCATCAGTTTGTGAAAAAATTCTAATATGCAGGAGATTGCCGTTCCACTTACTAGAAGATTACAACATAGAATAACTTCCTTGAGAAGGAAACCGTGTCTGCGTCTTCTTGGCGAAATTTAGGCTGAACTCTACTTTATACCCACGGAGCAACCATCGCCGTTTATGGGAACGGGTAGAGGAGGCGGCTGCTAACAATTTTAATCGAAAGCCTGAGTTTATGCTTTATATGTTTACCTAAAGGTATGTTATCGTTCTACGTACAAAATAGGTGTAGATGATCAATATATTCATTCAATTGCTTTCTTCAAAGGTACTGCACTTTTTGTATCCATCTCTATTTTACCACCTACTCCTTTCATTTTTTGTGTTCATCCTTATTTTACCATCTACAAACCCTGTCAGATCTATTCGCATTCGGGTTTTTTTTTTTCTTTTCCTGAGGAACTAAAGGCAACTAAGAAAAAGTGGGAGAATTTATCTTATCTTGAAGGGATGATGGAACCGACTCCAATTAGTATGCTACAGTTCAAGTGAGTTTTTCTTTTATATGTTTCTTCTGCAAATTAAAATCTGTCTGGATGAGTAGAATTCCATTTTCTTTTTTCTTGCCACAGAAATAGAATCTGATTATTGACGGTTGTTTTGTTAAAGTTTCATGAGTATGACAATACTCACATGGGGCCACCCATTATGTACTTGTGGCAAGTTTTGAAAAGTGCTCAACTTATGTATACTAAAGGTCGGGGCACACGCGAAATTAAATTTTGACAGAATATGGAAAATAGCTTCCTAATTATTGTTTGTTTTGTTGAATTTTGACAAAATTTGCACTAGAACTTCCCGCTTATAGATTGTTTGATCAAATGTTGACAAAATATGCAAAATCGACTTGCACACGTAACGCGGAAAAGAAAAAATAAGCAAAAATCATGTGAGCATATAATGAAGGCTGAACATTAAGAAGTGAAAGACCTCTTGGCTGCTTAGGAAAGGACTTTGGTATTCTATAAATTCGGATCAGACGTGGACCCTATCCTTCTTTTGCCTCAACCCTATTTTTTTGGGTAATGCCCTAGGGCGGATAGCTTGAAAATAAAAGAGGTTAACCGAATGTACAGCCTACAAGGGGCATACCCCAGGTAAGACAAAACAAAAAATGAAAATGAAAAAATATAATGGACGCCAAGTGGCTACATGGGGTGCCCGTGTCCTTACCCCCGCCGAACAAACTATCCCAAGGAATAGAAAGTTCAACGGGGAACCTGGACACGGGCGTGGCAAACCAGTAGATACCCGACTCCAACCGTCGGTTTAGGGTACAATCAGAGGCCCTCGGAGTCCTCGCAATACATAGGAAATACAATGATTAAACTAGAAAACTATAAATAACAGTGGCTGCCCATCGGGCAGGCAGGACATATGAAATAACAGTGGCCAGGCAGGCTGGATTGCCCAGGCGGCTGTCCGAATGGCTGCCTGCCCGGGCTGGCTGCTGCCAGGCAGGCAGGCTGGCCTGGCTAAGTTGCTGGGCTGGCTGACGGCCCAGGTTATTGATGTTGCTGACTCCATGGTGGCTGATAAAGCCACGGCTGTGATGGAGGCCACGGCGGCTGGAGGCCACGGCGGTGATGGAGGCCACGGCGGTTGTTCGTGGTGGGAAGAGGAACCCACAGTGGAGTGACCACTGCCGGCGGCCTGTTGAACGCCCGGATCTGAACAGGCCAGATCTGGACGGCGCCGCCCCCAATGGCGATTGGTTAGCTCAACCACGGGGCTAAATTGCTGTACTGGACGGCGCCGCCCCCAATGGCCAGTTGTGGACTGCTGCGGCCAGCTGTGTTGCTACTGCTGCGGCTGGCCAGCTGGGTTGGTCGTTGAAGATGATGAACAGTGTCGCCTGACATGGCCGGCGCACTTCCAGATCTGAAATGGCCGGGGTCTCCGTGAGAAGGCCAGGCCGTGGGATTGAAGGCTGGACCAGAGGAGGCCGGACCTGGTAGTGGCTAAAAAATTTCAGATCTGCCCGGAGCAGATCTGCCCGGAGCTGATAGAGGGCTGTTAAGCCACGACTTGCCAATAAGGGGCTGGCCGGACCAGAAGTAGTGGTAGTCGAATGAAGGCCGGCTTCGTGGCGTTGCCGGGTTGAGGTTGATTCAGATCTGCTCAAAGTAGATCTGAGATAGAACCCACCGGTTCACGGCGGGGTTGAGGTAGGACGAAGCCATGGCGATGAGCTTCAGACCGGAGTGGGAGGGCGGTGGAGGAGAGCCCCTGTCGTGCGAGGGGCTCCCTTGCCCGACATGGCTGCTGCTGCTGCCATCGTAGTGGGAGACCGGCGTGGTGGCCAGGCGTACCTCCTTAGCCCGTAGCTGCTGCTTCTGATGGCCAGTGGCCTTGGCTGCTGCTGTTGGTGGCCGACCGGAGGCCTGGCTGCCATGGCTGGGGGGCTGCCTGGGCCGAAGGGTTGCTCTCTCTCTCTAAGCTAGAGAGAGAAGCTCCTTTGTCCTCTATGCTAGTTTACACAATTTCTGCCTCAACCCTATTCCTCTGTTACAATTAATTGTTATCGGTTATAATTGATTTTCAATTCGAACCGTCTAAAAATACTTTCGACATGCGCGATTGACCTCTGTAAAGCTTTTTTTACGAAATGATCCGCAAATAAGATTTTCTTTTTTTCATTTGTAGGAGTATATTACAAGAATATTTTGATTAGCGATTTACAGTGTCCACAAAACAATAAAAAAAAATCTAGAAAAATATTATCGTACCACAACCAAACACCAGCACACTGGTCATTCATTTTCCAGAAAACATTATCGTATCACAACTGCAGCGACGGCGGCGGCTTATTCATTGTTATTTACCCCGTCTCCGCCGCCTCCTCTTCATCCACCGTATTGTTGCACCACCAACACCGACACCGTCGACGAAAACTCCGCCGTCACCAAAAGATCCCCGATCGTCCCTAGCTCCCAACACTCGCTCCACTCATCGATCCCCACCGTCACCAACGACGACGACGACGTCTTCCCCGTCCCTCTCCCCACCACGAACAGATCGTAACCGCCCCCCTGTCCCATCGCCCTCAAGATCTCTATCGTCTCCGCCCCGTTGCTCACCGCCTTCTCCAAGTACACGATCGACTTGTCTCCCATCGTCCTGATCCGGAATTCACTGATAAAGCTTTCGTCCGCACGATACTCGGTCATTTTCTTCTTATGAATCTCTTCATCATCCTCTTCGTCATCGATCAAGTCCGAAAGCTTTAGCTCCACTACCCCGCTTGTTCTCTGCACGAATCGAACCACCGTCAGGGTCACGTTGGGGTTCCCGGCTGCCATTTTCCGAGCGTAACACAGCGCCTCTCTGTCATCCGCGCCGCCGATGAACAACATCGCGATGTGCCGTGCCCCGCCGTCATCTCCGCCATTGAAGCCACGATCGACGAGGATTCCGACAGAGCAAGGGGAATTGGCCAGAACGTTTTTGTTCACGTCCTTGTAAGCGTGATTGACCTCCTCCATCTTGTTGTGGATCGTCTGGCGCTTGTGGTAAGGGAGGATTATCAGGGTCACGCGCTTGTCCTCGGCAATGCTACATATGTCCTCGTGCATGGTTCCGTAAGGGGACATGGCTGTGAGCGGCTGGACCGAGACTCCGCCGTGCTCCTTCTCGAAGCTCTCGAAGGCTTCGCGTATTTGGTTGTTACTGTTAGTACTTTCTTGGCCGGAGGCGGACTTGGTTGGGGCGTGGACGATGAGGAGGGCGGTGGTGTGGCCGGTGAGTTGGATGAGGTGGAGGGCGAAGACGGCAATGGGGTAGCGGCGGGAAGGGTTGGAGACTTCAAGGAGGCGGATGATGGCGGGGACGGAGTGGGGCTCGTGGATACAGGCGAGGATTCTGAGCTCCGCGTCGGGTTTGAGTCTTTGGATGGCCCTGTGCTTGTTTGGGAGGAATTGCATTTTGGGCTTGTAGAGGATGCTGAGCAAGGGTTGTGTCGCCATTGTCATCACCATGATTGAAATGAACATCACTGTAAATGCTTTGTCTTCCAACATCTGCAAAATGTGAGAAAATCTTCTTTACAGAGCTGCTGTTAACACTGTTTACAACACTCAATCGTGACCGCTCAAAAGTGTTTTGGACAGTCAAAATATTAATGAAACTTTTCCGGAGAAGAGTTAATTGTAACCGGTCATAATTAAAAACGAATCTCAGCTATTGATTGCGCGAATAGACGGTTGAGATTAGTTGGTGCTCTCCGTAAATAAGATAGTCTCTTTGTTCATACATGAAATGTTATGCGATCTAATTTGGAATTTTGGTCTTGTAGGCACATTGTTGCTTAATCATATCGATTGATTGTAGCGCCATGGATATGGGGAAGATTCAGCAAGAGAGAGAAAGAGGTTACCCCGCGGTCACGCCCGACGTTGAGAGCAATAAGAGCCAGAATTCCTTTGGTGTTCATAAGAACACCCAAAGCCACGCCATCCGTAATCGTCATCCCATAAACCAAGGAAACCACAACAGTGCTCACAACCTTTCCCAGACAAGCCAAGACGACGACTCCCGCCACATGATACCACGAACAACCACCCGTAACCATCTCCAGATTCGTCCTCATCCCGCTCACCGTGAAAAAAATCGGCATCAAGAGATCCTCCACAAAGCCCTTGAGCACCTCCACGAACCTCGGCCCAAGCAACCCGTTTGGAATCACAATCCCGAACACGAAAGCCCCGACCATCGAACTAGTCCCCAGAAGATCCGTCGCCAGCCCACATCCCAAAACCGCCGTCAAAATTATGCAGATCGTCTCCTCGCTATAAGAACCACCATTTTGAGTTCGACGAATTGTCCAAATGGTAATCGGACGAATTACGAAAACGCAGAGTAATACAAACCCAAGTGTGCTAAGCAATGCCCATGGGGCTTTGTGCGAGCCACCGCCGATTGCCGTCATTATCGTTATGAGGACCCATGAAGTGATTGTATTGACGAGGGCTGCAGACATTGTAGTTTTTCCGACGTCAGTGGAGAGAAGCTTGAGCTCTGCTAGGATTTGCGCGGTGACGGGTAAGCTTGTGATGGTGAGAGAAGTGCCCCAGACGATTGACCCCAGTTGGAAATCGTCTCTGAAATTCGGGAAGAGGAGGTAGTAGGAGGCTAAGCCGATCAAGAAGGGGAAAATGGTGCCCGCGCTGGCTATGGCCAACGGCTTTTTCCCGACGCGGTTGATTGTTGTCATGTCCATTTCCAGGCCGATGAGGAAGAGGAAGTAGATGAGGCCGATGTTTCCCATTGTTTCGAGGGTCATGAAGCTCGGTATGGAGAATACAGCGTCGAGAAACGGCGAGTGCTGCTTTAGCTTTCCCATGACAGAGGGACCCAACAAGGCACCAGCCTGCAGTGAAGAAAATTGGCTGATCAATTGGAGATGTGTACATTTTGTGGCCTAATAGATTTCCGGCATGCGAATGCATTGTGAGATAAGTACCGAACCAAATCTATGAAACCAATTCGACAATGATAGTACAGAAAATTTATGTCAGTGAATTCGATGTTAAGTACTTTTGATTGAAGAGATTAGACATTAGACTGGACAAGAAGTTTGCATAGAATTTAATTATTGTCTGCCATGGTTTTAAATAAAGGCCGTTAGATAACCGGTTTTTGGACATCCGATTCGATATCAACAGATATATGGCTGAATCACCGATACCGGTGCATTTCTCGATCTGGTGATTTCTCGATGTATCCTACCCTCACATCCACACGGTAATGGAGGAGGAAAATGTGGGTTTTGACATAAATTGTTCGTTTTTCCCAGGTAAGACTCCTGGATCATGAACATACATAAATGAGATTTACTTCTGTTGTCTGGACAATTATCCAAAGAAAGCATTAGCAAAATCCATAATAG
Organism: Rhododendron griersonianum; assembly: GCA_018127125.1. NCBI lineage: Eukaryota > Viridiplantae > Streptophyta > Magnoliopsida > Ericales > Ericaceae > Rhododendron > Rhododendron griersonianum. The sequence goes on from CM030800.1 coordinate 31,867,234, forward strand.
GGTTTATAACGTCATGTTGCCAAATCAAAAAATTGGTTCATAACATCAAGTTTCCATGGATAAACCAAAAAATGGGATTTTTGTTGGATTTTCCTTCCCCTCTCCCCAACTTGATGTACCCCTTGTCAAGTTTCTTAATAAAATTTGGTTGCCCATCAAAAAAAACCAAAAAATGGGATTTATAACATATTGCACATTGAAATGCAAATTTCTTGTGAAAGTGTTATTAGATCAACGAAAAGTCGTACAAGGATTTTGCAATTTCGGAAATCGTTTTACTTACAAGGATTTCGGCAACAATGCGGGGCTGCCGGAGGGGCTTGGTGAGGAGGAGGAGGAGGCGGGTTAGCAAGGTAATGATGAGTAGCTGGGTGACGAAGGTAGGGAGGGCATGAGATACAGGGTTTACTTCTTGCCAGATACCGGTATGCTCGCCGACGAGTATGGTTATCTGGTAACAATGGAAGCTTTCACCCGGTTTACGACCTTGTAATTGGGTTGTCTTTGTTTGGTTCAGGAATGGCGTGTTCACCATCGTCGCGTCGCTTCGTCTCTCTTCCTCCGCCTCTAGAACCGCTTCGGTAGCAACAGAGAGAGAGAGAGGGTGGAATGATTTGTTGAAGGAGGGAGAAGAAATAAGAGGGTTTATTTGTTTGACAAGGGGGTTCTTTTTTATACCTTTTTAGGGTTTTTTTTTTTTGTCAATCGATTGAAGAGATCATTTTTACGGAGGTTTGGCAAGGGGGTTTTGATCTGAGAAAGCAAAAATACAGGTTCCCCTGCTCTATTTGGGGTGGATTTGCTGTTTGTAACCTGTTTTATACTATTAATAGGTTTGGTTTTGGTTAGGATGAGTTGTCCACGCCATGCATGCAACTTAAAATTTGTCCAATGAGATTAGATCGTTTTAGGGTTTTCTGGTCATTTATTTGCCATTTTTCAGAAACGGGTTCCTAGGATGTTGCAACTTGATATGCTTGAATGAAATGAATTTTCAAATGGGGTCCCAACCATTGGATAAAAACTACTTCACCATATGGTGAATACTCGAAAATTTGTAAGGGTGAGTTCTACTAGTTAAAATAAAATATTTATTTTTTAATTGAAGATGATGTATTGTGAGAAAATAACCTGTCTCGTAAAGCGAAAAATAAGTGTTTAAAAAGTACTCCTGAGAACCTTAACGGAATTAATGGGGCCTAAGTTGTTACGTATTCATTGGTTTTTGGACCTTCGTTTGAAATGACATCAAAGACCTTTTCTTTTCTTTCTTTTTGATTTTTGTCATTCATTAATTCTAATCTACATCAAAACTTTGAAGGAGTACTTTCTATGTAGCAAATAATTGAATCATTTTATTACTGGATGATTATAAAAAAAAAAAACTACTACGGTTCTACATAAAGCGATAGGAGATGAAACGATTAATCCCTTTGGCTTTGCTCGTCCAACCAGGAATAAATTAAACAGATCTTTTCAGATCTAACAAAAATAAAAAGAAGAAGAAAGAACACAATCAAATACCACACACAAAAAAAAAAAAAAACACATAATAAAAAACGAGGACATATGAGGCCGAACAGCCAAACACGTTAAATTAAGTTCTCGTTTAGGTGAAGCTTCCTCTTGTTCCTATATGATTTCGAATCGGGAAAAATTAAGGCCGCTGATTTTGCCACTCACTTTTTTGTTAATGGCACTCTCCTGCAAGTAAATTTTTAGTGCAAAAATATACTTGCAGGGAAGTGCCATTAATAAAAAAAAAAGTGGCAAAATCATTTCCCAAAATTAAAACACAACAATCAAAATAGCCAGCATCTATGTCCTCAGTCTCCTCATCAATACTATAGATCAGCAACACTCAAGTCAGCACATAACCTAGTTTCGTTGATTCATAAAAGGGTCTTGCTAACCTCCTCCGCCTAGTAGGCAATAAAAGGGCAAGCACAACGCACGAGTATCCCACCGTTGCGGGGTCCGATTTGATGTACGCAGCCTTATCTCTGGAACACTTTACCGTTGCACCAAACTCGCCTAGGTAGGTGATGGATAGTATATAAAATATACCAAATAAGTTCGGAATTCAACATACATTGCACGGATATTAATAAATTTTCACAGATACTAATACGTTTTTTCTGAATATCGACACATATTTTACATATTATCCTCCGTGTTTAGAGCTGGATTGTGGTTACCATTTTCCTTCGTAAAATACTCTCTCCTACATTTGTGTCCCAAATAATATTTTCTTTCGTAATTGCCGAACACATCCTTAGCTGCAAACCTCTCTTCCTCTCTTATCTCTTCCCCTCAACGGTCCAAAACAGGGTGACAGGCAGAGAGAGAGAGAGATGAGTTCTTCAATCTCCATACCCCTTTCACCCACTACTCACACTCAACCCTTCTTGAAACCCAGAGAAAACAATCTTCTATTTGGTGGATCTCTCCTTCCAAAACGCCTTCCGTTTCCCAAGAGAAGAGTTAGTTACACTGCAACAAGGGCTTTACTTTCAGCAAATAAAGAATCAGTCTTACATGATTTTCATGAAAGAAGAGCTCTCAAGGTGCGTATAAATACCTTTTTGCCCATTCCGTTTCTCGTCACTACAGATATCCATAATCCAAACACAGCCTTAATGTTTTCTTTGTGGGTTCATTGGTTTGGTAGGGGAAAAGGAGGGAAAATGTTGAGGAGAAGCCTTTTTGTCTTCCATTGCAGAAATATAAATACAACCTACTGGTTTCTTTCTGTTTTTTATGCTACTCCAAAAGGTGGGGAGGGGGCGAACATGTGTAGCAACCCTTCATTAGGTGGGACCACTCCAAGAGACTAAAGAGTCATAGCATCTACCGCCCCACCAAGTGCTAGTGGAATGCTACTGGGCTTTGCAGGAGTACAAAGTTCGAGAGGGCATCACTAGCACGACTCTAACCTTGGACCTCTTGACCACCCTAGCCACTTGGGAGTAAGCCATGAACCACTAGGCATACAAAGGCATACTGGTTTCCTTTTCCTTTCTTTTGTTATTTTTCCTTTTAAACTCAAGTACCAAACTAAGCCTGAAAGCTACACGGATTTAAACTGGTCCTTATCTATGTTTTTTGTTCCCTTACAAGTGGTCCTTGTCTATGTTGTCTTTGCATCTGCAATTGTTGGTTCTACCTAGCTATAATTATGGTAAATTGTTTCCTTTGCAGATCATCACCGGATTGCAGAATTTTTGTAGAGACAATGTTGCTTCTGTTGTTATTGCAGCAGATAAGGTTGGTTTTATGTTGTCCTTCTATTACTTCTCAATGATTGTAATTAAGCAATAGTCAAATGGGCTCATCAGTTGTTATTTACACCGAAAGTTTATGGAATACACAAGATTGTGGTCGTCAATGAGATTTCCTAGCGTATTTCATGGGGAATGCTTCACCAACACAAATTGTTTGGGTTGTCACGATTTGATAATCTGAAGCACGCGCTACATGAAACTGGAATGGACATTGATTACGTATATTATCTAGTGGTTTATTTGTGGAAGGACATTTAAAACCAACACAACTTGATCCATTGTGTTTTCGTATGATCTTTGGCTGGAAACGCGGAAAGAAATATACTGTAAATGACAAGTGATTTTTTTGGTTTTTCTTTTAGACCTGGAACAATCAACAATGACCATTTAGTGTCAGAAAAATGCTCCAAACACTGGTGCTTGCACATAACTGAAATGACAGGATCTGATTCTACTGATATGACGAATTTAGCCATTTCAGTTTTCCAACATTTACTACTTATCATCCATGTTAGGTACAGAAAACAGGTTGTTGAATGAACCAGTCCGCCTTTTTTACAAATTCTGGGTTTCTGTATGAGCTATTGCCAACCATCAAGATTCAAGCTGCCATCTCAAGTTCCTTACTTTTGCCTTTTTTAGAGACACTGATGCATACTATTCTTACTTTTGCCTTTCTTCTGTTGAATTACTAACATTTACGCCTTTTGCCTTCGCCCTCCTACACTGGTGTTTATTTGTTTCCGTCTCTTGTACATCAATCAAACAGGGTGGAGCAACTCATGTGGATATAGCTTGTGACCCTGAGTTGGTGAAGCTCGCCACTAGCTTGACTTCTCTTCCAGTAAATCCTCTCATTGAAACCTCAGTTTCGGTCATTAATGCTTTGATTTATTTAGTACTATTTAGAATTCGCTGTCTTCCTGTGATACTGGATATGAGTTCTTATGGTCCTGCTAACACTATTCACTGGGCTGTGGATAATACTCACATTATGGCAATTGAAATTTCAACACACCCTCAGTGTACTTTGCACGTTATGCACAACTTGAGGGCGGTCATTGGCATTTTCCAAATTCTAATTGGAAAGAAGACTTTGTCAAAAGTACTTGTGATAGCTCTAAAAAGCAATCCGATTGCGATTTTTTTCATTGAACATCATTGAGTCAATTCATTTGTATTGTTGTGTTTGTTCCTAAGTTTGAGCTCTCATTATATTAATTTTATCAAACTTACTAGAGTCTAGTAGAAAACTTATTATTACCAAGTATCTAGAAAACTACCACCTCAACACTGACCTTTAATATCATGGATCTGCTATTCAGCTGTTTGGATATGGTCGATGACTCGATCATCTTTTCCGAGTTTTTATGGGTGTACTTTCTCCAATGTGTGGCCTGCCTTGTTTTTGGCAGTTTGATGAATGCAATCGCCTGACAAAGTATGTGAATTACTTGAATTTTCAGTGGAGCCACCGCAATGTTCTGACCCTATAAGCAACAGAGTCACCAAATTTGCCAGACTTCTCAGGGAGATTTTTCTGATACAACCCCAAACATGTTTAATCATTTGCGTCTCACTTGCAGATTTGCGTCTCTTCAGTCACTCCAGCTGCATTCCCAGCTGCTGTCGAAGCAGGAGCAGTGATGGTGAGGCCACCAACTTAAGCTAGTACCATTTGGCATTTCAACTCTTGATTTTGTGACCCAGTGGCTTTTTAATGCTACATAAACAAGATGCATTGTTATTTCTTTTTGCCAATCTGATGGTTTTTTCAGGTAGAGATTGGAAATTATGATTCCTTTTACGAGATGGGCGTGCTTTTCTCTCCGGAGCAGGTATCAAAAACAAATTATCAACCACTTATCTTGTAAGTTTTTTCAGCTGAATTTGTATGTCAGACTAGATGTAGCTCAACCAACCTAGTCGAAGACTTCAAAATTAGTGGGCCATGGGCAAGGGTGAGAATACGGGACAGTGCCATCAATACACATATGAACGAGGGAACTGATATATTGGGAAGAAGACTAATGGAAAGGAAAATATGATTTGTAGACGAAAAGATTCTGTTGTGACGTGATTTTCGGCAACGTCCTGTGGGATTATCCTTATCACATGTGGATGGTGCTGAACATATTATGTCTGTCCCATCTTTCTTTAGATTTCAGAGCCTTTTTTCTTTCAAGTTACACAAATTATAAGCGAGGTCATTCAGATCGAGTTCAAACCATTCAAAGAGAAACTATGTTCTCTCTTCTTACTATGTTGATTATTCTTCTCAGATACTAAATCTAACAAAGGAGACTAGGAGGATCCTTCCATCCGTGACACTATCAGTCACTGTGCCACACACTCTGAGCCTCCCGGATCAGGTCACGAGCAGAAATTTTACCAAGTGTTAAAATTCAAGTTAGTTCTGTTTGTTTGATGGAATTCTTGGTGATTAACAGATCAAGCTAGCAGAACAGTTGGAACAGGAAGGCGTAGATATCATCCAAACTGAAGGAGGGAAATGCTCTAATGCCACAAATGCTGGCGTTCTGGGTTTAATTGAGAAGGTGAGATAAATAGTATATGCGCCTACATCTCCACAATGTACATATATATCTATGCTTGAGTAAAATTATTGATGCATTGTTTAGTTGCGATAAGTGGAGGATGAGAATAGAAATTAAAACGAAAGCTCCACAGCATCTGCATTGGCTTGTTTGATTAGACTGGGTGTTCACTTAGGCTATGTTTGGTAACACTACCACTTTTTTGTTTCCTGTTTTCTATTTGCTGAAATCAGTTTTTACTTTTCCTAAAAAAAAGTGAAAACAGAAAACATGTTTGTGTTAACCTGTTTTTTTTTTTAAAAATCAATTTCTGAAACTAGTTTTTACTTTTTCCAAAATGGTCTTTCTTGCAATTTCTCCACTAGTTCTCAAACTATACAGGGGAGAGAGAGAGAGAGAGAATCATCCAACCCTTTGCAATCACGTTAGAAACAAATTCCATACTTGATATTCTGAAAGAAAGGGCCGGGTGGATAGATCAGGCATAACCGGCTTAGAGAGGAAGCCGAAGAAGTCGTTGCTTTTGGCTCTCGATTTTTTAGCCCGAAGAGGGCTCCAAAAAATACAGTTTTTTAGTTTCAAATAATAAGAAGTTTCAATTGCCTTGCTTTGAGTAACATCTTTTTGGTCATGTGGCAGCTTAGGCTCTTTGAATGCTTTAAAAACTGGGTTTGAATCTCCACCCCTTAGTTTTCCTCAACTTTTCGCAAAATTTTGTTCAAAGATGAGGAGATAAATGGCCCCCCTATTGCAACTTTTGCTTCGAGCCCAAATATCTTTGAGCCGGCATTGAGTCCAGGTGATTGGGTTCTTCTTTCCTAGGCCAAAGTTATAGTATCAACTTTCATAAAATGATGGCTTCATAAGCCCAACGTATCCCTTTCGGCCTCCTCTCATCTCTAAGTTAAGAGAGTATATATATATATATAGATGAAATACGTGAGAAATTTTCTAATTCCAAAGTCGGTCATTTATTGACTATAAGGTTTTTCTCCTTCGATAAGTATCTTTTATTGACTATAAGAGAGAGAGAGAGAGAGAGAGAGAGGGAGGGAGAGAGAGGGAGAGAGAGAGTATCTTCAATGGCCTGGGTTTGAGAGAGAGAGAGGAAGAGGAAATAAAAAAAGACCTCCAAAGAATTGTAGCGGAGTAACCTGTTTTTTGTTTCTGAAAATAGTGAAAGTTGAGTTTTGTTACTTCCTCAAATTATGAAAATAGTAAAAGTGATTTCCATAATTTGAAAGTGGAAGTAGTGCACCAAACAAACTTTCAAAGTTAACTTTTGAAAATTCTGAAAATGAAAACAGAAAACAGAAAATAGAATAGCTACCAAACATGACCTTATTGTTTAGCTACTGAGAAAATTGGTGAGGTTGAATTTTCACATGCGTTTCTTGAAAACTATAGGTTCTGAGTTTTCCTTTGCATTTTGGACTTCCTTTGTCCTCATATGGAGCTTTATTGACTCTCTTTGCAATTCAACTCGCAATACAAGTACCAGTTTGCAAGAAAAAGCAGTTGCGCGTACAGATTTCTGTCCACCGATAACTGTTTTAGCACCAAAATAAGGAAACCATAAGAAAATGTTGAACGATTTCGAACTTTTGATTCTTTTATTTTTTGCAAACATGAAAAAGGAAGAGCAAAACCAAAATGAAGAAAATGGAGACAATACCATAAGTTCCAACTTAATGTCACTTCTGGGATTGATTTCGAATGTGTTGGTTAACATATATGTTTCACCTCATCGGTACTCCAGGCAACACCAACGCTAGCATCAGCATATTCTATTTCCAGAGCCGTCAAGATCCCCGTCATGTGTTCATCTGGACTGAGTGCAGTTACAGCACCAATGGCCATCACGGCAGGGGCTGCTGGAGTGGTATGTAACCCGAAACTGTTAATGTGGGACGGGTTTCTGTATCCGCAAAACTTGAAAGATCCAGTTTTGTTCTGAGGTCATTTGTTACAGCCTACAGGAATTGTGAAGTGAATTACTAATGTCAATGTTTGCTTGTGAATGCAGGGTGTAGGCTCAGCAATAAACAAGCTCAATGATGTAGTTGCCATGATTGCAGAGGTTCGAAGTATTGCCGATTCATTAGGCATCTCATCTGATAGACAAACTGTAGTTGAAGAGAAAGCATTGAGACTGTAATCCTTGTATGGGTATCGACCCTAAACCCTCGAATATTTTGATTCACCTATTTGATAGTCATCATGTGAATCACCAATTTTGGTTTTTTCTAAACATATGTGTGTTATGATGTGCAAGTTTTACTCGGAGGGTTATGGAATTTCGTTGCGCGATTGTAGGGTTTTAGCACTTGGAAAATCCTTCCTAAGGTCCCTTACCCTTCCCAAAGATGGCATTGGTCTTGGATATTATGCAATTCCAGTACCTTGAATCCTTGAGGTCCCTTAAGTGCTTAAGCGAAGACATGTTTCAGTCATGCAAAAGCACATTTTTTTCATCTTTAATGGACCCTTTTTTTTTTTACAAAGTCCCCAAAAGGTCCAAATTGTACCGAAGGCTTAATAAAGCCAAAAAGTTTTGCGAAAAAAAGACTGCTAAATAATCTAGGCCAGTAATGCAGGAGCAGCAGCAGCTTGATTTTTCAGCTTCTCAGTTATTCTTTGTTTAGGCTGTGCATAAGGGTGAAAGTTGCACCCCTATTTAAATTGTGCTCGTGTGTTGTACATCGATTCCATTTAAGTAGAAGCGATCGTGGCACACGCAATGCGTGTGCAAGTTTGTACAATTTTTTACACTACAGGCATGTATATTCATGGGAAGAATAGGAGAAATAAGGTTTGGTTTCATAATGTTGCCAAGAGGAAAAAATGATAAATGGTATGGGAATCTTGTAAAATTCGGTAACCGAAGGCAGTTGGTTAAGAGTATCCTTTATGATTATTAGAAGATCCTCGATGGTATAGATCTTTTCTTCCATGAGGAAACTAGTTATTCGGGTAGGTAACCTCAATTTTGAAATAAAGAGAAAAGCCGGATCTTTTCTTTTTCTAGAGATATATAGATTATCAATCTACACCACCATAGTTGTTTTCTCATATTTACCCATAGTAGTTATCGGAATCAGAAAGCCGTAGGAGTGGGAAAAAATGGTTTTTATTGGGTATTTTGGGAACTCAAAATAGTGTTCCTACCAAAGGTCTCCCTTTCTAGATAGAATAGATACTTCCATAACAAAAAAAGCCCCTAAATATAATGGATCACATCAAATGCCATTACCAAAAGATATACATAGAGAGGATAGAAATGTGGAGTTCCAATGGTTTACACTACAAGAACAGTGAGCTGACAAACAGCTTGATTTCCAGAGTTCCAACTATCCCTAATTTCCTATTGAAATTCCTTCCCGGCCCAAATAATCCGAGCATACCTAATCATCAAATTCCGAATCCTCACTTTGATGATCCTCTCCACTTTCCTGCAATATTTGGGTAATCGATAAGATTTTTATTCATTTTTTAAAAAAAAGGGACAATAAACAACAATCTAAAAAAGTACAATGCAAAATCATCTGCTGTAAATGTTCCAAGAAACTCAAGAAGATGTAAAAAGAAGCTTACCTTCCTTCTGTTATACTCTGTCGTCGCTCTATCAAACTCCGCTCGTTTCTCTGTGGCTATATCATAGTACTGAACCTTCTCCTGTTACAGCCAGTTTCAAAACGTTGGAATCCTCTATCATTCACTAGCTAAATGTTCATGCGCGAACACCTTTTTCACAACTACCATAGCCGCAACTCTATCGAGTCACCTTCACATTACTAATAAACATAGCAGCTGTAATAAAAAAAAATGACGACCCTGAATCCTTGGCACAAACCATTGCAGGTTATCTGACCCAGGAAAAAATAAACTCCTTCCGATTGCATTAGTTTGTCAGTCTTCTTTATTCTGAACATTTCAAAAAAAAAAAAAAAGTTCATATTTTCTAATAAAAAAAATGTCAGTCTTCTTTATTCTGAACAATGAGATCAGAAGGAGTTTGTAGAGTATAACTGTCACTTCTGGACGCCACTGAATGAACTTTTTTACCTATTTCAAACAGATTTTAGAAAATATAGAAGCTGGGGAGTAGTCTACCTCTGCACTAAGAAACAGGCACTGATAAGAGGAACTCATGCACTAAACCGACCACCAACACAAGAAGCTACCGTCTAAACACCGATTCATAACTAGAGGATGATCACCCATAAACTATTTCTCTTCAGCACATTAATAGTAATCTCAATACTCTCAAATGGGAATGGATTTAAATCCACGTATAGGTTACTTCATCAATCAAGAGCTTTCCAAGGACAGTTTAAAACGAATGGGGAGATTGATATGTGACCAATGGCATGCACTGCAAACAAATTTAAATTATACTTGCTTGTGCCCAATTGCTTGAAAGGTACCCATAGGGCCACATCGAAGCATTTTTTGCACAGTTCAAGCAAAATCAAATGAGCAATTGCACCTTTTCAAAAAACAAAAACAGGACATAACCATTGACAATTATGTTCATCGCAGGCTAGGTCTTATCAAAGAGAACTCTGACTACAGCTGAAGCACAAACCTCATATGTCATTGTTTTCCACTTCTCTCCACAAGCTTTGCCAATCTGAAGCATGGAAGAACCACAGAGAAATATGTATATATATATCAAAAGGTGAAACAGGGAGAACCAAAAACAGACCAAGTTATCTGATTATTCTCCTACATACATCACGCATTGACTTGACATCAGGATTCTGTTCTTGGAATTCTTTACGAAAATCCTCCCTTGCAAACAATGATATAACTCAGTTAGGTATGGGTAATGGAACTTGAGAAACATGCAGCTTTCCCATATAACAGGCGATATAACAAGAAGTTGAGCATGTGCTTTGCTTATGGACTGTTTTTTGGTATGCAATTCCTTTCTTTGTCCCTAGGGACAACGGTTCAGCAATAAACCATAAAATCTATCCATTGAAATTTATGTAAGCTCAAATACGGGAGACAATAACCATGGAAGACAACCATAATAACAGGAGACAAATAACAATAATATGGATCGAGTCTCATGTGAAGCGCTTTCCTTAGAGAAGAATATCCCCTTCTGCACCAGGTTGAATGGCACTCTATTCCTCAGGTACAAGAACCCCCCTTAATTGAATCACAAAACATCAACAAAGTAGCCAGAATATAGCTGAAAATTTTCAATTGTAAAAGCCCTTGATTAAGGTTTACCTAGAACACGGCTCGTTCTGGTACGAGGAATAGAAATGGGAAGGTGTTACGCTACATGCCCTAAATCGTGGTACGATAAGGGTTGGTTTCTAAACATATTACATAATAATACTAATACTCGAATTTACTTTTTCCCAACAATAAACATACATCAATCAAAATAACATATTATTTCAACGGGACTATTTTGACCATTTTTTGACCATAGGAGTATTTTGACCAAGTTTTTTACATTTTCTCTTACGAAGTTATGATCTCTCTATATTTTAATTGAAGTAATAGAAGAAGAAAAAAAAACTATGGGACCGCTACACGTGCATTGTAATATGCAAATCAATAGGAAGGTTCCTGTTCTTTTTCCCTAAAGGCCTATCTTCTCCTTTGGTACCTAGGTATTATCGATTTTCTGGTAACATAGCCCCTGATTATTTCTGCTATGCCTCAAGTTTAATATATGGGAAAAGAATAATCTCACGAATCAAGTTAGTGCCATTAGAGCTGTTCTAAGTTTGAAAGGGTACACAACGGAAACTTATTGAAGCAAAGGAGAACAGGTCATTTACTTTGTATTTGTCTATCACTCTCTTACACCCTCTGGACAACTTGATTACATTCCGACATACTTTTCATGACACTTGCACCAAATGAATACTTGCAATAACAAAAATGCCCCCAAAAAAAAACTAATCGAACATTGGAGGGTTGGAGGAAATTACAACTGAACATGCAGAATGGGAAGCGCCAAAGAGGTGAAATTTACAGTCATCAAGGGGGGGGGCGCACGCAAATTCACTATGATATTTTTGGGGAGAATTTGGTAGATAAGGAGATAATAACTATTCAAAGTACACTCACATTATATATGTCCACCCCTAGTTGACAAAATACAAAGAGAAAATGTATAAAGAGTGCTAACCTATTACAATGTGCATGATGCAGGCAGTGCATAGAGCAAAATATTAAGGGGATTACAATTCGATGCAGAAGATTACCAAGGCTTCTTGCCTTAGCAGATATGAAGGATGGGGAGAATAAAAGCAAGTGTGTTGAATGCTGCTAGAATATGGATTATTAGGGTAAGGATGTCTAATAGCTTGGCAGATTCTAGTTTTGCTAACCATGAGTTATAGTCTATGTGATGTAAAGAGCATTCTACAAGGTTAAATGCCCATATATTACTATTTTGAAGTCACAATCCAAGTATAATTGAATTGGCAACCTATAACAAGGAGTAGAATGCTCAGTGCTCTACTTATGTAATCATTTTACTCGATGCATTAACTTAAGTTTTGAAAGCTCTCGTGATGCATAGTGCAGACTTAACCTATGTCATTAGTCCTAAGGAGTTGCACTAGTGATTCATAGGGCTTTTCCTTTCTTTTCTTGTCTTTCTTTCTACTTATGTAATCTTTTTATTCGATCCATTAACTTAAATTTTGAAAGCTCTACGTGATGCATAGCGCAGACTTAACCTATGTCATTAGTCCTAAGGAGTTGCACTAGCGATTCATAGGGCTTTTCCTTTCTCTTCTTGTCTTTCTTCTTCTTTTTGTTCTTCATTTCACACTTACTCATTGGATATAGTTCATGGCTCTAGAATAGTGCCTATTTCAACCACGAAACCTTAATCAAAAGGAGATCACCCCTACCCCTTGATTAATAGAATATCCATCCAAGATGCAGTCAGACCCAGCTAATCCAGATAAAGGCTTTGTTCATTTGTTTGATCTAGGTTCTCTATACTACTACAGGCCGCGATTAGCTTTATCAAGTTAGAACGAATGTCGACCAACAAATCTGCCGGTCTGCAATATTCACCCAACCACAAGCACAAATCCTGGGTGCAGAATATCTCCCAAAGGACACCAAAGACTCAAATGCTGTAAAATGTGAAGGGGGAAAAGAGAAAAGGAATCCTTATTATGGGATAGATCATAAATTTAAATCACTATTCTATCTTTAGCAGATGGCATGCCTCCACTCGGACTCTAACCTAGATGGTCTGGCACTACTTCCTAAGAGCGGCGCATCTACAGATTTCACCATAGCAGCTAGCTCAAACTTATAATTTCATGTTCTTATTCAACCGTCAAGATTGAAAGAGTAGACACAACCTAGTACTTGTTAAGAAAGACTAAAATTGTTGAATAAATATGCACAGGAATGGAAGGATTATTTTTTTAGTTTACAGGGAGAAAATTTCTTTCCTAATTCCTAACCAGCTGAGATAGACCCTGCTGGAGCTGAACAATAAGCTAGACTATAGGGGCGGGTGGGTCTAGCTACTAAAGTTACGTAGAGCCTATAGCCGATTCAACAAACCAAATGTAGGGTAACATTTCCAGGATTTTCGGATAAGTTAGCTTACCAACAAAACTCACCAAAGTGGCCTTAGGTTCTAGAGAAGGCTGGTTAGACAATGGTTCATACAATACTCAATCATACTTTTGGTTCAGCAATCATGACTTACATCCATATAGAAAACGCAGTTCCTTCCTTGAGCTGACACGAACACGTCACAGGATCCCAAAAGTTTCAATTCTACTTCACCTGAACACATTGCATATATCTAAAATTCTAAATCCTAAAAGGGGACATCCCAGAATCACCAACATCCCATAAAACCCACAAGATGCATTTAAATTCCATCAAAATCCATCTCATTGGGCTCACCCAGTACATGTATTGCAGGTATCCTCGTCCCAAAAAAAAATTGCAAATTCAGCATTTTTTTATAACTCAGGTGAGTTTGGACCAGGTTACGCGCAACTCAACCAATCATGGGGACCCAATCGCACCGACTGAAGAGTCGGATTAAAGGCCAGATGCAAATTTAGTAGTATATATCATTCACGCAATAATAAACACAAGCACTAAATAAAACAACAATTAATAAAACATTAAAGAAAGAAAATATAAACTGAGGTGAAAAAAAAAAAACTAAATAGAAACGTACAAGAAGTAGAAGAAAGCAGTCGGGGGTTTCTTGGGTTTCTTGGCGTCCACTTTCGCTGCCTTCTTCTTCGGCGTCGTTTTGGGTTTATCATTAGCTGACGTGGGTCTTCTTTGCTTCTTCGTCTTCTCCGTCGGTTTCATTTTCACCACGAGTTTCCTGAAAAAGTATTCCCCGCTTAATTTTCTTGGAAAAAAAAAAAACAAAAACAAGCTGAAACAGAAGGGTTTTTGTCTTACCCATTCGCAGGGTTTTTGGCAGAAGCTGAAGCAGGTTTTCTTCGAGACTTGGAGGCTTTTTTGGCCATTTTTTTGTAGTCTGATTGATGATTACAACTACATGATGACAAGCTCGGGTATTTTAAGAGGAGTTGTGTTCTCATTCCAATCTTTTTCTGGGTCGAAATTTTGCCTTGGTTTTTGCTTACTTTGGGGGAATTACACTGTATCCCCCTACAGTTTCGTGTAAGTCGCACATTTTGCGCTACAAAATAAACGAAACACTATTTGCAGCCCTTAAAGATAGGGTTGTCCAAGAAAAATCGAGAACTGTGAAATTGGTCCGGACCGAATCGATCCGTGCCTCTTGGATTTTGTCCGTGGATTAATGGTCCGGACACGAATTTGAAAATTAAAAAACCGTGAGATACGGATTAGGATTGGATTTTTATTTCAAATCCGTGGATTAACCGAACCGAACCGTGAGATATTTAAAAAATTAAAAAATATTTATATATATATGTGTGTATGTGTGTAATATTTATAAATAATTATAATTCTACCACTTGTTATGATTTTTTTTTAACAATTTTAAGTTCATAACAATGACCGAAGGAAATCTGCTCCTTATATGAAATTCCTTACTTTTACTTCACCTGCCTTCCCCCTCTGATTTATAACTTATAATCAGCTATTACCACTGTGTAAATAGAACCTCCTGTTGCTCCGTAGATGTAACAATGGCTGATGAAACTTGGACTGAATTTTGGACTGAATTTTGAACTAGAAATTTGGAATGATATGTATTTTGAACTAGAAATTTGGAATGATATGTAATCCAGTAGTTGAAGTAATTTTGCGTTTTTTAGAGTTTAATGTTTATGGAAGGAAATCCGTGGATAAAACCGGTACCGAACCGTAAGACTTTTGGATTAGGATTGTATTGTATTTTCTAAAAACCGTGAGATACGGATTAGAATTGGATTCATACGAATCCGATCCGATCCGGACCGTGGACACCCCTACTTAAAGAGCATCTCCACGCCATTATTCAAATTTGAGTAAAAATATAAGTAAAAACTTCATTTGGTATTGTGTGTTCCAATAGGTAAACTCAATCTCAAGCACAAATATGCACAAATTTGAGTAAAAACTTCATTAATGGTGATATTGTAAATTTAAAGGTGTGAAATTTGCCTTCAAAAAATTGAGTAAGGGTTTGAGTCTAACCAAATTTGAGTCAAATTTAGTATAGGTTTGGGTAAGGGGTGGAGAAGGGTTTTTGGTGATTTTTACTCAAATTCCAGCCTTTACCCTTTTCCTTCCTCAAATTTTGAGCAAAAACCCATTTTGGGTAGGAGCATCTCCAATGGCAAAACCTAATTTAGACCCAAATTTATTATTTTAAACAAATGTAATGGCATATAGGTAAATAAGAGAGAGGAGACTATCAGCCCAGCGAACTCCGGCGAACCTTAGCAGTTCCGGCAAACTTCAACGGCGGTTCAAAAAGGTGTGGTTTGCTCTGACGAAGCTCCAGTGACAGATTCACAGGGTTTGGTGGATCCAGTGAACCTTTGGCGACATATCTAAAAGGTTTTCATTGCTTCGGCAAGTACCCGATGACAGATTTAGAGGTTGGGTTGCTCCGGCGAATGTCTCTTCCTTTCATTACCAGTGGAAGAGCCGTTGCTCTGGCAGAGGAAGGAGCCTTTGAAAATGGGGGGAAAAATGAAGGCTTGAATTGTCTCATATTTAGGCAAAGAAATGGGTAAAACAAAAGATGAGGAAGGGTTTGGGTCAATGATTTGAGAGATATTTTGGTAGTTTTTGCCCAAATTTTAAATGAGTTTTAAAATGGGTCAATATTGGAAATGTTCTAATAGCATAAATTTGGGTCAAAACTCATTTTGGGTCAGACTCACCCTAAAGGCAAAATAATCTTTTACCCAAATATATTACTATTTTCATCCATTTTGGTTTTCATCCATTTTTTCTCCCAATAACATCTCTCATTTTTGTAAAGAGAGACATAAGAGACCAAGGCTAAGGTTTTCTTTTCCTACTGCTTGAATGCTCGTGTGCGAGGAACCACCACAAAGAGCAAAACGAGAGAGATTGTGTAACACCCCGACTTTTATATCAAAAAAAAAAGACGCTAGAAAGGATTGGAAGAAAATAATAATAATAATCAGGAGCTAACATTTAGCAAGTCACTTACCGTTAGGATTTAGAGAGTATTCTAAGTCGTAATACAAGATTTATTGTCACGCCCTCGATTTTCAACATAAATAATAATTATTTTCAATAAATACAAACAATATTGAAGTACCGGTAATACCCAAATGACTTATTTTCCCCAGTTCTCAAAGTTAAATTTAAAAGATACAAGCTTGGCTCGAAGCCCCAAGTTATCAAATACCATGATAATATTACAGTTTTCATTAATCTTTCTTCCGAATACTACTTTCAAATAAAATGCAAATTCAACTCCTTCTTTATACCTCCGAGACACGTGAACAACAAGCATGAGATGCGCGCCATGCCAACTTCCTTGCTTTTTACCTGAAAATGATAGGTTGAGCTACACTAGCCCGGTAAAGAAATCTATACTCAAGTTATATGAAAATGCAATGAAGTATGTGCCAAACGTGAATGAGACTCAACAATTGAACATGAGACCCAAGAGGGATTATCACAATGAACTAACAAATTTAGACTTCGAGATTTCAGACATCTAAGAGATAACCCTAACCATCCACACGTCAACTAGAAGCAGCGTCAAAACTCATATCGATCGATCAAACATCAATAATAGTTCAACCATCTAATAATTTTCCGAATGAATGTCACAAACCACCTTCTAATTTCATACCATCTACCGTAGAGCCTCATTTCATAAAAAATTTCCATTTGAATTTCCAAAACAATTTCGAGAAAACACATGACCACCACGGGTCAAGCTCCGTTGATTCGAGCTTGAAATACCGGAGTCCGTTGATTTGTGCCCAAATACCGGATTCGTTGATTCGCTCAAGAATACCTGAGGATTTTTATCCAAAATCCTCTTTTCAAAACTTGAATTTCTTTCTTTAAAATAAACCTTGATAGAGTCAACCGTTAATTCACTTTTTCAACAGCCACAATCTCAAACAACCAACAGTACAAACATCAACACAAACTTCCAAGTCAATCATAATTCATTTCATCATGTGAGACATTCAACTGTGTTACCACCCCTTGCGTCACATTGAATTCTCTTCACCTGGGTTTCCGCATTACCACACCTTGCGTTGCGGGACCCTCAATTCAGAATTCACAAATCACGTAAACATAAAAATATTATCAATCCGTATATAAGCGAACATCACTTTCCAAATTCACAATCGTTCTTACATCATTATCCATGTATACCAAACTCATAAGCACACCCATTGCACATTGATAAATACTTTAAGCCCACGTTATTCATCAAAGTCTATCACGACGCCCTACGTCACGTATCGAATCCACAAAAACTCTATGACACACCACCCACTAGGTTTAATTCCTAACAGAAAACATATAGAACGAGGACACGAGTCACAATACTACCCATAGGATCACTAGACAAACTCACGTCTACTCGTAACATTCACCACTTATCCCCTTATAGCCCACGGTACTCCAATCAACCTTACGGTATATTCTTCAACCAACGAAACTAATATTATACTCTAATGAGTGCTAAGAGACAAGATCGAACAACGAGCCATTAGGACACAAGCAACCATACTCAAGAGTGACTTAAACATATTCTAATCATATAGGGAGTCATAACACGGAACGAAAATAACCTTAGGAGTAGCCGCAAACATCGACCGACTGACACACCTCTACTCAAATGGTCATAACTTTCTGTGTACTAAGAGTTTAAAGGTGATTCTGGTGGCAAACGAAAGCTCACTTCAAGACCTTCGAATCGATATAAAATTTTCATGAAACGGACATCGGACGAGGAAGTTATGGCCGTTTGAAATTGACTGAAACTCAGAAAACGGGAAGAAATTTCCAGATTCGATCGAAACTCCAAAACCCAACCTCAAGCACGAAACAAAGCACAATCTAGGTACATAAACATCACATAATCGTATAACAAGAGTAAGAAATCCCTACCACAATGGATTTTGAGCAAAACCCTAAGTAACTCAAGTTTGAAACACCAAGATCTAGCTCCTCCCAAGCTACAATACGAGACCTAGGTCCAAGATTTCCCAAGATCAAGAGAAATAAGTGAGGTTCAACAAGTGATTGAGAGGAGAGAGAGAGAAATCCGAAAATGATGGAGTTCTTACCTCTTTGAGCGCAATAACCTTGATTCCGGATGAAATTAGGATGAACAACCCATAGATCTTGAGTATTTTGAGGTATTTGATGTGGAAATCCAAGAATTTGGGTGAGAGATTGAAGAGAGAAGGTAGAGGGGCGATTTTAGGGCTTAGTTCGTGGCCTTGGAGTGAAAAAATAACATAAGGGGTCTATTTATAGTGTATGAATCGCGTACTGAAAATATCAGAAATTTTGCTTGATGTACCTGTATCGGGGAATTATAGTACCGGTACATCTACCCAGAAATTTCGACATTGCACAATTTCTGGTCGCGATGTACCTGTACCGAAAAAAGCTGTACCTGTACATCACAGACAGATTTGAAATTTTTGCCAACATTCATCAAATCAAACCCCGATTACTACCAACACTTCCACACCACTACCACACGTCATTTCAACCCCGAAACTCAAAGTCCAACTATTCTTCGAATGTACGATACACAACGGCAGACGTAAATCCGTACTCCCACATTAATAAACATATAACCTAGTCAAAATACGATCTTCCATTTATTTAAACGATTAAAGAAAATAGAAAAATTTAACGAGTCTCTACATTTATAAAACTTAGAGTATTATCAGTTTTTATTTTACAAATATCGCCATAACCCTGTTAATAGCATCACAGCACGGGAGTGAGGCACGAGCCCGCGAGACGGAAAGCTGTAAGGTCCAAAGAACAATCCGGAAAGAAGGGTACTAGATATCCCTAGATTTTTTAAGATTGGATTGGATTTGATTAGATATGATTAGGATAAGATTTGATTGGATTTTGTTAGATATTATAAGATTATGATCTAGATTTGATTTGATTTCCGCGAGGTGGAGAACCGTGGGTTTCAAACAGAATAATCCGGAAAAAGAGTCAGCATCGGATTAAATATCCCTAGATTTTGTGAGATTATTCTAGATATTCTTAGATATACTTGGATTTTCTTTAGATTTTATTAGATTATGTTAGATATTAAAAGATATGGATTAGATTATATAAGATATGATTAGATTTTATAAGATATGGTTGGATGTTTACAAGATATACTTAGATTTGTTTAGATTTGCTTAGATATTATTATTAGATAATATATGATATGGATAAGATTTTCTCTAGATTTTATTAGATAATTCTAGATTTTGTTAGATATTATAAGATATGGCTAGATATGATAGGACATTCTAGATCTTGTAGTTTACAAGTATAAATAGGCCCCCTCCCCTCCACACACGACACACCTCAAGCACACACATCACACACACACGACACTAGCAAGAAAGAAACAAAAGAGAGAAGGAAAAAAAGAAAAAAAAAGAGAGGGAAGGAGTTAACTAATCAGTGGTTGTTAATACGATAATTGTGCTTCGGGGGCAAGGTGAGTTACGAATATACTCTGGCTACATAATTCTTTCAAATTGTTTTGAGATTGTTTTTATAAATGTTATGTTTGGCTATATATATATATAAAAACAATAGACGTCTCTACAGAAGCGTCATAGTGCATATTAAGCACAACTTTGAGAAAATAAATTTTAAAAGAACAAACATGGGATTAATTTTTTGAAAGAAAAACGAAAAGTTTTGTGGCAATATCGGGGCAACGAGTTATATGTGGGCAGTGAGTTATCATGGGCAGTGAGTTGCTCTTGGCGCCTATCGATGGATATTGCCAGGTATCCCTTTGGAATTGATATCATTTCTCTTGTTTGCTGGGGTCGCTCCCCATGCTACCGCTGGTATTTCGCCAATTACGGATTCGAGCCTAGAAGTTGTTAAAAAATATTGTTGATTTTATGTCTATGGAATGTTTTATGTTGATGCCACGTTTTATGGTAATTGAGATTATGTTCTGCATGCTTTATCCAAATTATCCCATGTTTTCTTATGTAACCTTAGTATATCGTAACTTACTGAATTGGTTTTGTGTTTTCATGAAACCCTTTCAGGGAATCAAGAATAAAGAAGGTTTACTCGTTGCATGTGGAAGATTGCAATGGATATATATGGCTAAATAAAAGAAAGAGTGATAATAAGTGGCACTTGTGTATGCAAGCCACAGTAATGTAATTTCAAAGTTGTTAGACAAAATCTGTACTGGGTTCGGACGCTATTAAGCTTTGTTATAATATATTTTAATTTATAGACCTGAGAGTTTTTAGAATAAATTTTTTTATGGTTGTTGATATCAAGGCCTGTGGTGATTTTTAAATCACTGGCCATGTCACTGATCTTACCCTTCAAATTTGGGTCGTGACAGATTGGGAGCGAAGAGGGGTGAGTCGGAGTCCTCGCTGGATTTCTTGTCGGAGTCAATCACTGCCACAGAACCAGAGAGATGAGATAAAGGTCGGGGTATATGGAGAGAGTCCAAATCGTAATGGAGAGAGAGAGAGAAAGAGAGAGCCATTTAAAAAATGGGGAGAAAAATGAGGAGAGGCTTGGATTGTCCCATATTTGGGCAAATAGATGGGTAAACCCAGAATGGAGAAGGGTTTTAGGTAAATGATTGGAGAGATATTTCAGATTTTTGTGGATTTTATCCAAATTTTGTATTTGGGTCTTAAATTGGATGCTCTAACAACAATAATTTTTCAAATGTTCTCAATAAGCTAATTGCGCCTGAATTACAGTCTTGAATATTGGTCAAACATACCCTAAATAAATTTATATTCAATTTGAGAACCATTACAACAAAAAAACAATTTAACTTTAGAATGTTAAAAAGGATGCAAAAATGCAACAAAAAAATAAATTATAGAAATCTCAGTTGATTGATCCTAAGATTTAATTATCCTTAAAAGGCACATATGCCACCCACACAGATTTTGTGCACACCGATTGTGCATGGTCACAGTGTGGGGCCCATTGCGGGTCCCAAACAAACAATCCCCCAATTAATTCATTAAAATAAAAATAGTTTTTGGAGGATTCTCGCAAAAATCAGCTCAATTCAATACCTATAGGTGCTCGATCTAATTATATAACTTTTCATTTACATTCCATGATCCTAAAAAGTTAAATGATTGAATCAAACATCTATAGGTATCAAATTATTTGTGGGGAATTTGGAGTGGGCCCCATGATCTGTGCACAATTGATGTGCACAAATATGTATGGGTAGACTTTCTTCCTTAAAGGGTGACTGCCCTAATTGACCCCAAGGGGCTGGTGATTGTTAAAGTTTGAGTTATAGTGTAATACATGTTCCGGATATTTAGATTATTTATTTATTTTAATTAAATTATATGTTTTCGGGGTTGAATTGCATGTATTAGAACTCGCGAGGGCCTTGTGTGTGATTTGTAGGCGGAGCATAAGTTAGGGCATGGTTTCGCTTGCATACGATAATTTTCCTTTGAACCTAACAAATATCCTTGGAGATATTTTCTCCCTCACTTTTATCTCTTACGTTGGAGAGAGAGACGGCCAGAAGAAGAGGAAGATGAAGGAGAAGAGAGGAGAAAAGGGGAATAACTAGGGGTGATCCTTATTTGCTTGAATTGAAGTCTAGACTTGATAATTCATGTTTTCCTACTTGATTTCATGTCTTTTATGTTGACGTTCATGTGTTCGGAGGTTGAATTCGTGCCTAAAATAAATGGGTTCGAGTTAATTTAGATGTGTGTTGGAGTTCTTGGAGAAGCTAAGAACCTAGTCTTAAATCCCTTTGATTTGGTGTTTAGAACTTACTTTGATTCATGGGGTTTGATATTCTTGAGTAGCTCTTGGTTATATATGAGATTGAGCATGATTTTGTGAAGTTTTGATGAGTTTTAGATGAGATTTGAGTTGAGAAAAGATTGAGAATTGGAAGGAAAACATGCTGAATTTTCGCTGAAAACCTAATTGGTACCTGTACCGCTTTTTGGTGGCACCGGTACTGGGAGGGTAGAACTGAAACATTTGTATCGATTTTGTGTGGGTACCTGTATCGAGTTTTTGTGGTACCTGTACCTCTCGGGTAATTTTTCAGCGATCATAACTTTTTCATCAGGACTCCGTTTTGGACAAATTATATATCAAAATTGATGACTAAAAATGTACTTTTTAATGGTGGTGGTTTCATGACCTAATTATAATCCTAAAAGAAGTTATGGTCAAAATACGATGGAATAGTTATTGGATTCTTTACCAATTATTGGGTTATGTTATGTTAAGTGTTAATGCTTGCTTGGGGACACTTAGAGGTCTTTAAGATGACATGTTTAAGTTCGTTGAATATTGATTAATACCTTGTTAGTTCTATAACTTGATATCAGATGGTTGTAAAATGGATTAAGGGACGTTTGGTGGCCTTGTTAACCTTTGGGCATGTGTTAGCTTGGTAAAATGTTATGGGGTGTTATCATACATTTGTTTGATCATTCCAATGGAGAAGTATGCTAATATGAGTTAGCCTATGACTAGGTGGCGAACTGGTAAAATGGGAGGTGTCGAAACCGTAAGTTTGACATACTCCAGTCGAATCAAAGGTGAATGTGTTTGATATGGTTCTTCTCCATATAATATTGCTGTGGTGGTGAGTGTACATCTTGCTAATCGTGGTTAGCTTTCAATATGGTTATCTTTAATGAGATATTGTTGCAGTGAAGAGTGTATATCATGCTATTGTTATTTAGCTTTTGATATGTTGTGAATGTTTGCGTGTGAGGCACACCATGTCGTAAGACATATCGCTCATTTAGCGATGGTTGGGAGCATGGTGTGTGGGACGTGAGTTTCGGTTGTGATATGCGTGTTTGATGAATATGCATGCTGATGGGTGTTAATTGAACCGCCGAAGGTTAGCATGTGAGGCATACCATGTCGTATGCCATGCCG
Source organism: Rhododendron griersonianum (assembly GCA_018127125.1). Classification (NCBI taxonomy): domain Eukaryota; kingdom Viridiplantae; phylum Streptophyta; class Magnoliopsida; order Ericales; family Ericaceae; genus Rhododendron; species Rhododendron griersonianum. The sequence continues at coordinate 31,890,674 of CM030800.1, forward strand.
ACTAATTATCGGTGGATGGGAGTATGGTATGTGGGACACGTCTTCTTGGGTACATGGGGTGTGGCAGATGTGCCACTGCACGTGATGTGATTATATTCATGTTGTTGTGCATTGAATATTATTGCTCTGTTTGGGTGGACATGTTGGTTGTCACTGTCAAATGCATTCGAGTATTTCAGTTATGTTGGTGAGTTCACATTCATGTTGATATTTCTTCAGGTATTGTGGTATTATATTGAGCACTAGTGTTAGCCCGTGCCTACGGCACTACGCATCTCGGTTGGAAGGGGATGACAGTTGTGTGATTTAGGTGAAAACCATGGGTACTTAACCTGGAAGTGGGAAGATGCACTACAGCCTTTGGATCAAATAAATCTAAGCCGTTCCAACAACTTGTCCTCACACCCTTCTGTTTTATAATAGAGATTTGTATATCTCACACACTCTGACTTTCCTTTTTGGTCTGTCAGGCACAAGTTGCTTAGAGTGGGTCCACTATTGGTCATTGTGTTGAGGAGTGTGTTGGGCTAGCATTGGATGTTATGGATGGTCGAGCTTGTTGTAGGTAGTTGATAAAGAAATTGATTTATTTAAGTTGTAATTAAGTTGTCGGTAGACATGTTGAAGTATGAAACTTTGTAGAGTATTGTAATCGAGGTTGTGGTTGGTTGGTCGATACGTTGACTTATTTTTTTGTTAAGGTGATAAGTCTTCCGCTGGGTGTTTATTTCTGACAGGTTGTGAGGTGTGGTTTAGTCTTGTGTGGAATGTCACGTGGCCGCGCCGACTCGAGCCCACTTTGGATGCCGTTTGCGGGGCGGGCATGATACATAGTTTTTTTTTTTTTTGGTCAAACAGAAATTGAGCCACAGGGGTTTGGTTCCTCATAAAAGGTCTCGAGTTTAAAACGTTTAATGTGTCATCAACCTATTTGAGTCTATTGAAAATTTGTCCGATTGTTAATTTCAGGCCTCAAAATTAATCGAGGGGGAAATGACAGTCCATGTTGTGTTTTGATAATTAATACCCGCTAAGAACATGCTGAGAACATTTATTAATGCTGAAAATGTTTTTGACAGGTACTATTAATTATCAAAACTCGTCATTAGCCGTCATTTTCCCTTAATCGAGTTGAGCTCAAGTTGGCCTAGACTCCTATTAATGTTAGATTTCTTGAAATTTTAAAAAGTTGACCGCCCTCATTAATGGTCCCCTTTCGCTCCATTCACTTAATTAAAATTGCTAATTAGCTAGCTTCTCCATTCCAAGACCATTTCCTATGAACTTGTTCGGTTAAGGGTTTTGAATTTTAGATTTTAATCATTATCCTATTTATCTTCAATCATTACTCTCATTTTTCTCTTTATCTTTCTTCAATCATCACCCCTATTTCCAATCATTACTATATTTCTCTATATTCACCTACAAATCAAATCCAAAATTCCAAGTCCTGACTCCTCTCATTGGTACAACAATGCAACCTATTTTACTTTCCAATTTACTTGAGATTACTAAAAGGGAATTGATTTTCACACTCCCCTTTTACCCATTCATACTTTTTTTTTGTCTTTATCTACTTGAATTTATTATCTTGCCATTTATTTAATACCTTTTCACACATTCAAGAACAATATTGTAAATTCATGTGGATAAAACACAAAAAAAAATAGTGTGAATGACTAAAAAGAGAGTGTGAAAATTACTTTTCTTACTGAATGAGAAATAGGTACCCATTACGGCCTGTTTGGAAGCCGGATTTGTACGCGCCCAGATTTGGAGCCCTGACCCCACTTTAATCCAGTGTTTGGGAGGTCAATATCATACCCGGATTTGAGCGAGATGGGATTACAAATTCACCTGCGGGTGGATTAGCAACCGATAAGGTACCCCTGTCGTTGCTATATTCGGGAGCTCAAAGATGAACATGCCCTCTTAACACAACAGATCTAGAGAGAGAGACTTATGTTCGGAGGGGAGATGATCGACGATGGCGGCCACGGTGGTGGTCGGAGAAGACAAGGGGTTGCAGAGCATTAGGATTGGGTGGGGGCTGGGTGAATGAGATCAGTGGGTTTTAGAGGATGGGGTTATGTATATTTCTAATTATGTATATATACATATATAACTTTTCCTCACTTTCCAATTACATTTTTAAATTTTTTTCTATAATTAATATTGTTTCTAATATAAATTATGGTTTACTTTTAACTTGTGTCGGAAAAAATATTTTCTAAAATGAATTTAAGGTTAAAAATTTTGTATTCTAAAATGAAATTATTTTATTCTAAAATTAATGGTAAGTATCTATTTATTTTAATTAATATGAAATAAACCAATTTTGAACATAAAAAATTCAAAGAGGGGGTAATTAATGTTGTGTTCGGTATCCTTCTAATTTTTTTTTTTAACTCCAACACCACTCATTATCTCTACTTCCAATCATTATCCCTATTTCTCCCTCCACCCATTACTCCTACTTTCAATCATTACTCTCATTTCTCTCTCTCTCTCTATCTCCAATTATTATCCTTATCTCTAATTATTACCCCTATTTCTCTTTTCACTCGTTACCCAAAAAAATTTCTCAAAAAAACTCCTTAAAGGCATCTGAACAAAGCATAAGCCATTTCACATCTTATCCTATCTTATCCACCCTTCAAATCTCTATTTCCAAAAAATCATCAAAACACCTCATTACAAATCCATTCTTCTTAAGAGGTAGGATCACCCTTCTTAACATATCACCACTCGTTATATATCCACCTTCAAATCCACCCTCATTCTATATCCACCCAAAACAAATCATCCATCCAAACGGGCCATTAAATTGTGTAGGAGTAGTAACCCTCGAGGGTTGCTTCAATTGTGAAAATTCGGACATGATTGCACAAAACCCAAGTTTGAGTCTCCATAGCTTCATGTTCGGGCTAAATGAGGTCCCGTTCCACTTTCCCTTCTTTTCCTAAAAGTTCTTTTTCTTCAATTTTCAAACTCAAATATAATGAAAATGATAAATAATTTTTTAATTTTTTTTGCACCGTATAAAAGATCTCGTTGAAATCTATCAAACAAGATCCATAGTGGTAGGACCCATTATGGGCCCCGCACAGATGATCCGAACTGTTCAATAATTTTAAAAAAAACTGAGTGGGCTCAAAAAAAATCAGCTCAATCGGATATGTGTAGGTACTCGATTCAATCTTTTTTTTTTCTCGGATCTATAAGATTGGATCGAGTACCTACACATATCGGATTGAGTTGATTTTTCATGGGCTCATTCGGATTTTTTTTTAAAAAGAATTTATTGAATGGTTTGGATCATCCATGCGGGCCCTGCGTGGCTGTCGGTACGCCTGATCGGTTTCTGTAGCATGATTCTAAACATATTCCTAATACCATCCGGATGTGGTGGAATCTTAATTTCCGTGACGAAGTAGATACGGTGGGATCTCTTATAGATAATGGTGTTGTGCGACGAGACGGTACTCTCCGGAAGAGGCAACGAGATCACTTCCACGTTGTGCACCAAATATTAAATTATGTTTTTAATAACTCAGGATATCTTATATAACCTACGCGCACCTCAACCTAATCTGCGCACCTCAACCTAATCTATGTCAACCCAATTCCACCGTCCACCAGGAGAAAAAAAAGTCCGATTAAAGTCGAGAAATCATCCCTTATCAACTGACCCCGTAGGTCGAGACAGCTTTTGTTTTGTTTTGTATTTTCGAACTAGTAGTGTCCACTTTTATTATACCGTGTTTTCTTTTATATATTAGTATATATGGAATGATGTTGTATGTCGGGAAAAAAAAAAACTGATCCCAGAGGAACTAGGTAGTAGGTACAGTGCGGCAGAAATCATTGCAAATACTACTATCACAACGTCTTAACTTCCTATCCACTATTCCAGTTCCGTCTTCAAAGCTACTATCTCACTCCGTCCCATGAACTTTGTCCGGTCCGTAAAATGAGGATGTAAAAATCATATAATTTTTTAAAATTTAAATTTTTTTTAACAATTCACTAAATATCGATGAGTTCTTTTAATTTATGAAAAAAGTTAGAATTTTTTCTTGAAAAAAATGCATTATTTTTTAATTCTTATTTTACAGACCGAACAAACATTTTGAGACGGAAGTAACGATGGCGTTTTTAAGGCTATTGATGGATCCAATAAAAGTTTGGAAAAGTTGCTCCAAAACCCAACTACTCTCTTCCAACCCATTATCTAATGGAAACCCATTTCCCAGTAAACTCAAAACTTGCTCCAAAACCCAATTCCCACACTCACCAAATTGGTTGAATTTTGAACAAATTTGAAGGTAATAGTAGCAATACAGCACGATAATCACAAAAAATTAAGTAACACATGCACCTAAAAAAACACCCCCTCTCGATTAGGAGATGGTGCTGTGGAGTGGTATGCGCGACACCGTGTCATCAGATAGTGTATCTGACGGCTTGGATCTCATATTGACAACCAACAATCGAGAACTGTTCATTACCTGAATGAGATCCGAGCCGTCGGATCTCAGAGGTGCACACCAACCCAAAGTGCATTCAAGTAGCAATTGAAATTTAAGAGGCCTGGTACAGTCCATGACACTGGACTAGACGGTCTAAGATACAGTGAAAATAATACTACTCTAGATTGCATTAAAAATTTATTAATTATGGGAGTTTTTATTTTTTTTATTTTTTATTATTATCCGCAATTATGGGAGCTTCGATACGGATTGTGTGCATCTGCGCTCTTGAAGAGGATACGTACTGTATATCTGTTCGGAGAAACTTTTATGTATCCTGGGGATACCAACCCCTTCCCTTTCGGTACGTTCTCAGTTTTCGGATATTTTCCGATCACATTTTGATGATTGGCTCCGTTCATTTTGTCGAATTCGACAAAAAACTTAATCATACAAAAAATTGTGTGATCGGGCTTTATTTGATACATGATCAGCACACGTGGAAATAGGAAAAAAACCAAAACTGGGTTCCGATTTTTGGACCCAGTTTTGGTTTTCTTCAATTTTCACGTGTGCCGATCATGTCCCTATTAAAATTTGATAAACACGATTTTTGGGATAATAGAGGTTTTCGCCAAACTCTACAAAATAAACGGAACCGATCATCTAAATATGATCGAAAAATGCGAAATAGACTGGAAGGGATACCAACCCCGATACCAAGGGTTGGTATCCCCCTTGTAAATAAAAGTTTCTCATCTTTTCGACACAACCACAGTCCACATATCTGACTAAAAAGCAAAATGAAAAAATGTACTCCAAAACAAAACAACACTCCTCATGGTCTGGTAATTAGGGCTCCCGGAAAAACTGATACGTGCTGCTCCGATCCACTCTAACACTATATATTCTTGTGAAGTTTAAGATCAAGCGTTTGAACTCTGCATAAATACGTGAAGTTCACGCTGGAATGATCCGAATGCTATGTAGCCGTGCTCCGGGACTACTGACTAATTACTAGGCCCGGGCAAGCCGTCAATTATCGAGATGAACAACCAAATCGGCCGCTCTGCACCGTTGGCAGCATCTCCCAATGCCTAATTTTTAGTCACCTCGGACATGGCCCCACACATGATAAATGGGCACACACACCATTTAAGTGTATCCATGAGGATTCCCAAATGCAGCTCAACTCCCACCCGCTCCCCATTTCCTACACCCTATTACATTGTTCTCATCGACTCCCCCACCCCCCACCTCCCCTCCTCTCTCTCTCTCTCTCTCTCCCCTCTTCTCTCTCTCTCTCTCTCTCTCTCCCTCTCTCTTCACCACCACCGCCATGCAAGCACTCAAATCCTCCCCTCTCCTCCCAGCAAACCCCCACCGCAGAAAACCCAGTGCCTTCAAGCTCCCGGCCTCCGCCCGACCCATCACGGCCTCAGCACCGAAGCGCGAGACGGATCCGAAGAAGCGGGTCGTGATAACGGGCGCGGGCCTCGTGTCGGTGTTCGGGAACGACGTCGACGCGTACTACGACAAGCTGCTGGCCGGGGAGAGCGGCATAACGCTGATCGACCGGTTTGACGCGTCCAAGTTCCCGACCCGGTTCGGCGGGCAGATCCGGGGGTTCAATTCGCAAGGGTACATTAACGGGAAGAACGACAGGCGCCTGGATGATAGCCTTCGCTACTGCATTGTTGCTGGCAAGAAGGCGCTCGAAGACGCTGATCTTGCCGCCGATCGCCTTGGAACGGTCTGTTTGCTATTAATACTTGTCAATTGATGTATTTCATTGTTTTTATCCTAGATGTAATTCCTTCTCAATTGGGAAATGATTTTAAAACTTCCCTTTTATCCGTTGGCACTCGTTTTTTTCTTTTTCACAAGGAAAAATGACTCAAGAGGCAAGGGTAATTTATTAGTAATTCAACATGAGTAAAGACAGAAAAAGGAAGTGCCAATGGATAAGAAGGGAGTGAGAAAATCATTTCCCAAGTCTCAAATTTTTAAGTGGTGCTCGTTTTTGTTTAGCTTGTGTGTATGTAATTTGACGGGTCCCACGTCGGGGTGATAATCGAGCTGAACGAGCTTCAACAGGTGATTGTTCAAGCTTGGTTTGAAAACTTAACAAGCTTTAAAAATATGTTCAAGCTTAGTTTGTTTATGAGACGAACCGAGCTCAAACAAGCTTTAATCAAGCTGATCACAAATCGATCTCTGAGTAGCTTGGATTTTTTAAACATCACGAGTTGAACGAGAAGAGCATTTGGTTGTTTGAGCTTGGTTGGAAGCTGAACGAGCTTCAAAAATATGTTTTAGCTTGGTTTGTTTATGTAGCAAACTGATCTCAAACAGGCTTTAACGAGCTCATGTGAGCTCGAACTAGAGCAGTTTGGTTCGTTTATCGGCCTTAGTCACATTGATTTGAATCATGGGGCTATATGTTTTCTGTTTACCAAATCCAAATTTTTAATCCACTGTGGTGAAGGGGGTTGTTATTAATGGTTCTTTTGCTTTTCGTTTTGCTGTTGTTTTTCTAAACTAACAAATCTTTCTTCTAAAAGTTCACTTTAATGTACAAGGCCTCAAAAACTTTATGAAGTGTGTAGAGTTAAGGTTCTGTGTGCCTTTTAGTACGTTTCATTTGGGCTTAGTTAGTTCTAATCGAACTGTAGATTGGAGAGCACCTAAGTAGTTTAGAAACTAGCCCCTTTGGATTGTGATAAAGGGAGCGATCATTGTGAGTTGGGGGTGTCTTTTCTGTGAGATTTGGTGAGAAGGGGAAAGGAGCCAATTTAAAAATGTGATGTTGGTTCTTTTGTCTCCATTTCTCATCAAAGTATTCAGTCGAAATGAATGATTTGGGAAGAAACTCCAATCCTTTCTTTCCTTTCCTTATCAAATCCCTCAATCCAAATTAGTGAGTTGGGAAGAAACTCTGATCCTTTCTTTTCTTTTCTTATGAAATCCCTCAATCCAAAGGAGCTAGGTGTTGTATGCAATATGGTGAAGTGATGATAAAACAGATAAGTGAACAACCTTAGAGTGAAAACATGGGCCATAAGCTCAAACCTTTTCACACTAATAGGATATTTGGGTTGAACTATGACTTAGACTTATGACAATCTCAATGGAAGACTGAGCTGGTGTTCGATTTCTGCATCTCTCGCTCTTTATGCTTCCATTACCCTGAAAAGATAAAGAGAGATACGGTAGCTGGGTTTCATTTCCTTGCATTATGAACACTGGGGAACCTCTGCATCACTGAGGGAGCTTCACAGATATAGTTAAACAGAACAGGAAAACTGACTACAACGAATCAGTGTCTGAGATTAGTGTGTAAGGTGGGCAGTGGGTCCACATGTTAAAGGTAAAACTACTGAATCCCAATCAATGTTAGGAGCATACTTATTATCACTGGATAAGTAACTTTTTTGGGGATGTTGATTACTCTTTGCAAATCCAAGGAGGAGGAATGTTTTAGCCTTCAAATGGTGGAGTGTGGGGTGGGGGAGACTTCAGTGAGAAAGGAACAAATTCCTACTGTGCCATTGACTGGGTTTTGGTGCAATATCCTTAATTCTGTTCGAGATTCTGTGGAATTATGCCCGTTAGTTAGGCTCAAGTATTGGAGACTTTGTTCTCCTTGGAACTTCTTTCATTTCAGTGCATTCTTTCTTCCAGTATTGTTTCATCAGAATCATCAGTTACGAAGGACATAAAACTGCATTCTGGTGCTTATTAACTATGTTGAAGAAAGAACATATCTTACATAATTAGTTTATTTTGTATTATTTGCAGATTGACAAGGAGCGAGCTGGTGTGCTTGTCGGAACAGGGATGGGTGGTCTTACAGTGTTTTCTGATGGCGTTCAGGCTCTCATAGAGAGAGGTTACAGAAAAATCACCCCATTTTTCATACCTTATGCTATAACGAACATGGGGTCTGCCTTGCTTGCAATTGAGCTTGGTTTTATGGGACCCAACTATTCAATTTCAACAGCCTGTGCTACCTCCAATTATTGCTTCTATGCTGCTGCCAATCACATCCGTCGAGGTGAGGCTGACTTGATGATTGCTGGAGGAACTGAAGCTGCCATTATTCCGATTGGCTTGGGAGGCTTTGTTGCATGTAGAGCTTTGTCTCAAAGAAACGATGATCCAAAAACTGCTTCTAGGCCATGGGATAAGGATCGAGATGGCTTTGTTATGGGTGAAGGAGCTGGAGTGTTGGTAAGTTTGCTAGTCATATGCTAGGTGGTGAAGCTCCTACGCAACTTATATGTTTTTCGGTATTGAGTGTATGAAGACCTCCTCCATTTCCAGTTCCTGGCAACAAAAACAGGTTGCTGATCGGTCCTATTTTCATGTCTCAGAACATGATTTCAGACATCATACAGGAAAATACTTGCAGAACATTTAACATGGATTTTATGCAAGTAACCCATTTTGTGTAGTATGCTAATTATGTTTTCTTCCTTTTATTTTCTTTTTCTTTGAGAAGAGATCATTTACATTTACTTGGAAGTAACAATAAGTTTTCTGTGTAAAATACCCTTGTTTCTTGACTTTCATTGGCCACTGGATTGCTTTTGAATAACAATTTTGCTTTGAACTTTGTAGTTTGCTAATACTGGAGCAAGATAAGTATGCGCACACACACATACACACAAAAAGAACAAAAAACAAAAAACAAGTTACATTGGAGCTGTCCTCCTTCCTCCCATATACATAGTTATTGGTTGGGGGAACTTTTTCTGATTTTAATGGCATGGGGTATTATGAATTGAAGCTTCGGTTGTACCCAAGGGTATACATATATAGTATCACCCAAAGTTTGTGATAACCTACTATATCCTTGGTAGGTGATGGAGAGCTTGGAACATGCAATGAAACGAGGTGCACCAATTATTGCAGAGTACTTGGGAGGTGCTGTAAATTGTGATGCTTATCATATGACTGATCCAAGAGCTGATGGACTTGGTGTATCTTCATGCATTGAAGGAAGCCTCCAAGATGCGGGTGTATCACCTGAAGAGGTAACTATCGTTTTACTTAAGGTGGAGTTTCTAGTAATATATGCTGGATTTTGCAAATTTTTTAAAACTTTTTAAGCATGGATGCTTTCCTGGTCATTCCTTCAGCTTCAAAATCTTACTTTGATAGGTTGATGATTTTTATTGATCGTAAATTATCATCATATTTTGCACTTTTACTCCTGGATGCATGTTATGTCATATAAAAATCTGTCTTCTGCAGAATTTTATGCTTATTTCACATTGTAGCTGTCTCGTTTTTTATTACCATATGAACCAACACACTGAGGGCATCGCATTGTACTATTTTGTTGCACAAATTTTTTTTTTATAAGTAAATAATTGTATTAAAGAAGGCATTAAGGGAGTGCCACCCGTATACAAAAAACGCCACCAAGACAAAAAGGATTTTGTTGAACATTATCGTTGTGTAATGTGTACAAAGGCTGTTTTTTTCTTATCTCTGGCTGGGACTATTCTTCATTATTTATATGCTTACGAACTCTTACAAAATTACAATTAGGGTTAATGCACAAGTCTTGTTGATATTTTCATGTAACTATTATTGTTGATACTCTCATCTCTCATCCACAGTTGCTTCCCTCATGGCTAACGCCTGTGCTGCTGTGCATAAAGGGCAATAAATGTTGGAATTAGCAAGCTATAGTGGCTAGATTGGATTGCATGTCTAATATTGGTGGTTGATTGCCATGTGTGGAAAGATAAATTATGGGTCCTACATTCCATCACATTCAATTTGTAGTCTAGACTCTAGAACAAGATCTGCATGTAAGGCAGATACCAATTGTACATGTGTTCCCGCCAGCAGCTAAATTTAGTGAATTAGCTCTGAGTCCGTCAAAAAGGACGACAAACTTGGCTGCTGCTTTTATATTAGTGAAGATAAAGAGAAAACGTCCTGAAATTTTACCCTTTCGTGGTAGTTTGATCCTCTTCGTGTTAAAGCCAGTGTAGCACAGCATGAGATGCTGGCATCAGGGAGGTGAGTTTTTTTTGCTGTTCACGAGGGTTTCCAGTGAGTGATCCCCAGCGTTCATGTCGTCCCCCGTCTTGCATATACTTAGTAATTACATGGCCTAAGCCCTTGTACAGCCTATAGGGAGAGCGAGAAATGGGATTTCACTATTGGTCCCTTGACGTATGAACTGGTTTAGACCTCCCATATGGAATTCCTATCTTCTGGCCAACTGTGACAATCCAGCTGGTTGGGGCTTGAGAGGAGTGGGTTAAGTTTCAATTCTTTTAGTCTCATAGAGCCCTTGCCGGTAAATGGTGTATGTGCTTTTGTTTATGCATGCCTTCCACCCAAGATAGTATTATATTGTGTTGGTGGAATATGGAGAAATAGGGCATTAGTGTTTGGTAATCATTGGCACGTTGTCGTGACTAACCTTAGGGGATGGGTTAGGGTTAATAGTGCTTGATTTCTGTTACACCAGCAAAATCAGCAGCATAAGAACTTTTAAGTTACTGAAAGTCTGAAACCCATAAATCTAATAAATCAAAGTTATCTTTGTTTCTTCAGGTTAACTACATAAATGCACATGCAACTTCCACGCAAGCTGGTGATTTAGCTGAGGTGAATGCCATAAAGAAGGTATTCAAGAACACTTCAGAGATCAAAATGAATTCTACAAAGGTTCTCTCTCTCTCTCTCTCTCTCTCTCTCTCATGTTTGCTTATGGATCATCTTTTCTTTTGTGCATCATCATGTATTTGGTACCTGTAGAGCAAGCATACCACATGCTTATGTTGCTTGTAGTTTTCAGATGAATGTTTTTCTTCTGATTTCTTTTCTTTTCCTGTCTTTTCTTTTTCATATCAGTGTTCTTCTAAGTTGTTCTACTTTCTTTTCTTTTTTCATATCAGTCTATGATTGGTCACTCTCTTGGTGCTGCGGGGGGTTTGGAAGCCATTGCTACAATAAAAGCCATCAACACTGGGTGGTTACATCCTACTATAAATCAATTTGTATGTTCTTCTTTCTACTTAGCAATTCCCTTTTGTTATGGGCCATATGTTTGGATCAATTGGATTGGATTGTCCTAGAAATTTACTTTAGCTGTTGTCTAACACTCCATCTTTTATTCTGCTCCCTTGTTTGTTGTAGATAGCATTTATATCACAACTTTCAACCCTAACATTATAGGCGGGAACTATTTACGTTGACCCCCTTATGTTTATTGAGTATGGGTTCCCCTAGGTTATAGAGCTCCCCATATATGGTAGCCGGTAGGAGACCGGGAATTGGCTTGAGATGTCGCCAAAAGTTTGGCATGGGCAGAGAAAAGTCGTCTTGCACATTCAAAGACAAAATAATTGACGAAGTATCACCCCCTGCAATTGTGATGAACTCCACTTTAGCCAAATTGCCCCCAGTTTTCAAAATTTAAGCAAAACGTAATACAGATAATCTAAAGTACCAGGAGCTAACAGCAACAACTGTACAATAAGCGTACCAAAAACAAAGGTAGAATACCCTTCCACATAGCTTTATAAGAAACTATATTAAAAACGAAAAGGTAACCTGCACATCCCTTGACACGGTGCAGGTTGTGCGATTAAAATTTCCAGAAGCGGCTTGTGGGAGGGAGAAGACTGTATTTATCAAAAGGGGCGAGGATGACTCTTGCTAAAAGCACTATGTCGAGTTTGCCTACTCTATTTCAGTCTTAACCATCCCAGTTTCTTATAAAGCTATGTGGAAGGGTATTCTACCTTTGTTTTTGGTACGCTTATTGTACAGTTGTTGCTGTTAGCTCCTAGTACTTTAGATTATCTGTATTACGTTTTGTAAGAAACTATAAGAAAGGTAGCTTTATAAGAAACTATATTAAAAACGAAAAGGTAACCTGCACATCCCTTGACACGGTGCAGGTTGTGCGATTAAAATTTCCAGAAGCGGCTTGTGGGAGGGAGAAGACTGTATTTATCAAAAGGGGCGAGGATGACTCTTGCTAAAAGCACTATGTCGAGTTTGCCTACTCTATTTCAGTCTTAACCATCCCAATTTCAATGGCACAACATTAGAAAAGTTGCAGAAAGATTTTCTTTGATGTGGTGTAGGAGTAGGAGTTCAAGTATCATCTTTTAGATTGGGGTACAATGTGTTCACCTATCAGGAAATGGGGTTTGGGGTGATGAGGCTATATTCAATCAAGGTCTACTGGGGAAGTAGTTGTGGAGATTCTAGAGTGAAAGAGATAGGTGATGGAGGAAAATGGTGTGTGCTAAGCACAGGGAAGGCTGGGGTGAGTGGATCTCAGGAAGGTTAAAGAAGACAAGTCAAAGAAGACGTTGAACCTGAACAATTAATTCAAATAAGTCCCAACTAAATTCAAATAGAACAGGGGACCAAAACATATATCCGACTGCAATTTTAAAAGCTCTAAACCCAGTTTTAGCAATCACGGAATTCTCAGTAATTAAGTAAAGTCCTTGTTCAATACACAACAACAGTAACTACAGCACTGATAAAAGCTAATAGGAAGCCCTGTCATGGATGTTTAAACTTCCACTTACAACCTTTTTCCAAGCCACAGCAATAGCAATAACCAGTTTATCTCAACCTTGGATAGAAGCTAACGGTGAAGAGCTCCAACATTGGCATCACATGGCTTGGCATCCAACCTTATTCTCTAGTCCAATATCTAGAGATCAGTTAAAATTGCGAGTTTAAAGCCCCAACACCTTTAAATTTATGGAAAAAGTAAGTAGAAAACCTTTCTCTGGCATCAACTTACGGCTTGCTGTCTCTACTGGAGCTCCTCAGTGGATGTTGCAGCTGTGTAGGTATCTCTCTCTCGCAGTTAAAAATCGCTATGATGAAAGAATTCCGAAGCTTTGAATTTGTTGCATCCATTAGTCTTTGTTTCTTTTTTGATCCCACAATTGCTAAATTTGCATTTCCCCGTGGACAAAGTTTTCGAAGTTGCAGAAAGGACTAGTTACATGTCTGCCTCTGTCAGGTTTGGAGACTCGCCCAGCTGTGTCCGAAATCTCTTCAGACCAAAATAAATAGCAACTTTTTTCATACACCTCATGGCATACCTGACACATACAGAGCTGTGATCAAGGCATATTTGTTTCCAATACACGTAGGACACAGACATGGCAGCCATTTTGGCATGATGTTGTTTTATCAGATACTAGTATGTATACTTATGTCCAGTTTGGTTGGACATGGGGTGAGCTTTTGGCTTATGCAAAGACGCTTGACGTAGTGATACCTTGTTGAGGATCTTCTTTCCCTTGTCTATAAAGGATTCTTGCATGGATTTCATCTAGGCCTTTTCTGTTAGTGTTGCCCGGTATAGTTCTTGATGCTTTCCTTTTCGTGTCAATAATACAGAACTTGGAGCCTTCTGTTGAGTTTGACACCGTCGCAAACAAAAAGCAGCAGCATGAAATCAATATTGGTAAGAATTTCTGCATCCCCGTCCTCTTTATCTTGTTGACTTCCTATGGGCATCAGGGCAAGGAAAAAGAAAATGGAAAAGTCTAGTATCTAATGGCTTACAACAGTTAGATGTTTCAACAGTTCCATTTCCCTTCCTTTTCCTTGCCCAAATCTTTTGCCCAATTCAGCCATGGCCCAAAAAAAACAGAAAAAAGGGTGATAAATTTCTTTAAGGATGCTGATTTTGCCACTCCTTTTTTTGTTAACGCCACTCCCCTGCAAGTGTATTTTTTGTGCAAAAATACACTTGCAGGGGAGTGGCGTTAACAAAAAAAGGAGTGGCAAAATCATTTCCCTTCTTTAACTGGGGCATCTGGGTTAACTGACGTAAACCTATTGTCATATTCAGCTATTTCAAATTCATTTGGCTTTGGTGGACACAACTCCGTCGTGGCCTTTTCTGCATTCAAGCCTTGATCAAGCTTGCCCTAATTCTGGTAACCAGAGCAAATCTTGGTTGTTCGAGGATAACTACAATTTTCAGAGGCTGCTTTGTCTTGCTTCTTGAGCATTGGTGGTTATTTATGTAGAACTTTTCATTTGGAATCTAGCTTTTATTATTGTTGTCCTTTTTCTTTTTTTCTTTTTCCCTTTTTTATGTATGCGAGCGAATATGTTGTCCAAGTCGAGAATGAAATTTTGTTCCTTTGAATTGTACCGGGGGTGATGGGTATCATCAATTACGAAATTGCCCACCTATTTTCGGTTGCTTTTAGATAGGGGTGTCAAACAGGTGAATTTGGGTGTGCTACCTGAGAGTTTAGACGAGATTGACGCTCCCTTGCGTCTGCTATGAATGTGATGAGACCAAATCTCAATTGTGACAGAAATAAACAGTTAAAGCAATTGAATAGTGCTCTTCTGGTACTCCTTTTGTTTTGGCCGTCTTTTTTTAAGGTCTGTTTGTTGCACTTTATCGTTATTATTAATGAATTCTACTCTTCCACAAAAGAGAAAAAAAGGGGGGGAAAAAAGAAAAGAAAAGGGAAACGAAGTGGATAAGTATCGACATGTAAACGATATCTTATTTTTTTTAAGTCTAAATTTGTCTCCATATTTACATAGAGATGCAGAAGGAAGCAACAAGGTCAGAATGAGGCAGTGGCACCACAATTTTAATTCCCTAAATTGGTCAATTTAGTTTTTTTTAAAAAAGAGGGAAGTATCGTTGTGCACTGTTGGATCCAAGGTTTTAAATCTGGTACACGTACCGGCATTGATCAAATCCCATACCTTACACCTCTATTTTCGTTTCGGCTAAAATACCGGTCGATATCGGACTACTTTTAAATGTACTGTTCTTTTAGATAGATGTCTGTGTTTTATGCTAAATTTTTTCATTTAGAAAAATAACACTAAATAGCAATAAATTCGAAAACGGTACTAATTATCTAATCGGTAGCGGAACGTACCACGCCAATGGAAAAATCAGTACTCAAGCCGATACAATATTTAGATTAGATCTCTTCGTAAATATGTTGATGGCCGGCTACATGTTAAAAGCCTCGTACGATTCTCGCAGACATCCTCATACAACAATACTAACAACGGCTCCGAACGGAATTATGTCTGTAGTTGTGTTTTAAAATTGTGTTTGTGGAATTTTTTTTTTCATCTGCCGGATCCTGTTTGTATCACGTGGCGGGGGCACTTCAGTAATTTTTCCCGACCATGGTTTTCCCGCCGAACGGGAAACCCTCAATCACTACTTCCCGCCAAAACCAAAACCTAGGTTGAAAAAACGGGCACCACTTTCTCTCTCCTCTCGCCTCTACTCCTCCCTGCAAATCTCTCTCTCTCTCTCTCTCTAGGCACGCAGGCATTGGCGAGGCCAAGCGATGGACATCAGCGAGGAACTGAGGGCTGCGCACAAGCAAACGTTTCGCAAATTCTTCGACCAAGATGTAACTTTACTAATCTCTCTCTCTCTCTCTCTACATGTGTTGATTTACATTCAAGAAATTCTTTGACAGGAATGGAAGGACATTTACACTCACGAGATAAAAAACATGATGCATCACAAGCGCCGCCGCCTCATCCTCAACATCTCCCATTTCTTCGCTCATGAGGAAGGTCACTTGGCTCGCAGGTATATATCCATATGTATATATATACACATATCTATATGACATATTTGGCTTGGTTACAAGACAAACCGATCTCAAACGATCTTTAATTGAGCCGGCTCACGAACGATCTCGAGTAGCTTAAATTTTTTAAACATCATAAGTCGAATGATTTGAGCAGTTGTTTGTTCGAGTTTGGTTCAAAACCTTAACGGGTTTCGAAAAGATGTTCAAGCTTGGTTTGTTTATGTAACTAACCGATCTTAAACGAGCTTACACAAGCTCGAGGGTTTGGTTCGTCTATCAGCCCTATCTGAGATCTTTACCCTGCAGGGTAGGATTGGGTCCAGATTGGCTTTACATTGTAGTGGTTCATTGCAACCCAAAATAGAGGAGAACGAAATTTTCAGATATGTAATGTAATTTAGACCTATGTTTATTTAAGTCTCTTATGTGTTCCAATTACCAGGCTGCTCCAAATTCCAGGTGAGTACATGCAAGCCCTATGTGATGCGGTGACGGAATTCGCCCGCAGCCTTGATCCCAAGTACTTGAAGGAAGGGGAGCAAGTGCTTGTCGGCTTTGAGGGGCCTTTTGTGTCACGCCGTGTTACCCCACGAGATCTCCTCTCCAGCTTTATTGGTTCCTTGGTCTGCGTTGTGGGGATAGTCACCAAATGTACATTCTTTTCCCTCATTTTGGTTTTCCTTATCCAGTTAACTGCGTTTGGTATGTTTGTTAACGTGTTTGAAATATTGGGGTTTTGGTAATAAAGTTGATGGTGCAGTCAGTTTGGAATTGATGAAGTGAATCAGATTCATTATTTGTATGTAAACACGCAGATAATATTGGGATGATTAGAAAATGAAGTTATTCCCATTAAAAAAAGAACTTGGAGTTATCAAGTATCTATGGGGAATAAAATGGAGAAAATCTTATGTTAATTTGCAAGGAAAAAAGTAAATTTGTGTTGGCGGAAACGACAATGTGGGCCTCTGGCTATATATTTCGTTGATTATTTAAGGTGATTCCAGGAATTATCTATATGATGCAGACCAATTTCAAATATTCGGAAGGAAAAAACCAGAGTTTTTCTTCACTTGGTTAAAGAAAGAAGGATGCATTTTAAAATTGCTGTCTACTTTGAAAAGTTTGGTACCTAATATGTGTGCCTTTTGCATTTTAAACTTTGGTCCTGCAGATTGTAAAATTGGGACCAGGGCCACCAGGCTAATATTTACAGTTGAGTTAGCCACTGCTAATTTCTCTTACCAAACGGCCCAGAAATTTGTCTTTTGTCTATTTGTTCTTCTACCTTAAAAGGAAGCAGGAAGTGGGGATTATTGTTACAATCACGAACCCTTCGTATATGTTTGTTTTCCTAATCGTTTGAGAGAATTACACTACAATATTTAGCACATTGTTTAGTGAAAGTGACAGTTTATATGCAAATTTTTGTTATCGGATACTCCTACCAGTTATGTCTATGAGGGAAAACATGGCATCTTATCAATCATTGATAAATAACAGTAGCAGATTGAGTGTATGAAGGAAAGTTCTATTGATCAACCATAGGCCATGAATAGCCGCAATTTAGGTGAATAAGGTATCTAAATTTCTGAAAAGTGGGCATGAAATATGTGAAAAGGTATTGTAAGTGGGAACACATGAAATGTGCACGGGGATCCTAATTATTTTATTGTTATCCCCGCCTTAACTACCGCCCTGCGGGCGGTCTTGAGTATGACAATGCTATAAATTAGAATGTCTCTTGCAGAGATCAATAGTTGAACCGAACAAGGAAGTAATCCCATTGGTAGTTTCTTTTACTCCCCAATTATCGCTCCTCTAGGAATTTTAGTTACTTATGTCACATATTGACTAATGGAACTGAACAGATTAAAAAAAAGTTAGCAACGTTGTGCTTTTTATATGGTACCTCTCATATCCTTTATGATGATACGACGTATAACCAACTTGTTAGTTTTCCACCCTCAGGTTCTCTTGTAAGGCCAAAGGTTGTCAAGAGTGTTCATTTCTGCCCTGTAACTAGTGCATTCACTACTCGTGAATATCGAGACATAACATCCAATATGGGCTTGCCCACGGGGTCTGTGTATCCAACACGGGTAATCTATCTTTTGCTTTCAGCCTCTTAAAATTCTTTTTGCAAGATACAGTGCTTTTAAAGTGGTTAGTTTTTCCAGGATGACAATGGGAATTTGTTGGTGACTGAGTACGGGTTGTGCAAGTACAAAGACCATCAAATTATTTCGATGCAAGAGGTGCCTGAGAATTCTGCTCCTGGCCAGCTTCCACGAACTGTGGACGTCATAGTTGAGGATGACCTGGTGGATTCATGTAAACCTGGTGATCGTGTGGCAATGGTAGGGATTTATAAAGCTCTTCCTGGGAAAAGCAAGGGCAGTGTCAATGGGGTGTTCAGGTTGGTTTAGTCAGATTCACTATTTTGTATTTGTATTCATTAAGTCCTGTGGTACAGAACCTTAATCTCGTGAATCACATCTTTCTAGGACTGTGCTTATAGCCAACAATGTTGCTCTGTTGAACAAAGAGGCCAATGCACCAATCTACACTCCAGAGGATATTAACAACATTAAGAAAGTGTCTGAAAGAGATGATATACTCGACCTACTTGCTAATTCAGTGGCACCATCTATACATGGGCATTTGTGGATAAAGAAAGCAGTAATTTTACTGATGCTAGGTGGAACTGAAAAGAACTTAAAAAATGGGACCCATTTGCGAGGGTGAGTAACTCTTTTTTCTTCAGCATTGTACTTGACTGAATAAACCTGTTTCCATTTTTCCATATTGCTCAATTCAGTATCTTGTTTTTGAGTCTTGTTTTCCTATATCCTGTTTCTTTAGTGACATAAACATGATGATGGTTGGTGACCCTTCTGTTGCAAAGTCTCAACTGTTGAGAGCAATTATGAACATTGCTCCTTTGGCCATATCAACAAATGGTCGAGGTTCATCTGGTGTTGGCTTGACTGCTGCAGTTACTACAGATCAAGAAACTGGTAATGCTTTTTCATGGGCTCTAGCATCTTAGGACCATAGAGTGATTTTCCTTCATAGTTTGTTTGAATGAAAGTAGTTTTTCTATGAATAGGAGAAAGAAGGCTAGAAGCTGGTGCAATGGTTCTTGCTGATCGAGGTGTTGTTTGTATTGATGAGTTTGACAAGATGAATGATCAAGATCGTGTTGCTATACATGAAGTCATGGAGCAGCAGACTGTTACAATTGCTAAAGCTGGCATTCATGCATCACTAAATGCTCGATGCAGCGTGGTAGCAGCTGCAAATCCTATATACGGAACTGTAAGTTGTTTATTTGCTAATTTCAATGCATCAATACTTGTTAGTCCCCACATCCCTTAACTTTAGTCCGTTGTCCTGTTTTGCTTGTCCCATTGTATGTGTCCACTTTGAAAATTCAATGTACAAATTGTCACTATACCCATTTTACCCTTCTCTATTGAGTTCTGTATTCAAAATTTCAAACTCACACGGATGACTAAAGGGTAACTTTGGCAACTTGCAACGTTTAACGTGTAATAATTGTCTCCTTATGTAGCTGGATTCCCCAAAAATGGACCAATTAACGGATGGACGGAGTAATCAACATGGGCACTTTGCCCTCAAAAATAACTCTAGCTGGGTTTAGCATCTTTTTCTTTTATGTCTTGTCTTAACATCTTCTTGGATGTATGTGCAGTATGACCGCTCACTAACTCCAACCAAGAATATTGGACTCCCAGATTCTTTACTTTCTCGCTTTGATTTACTGTTTATCGTGTTGGATCAAATGGATCCTGATATCGACCGTCAAATTTCGGACCACGTCTTGCGCATGCATCAGTTCCGATCCACAATAGACGAAGGTAGGTGAGCAGTATTATATCAGTTGAAAAGGTCTTAGGCATTTTCAATACACTTGATAATGTTCACGTGAAACTACTCATTTAGGTGGGGCAACACTTGATGGGAGCTCAAGATATGGAGGGGAAGAAGAAGCTGAGACAGGTTCATCTGTTTACGTAAAGTACAACCGAATGCTACATGGGAAGAGGACAGAACGTGGTCGAAAACGTGACACCCTCACTATCAAGTTTCTTAAAAAGTATATTCATTATGCAAAGCATAGAATTCAGCCAGAACTGACTGATGAGGTGCTGATAGTTTCTCACATCAATTGGTCTTTCCTTTCAATTGTCAATTTGCTCTATCCTATTCATGCAGAAGTCTGCCAAATGTATTTGTTTCCATGCAGTGTCTATTGGTGGCCGTTGGACTTGTTTCCTCCATGCACCTTAGATTTGCTAGATTTTCCTTGTGCACTTTCTAATGCTGTCCATCTACAGGCATCTGATAACATTGCAACTGCATATGCAGAGCTCAGAAATGCCAGTTCAAATGCAAAGGTTAGTATTGAATATTGCTATTCAAGCAAGCATATCAGATGCTAGGGTTCTATGGCTGTTGCTTAAATCATCTCTTACAGAGTTCTCTTTTTAGACTGGGGGAGGAACACTTCCAATAACTGCCAGAACCTTAGAAACCATGATACGGCTCTCTACTGCTCATGCCAAGCTAAAGTTGAGCAGACAGGTATGAGATTTTATCGCATTTGTCAATTGGAACCTATGAAATTATCCTGAAGTGCAAATTTATTGTCATCTTGGACCTGATAAGGCTTGTGTCTGAGACTATAGAGAGCATTAAATGATGTAGCTCTAACCGGTTTATTGCTATTAACCTTCTGGTTCTTGTTATTTCCGTATGTGTAGTTCTCATATTGGATTGGTCATTCATGACACCCAGTTATGTTTAGTTGATTTTTTAACCTGTTGAGTGTTAACACCTGCTTCTAGATACTTACTTTGTCTTGGGCAGGTTCTAAAGTCCGATGTTGAGGCAGCTCTTAAAGTTCTAAACTTTGCCATATATCACCAAGAGTTGAATGAAATGGACGAGCGTGAGGAAGGAAGAGAAAGGGAGTTGGAGAGAAGACGCAAAGCTGACCACGATGGTGGTGATGATGGTAGAGCTGACCGAAATGGTTCAAATGGTGGCAGAGCTGATCATGATGGTACTTCTGTTGAAGGAGGGTGAGTGTGCAATACTTTTCCTTTGCAAATCACTTACTGCGAAAACTTGTACATGTGCGTTCTATTTACTATTTCGTAAGCAAGCGGGCCATCTTATGGACTAAATAATCATCCTTTGTTTCTTTTGTTTACACATTTTTGTTTAATTTAATTCAATCCTCATAGCACTGATAGGTAGGAATCTTTAGGTCAGTACTTTATTCTTTCTCACTTTTTGTTGCTTTATCCCTATGTTCAAGCATGTGAAAGGATATTAGTTTCTATGTGTTGTCCAGAAGGAACTATTTTGCGTGAATTTGAAATCAATAGACCCAGTTTTCCTCTTCTGTCTTCTGCTAATGCTTCATAACTGTTTGAAATTTCGTTTAGTGTTATTTCTCTTCCCTTCAATTTTGGTAGTATGTATTACCTTTGGAAAAGCGTAGAGCAATTCAATGTCCCGCTGACTACATTCTAGATTAAGTGCAAATTTTACTCTTGAAATGTGGTAGTTTGGGGTAGAAACACTACTCTTCAAAATGTATAAAGAAACAGGAAAGCATAGAAGAACTTAACTATTCCATAAGTTTTTTTTCTTTGGAAAGTAACTATTCCATAAGTTTGTTTTCTTAATTTTCTTGATTCTCTTGCACATAGAAGTCATCTAGTACAATGGTGCTATGGGGAAGTATCTTGGAATACGTGAACGGAGCCTTAACTGCCCTTAAGTGCTAGTATTACATTGTAAAAAAAGAAAAAAGGGTGGTCATGATTTAGCAAACAAAGGTTGTTTATTTACTGCCAAGCTTTCTTGGAAAGCAATTGTTATTGCACTTATAGTAGATACAGATAAATATTAAAGCCTTAAATCGAAAGCATTCTACTTTGTTGGGAAAATCAGTAGTTGCGCCATTAATTAGACAGATTAAGGCTGAAGATTCATACTGTAGCATCCCTTAAAGAAGAGCGTATAGATTCTTAATTGAGAAATCACGGGGACGATACGATATTATATGAACATCTTCGCCCTCTATTTACTTAGCCCATGCACTTCTCCTGCTGTGAACTATGTTATATGGTCAAGCAAGTTAGCCAAACTGCCAAAGCCCATATACTTAAGTTTCTGATTGGTAGGTTCCTTACTTTGCTGAGGTATTAGACTATTAGTTGTGTTTTCCGTTGGAGATATATCGTGAATTTATTATTTTATTTCTGAAATACTTCTTTTACTTTTCCCACCATGTAGGACTGCAGCCATGGAGGTAGACGAGCCTCCTGCAACTCAATCTAGTGTGGATGTATCCCCAGAAAGGTTTGTGACATGAACCATTGAGCAACAATTTGTTTGTTTATAGTCAATTTGCTATTGTTCCTTGTATTAGAGTAGTTAACAATGCTTCCTCCCTTGCAGAATAGAAGCATTCAATACTTTGTTCGGGCAGCATGTACGTGAACACCACTTGGATCGCATATCTATTGGTGATATTCAAACTGCTGTTAACAGCCGGGCAGCTGTAGCCTACACGGAGGCGGAGTTAATGTTCTTGTTGGAGGTAAGCTCATTTTTCCAAGTATATTAGTTGACTTTGCGAACAATGAAATGTTATACTAGTTGACTCTGCGAACAATGAAATGTTATATTTCCAAGTATAACAATCTGGTGAAACTAGTTTCAATTCCAACTTGCGTTACTCAAAAGATTAACTCATACCGGAAGTTCATTTTTTTTTTTTGCAGAAACTGGGTGATGGCAAAATTATGATCCATGAGGACACAGTCTATATATTGTGATCAAGTGGAACATCCTCTCAGTACTCAATGGTACCTTTTTTTTTGTTGTAACATCAATCTTTTATGGTCATTGCAAAAATCCTTTCTGGGCTTCCACCTGGTTATGCAATCGATTTGTTCTACTTGTTTATCGACCTATTGGACTTGTCCTCAAAGCTTGTACATTTTAATTTTCTGAAATACACCATGTTTGGTTGCAATTCAGGATGTTGTTTTCGTTAGTCATTTAGTGCTATGTCAAATTGATTCTAGAAACTACAACCATATAGAGTTGTGACTTTCTGATGAATGACAGGAAATGTAATGAACCGCCCCAGCCGACCTGCTTAACTCTTAGCCTAACCACGTGGCTTTTTAGATTAACCTCGGGTTATACAGTAGCTAGTCGGAATCTCTTATAAATTACTCTACTTTTCCTCATTTCCCCGATGTGGGACTTATGGGCTGGGGTCTCAATCTCCCCATCTTATGATGCAACGTCCCCGTTGCATTGGCCCAACAATCTTCCCCTGGTGGCCATGGTGTGTTGGCCCAACAACCTTCTCCCGGTGGCCATGGTGTGACACTTAGTTTTGTCAGTGTACTTGTACCAGATTCTAGAGGTGGCCCCCACCATGTAGACCAGAGTTGTGTTCTGATACCAACTATAACGACCTGTCCCAGCTGACCTGCTTAACCCTTAGTCGAACTACGTGACTCAAAAGGTTAACCTCAGATTATACAGTAGCTGGTCGGAATCTTTTATAAATTACTTTACTTTTTCCCCATTTCCTGGATGTGGATGTGGGACTTATGGGCTGGGGTCTCACAATCTCCCCATCTGTGAATGATTTCAGGGAGCGTATCGATCGCCAAAGCAACATGGTAGCTGTCTCATTTGGAGGAAGCTGTGGCAAAGACTGTCTATTTTCCTCAGCCTGGCTCTTGTGCTTGAATGTTGCTTTTTTGGAGTGGCAAAATTGATCCAATTATGTTGTAATGGTGCACTTATTCAACTTGGATAACACTGAGAATAGCTCTTATTTGACAACGCCATTTGACATTGGTCGTCCTTTCAAATCGACAAACTAATGTGATAACGACCTCGGATCACTGTACACTGAGGACGAAAACAGAAGCACAATATGAGGTTGACGACTTAAAGTTGCAGGGCTTAGGCGATCGAGAAGAATGCTGCCAATGTTGCCTCTTTGCTCAGGCATTCTTCTCTATCACCTAAGCCCTGCAACTTGAAGTCGTCAATCTCTTATTGCAAAATAAGTTTGCTCCAAGTGGCTGGCCTGTCCTCTCCATGCCAATTGCTTGGATCACTGTAATTCCTTGTTTTCTCGTCAATGGTCTGTGATTGGCTTTATGGTTGTAATTCAGCATTTGAATTTTGCAAGAACAATATTGATTATTGGATCCCTAAATCCCTCAAAATTTTCCAATCTAAGATTGTTATCCCTGCCTTTTCCTACTCCAAGGCTTCCGTATCCAAAATCATGGAAAAAACATGATTGAATTCATATCCAAAATTACTAACTTAATTAAAAAGAGATAAGAACAATTATTCGGTTAAATCAAGCATTTGAAAATAAATAATCTGCAACTACTAATTAACACAAAACATGAGGTTTCATCCTCAACCCTCGTCTAAGAACTTAGCCTCTCATGAAAGTGAACCTTCCCATGTGACGACTAATAACCATTGAAGCTTTTTACCTCTTTTAACTCCCAGCCGAACTCTTCTCTCTACTGTGTTCTCTAGCCGTAGCCAAGATGATCCCCTTAGGAACCCACTGTGCTTATTTATAGATGCATGCCGAGTATTTGCCTTCCAAAGAAAGATTCTTTTCCTAACCAAAACTCTCCTTATTCAGTGATCCCCTTCCTTATGAGTTCTAATTGGACTCAAGTACGTACAAAGTTTGCCTAATTAGCTTCTAATTACTCTTTCTCACTTTGGTAATGTCGATCACGGGGAAGCCATGCATGAGTTGTTGTCCTGACAGTATCCTCCAAGCAATCAAATTGGATGCCATTTCTTGATGGATGGACCAACCACTTGGACATTATGTGTTTTGAATCCAAAGGACGAAATATAAGTTTTTATCATTTTTTTCCTGCAAATCAATAATTCAATGTAAGTGACTGAAAAGATAATAATCATAGTTGATTACGAACATTTAAGAGCTAACAACATATCATATAGGGGCCTCTAAGTGTCAATATTTTGTGCTCATCGCATTTTCGGACTGTGTATGAAGTGGTTCCCCTTTCTTTGGTCGCGGCTTACAACAATGTACTCATCCAAAGGAAGGAAAGAAGAAGGGTCTACGAAAATATTCTAACAGAAAGTTCGAACTATATAAGCGTCGCTCATGGCGATGCGTGATTTAACTACAATCTTTACAACACGACCATTATGCTGTATCATACCTTTGTTTAAAAATCAGGGTGCACCGTCATCAAAGAGCACTTTATAGAACCGTTTTCTTTCTTCAGGATCAAATAGGCCACCGACATCACTGCCCAGATCGTCTTGTTCAATCATGTCAGTGCTCAGGTCCTTCCTTTTCTCTGATCTTTCCAAAATCATACCTTTCTTCTTCTTCCTTTCCAGATTCATCGAAAGGTGCCTCTGATTATATTCATGAAGTCCCTCCTGCATGAGTTCCCCAAACTTCTCCTTCACAACAACAAGGGGATCCTTGTCATTAAGTTCCGACCCATTGTATCCTTCTCTAAGAAGAACTGTGTAAATCTGATACTTATTTGAGACATAGAATATCCCAGGATGCTTAAGCAGCAACACATTCAACTTTTCTGGTAAACGGAATTCTCTTCCAAAATGACCTAACTTCACAATTGACAGTTTCTTCCACAAGGTCAGTGACAGTAATTCATGCACCAAACTCACTGTTCTCTTTTCCATTTCTTTTGATCCCTCCACTAAACCTCTGGGATCTGAGTAAGGAGAAATATAGGCAGTTGAATTAAACTCATGGAATCTCTCCCATGATTTGATCCAAGTTGAAGGTAATGAACATGAAAAGCATGGCTCAGACTCTTGTTTTCGGGAGACAATTTCAATTGCAGAAACTGCTAAATCAGGATTCCAAGAAACAAGCTCAATCTCCATTGAACTTCGTCTCCCACTGTAATTAGCAAGTCGAAACATCTCTGGGTACTTGGGTACGATTCTAATCAAATAATCATCTGGAAATCCAAAATATCTCTTCAACTCGTTAATCTTCATGACATTGAGCCTTTGATTCGAGCTCATCATCAACAACTTGCAAGTCCCTCTGCAAATACTGGTTCCTGCATCTCCTTCACACGTTCTTCGTCATCCACCAGAAACATCATTCGCTTCGTCAACCCACAATAGTACTCATCATCCTTAAGATAAACTTCAAAACAACAGGGGTACTTTTTCAGCCAATTGAGAGCTTTGCCTTGAAGATCAAGTGTTTCGAACTTTCTCTGGAGGAACTTAACTGTTGCCACCTGGTTGGGGCATCGCGTAATGATATTCTTAATCTGATTATTTACTATCCAGCGACGGTTGCGAGATAGAGCTGATTCAAGATCAGGGTCCTTCTTCATTGACCAAAGAGAGAAATTTCGAAGACTATGAAGATGACTGTGGGCAGCATGCCCTGGAAATTCCGATTTCCAAAAATGCAAGGGCCCGGATCGAGGGAGCGCGAGCGCAAGTGGCAAGCGCTCAAAAATATAGAGTCGCCACTTGAGTTTTGAAGGTCCGATACTTAAGGAACCGTATTTCGAAGCACCTGCCGCGCTGTTTGATTTGAAAAAGTTAAGGAACCAGTCCGTCATAACCATATCTGGGTTCGGGAGCCAGGTTACGAGAGGGGGAGGGTTTTATGGCACCCCTCTCACCCAATCCGGAGATCGGTCTCTACTTAGGCATTTTGAAAACATTGCGATTCTTCTTTTATTAATCAATTTTAGCCAATTAGGGCGGGGGAACAGTTAATCGGGGATTAAAACTGTAACATGTTTGCAGGATGTGATCAAATAATGACAATAATAAACGGAATGATCTTGAAACAACGATCAGATGCCAAAACCACACTCGGGGCAGATTTGCCCTGCACGATGATCAACTTGCATGCCTGAACAGATCTGCATGCAAGTCAATCATCGCGCGAGACACGCTGACTCTCGCGCGAGTGTTGTCATCTCACCACAGTCCCAAAATCATCCCCTTCTGGGCTCTGGAAGGACTAGTGCACACCCAGGAAGCAAACCAAGCAGTGTATTGGAAGACTGTAAAACGCTAATTATTACACAATACTCCAAGCAGGAGCCAAATAAGATGAAACACAACCCCTAAACAGTGGGGGTATCAAAACAGAGGCCAAGGGCCAAGTTGCCCATGCAAGGGCCATTCATGGAAATCAGAGAACTGTCGCGCGACAAAGAGTAAACCTCGCGCGACACTCCTGACTGGACTTCCAGGAATTGCTTTACATGCTTGGGGTCCTGAGACAGATTCAGGGGATCCCAAGGGCATTCCAAACTGAACAGAAATGAATATTGAAGTGCAAAGCTAGCATTTTTAAGCTAAAGAAAGCTGTAAAATGGTTATTAGCATGCTCCACAATGACTTAATACCAAAATAAACTACACAACAGCTATGGCAATAACCAAAAATAAGAAATGACCAGCACCCCTTCCCCACGTGGTCCAATCTCAAGCAAACAAGACTGTCGCGCGAGTATACGGGACCATCGCGCGAGGGTTTGCTAGGCCACGGCTTTTGAAACCTTGCTAGCTTTAGGGCCAGGACTGGTATTGATTACCAGCCTTGACCCTGCCAGCCCCCCTCAGGGATCAGAACAGAGAGCAGAACAAAGGTAAGATATACCTTTGAATTTTGAGGTTTGTAAAGTGTTTGAGTTTTGAGTTTGAGGTTGGGTTTGAGGTTTGATTGGAATGTGAAAATGGGGAGGAAGAACAAGCTTTTTTTCTTAGGGTGTCTTTGTATCTCTTTTATTAGCTTAAAAGAGTGCAAAGTAAAGACCCTTTGTAATGCCAAAATTTGTGTTAACCTTTTGAAAGATGAACAAAGGAGGGTTTTTATAGGCTTAGCACCTTCCACTAATGGAAAGGCAGGTCTGGTCCAAAGAATGGAGGTCAGTCAGCCACGAGGCTGGCTGAGGGTTACTTGGTGATTAAGCTGCCCAGCTGAATAAAGGTGATAGGGACAGGTTCTGACCGTCGCGCGATTGTTCCAAATTGTCGCGCGACAATAAGTCCTGGCGCGCTGGTCAATGCTCCGGTTGACCATCGCGCGATGGAGTCAAACCGTCGCGCGACGGTGCGCCCGGGCGCGCGATGGTTGCGCCCTGGCACACAATGATTGTGCCCTGGCACACATCAATAGGGTTTTTGGCTTTTGGAAGTGGCTTAGGCTAGATTAGGTTATTGGGTTTTGCAAACACTCAAAGCTCAAACACTCGACATTCCCGGGGTGTTCTTGATCCATTTCATCATCGGGGAATCAAAAACCGTAAGTAAACTAATCTGGAAGCCCAGATTGGGGTGTCTACAATGACGTGGTGGAGAATAGATACTAAATTTCAAATGCGCATGATAATGAAGATACATGTCAAGTAACTCAACAATTTGTAATCTTATGTATACAGCTTCAGATTTCCAGGAGATAACGGCCCTGAGTAAGGAAAGTATGAAAAAGTTAAAGTAAAAACACAACAAAAAAACTTTCTTGGACCTTTTTTCTACCAACATTAAAAAGGTGGGAAAGAACTGTCTCTAAGTCACACAAATTTTGCATTTTTGTTGTTAAAGTATCTCAGGAGATGGTTTAACTAGGAATAGAGCTATGCCAGTACCTCGAAATTCAAAACATGTTAAAATCATAATCTGCTAAAGCAGAATAATGCTGTCTTTGGAGTTGAGGAGAGTAGCATTGAGCAGTATTCTTGCTTGCGAACGGAGATAATAAGGAAAATGCTGCATGCACCAGAAATCACACCAAATGAAAGAACGATATCCCAACAATGCCATCCTCCCATCCAAGAAGTATAACGCCCCACTTTTGCTCTTTCCGCTTCACACCACCAGCCACGTATTCTCATTTCTCAGGTTTCATTTTGCTAACGAAGAAAGAAGTTAACTAAAGGGCATAAAAACCAAAAGTTCCAAACAAAACAAAATTGATGCTTGAATCCCAATCAATTGGGATCGGCTACAAGAATCACCTATCTCCATTAAGGTTTGTTGAGGGCATCGTGTACGATAATTTCAAAAAAAACAACCCTAGATTATTTTGAATTACCGGTTCTCTACCCTTAGTGTTACCCTCTATGCAAGTCATTAACCAAATCGCAACCCCTAAATAATTTAAACTTTCAGGTAATTTACATGTACAACTGTAATTTTCCATAGAGATTTACTCTTCTATGATTTATCACTCCTACTGCTGAAGCGGCCCTGCTTTACCTTGCCAACTTGTTTTGCCGAAGTGTACATGAAAACCACGGAAAACAGGCTAACACTGATGAAAAGGTTCAGGTGAGTTCTCCAAAGCAAGCAATGAAAGGGCTGGCTACGACTTTCGCTGGCAATCAAGGTAGGTGCGAATCCCTAGCGCTTCTTCGATACCAATTCGTTAAATGTTAAATATCGAGATTTTAATGAAAGTCTAGTGTACACCCCAGCTGCTCTTTCTTGGAACTAATTGAGAGGAATGTTCTAACTATATAAACAAATAGAAGAAGCATATGGAGTGCAGCATCAACCAAGGGAAAATACCGATGCATCAAGAATCTACGCAATCTCAGTTCAAAAGGAAAAAGAAAAATCTACGCAATCAGGAACCTTAATTCAATGAACTGGGAACCAATTTGAATCTTAAAAAGAGGCATCGAAATTTCAGAAACTCGGGTGTCTGAAGGGAATGAAGACGAACCTTGAAAAAACTCGAGCTTTACTCCCAAATTTCAGAAACTTGGGTGTCTGAATAGGGTGCCTTAATCGAGATGTGTTTCGGAGTCGGAGCAGGAAACCGGTTCACGTAGTCGACTCAATTAGTAGGGCCTAAAAGTTAAAAGCAACAAGATGGAACGAGGTCTTCGGCAGTTGCACCCCTATGGTAATGTGACCGGCGAGAAATCACCGTTCCCAGACCCGAAGAGGAAGGGAGAGAGACTTTCCGTCGCGCTAGCGAGGACATCGGAGTGCGCCGAAGTGTGGTCGGCGAACCAGAACTAGCAGTGGGAGGGACAGAGACGATAGTCCGTTTAGTGCAAAATCATGACGGATGGATTCGAAACAAGACGATCAGTCCCGCCCCCTACTTACTGCAATGACTTAGGTGCCCTTTCTTTTTAAATCTTCTTTTAAAAAAAAATGTAATTTCAAGTTTAAATATAATGAAAATAAAAAAATGATTTTTAAATTTTTTTTACACTGTTTAAAATATCTCAATGAAATCTATCAAACAAGATTCATATTAGTAAAAAAATTATTTACGTAAACACATGATTTTTGAGCTTGAAATTACCTTTTTTTTTCTAAAAGTTCATTTTTTCGAAACTGAAACGGGAGACCCTTTGAAAGAAATCGAACCCCGTATCTTTCAAAATCTGGACGTCTGCCCGAAACACTCGGATTCCTCGGCCAAGACATGGAGAGGGGGAGAGAGTTAGGAAGGAAGGAGAGAAACCGGTTACACGTTAAAGCCTCTTATTTTATTTATTTATTAATTAATTAAATAAATGAATGATTCAAATAAAAAATAAAATATTTTCGACCTTAGTCACGTAATTCTTTCAAATATCCTATTCTTCCGTTTTATCCTTGCACCCACCCTCTCAATTCTCACTCACAGATTTTAAAAGTATGACATGTGATTCAAAGAGAGCTTTTTTACTCCCGCTCCCGCTCACGTATGTGCGCGCCAATTATGTGAGTTTATCTCGACCCATTTTAACATTTTCTTTTGCCATGTGGCCTCACACAGTTTCTTGCTAAGAAGCAACAATTTGTGGCGGGTGGTAGCTTAAAGATATTTTATAAAATCCAAATGAACCATCAAACCATGGCCACAGCTCTGCTCTTGAAAACCTCTCTCTTCCGCACCCTTTCTTTCACCTCAAAACCCTTCTCTCTCTATCCCTTACCCCTCAAATCCCACTCTTTCCACCTCAAAGCAGCCATGGTACATGTCTTCCCCCACCCCCTCCCCCCGATATTTTCTTGAAAAAGTTTTTTTTTTCTTTCCTTTTTTCATACGTTGAATGTGTTTCTTTGCTTGTTTTTTAGGCGGAGGGAAGTGAAATCATAGAGAAAGAGGAAGCGGGTGTTGTCGGTGAAGAAAAGAAGAAAGTATTTGTTGCTGGTGCCACTGGAAACACTGGGAAGAGGATTGTGCAGCAGCTTCTGGCCAAGGGTTTTGCTGTCAAGGCTGGTGTTCGTGATGTTGATAAGGCCAAAACAAGCTTCTCCGAAGGAAACCCTGATCTTCAATTTGTGAGTGTTAAGGGTCAAGATTGGAATTTGGGTATTTGATTTCTCAATTTGAGTTCTGTTTAATAGCTGGATTTCAGTTATTGGTATAGTCAGAATTTTTAACATCATGGTCGATAATCACCCCACACACAAAAAAAAAAAAAAAACCCACCATAGTTGAAAAATTCCAAAATTGAGACAAGTGATGCCCCAAAAACATTGAACGATTTCAATTTCTCAGAAAGAACAATAGATTGCGCCGCATCTCCAATGGTAGCGAGACTTCACATACATAAGCGCAAAACAATTTAGGCTAAACAAATTCAAACTAAAAAGCTGGCATTTCATCTGGACTTGTCCATAGGGAAACTAGTGCTTAAAAGTTAAATCCATGTATTGCATTCCCTAATGTGTCAACATTGGTAATAGAAGTGATTTGCATCCAGCTTTTGACATTATTCAATTCGTAATTACCATCCCAGTTTTGGATTCTTGGTGGCATTTGTCAACACCTCTGGAGCAGATGTAGTTGGATACTTACCGCTAGAGTTATAAATCTCTAGAAAATATCAGTTCGAGAAATCAGCTTCTGTGTGTGTGTGTGTGTGTCTAACACGATGAGTGGGTAACTTTGTACTCTCTATACATGGGAAGATAGGGAATAAGGAAATCCCATGTGGCAAGATTTTACTTTTTTTTCTAGTTATTTCTTGTTGGGATTTTCTTTGCTGTTGGTAGTGATATAGGATGGACTTTTGTAGTTATCTAACCTTAGAGGTAAAGAGCCAAAAATTGACATATTGGACAAGAACTCACGAGACAAACTTCTCAATTTTAACTGCTACTACTCATTAGACGATTGAATGTAGTTAAAATTTGCGAATCCAAATCACATTTCCCCATAGAAAAAGGGGATCTAAATGATGGTCTGCGCACAATCTGCAAAATTTGCTGAACTCTGAATTTGGCTGGACAATGTGCACACATGTAATATGCAAAGTGCACCGAGTCCACCGACACTTACACGGTTACAGTGACATCAACAATTAGCATGAGGAGAAGAGGATTATAGTAACCATCACAAGATTTTGGTTTGTTTTGGGGATGCATGTGTCCAGGTAAAGGCTGATGTAACTGAAGGTTCAACAAAGCTAGCTGAAGCTATTGGTGGTGATACAGATGCTGTAATATGTGCGACTGGTTTTCGACGTTCTCTGAATTTACTGACTCCTTGGAAGGTTAGTTTGTATACTGTCGCTGTTAATAAGTTGTGTAGTTTAGTTTAGTTACCATTGAATCTTATCCCTTTGTGGGAAATTCTTAATGTTTGATGGTAGGATAATTGCATCCCCTAACAGCTTAATAATTACATTTACTTGTCTATCCCCCGTCTTAGAGCATCTCCAATGGCCTCAATAAAATTCTAAGCAAATTGACTAGAAAATGAGCAATTTTCTAATTTAACTAGCCCCTGAATATTTGCTCTCACCAACAGCCTAACCTGTTTGGGCTATTCAAACCCCATTGCCATTATTTTATTAAGCTTATATTCACAACATGTATGTATACATACATATTCACCGCCATCTCCACCCACCATTCGACCGGAAATCTTGCCGGAATCAAACGCCCAAATCACAGACCCACCAATCAAACCACAAATTCATCTCTCTCTCTCTCTCACACACACAAATCTACAAATCAAAAATGTAAAATCCCTCTGGAAACTGAAATTGAAAACCCCAAACTGAAAACCCCGCTGGGATCCGACGCCGGAGTCAACAACGGCGAAAACTACGAAGCCAAGTTCGATTTTTCCATTTGACGAAGCCAAGTTCGATTTTGCCGTTCGACGAAGCCAAGTTCGAGATGCTCCATGTGGCCAGGGAAGCTGCAAGAAACACAGGGGAAATAATAAAATAATCTGGCCCGAGTGAACAGTACCTCGTCTGGTCCAGACGAGGTACTGTAGCAATATGGCAAGAGGCGAGTCTTTTCTTGAGGCTGTTGGAACTTGATTTTGGGGTTCATCCTATTCAAAATAGATAAAAAGAGTATTTGTCTAGCCTATTGGAGATGCTCTTATCTGGCTAGTATTTGTAAGGCGAAGAGTATTCAGTTTAAATTT
This sequence comes from Rhododendron griersonianum, assembly GCA_018127125.1. Classification (NCBI taxonomy): domain Eukaryota; kingdom Viridiplantae; phylum Streptophyta; class Magnoliopsida; order Ericales; family Ericaceae; genus Rhododendron; species Rhododendron griersonianum. The sequence continues at coordinate 31,924,251 of CM030800.1, forward strand.
TCTAGTTAGTGTCTGACAAAATTCAGATCAAGTATCAAGATTTCCTCATCCTCCCACAATTGATATTCCATTCTGGCACCATGAGGGTAATTAGAGAAGGAGTTGGGTTAATCTCAGGCTACATCCTGGAAGGCTGTAAGCTCATAACTGATCCCATATAGATCGTATAGAGTAAATGAGTTTGTCTCAGGAGTTCATGGATCCTGTGAACTGATCCTGTGAACTCAATAGACGAAATCTGCCATTCCATGGACGACAGCCTATTTGCATCAGATTTCTTCACCGTTCTCCATGAGCTCATAGCAGCTGTAATATCCCTTCAGTCAGGCCTAACCTGTTTCACATCCAAACTTTGATGCTGAAAAATTTCTGCTCCAATATCCATTTTCACGCAAATTTTCCATCTTTTTACTAGTAGCTTTGATGCAATCTTCTCCTTTTCTGTTGTTCAATAGTTTAACTGTGTAAAATCTTCGGTCGCAGGTTGATAATTTTGGCACGGTGAACCTGGTTGAAGCATGTCGCAATCTTGGTGTTAAGAGATTCGTGCATGTTAGTTCTATTTTAGTCAATGGAGCTGCTATGGGACAGTTGCTTAATCCGGCTTACATATTTCTCAATGTGTTTGGACTTGTATTAGTAGCAAAGCTTCAAGCAGAGAACCACATCAGGAAATCCGGGATCAACTACACAATTGTAAGGCCGGGTGGATTAAAAAATGATCCTCCAAATGGAAATATAGTCATGGAGCCAGAGGTGAATCATTGAGAGGAGTTATTTTAGTTTTACATGTTAAATACGTTCTCTCCTATTTGTTGGTCTTCATGATTTCTCTCTCTCTCTCTCTCTCTCCAGGATACTTTGTACGATGGTTCCATATCTAGAGATCAAGTTGCTGAAGTTGCTGTTGAGGCATTGGTTCATCCTGAAGCTGATTACAAAGTAGTGGAGATTGTTGCTCGTGCTGATGCTCCGAAAAAAACATTTCCGGAACTATTTGGTTCTGTAAAGCAACGGTGATCTGAATTGCTTGAATTCAGAACGGGTGTGGCACTTCGAAGGACATTTATTACTGTACCTAGGATTATCACCTATTTACATGCCTAAATGCGCCGAGGCGATTTTGCTACATATGCATAATCTGATGCTACTTGAAACAGATACCATTAAAGATGCTGTGCGAGAGAGCCTTACTCTTATTCTTGTTTCCAATCTATTTTACATAAATATGGTGGCCTTCCTCAGAAATTAGTTCTACTTGTGAAAACTACAAGATGTTGAGCAGGGCTTTTACCTCTGAAGCTAGTTATTTTTTAGTTTTTTTTGGAAACCGTCAATTCATTCAAGTCCGAAGGCGAAGATTACATCGCAAAACCCAAGAATGCACCAAACTGCCTAATCCGGGACACGAAAACTGCAAAAACTACTACAGACCCTAGGACACCTTGCAAAAGCAAATCGACACTAGGTGTCGACATGAGAATCCCGTCTGGGAGTAGGCAGAGAGATATCAAACGAAATGCGAGCTAGTTATTGAGGTAAGGATTTCCTCATGTTTATTTACTGCCGATACTTCCATTTTCACGCAATGTGCCCCTTTGCTTCACAGTGGCATTATTTGGTGCTATCTTTTGAGTTCTACTTGCGAAACCCGGTTTCGAGTAAGCTCTCTTTTTGCTTTGGATAAAAACTAGAATAAAATCTGAGCAAATTCCATAGGGTTTTGCTCAGATTTTGTGAAATGACATCAAATAAGTTGAAATGAAAGATTTAAAAAGAAAAGAGAAGAAATGAAATCAACTTAATTTGGAATTTGTATTTTCTAATACTTCTAGGAGAGTGTTTGGATACAGATTTTTCCAGTCTTGTATTAATCCTTCAACAAATCAACAATCCAATCGCAACAATACTAAAGCAGTCACAGGCATGCAAGAAGTTTACAAAAATCAAAACCAAAGATTGTTCCTTCATATATTTCGCAAGCCAAAATCCGAACAAAAAATGTCCTGGGTTTTCATACACAAACAGGAGCAAAATCAAGATTTCATATTCGGGTGCCAACTTATTCAATCTTCCCTTATACTATTGACTTAAATGGACCCGAATTTTTGGTATGAATTCAACTCACGCTCAAAAGATAACGCATTCTCAATTTATTTCATCAAACAAAAGGAATCATGTAGAAATAATGGAATTTCAATCAATTTTTATCAAGAAATTGACGAGTATAAGGTAAAAACTAAAAAGATTATAATCCTATTTTTTTTCAACTGTCACAGTGTTTATTGAATCTTACTGTATTGTGAGACAAAGAATACGTCCAATAGATTTTAAAATGTACATAAGAAAATGAATAACTGCATATTAGGAAGTTGTTAGTTTACAAATATAGGGATGTTAAGTGAAAAAAAAGAAAAAGAAGTGACCAAGTGGAGTCCAATAAAAATGAACCATAGTTCTACAAGGGGTGGAAATGTAAAACTTCAATGTCTATCGCCATTAATTGTATTTTTCAGAAACTTCAAGAGAGATCGGTGTAATTTTCCCTAAAACCAAAGGCAAAAACTGTAATTTACGACCTAGGGTTTTCCTCTCTCAGCCTCCCCTCATATATAACCGCTGCGAAAACCCTAAAATCCCTCCTCCATCGCCCCCCATCCACAATCGCGCCGAGAGGGAGAGAGAGAGAGAGAGAACTCTGCGGAAATGGTGACTTACAGGGTAAGTTCTTCCAGCTTCACTTCTCCCCTCTAATTAGGTTCTGTAATTTCTATGGATCTGGCTATGCGTGTAATTGGTCTGAGTTTCTCTCTGGTTTTGGTTTTACGCGCAGTTCCATCAGTACCAGGTCGTCGGGAGGGCTCTCCCTTCGGAGACCGATGAGCACCCCAAGATCTACCGTATGAAGCTCTGGGCTACCAACGAGGTTCGAGCCAAGTCCAAGTTTTGGTATGTATCTCTTTTCTGCACCTTTGTTTGGTATGGTTATAGTGTTTTTGATTCGTGTCTGTATTACTGTATAGATGCGACTCCAGAAATTTTATCTCATGCGGTGTAAATTTTCTCAAATTTGAATTACATTAAAGTCTACATTTTGTTAGGAAAATGCTAACCACAGTTCTTAAGGTGATGGATAATGTGTAAAAGGTGTTACGATATCCGAGAAAAGTATATTGACGTCTGCGAGAGTGTACATCTATCCGTGAGATGGCTGTTAAAATTTTAGCCAGACCCCTTTTGTTATTATTATGTCAAATTATTCTGTACAGTTATCCAAAACAATCACACTTTATATGTACAAATGAAAATAGTACGTTAAATGACTAATTATATGTCGATTCATTCTCGAACAAGTAAACAGAAAGACGATATCGATCTCGATGGCATTACGTGCTGTTGTAGTTTATTATTTGTTTAGCCCGTTAAAGTTTTCTCGAACCTCATTTTCACTCATACCCAATTGAAAAATGTAATTTAGTATCAGATGCTTTTTGGTTGTCAATAGAATCATAAACTTATTTTTCTGTACACTAGCAATTTTAAGGTGATAGACTTTCTTGCTTCTTTATTAGGAAAAGTTGTGTGCGACGTTAAGCAAAAAGATTACGAATTTGTAATTGGCAGTTTGCACAGTAGGGTGGGCCGGTGGGGTCATTGTCCAATAAAATTTATAGCATGCTACTAGCAGTTAGTATTATTTATAGCATAATAATAGCAGTCATCTGACCCCGGTATGTTGTCTCTAGGTCGCATCTGTTGTGTTTTTTTTAACTTTGACTGAGTTTTGGTTAATTTTGTGTTTAAGGTACTTTCTGAGGAAGCTTAAGAAGGTGAAGAAGAGCAATGGTCAAATGCTTGCCATTAATGAGGTTTGTCTTGTCATGATACTTGAATGGATCCTACAATTTGCCGTACAATGATTCCTAGGGTTTTTAAAGTAGGCAAGCCGTGTTTGAATGTTAATTGACTTATGCTTCTATGGATGTTGTTCAGTTATGTGTTTATGAGCTACTTGTTCAAGGAAACAATTATTGATGTGCTTTCATGGTTATGAAATCTAGATCTGTGGGAAAGGCTTGATCCAACAAGTTCTAGATTTCTAGCTTCTTATTGTGTTTCTTAATGTCGAAAGTACGAGAGTTTTGTAATGGTTCCTCCTACATGAAAAGGATATGGACCAGTCGTTTTCATGTTTTGTGGGACCGATTTATGAATCCTATGATGATTTACGTAGTGGCAGACATCCAGAATGGGTTCAGTAGGGCGAAGCACTTCTTAATAACATTGTATTGTAAGACATTTGAGTGGTCCATGTGTTTTGCTATTGTTGTGTTTCCAAATTCTCTAACGTCATAAGATCCAGATAAAGGGTGAAGATGCTCTTAGGCAACCATAAATTAAAGTGTGTGCTTGGTAATGTTGATTGGTTTAATTCTAGGCTGATTAGTTTTCATGTTACGTAGTTTGGTATCTTTGAATAGGGATACAACGATTTGTGAAACTTTGGGAGTATATTTGTTTTTTGTCAAAATATTTAACAGGAAGTATTCTTTTTTATATCAGCTCATTATGAGAATTCCTGTTAGCTTGTTGAATCTTCTGGTTAGCAAGATTCTATGTTGTATTCGACTAGAAATTTTATTAGTGTTCAGTCGGGCAATGTGCCTTTCATGTAACTTTTACAGCTGTTTGAGTCTTTGAGATACAGATGTGATACTTGTGCATCGTTCATGTTAATCCTTTTACCTGCAAATAACTGTTGGGCGTTTAAATTAAATGTTTTTTGTCTAAGTAAAGATGAAAATAAACATTTGATTTTCCGCTAATCTAGTGGTTTGTTGGCTCTGTAGTTAGTAGGCGTCTATAGTTATAAATAAGACAAGTTGCTGCTATATATCTTCTAGATTAATGTGTTTTGAAGAACCTGTCCACTTGATTATGTTTCCTTATAATTATCTTGATTTGCTTGCAGATTTTTGAGAAGAACCCAACGAAGATCAAGAACTACGGTATCTGGCTGAGGTATCAAAGTCGAACTGGTTATCACAACATGTACAAGGAGTACCGTGATACTACTCTGAATGGTGCTGTTGAGCACATGTACACCGAGATGGCTTCGCGCCACAGGGTCCGTAGCCATTGCATCCAGATCATTAAGACGGCCACAGTCCCGGCTAAACTTTGCAAGAGGGAGAGTACTAAGCAGTTCCACAACTCCAAAATCAAGTTTCCATTGGTGTTGAAGAAAATCAGGCCACCAAGCAGGAAATTGAAGACTACCTACAAGGCGTCTAGGCCGAACCTGTTTATGTAAGTCTGTTTGATTATTTGTTGGATAAGTGCTATAAGCAGGGGTAAGTCTGAATCTGATTTCTGGAACTTTGTTATTCAAGCGAGGGATTAGCTGTTGTCATATCGTGGTTTTGGATATTTTTTGGGCTTTGAGAATTTTAAGAATATCAGACATTTAGTAGATCTCTGTTTGGATCTTTGGAATTCATCTTGAGTTTTGGAATTCTCTAGCAGACTAGTAGTTACGATATTTGATTGAGATTTTCATCCTAACTTCCCTATTTTATTGTGCACGTGCATTTATGAACTTTTGGTTCATCTCTCCAAATCTTTTGAGGCCCCGTTTGATAACAGTGATAGATAGGCCGTTTGATAACAGTGATAGATAGGTGGGATTCGTAAGGAGATGGGATTAGGATTGTGATTGATAATAAGAAGGGATTTGTAATGAGAAGGGATTAGTAATGAGTATGTTTGTTTGAGATGGGATTGGATGATGGGATTATTAATATTATGTTTGTTTGTGATGGGATTGGATTGATAGAAGGAATTGGTAATGAGAATGTGTTGGGGGTTGGGTTGGGATTGGTAATACCATCTCCCCGGGGTATTTATAATATCCCCCAAAGCCCACCTTACTAGTCCCAAGGGACTAATAGTCCTAACCCATTTTGAGTTACCAAAAATAAGTTTGTCAAACGGGGCCTGAGATGCACCAAACGAAGTTTACAGAGTCTAGTGAAGATTGGAGAAGATAATAGGACTTCCCTCAATTGTTTTGGGTGGAATTGTGAAATGTTTAGGCCAAGTTCCACTAAGGGCTTTTGGTCTTTTTATTGTTTTGTCCTTGTTCATTTTTTTTTTGGGTTAGTTTTGTGTCAAATTTTTGTAGATTATTTATTCATCTCATAGAGGTGGGTTAAGGCTCCGTTCCAGAACGGGAATAAGCTGCTTATTTTTTAAGAAGGCAATTTCAAGCTTAAAAATAATGTGTTTATGCAAATAATTTTCCTGCCACTATGGATCTTGTTTGATAGATCTCATCAAGATCTTTAATACGGTGTAAAAAAAAAAAAAATTTTTTTGTCATTTACATTATTTTTTAGCTTGAAAATGTGAAATAAGTTACTTATTTTTTAAGAAGATTTCTGGAACGGAGCCAAGTCATTGAGGAATGAGCACTGTTCAAAGAAAAAAGAGAAGGGGAGGGGTGTTGGGACTAGGGCTGCAAACGAATCGAGTCGCTTGCGAGCCGCTCGCAGCTCGGCTCGTTAGTGGCTCGTTCAAGCTCGGCTCGGAAGTTAAACGAACGAGCTCGAGCCGATTTTTTCAACTCGTTTTGTAAACAGAGCCGAGCTCGAGCTAGGATAAGCTCGGCTCGAGTCGGCTCGCGAGTCGGGGTTAGTAGACTTTTTACATTAATTACTACAATTAGCATTAGCATTTTGATACCCTGATGCAAAATTATTACAAAAACATATTACATGTTATTATTATACTAAAATTAAGATTATTTTCTTGTAGAGTATAAGAAAATGAAAGATATATATATCTTCACAATCAAAATAATTTTGGTTGTATTAGACCTATGCGAGGATATATATACATTTTTCATTGGTTCGTTAAGGCTCGTGAACAAGCTCGAGCTCGAGTCAAGCCAAGGCCCGCTCGGCTCGAGCTTGAACACGGTAAAACTCGGCTCGGCTCGGCTCGTTTGCAGCCCTAATTGGGACTCAGGTTTGGTCGAGTCTCCCTATCCAGTCCCGTCCAGTTTGGAATTTTGTGGGCCCATCCTGGGCTCGGTCCAGTCTCGTCCAGTTTGAAATTTTGTGGGTCCATCCCGGGTTTCAAATTTTGTCGGCCAATCCTGGGCTTCAAATTTTGTCGGCCCATCCTGGGCTCGGTCCAGTCTCTCTATCCAATCCCGTCCAGTTGAAATTTTGTGGGCCCATCCCGGGCTTAAAACAATCATCGGAAATGATAGACCACAGTTCCATGGGAGCAAGTGAAAATTATGAAGTAGTATAAACATGGAAATGATAACGGGGCTCAATACTAAGTGTTGAATCCTATGAGAATTTGTGGTTGATAAAGGTGATGGGGTATTACATGGCGGCATCCCAAGACCACCCAATAATTACTCCAATTCCATGAATCGCATCTGTGACCAAAAGTATACGTATTCGGATATAATCGTACAATTCGTGTTAAGTCTTTGTCTTAGCTTATTTGAAGAATTAGAGAGCAGCGAATGAGATTATAATGAAATTGTTTGATTGACTTCTTGCGTTTCTCGATAGATCCGCGTAACTTTTTTGGAACCTTTTTATTGTTGCTTCAAGATTTGCACGGAAGAAAAGGGACAAAAGGGATTTTAATTGCGTCCAAAAAGTTAGTATTTAATTCATAAATTAATCTTAGTTTTATTGAAATACTATCAACCAGTTCATAACTTCATATTTGTAGTTTGCATTTTTTAATCAACCAGTTCATATCTTCCTTTGTACATGCTGGAGTAATTTTATTTGAGAGAGAGAGAGAGAGGGGCTAATATTAATAGTTTCCAAATATTTACCAAACACTGCAAAATAAGGACGGATTTTTTATTTTTATTTTTGACAAAATCAATTTGCACAGAAATATTTTTTTTTTTGTTGGAACGAACGGAGCCTACTGTACTCCCAAGTTAGTTTCATCCAAAATGTACATTTCAAGAAGTTCAATTTGTAAAGTTCAACCAGCCAAGTACTTCCGAAAATTAAGTCGATCGGGTGTCATTTTTTTTTAATCGGGTGTCAATTATCATCTCTTTTTCCTTTTGTGGTAAATGTCAGTCATCATCTCTTATTAAATGAAAAAACACATGGTGTTTGTATTTCCAACGCAATATTAATTTGCCGCTCATGTCTGAGAGAATAATGTATTACGTTCGTCGATGTCCAATCGATAAAATTTCCGGGCTTGCGATAGAAGCCAGTTTTGCTTTGCTGTTGTGTCACAACAACAGCTCACAGCAGGCCCTGCTCCAACAAAAGCAATCCGGCCAGGATAGGATAGGATAATTCTAGACAAAATTTGCCGGCCAAACAGGCGTTGTTGAATGAATAGCCTAATAGAAAGGTCCCAATATGCCATTATAAATATATAAACTAACAAATGCAACTCACTTTAAGCTGAGACTGATAGAGACAGAGAGAAATAATTTCATTATAATTATTTGGTTTTCATTATAATTTCATGTTTTAATCGTTTGTCTCGACTAGTCGAAGTTTTTTAAAGATATTTGTCAAATATACAACAAATAGTTTCAAACGATGCCAAATACACTAAGAGACAATAAAAATTGGTTTTACAAAAAGATTACGTTACGTTTGATAAGGTCTTAAATCTCTCTCTTGATCTCTCTGTGATGCAAATGATTAACCCCCTTTTTAAAAGCAACATAACAACATTCCTTTTGGAAACTAAAATGCAACATCTCCAACTTTGTTCGTCTTTGACGAACTATCCATAATTTCGTACTTTTCTGATTATTCTTGTCGAGACGGAAGGTTTATTTTGATTTCCCAAATTTTCCCTATGCTGTTTGACTCCTTTTTTCCACCAGGTATATACCCCCATTGATCTTCTTATAAGAAAGAATTCCAACCGGTTGATCAACAAATCTATCTTCTTGTTTTGGTAAATTCTCAATCAATAATCCATTACAAATGAAACAACACACCTGGATTTTCCTGTATGTTCTTTTTTCTGTGCTAACCCAAAATACACCCCAAACCAATTGAATCAATTTCAACAAATCTAAAAAGGAAGATAAAAATAAAAATATGGGTACACCATTTGGTTACACCTAATTGTGTGGATCCATCTCGGAGTTTCACACAAATGATTAGAGCCGTTCAAAGGGTATACCATAGTTGGGCTAAATCATGAATGGGCGGAATACTATGCAGACCGCTGGAGGAGAGAGACTTTGCAATCGTCCTTGGGACAAATGGTAGGGAGATAAACGATCTCATCACAGTCATCCGATCGGTGCCGTTTGAAATCCATCAACGACGTGAACATGGCTATGAACAACACTAGATGGTTGATAGCGTACCTCTGGCCCACACATTGGTGTGCCCCTGCTCCAAATACTAGAAAGTTCTTTTTATACACCCTGTCCTCCTGCCTTTCGTCCATGAACCGGTCCGGATCGAACCGGTACGGTTCAACAAACCCCTGGAATGAAGACTCGTAAACCGATGGAAAAACAATGGCTCCTTTCGGAATGGTGTATGTATCCGTTAATGGAAAGTCCTTGCCTGCCAGGTGAGGTACTAACGTGGCTGGCGCACGTATTCTTAACACTTCACGCGCCACCGCCTCGGTGTACTTCATCTCCCGCAGCTGGTCCGCCGTGATCGAGGTGCTCGATTCGGGCGACCAGATCGAGACGACTTCACGGCGGACCTTCGCGAGGATCTCCTGGTGGGAATCGAGGAGCGCCACCGCCCACAGCAGCGATGACGTGGAGGCGTCTTGCGCGGCGAATAGGAAATCGAACAAGTGGGTGCCGATTTCGGCGGTACTGGTGTGAGGCAGAGGCGGAATTCCGGATTCCGCCATCGCCTCGGTCTCCAACCTTACAATGTCCTGCATCCACAAATCGATCAAGCAAGTAGGTTCACCGCCGCCCATCATCTTCTCCTTGCTCTCCTCGGCGCAAACACCTAACATTTTTTTTTTTCAGCAAAAAGAATGTCATTATCACAAAGATAAAAGATGAAGTCAAAGACAAACGAAAAAGAAATGCATAGACAGAACCTCGGAGAGTACTCGACACTCTTCAAATGCCTCTACTTATACAATCTCAAGATTCTGAACCAACACCAACCTCTCAGACCTTTTTCATTTTAAAAAACAACTATGCTAAAAAAACCAAATGGTGCAGCTCGATCACTCTGAGTTTTATTTTGTGAGGAGAGCTTCTAATGGTGCAGCTCATTTTCTTGCTACTCATGGGTTAGTTGGGCTGGGGTCTAGTATGTAGATTGACCAACCTCCCTTTTGGCTTCTTAATTCTCTCATTATGGAGGATGATTGCCATTCCCTATGTAATCTCCTTTTTATTATGGTGAGTTGACAGTCTCTTCTATTGTTTTGAAAGGAAAAAAAAAAAACAAATAGAAAAGAACCAAATGAAATGCACACCTAAATGTCTCCTCAATTCCTCTATATCGAAAATTTGGTGTACCCATGTTCCGGTGTGTTTTTGGCCATTGAAGTATTTGAAAAATTTTAAGGGATAATTTTTTTTTTCAATGGCCGAAAATGCATAGTAACAGAGGATTTTGGGTATAAAAGGAATTGAGCTCCCTGAATGTAAGTAGACAAAATGCCAGAAAATTTTAACTTGATTGACCACCTAATGTTTCGACGAGCCTCTTCACTGCCAACCTCGCCTCCCGAAAGGCGAACCCCGGCAGATCAATCGGGAGCTTCATCAACCCCACATTAAACAAGTTATAGTCGGAGTTGAACCTCTCCTTCGACTCGCCCGACAAATACGGCCCGACGAACACCGTCTGCGACGTGTCGAGGTTCATGTCGCGACACAACCACCGGAGACCGATGGGCGTCCCATTCGACAGCCGCAGCCAGAGCGCCAGGTGTGCGGCGACGATCCTCTGCTGGATGGGAACGTAGATGGAGAGGGCCCGGGGGGTGAAATTGGGAGCGAGAAGGCGGCGGAGGTCCTTGTGGTCCTGCCCGAACATGTAGATGAGGTTGTGGTCGCCGAAGAGCTTTTTCCCGAAGGGGTGGCCGATGAGGTGGAAGGCGTCGGGCCGAACGTTGGCAAAGACCTTGTGGGAGAGGTCCGTGGAGCGGACGAAGACGACGAACTTGCCGGTGATGTAGTTGGCGGAGACGCCGAGGGGGGAGGTCTGGGCCAGGTCCGACTGGTTTTCCCAGAACCTAGTCGGGTTCCGGACGAGCGACACGGCGTTGCCCAAGAAGGGGAATACTAGCGAGGGGCCCGGGACTGTGCGCTTCTTCTTTAAGTAGGAGATCTGTTCGAGGAAGACAAGGAAGAGGAGGAGAGGGACAAGGTACGATGAGAGTGCGGCCCAGATTGATGAGTCCATTTTCACTCTCTCCCTCTAGCTATCGAGAGAGTAGTCGATGGACAACGAGTGAATGTTCCTGTACTACCCCTTGTTTGGTCCCGAGGGATGGAGGAGGCTAGGTTAGGGAGAGGAAGTGTGTCTCTGTGTGTGTGGAGTCAGTCGGAGAAGAAGGCGGCCGGCGGCAGAGAGTTGATGCAACAGTACGTCGGTGGGTGAAAGGGGGTGGGGAGAGACCAAAAAACTTGGGTTGATATCTTATCAGAGATATTCTGATTCAACTATATATAAACAAAGAAAGAAAAGAACAAAGAAAGAAAGAAGGATAGGGTGGAGAGAAGGGATCACATGGCAATTCAGATTGGTTTCTGATTCAACTATATATATAGTATAAACAAAGAGAGGAGGATGGGGTGGAGAGAAGGGATCACATGGCAATTCGGATTTGTTTACTGAGAGAAAGAGAGGCGTGAGGATAAAGTCACATAATACGTGAGTGCATTCGTGAGGAGATAGAGGGAGGGGGGTCTAGGTTAATTCACCGGAAGCGCCGGAGAGAAGAGTGGAAACCGCGAAAGTATCTTTCAAAAACATGTAAAATTATTTAAACTATTGAGTGAAAATTGAGAGCGCAAGAAGAGAGCTAGCGGGTAGGGAAAGCGGGAAAGAGAGAGGGATGGGGTCTTTACGGGGAGGGCGGCATTTTGAGGAGGGAAGCTCAGCTCCAGCTCAGCATGCACAGGAGGATAACGTCATGTGACGTGTATGTATGAACCTTAGCAATGCTATGGTGACGAGATTTGAGTACCAAAGTATTTATTGAGAATTATTTAGGGGTGTTTAATTCGGTTGGAATTGAGCCAAATTATTATTTTTGTTGTTATTTAACTTTTTTCGCATATATTAGTTTTGCATCGATTTTCTATGGACTATTGGCTCGTATCAACAAGAGCGTTTGATAAGTAGGATAAACCTGGTGAGGTCAGCACAGTAAAAGATACGGACCTGGGGAGTAGGAGTCAGCTTCGCCTATGCCCCCCTGGAAAGTACCACCTGTGGCAAAGTCAGGGTATGCCAGCCCCGCCCATAAGACGGAGCTGGAATAAGGTCTAAGGATCAGCTCTGGCACCAAGCTAAGGCAGGATAAGTAATGTTCATAAAACATTACTTATCCCAATCAAAGATACCACTCCGAGAAACCATAATCCTACGGGATAAAGGAAGAGATGTCAGTAAGATAAGTATAAAATGCCAGTGATAAACATGATTAACGACGGATAAGCTAGGATTCATACTAAAGCAGGGTGCACGTGGAGTTCCAGCTAAGGCAGGACTCCACGCACTTCGTTAAAGCGATCCAAAATCCCCGGGATAGAGTCCTACTAGGACTCAACCTCCTATCAAATGCCTATAAAGTGACGGTAGAACTCCAATTAAAGGTACACACAACCCATACCTAAGAATCTCAATTCCCCTACCATATAGCAAGTTCTCTACTGACTTTGGCATCGGAGGGTGGTTGGCACGCCACCACACCGGTGACTCGAGCTCTAGCTTTGTTTTGCAGGATCAGGTCGGAGCCTGACACAAAACTGATTCATTAGCGTTTAAAGAAATCCACGTTTCTCGAACACAACCAAGAATCTATATTATAAAACAGAGCGATTTTTGTCTACACATACAAACATGAGCATCTCTACAGCCGTTGATCGCCTTCAAGCTAAGATCGTAACAGTCCGATTTAGAGAATGTTTCCTTAAGTTATACTTTGACCTCTGTTGTTGCAATAACATACACACTTTCCTTTCCAATTTATTACCTTTTGGTTTTTCCCATTTTAAGTTAATAAGTATTATTTCAAGAGGGTTGATAATTAACCCATAAATTATTGCCTTTTTTTTTTTTTTTTCCTTCTCTCTATCTTGGCATGAGTTTTTTAAAGTGAGGTAGAGAGTGAGTAGGTTATATTGGATGGATAGAGCAGATAACTTATTTAAGTTGGGACTATATTACGTTTGGACGTGCCTTTAGGCACGGGCACCCGCTAGTATTAAACAAAATAGAGCCGTGTTAAGGATGAACGTAGAATTTCAACGATAGGAGGGTGTGCATTAAAATATTTTTAGGCACTTATGAAAGTTGAAATCAACTTCCGCAACAATATGTATTAGTAAAATTGCCGTATTCTTGATCAACCTGCAAAATTATAAAAATATAATCATACATAAATGTACATACATATATACAATGTAGTGCATTATTATTCATTCCAAGAGGTCAACTAGGAAATCTAGTCTTCAAGTTTTTATAAATGAATATAATCTTTTGAGGTTGTTATAAAAATGCATGTAATCTTAGGAGGAGGATGTTTGAATCTTTTAAGAGAAATTTGGACGGGCGAATGTTAGATTTTTGTAAGAAACGTTGTGTGGAAAAACTTATTTAATTTTGAAGTTTTCAGAAGAAAAAAAATGTTTGTGATTCTAAAAAAATCTTGAAACTTGAGTAAGGCGGTCGCTCGGAGTTTTTCCGTCCATCGACTTGTCCTTGAGTTTAGCCGTGTGTTCTTTAATTGAGTTTATGAAAAAAAAAAATCTAGTGTATTGCACACCACGGTAGTGACATGCGCTACAATCTTAATTTTGATTGTTAACAAAATAAAAAATTTCACCATACTTGTCGCAAAATTATTCCATGGGTCGCATGTGATTAGGTTCAGCTACGTCTGAAGGATAATGAAGATAAATAAGGTATTTTCCTTGCTATAGTAGATAGTAATGGAGAAAACTTTTACATCTGATAATGATCATTAGGTTCAGTTACCTCTCATACTTCTGTACGTATGTAATAGAAAGGTACATGTAATAGAGCGGGATCCGAGCAGTGCAGAACGGCCACTCATCTCGGTAATTAATGGCTCAGAACTAATTAACCGAACAATGGACTTGATCAAATTTGTATGCGTTCAGATTCGATCTGAGCCTTCTGTACCGAAATAAACGACCGAATGAGCCGCTCTGCATCCGCTAGGCAGCATCATCCCCGGGTTGTCACATGTTTAACTCGATTGTTGAGATGGTGGCATGTTTTAGATTTTACCTCTTTAAGTATATACTATATATATATATATAATACAGATAAGATAAATAAAGATATTGTCCTTGCTATTGTAAAAAGTAAGAAAAATGATTTTGCCACACTATTTTTTGATAATGCCACACCCTGTAAGTGTATTTTTACACCAAAAAATACACTTACAGGATGTGACATTATCAAAAAATGGTGTGACAAAATCACTGCCAAAAAGTAAAGGAGATAACTTTTAGAACAATGTTATATAGCAATCATCAGGTTCGGTTATCTCTATGTCATAGAAAGGTACTTAAAATATGTATGGTGAAAGGACAACCACTGCTTAGTGCAGTTGGTAAGTCATTGCCTCCCCTTTGTGAAAGGTCTTGGGTTCGAGCCCCACAGGGGGCAGGCCCTTTCGGGTACCAGGGCTATGGTTAGCTTCTGGTCTCCTCGTGCTAACTCTAACACCCCTATTAACTCCCGCTGATGCATATCGCTGTGACAAAAAAAAAAAAAGTAAAATCGTACGAGAATTGTGTTATCATGTACGCAGGTTGAGACATATATCAATCTGATCTAGCTAGTCAAAGACTTACAGGTTGAGAATTGTGTTATTGTGTACGCAAGGATTTTTATTTTCTTACATTACTAATGTAATGGGATTGAACTTTCCATGTTGTCATTTCACGTGTAATCACCGTCTTCCTTTTTCACTCCCCTCTACCCCCTTCCACAATTTTCTTGAAATTTTGTTCCAAACAATAACACTCATCTAAGAGGATATGCATTTTTGTACTCCTCCCTCCTAAATTTCTGGTCCCAGTTAGCACTTTTTAGTGTCCTAGTTGACAAGTAATGAGCAAATAAGTAATGAGCTTACTCTTTTATCCTTACTTACTGTAAATAAGTACATGCAATGATGATATTTTGAAGGGTAAAAAGGAAAAAGAAATGACAAATGCATTGATGATGTTTCCCTAATAAGTTGAAATTTCTAAAAAGAACCAATAAATTAGGACGGAGGAAGTACTTGCATGTGTAGGGGAGATTAACGGTTGAGTACCTCAATCAAATTGTTGACCACCCTCTCAATACGCAACACATTCTTATTGGCTAGCAGGATGGTTTCTTATTGGCTCTTTTCATTACGTAGTTGTTGGATCTTGTTATGGTTTTGGATATTGGCATTTAGACTTCTATGGTTTATGGTCTCATAATATTGGCTGCCTCCTATTCTTGTAGTTGGCTATTGCTATATAACGGATCTTGATTTATGCATCCTGGCTAAACTAATTAATCATGTGTAGAGCATTATTCCCGTTGTTTTCATCCTGCTCATCCAAGAGGTCAACTAGGAAATCTAGTCTTCAAGTTTTTATAAATGCATATAATCTTTTGAGGTTTTTATAAAAATGCATGTAATCTTTGGAGGAGGATGTTTGAATCTTTTAATTAAGAGAAATTTGGATGGGCGAATGTTAGATTTTTGTAAGAAACGTTGGGTGGGCAAACTTATTTAATTTTGAAGTTTTTCCGCGCATCGACTTGTCCTTGAGTTGTGTGTTTTTTGATGAGTTTACGAAATTGATGAGTTTACAAAAAAAAAAAAAAAAAAACTAGTGTTTTGTTTAGCCTTATTAGTTTGGTTATGTTGGGCTTTTGTATTTTGTTTTGCCCGGATGTGTTGTTTTGGTTGTTGATGGGGTGTTTGTATGATAAGGTATGGGTGTTTGTTTGGACATGTTTTTATTGGATATTAATGGGATGATTATGTTTGGTTAAAAAAAATTTGTTATTAACAAAATAAAAAATTTCATCATACTTGTAGCAAAATTATTCCATGGGTCGCATGTAGGGCCGGCTTTGAGCTAAGCCGGACGAGACCGCCGACTTAAACCCCCAAACTTTGGTTCAAAATTAGGGCCCTAGATAGAAATAGCAAGATATGTAATATATATTCAATATAACACTAATAAAACAAATGACCTAGCTAGCCTAGTAGAAAAACTTACTTTTGCTATCCAGTAGGTACATGGTTCAAGTTCGAGGGACCTCTTTTTTCCTTTCTCACAATTTTGTCTTACGCTCCGAGAATCTTAGAGCCCGCCCTGGTTGCATGCCATGATAATGAAGTTAAATAAGGTTATTTTCCTTGCTAGCGTAGATAGTTGTGGAGAACTTTTACATTTGATCATAGCAATCATTAGGTTCGGTTATCTGTACGTCATAAGAAGGTACTTAAAATATGTAAGGGTGTCACAAGTTTGAACTCTTTAGAAAAGAGTTTTTTTTAGATTCTTATTTATTTGCAGTCACCCATCACTAAAACTAGAAAGACAAATTATATATCACTTACCTTTAATCTTTGAAAAATGAGGTTGGCTTATTCACAGAGGCTCCGTGAATCCCTTATTCTTGGAGCCGCGTGATCTCAGTCGTCCATTTCGGCTTTAGACGGTCCGAACTCTTCTCTGGAAAAGTTTCATTAACATCCGGACCATTCAAAACACTTTTGAACGGTCGGGATTTACCTCCGTAAACAACTGTTCACGTAACCCTCCGTTAAAAAGATTTTCTCCTTTTAACAACAACTGTTTAACTCTCGAACATATATGCACATCATGTCATGTCCTCATTTCTTTCTAATGTATACTGTAATTTTTAACTCTTACTGTAGCATTTTTGTTATTTCTTTATAAGAGCACGACTATTACTCCTATAATTTCTTTTACATGATTTTTTTTTTTTTGAACTTCCAATTGAATGGGCCTTACAATATGTATATAAATACAATGAATGTACAAGTTTCAAATTTAAAAAGTTTTCAAAAGAATTTATGGGTGAAATAATTTTTTCATAGATCATCACTATAAAAAAAATCGTTTATTATATGTAATAATAAAAAGGGTGAAAATCCTTTTTAAGAAAAAAAAAAAAAAACCCCGTCTCATTAATTAACTCCTTTCGCCTTTTATTAATTCCATAAACAACAATCATTGAATGGGAAAGAGATTCCCACTATATAATAAGTAATTAAGCTTGCAAATAAGAAGTTCATTTTTTTTTTGACAAAAAAATAAGAAGTTCATAACGTACGTACACATAATGCAATTAACTAACTTCACTTCAAAGACTAAATTATAAAAGTTAGCCAAATTCAAAATGTCTTTTGCAGGGTTAGATTATAAACAAAGTGTTACCATATACTATATTAGTAGTAAACGGCTGAGACATAATTTTGGGCAACGATTAAGATTAAATAAAAGTACAATTAAAATCATATGATAATTTAGCATTACTCCCATGACGTGAATATAACTGTGTTGCCTCCATTCCGACCGGCCATCATCATTCTCCGTCTCTATTAGTGGCCAAAAAAACTATTGTTGAAAGTGAAATTGTGCGAGAATATATTGTGTCATCGCGTACGCAGGTTGAGACTTGAGACACATTGGTTGGAGCCCTTGATAGCCATCAATCAGATCTAGTCAATGATTTGTGTTGAATCAGTATATGTAACGTTGATATCTTATGGCAAGGACTACGTACTTATTAGCATCTCCAACCCTTATGCCAAATTCAATTTATTTGAAACGGCTAGAATTATTTTCAACGGTCAAAATATTTGGATCAAGTTCCAGTCCAACCCATCTACCCAAGGACGGAACCAGGATTTTACCTTAACAGTGGCGAAATGTATACTAAAAAAAATTTAGTAGTGACGAGACTATATAAGTTGGGCATATATATTTTTTTTTAACATATAATAATTGCATTTTCTAAAATTCTTGTCGTGGCGGTCGCCGCCACTAAACCCCCCTGGTCCCATCCTTGCATCTACCCTTTGTGGACTCAAATCCACGTGGAATTCAAGGGAGGCAAAGTCCCTGCCAATTTTGAAGCCAAATCCATCCAATGCCAAATTTGTTTTTCTCCCAAATTTTGACATTTGGGAATAATTCTAGCCGTTTCAAATAAATAGAATTTGGCATAAGGGTTGGAGATCAAGGAGACTTTGATGTCAAATTAGAGATACCAATAAGCCTTAAAAAAAAATTGACATCTCTAATTTGAAGTCAAAAGTTGGAGATGCTCTTAGGAGTTTTAATTTCTTACATTACTAATGTGTAAATGGGATTGAGTTCCATGTTGTCATTGCATGTGTAATCATCGTCTTCCTTTTTCACTCCCCTCTACCCCCTTCCACAATTTTCTTGAAATTTTGTTCCAAACAATTACACTCATCGATCTAGCTCAGAGGATATGCATTTTTGTACTCCTTCCATCCCAAATATTTGGTCCCAGTTATCACTTTTTAGTGTCCTAGTTGAAAAGAAATGAGCAAAAAAGTACTTCCTTCGTCCCAAATTCTTGGTCCTCTTTCCTTTTTTGGAAGTCTCGAAAAATTGGCTATACCTCTTAATCTATAAATATTTTTTTATATCAAATATGGATCTTGTTTAATAGAATTCAATGAGCTCTTTTATACAAAGTTTTTAAAATCACCTAAAAGATTATAGATTGTAAGATATAATCAATTGAAAAATGGCACACACTCTCAAAGAGGACGAACAAATTGGGACGGAGGGAGTAATGAGTTTACTCTTTTACCCCCTACTTGTTGTAAATAAGTACATGCAATGATGATGTTTTGAAGGGTAAAAAGGGAAAAGAAATGACAAATGCATTGATGATGTTCCCCTAATAAGTTGAAGTTCCTAAAAAGAACCAATAAATTAGGACGGAGGAAGTACTTGTGTAGGAGAGGTTAACAGTTGACCTCAATCAAATTGTTGACCACTATCTCAAGTTACGATACGAAATAAAATGTTATGAATGACCAGTCCTACAAGTAATTTTTTATGAGGTAGCACAATATGAACCACACAATAGGTGCATATAGTACACACCTTAGAGCATGTACACCAAGCAAGAGGTATTTTACCTACCCAACACTCCACTTTTTTTATTTTACCTACTCAAATCTTTCTCTACTCCACACCAATCCTCTCTATAATCCTCTCTATCTAATATAATATATAAAGAAGGAGAGTATTTAATAATATATAAGAGCAAGTTTATCAGCTTTGGTAAACAAGAGAAAAAGCTATTGTAGCTAACCAAAGAGAGAAATTCTCTCCTGCAGCAGAATAGGTAAAAGAGGAGCTAAAATACATTTATGAATAGTTGTAGTCTATTTTTACCTATGCACTATTCATACTCTTATCTTTTTTTATTATTTCTTTCTCTCTCTCCTCCCTCCTTTCTCCTCTCTTTAAACAATAAAGATAATAAAAAATGAGTAAAAATATATATTTTAATTGGTGATAGGTAAAATAGATAGTATTGGTATAGCGTTGAGAGAGATGTGAGTAGGTAAAATGAAAAAAGTGCACTGTTCATTAGCATTTTTACATTTTCATTGGTGTACTTGCTCTAAAGAAGGAGAGAGAATGAAAAGGTGGTAGGGTGGAGAGAAAAAATAATTTTTTAGTGAATAGCTCTTGAACATTGCTCGGTACTTCTGGAGAGGATTTTCTGTAAAGGGAAAATAGCTATTAGTTTACCTAGCCTGATGCAAGGTGGTTTTGGTGTTCAAAATAGGTAAAATAGCTAAAAAGTAACATTTTGCTAGTCTTGTGTACATGCTCTTAAAGGGGCGTGTATTAAAGACTTTCTCTTATTTTTCTTTGTCCATGTTGAGTAAAAAATTCAGAACACTACTGAACTCCGATGAGGTTGATTTTGTAGGGAAAACAGTGCGAAAAAACAATAAACAGTTTTACTAATTTCTGGAATTTACAACTAGAACAGAAATTACAATGACTGAAATAACAGAACAAAAACTGTAAATGAATAAGAATCGCAAACCGAGGCCCGCCCATATTTCACACGGTGCCCTTGAGACGAATTCACTGCCTTACTGGTGCTGGAGGTTGTGTCGGTGTTCGTCAATTGTAGGAAGAGAGAAGCAACTGTAGATTTTTGGTGTGTTGGAACAAAAACAGAGGCCGCCTTTATATAGCTGAAAGAGGAGCCTCCTTAATCAATACTAGAATTGTAGGGGAGCCTTTCCATTCAATAGGGGGAATTGAATACATTCCATACAGGGAATTAATGCATTCAATATGGGAAATTAACCTTGTGATTTTGCAAAATGGAAAACCATTCAGTTGCAGCATTGAACTCATTGCTAGACAATTGGAAGAGTCAGACTCATGTGCGAGTCCGGATCCCTTGTCCAACTCTCCTCCAAAGAGGCGCATATCCCACCCTTCTTGGTCGTTGATCTCGCAAATTAACGTCGTTTTGAGCAAAAAGTGCTTGGCCCATCTCAGCCATTGATTTGCGAGATCAATGGCCGAGGGGGGTCGGACAAGGGATCTCGTGCCCTCATGTGCACTCATTCTGGAGCTACGTCGTTTTGAGCAAAAAGTGCTCGGCCCATCTTAACCGTTGATTTGCGAGATCAACGACTGAGGGGGGGTTGGACAGGGGATCTCGTGCTCTCATGTGCTCTCATTCTGGAGCATAACTTGGACCCCAGCCCAATTAGTTCCAAACTAACCTAGACCATACCATGGACCATAGACCTCGAACCACAGGTCGCGAGCCCACGAATCCTGAGTTTCGACTCCGACCCCGATCTCATCTTGATGGTCGATGACAACGAGAGCGCGGGCGTCCCTTGCCTTTTTCAATTCCCATATCTATATAATAAAACAGAGCTGTATTTGAATCCAAAAGATAACCAACGCTCTAGATTTATCCTCATGCCTACATAAATCTCCACCCTTCATCTTACAAAAGGCATTTTGGTAAATAACTAATTCATCCGAGGGCTATCATAAACGGCATTTTGGTAATCGGCTAATCAAAAGAAATTTCCTTTTCCACCTCTCCTCCCTTCCTCCAGATCTACCGCCTCTCTCTTTCCTGCTCTTTCTCGCTCTTCGATCCCCTCAAAGGAAACCCATGGTGAAAGCATTTAAAGAAGGAAAGCTTCCAAATCCTTCTACGCATTCACTGACCCCTAATTTTTTCCTTTGCAATTGAAGATTGATTACGTTTTTTTGGAACATTGAAGGACCATTCATTTTGCGATGGCATTTAGAATTTGGAACACAATCAGAAACCCTAGCGGCACATTATTCCCATCACTCCCTCACTCTACCTCTGTCTCCCTCAGAACCCCCTCTCTCGCTACTATCTCTCTTCGATCGACCCACCCCCACAGACCCACGCACCACCGCATCCCTCCCTCCCTCGGAAATCAGATCCCGATCGCTCCTCTCTGGCTCTTCCTCTCCCTCTCCCTCTTCAGCTCTCCTAGCACCATTGGAATCACCATCGTCCACAAATCCCAAATGGATGTCGGCGATTCTTCCCAAATCAACGGGTTCGACAGCATGGGTTTTGAAAGTTGGGACGAGAGTTCGAGTTGGGGTTTGTGTTGAAGTCCAATTGAAGAGTGTTGTATCTGAAGGTATGGATGATGAAGTTCTGAAGGTGTGAGTGTTGAAGTTCTTTCACCGAGGAAAATTATAAGGAGTTTCTTACCAAGTTTCGAGGTGTCTCAAATCCCTTCTTTACTTTACCACCGCTGAACACTCCTAGACTCTCCTCCGGTCCTCCCTTTCGGGTACTGGACTCTCTACAGCTTTAAAAAAATGAATTTGATAAAAAATCTCTTTGGTGGTTAACAGGGTGTTCAACGAACCATCGATTCCACCACCGTTGACCACTTCCGTTGCTCTCAGTCAATCAAGGCTTGATTTATTGGACTTCATTCTCTCCTTTTCACGTAAGCAATCCCAATCAAGATTTTATTGCATTCCATGTGTTTGTAAAAATGCCTCATAAAATTGGAAATAGAGTCTCGAAACTACTCCACTTATGTTGTACATATCACAAGAATACAATTAGAAGATTCTGTCGTAAAACGTACTCCGGGCTCTGGAGTTTCTTTGATGCTTTCCTTTTTCTTCAAAATGGCATTTCCACCAGATGGATTATTGATGAGTAATGTATCTTCTTCCTCTTCAGGCTCACTTTGGTAACCACCAGTCTCAAGTGGCGCACAATTGATAAAAGGTTGATTCTCCACAATTCCTTATCCAGCTTTTATCACATTTCATATGTTTGTAAAAATGCCTCATACAAATGGAATTGAATGATTAGGAAATGTGGACTCTGTCATTTTTATGGCTGATTATTGCATTCCATCTGTATGTTTTGAATCACAAACTACTCTTGATTTTCCATTGTGTATTTTTTTTTTATCTGGATTGCAATAAGTAGCCTGTTGCATAATTGGAGCTGCGATGGTGGTCGATGGTATTTTTGTTGTTGTAATTTCACCAATAAAAAAGGAGTTAATTTTTTGATATCTCTCATGGACTCCTCTAAGTTTGTTGTGGATATTCCCTTTTGTTCTTGCTTTCCTGTTTTTTCTTTTGGCTTCTGGCTATTCTTTGGTGCCGCTTGGTACCTGCATTTTGATACACACACACAAAGCACCATTCTTTGGTGCCGCTTGATACCTGCATTTTGAGTTCCCTTAACCTTAGGTATGAAAATTTGAATACTTTTTAGCATCGATATTAATATCTGGATGTATGATTACGGAACTACCACACTATCCATATTAATATCTGGTTGTATGATTACGGAAATATCTGGATGCAATCAGAACGATGGTTTAAAACGGATAGGTGTATGATGCAGCACATTAGACGAGCTTATTTGATCAACTCGCAGATAAAACACTTCTATTCCAGTTACCATAGGAGAGCAAATACACTTCCCTATCACTACTTTAAAAGAAAAATTTTGCAGATCATATATTCAGCTATAGAGAAACTGTAAGCAGAATGGTGCATGGAAGTGGAAGTGGAACCAAAGTCAGGTCACTGATTAGTTTAGTCCAACTATACTGATATTTCTTATAAAGTGAACCGTGGAAAAACGGAAAAACCAAAACTTATCATGGTCTAAGGCAGCAAAGAGGAACGGCATGGTTGGGCAGAGTACTTAAAATTTATATTGTGATATCTAACGAGAAAAAAGAAGAAGAAGCATTTAGATGATTTGCCATTCATAGAAAATCCAAATGCTTCTTTTTTCTGTAAGTGAAAAACCAAACATGTTAGATGGCCTAAGATGTGTGATTTTGCATTGCTTCTTTTTTCGTATATGCAATCAAATTTTAGCACACATGAGCCCGACTTAGTTTATTTATTTTTGCGTTTGTGCAGAAATGCGAGAAACACCACTCAAGTATGTCGAATCGCAAGGCTTCACGTCCGTAAATATTCACTAATTATGCAAAACACTGGCTGGTGTGCTTAGATTTTTACTGATTTAGTTGATGCAGAGCACTAGCTGGTGTGCTTAAATTTTGAAATGTTGGTTCTTAGGAGTACAATTTTACTCTTTAGGTTTAAATTGTGATGAACATGAATTTTGTTTGTTTATAATTTGTATATTTGATCATTTTGTATCATAGCTTTAAAGTGTTTTTAATATCACATCCTTATGAATATGTCATGCAATCCCATTACATTTGATTGGGAAGACCATAGGTCCATAGGAGACTCGATGGAAATATTTTAAAGCTACGGTGTTGTCCGTCACTCCATCTCAACGTCTCCAACTCGAGTTTCTTTGTTAGTCATATTTGGTTTTTGGAGTGTGAATATTCAAGTTGTAGGTTTTAACACACATTTTCATTTAGATTTGATTTTGGTGTTAAGAGTTGATTTGCCGATTGCATTGTTGGATGCATCCGTCTAATATCCAAGTACCTGTGTCCGGCACTCCGTTCAGGGGTATCCGGCACTCCGTTCAGGGGTATGAGATCAGTGTTCAAAATATATTGTTGGACATTCACATAGCACACATACTTTGTAATGCAAATTTAAGTGTGGCTTTAATGTTTTGGGGTTTAAAAGTAAGTGATCTAAATTCATTACCACGAAGTTTCAATTGTGTTTAATATTCGATATAAATTTTTCTATGGAAGAAAAGTTTTTTGATTTTCTATATGCAAGTTAATTATTTGAATGATATGTCTGATTATACTTTTTTTGGATGCTATCTTTACTTTTCATGAGGAATTACCGTATTGGTTTTGAATTTTATTCTTACGTAGCTGGATTTTAGTTTTTCCCTCTTTTCTTACGTAGCTGAATTTTAGTTGGATCATCTCTTATCATTTTTTGGAACTGTATTTTATTTAGGGATGCGAAAGAGAACGAGGACAACTGGCATCTATGGAAACAGGACGGGGTGTGTTGTTCCGGTGGTCTATGGAGTTGCCACGCTCGATGATATGGTTTGTACCTTTTTATTGCCATGTGCAATGATAATGTTTTGAATTGGCTTTAGCATGTTCCATGACCGTCTTTATTTACTTATTCAAATTGAACAAGTTAATGAATATGTTTGGGTTGTTTTCTGCATAGTTAGATTTGTTGGGCACACGATTCCAGTATTTATTTGAGTGTAATAACCATTCGATCCGTGCTTTCAGGCACGGGCATGCACTAGGCAGGGGTTGATGTAAAATTCTTACTAGGCAGGGGTTGATATATTAGGTTCATTGTCCAGTATTTGTTTGTGTGTGCTGATTACTTGAGCCGTGCCTAGGCACGGGCATTCGCTAGTAATAAGACAATTCATATTTAAAATGGATTTTGTTCATATTTAGAGTCACCAGAATATTCGAACAAATCTATCATTTTTCCAACAGATTTTTTGTTTCAAAATTTATATCTATTTCTTATTCTTTCAAATTCTTCTGAAATCTCTTAAGTCGGATTCACAACGCCCTCGTAAAATTGCTGTTCGTAAAGGTCAATCAATCTTAGAGCATTTGTGTTCAACGACATTTTTCTCCACACCAATAAGTTACTATGGCCACAGCCCGTCACAAAATTAACAGCGGCCGGACGAGCAATATATCTTCTCAGTTAAATGACAAATTATTACTGAACCCCATTATCACAAAATTAACAGCGGCCGGACGCAAAATGCTTCCACTGGCCTAGTTGCCTATGCTGAAATTAGACCTACATATCCAGCAAGCTAGTAAAGCCGAAAGGGAAGAAATAACATACGCGGCTGCAACGATAAATGGGTTCTTTGACTCCACATAACTCGAGGTGGTGGTGAAATGGTGCCATCCGGAATAGGCGGTGGCCTCTTCCCTGTAGGCGCTTGGTGGTCTTGAAGAAGGATACCTAAAGCGCAGGGACGAGTGTGTATCAGTGAATGAATATCAGCAGCAGAGCTGGGATTTTGGGCTAAGTAAACCTTCCAATAATATAACTGCCCAGGTAGTCGTCTTTGATGCAGAGGACAGAAGTGAGAGGATCTTTGAATGGTTCTGATCTCTGTCTGTTTTTTTTTTCTTGCTTTTGAAACTAATTTTCAATCGTGGTTACATGTATATCCCAACCATACTGAACCGACTGCCATTATTAGCATCAAACCGATAGCGATTTATATAAGCTAAATTTTCGAATCGATAATTAGGCCAAAGAAAAAATTTGCATCGTAGGACTTGATCTCTATATTGACCACAATATTCTCCCTTGCTCTCATTGCTAAATATTATATTTCTATCCGCACTATACCCGGCCCAGTTTTGAAATAGATAGCAAGTCCTTTTGCAACCTATTTACATGTGTCCCGTCTATGTGTTGGTATATGTTTAAGGAACTTATCAAGTATTTATTTGTAATTAGAGGTGGCAAATGGGCGGATTTGGACGGGTTAAAATGGGTCGTAAGTTGAATATGGACGGATCAAATACGGATCAATAATAGACAGATTGAAACGGGTCTGGTTGGATATGGGTCGAGTCATACCCAACCCGACCCGTTTTCTCCCAACAGAATAACGCCAGGCCCAGCTTGCGTAAGTGGTGTTGATCGATAGTTATGTGTATGTATGTTGTACAATGTATACCTAGCATGTAAAACTCGCACCGTGAAACGGTAACAAAAAATACTTACTTTGTTGTCCAACATACCGATAATCAGAATTATTGATTAGTTTTGCGTAATTTTTTGTTGAATACTTTGTTGTCTAATTTTTTGTATTTATTAGTTTTGCGTGAATTATTGATTCGTCTCGATGGGAGGAATCGAAAAACTAAAAAATTACTCCCTTTGTCACAATTTAATAGTTCATCTTTCTATTATAACCGAATAAAAAACTAGTCATATCTTTAAACTGGTAATGAATTTTTATCAAATATGGATCTTGTTTGATAGATCTCGACCGTGCGTATCGACGGCATGCGGGACCCACTCCGGGCCTTGCATGGATGATCTGAGCCCACTGGGTTTTTTTATAAAATTATTGAATGTCTCGGATCATCCGTACGTGGCCCACCGTTGGTACGCACAGTTGGTTTGCCCTGTTAGTTTCCTTAGTTTTTTCGCTTAGCAAAATTTCGACATTAAAATGGGCTGGTCTGGGTAATTCATTCGGCTATTTCCTTAAGAAATTCGAGATCCAAAATGCAAAACTTCAATCTCTATACATTCACGGAGAGCGACGCAATCTCAGTCATCTATTTGCGCAATCAATGGCTGAGATTCGTTTTTAATTATGACCGGTCACAATTACTAATTATTACTGGTCATAACTGATTTTCAATCCAGACCGTCTAAAAACACTTTGAACGTGCGTGATTGGCTTCCGTAAATCTTTTTTTACGGAATGGTCTACAAATAAGATTTTCTATTTTTTTTTAATCCGCAACTTCAATCTCTATGGTACAGAAGTACATAATTGATGTATAATATACTTCTCTCTTTTTCTAATGAAAAATACCAAGTGGCATCCCGTCAAATATTTAGGAAAAACAATGAGCGAATGGAAAATCTACCTTTCATCTTCTACTTCTCTCTGTTTTTTTTTTTTGGGTACGTTGGAATTTCTCCGTTATCACTTTTACTGTCCTAGAAAGATTGTCCTAGTTGAAAAGTAATGAGTTTACTCTTTTACTCCTATTTTTTTAAAATCAGTACATGCAATAATGATGTTTTTAAAAAAAAAGAAAAATATATATGAGAAATGCAATGATGATGCTCCTCTAATAGAATCTCTAAAAGGAACCAATAAATCCTGCCTGGCAGCCTAATGGATCCAATTTTTGCTTAGACTCGAATTGGCCATTTTTGCCCGATTTGTCCAATTTTGTCCTCCTCCTGTTTTGGGCCACGTTGTCTTCTATGCGGTAGTTCTGTCTTTTCACGCGTTTTGGTGGTGGGCCTGGCGTACTATGCATCACTGTTACTTAGAAAGACTTGGGAGAAGTGAGTTGGTAGGTGAAGTTACCCTCTTACCCTCCCTAAAAAAAAAAAAAAAGACTTGGGGAGTATTTGTGTAGGGGAGGTTAACGGTTGACCTCAATCAAATTGTTGACCATCCTCTCAATATGCAACACATGGCGCCTCAAGGCGCAGACACGTGGCACGTTCACAGGGTGGGTGGCACCCCAGGACCTTGGGGGGGTGCGGCCCCGAGTCTACTTGTAGCCCTAGATGGGCCACCTAAAGGGCAAACCTAGGCCCAGAGTCAAGAGTCTATCCAGGGGGTAGGCCTTGTAACGACCCAAGAGCATCTCTAATTCTTACCGATTTTTCTATTCAAACTCAAAATTCGAGTAAACACAATTAAAACTCATCTTCAATCACATACCCATTTTGAATTTCACCATTTTCCTTGTCCAAATTTGGGGAGACCCAAACCTATATCCAATTTTCGCAACACCTCTTTTCACTTTTTAATATTTACCAATGTGCCATTTGGATTCACATTTTGGAGTAAAAGCCTAAAAAATAGTACTAGATTTGGGTAAAAAAAAAATGGGGGTGACATTGGAGAAGGCATACTCAAATACAACTTTTGACCCATAATTTCATTCAAATTTTAATTTTTGGTTTTTTTAGTTAATTTTGCATTTGTGTTTTTACTACTTCTTTATTTTAAATAGGATTTTTTTACATTTGAAAATTGCGCTATGAGCACAGATAAATGAAGGACAGATAAAGCACAGATTTTATGAGGGGCCCATCACAGGTCCTGCAAGAATGATTTAAACCGCTCAATTTTGTTAACATAATATTTCATGCAATCTTGTAAAAAATCATCTCAATCAGATATCAGTAAGTTTTAAAAAAAAAAAATTTCATACAGTGAATCATTCAGTTTTTCCCTATGAATTGAATATTTAAAAAACCTTTACCTATATTCGGTTGAAATGAATTTTTATTGGAATGCATAAAAAGTTTTTTAAGAAAAATAAACGATTCGGATCATCCTTGCAAGACTCGGAATGGGTCCTGTAACAAATATGCGAATCATCTGTGCTTAATTAGTATGTGCAAGTAGACTTTTTATTTTATTATAGACCTAACCCCCCAACCCCAAGAGAGATAAGGACGCTACAGTATGTTTTGTAATAGTAGTAAATAAGTTTTTGTTAAAAACAATCAGTATTATTTCATTTTTAGTCATCTATTATTTAGTTTTTCATCACAATTTCATATCTTAATTATTCGTCTCGTAATCGAACAACTATAAAGATGTAAATCGAATTCACAAAAATTAGTTTCAGACGATGTCAAAGAAACTAAAAGAACATTTACAAAAAAGATTGCAGACATTTGATAAATTTCTAAATCTCTCTCTCACTCTCTGAGATGCAAATGTTTAATCACCCTTTTAAAAACATAACAACATTCCTTTTGGAAACTAAAATGCAATACCTCCAACTTTATTCCTCTTTAACGACTGTTTTTAACTTTGATCCATAATTTGATACTTTTCTGATTACTCTCGTCGAGACGAAAGCTTTATTTTGATTTCCCAAATTTTCCATGTGTTGTTTTACTCCTTTTTTTCACCACCTGATTTACCCGATCGAAGATCGAATTCCAACCGCTTGATCAAAATCTATGTTCTTGTTTTGGTAAATTCTCAATCAATAAATCCATTACAAATGAAACAACACACCTGAATTTTCCTACATGTTCTTGTTCCTTACAAACTCAAAATACCCCCCAAAGCAATTGAATCAATTTCAACAAGTCTAAAAAGGCAGATAAAAAAAAAAGCTATGGGTACACCATTTGGTTACACCTGATTGCGTGGATCCATCTCGGAGCTAGTTTCACACAAATGATCGGAGCGCTCAAAGGGTATACTACCGCCCATAGTAGCGATGACCGGCTTTCCTTTCATCGGGTTTGATAAATGCATGCATGACTGACTGGGTAGTTTGGGATTTGTTGTCTGTTTTAATTGTTTTTTTGCAGGTCTGGCTGGGATTGAGGATGCAAGTTCTGGGTTAATGGCTAACTGATCTTTGTTGGCCGCCGTTTAAAATGGGCGCGATCCGACCAGTGATTTGGTCGCCTTTGGTCACTGTTTTTTGGCTGGGGATTGTTGTGGGGTTGTATTCCAGTGCCTAGCTGTGGTGGTGGGGCTTGGTGGTCTCACCTCTGTTACGGGTTTGCTCGTTGCCAGTGGTTTGCTTGTTGTCGGTGGTTGCCGTTCTATTGAGATGCACTAGTTTTAGTTTTGTTGTTTTGGTTATAAGTTTTCAGCTGTAAAGCTGTAATGTTCTGGTTGTTGGGGTGGGTAGAATAGTCTTTTTCTTTGCTTTTAGGAGTTTATCGTAAAATAACCACAGCTGTGTGGTTCTTCATTTTCACTATCGATTCTGCGTAGGCTTATCGGCCATCTAGTTGCATGAGGTGTTTTCCATGCACACTTTCTATCAGAACTGTAAAAAAAGCCATTAGTCTGGCATCGGTTGCACAAGGTTGGCATTAGTCGGTCTCTATGGGAAGCATCGTCAATTGTGGAACAACCGTAACAGCTTGATATCGAAAAATAGCATGCGCGGCTCTAACACCTGACCATCTGATCAATTTATCACCAGAGAAGATTAAAAAAAAAAAACTATGGGTACTGTTGGCTTAGATTAACCTTGAACCTTTGTTGATTAGTGGAGAGATTAGTGACCAAAGCAAGCAATTAAATTGCCGAGAAGGGTTTCGGGTGAACACGCACGTGTAGAAACTGGAAACAGGAGAATGCACCACTGAGATTTCTTTCATTCATCATTCTAGAGGTTTCGTTACATTATTTATATAGCCACATAATTGGACATTGGACCTTAACTGGCCCAATGCAACACATAACATTTGGCCCAATTACAAACACACTATTTTAGCCCAACTACAAAAAAAAAGGGGGAAAAAAAGAAAAGAAGACATTATTATTTTTAACAGGTACGCCACCCGGGTGTGGATCCATTTCGGAGTTTCACGCAAATGATCGGAGCCGTTCAAAGGGTATACCATATTTGGGCAAAATCATGAATGGGCGGAATACTGTGCACACCGCTGGAGGAGAGAGACTTTGCAATCGTCCTTGGGACAAATGGTGGGGACATAAACGATCTCATCGCAACCATCCGTTCGGTGCCGCTTGAAATCCATCAACGATGTGAACATGGCGATGAACAACACTAGATTGTTGATAGCATACCTCTGGCCCACACATTGGTGTGGCCCTGCTCCGAATACTAGATAGTTCTTTTTATACACCCGGTTCTCCTGCCTCTCGTCCATGAATCGGTCCGGGTCGAACAGGTATGGTTCGACAAACCCCTGAAATGAAGACTCATAAACCGATGGATAAACAATCGCTCCTTTTGGAATGGTGTATGTATCCGTTAACGGAAAGTCCTTGGCAGCCACATGAGATACTACAGTGGCTGGCGCGCGTATTCTTAACACTTCACATGCCATTGCCTCGGTGTACTTCATATCTCGCAACTGGTCCGCCGTGATCGAGGGGCTCGATTCGGGTGACCAGATCGAGGCAACTTCATGGCGGACCTTTGCGAGGATCTCTTGGTGGGAATCGAGGAGCACCACCGCCCACAGCAGCGATGATGTGAAGGCGTCCTGTGAGGCGAAAAGCAAATCGAACAGGTGGCTGCCGATCTCAGCGGTACTTGTGCGCCGTGGTGGCAGAATTTCAGATTCCACCACCGCCTCGGTTTCTCTTACAATGTCCTGCATCCAGAAATCGATCAAGCAAGTAGGCTCACCGCCGTCCTTCATCTTCTTCTTGCTCTCCTCGGCACAAACACCTATTTTTTTTTCAGCAAAAAGAAATTTTCATTATCAGTACAAACGAAGGGGAAATGCACAGACAGAAGTTCGAAGAATATACTCGATCAACACTCTTTTGTTTTTTTGCTGCTACTCTCAAGATTCTGAACCAACACCAACCTCTCGACTTTCTTCATTTAAAAAACAGCTACGTACGCTAAAAGAAACAAATGGTGCAGCTGACTCTGAGTTTTATTTATTTTTTGAGGAGAGCTTCTAATGGTGCAGCTCATTTTGTTGCTCCCCACTTTGCATTTGTTGCAATAATCTGAACCGTTCATCTTATAAAGTTTGCAGAGTAGTATATCTACGCAAAAAATCAGTTTAATCGGGTATCGATAGTTATGTCGAAGATTGAATTATACTCCAGTTTACAAAATGGACGGCCTAGTTCTGTCAATAGTTTTTTAAGTTAAACTATCCTGGACCGTCCATTTTGTTGATCAAAATTCAATTTTTGACATACCGATCGATGTCCGAACAAGCTAATTTTTAACGTGAACATATTATTTTGCGGTCTCTACAAGATGAACAGTTCAGATTACCGCAATGAATGCACAGTGAGGCCCACAATGGGTTACGAAAACCCCATGATTTCCGCCTCATCCGGAAAGGATTTTTTCCCTTATATAAAAAACCCTCCCTTTTGGAACCAAAAAATTGAGTAAAATTTTTCTAGGATGATTGTCATCCCTGATGTAATAATCTCAACTTTTCTTTTCTTTTCTTTTTATCATGGTGAATGTTAGACAAAAATGCCAGCAAATTTTAACTTGATTCACCACCTAGTGTCTCGACGAGCCTCTTCGCTGCCAACCTCGCCTTCCGAAATGCGAACCCCGGCAGCTGAATCGGGAGCTTTATCAACCCCACATTAAACAATTTATAGTCGAAGTTGAACCTCTCCTTCGACTCGCCCGACAAATACGGCCCGAAGAACACGTTCTGCGACGCGTCCAGGTTCATGTCGCGACACAACCGCCGGAGACAGATCGGCGTCCCGTTCGACAGCCGCAGCCAGCGCGCCAGGTGCTCGGCGACGATCCTCTGCTGGATGGAAACGTAGACGGAGAGGGCCCTTGGGGTGAAGTTGGGAGCGAGAAGTCGGCGGAGGTCCTTGTGGTCCTGGCCGAACTTGTAAATGACGTTGTGGTCGCCGAAGAACTTCCAGCCCAAGGGGTGGATCATGAGGTGGAAGGCGTCGGGCCGGACGTTGGCGAAGACCTTATGGGAGAGGTCGGTGGAGCGGATGAAGACGACGAACTTGCCGATGATGTAGTTGGCGGAGACGCCGAGGGGGCAGGTCTGGGCCAGGTCCGACTGGGTTTCCCAGAAGCGGGTGGAGTTCCGGACGAGCGGTACGACGTTGCCCAGGAAGGGGAATACTAGTGAGGGGCCCGGGAGTGTGCCCTTCTTCTTTAAGTAGAAAATCTGTTCGAGGAGGACCAGGAGGAGGAGGAGGAGTAGAAGGACGAGGTACCATGAGAGTGATGACCAGATTAATGAGTCCATTTTTCCCTTTCGAGAGAGGAGAAAGGGTGAGAGAAAGTGCGTGTGTGTTTGGACTGGAGGCAATGGAGAGACCAAAATCTTGGATTGATATCTTTATATCTTATCAGGAGGAGGCGATTATAGAAAGGAGGAGATACTATGACAACTATAAGAAGAAAGAAAGAAGGATAGGGTGGAAAGAAAGGACATGACAATTCAGATTCTACTACCGGGTTTATATAGAGAGAGAGAGAGAAGCGGGAGATTATGGGACGTGATTTTGGCGCTCTAATTTTAGTCAGTGGCGCTCTATTTTGTGTTTTGTAAGCACTCTAACTTTAGTCAGTGACACTACACTTTGTGTTTTGTAATCTCACATGATCAAGACACAAAAAATAGAGTGCCAAAGTCAATTTCCAGAGATTATTATGTACTATTAATAATTTATGCTTACATATTCCATTGGGATTATTCTACTCCTAATAATTATGGCTTATTTTTTGAATAAAGACGAAAAAATTAATTTATTAGCTTATTTTCGTCTTTATTAAAAAAAGATTTTGCTCATAATTTTTTATTTTTTAGATTCCTCTCGTCGTGACAAAGCAATAATCCTAAAAAAATCGACGAAAAACTAACAAATGCGAAGTCTTCTTAGGAAGCGGTAATATGGAATGTCCGGTTCGAGCCATAACTACTGTCCGGAAGAACAGGCCGTCACCACAGCACCACCTAGGTACAAGTGAGCATAATGCTTTATCCCCCTAACCCCTTACCACGTGACAAGGCTCGAACCCGAGACCTTGTCTGGGGATGAGGGGCACCTGCCCACTTGGCTACCACCTTCGGTGGTCACCTTGACTTATTTGGCCAAAGTGGTTTTACCTAGAGTTAGCCAGTTAGGCCGTACTACATCTACAGTAAATTTTATTTATTAAACACCAAGCCAAGCTATAGCGCCGCCTCTGCATTTATGCTATGGCCTAAAGGGCTTGTTTGGATACGGAATAAGGATTTGAGGTATTATTTATGAAGGGAGATAAAATAGTAGAGAATATTGGTTAATAAGGGATAACTTACATTGATGTGATGTTTATGGAGGGGAGATTAAATAATAGTTGGTTTGGACGAAGTATTAAAAATGGGGGGATAAAATAGTACTTGGTTTGGGTGAGAGATAAAATGAGAGGATAAGGTTGTTTTGTAGTTGAAATGGAGGAGGAGGGGGTATTATTTCGGCCTTATCTGGGGGTATTAACTAATAATACCCCAAGGGTCTGTTTGGATGGGGGCTACCGAAGGTGTATTAGTAATACCCCCTCCTAAGACCGTGGGCCCATGGTTTGGGAAACATTTTGTCGGGGGTATTAGCTGAGCCCCGGATTCTCTTGTACCCCCTAATACCCCCGGCGGGGGGATTATTTATGGGGAGGTTCTGGGGTGTTATTACATAATACCTCCGGATAATATCCCCTCTCTCTTCCATTTCAACTACAAAACAACCTTATCTCCCTATTTTATCCCTCATCCAAACCAAATACTATTTAATCCTCCAGTCACATCAATATGGGCCCACCCTTCTTACATAATACCATCTACTATCTTATCCCCCATTCCTACCTAATACGCCCAATCCTTATCCCGCATCCAAACGGGCCCCAAAACCCACCATGCGGGGTATTAGCGGGTCTTACACAAGAGGGAGATTAGCGAATAAGCCCTGGTATTTGGGTTCCTAAACCAGGGCATAAGGAGGGCCCATGATATTATAGGGGATAAGTCAATACCCCTTCACAATATTACTTCCAAACGAGCCCAAAAAGTGTTAATTTTAATAACATGATAGTAAGAATGAAGCTTAGGTTGACACATCACTGCATGTGTTGCTTCATGAGAAGGAAAAATAAGAGCTTGGGAAACTTCGTCCTTTATAAACCCAAACAACATTTATCAGCCTTGGATGAAAAAAAAAAAACCGAAGGAAGGAAAAAAAAGAAGAGAGAGGGAGTAAGAACGAGTAACTAATTAGCTGTGGGTTAGGGCTGGGTTGGTTGAGGTGGTGTGAAGAAGCTATGGTGGCTTGGCTCCTCCGGCGAATAAGTTGCCGGACCCGTGGCGGCGTCTATGGCGACAGTGCTGGTGACCGGAGTTTTTATTTTCTGTTGTTTTCAGTTTCCCTTCGGTTTCAGAGCGGCTCGTTCCCTGCGTGGAGCCTTTTCCACCCTCTGTGGGTGTTTCTGTTCCCTCAGTGAGTTGTGCGATGGGGAGGATGGTGAGGCTGGTCAAATTACCGCTGCCGTCCTCATTACCTTTAGTGTATTATCCCTGTGTGGAACTTATTTTCATGTGCATTTGTGAGTGTATTTCCCTCGCCTTGGGGATTCGTCCTTGAATAACCCGGTCGTTGAGGTCTGTGCCCAACGACGGGCTCTGGTGCTTGGGAGTATGTAGCCTCACGCGGTCAATTTTCTGTTCTTTCTTGAACAATAAAATTGTCTGTTTATCCAAAAAAAAAAAAATTAGCTGGGAGAACAAGGAAAGTCGAGTTTGGAAACGATAATTGAATAGGTAAATATTCCTTTACAAGCTTTAGGATTACTAGAGGCCGAACAAGTCGGATTTGGACAAAATTTGCACAATAGCTTCCCGTTTAATGCTGGGAAAATGACGGCCAATGACGTATTTTGATAATTAATACATGCTAAGGACATTTTCAGCATTAACAAATGTTCTTAGCACGTTTTTGACGGGTGTTAATTATCAAAACACGTTCTTGGCTGTCATTTTCCATTTAATGTTTGATCGATTTTTCACAAATCTTGTCCAAATTCAACTTGCACACATATCGCGTATGCCCCAACCTCTAGTTTTGAGGTTAAAATGCAGTAATATGTTGCTAGCTTGGGGAGAAAAAGTGGGGTACAGGGCACCCCCTCGGCTTCCTTGGCTTTTCTCTCAATACTCAGTAGGAACCCCACCAAATTTCCTTGGCTCTTCACTTGGAACAATTAGCCTTTGTTCTTTTTCTAATCTTTGAAAAAAATATTTTACTTTCTCCACATGTCTCAAATCTCAATAACTTTCTGTATCTATTTCTTTCTATTCATTTCCACTCATTACATCGAAACTCATTTTCAAAACTCAAAACCAAACAAAGCATAATTCCTACTACTCTTTAGGGGATGATGCTACGGTGTCCACCCGCTATTTGGGGACACCGTAAAAAATGGCATAACTGACCATTACAAGTATAACAACGACCAGCGATGTGTATAACCATTAATGGTCAGTTATGCCATTTTTTACGGTGTCCCCAAACGGCGGGTGGACACCGTAGCATTTCCCCTCTTTAGGTGTGTGATAAACTACCGTAATTGACATCCATCCTCTGATCGGAAAAAGTAGAGAAACTACTGTTTGTTAAAAACTGTAACTAATATTAATTAAAAGTCCTAAATAATATTAAAACTACTTTAAATAAAGTCGCCTTTTGTTTTTGTTTTTGTTTTTGTTTCTTTTTGTTTCTTTTTGAAGTTACTCCTAAAACCAAACAATTGTTCGTATCTCTCAGTAGGAACCCAACAAAATTCCCTTGGCTTTTTACAATCCACTTTGATGGAGCAGAAAATTGGTCTAACATCCAAAAGTAGGCACCTAACTAAATGAGCGTTTAAGTCTAGCCTATGTTTTAATCAGATCTGGGGTCCATTATTATTTTTTTTTTTGAAAAGATCACTATATTAATGATGATAAAGCCGATTTACATCATTCGCAAGCAAAGGAAACAAGCCAGGCGGAATACAACCTGTAAGACTAACAAGACTCCTATTTAGACAAGAAGAAGCAAGCCAGTGGGCAACAGTATTTTTTTCCCTATTATTGATGTAAAACTATTACAGTGGAAGATCCTCGATTGGACAAAAATACCCCTCCCCACCTTTATACTCCAGCTAGCACGAATTCGTGGCTTGCTGATCCTTTAACAAACAGAAAGTCTACTGGTACAGCAATCTGTGCACAGATTGTGCAGAGATTTTTTTGTGGAGTCCATTATGGGTCCCACACAAGTGATCCAAACTGTTCATTATGTTTAAAACATTTTTTCAAGTGCCCTCATGAAAAATCAGCTCAATCTGACACCTATAAATACTTGATCTAATCGTCTAAGTTTTCATTCTCTAAAAATCCGAATGAAAAGTTAGATGATTAGATCAAGCACTTATAGGTATCGGATTAAACTAATTTTTAGCGGATGCCCTTGAAAATATGTTTTAAACATAATTAACGCTTCGGATCACTTGTGTGGGACCTGTAGTGGGCCCCAAAAAAAAATCTGTGCACAATCTGTGCACAGATTGCTGTACCAGTAGCAAGGTTCTTTAGCAAATTGGATTGATTGGGTCCCACGTGTGCACATGTGGTCAGTTCAAAGTTACTACCGTGTGGTAGTGGTACATCTATCTATCTATATCATATGCAAATGTAGTTGAAGCGAAAAGCCACTTAATCATCAATATTAAGTTCTTAGAATTTTGAGGGTTTTTTAAAAAAAAAAAATGAGAGAGAGAGAGAGAAACGTGGGTGGAGAGAGAGAGACATGGGGGAGAGAGGAAAACGTGGGAGAGGGAGAGTTGTGAGGGTTAAATATTGAGAAAAAATTATACTATACTCCTGAGACATTGTCACGTGGTACTTTAAATTCATTTTTACACATATACTATGTCTTTTATAGTTCATAGAATGAAATCAATGCTAGCGTAATCTTTTTATTAACTAGTGTTGTGCCCGTTTGATGCACGCAGCCGAAAAAAACTAATGTGATTTTTTTAATCCCGTACATCGAACGGACACAAACTCTAGTTTCTGATGCTACCATGTGAAGCTGGGCCCATTGAATGTCAAATTGGATACTAGATTATTTTGTTGTCTAGTTGTCTACAAGGAGAAGATTTGAGAGAAATGTGTTCATGCGCAGGGAAGGTCTAGTTTGTCTACAAGGAGAAGATTTTCAGTGCCGAGCGAGTACCACGTGGTGTCTGTTCGGCTCATCCGGGCCGTCTATTTTGGTTTTAGACGGCTCAGATTTGGAGAGAGAAAAGGAGAGAGAGAGAGAGAGTGTGTGTTGGGGTGAGAGGAGAGAGAGTGTTTCAGTTTGCGCCGTCCAATACACTTTTGGACGGCCTAGATGTCTTGCTCGGGCACCACGTCGGCCGGGTGACGTGGTACCCACCCGCCACCCAAAAATTTCTCGCCTTCAAGCGTCATACCAACATTATAATTTAAAATCATAGAATTACAAAATTATTGTGGAAAGTTTAGGCACGAGCAATCTTCACAGTTAAATGACAAATTACTGAACCCCATTATCACAAAATTAACGGCGGCCCAGACACAAAATGCTTCCACTGGCCTAGTTGCCTATGCTGAAATTAGACCTACATATCCAGCAAGTAAAGCCGAAAGGGAAGAAATAACATACGCGGCCGCAACGATAGTTGGTTCTTTGATTCCGCATAACTCAAGGTGGTGGTGAAATGGTGCCATCCGGAATAAGCGTCGGCCTCTTCCCTGTAGGCGCTTGGTGGTCTTGAAGAAGGATACCTAAAACACAAGGACGAGTGCGTATCAGTGAATGAATATCAGCAGCAGAGCGGGGATTTTGGGCTAAGTAACCCCATATAAACCTACCACTAATATAACTGCCCAGGTAAGGCTTTCAATATATAAGGTTGATTATTGGCACCAAGGTGGTGGCAGGTGGTAATCGCGATTTGAGAAGTCAATAGAAGTTGGAGATAAATGAACGGGAAGATGAGCAAAGAGACTTCTCAGCAAATTAAAAAGAAGGCTCCATTTGTTTTCATGTAAAATGTTTTTTCAGAAAACAAACTTCAAACTTTTATTTTCCGGTGTTTGGTTGGCACTTGAAAATATTTTCGGAAATCAACAAAATAGTGTAGGGAGAGAGATGGGGAGTTTAAACGGTGGAGAGATATGAGATTATTGGAATTAAACGTGGGTCAGGACTGACGATCAAGGAAACTGAGCAGTGAGAATTACAGTAGAAGACAGCGGGTTCATTTCGGAAAATAACTTACGGAAGATTTAAGAGTAAATCATTTTCATCCAATTGATGGAAAATGTTTTACATGTAAAATATTTTCCTCATTTTTTACACAACCAAACACCAGAAAATAGGTAAATTGCTTTACCAGAAAATATTTTACGTCCAAACAAACGGAGCCTAAATAACAAAAGAGTTCTGCTGAAAAACATGCCCGTCTGAAAATGAAAAAAGAAAAGACAACAAGAATACCAAGGAAATGCACTCGCACAAATGCAAGGAATGGAACAAACACAAGAAACTGGTTGGAATTGCACACATGAACTGAAAAAGCATCCAAGTTTTTTCGTCACCAGTAAAAGGATAATCAAGGAAAAGAAGTCGTGGATACATAGTACCTGCATTATAACGGATACTGCTTCAAGAACGAAGATCCCAGATGAAATAAATAACGGAAGAAACATTCCTGTACAAGAAGCCATTGCAGCTAGAGCTCCGCCCAGCGCCAAGGAACCCACGTCACCCATAAATACAGATGCCTTGTATCGGTTGTGCGAAAGAAAACCTATACAAGCTCCTGCCATCGATGCTCCAAAAACAGAAAGATCTGATATCCATAAAGTCAGTCAGTATTTTGGTTTGAATTATTTTACTTCCCATAAGGATCCGGAAACATCTCATAATTGCTTATTTTTCATCCTTAGTGAACTTTGTTTAGCTTTTCGGTCCAAATTTTTTTATAGCTTTTTTGGCTAGTTTTTGTCTTTTCCAACTGCTTTTCAATTTTGATCCCTAGTTTATTAAATTTCCAATTCGTTCCGTCGAGATAAATCGAATTACTATCTTAAAATTTTGGCGAAAAATGTAAAAAGATCAGAAAAGACAATAACCAGGAAGAAAAAAAAACAGAGCAAAAGTTGGGCCAAACTTGGTTGGCACAGCTTTTCATGATGATTAGCATTCTAGAGACCATTCCACTTAAAACAGTAACTAGATTTCAACTAGCCGACTGCTATTCTGTATGACAATTATATGGAATTACCTCGGGACAAAATACATATATTTTCTATTAACTTGTGTTATTATATGACGAAAATGCAGCACAGTTAAACTAGGGAAGTAAACAGTCACATCCAGAGCTTAGTTAACTCTATAAGCTCACAACTAATTTCTCATACATTTTCCTTGACCAAGTCAGATGGATTGACGGAAACGTCAGGCACCAGTTTCCTCAATGTGATTCGGTAAGAGCTGCTCTGGGCAAAGACTAAACTGGAAAATCAATTCTATCCAAAGAATCTCCACTTAAAGCTTGTCAATCTATTCTCTTTGGCAAAGTCTTTAAACAGTCCAAGCCAAATAACTCAATCGAATTCAATAAATACTTATAAACAGAATATTGGATATCCAAATTCCAAACTAACCAGAACATATTGGAAGCACAGCAATCGACATTCCTATAAAAGCCAATGCAGCGGTCCCTCCAGCCAGTCCATCAAGACCATCTGTTAAGTTGATTCCGTTTGTCATGGAAACAAAACAGAATGAAGTCAACAATAGATAGCATTTTCCCAGGGAAACAAGTCCCAGAGGGGCAGGTAGAGGAACCAACATTTTCCTGCATTGCAACATTAAAGATCAACATAAGTAGCACCAGCAGATGTTTTAAAGATTTGTCGCATGTGCTATTCAAGTAGAATGCAAGTGTCTCAACAGCAGATGACCACTATGAACTTCGAGTCAACTCAAACGGGCGGACAATACTTCACAAGTACAACAATCAGACTTCACAAAGGCTTTGATTAAAAAAAAGTGAGTGGAATAGATTGTTTTAGAAGCAAAATCCCATCTTATCATTGCTTTAATGAAACAAGCACAAGTTATACAAGAACCCGTTAACCATTATACAACGGATGCAAAGGTTTTTAACCTTAAAACAGTAATAAGAAAGAGCTCAAATACTATTTTGTGGGACAAGCAGCGAACTAATAATATTAATAAAATGACAACGAAACTTCCAGATCATTTAAAAAGCAGTAAATATAGTTCTTTTCATTTGCACGTTTTTAGAAGGCTGGCATAGCCGCATAGCACAATTTCGACCATATCAGAAAATCATAGTAATTGAGGGCTCATTGAACATTGCAAGGCCCCAGTGGTTAACTTTACAGCACTTCAAAGTTCAAACCTTTCAGGGCGCACTAAGATTTTAACCAGGTATTCAACACATGCCATTGCAGCAGCTAACATACCTTGTACTTAAATACCTTTTACGCCTATTTTTAAGTTACCAACTGTCCCAAAAGTTTAAGCTATTAGGAAATGGGCCCAACCATGTTATGAAGCTATGCAATACCCTACCTCACAAGCAACCTGGACTTGTACGTGGAGATGCAAATAATGATAGATAGAGGGAAATAGAAAATGAAGGAAAGAAGCATATTGCCAACGAGAAACAAATTGCAAATGAACAGACTTGAACCCAAGACCTCTCTCAACCTGAGCTCTGATACCATGTTAAGTAACCGATTGTCCCAAAATCTTATGCCTTGTTCGGTTTACAACTTGAATTTTTTTTTCCAATTCCAAAAACACTCATTACCCATACTTCCAATCATTACTCTTATTTCTCTCTCCACTCATTACCCTTATTTCTAATCATTATTCTCATTTCTCTCTCTATCTCTCTCCACTCATTACCCCTATCTCCAATTATTATCCTAATTTCTCTCTCCACTCGTTACCCCAAAAACCAAACCCAAAATTTTTCAAAAACTCTTCTAAACAAGGCATTAAGCTTTAGTATTAGGACATGGGTCCAAAAATGTTTTGTCGAGCTATTCAACCCATCCAATAAAACCACTTTTTGCTAAGACATTTTCACTCTCAAGAAAACAATTGAAAATATATGGGTGCGTCGACATGGCAATCACGTGCACGGGTACGGATACTATATAGGTATGTCGCTACTGCGATAAAAAAATAAAAATAAAAAAATAGTGCGGGTACGACGATAAAAAACATGTTGTAGTCTAGAATAACGTGTTACATGTAGGAATTGTACGTAAAACAAAGCAATGAATGACTTTGGTGAATTCTGAATTCAACATACAAACAATAGTTCAATGCGAAACTAAAGGAACAAGAAAGAGTTTAATGTCATTACTCTAAAGTAACATATTGACCAAAATCTTGATTCTACAATATGCTAAGCCCAGGGAAAATTTCTTATCGATTTAGCGCTCTCTGTATAAAATCAAATACTATTCTGGGTGCGGTACAGCTTGAGTATAAACAGGGGTGCAGTGCTTCTAGGTTGCGGCAAAAACTAAAGATAATTTTTTGGTGTGTATTTCGTGTGCCCGGTACGCATGTAGAAGTGCAATGCAATGTATAGGTACCTGGTACGTTACAAGTACGGTTGGACATGGTATTATTAGTACCATGCTTCAATTCAGGAGAGAAGGGTAGGAAAGGGGTCTACAGAGTTTGGCTCATTGACTTTTCAAAAGTGGATAAAAAAATTGGGATGGAGGGACTAGGAGGGTAGGATCATCAAACTAACTTTTAACACATTACTCTAAATGCAACTAATAGTATAATTCAAACAGTTGGCCTTCTCTTCAAAATTTATGAGAATAGATCTGTGAGTTACCATCAGACAAGTGTTGAACAAATTAGTTACAAGAAGTTATACATGCTGTAGGGTGATGATATCTTTGTAGTTTCCAACCAAACTGAAAATATCGATCCAACAGCTACCTGTATTGAACAACATTTATAATTACTGAAGATATTGAAAACCAAAAGTAACCGACAAATGACAATATTACTCCCTCCACCCCATTTGTTTGTTGATTTCCAGCAATCGTCTCTTTGATGGGATCAACAAATATTGTACATCGTGAATTGTTTTTTAACTTTTCCACTAATCAACAAACCCAAGATATTACTCCGGAAAATAGTTTCATTGTTGATCTGGTTAAAGGCACGACTACAAAAAAGTGAACAAACAAAAAGGGATGAAGGAGTAAAAGGATGCAAGAAAGCATGCTTTACCTCCAAAAGAATCTTCATCAAAGCAGATAAACCATAGTTGTGATTCTTGATGATGCTTAATACATCATCAAGTAGCCCAATTGCAGCAAAGGCTAGAGTTGCTACTGCAGCGCCCCTAACCTCAATAGAAGAAAAACCAACTGATACTTCCGCAACAATTATGCCAATTGGTACAAAAAACAACCCACCCATAGTGGGGGTGCCCTTCTTAGAGGAGTGCCTAGCTGGCCCTTCTCTTCTAATGATTGAGTAAATCTTCAAACTCTGAAGTAAGGGGACGCATACATAGCCTGCACAAGAGACTACAATTGCAGATATACAAAATGGCCGCATCAAATAAAAGGGTTCTAAAGGCAGTCTGACAATTCGCCATGCACAACAATCCACAAGTAAAAGAAGAATAGTCAAGAAGGTCATGAGTCCAATATTGGTTATCACTCCATGTTTAACCCTGCATTTCAAATGTTTAAGGGAACCATTTCAATATTTGAACTTTGAAATA
Organism: Rhododendron griersonianum; assembly: GCA_018127125.1. Lineage (NCBI taxonomy): Eukaryota > Viridiplantae > Streptophyta > Magnoliopsida > Ericales > Ericaceae > Rhododendron > Rhododendron griersonianum. The sequence continues at coordinate 31,968,051 of CM030800.1, forward strand.
ACAGAACCATCTTGCTGAATTCAAAACTTAATGAACCACCACAAAAACAAAAATGAAAACAGAACAAATGTAACAACGGAAACAGTTTTACTATACTAAACTCTGCACATCAACAATAACTTTCCGAATATGATGAATGCGATAAAAAACAAGACTATAGAAACGTACACCACTTAGAGGATGGGGACAGGAACGGGGTCCACTGTTTGAGGAGGGGATACACCCTTCTAGGAATTCTAAGAGTATCCACTACAAGTACTAGTTCAATGTAGAAAAAGAAATTCAACAGGTCACCGTTGTAAAATATCAGGACATTAGGGACTTTTTTTCGAACAAGAACAACATGAAAGTACCAAGAAGCATTCAGCAAGGCATAACAAATTTTGAAAATCACATGCGAGGAAGTGTCTAAGAACTGTGGATCACATACCGATCGTCAAGTCCTATACACCTAAGAAGTGTCATAAGCGTTGTAAAAGAGTATTGGACATGTGCGGCGAGTGACATGTGTTCAACACGGATACTACCCCTTCTTTAAATTATTTGTGCTTCTTGGCCTTTTTACGATCTCTACAGAGGTCCTACCAGAATCTTGGGTTCGCTAATTTTATGTATGATGTTATTTAAACTTCTCCCAATTGGAACAACGGCCTATTTCTGGACTAACAAATGGAGTACGAACATAGCAATTGGGATTTAGAATGTGATTTTCGGGGACTCTTTTACCAAATGCAAATGGAAGTATGATATATTGCCTCTTTATTTGACAGAAGATCCGTAACAAATTACAACTATTTGGCTTTTATGGAGTAACTAATTTGCTCTACATCTCATGCAACCTTTTACGGTCTCTAACTCAATCTTGATTTCCTTTCCCACAAACTTGAAGCCAAAAGAGAACCAAAATGAGCACACTGCAGCGAAGGGAAGAATACTTATAAGTCCAATGAATAAAGATAAAATGCAAGACATTGAGCATGCATCCGAAAATATCCAAACAGCTACTAGCTATTTAGGAAACTGAGGATGTGCCCTTGCGGCCTTGCCTGCTTTTCCTTCGTCCTCTTGTAATCCTGGCTAACCGGTGGGCAGCCCCAGTCAAAGCATCATTAGTTTCAAGAAATGGCTCTCTAACCATTGGCAAATCGATATCAGACACTGGATTTAGCAAGTCATCTCCATCGCTTTCTTCAACTTCACTTGATGAATGCCTGTATTCAAGAATATCATCATCGTCCTGCCAGTCATCAAGTGAAGAAAAACCCTACAAAACAAGACATATTCCATGACAGTATAAAAAATGTTTTTCTCAATAATATACAAAAAACAACCCTGACCATATATGGTTCTACCATCAACTCTATAAAGACCATATATACATCGCATAATCATGTACGACAAGAAGAGGGGGAGTGTGGAGTTCGCATATGTCAAAAATGGGAAATGTATCAGAAGAGCTATTCAACTAGTAAACAAAAACCCTAAGTAGTTGTTATTTAAATTAATATTTCAATAGATTTCCTAGCACCCAAAGTTCCAAACTTGAGCAAACTTGGGACCTGATTGACAGGGTTAGACTATGGAGTAGATTATAAGTCCATTTAGTGGCGCAACCAGACATTAGACATATATTGTGGGGGAACTTATAAGTACAACCTAGACAAATACTTCACTGTAAGAACCAAGGATACTGAAAGCTTTTTGCAATGAATATAAGAACAAGGCTAGTATATCCAATAATAAGGTTTCTAAAGTAACATTAAAAAGCCCTACAAAATTTTCTTATATTGAAAGTTTTTATTAGTTTTATTATCAATGCCATTAAAGATGTCTCTCTATCATGTTGTGCTCATCAACTGATCTCAAATGGTTTCACCAATAATTCTTTCAAAATGTTTATATTGCATAGCATTTGCAACCAATAAGAGTCTTTGTTATACGGATATGGATTCTAGAAGAGGATCTGGGCTGGATCTCGGGCTTACGATCATCTGGTGATTGAGATTGCACAGAAGAGCTCTGCAAACGGAAGAGAGGAAAGAGAGAGACCAGAAGCAGGAATTATGTGATCTCTCTCCTCCCCTACATGTCCTATTTTATAAAGAGGGGGGAATAAGGGAAGCATTGCGTGGGATAAAGGGGGCACATGCGATGGTTTGTGGATGTCCAACCAGTGCCTGCCACTTGGTGCGATAAGATAGCGACAGGGGCTAAGGAGCACTAGCACCAAGCCGAGCCAGAGATACCAGCCGAGGAGGCCAATCAACCCCTCATTCTGTTTCGTGGAACGGAAAGGAGGAGTTGAGGACTTGAGGGGTTATTGTAGTGGGCCAAAATTCAACACCATTCAGCCCAAGCCTAGTGTGTTAACCCCAACGAAGAAGGGCCTAGGAGTCCAAAGATGGCCTCCAATGGCCCAGCCAACTAGCACAGGTCGAGAAGCCCGATTGGATATGCACGGCCCATGGAATGGCGGGTGGAACGTATCTGTGGACTGGATGTAGCCAGGATGTAGCCATGTGGGTACCGAATGGCACGGGTCGGCCATAGGGTGTCTGCTTTCATGTCATGGATGACGTTATTTGGGAGCATGGTTACGAGTGATGTCATGGAGGGCACAAACTCAACACGAGCTTACTTGGAATTCAATACAGTCTCCCTATAAAAGGTACACGATAAACCCTAGAAAGGTACGCCGTTCTTGTGACCTATATCTTGTGCACTTTCCACCTCCCTGAGTGCCTTCTGGGTGGAATACGACCGGACAACACTTACTATTTGCCCCCTTCTGCACTTCTAACTTTTGGGAAGTACAGGGACTAAGCTGTGCACCACAGGAGGTTTTGCATTTCTGACTTTTGAGAAGTACTACACCTCACACTTACAAGTAGCTTAGAAACAAACATCTCCAAAGGAGACAACTAAGTAATCAAACAGAAATATCTAACCATGGAACTTTTAATAAAAGAAAAACTTGATCCCTGTAACCAGTTTTCTTCCTTCTCTAAATAAGTGTATACCGCCTCAACAAAAAGTGAGTTTGGACCTTCATCACATCAAAAGGAAAACAAAATAAAGATGTATCAATTCAATGAAAACAAATGAGAAACTAGTTTACTTGTAACAGAATCAAACCAATACTGGGCAAAAAACAAAACAAAGCAAGATGAGTCAGAGCAAAAAGCATGTGTATACCGATACGCACATTAAACTCAATACCTCATCCATGGCTCTAACTTGAACAATCCTACGTCTAAACCCATGTTTCCGAACGCCTGATTCCGATATCTACATCAGCAGCAAAGATACAATCAAGCATACTGTCTACCGACTCTTTCTTCATACATACACAAGCATATATGCAGCGACGGATGCAGAATTTTAAGATTGGGTGAGCGTACATTACAAAATTTGTAACAAATGGAAGACCATATTAACTTTACCAATGTAAGTTGTAAAAATACTATTCAACCAATCAAAGCATTTTTATAAATAAGATTATGTTCTCTAAAACTCTTGCTTGGGCCGGTGTTGAATTGTTCAAAATGATGTTGGGCGGGCGAACATGTATAGTCTTTACATTTGTTGAGATAAAGATAATATAATACAACTCTAGTAGAAATTTGAAACGTGGGTAGGCCAGTCGCCCGAGCTCCTTGCATATATGCGTGCATAGAATATGTGTGTCTTTCTGTACCTATGTGAAAGATAAAACATTCGGCAATGATTTTGGCACTCCACATTTTGATAATCACGCTCCAATATTACCTCAAGACCGAAATAAGATATGGGTCGAAGACGGCGAAATGCTGGATTGGACGAAATGCGAAGCAAAGAGATAGGGTATCTTTGAGACCCCAATCGAGCGAAACAATTTGGATTTGCAGGTGACGAATGAGATCGCATGACTAACGACATGTCTTTCGCCCTAACAAACGATACACCATTCAAGATGGTTACTGTGAATTTTCAATTCTACGAACTGGGTTGTCGATTGAACAAAGGAAGGAGGCCGTTGAGGGTGTCGATACAGATGTATAGTTGCATTGAGTGGAACATATGTATTGGGTTATTGAGCATTTTCTGAGTGAGCGTTGGATACGGAATATACCCGGAGAGACGGGGGAGAGTTCATGCTGCGGAGAGGAGAGAGAAAACACAAACTACGCCGGCACTTTGTAATTCACGCAACGACAGTGACTGGCTTTCTTTGGGTAAACTATAATTAGGGGTTGTTTGGACAAAAAAAAGCTAATAAGCATGAGCCAATAAGCAAATGGCTTTCCCTCAAAAAAATAAGCCAATAAGTCAGGCTTTCCTACCAAAAATAAGCCAATAAGGCGGGCTTAATTTTTTGTCCAAACAACCCCTTACACTGGTCTCCCCTGCATGTTCTTTCAAATACGAAAAATTTTTCAGTGCCGCCCCCTCGCGTATCCGAGTCATTCATTGCTTGTTTGAACGGCTCAAATTTGGAAAGAGAAAGTGTTGGAATGAAAGGTCAAAGGAGAGATAAATATTCAATTCGAACCGTCCAAAAATGTATCAGATGGCTCGAATACGCTGAGCGAGTACCACATACGATATACCCGCTAGACACTAAAAAATCACTCTGTAGTTTCAGAAAATACTTTGTTTGCAATACATCGCATTGCGGTAGTATTAGCAGTCCACTGGCGACTCCATAAATTTTTACGGTAATAGATTGTTCAAGAATTATCTTAACTATACTTGCTCAATTAAATAGTCGTAATATACTTATACGAGATTTCATACATTAATGTGAATACCAAAAAATATATATAAAACATAAGACTTTCCATTGTTCTCGACGGATTTTTATATTTGGAGCTGAGCAAGATTAAATTGGTGCAACATTCTATAAATATTCTTCTGGAAAATTTGTGACGAATAGATTGGCTCGGGTCTTTTGGAACACATGCTTTTAAATTTTGGCTAGTGATTTTGCCACACCATTTTTTGTTAACGCCACACCCTGCAAGTGTATTTTTGGTGCAAAAATACACTTGCAGAGTGTGGCGTTAACAAAAAATAGTGTGGTAAAATCATTTCCCTAAATTTTTCTTTCTCTTTCGATCTTTATTGCATTTTCCCTCGATTTCCCATTCATCTATTTGGATTATTACCAAGTTCCTATGCTCGGTCTACCTGAGGTATGTTACTCCATTTATTTCTCTTTCTAAACGCACCAATTTCATTTTAGTTATGAGTGTGTGAAGTTGGGGAGTGCGCTCTCTCTCTAACCCTAAAGAAGCCGCCGCCCCGCATCTCCTCCTTCCCCTCCTCTCAGGGTTTTAAGCCCTTATGGGTGTCGGGAGGGGAGGGATTTCTCCCACTCGTGGGGTTTTTTCATCTCTTGATCTTAGATCTCGGAGGTTTTCTCTCCTTCCCTCTTCACCTCATCCTTCTCCTCCCCAAACCACCATCCGCCGCCCCTCCTCCACCTCTTTCGCCGTGTAGTCCGATGGCCTTTGGAGGTAGTGCCTTGCAAATCGTGGTCGCCGGAGGCGTCCTCCCCTGCCGGAGTGGGAGATCTAGGTTGCTGGATGAAGTCTGCTCCAGTATGGCGGACTCCGTCCGATTCCATTACCGATTTTTCTCTTTTTTGTTATCTTCTTTGGTGTCCCCTGTGTGTGATTTCTCCCCTTTTGTGGGACTTCTATCACCCCTATGAGTGTTTTTGGGTGTTTTTTGCAGTGCTCGTTTGGAGCGGTGAGTTTAGTTGGAGATGGGTGTAGACGTGTAGTCTTTAGACTGAGTTCCCCCTGTTTGGTTTCTGATCCAGTTTCCTCTTAATGTACCGTTTCTTGAATTTATAATATCATCTGTTATCATTGTGAAAAGAAAAAGAAAAAAAAAACCGCACCAATTTCTTTCTCTTTCTATATTGTAATTTTTTTACCAATGTCCCATTCATCTATTTGGGCCATTGATGAGCCTGAACATGTTGGAGCTTCTAGCACTTCAAAATTTTGAGACAGAAGTTAGAGTTAGACGAAAGTACTTGCTATTTGTTGGTTCACTGAGACCCCGACATGTATTTTTAGCTTTTATTTTTTGAGATAGAAGTCTGAGGTGTTGGGTTTTCGAATAATCTGTGTGGCCCACGCGTATGTGAGAGTAATGTGGTCGGGGTGTAGCCGAGTGAAATCAGTGAACAAACTAGATAATAAAAAACAGACCACTCCAGTCGTTGCCTTTCTTTCTGTTACTTCGAAAGTAGTTGCTTTAGCTTTAGCCACTCGAATTTTTGATATTCCCTTTTATTTCTCATCAAACGAATGGCATCGTCTCCTAGAAATCTTAGCTATTCTTAGCACGGTATTGGGAAATCTCATTTCTATTACTCAAACAAGCATGAACCGTATGCTTGTATATTCGTCCACAGGTCAAATCAGATATGTAATTATTGACATAATTGTTGGAGACTTAAATAATGGATATGCAAGCATGATAATATATATGTTCTTCTACATCTCCATAAATTTAGGAACTTTTGCCTGCATTGTATTATTTGCTCTACGTATCGGAACCGATAATATTCAAGATTATGCAGGATTATACACAAAAGATCCTTTGTTTTACGCCTTTTCTTCACCACCTGATTACCACCCATCAATCCATTACAAATGAAACAACACACCTGGATTTTCTATTTCCGTACTAACCCAAAATCCACCCCAAAGCAATTGAATGAATTTCTACAAGTTTAAAAAGGCAGATACAAAAAAAACACTAATGGGTACTGTTGGCTTAATCAGATTAGCCTTGAACCTTTGTTGATTAGTGGAGAAATTAGTGACCAAAGCAAGCAATTAAATTGGAACCTTGCTACTGGCACAGCAGATCTGTGCACAGATTGTGCACAAATCGCATTGTGGGGCCCACTAAGGATCCCATACAAATAATTTGATCCGTTAATTATGTTTAAAACATTTTTTTAAGGGCCTCCGCGAAAAATTAGCTCAATCCGATACCTATAAGTTCTTAATCTAATCATCTAACTTTTCATTTTGGTTTTTAGAGAATGAAAAGTTAGACGATTAGATCAAGTACTTATAGGTGTCGGATTAAGCTAATTTTTCGCGAGGGCACTTGAAAAAATATTTTAAACATAATGAACGGTTCGGATTATTTGTCTGGGACCTTTAGTGGATCCCACAACGCGATCTTTGTACAATCTGTGCACAGATCTGCTGTGCCAGTAGACTTTTTGATTAAATTGCCGAGATGGGTTTCGGGTGAACACGCACGTAGAAACTGGAAACAGGGGAAGGCACCACTGAGATTTTTTTCATTCATCATTCTAGAGGTTTCTTTATTGTAGCCACACAATTGGACCTTGGACCTTTACTAGACAATACACAAATGTAAAAAGGCCCAATACAAAACATAACACTTGGCCCAATTTCAAACACACTATTTTAGCCCAAATACAAAACAAAAATTAAGACAAGAAGGCATGTACAACATTTGGTTACACCCGGGTATGGATCCATCTCGGAGTTTCACACAAATGATTGGAGCCGCTCAAAGGGTATACCGTAGTTGGGCTAAATCATGAATGGGCGGAATACTGTGCACACCGCTGGATGAGAGAGACTTTGCAATTGTCCTTGGGACAAATGGTGGGGATATAAATGATTTCATCGCAGCCATCCGACTGGCGCCGCTTGAAATCCATCAACGATGTGAACATGGCGATGAACAACACTAGATGGTTGATAGCGTACCTCTGGCCCACACATTGGTGTGCCCCCGCTCCAAATACTAGAAAGTTCTTTTTATACACCTGGTTCTCCTGCCTTTTGTCCATGAACCGGTCTGGGTCGAACCGGTACGGTTCAACAAACCCCTGAAATGAAGACTCGTAAACCGCCGGAAAAACAATGGCTCCTTTTGGAATGGTGTATGTGTCCGTTAACGGAAAGTCCTTGCCTGCCAGGTGAGGTACTGAAGAGGCTGGCGCACGTATTCTTAACACTTCACGTGCCACTGCCTCGGTGTACTTCATCTCCCGCAGCTTGTCCACCGTGATCAAGGTATTTGATTCTGGCAACCAGATCGAGGCGACTTCACGGCGGACCTTCGCGAGGATCTCCTGGTGGGAATCAAGGAGCGCCACCGCCCACAACAGCGAAGATGTGGAGGCGTCTTGTGCTGCGAAAAGGAAATCAAACAGGTGGCTGCCGATATCGGTGGTACTTGTGTGCGGCGGCGGCGGAATTCTAGATTCTACCGCCGCCTCGGTTTCCCTTATAATGTCCTTCATCCAGAAATCGATCACGCAAGTAGGCTCGCCGCCGTCCTTCATCTTCTTCTTGCTCTCCTCTGCGCAAACACCTATTTTTTTTTTTCAGCAGAAAAAAATTTCATTATCACAAAGATAAAAGATGAATTCAGAACAAACGACAAAGAAATGCATAGACAGAACTTCGAAGTACTAGACACTCTTCTAATGACGCTACTTATACAATCTCAATATTCTGAACCCCAACACCAACCTCTCGACTTTTTTCATTTTAAAAAACAACTATGCTAAAAAAACCCAAATGGTGCAGCTCGATCACTGTGAGTTTTATTTTGTGAGGAGAGCTTCTAATGGTGCAGCTCATTTTCTTGTTTCTAGTTGGGCCGGGGTCTAGTATGTGGATTGACCAACCTCCCTTGTGGCTCTTTTAAAAACAAAAAACAACAAAATGTCCACCTTTTTGGCTTCTTAATTTATTATGGAGGATGATTGCCATCCCTTATGTAATCTCCTTTTTATCATGGTGAATTGACAGTCTCTTCTATCGTTTTGAAACAGACAAAATGTCCCCCCTAAAAAAGAATCAAATGAAATGCACACCTAAATGTCTCCTCAACTGTGTGTGATTCTTGCTGGTGTTTGGAAGAGATTTGGGGTTAGGGTTTGTTTTCGCTCTTTTTGGACCAGGCCCATGTGGTTTCTAGGTTTATCTTTTGGAATCTGGCCTTTTGGGTGTTGGTAGGCTTTGTCCCATCATTTTATTTTCTTTTTCATCTAACCCTTGGTTGGATTTCCCTCCCCCTCTCCCCACTTGATGTACCATTTGTCAAGTGTTCTTAATAAAACTTTTGTTGCCTATCAAAAAAAAAAATCCTCTATACCAAAAATTTTGTGTACTCATGTTCTGAGGTGTTTTTGGCCAATTGAAGTATTTGAAAATTTGAAGGGATAATTTTTTTAAACTTGATTCGATGGCCGGAAATGCATAGAAACAGAGAATAGAAGATTTTGGGTACAAGATTTTTTAGCTCTCCCTAAGGAGAAGTTTTTCAGTGCCGAGCGGGTATTGCCGACGTGGTACCCGCTCGGTGCATCTGAGCCGTCCGATTCACTTTTGGACGACTCGGATTGAAACCCTCTCTCTCCTCTCATCCCAACACTTTCTCTCTCCTTTTTCTCTCTCTAAATCTGAGCCGTTCAAACACGAAATGGACGGCTCGGATGCACGAGCGGGCACCACGTGGTACCCGCTCGGCACTGAAAAATTCTCCCTCCCTAAGGCTCCGTTCCATAACATTTTTTTTAAAAGTAAGTACTTATTTCACATTTTCAAACTCAAAAATAATGTAAATGAAAAATAATTTTTCAATTTTTCTTGCACCGTATTAAAGATTTCAATTACATCTATGAAACAAGATCCATATTGATAGAAAAATTATTTGCGTATACACATAATTTTTGAGTTTGAAATTGTTTTCTTAAAAAATAAGTAGTTATTTCCCTCCCGGGAACGGGAAATGTAACTAAACAAGATGTCAGCAAATTTTAGCTTGATTGACCACCTAATGTTTCGATGAGCCTCTTCCCTGCCAACCTCGCCTCCCGAAACGCGAACCCCGGCAGATCAATCGGGAGCTTCATCAACCCCACATTAAACAAGTTATAGTCGAAGTTGAACCTCTCCTTCGACTTGCCCGACAAATATTGCCCGACGAACACAGTCTGTGACGTGTCAAGGTTCAAGTCGCGACACAACCACCGGAGAGCGATCGGCGTTCCGTTCGAGAGCCGCAGCCAGCGCGCCAGGTGCTCGATGACGATCCTCTGCTGGATAGGAACGTAAATGGAGAGGGCCCTGGGGGTGAAATTGGGAGCGAGAAGTCGACGGAGGTCCTTGTGGTCCTGACCGAACATGTAAATGAGGTTGTGGTCGCCGAAGAGTTTTTTCCCAAAGGGGTGGGCGATTAGTTGGAAGGCGTCAGGCCGGACGTTGGCGAAGACCTTGCGGGAGAGGTCGGTGGAGCGGACAAAGACGACAAAATTGCCGGTGATGTAGTTAGCGGAGACGCCGAGGGGGGAGGTCCGGGCTAGGTCCGACTGGGTTTCCCAGAACCGGGTCGGGTTCTGGACAAGCGATATGGCATTGCCCAAGAAGGGGAATACTAGTGAGGGGCCCGGAACTGTGCTCTTCTTCTTTAAATAGGAGACCTGCTCGAGGAGGATGAGGAGGAGGAGGAGAGGGATGAGGTACGATGAGAGTGATGAGAGAGTGGCCCAGATTGATGAGTCCATTTTCACTTTGTTCTCTCTCTCTCTCTCTCTCTAGTAGTCGATAGAGACCAAATCTTGGGTTGATATCTTATCAAGAGGAGACAATGATAGGAAGGAGATATTGTGACTCAACTATATATAGAACTATATATAGAAAGAAAGAAGGAAGGATAGGGTGGAGATCGAGAAGGGACATGACAATTCAGATTCTACTATTGGGTTTAGAGAGAGAGAGAGAAAGAAGCATGAGGATAAAGTCGCGTAATACGTGTGTGCATGCTAGACAAAAACGAAATTGGGCATGAGTTTGGTCCGACTTGCCTACCCTATAACATTCTAAAAAGATAGGATACATGAAAGGAAAACATGAGTCTGGACCATCCAGTGTTGTTTCATTGGACGGCTGAGATTGGTGCACGGCACCACGTGGCCCGTGCCCACCTGTCACTGAAAAATTTCCTATTAATCAGAGTGCCAGAGGTGGGTTTGTAGCCAATGCCACTTTCAACGCCGGCAACACCTCAAAGGTGGAATCGAAACAAGTGCTGTCATCCTTGGTTTCCCACCTGATGATGTTTAAAAAAAAAAAAAAGTTTGTAGCTCAATGTCACTTTCTCATTTATTCCACATGAAATTTGAGGGTTCGATTCTCGCCAGGGGTACGAGTGCTTGGTGTAGTGGTTTCCTTTGAACTTGCCCCACTCATATGCCACTGAACGATACCCATTTTTCATCTCTTTAAGAATATGATAGACATCTATCGAGTAAAAAAAAATGATAGGCCTTCCCAAAGGGGACTTCACGTTTTAATCCATTTTTATGTTAATTAATTAATCAGTCCAACTAATTAGGGAATCATCTCTATGTCATTTAGGGAATTCGTACAGTATTATTGGTGGAAAGTCCACTATCTCAATAAAATAGGGATACGCCGGCACTTTGTAATTCACGCAACAACAATGACTCGCTTTCTTTGGGTAAATTATTTATACGGGTCTCTCTCCGAAAGATTCTTTCGAATACAAAAACTTCTCTCTAGTTTCATAAAGGAGGCTGATTTTGGAGAATAATTTGGGTCATATTATCGATCATTCTTGTGATTGGTGAAAATTGTGTAGGGTACATAAAATTAATACACTATTTTGCTAATAATGAGTTAGTTTGCGGGTATATTCTACTATCATTTACTATGTGACCAATTTATGACTTTGACCTAAGATTTTTTGAATATCAAAGCCTGTTGTCATTATTGTGTAGTAAGATAGATGACAAGCGGGTATATTCTACTATCTACTATGTGACCAATGTATGACTTAACCCGTTGAAAGAAGTGCTGCCATCCCTGGTTTCCCACCTGATGACGTTCAAAAATTACAAAAAAAGAAGGACTTGTAGCTCAATGACACTTCCTCGTCTCTTTTACATGAAATGTGACGGTTCGATTCTCGCGGGAGCGCAAGTGCTTGGTGTGGTGGTTGATACCATTTTGGTCTTGCTCCACCCGTATGTCGCTTAACGGTACCCCTTTCCAATCCCTTTAAGAGTAGGTTATACATGAATCTGCCTTGTCTACAGTCCAAACCTGGATTGCAGAAATGCGGTCCAAGTGATCACAACCGTTTGATAGTGTTTTTAATGGTCTAGATTTGTTTTCAATCTTTTACTGGTAATAAAAGACTTTTATCGGTAAAAGATTCAACAAATCTAAACTATTGATCATCAATATGCGGTTCAGATTGAACCGTACATCCTTCTCTATTCTTTTTTTTTTTTTAAGATTTAATCCTTTTTTTGTTACTTAATTAACTAATCAGTCCAACTAGGGAATCAAGTATTTTATTTGTGGAAAGTCGACTAGCCCTATGTTTATCCCTTCAGGCCCCGTTTGATAACAGTGATAGATGGTTGAGATTCGTAAGGAGATGAGATTAGGATTGAGATTGGTAATGAGAAGGGATTGGTAAGGAGATGAGATAGGTGATGAGTATGTTTGTTTGAGATGTGATTAGATGATGAGATTATTAATATCATGTTTGTTTCACATGAGATAGGATTGAATTGATAGTATACATTTCCGTTTTTGCTCTTCACATAGGATAGGATTGGTAAGGAGATTTAATTGGTGAAGGCTATTTTCGTATTTGTGCATTGACAAGGAGGGTATTGGATTGTTAATACCAAGTGGGAGAGGCCCTTCTCAATCCCCTCTAATACCCACCTTGCTAGTCCTAAGGACTAATAATCCCAACCCATTTTGAGTTACCAAACACAGTATTGATAATCCAATCCCAACCCCTGGAGGTTTATCAAACCGACCCTCAATGTCTGTACAGTTTGACAGTTTTCAAATAACATTGGGAAGTCATGGAATCGATAAAATAGGGATTCGCTGATTTGTAATTGACGCAAAATAATGACTTGCTTTTCTTGGGTAAACTAAACTACACTACACTAGTCTTTTTTTAAGATTCTTTGAAATGCAGAAACCTCTCTGTAGTCTTAGAAAGGAGGCTGATTATGGCACTTCGTAATTCACGATTATGGCACTTCGTAATTCACGCAAACTATGCCGGAGAGAGAGAGTTCATGCTGTGGAGAGAGAAGAGAGGAGAAAACACAAACCACGCCGGCACTTCGTAATTCAAGCAAACTATGCCGGAGAGAAAAAAGTTTATGCTGTGGAGAGAGAAGAGAGGAGAAAACATAAACCACGCCGGCACTTCGTAATTCATGCAATGACAATGACTCGCTTTCTTTGGGTAAACTAACTACACTAGTCTCCCCTGAAGATTCTTTCAAATACAGAAATCTCTATGTAGTTTCAGAAAATACTCTGTTGGTATTACATATAGGTGGCAAATGAGTGAGTTTGAGCGGGTTGAAACAGGTCGTGGATTGAATATGTGTGGGTCAAAACGGGTTAATGGTAGGCGGGTTGAAACAGGCCGGGTAAAATATGGGTCAAGATGTGCCCAAACCCGACCCGTTTCCTTTTCTTTTTTTTCTTTTTTTTTTTTTGGGGGGGGGGGGGGGGCGGGATTAAAAATCTTGCAGCACTATTTTTTTTTGGTCTCTGTCTAAATTTTTTATTTTTTAACTTTGTGTGTGTTGATTTCTATTCAAAGTTTGCTTTGGATTGGTTTTTGTATATAATTTTTTTTAGTTTGGTACATATTTTTTTATTGCTTTGTCGGGACGGATGATCCTTAAATAATTAAAGCAAAACTATATAAACATAAAAAAACAGAAATAATAATTCGACTTAATAACTCAACAAAAAACTGTAGTAATCCATCTACATGATAAATGTAACTTTTCCAATTTCCAACTCAGTACGAAACGGAAGAGAGATGTTAAAGTCATATGGCTGAGTTAATTCAGTTTGCCACGTGTCATTCGCTGGCATCATGAAAGGTGTGAAATATTCAATGGATTAGTTTTTTTCCGTTTTTTTTTTTTTGAATCAGTCAATTCATTTCAAGCCCGAAGGCAAAGATTACATCGCAAAATACAGTTTTTTTCCGTTGAAACCCATAAAATCAATGAATTTATCAAGTTGGCCCAATTAGAAATCATATTTGAATATGGGCCGATTATAAATAAATAGATGGATTTAGGCGGGTCCGTGAAACTGGATCCAAATTGCCACATCTAGTATTACGTCACATTGTTGTAGTATTAGCAGTCCAGGCGACTCCAAAAAAATTTAATAGATTATTCAAGAATTATCTTAAATATACTAGCTCAATTAAAAAAATCCATAGCACGATACCAATGGATCTTTTTTCTTTTATCTGTGCTGAATAACTTCTTAATGTAAGACTTGAATGTTCAACTAAAGCTTAAAAATAAAATTACTACTAAAATTCAAAAGAAATCTTTACTCTAGGGTGTTCAACTGCACACTCCGGGTGTGCAGGTGCAGCCATGGGATTTGGGAATCATTTATGGCAGCCCATCCGGTTGTGGTGCAGTCAATCCGGCGTCCATTTCGGCAATGGATGGCTCATATTTTACTCCGAGCAATGGGCGGGATTCAGATCAATAGGAGTTCGGATCAAATCTGAGCCGTCTATGCAAAAATGGACAAGAAGATTGTAGTGTTGTCGTGCACTACAAAAAAACACCAATCCGTGTAGCCACCACCACTAAATTAGGACATTCTCCGTTTTCAAAAACTGTGTGTTTTTAAGTGACCAATAAATTGGGTAGTCCGAAGTTAACAATTTGAGAAGTGCAAAAATCAACTCCATATTTATTTTCGCACTCCTAACAATTTGGGGAGTGCAAAAATCACTTCCCTAAAAATTAACCGATTAGAAAAAGCCAAAACTTCGAACAAAAACAAACATTACTTCAGTGCAATTCACACATCGTTGAGATATTACTTCGATTCTCCTGTCTGCAAAAATTAGAGAAGTATATATAATTTTTTCCAAAAGCCTTAAAAATATTCATAACGATGAGAGAATAATACATCTTCACTTGCTTTACAAACCTAAAATAATTTGATTCTCCTTCCTTTTCAATAACAGGAGAGGCAACTGGATGCACTAGACTGATGGACACACGGTGGGCATCGACTATATGCAGCTATCAAGAAACTTAAGCTCATGGCGAATAATTTGAAACTCACATGAGAAATAAGTTTTTCAATAGTAGATTATATTTCCCACAAATTAAAGCCTAAAGACATTCACTCAGTAAAGTCCAAACTGCAGACACTCATTCCGGGAAATTAGTTTTTGGATTCCTGCCGATCCTGGAACGAGTAACTTACACCGACCAAAACTTTGACAAAATTTTCTGTAACATTCTGCATCACATGACCAAGCCTGCTATCTTGTTAACTCTTGAATCGGATGCTCCTACTGATACCTGCATTGATTCCAGAAGCTTCCCCACCGTAAGGACCGGCCGGCTTCTTGATGTCCCGCACCTGCCCTTTCCTACGCACCACTGCCTTCGCGTGCTTATTCTGCAGGATTTGAAAAAGAGAAAGAAGATAAGTCTAGCAAGCATGGGTATGTGGTTTGTTCAAAAGATTGAGATCCTATGGAATACCTTGTAATTCTTCCTTGGATTCTTTTTCGCCTTCTTGCGAGCACGAGTCAATCCTCTGTTCTTCTCCATCTGGTGTCATAGGCAGCAGCAAAATTAGGCCCCAGCCAAGAGAATTAGATGCAGTTATTATAACCGGGCACCTATGAAGCACGGATACTCTGAAAATGTTGTATGAGTGCCGAGTACTGGTTAGGCACAGGTAGGAGTTGTACGACCCCGGTAAAGAAAAGTGCATACCAGGTAGTGCAAAAACACACAGCGTACTTTTTAGTTTCCGGGTACGCACTGGTGGTATGGCAACGGGTACTTATTTGGATGTCTTTGTAATGCTTTTCAAACTTCATGGGTTCCGGAAGGATAGACTTAAATTCTTGGTCTTGGTATGCAATTTCTAAACTGAAGACCACTATGTTTCACATCTAGGGTTAGAACTTTAGAACTTGTGTCGACTCTTACGAAGGGAGATGAGAGCTGCGACCACTCGGGCGACAAAGGTGCCGTTGGCTGTTAGTGTGTATCGACTTTGGAATTCTGCGCGTGGACTATAAGAGCTGTGACCACTCTCTCCACCCTCTTCCTCTTTCTGCTCGCATTTGGCTTGTTTTTTGCTTGTTTATGGGTTAAGCACTAAATCCCTTTTTATGCTATAGTCAAATAAGGCTTATAGTTGTTATACATTACATTCAAAACATGCTTAGTGACTTTTAAAAAAAAATATTGGCGGGCCCTACCCGTACCCAACGTTTTTAGTTTTTTGCCGTATCCCCACCCGCACCACACCATACTGGTACCTGTACTTCATAGTCGGGTATCATTTCCACTTTTTTTCCGGAGTTTAGGAAACACTGAAAACTTGTTTGGCAAACAGTTATCACGAAAATCTTATTTAGTAATAGACTTTTAGCAAAATGCCAAAAAAATGTTCTTGGGTAGTTGAATACTTTTTGATGCCAACAAAAAAAAAAAGTGCATATTTTCTCAAACTTTCTGCGGCCTTTTGATAACATGAAAACCCACCATGGAAAATAAATTGGGCCAGCCCCCAGCATCTAACAAGCACGTAGGAATCGGATATCCTCACCTGATATGTAATATGGCGCTTCCCATCTACCAGGGCTTCTTCAGGCATAGGCGGTATTGATACAGTTCTGCAGAATCAAAACATGTTTTAGAAATCGCACATATTGAAACTATGAGAAAAAGATTATGTACACATACTAAGGTTTAAATGCTAAACTGAGCCTCAATCAATTGAAATATTGAATAATGCCTACAGCATGAGACTAAAGCATGATAGTTTACGTCATAAATTATTAAATCCTCCCAAATGGTTTGACCTTTTTCACTAGTTCCAACAAACATCTCAACAGATCGTCTGTATCTTCTAATTTAATATATTTTTGGCAAATTTTATCCACACTAATTAGCTGAAATGTTTTGGTTGGTACAAAAAACTTGAAATTCTTTTTACGAAAATGCACAACTTTGTTGAAGGGCTCGACTGCATAAGAAATGACAAACATGAAAAGAAGTTTGCATACATCTTTGATTTGGCAGCAAGCTTTGAAGCACGTTGCTGTTTTACTTGTTTGTACAAATCATCTTCTGATTCGGATTCTCCACACTCCATGTTCTTATCTTCATCACTCCCAAGAGTGCCAGGCCCATCTCCGACCTCATCACCGGACTCAACTTCAGCTCCTGCAAGAACCCGGAGCTCGTGCTTCCTTCGCCTTTCTCCAATGTCATCCCGCTTTGGCAAATCATCATCACCAGAAATAATCTGCCAGGTGAAGTCACATGAATAGTTTATGATGAAGAAACAATGCAGGAGATTATTAGCCCAAATGCACCATCTACATGAACATATAGATATCAATCATTGTAAAACTACATATGAATGGTATGTAGAGTAGACCACTTGCAGAGAATTGTTTATGCTTACAGGTGGGATTTTGTGGTACGACTTTCAAGCTAGCATTTGACATGTTTAAATTATTAAAGCACCAAAAAGCAGGCAGCACTTCACATTCCATTTCTTACAGAAACTTCTCACTCCTTGAGATCAAATCAGTTGTGAAAATGGGCTGATATCTAGAAAGTAGACATTAGACACACCCTGTAAAGATGGATGATATACAATCTTGACAAATTCCAAATAACCTAGAATCTAAATCTGACAATTGCCTTAACTTTGACATTGATGTCAGACTCTCCCCATACTTTGACAAGTATAACACATAATACAAAACTACCAACTGCGAGTGCAATCAAGCAGCTTCATTTATTGAAGGTCAAGCACCTCTTGCCAAGGTCTCATCAGAAAACGCAATCTACCTAATAAAACACAAGGGTGTGGGGACCACACAAACACAAGTTGAAAGAAGGGCTGAGATTTATTTGATTTAAGGATTGATAAGGAACTTTGCAAATGTAATGTAAGTGCCCACATTCTTTGTAGTAATTGCACAAATGCCACCGATCTTCCAATTCCAAAACCCTATACGCAAATTAATATTTCTTTATATCTAGCTTAAAAGTTTAGTTGGAGAGTGCCGTAAGCGAGTAATTCTCTTTTGTGCCACTAAGAAGAGGATCATATACTACACACTAATGAATCGATTTAATGTTTGAGCCACTAACTAACAAGTGCCTTAGGCACGGACAATTCCAACTGGGGTGCGTAGTGCTGTAGGCACGGGCAAGTACTAGTAGTACAAAATTCACATGATGCATGGGAAGCCGAAGATAGATGGCAAAAGTTTCACAAACGACAAATTCGGATTTTAACATATACCAAGGGCAACTAATATCACATAAAAAGGTAGCATATTCTGAAAATAAATTGACTTCTTCCATGCAAAAGATAAATCTTCTGACAGGAATTAGCCTATTAAACACTATCAAAATGGGGACAAGAAATCTCAGAATCCAGATCAATACCTTGGTCTTTTTCGACTGACGAATTACTAGTTGGGATGGTTTGCTTGAACTCATAGACGTTGCATGCCCCTTGCTCATCCCAGCAGTGCCTTTACCCAGATCTGCAGCATCATCATCGAAATCATCTATTGTCTCAAGTTGTCTGTCCAATTACAAGTTGCATTTTAAGTGAATCCTCAAGTCTCCAAAATGTTAAAAAAACCATGTAAATGTAGACCAATGGAACGAGAGTGTTACCCATTCAGCAGTCTTGACCGTTTCTGAACTTTATCACGTTTTGAGGCAATGGAGCCAAAAATACACTTTTGTTTCAACTTTTCCTCGAGGGCAGCTCTTACTTTGAACATTTCCATGCTCTGTACACCAATGTGATCACTCTGAGTCTGAGACATTGTTTGTGATTCATGTTAGTCTATATGGCTCAATAATATACACAGAAACATAGAGCAACAAATGACACAAGAGGTTGGGAAGTTCAAGTTTCAGCTACTGCATCCGAAAACTGGCAGCATTTACAAACGATAATAGGTACCAGACTACTGGTGGTGGGACTTCGCTGTTAATGCTGTTGGATGTTTATGGCTTACCAGATGCTTGCGCCTTTTTCCATTGCTCTCAATATCCTTGGAAGAGTCCACCTTTGGTTTGTGAATTTCTTCATGAGTCTGTAAAGATCAGTAGATGTCCACATATTAAAATAAAAACTCAACCCAGTAAAACAGGGAGGATATATCAAATGATAAGCATGGATACTAACTATAACTGTTGTTTCTTGTCTTACAACTGGCTTGTTAAAATTGTTCAAAGAATCAGATGTAGGCGCAACGTCCTCTCTCAGAGATTTCAACACGGTTTGGTCTTTCTTGCTCAAAATATCCTCAAGTTCAGATGGAAGATTCCCATCAAGTTGTTTTAACTGCGAAAAACACAAATGTCAAAGAGGTAAGGTCGGCTTTGATAACCTTCAAGAAGAATCATATCTTGACTCAAACCTCAAAACAATGAAGTGAGCCTGTAGTAATCTTTGGTACAATGGTGATGCCATGCGGCAGTAGGAACCACAACATTGCTGGGTTAGTTAGAGACGAAGGTGTTCCACATAATCTGATTAGCAGTTTTTATTTACTGGGGATACCATGCATATTTTAACTGTTGCAGTAAATAATTTTTTTGTGAGCTAGAGGTCTGCTGCAGACTAAAACAAAAACTGACCAAAAAAAAAAAAAGGAAAGGAAAGAAAAGAGAGAACTCTACAATAGCAGTGATGGTTTGGATCTAAACATTATTTCAAGATTTAATTACACAGAGGAATTAGATACTCATTAAGCCAGCAAAGAGAAACAGTACCTTGTCTAATAAATTCTTAATCTCCACCAGGCGAGCAATGACCGGATGATCACGAATTGGCTGCCCTTCAGCCTTGAGAAGAAGATAAAAGGTAATAGATTGGCAATATGCAAGAAGCAGCAGCTGTTTCACCTCCAAGTAATGCATGCCTCCTTTCATTGCGTTTCCCCGTTCTTTAACCTTAACAAAACACGAAAGCAGTTCAGAAGCTGAATAACATCATAATCAAAATCAAACTTATATGCCCTAGAGATAATTAAAGCACCAAGACCACAAAGAAGAACCAAGAGTCTTCATCAAGTTCAGGGACAGGTGCCGAATCTCTCCTTGTCAGGTGCATAGCATTTGGAAGATTGAAAAAATTCCTTACTTGAACCTCTTCAGGTGCACCACATGTGGCACTACGCACTCATGCCATTATTTCTTGTGATCTAAGCCTTTATCAATAGAAAGGTTTGAAATGGAGAGATTATTGTCCACCATATGGTCCAGCCGTACAGGCCATCGTAGCCAACCATCAGACCAGGTCGATGTAGCAGGAGGTAACTTCAACTTTGATTACAAGTTGTGCAGAAGACAAACATACCTTGCTCAGAAGTGGGTTGACTTTATTTTCTAGCTCTTCAAGCGCATCATTCAGCTCTGACAACAAACCAACTAATTCTGGAGCAGAACTGTAAGAAAAAGTACACAGAATATTAGTGGTTACAACTTACAAGCATAACACAGACAACATAGTAGTCAATAAAAGCAAAAATTAGAATGAAAGAGAAAGGGTTTGTCTCACGTATACCTGAACTTCTTTCTTATTTGCTGGAGGGCTATTTGCAAAATATGTTTAGTTTTAAACTAAAAAAAGCCATTACAGATCTGAAACTGCACTACTGCCCACATTTGGTGGCATTGTCCTGAACTTGGTTGTCCTCTGTTTTTGGGTATGTTTTGCTGTATTCCCCAGGGTTCTACCCCTGATTGTCTTAGGGTAAGTTTTTAGTTTTCTGATAGAAACTTGACATACAGGAAAAACAAAACATATCTACTGCCACACGTTAATCATTGCTTTACTCCTACGATGCAGACTTTAAGCCTCCCGCTCGGCCAATCTGTTAAACTAAAAATGACTTTGCAGCCTTACCAAATAATGAGGGGGGGGGGGGGGGTGGTGTGGGGGGTTGCGGTTTCTATAATTGTATTGACATATTAGAGAGACACATATATGATTGTGGAAGCTCAAGGGGAAAACGAGGCAGATAGAAGATCGAGATCTTAACAGATGCTACATGATAAGGTGATTCAGCTGATTTTAACCGAAACAAATCTGAAATTAGATTCCCCTGAAATCTATTATATGAAACGATGTGATTTTTGTGCAGAAAACAAATCTATCTTGAACATATTTTATCAGGAATAAACACATAGATTGTTTTCTTGTTTGTTTTAGGTGTTCCAGCCCGTTTAAGGATTGCTCCTTCAATTTCTCTTTTCCTTCAATGGCTTTCAAGAAGCTCAGCTCTTCCTTCCATTTTCTGACGCAAACTTCCTTCTTATATTGCTTATTTCTCACCAGAAAACATTTACCAAACATGTGCCTTCATAGGACTACAGTACTAAGCCGACACAAAGAACTTTTGATGGCTCACAAGGAAGCACAAGGTTAATACACCTAAAATGTGGAAATTATGAAAGCAATGGCTCACCTATATACAACATCCATTTGCTCTTCCTTGCTCAAAGCATTCAAATCTTTCTCGACTTCTTCATAAACTGAACCAGGGCCATCATGAGCTTCTCTGCCAGCTGAAGCTTTTGGTGCAGCTTTCCCTTTGACCAGAACCTCCTACAATGTTGAAAACCTAATAATGACCACCAGCACTCATCAAATCATACATAGAAAGGTGATATAAAACCCTACCTCCAATGTTGGCTCTCCGTTGCTCTCGTCTTGACTAACATCTTCAAGGCCAAAGTCTTCCAAGGATAAAGATTTTGCATTTTCCTTTCGCAATCTTAACACCTCTGCCTCCTCAGCAGCAGGGTCATCATCATCACTTGATTGAAGCTTCAAATAACAAAAAAAGCTAGCTAAGAAGATTGCAAGCGACCGATGACATGACACTTCATCATTTACTTGTTTTTTATCGGCAACCAAAAGAAAACTTATCACAGGATACAAACAAGTAAGATGGAGACAAAGTCCACCAAAGAGAAATAAGTAGGACAAAGAACCAAATCAAAACAAAAGAACTCCCTCAAGGGGCGGTGATATTGAACAACACTAATGACACTTTTACTTCACATATCAAAACACACAACAGAGAAAAGGAATGACGTCTTTACAATCTGAATCTCACCTCATAATCCATATTATCTGCTTTATGAAAATATTCAAATCTACCCCATACAACCCTTTGTTTTTCCTCATCTTCAACATCATCGTGCATTTCATCCTCAACCCCACCAATCTTGGCCTGTAAATATCTCTGTGTCCTCGCCACTGGAGAACAATAAAAGTTAGCACTACAGAAGAAACAGTTCAACCTATAGGTAGCATAATAGCATTCAAAGATATTGTGCGTCCTGCAAACCAAAGAATCAAACAAGTGCTGAGTTTCCTTACTTTTTGCAGCAGTGCCAGTAAGACGAGTGTCATCCTCAATGTCTTCATCTTCCTCCTCATCCTCATCCTATATGTAGACACACAAAGAAGAACGGTTTTTCTGACCATCAACAGAACTACATAAACTATCTACTTCCAACATATCTTCCAAGTTCGAAAGACAGTATGATAACATCAGGAAAACAACATAGGGGCGTTCTAATTATAATATTGGCTACCCTGCCATAAATGATTGAAAACATAAGAAAATAGTACAAAATTTCTAATATATATAAACACACCATGTAAATAGCACAAATAGATAAACAGAGTTTCCTATAACCTGGATGTCAAATACAAGGTGTTCATCATCTTCATCTGATGCCCCAATATCATCACTTATGTTGAGTGGAATAACATCTCTCTGCTTGTGAACTGCAACAGCAAAACACTACGTTAGAGCCTGCACAATCTTGGATTAACACTATGGTGACTTTATTTGTACACCACTTAGGTACCCTCTAAAACGGCGCCATGCAAGCACCAAGCACATCCCCTGAGGAGCCCCGCATAAGCTTGATTGGACTGTGTAACGTGCCACGTTTATATGGCACCAAAGGGGTTGAGCAAATGTGGTCACCGTACCAATATTGATATTTGATAGTTTTGGGTTCTTTTATTCTTAATTAGAAAGTTCTGAAGCTACAGAATCACTGTACTGACTTCAGATGCAAGTATTGAGGCTAATAGTACAAAAGATCGCTGGAAAGTGCACCAAAAGAAAATGATGTTAGGCTGTGTATGTGGTTTTGGCCATAAGCAACAGAAAAATTCAAACCATAGATTCTCTAGCCAAGAACCCACCTGAACTATCCCGATTTTCCTTGCTAAAAGCCACCTAATAAACCCACGGTTCATTCTAAAATACTTCAAAAGGGTCAGCAGTCAGCACATTTTTTCACTTGGCCAAAAAGCTAACCTTTTTGCACATCCAAACACAGCCTAAGCAATACAACTATACAAGCCATAATTTCCATAGCCTAGATTGATCCTTTCCATTTCATACAAAACAAGCAGTAGCTTAATCTAGGCTGCGTTTGGAGTTTTTGCCATTTTGCTTGGAAACATTCAAACTTTAGATACTCTAGCACCTTAATTTTCTTAAGCATAAAAGCCACCCAAAAACCCCACGGTTCTTTCTCAAACCCTCCAAAAAGGTCACCCCAGTTTTTACTTGGCCAAAAAGCTAACCTTTGTACACATCCAAACCAGTGATTTAAATACGTGAGGCGAACGCGAGGCGACAAAGCCCTCATTGAAGCGAGGCGAGACGAGCGAGGCGAGGCGAGCGCCTCATTGAAGTGAGGCGAGCATTTAAAAAATTATTAAAATTATAAATATTTTTATGTTTTTTATATAACTGTTTCGTTAATAATTTGGGGATTAATAATTTGAGGGGGTTAACTGTTATGCTAATAAACAATAAGGGTCTTAGTGTAGTTTATATATATACATATATATATAAACATACATACAGAAGTACATGTCGGTCAAAACCACACATCGATCTTCGACGACAATGTGCTGCTCGACGACGATGTGCTGCTCGACGACCGACGGCGGCTTGCACACATCGATCTTCGACGACGACGATCTACTGCTCCTCGCCTCCTCCGACGAAATAAGTATGCCTCTTACCTCTTCTTCTCCTCCCTCGTCTTCTTCTTCTTCTTCTTTTTCTTCATCGGTGAACCAAATCTGCTCTGCAACGTGTCTGGGGGTGGTCGACGGTGGTCGCCGACGGCTGGGCTTGGTCGACGGTGGTCGCCGACGGCTGGGCTTGGTCCACAGTGGTCGCCGACGCCTAGTCGTGCTTTTTAGGTCGCCTCACGCCTCACGACTAGGCGAGGTTTTACCGACTAGTCGCTCGCCTCCTCTAAGCTCGCCTCGCCTCACACCCCTGAGGCGTTGTAGTGTCGCCTCACGCCTCGCCTCGCCTAGGCGGTCGCCTAGGCGCGCTTTTTCAATCACTGATCCAAACACAGCCTAATCAATACAAGCTAGAATTTTGACAACCTAAATTGATCCTTAAAAATCCCAATTTTCCTAGCTTAAAGCCACATAAAAATTCCACGGTTCTTTCTAAGAAACTTGGAAAGGGTCAGGCAGTCAGCTCAGTTTTTCACTTGGCCAAAAAGCAACCTTGCTATACATCCAAACACGGCCTAATCAACACAAGCTAGAATTTCCATAGCCTAGATTGCCCTTTCCATCTCATACAAAACAAACATTAGATTAATCTAGGCTGTGTTTGGATTTTTTGCCATTTGCGATAGAAATGTTCAAACTTTAGATACTCTAGCCAAGAACCCACCTTAACCCATCTACTTGGCCAAAAAGCTAACCTTTCTATGCATTCAAACACGGCCTAATCAACACAAGCAAGAATTTTGATTTTGACAACCTAGATTGATCCTTTCCACTTCACACAAAATAAACATAAATTTTACCCCAAATTTTGACGGCGACCCAACAGAGTGACAAGGAACTTATTTAAAATTGGCAGATAGAAATATTTACATGCGTCGATTTCGTCGTCCATCATGTCGCAGTCAGGCGCAACGTCGTGTTTTGTGGCTCTTTTCTTAGGGTTTCTGCTGTCACCCTTTGGACCCTTTCTTCCTCTACCCATCGCGTACGAGCAATTCACCAACCGATCAAAGCAAAATCTGTATCGTGGAAACGAAAGAGAATAGAAAGGTCAAAGGTAGAGAGAATGGGAAGATGTAGACAGAGTGAATTTTAGGGTTTTTGAGGGAAGAACGAAGAAGCGAAGTGATAACTGGGTTTAGGGTTTTTGTGAGATACGGAGCTTTTGCTGATGTATTGGTACAGATATACTAGTACATATGCGTACAAATCAGTTTTGAGCCTGTTTTGGGTTTCAAAAAAATGATCCAAGCCGTTCATTTTGTTTGAAGTATTTTATTCAAGGTTTCTGCAAAACATAAACTAAATCGGATATAAGTAGTAGCATTTACGATACATCCAACTTTGTCCCAAAATTCAGGCTAGAATTCTGAAGCAAAGTTGGATATATCGCAAACACTCTTCACGATATTCAGTTTAGCTCGTTTTTTGCATGGACCCTCAATAAAGTATTTTAAACAAAATAAACTGATCGGATTATTTTTTTGGACCCAAAACTGATCTGTACATGATGGTACAGATTTCTTATCTGTAACTTTATCATTCCTGCATCAATTGCCACCGCATTAATGATTCCATCTGACGGCCCAGATTAAAAAGATCTCGTAACTTCTAAATGGCTTTACACGACAGCGTTTTGTCATTTGCTCCAAACAGAAGCTTAAACGTTGAACAGTGCACCGTTCCTCTCCTGAAGGTCTGATCACACAGACTATTAGTGCACAGATTTTATTGCGGGACCCACCATGGGTTTTGCACAGTTAATTAGATGTAAAGAATTTTTTAAAGGGTCCCCGAGAAAAATTAGCTTAATCCGATATCTATAGATTGTCGATCCAATCGTCTAACTTTTCATTCAGATTTCAGGATGATGAAAAGTTAAACGATTGGATCAAGCATCTATAGATATTGAATTGAGCTGATTTTTCACGGGAACCACCGAAAAAATGTTTTGCATTTAATGAACGACTCGGATTATTTGTGTGGGATCATTGTGAGCCCCACAACAAAATCTGTACACAGATTATCTGTGTGTAGCAGGGTTCGTTTCTCTCCCGTCTCTATACATTTTTTTTTTTTTAAAAAGAAAACAAGGATAGGGTTTGTTCAAAGTGCAATATGATTTTCTTTTTGCCTATTTTTAAAAAAAAATTGATTTGCTTCCGTTTTGATTTTTAGTAAATCGATCGAGACTTTGTTTTGGTTTTCCAGGTCGAAGAGTTTGTTTCCAATTTCCAGATTTGAGGAATAGATACAACAGTAATTGTGAAGAATGGAACCAACACGACAACGTTGTACTTGTACTTGCACTTTTGTTATTCGATAGCTACTCCAATATTTATGAAAAATCAACTGAATAAATATTCCAAAAATCAGTAGAATACCACCCTACAAACACAAGGTTCATGGAAATAGCCTTTCCTGTATAAGAACACAAGATTCACATTTACTTCGAATTTTACATATCGTCTGGAAAAATTAAAAAAAAATCTAAAATATAGAGCGTAAAAGTTTTTTCTTTAGAAAATACGAACCACTTCGATAAGATTTTTGAACCCTCTGATCTATCTTTTTGAAGCCGCCGCGGATGGGAATCTCCTAATTTGGAGAAGAACAAATATGACAGATAGGCAAACAAGTTACCAAGGGAAGTTCTTCCTATTTGGCCATGAAACAGCAACTCAAAGTGGGAAAATAAGCGAATGCTGCAAACAATAGCTCGTCCTCCATGAAGGGGTTGATCAAGCAACAGATCATATACTACGACCGAAGAATATGCAGATAGTCATGAAGAACAAAATCTAGAGCAAGCTAAGGCTAAAATATCAGTATGCAGATGGCAGTAATAAGCAGCATAGAACTAGGCCCGGTTCAATGAGTCGTTGGGATTAAGCAGACGCTTAAACTGAAATCCAGGAGAAGAACACACCTTCAATTCAGAAGATAACAGTACAGTATGTGAAGTAAATCAAAGGCTATTGTTGATGGAAGCCGGAGGCCAACCATGCTCTCCTTCCGGCATTCTAGACCCTTTAAAGTGGCCTCAAGTGTTCACTGCCATAACTAGGACAACCTAGGCCATGCCCTTCGAATATATGCTTTCTGGATGAAAAAGGTAGTTCGACAAAGCAAGATGATTCACAGGAAGGAAAAAACCGAAAAGGGAAAAAGAAAAAAAAAACGAAAGTGACTCGTATAATTACCATGCCCATTAATGCCAGTCTTTGAGTCCTGGTATTCGGTTTCGACACTTGGACACAAGAAAATGCAGCCAAGCTCGTATCTCAAAAGTAGCCAAATAGAGCGAGGGTTCCGGCTTGAAACAACCTGGTGCTCATATCTCAAACAGAACTTAAAAACCAAAAGATCCAACATAGACAGGGAGCATGGTTTACCAACACTCCCATGCCAAACCACACAGAACAACAACACAGCTTACTTAATAAAACAAGCCTTTTAACCTTAACCTTTAGCTAAACCAAAACCAAACCAACCAATACTAATCCCAAACCCACCACTAATCGAAAACTTCCAAAAACATTCCTATTACCCCTTGACAAAGCCACTCTAACATCATCCACCACCGGCCCACACAACGAGCTCATGTCGTCGCTCCTTGTATTGTAATAGACGCTGTAGAAGGCGACACGTGTCCTCTCCGCCTTGGCGGTGAAATTCACACCAGCTGTTTGGAATGTCGAATTGGAATTAGGAGTGTAATGGATGTTCTGGGCTTGATCTCCGGCGAATGCCATTACTGCAAGCGGTTGTTTGCAAGAGTCTCCGGCTTGTCCTAGAGAAAAGGTCAACCGATAGGGCTTGTTTGCCTTGGTTTCGACCATCTGCGAGATTATTCCTTCCTTGCCCGAGAGGAGTTCAATGGCACGTTTGCCCTGTGGGACTGCAAAATGGTACGAGTCGATGTAACGGACAGCCCTGTTTGATTCCACTATCCAACCGGGTAATGAGGACGTCTCTTCGTCGAGGTTGGTGGGTAGAAGGATGCCTAGGGATTCGTTTCTGAACATCCACGGACCTTCTTCAAAATCACCGTTAACCACTGCATTATCTGCATAAATAAATGGGGAGGGTAATCAGTATGTTGAAACTAGGTATCCAGTGCTGCAATGCAGTGGCAGTCCATCTCGATCCTCTAAGTGATTGATCTATTTTTGTTTCAAGATTATATCGTATCGTTGTTCATTGACACCTACGGTTAGCGATATATTTAACTACAACCTTTCGCCTTTGCATTGGTTGTGTAGCTTCCAATAGAATCAAATTTCTCTAATGGCATTAGAGAGACTGAAATGGGTACCGAGAATAACCTTTCGGGCAAGGTTTATCAACAGCTGTAGGTGGACATGGGCCTTGTAGCTAGCATATATATATATATATATGAGCATTATTTACCTTGTATTTACCAATTAGTTTGTTACCACTAGCATTAGTCAAAGATTGCTAGGTTCTTTACAAACATTAAATCGGCACAGGACTTCTTGGATGCAATTCATGTCTGCACCACTCTCAGTATCAACTAATGCTAGTATTACATCAGAAGCTTTTCTTGTAAATCCTTGCTTAGAAGTTAGAACAAACAGCATTTACACTTGAATATTTGATAAATAGGTTCTTTACTTACTACGAGTAACAATTTTTGGTTCACAACCAGATTTTCAGTAAATTTTTGTCAGCTCACATTGCCTCGTGCCGAGCATGTACTAGTGCATTTCTATAGGGTATGTATTATCCTTATGTACTGCTGCTGCCAACATCAATGAAGAAAAGCTAACCATTTTTTAAGGGCGTGTTTAGATTTTTTGTCTACAACTTTTTGTCGTTGGCCAATTTATTTTCACTAAGCTCGTCCATTTTTAGTGCTAACTTGTCTACTCTTGTTAGCTTAGTGGAAAAAACTTTAGGCTTTGTTTCAAAAAGCTTGGCGGAACAAGGCCTTGGCCGCTTTATTTGTCTATAACTTTATGCTTTTAGCCAACTTTTTTCCACTAAACTAGTCCATTTGGTTTAGTGAAAATAACTTCTCTATATGTTAAGTAAAACAGCTTGTCTACTCATTTTAGTTTAGTGGAAACACCACCTAACTCGATTAACGTACATCCAACCGGTATCCATGTTGATTCAATTCCGTGGTTGTATTAGAACTCTCAGTTATTTGATAATGCTCGGGTAAAACTTACCCTGTACTGTGTACTCTCTTTTTTATCGGCGAAAGTTAGTAATGTTAGAATCCCGTACTGTGTACTCTTATTCTTATAGCTAATTAATGCATGCTTTCCCTTTTAACCAAAAAATATACTCCCTCCGTCCGCATATAATAGTTCCTTGTTCAATTTTAACCGGATAAAAAATGAGTTATATTTTTAAATTGGTAATGATTTTTATATCCAATATGGATCTTGTTTGATAGATCTCAATTAATTCTATAAGCCAATATTTTCAAAATTACATAAATCATTATAAATTACAAGATATAATCGATTGAAAAACGACACGAACTCCTAAAAATGACTATTAAATCCGGATTGAGGAGTATATAAATGGAGAAAAGCTATCACAACAGCTGATGAATCTTACCTTTGGGTTGATCAGGGGTGAAAAGCTTCTTAATCGCCACGTCATCAATGATGGGCCCACAGGTCGGATCATCCTCCATGCCCGGGTTCCTGAACACCAAGTTCGCCCCGTCCCCCTCCGCCTGGAACGCCCAGGCGTACGAGTCCCACCCCTGCACGCTGTACACCGTCTGCAGGTCTATCGTCTGCGACGCCCCCCACGGCGGCGCCGACACGTTCAGCGACTCCAGCTGCGCGCACGTGCGTGCCGCCGCGAACGTCACCGAGTAGACCGACCCCTTCTCGACCCCGCCGACCTCCTGGCTGATCTCGGCGTCGTTTCCGAGCCGCACCGCGTGGCTGCCCTGCGGCACAATGAGGATCATGCCGCCCTGTTTCTGCCCGGACTCGACGAGCTCGACGGTGCCGTTCGATTTCCAGCTGGGGATGGTGGCGGGACCGTCGGCTGACGCCGAGCTTGACGAGAAGCCGCCCGACGGTGGGGTCTCGAAGTCGCCGTTGGGTAGTAAACCTGCAACAAAGTCACGGTAATCACGTGGGACACACGTGCAGATGTTATTGCGGGAGAAAATCATTCGGTGTAACAGTCCTCATAAGAGCATTGCATACAATCAGTCAACAATCTATATAAGTAGGGCCATAGAATATGAAAAAAAACGTTAAAGGGTAGCAAATTTACAAAATACTACAATAAATAAGACGAAATGCAAAAAAAATTACATATTAAAATTCTCAATTAAAAAATGAAAAAAAAATTAGGTGGAGGCCCGCGCCCACGCTTGTCCTACACTCTCTCCACCACTGATTGCATATGGTATGGAATCGATAAAGTTATTAACAACCGTGCTATTGGTGCAGCAAATGTTATTGGTGCAGCAAATGTTGTACATACAGCGAGTACAACGCTCTTTTGGGCTCGTCTCGGGTCCAACAAAGATAATCGGAACCGCTCATTATGTTTAGGGTCCCCGTAAAAATTCAGCCTCATCCGATATCGTTAAGGGTATTTATAAAATGTCCATATTTGCTAGCCTGAATTGGACGTTTTATAAGCGCCTTAACGATAGCAGATGGAGTTGATTTTTTACGGAGATTCTAAATAAAATATTTTGAACAAAATAAGCGGTTTCGATTATTTCTGTTGGACCCGAAATGGGCCCAAAAGCACGCTGTACGTGCTGTCCATACATCACTTGCTGTACCAATAGCATTTCTGAGTTATTAAATACCCGATCAATTTTGTTTTCCATAAAATAGTCCCTCTTTTTTGTCAATATTATATACATTAGTGGTGGTTAGTAGGGTGTTAGAGTTAGCACAGAAGATCCAGAAATTATCCATAGCTCTCACTCCCAAAACCCGCCCCTCGTAGGGCTCGAACCTGAAGCCTCTACAGAGGGGGAAAGGAGACAACCAACTGCTCTAGCAGTGGTTTCTCTCCATAAAATAGTCTGCACAGCGTGGTAAGATTTGGTCGATTGCAAGTGTCCATTTTCTTGAAAAGGTAAACTGAACGTGTCCAATTTTACTAAGGGAGACAAAGCAAGTTCCCCAGAAGAAAAAAAACAGGTGGGTAAAAGTAATTTTGCATAAAATATTGTTACTCGATGGAGTAAAGATACTCTCATATGTTGCAAAAACGAGAATTATCACGGTCCTAATTCAAAAACCAAATGTTCATGTAATAAGCTTTAGATGGGTTTAACGTTCATGCCAAAAGTCAAGTTCATTGGAGATCGGTAAAAATTTGATCGGTCTACTCATATCGTATTTATCTAAAAAAGAAATAAACGGTCATAATCTTGTTGTCTATTTTTCTTTTGACAAAAATATGACTCAAAGATCAAACAATGAGACAAAAGCAGAGGCAGTATCATGTCAAAGGCTACGACACTTTTGGACAAAAGTGTCAAAAGACGAGAAAGCAAGGAGAAAATGCTGCCAAACGCATGCCATCCGCCCAAATAGGCCAATTGACTAGCAGAGCGCAGTGTGATGATCCCTTGATTGAAGGATTAAACTTTCCGTTCTGCCGAGATTCTTATTTTTTCGGTACTTATATCTCGCTTTACGAGATAGAAATTTTTTCATAATATATTATTTTTAATTTAAAAAATAAATACTTATTTGAACTAGCGGAACAGAAAAGTTGGAATATACTTCCAGCCTCCGGGGACTAGTAATTCCGTACAATCTCATATCTTGCATTCTCACCCAAATGTGGGGAAATTCCTCTTTTTTCTCTCTATTTTTTTGGGAAAAATTCAAAAAAACCTCTGAACTTACACTCCAATGTCCCATAGGCATCCAAATTTAAAGTATTTTCAATTAAACCTCCAAAGTTCACAAAAACTTTACAATTAAGCCTTTGCCGTTAAGTTACAAATGGAAAGTGCTAATCTGTCCACCCCCCTCCCGTTTTGGAGGGAAATTCCTTTACTTTTCTCTCTATCTAGTGGATACACCAATTGGAGGGAAAAACTCCCGCCTTTTCCCTACTCTTTCTCTCTCCTCTCTATTCCTTTATAAAAGGCTCTCCTTTCAGGACACGAACAGAACTGGACACAAAACAGGCAATCACCATATAAGCACATTGCCAGTGAGAGCAAGGAGTTTATACACCCCTTTTTCCACACTCGTGCCGCTCGCGTGTAGGAATTTCCCTCCAAAACGAAAGGGGGATGGATAGATCAACGCTTCCCATTTGTAACTTAACGGCAAAGGCTTAATTGTAAAGTTTTTGTAAACTTTGGTGGTTTAATTGAAAATACGTTAAGTTTAGAGGCTTATGGGACATTGCGGTGTAAATTCAGAGGTTTTTTTGAATTTTTCCCCCTTTTTTTTTGGCTTTCTTTACTCGGTGAGATTCCAAAAAAAATTAAAAAAAATGTCAATGAAAACACTTAGATCTTTTTCCTTATTATAACAGAGTCTCTACAAAATCAAATTTTGCACTTACTACCTATTCTAGTAGTAATTTCTATTTGCCATTGAATTGAAGCCAAATCTTTTTTAAGAGGCTTTCAATATTGACTCAGGGCCTCTATTTTTAGAAGCAATGGTAGCGGCTCGATTTAGTGGTACCGCAACCCCTTTGGATGGAGAGAGAGGATGAGATACGAAAGGGAAGTCCTCCCTCCCCAAATTTCACCATTTATTATGAGATTTAGTGAGAAAGGAGAAGAACCAATTAAAAATTCTATTTTTGCACTTTTCCCTCTATTTCTCGCCAAAATATGCAATTCAAATGAATAATTTTGCAAGAAAGCACAACTCTTTTTTGTTTTGTTTTTGTTTTTCTTTAGAAATCTCTCAATCTAAAGGGGTCATAAGCTCGCACCATATCCTAATTAGTGAGATCCAAATGGGCCTCTCTATTCCTTAACTACTAGTTACCAAAATTGAGTAACTATGGTACTTCCCTACCATTTACGCATACCTTTGCCAGGTGGTTGAGAGATGAGGAATTACCCACATTGTGCGATGACGATCTTTTATTCGCGATGAATACCCTGTACCCAATAACTGGGTACTATAATTTTGACTTCTTACAGGAAAGCGTGCTATTTTTGAATTAAAAATAAAAACAAACTATTTTAGGCACTGGTTTCAATCTTCAAGACGGTGAAAAACTAATGCACAAAAATACTCAATACTAGTAATAACAATCATTCCAGCGCCACTCCCCGTTCCGCTAAGTACTTATATTTTAATTAGTGGAACACACCCACAAACACATATACAAAGACACTCAAATACATAAAGACACGAGTGCACGTGTCTCTGTGTACATGTTTTTTTGTGTGCGAAACCTATCGTGCATGTCAGAGTCTATGGGTTTGTTCGTCTGAGATACTCAAAATTTTTACGCACGGTTCCTAACAAATTTTTTCCATCTCTCTCTCTCTCTCTCACCATTTATTACACTTTAAAATCTCCCTCAAAATCTAAATCGAACATGATCTATATGCATGCGTTTGCAAAGGTGCAGGGAATGTAGCATATAATGACGATGCAACATAACCCGAAGTCGATCTACGACGATGGTAATGGGGGGTCCCATTCAACGTTTCCCAATCGCACAAGAAAAAGATGCCGCGTTAGGGTGGGACCCGTGACCCGTGACCCGCTCCGGGGCACGCCTTTTTGCGCGCCGAATCCCGACCCATCATCGCAAAAGCCAAAAGAGAAATTCTCTCTCCCGCCACTTTGCGACAAACCAAAAGTACGGCACCCGAAAGTATGCTTCCGATTTCCCACTATATACATATACATATATATACACACTCCACACTACCGGCTTAGCCGGGATATATATTTTGAAGGAAAGAGGGAGATATAATACGGACAGACTTCTGCTGTTTTATCGGAGCCGTTCATTTTTGCATTCAATGGTCCGAATTTTAAAAAAGTTCTTTTAAGAAAGAGTTAAAAACTCTTTTGGGCGATTAGAATTATGGAGACGGTACTCTGCAGTCTAACGACAGACTGCAGAGAAGCCATGAGTGATAAAGAAGTGGATATGGTTAGAGGGAAATAATTATAGGAGGAGAGTTTAAAAGTTACAACTTGGTTTGTTTTAGTTGTTGTAGAAGAGGGATACGAGGGATTAAATAATGCATAATTGTCTGAAATTGGGCAAATAGTTGTGAGGCTAGAGGGGATTTATTGGTAAAGTGGGGCCGGATATGTGAAAGAACACATGATGGTGTGTTTTTTCTTTCCGCGGACCACGGTCAAGGGTGTCCAGATCAACCAAGCTGAGACTATATATTGTCTTGTTCTCTTCACAATTCAAAAAAAATTTAAAAAAATTCTCTCTAGATTCCCCCTAGATTCTTTTCACTTAAAACCCCTACTATTTTTCAAAAAAAATTTCAAAACACAAACTAAACACAGCATAAGAGATTCACAATATATTACTTTTTGAAGTCTGAACCTAAGAATCAAACAATGATTAATTGCGTAAAGAGTAAACCTACCAAACCTTGGGACTAACCCGTGGTGTGATTGGTTGAAGAGAAAAGGTAAAATAATAAAATGGTAAGAGAATATAGGAGTAACAATGCTACAACCACACTCAAAATCACATCCCCGAATACACACCGTCTTACAAAACACAAGAGCCCATGCTAGAGAAAATCAAATAACGGTCTTGCTAACCTCCGCCTAGCGAGCGGAGGATAATAAGTTTATAATGACAGACAAGTTACGGATATCAATACACAATTCGTGGATACTAATATACGGAGTACTTTTTTCGCCTATTAATACACTTTTTACACATTACCCTGCTTTTAATGGGCGGAGGCTAGCATTTTCCCAATTCAGATGGTCCACTCTTTGGACCTTTTGAATGTAAAATATAGACTTGCTCAGACAAGAGGTAAATTATAGACTTGCTCAGACAAGAAGCAAATGTTCCTATTAATGCTGACTCAGGGGAGTCAGAAAATTGGTCTCCAAAGGGCTTTCAGTGAATGATCTGGGCCCTCAATGTAAAATAATTGTAGATTTCAGGTCTCACAACCAGACAACCAGTACAGTTTCTGGTTTGGATGGAAGGGAAGAGAAAATGAAAATAGAGAAAAAGGGGAAGGGACGTTTGGATATTTTTTTCTTTCATATTTCTATTGTAGATCGAAAAACTACAGAAACACTACTCATGAGAAAAAGAAGTGACATGACACAGAATTAAAAAGAGAAAAATGGGGACCAAGAATATAAAACTTTTCAGATAGTGGGTTTCTTTGTTTGGTCCAATGACATCTTCTTGTTGGCTAAAAATCCAGATTGGTGGGTTCGAAACTTGGCGCACTCTTGGCGCCAGGCCGCAAGAGAGAAATCTCTTAAGTGTATTTCCTAGTTTCGCGCGTGAATGTCCTACTTTTATTTTGCGTGTAAACTGGCCCGAACATCTTGTCCATCGAAAAAGAAATTAAAAAAAAAGGAAATAGTAAAATGTCTCCCCCTTCCTCTTCTACTTCCCTTGGAATCTCATTCTCTGTTTCCGTACACGTGAAGATAAACATTTGGGATTGGGGAAAATGCAGAGTTGCAGACATACAAAACGATGAAACCACACCTATACTGAAAAACCAAATTGAAAGTAGGTACCGATTGAGATCTCAAAAGAACAAGAAAGACCCACAAAAGAGTGATCCATGGAATTTAGAAATCAGCATAATAGAGAAGAGGTATGAGAGAGAAAAATCAAAGGAGAACGAATTATGGAGAGATAAACGGGGAGTACATACCGTCTTGAACACTTCCGAAGGCAAAATCAGCAAGCAGCAGCACGCAGGGCAAGACCCATTTGCTTCTCATTGATCTCCATACCATCCTCATAGCCATATCCCCACTCACTCACTCACTCTCTCTCACTCTCTCTCTCTCTCCAAAAGACTGAGTCACTGCTCTCTGCACTCTGCTTAGGGGAAGGGAGGGAGAGAGAGACAGAGGAAGTGTCCTTTTATCCAAGATTCCAGCTTCTTGGTCTTCTTTAGCAAAACTTCTGTGATGCTCCCAAGTGGTATGGGAGTATCATACTCTCAAGATTACTTACCACACAACAGGCAACTTATATCATTCATTAAGACAACACTTACTATTGTATAAGGTAACACTTACCATTTCAAATGTGGTAAGTGTTGCCTGTTTTTGTGGTAAGTGTTGCATTAATCAATGGTAAGTATTGCCTGTTTCTGTGGTAAGTAATCTTTCATTTTTTTGGTCAAAACCACCTCGTTTTTTTACAAAACTACTCTACTTTTAGTTTTTTGTTTTGATCCAAAGGCTGTGATTTATTTATTTTCAATCCAAGGGCTGTAATTAATTGGAAGTATGATGCTCCCAAAACCGCTGGGAGCATCACAGCCTTTGCCCTTCTTTAGACTCTTTTTCAACTTGAGTAAATCTCCCTTTAAAAAAGACATTTTCTCGCCCTTTTTTTTTTTTTTTTTTGTTAACGTCGTTATCTTGCAAGTATATTTTTAGTATAAAAATACACTTGCAAGAAAATGACGTTAATAAAAAAAGGTGTTGCAAAATCATTTTTCTTAAAAAAAACACTTGATCACTAATCACTTTATTGAAATCAATTGATCCAAGAATTCTTTTACTTTTCTACTCTCTAAAAAGAGTTTCTTTAATTCTTCCAAATCCACAAGAAAAGAATTGCTCAAGTGTTCCCACTTAAACAGTGCACACGCAGATGGCCGGGTTCTCAGGGCAGGTGGGTATGTGTAATATGTATGGATGGGGGGCCCGCGCGATGTACTCAGTAATGAGACCACCCGTGTATATTCAACAAAAAGTTCTTAGAGAGCAATGTTATATACACTCCTACCGACCACTCTCTCGTATAGGTGTCGGTTCCACACATTTAAGTATGAAATTGGCCACACATCTATGTAAGAGAGGAGTTACCGATAAGAGTAGGGGTGTGCAAAAAACCCGCAACCCGACCAACCCTACCCGCCCCGACCCTCCGGGTCTTGGGCAGGGTCGAACATGTAGTTTGGATGGGTGCGGGTTCACTTTCTGTTAAAAATCAATTTTCGGTTCGGGGTTCTTTCCTTGCCCGTGGAGTCGGGCCCGACCCGACCAACCCGAAGGGCAAACTCAACCAACCAGACCCGGCGCGACGTAAAGAATTGGGCTCGCGGACGGTTCTACGACCTGTTCAGTTCGGTTTGCGGGCCTAAAATATTGTTACCCGACATGATCGGGTTCGGGATCAAAACCAACCTACCCGACCCGTGCACACCCCTATCAGTAAGAGTATAGTGAGTATACGTAGACTTAGTGAAGTTTTTAATAAGGGCGAAGAATAAAAATATACTATAATTTTTTATACGTTTTATAAACATTTTTCTGCCTTATTGACATTTAATTGGACTGTAATCAGAATTTTCTATAATAAAAAAAATAGTTTTTTGCATTCCTCAAATTATCAACCACACTCAAAAGAAAAGTGCAAAAATCAACTCTTATATGGACTTGATTTATACTCCCCTTTTGGGTGCGATTAGTAATTTTAGTAATCTATTGCCGCATTATTTTTTTCACTTGTTTATTTTTTATGGATTTATAACATTAGTACTGTCGTTTTCTGTGGAAACAAGCAGTACTAAAGAAGACTATTAAGTAGCAGTTCTTTTCATATCCGGTCGCCCGGATTTTCTTATTGTCCGGATTTGTGCCTTAGCTCTCATTTCCCGATCGATTTGCAATGATCCGAGCCGCTCAATGTGATCAGAACGTGATTTTAAGGGTACCCCCAAGAAATCAGCAAAAAAAATGTCCGGGAAGGGCTTGATCCAAGCAGTTTTTTTCTGAACCGTTCAATATAAAAACTGCTCGGATCAAGCCCTTCCCGGACATTTTTTTTGCTGATTTCTCGCGGGTACCCTTAAAATCACGTTCTGATCACATTGAGCGGCTCGGATCATTGCAAATCGATCGGGAAATGAAAAATCCGGACCATAAGAAAATCCGGGCGAGTGGATAGGAAAAGGACTGATTAAGTAGAACTAATGTCTATGGATGAAGACAAACAATAAATATTATTATTTTTTAAATCATGAAACAATAGATAAAATATATAGGAAGTGTAAAAATTACTCAGTTTGTTCTTTATTGATAGTCCATTAGAAAATTGTGTCACTTTTTAAGATATGTTTCGTGTATAATTTTTTAATTTCTTTTTGGATCATTAGTCATAATTGATGGGGGGGCTCATATGGTGCAACTTTTTCCCTTTTGATGAGGGAAGTCAAAAACATTTTACAGAAATGATATGAGTACAGCAAAAGCTGTAGAAACAGCTTGCACAGATCCATTTTGAATCCGTTTCGGGTCCCACAACGATGATTTGAACCACTCATTTTATTCAAAATTTATTTTCTGGGGTCCCTATAAAAAATCATCTCAATCCGATATCGGTAAGGGCGTTTAAGAATCATCCAACTTTGCTTCAGAATTAGAAATGAGCGGCTCCGATTATCTTTGTGGGATCCAAAACGGATCAAAAAATGGATATGTGCAAACTGTTTGTACCGCTTTTGCTGTACCTCTAGCACCTCTGAACATTTTATAGGTCTTCACTTTTATCCTCGTAGTTTTATTTTCGTTTATTCTAACTCTGTATTTTAATTTTGTTGCAATTTAGTCCCATTTGCCATTAATATTTCGCATGCGAAGAAAAAATGTGAATTTGAGGTGTTTCAGACTTCAATAGCAATTTAAGCCCAACAAGGTAAAATAGGTAACTTTTTTTTTTTTTCACGAATGTAATTGGCTCCTCCTCGTTTACATTACAGAATCTCTATCCAACCGGTTATCGTTGGTGCAATTCGTTCGTCGTGGTGGTAATGGAGTCGCTCATTACTTGGCCTAGAGTGCTGTGAGAGGGAGTCATTCTTGTACTTATGAATTTATCCCTCCGTCGTGGCTTCTAGGGGTGAGCATGGTCCAGATTGGTTCGGTTTCATAGTAAACCAAGAACCAAACCAATACCTACGGATTATAAATTTAGAGAACCAAACCAACCCACAAAAGGCATAGAACCAAACCAATCCAATCCATTAGACTACGGTTCGATTTTAACCACGGTTTGCTTTGAACTAAGCTATCAGCTCCAAAAAAATATTTGAAGTACTTCAAAAATTACGAAGATAAATTAAAAAAAACTTATATTAAAATCAATTTTATTCAAATTACCAAAACAAACTAACATTAAAGTGTGGTTGCATGACAGTGCAAAATTCACGAAAACCTTCATGATCCACACACTTAAAAGGTAACTCATCTATGATTTTCATTTTAGCAAGTGCATTCCTGCAAGCAACTTGATCAAATTTCCACAATCCAAGACTGCTTTCACCCTTTTCACCTTCAACCTTAGTCTGAAATTGCAAAGTCTTTTGCTTATTTTTGTCTTTCTTTAATGGGTTCTGGGTGCATTTTTTAAGATGATTTCTCAAGGTACTAGTCCCATTAGAACTAGTCCATGCATAGGTGGCTCCACAGTTATTACATTTAGCATCAGTAGGTTTTTTACTCCCTTCCTTAGACAACTTACTACAGTGAACCCATGGATAGAGAAGATAGATGGCCTATTGTGGCCGGGCAAGAGATGGATGTTACGTTAGTATGTTAGGTTTATATAATATAGGGATAGGTTTTCTTATATAGAAAGTTAGGGTAATTAGTCTTGGTAATGGTAGTAGAGGAATTATAGGAATAGGAAAACTAAATATTGGTGGATTTAATAGGATCAATAAATTAGGAAAGTAGGCTCCCATATTTATTTGGTGAATCACAATTAAAATATATATAACTATAAATATTATATACTCTCACTCCGGATCCCCTAAGGGATCCCGGATGAGAGTTTGGTGCGGGATGAAGCTCTCAGCCGTTGGATTTAATCCAACGGCCAGGAAAAGAAAAGGCAAAAAACTCTCAACTAATTACACTTTACCCCCTCACACTCACACTTCCCCCCTTCTCTTTTCATTCCACGCAGACCAGGGAGAGAGAGAGAGAGAGAAAGAGAGAGAGGGGACGAACGAAGAAAGAAACGCGGACGACGAAGAGAGAGAAGAAGAACGAAGGCGAACGACGAAGATTGAAGCCAGCATCCACCAAGGTATCTCTCTCGAAAAAAAAAAATCTGGTTAGGGCTTTTTTTGCCCATTCGAAATCGACAAAAAATTAGGGCTTTTTTTTGGGACTCGAACCTAGCTCTCTCTCTCGAGATCGATCTCTGCATCAACAGCAAAAACCAGAACGGGTTTTAGGGTTTTTGGAACTCGAACCAAAAAGAGGGCTTTTTTTTTAATGGTCTGGAGGTTCGGCTAGGTTGGGTAATTTCTAGTGGGTGGGAGTTTCAGGTGGGTTCAAAAGGGGATGCAAATCTCTGCATTTTCTTGAGCTCCATTCGCTCCCTCGTTTTTTCTATTCCTTTTCGTTTCTGTTATTGCCATAGCCCGTAGGCTGTGATTATTCAAGGTTAATTTCTGCTGAATGCTTGTGGCGTACGATTTATTGGTGTCCTGTTCTGGCAGTCCTTGGTTATTCTATGATAATTGATGCGGTTTATCTTTTCACCTTGTTCAGATGAGGTACTGTTCAACAGTTTTGTGGTGTGATGTTGATTTATTTTGTGTTAGTTGTGCCTAATGGAATGTATTCCATTGTAACACAGTCAACTATGCTTCAATTGAATGTATTCCATTGTCTCTGCTATTTCCAGTTACACATTCTTAAAGTGGAAAAGAGTTCGAACTAGACCAAAGAAGGAACGAAGAAGAAGAAATGGAACAAAAAGATATTTCCAGCGTCAATCCAACCCCCTTGTTTCCACCACCACCACTGCGAAGGTATATTTCTACGTATGAGGTTTTTGAAAAGCCTTTTGTCTGGTCAACCTCTTCAGTTGAAAAGTACTCCATGCATGTTTGATAATTTGGCCACCTTCCTTTGCCACTTTGGCTACACTCCAGTTAAAAGACTTTCAAATCAAAAAGTTTTTTGATCTAACCTGGGGCTGATACAGTGACATTAGCTTGTTTGAATACGAAGAGCAGATATAAAGTCATTTACCTGTGGTGACTAGAATCAAAGCCATTAGGAGGCCCCAAACCTTAAATGTTGATCAATGTCTCTTATGGTGCTGCTAATCTGGTACACTTTTTTCAGTTGGGCATCTAATCACAGATAATAGTGACTGATAAGTATTTGCTGTGATTTTATGGTACAGGGAATTACCAAAAACATAACTGATGCCTTGGGCAACGAGCTGTTTAGGGTGAGAAGTTGAATTGTCTTCTTTTTGTCCAGTTTGCTATTGGATTATACTATGATAAAATCATTATATCCTTTGGATTATGTTCGAATGGAATCTCATTGATTATCTTCGAAAACTGGATCTTGTTTCAGGCACGGTCGGGTAGTGTCTGATTCCTATACAACCAACCTGAGTGGATATGGTAATGGAGATGTTTTCTAGCCGGCTTTGTTGAAGGGACAGTTCGAGAGCATGTGTTTTATGGCATTTGAGTCGGAATAGTTGGTTGATAATGTCATTAAAACACCAATCCTAAGAACTTGGTATGGGATGTGATGTTTAAGCAGGGAATTTGTCTTTCAACTAAATGTGAGATTGCTGTTTTGTATTCTTATTACATTGGAGCTAAAAGCACTGTATGCATTTGGGTTGAACTTGATGCATTTGTTCATGTAAGACTCTGGATGAATGAATTGCTCAGTTTTAATTCGTGAGGTGGTTTTCTTCCTAGAGTTCAAGCACTTTGTCATGCCGCCAAGCATGGTTTTCTCTTGGTTCTGTTGGGTTTGGCGAGCAAATGGCTCCAGGTTCAAGTCTCCATTCGCCAAATAGATTGGTATTAATGCCAAAGTCAAATTAACCTTTGAAAGATGGAATTTTTTTTCTCAAAAAAGCAAATCAATTTGCAGCTTCTAAAAGACCCATTACAAGACAAAAGAACTTTCAAATACCCGGTGGACCAAAATTGGTACTTCAATGGAGTACTCCAATTTACAAATTTTGCCCCCCAGTATGAACACTAGAAGATTGTTTGTTCCCTTAATTCCTGACCAGCCATTCCTTCTCTGAGGAACAAAATTTCTGTGTTTCACTGAAAGTCAAAACAATAGTGCCTAGTGGAGTTATAAAATTTAGCATATGTGTTTCACTGGAACGTAGCAAAATCCACCAAAAATATGCAGAACCATACATGTAGCTTCATGTTAACAAAAATAAGTGCATCACACTTCGAAGCAAACTACCACAATCCCCACTTATATAGACCACATACAAGGCCGCCAATTTCACTAACCTAGTAATAGTATCATAACAAACATACTACTACTACTTGAGATCACTGGCTACTTTTGCCACACATGTACGACACAACACAAAAAACAACAATCCAAAGATAATTCTAGTTCATTTTCCCCCCATTTCTCATTCTCATTTGCATTGCATCAATCTCCTTCTGCATGGCTTCAATCTTCATCTGCATTGTGATTGTTGTCCTCTGCATCTGCATTGTGATTGTTGTCCTCTGCATTTCTTCACTAATGCTCATGGATACTGAACTCTCACATTGTTCAACAGTCCTCACAGCCATAACCAACCTGAAAACAATTATTAAACCATAACCAACCTGCCATGCTAAGGTACTGGATGGGGGGATTAGTCCCCCCCAATCAGTCGGTCCAGTGGACAAGATACTTATCATATAAAAGAAAAAAAGGCAGACTTGCAAGATTTTCCCGAACTTAAGTTTTGCAAACAAGCTTCTGGTCCTTCAAGTAAAACAAGACCATATGTTTCTATGAAACCAAGACCTATATCAAAAACAGCGGGAGGAACACCAGCTGTGTTCAGAATTGGTCGAGTCTAGTCTCTGAGGCCATATTGATTTTACATGGCCATCCTCCACTCGTATCTGTGAATACTA
The DNA here is from genome assembly GCA_018127125.1 of Rhododendron griersonianum. Lineage (NCBI taxonomy): Eukaryota > Viridiplantae > Streptophyta > Magnoliopsida > Ericales > Ericaceae > Rhododendron > Rhododendron griersonianum. The sequence continues at coordinate 32,011,341 of CM030800.1, forward strand.
TATCCATGTCAAACAAAATTATCTCTGAAGCATATTAAATATGAACATAGGCGTGTAATACTACACATAAAAGGTTCCAGTTTTGTGAAAGGAAAACACTAATGTTCTTTTAGAAAATTTATCTTTGGAATCCAGATGGGTTTGGTTTAATTAATAAAATGACTGGAATCTATACACCAATAAATTTAAATGCATAGGCCAAAAGCGTTACATAACTTGATTTAGTACACCACATCAAACTCAGCATTCCACAACATACACCATATTTTAACAATCAAATCTGAAATTCAAATCAACCTGAAAACAATTATCCGAAAAGAACACCAAGAAATGCCCAGTTTTGAACGCAAATACGGGTCTCAACTCATAGAAAAGCAAACATTTTTAACAATAAGGATGTGTTTGCTTCATCGGCCTGAAATTGGAAAGAATGGTCATATTCCCTGGAACGGTCAATACGACATTTGATTCGCTAGAATACTTGAATGCAGATTAAGAAAGGAATAAATTTTCGTCGACACACCAATATATGCCGTGACTCCATTTTGAGAACAGCCAGTAACAGAAACAAGCTTTTGTAAGGAATGTTTAAAATGAATGTAAGTAATGCATTCGGAAAAAAATAGAACAGAGACTAATTGATATGTTCTATGGTAAAATCATACAAGAGTAATATCACGAATTTCGAACACTAACCCTAAAATTAAAATCATCGTTCAAAAAAAGCCCTCTTTTTGGTTCGAGTTCCAAAAACCCTAAAACCCGTTCTGGTTTTTGCTGTTGATGCAGAGATCGATCTCGAGAAAGAGAGCTAGGTTCGAGTCCCAAAAAAAAGCCCTAATTTTTTGCCGATTTCGAATGGGCAAAAAAAGCCCTAACCAGATTTTTTTTTTCCGAGAGAGATACCTTGGTGGATGCTGGCTTCAATCTTCGTCGTTCGCCTTCGTTCTTCTTCTCTCTCTTCGTCGTCCGCTTTTCTTTCTTCGTTCGTCCCCTCTCTCTCTTTCTCTCTCTCTCTCTCCCTGGTCTGCGTGGAATGAAAAGAGAAGGGGGGAAGTGTGAGTGTGAGGGGGTAAAGTGTAATTAGTTGAGAGTTTTTTGCCTTTTCTTTTCCTGGCCGTTGGATTAAATCCAACGGCTGAGAGCTTCATCCCGCACCAAACTCTCATCCGGGATCCCTTAGGGGATCCGGAGTGTATATACTCTAACTATAAATATTATATATACAGTCCTTTTCCTATCCACTCGCCCGGATTTTCTAATGGTCTGGATTTTTCATTTCCCGATCGATTTGCAATGATCCGAGCCGCTCAATGTGATCAGAACGTGATTTTAAGGGTACCCGCGAGAAATCAGCAAAAAAAAATCAGCAAAAAAAATGTCTGGGAAGGGCTTGATCCGAGCAGTTTTTTATATTGAACGGTTCAGAAAAAAAACTGCTCGGATCAAGCCCTTCCCGGACATTTTTTTTGCTGATTTCTCCCGGATACCCTTAAAATCATGTTTTGATCACATTGAGCGGCTCGGATCATTGCAAATCGATCGGGAAATGGGAGCTAAGGCACAAATCCGGACCATAAGAAAATTCGGGCGACCGGATATGAAAAGAACTGTATATATATATATATATATATATTATACGGTTCGGATCGGTTTGAAACCATAACCGTGAACATGAATCCACAAACCAAACCATATAATGCAGTTTCTAATTTGTTTAAACCATGACCAAACCATATTACTAAAAAACCGAACCAAATCTTTCGGTTTGGATTGGTTTGGACTGGATTCACGGTTTGACCGATATTTTGCTCACCCCTAGTGGCTTATGTCCTCCCTTAAGAGGGACGGATGTCCTATTTGATGTTTTCTACTTTGTTTCTTTATTAATCAAGATCATATCATTTTGACCAAAAAAAGAAAGAAAAAGGAATTGAATCTGGCCGAAAAGTGATGGAATAGCTTCTGGAATTCAATTGGGCCTTTCAGCTCTAGAAACTGATTCCTTTCAATCAAATGTGATGCAAAAACTGTTACCCAAAAATAAAAAAAAAAGTGATGCACAACGTGGAGAATTTTGAAGAGCCTCAAAACTCATTCAACTCTTGGGCTTTCAAATGCACACAAAAGAGCCCAGACAACTCACATGCTCAATTGGCCAAGTCCAATCCAAACAAGCCCAATCCCAAGGTTACTTTTTGGGGAGTAAAAAGATGGGAAAATAACGGCCAATGACGTGTTTTGATAATTAATACCCGCCAAGGAAATGCTGAAAAAATTTGTTAATGCTGAAAAATATCCTTGATGGATATTATTTATCAAAACACATGATGGGCCGTCATTTTCCCTAAAAAGATGTAATGTAGAGGCCAAAACCCGAAGCACGAACCACAGGTGACGGGCCCATGGCCCGGTCCGGCGGTATGCCCAAGTCTAAGTCTAAATTTTTGGGAAGCAAAAAAAATATAATAATTGGGCCCAAAGCCCAAGTCCAAGCACGAACCACCCACGGCCCAGCAGCAACAATGCGCGTGAGTGATAAATTGGCCGAACCCACTTCACCATATATGCCCTCCCCCCTTTGGGTGCCCGTTTGGACATTTTCTGTATTTTTGTGGAACCTCGAGTAGGCCCCACAAAAAATGTAGTGAGTGACTGAGTGGTGTAGGTGTAGCGTACTTAGACTTTTTGTATCTTTTAATGGGTTTTGTTCAAATGTTTCATGATTTAGGCCCCGTTCTGGAACTCATTTTAAGTACTTATTTTTTAAGAAGGCAATTTCAAGCTCAAAAATAATATGTCTACGCAAATAATTTTCTTAGCAATATGGATCTTGTTTGATAAATCTTATCGAGATATTTTATACGGTGCAAAAAAAAATAAAAAAAATATTTTTTATTTACATTATTTTTAAGTTTAAAAATGTGAAATAAATACTTATTTTTTAAGAAGGTGTTCTGGAACGGGACCTTTAAACTCCTTAAATCTATTTAGAGTCACCTCAAAAGGGGGTTGGATTCCACGTAAATTTTGGCGCAAAGTTGTCAAGAATTTACGTGACCAATCCATTTTTTGAACACCATTTCCACATGTTGGTATTCATTGAAAAATACAAAAATGCTAAGGGTACATACAAAATGTACATACAATGTACATATGGATTTTGTGGGGCTCAAATCGGGTCCCACAAAGATGATTCGAACCGCCCATTATTTTTAAAACATATTTTTATGGAGTCCTGTAAAAAATCAGCTCAACCCGATATCGGTAAGGATTTTTTCTGATTTTGTTCGCCCCCACAAATTCAGAAAAAATCCTTACCGATATCGGGTTGAGCTGATTTTTTACAGGGCTCCATAAAAATATGTTTTAAAAATAATGGACGGTTTGGATCATTTTTGTGGGACCCGATTTGAGCCTCACAAAATCTATATGTATATTATATGTACATTTTGTATGTACCCATAGCAGCACTCAACTATCAGTAATGATTCTCACACATATGTTTTTGCACATATCTTACATATACATTTTTGTGGGGTCCATATCGGGGTCCCACAAAATGATCCGAACCGCTCATCTTTTTTAAAATATTTTTTGGAGGATTCCTATAAAAAACCAGCTCCAACGGATATCGGTAAAGGCTTTCTCAGAAATCGTAGGACAAATCATTCTGTTTTTCCCTACGAATTCTGATAAAGCCCTTACCAATATCCGTTGGAGCTGATTTTTTACAGGAACCCTCCAAAAAATATTTTAAAAAAGATGAGCGGTTCGGATCATTTTGTGGGACCCCGATATGGGCCCCACAAAAATATATGTGCAAGTTGCATGGTTGAAAATTCATACTAGCATTCTGTGCCTCTCTGTTTTCATAATATGTACCCATCGGTTTCCTTCGAAAAAGCGAAATAAACGCCTCGGCTGCGTGATCGAGATGCGCGGACGTGCCAGGACCACGGTTGGTCCGAATGCAGATGGATTGACTTCTTAACAGAGGGATTGTGTGCACGGTGGTTGAAATCTACCGCTGGTTCTTTTTTGCCTCACCAAAGAGGACTTCAAATTGCGGATCAAAAAAAAAAAAAAGAGGACTTCAAATTTTCTCAAGCGATGTACGCAGAAGGGAAAAAAAAAATGAGCGTGGTGCTCAAATGTGAAAAACGCCCGTTTGAAATTGATAAAGGAAAGGCATTTGATTGTGTGGTCGGGGCCCTCTGTTCTGTCTTCTTCCTCTGATTTTATAGCCTCTGATTACCATTCCATGTTTTGAGGTTCATGTCTTCTATTTGTTGCTATGTTCTAACGTTGCCATCAGGGGCTGTTCTAAAGTTGCCATCTGGGGCTGTTCTAACGTTGCCATCTAGGTCTGTTCTAACGTTGTCATCAGGGGCGGAGTCAGGAATTTTGGTTAGTGGGGTCAAAAATTAGATTCATATGTAATATATTTTTTCTACGCACAAGTCCAAAAATAACTAAATTAAAAAGTTAATTATAAGATCGATATGCACTAATATTTCATTTTTGTCTCATAATTGGTCCCAAAAGACTTGTTATATTTGAAAAATAATACATGATAGTCTCATTTCTAGCACTATCAACTCTCAAAAAAAGAGAACACTTGGGATTTCTATACACTTAAAACAAGTTGATGTAATTTAGAGATTTTTTGTGAGGTCAAAATAGCTAAATTATACCAATTCCTATGAAAATTTGGAGTCAAATTGGTAAAAATTATACCTATCTCTACGAAAATTTGGCAGCCAATGAAATCGGCCGGAGGTCGGCCGCCCTCCCTTGTACTCATGTGCCTCCGCCCCTGATTGCCATGTGTCCCATGACTTAACCCCACTACGAGAAACATGAAGCCATGTTCACCTTTTTACCCGTGGCTAACTCCACGACTTCTCATCTTGTCGGCACATCTCCGGCTTCCACAAATATTGCTAAACCTCCAGATACGAGAAATTTTGGGGTACCATTACCGGGTGGGTGTTACGTGGCCATGTCCACGTGGTGTCCAAGCAGTGCATCCGGATCCAGATTGTTTAAAAGTGTGTTGGACGGTCCAGATTGAAACCCTCTTTCTCCTCTTTCTCACTCCAAATCCAAGCCGTCCAAAACCGAAATGTACGGCCCAGATGCGCCGAACGGGCACCACGTGGTACCCACCCGGCACTGAAAAATTTCTCAATAGATACATAATGAGTGTTGCTCTATCTTCTTCACCAAGCATCCGCAACGTGGCACATTTTTTATGGAACGGTCATTTTTTTAGTACAAACACTATCAATACAGACAACCCTTACATATTTAAAATCTATCGTTACCAATTTAAAGGATTATATAAAGAGAAATAAAACAACATGACAAATTTTAGTTTCCTTTAGATTTGTAGGAGACAAGTGTGTGTAATTTTTGATTGAATATTTCTTTTTAAGAGTGAGAACTTTATTGATAAAAGATGTCATAACCTACCGTGTGCATCTAATACAACTACAAAAAGTCAAGTCCTAATGCATGTGTGAAAGACTAATAGCACATATAAATCAAATGAAGGATACACCCAATGGTAAATTGACCAGAAAGTTAGATGTCGGAGAAGCACATGCAAATTGTCGATAAACAGATGTCACGGTAGTTCCACAGTTCCACTATTGACGAAGCACTCCACGAAGACTGACCGATACCAACCAAGTGACTCTTGTACTCTAGGTAGAGAAGCCACAAGGTCAGGTTCGGCACTTCCAAATGAGAAGGACCTAAATCAAATAATTCGTGTGCACCCGCGTGAGCGGAAGTGCAAGCATGAGCGTGAAAGCGTATTCGAAACACATTCCAAACTAATAGAATCCGGAAGAGCTAAGAATTAAGAGCACGAGCGCGATCCAGGAATTGAATCTTAATGGATAGCATGATCTCCTCCTTCATGAATCTCCAACATTTTTTGGACGAAAAATGCTACGTACACAGGAGTTGTTAGATCCAGCCGCGCGTATGCTTCTTGTTGGGATATTACTCGAACTACGCGATCAATCTCACCGGCACACAAAACACCGATGATCTTGTAGAGCATTTCAATAGGCAATAGCTTCGCGTTAGGCTAAAGACTCACCCAAAACGGGCAAGGGTGGATTGGGATATTTTTCAGTTTAAAGTTGCTGCTGATTATGTGAGAATTGGACCACGGTTTTTTTCTGATTCAAATAAAAATAAATCGAAAAGAAAGAAAGAGGAGAGAAGGACTAGTACTGGCCACTCAACGTGCACCAGTGTCTAGCCAAAGATTGGATGAAGGTTTGGGGTCCTGTCTTTTGTCTTCCATCAGCGACAATAGGAGCATCCCATTTTGGATGTGATGGCTATGGCATTACGAAAAGAATCTAGCTTATCTGCAGTCCCCGAACCTAGAAAAAAGCAATGATTTTCATGTAGTCAAAAAAGTGTTTATTGCTAGTTTCATTCTCAAGCTTATAAATGCTAGATCGTAATCGCCCACCACATTATGATTATGGACCTAAGCCTGGATGGAAGGACAAACGTAGGATTTCAATAAAGTTAGGTCGTGCAAAAACAATTTTGAAAAAATTATCGTAAATATTTATGATAAACCTATACATCCACTTAAAAAAAATATAGTCACACATTATTGTCGAAGCACTTGTGCATTCCACTTAAATACCAAACCTAGTATTAATTTTATTCTATAAATTAATGCATAAAATCCTATAAGAGGCGATTATTAGATTCATTAAGAAATCTTGGATGGGCGGGTTTTACGTTTTTATAAAAATGTTGGGTGGATGAACTAATATTATTTTGACATTTTTAACAAAAAAAATAAAATCTAAGAGAAACTTGGATAAGGCGGTCGTTCGAGCTCATCAATCCCTTGGTTTGCCCTTACTCGAATCCAGGACAAAAACGACATGGTGGTTGCTGTAGGCCTAATATTTTGTCACAATTAGGGGTCCCCAATAGATATTATAAGCTACATACGTTTAAAGTACGTGTTAGAGTCGATCTTGTAATATTTTAAAAAATTCAGTGTTCCATCGGCAAGTTTTCACAGTAAAAACTCATAGGTGGATGGTTAATCAATCTATTTATCCACAGTTGCACAAATGTACTTTTAATTAGCTTCTTATTAATCAATCTATTTTTCTTTTCTTTTGATGTCTTTTTCAATCTTTTAGTTCAAATCTGTCACTTTATCTCTTAATCTTTAACTAAAACATTTCTCTCTCACATAACTTGCACGCGCAACATTAGAGGGCGTTTCCACTAATATCTTTGGGCAACACTTATGCCATTTTACTATCTTGTTCATACTAATCACTAAATTTTGGCATTTTAGCATCTTGTTCACATTAATCAACAAATTCTGGCATTTTAGCATTTTGTTCACACCAATCAACAACGTATTTCACACTATTTCACTCACAATCAACAACTTATTTAGCATCTTGTTCATACTAATCAACAACTTATTGGTTAGTAGAAACAACTAACAACTTGTTAACAATAACATCTCCTCCTTAATTTATTCATTACCGGAAACACCCCCTGATTACCCTTAATTTGGTGAAGCCTACAAATTACGCGATACAGTGTCTACCCCTTTTTCTACAAATTACCTGATTTTTTTGTTATAACTTAGGTGTGCTGGTGTAGGGATCAGCTTACGTACGCGAGCCTCAATTAATCCTGGTGACCAATCCCACCGCCTACTCGCGGGGAAACAATTTAAAAATAATCTCGGTAAGTTTAGTTTCAATATGATCCATCCTTGTTGTGAAAGGAAGTGCCGCTGCCTACCACTAAAGAATGGATGAAAGAATGTGGTACTGTCTCTTGTCTTCCATCAGCGACAATAGAAGCATTCCATTTTGAATGTGATGCGAAGGGGAAGGATCCGTCTAGTCTGTCCGGACCAGTTTAATCCAATTTTTGCATCCGAACCGTCCCGGTCCAAATTTGTTATGGTACATTTTTATTACAAAATATCCAAAAGACCCAGAATAAATTGGACCAAACTGGACGACTCGGATGCAAAAAATGGACCAAACTAGTTTGGGCGGACTGGATAGGATCCGAACTGGACACACACACTAGTGACACTATGTGTAGTGGACCGAACGTAATGGTCCGAGCCCGTTCTCAAGAAGGCTGGGACCGAGGATGGGATCGAGAATGTTGGCCGTACGAGACTCCAAGTTCGGTTACAACCAACGGCCAACTCGAGAGTTCGACCTTTCAGGTTCGGCCACCTGCAAGATATGTGGATCAGTCGATGAATCCTCCCCACGAGTCACTTACTAGGCTTGGCCAAGTGTGGGGCTCGGCTAGCTGTGGCGACACGTGCTGAAGTGGTTACGCCAAAGGATAATGATGAGTGCACATGGGGGGCGCCAGATCACACGAAAACGGTTACCAGATCTACTCGGTGACGTCACTACGATGTCACCCGGCTCGTGCAAGGCACATGCCCGTACTTGGAGAGCAAGTCAAGGAGACTCTATAAATACTGAAGGATCACAACCCTAAGAGGTACATGCTTCTACACACTCTTCTACACTAAAACCCTAGTCCCTTGCTTTACTCTCTGCATATTTTCATCCTCTCGCCGGAGGGCCTTGCCGGGCAACCCCGGCCAGGTCTTAGTTGTGCGTTCCCTGTGCAGGTTAGGGCGAGAAGGCTAAGCAACTCGTTGAATCAACGGAGGAAGGACTCAAATCAAGGATCACGGGCCACACACTATGGCATTACGAAAATCAAGGCTTTTCCTGTAGTCAAAAAAGTGCTTATTGCTAGTTTTAATTCTCAATCTAACAAATGCTAAATCTAAATCGTAATCGCCTAGTGACACTATGGCATTACGAAAATCTAGGCTTTTCCTGTAGTCAAAAAAGTGCTTATTGCTAGTTTTAATTCTCAATCTAACAAATGCTAAATCTAAATCGTAATCGCCCACCACATTATCGTAATCGCCCACCACATTATGCTTATGGACGTCCCAAGCCTAGATGGAAGGACGGACCTAGGATTTCAATCCAATAAGAAATTTTTTATAAAAAAAATCGTAAATATTTTTGATTAACCTATACATTCGATTATAAAAAATATAGTCACACATAATTGTAGAAGCACTTGTGCATTCCGTTTAAATACCAAACCTATTTTATTATATAAATGCATACAATCCTATAAGAGGACGATTATTAGATTCGTTAAGAAATCTTGGATGGGCGGGTTTTAGGCTTTTATAAAAATGTTGGGATGGCGAACCAATATTATTTTGATATTAATTCTAAAGAGATCTTAAAAACTTGGGCATGCAGGGCGATCGTTCGAGCTCATCGGCCCCTTGCATGGTTTGCCCTTGCTCGAATCTAAGACAAAAAACGGCATGGTGGTTGCTCTGGGCCTAAAATTTTGTCACAATTAGGGGTTCCCAATAGATATAAGCTACATACGTTTAAAGTACGTGTAATTAGGATCGATCCTGTAAACAGTGTTTCATCGTCAAGTTTTCACAGTAAAAACTCATACCTGGAGGGTTAATCAATCTATTTTTCCACAGTTGCACAACTGTATTTTTAATTAGCTTCTTAATCAATCTTTTCCTTTTTTTTTGGATGTCTTTTTCAATCTTCTAGTTCATATCTGTCACTTTTTATCTCTTAATCTTAGATTCAATAAGTAAAACATTGCACTCTCGCATAACTTGCACCGTTGCACGCGCAACATTGAGGCAAAGCTCCACTAAGTTTTTTGGGCTTTTTTTGAGCGTTTTGTCCTTATTTAATTTTTTTCGCGTTTGTTAGTTTTGCGCATAACTTTTGTAGATTATTGATTCGTCTCGAATAAGAAAAGTAAAAAAATTAACGACTTTTACCGAAACATTTTTGAAAATATCCAAGATAGAGCCTCAAAAACCGCGGAAAAAATTTGAATAAGGACAAAAAACTTAGCGGAACTTAGCCTGATTACCCTTAATTTGGTGAAGCCTACAAACTACGCGATACAGTGTCTACCCCTATTTCTACAAACTACCTGATCTTTTGTTATAACTTAGGCGTGCTAGTGCAGAGATCAGTTTATGTACGCTAGCCTCAATTAATTCTGGGGACCAATCCCGCCGCCTACTCGGGAGAAACAAAATAATCTTGGTAGTTTAGTTCCCATTTGTTCCATCCTTGTTGTGAAAGGATAAGGACAAAGAAATGCTCATCATACATGATGAGTTGAGCCGTACAAGCCAAAACACCCCAAATCCTTGAACATGGTGGTCCGTACCGTAGGTGGCCACAAGTTAGTTAGCATGGCTTCGGTCAGACCAAGGGCAGCCAAGAAATCCGCTCGTTGGTCGAAGCATTTGGTCCCCGGCGTTCGTCGTTAAGCAAATGAGTCTTATCCCTAATTCCCTCGCCACTCGCATTTGGTCCCCGGCGTTCGTCGTTAAGCAAATGAGTCTATCCCTAATTCCCTCGCCACTCGCATTTGGTCCCCGGCGTTCGGCGTTCGTCCTTTGCTGAATCACTTCCGATGAATTCAAATATTGTACGGATGTCAATCGTCGGTTAAATTTTTACGGTGCAACTGCATACAAGTATAGTGGTAGTAGTATAAAGTAGTGAAAGATGGAAAGACAGTTGTAATTCTGAAAATTAATGATTGCGTTTTGATTTTTTTTTCCCTTTTTTTTTTCTTTCAATAAATACTTTTTTTTTACATGCAAAACACTCAATGGGTGGAATTAAACATCAGTAATCCAGCGATTGATTGACTTATGCTTATTGCTGTCACATTCGATTGACTTAAGCTCTTTTTATTTTCAACGGTAAAAGAAAATTTTCGTTAATCTTTAAAGGGTTACAAAGATTAAAAGGATAAGGAGAACGGCATCGTATTCTTAACAAAGTTAAGAATAATCATTTATTCAGTCCAAAACTCAATCCCTCGATTGATAAGGAACTAACTAAGGAAAACACCTATATGGGCCAAGCCCAAACCCAAGGAAAGTGCCTTGTTTGGATGGTGTTTGGAGAGGGAGTGAGGGAGAAGAAATAGGAGAAGAGAGGAACCCTAAAATTGCCACACGAGAGAGAGAGAGAGAGAGAGAGAGAGAGAGAGAGAGAGAGAGAGAGAGAGAGAGAGAGAGAGAGAGAGAGAGAGAGAGAGAGAGAGAGAGAGAGAGAGAGAACATGATTGACTTAAGCTACCCATCCATGAGTTGTCAACATGGTAAGGGCGAACCTGCGCTTGCAACATAGCAGGGTTGTTTCTCGGTTAAAAAATAATAATATATATTGACTTAAGCTTAAGCAATAATGTTTTATTCAACAGGCTCTACAAATTAGAAGGATCATATCCCATTTTTTAAGAAGTCGATTTTGGGGGACCACATGTGCCTCCAACCACATGCCTCCAACAAGAGCAATGATAACATTTTGGATACCTTGATTCGGTTGGAGGATATGATAGATCACAATGCAGAAAACTTACCCCAACCTTAATAATATGAAACGCATGTGCTATGTGTCCAGACTTCTGCAGTACGGCCACATGAAACCTGAAAAGGCCTCTTTTGTGAACTTCTTTTCTTTTCTTTTTTTTTAATAAATCAGGTATTTGGACCAACTTACGCGTACCTCGACTAATTCTGGAGGACCAATCTCACTGCCTACTTGCGGGCGTCCCAATTAAAGTCAGAGCAAAGCTTTGTACGACTCGTTTTGATAACTCAAGCGTCTTGGCCAACTAATGTGCGCCTCGACCAAATCCGGAGGACCAACCCCACCGCCCGCTTGTGGGGATCCCACTTGTAACGGTATGGACTCTCCCCAAAGCGTTGATATCACTTGAGAGGTTTTGAATCTCAAATTTCATGAGGAAGCAAATCCCTAAGTCTCGAGCATTGACCACAAGGGGTTGCCTCTTTTTGTGGTAGTTGGGGGAGTTGCTGTCCCTTAAAGGGACAGCCTGCTGTCTCGGCCAAGGGATCCATGCTCCGGCCTCGCTCCAATGATCGGAAACGTTCACTTCGTAGAGCTCATCGAGTTGAACAAAAATGAAAAAAATCAGCTCGATCAGATATCATTAAGTGTCTAATCGAAACCTTTTTGTCTTGAAAAGAATGGATCCGAAACACTGGATCAAATCTACTAGAACCCATTATTGGCAAGTTATATGTGTTCCGATCAGGTACTTAATGATATCCGATCAAACTGATTTTTTGCATACTTGTTCAACTCGATGAGCTCTACGAGGTGAACGTTTTCGATCATCGAAGCAAGACCGGAGCGGCCCCCCCTCGGACGGGACAGCCCCAATCCCTTTTTGTGACCTTGTGCAAGGACGTACACCGAATTTCAACTTTAAAACGGTTCAAGAAAAGAAGAAAAAAAAATCAACTTTAGAGGAATGAACGTGTGACAAAAATAAAAAAAATTCCTAGCAAACGTGTTCAATTTCGGGACAAATTATTTATATTCCTAATGGATTACCATTATCATTTCCTTTAATGGATTACCATTACCTTGTCTCCACCAAAGCTATATACTACAGGAGCTGTGCTATCCGCACAGACAAAGGTTGCACAGATCTTGTTGTGGGGTCCACTACGGGTCTCACACAAACAATCCGAGCCGTTTATTAAATTTAAAACATGTTTCCGAGTGATTTCTCAAAAAATCAGCTCAAAAAGATACTTATAAGTGTTCGATTCAATCATATAACTTTTCATTAAACCTAAAATTTGAATGAAAAGTTATATGATTGGATCAAGTACTTTACAAGTATCTTTTTGAGCTGATTTTTGCTCAGGTCACTCAAAAACATGTTTTAAATTTAATGAACGACTTGGATCATTTGTGTGGGATCTGTAGTGGGCCCCACAATGAGATCTGTGCAACTTTTGTCTGTGTAGACAGACTTCCTGATACTACAGTAATATATTCTCAATGGGTTATTATCTCTAGGGTGATAAGCAGATAAAAATACTTTCTTTCACGTCTACAACCTATTCTTGAGGAATATGATTCCAAATCCTACAATTTAGGATTGCTTTTAGCCTATCTAAAACAAGTACGGATTGCTTTGCAAAAGAAATCTTAGTATTAACTTAGAAAGCAACAAAGCAGGAAAGATATATGCCCCCGGCTCGACTCGGCTCATTTACTATTCCTTATTAGTAGGACTAAGAGCTTGAGCCGAGCTCGAGCTCAAGTATTTAGCTCGTTTAGTAAACGAGCCGAGTTTTACAGCCCAACTTGTTAGGGCAATAAATTCGTACGATGCAAACGGCAAAATTTCGCCAATCAAGCTAAGGACCACGGGACAGAAGTTTTGCTGTAGACCACCAATATTTTCTAGGACCACAGTACTGCTTGCATCTTGTTCCCTTGTGTTGTACCCATCGGAACATGACGAGATCTCTTTGTATTTCTACTCTGGTCTCTCTTAGCCGCACGATTCGCTGAAGTGGTAAACACGTGTTCGCAAACTTTCCACAGGTCGTGGCACTCAGTTCATACGATTTCACCGGACACGAATGTGGTGTTATCCTTGTCGGGAGGAAGCGTCGTGTTTGGAGGTCGGAGACACGATGAGTGAAACCCGCCCCAAACCCGCCACAATATTACAGCCCTTACCTCTCAAACCCTATCAAACTATACACACAACCATATTTAGTTACTAAATTTGAGTTTCTGGGAAAGGCTATATTTAGAAGTTAGAACCCCCTCTAAGACTAGACTCTATAGGTCCACGTGCCATCCATAACATGTTATCTCCCTCCCTTGTCTGGACACTGAAATGAAAACACTAGTAGGCATATTTCACTCATATCTTGTCCTTCAAAAAGCCCTGACTATATATCACTCCATATCTGCTGATGATGGAGCTTCCACCATTTCCACCAACACCATTACTTGCTCTCTCTCTCTCTCTCTCTCTCTCTCTCTCACACACACACACACACACACACAGAGCAAGACTCGTATCTCCACAACTGCATGACAGAGGACCTCATGTCTGCCACTTAAAAACTCTGCCGCATGCTTCCAATCTCGGTAAATTTCTTGTTCAAGCACAACCGAAAATACTCCTTTCGCCTTTTGCCTTTCTAACCTTTAGCGGCCGTAGTGATGCACTAGCTGCAAAAATCATAACAAACACGTTCAAAAAACCATTATAAAGGTGGTATCAAAGACAAAAGCTAGAAAACAGTAAGACACCTTGCCCCCGTCACTAGCCAACATCCATGCTTATATATCAGCTCGTCCCAACTACTTAACCCATCAAACCTTATTTGACTCGATCGACTGTAGCCTTTGAGTGAATTCCAATTCAAAACTCACATAATGTCGCTTCCATGTACCAAAAACTTCTTGCAATGCTTTGGCAACGAGTTTGAAGGGGGTAACGATAGGGCTTTCTGCTCCTTCTCCAGTGATCACATCCTCCCTTCCCTTGGAGCCAGAATCAACCAAGCAACCAAACTCCGAAGATGCATTATCTGCCCGTTCACCCCTCGTTATAGGTACTGATGCACTCTAAATCTGCTTGCACCGGTTTGGTTGGTTTTTTCTCAGAACACTTTAGATATTGTCTTTCGACACAAAAAACACACTCGTACTTAATGGAGTATCTCATTTGCTCTCGAGGGATGTGGTTTTCAAGAATCGAAAAGCATCTTGTTTGTGCTTTCTCAAAAAAAAAAATGAGTTAGTTTCACGAAAACAGAAAACAAAAGCAAATTTCGAAAACCATCAACCAAACAAATTTCCTGTGTCTCGGAGAAATCATTACGTAAAACAAGAAACTATGCCAAACCTCATCCTATGTTCTTCATTTCAGGGCTTGGGAGATGTTCTTGATTGTTCTAGTGGTTTACTCCGCCTGGATCTGCCCATTTGAGTTTGCATTTCTGAACAAGAAGCAAGATGCCCTTTTCATAATTGACAACATTGTCAATGGCTTCTTTACCATCGATATTGTTCTCACCTTCTTCGTGGCATATCTCGACAGTCAATCGTATCTTCTTGTTGATGACCCCAAGAAAATCGCAACCAGGTCCTTAAGCAAGGAATTTCAATAGTCATTTCTGTTTTCTGTCTAAAAAGTTGCTGACCCTCTTTATATGACCCTTTCTCCAAATTACAGGTACATATCAACCTGGTTTCTTTTTGATATCTGTTCAACACTGCCCTTCCAATCCCTCAGCCTCCTGTTCACAGATCATAGTAGTGGAATTGGCTTTAAATTACTCAACATGCTCAGACTTTGGCGTCTCAGACGAGTCAGCTCTTTGTTTGCAAGGTCCATCAACATATTCGAACCCTTTATTGGTTTGGCGCGCAACTCTTGAATGATTACAAATGGAAAACACAAAGTACTTACAACATTTTCTTTCCTCAGACTAGAGAAGGACATCCGCTACAGCTATTTCTGGATTCGGTGCACAAAGCTCATATCTGTAAGAAACAAAATTTTATCAGATTCCTATACGTTCACATTGTAACACGTACAAGTGATAAAACGATAATGAAAACTTCGATTTCAATCCATTTTAATTTTCCAGGTTACAATATTTTATCAAAAGTACCTACAATGATGAGAATGCCACATAAAAGTTGTATGCAAATCGAAAATGGTTTGTTTCATATCCTTCAAAAAATTTCTGTTACAATATTTTATCAAATTCAAATGATCCGAATCTGCACGTAAAAGATATATAGAACCGAAACGAAAACTTAGAATTTCTTTCCTATGTTTTTTTCAGGTTACACTATTTGCAGTACACTGCGCCGGATGCTTTAACTACATGATTGCAGATAAATATCGAAATCCAAACAAAACATGGATTGGTGCAGTCTACCCAAATTTCAAAGAAGAGAGCCTTGGGGACAGATATGTAGCTTCGATTTACTGGTCTATCACAACATTAACCACTACTGGTTACGGTGACTTGCATGCTGAGAACACCAGAGAGATGTTGTTTATTAGCTTCTACATGCTATTCAACTTGGGATTGACAGCATACCTCATTGGAAACATGACAAACCTCGTCGTTCATCGGACCAGCCGCACGAGAAATTTCGTACGTTGTTCTCTTTCCTACAAAATTATGCTGCTTCCAAGCCGTTTTTAAACCTGTTTTAAGGAAGAAAAATTCACACACTAAGCAGATTCTACAAAACCAAAACTATGATCGCAACCCACAAACAAAGAAAGAAAGAAAGAAGAGGGACCAGATTCAAAGTCACCACCGTCAAAAGTACAAGAACATACATTTAATACTCCCTGTGTCCCCTATTGTTTCCTTACTAGGGTTTGCCCTCGCCTGAAGGCACGGGGCAACGCGTTCGAAACACAGTCTAAATGAAGTATCAAACTCCACTTTTATAATTTTTTTGGATACAACGGTTGTTAATTTTTAACTCCATCTCGCATGGGGCGAGTTCCGTGTTTGTGTATGGGGCGAGTTCCGTGTTTGTGTATATCTCACCCCATGTGAGAGGACGTTATAAATAACCGTTGAATGAAAAATTTTCTAATCTCCCAACAAAATGTACTTCTCGAAATTTTCTATTTTAAGAATAAGATTCAAACATAATCCACCTAACCAAGTTCATAAAATAGTCTAACACAACATATGTTATCAAACCTATGTAATTCCATTAGTTGCATTCAGGCATAACAAATAATTCTTCACAAAAAGAGATCATTTGTCCATCCGATTCAAAGCACGACTATGAAATGGATAAACAAAATAATAAATTAGGGTTGCTCAAAAAATCCGATGAACCGTGAAACCGGTCCGAACCGAACCGGTTCGTACCTTTGGATATTGTCCATGGATTAATGGTCCGGACACGGATTGAAAAATTAAAAAACCGTGACTCAAGGTTCGGTCCACGGATTTTCATTGCGAAACCGTGGATTAACCGAACCGGATCGTGAGATATTTATTTTATATAAATAAATAATAAATAAATATGTATAAATATATATATATATATGTGTATTTATTTAGTTAATTGTTAGTAATGTTAAAACTTTTTTCTACCAATTTTAGTATTTTATCTTAATAATGGGATATAGTGTAGATGTACATAATATATAGGGGTAAATCGTAGTTTTTTTTATAAGTTATTGGTAACGCTAGTTCAATTTCAATAATTCATTTTTTTTTCCAGTTTTTTATATTATGTATTGTAATGATATAGAATCTACTAGTGTTTAGACACTTTTGAATCTGATTTTTGAAGTAGGTCTTTGGTAGTTTATGTAACAAGTACTTTCTGGTAGTGTTAAACTTAATTTTGGGTGTAACCTTCTCCTCTTTTAGTGTGGAATATATGCTTGAGCTTTATTTTTGCTAAAATCCGTGGACAAAACCGTAACCGATCCGCGAGTCACGGATTGGATTGGAACCGGACCGTAGGACTTTTGGTCTTGTAAAAACCGTGACTAGCGGATCGGTCCTCGAATTCTTAGAAATCCGAACCGAACCGAACCGAACCGCGAGCAACCCTCCAAAATATGACAGACTCAGTGGCTCAGTTTATCCTCTCAATCATCTTGTAGTTTTATATGGAGAACTTCATATACCTTAGCATCCTTTTTATATAAGACTTAAAAGAACAGTTATTTGCAATTCCTACAGTAAAAAGTATTTTCCAACAACGTACTCTCAATCATCAGCCGCCACACTCTAATGGTCGAATTTTCTTCACCACTTCATGGGATCGTTTTCTCCAACTTGTGTTGTTAAAAGAACTTGCTTTTGATCCTGTAGAGGGATAATATCAGAGCTGCTTCAGAATTCACGAGAAGAAATCAATTGCCCTCGCGCATAGAGGATCAAATTTTGGCTCACATGTGCCTCGATTTCAAAACAGAAGGACTGAAACAGCAAGAGACCTTGAATGGCCTACCAAAAGCCATTCGTTCCAGCATTGGCCACTTTCTGTTCTTCCATGTCGTTCAGAACGTCCACCTTTTCCAGGGTGTTTCTCACGACTTCCTTTTCCAATTGGTATTCATTTTCTTCTCTCTTTTTTTTGATCAGCATTTTCTTCTCTCTTCAATCCCATTTTTTCCATGTTCGTATGTTTTGATGAAATCCTCTGTCAAAATTTATTCTATGGCCGTATATAACACCAAACCACATGCATTGCAATAGGTTCCTCAAATGGAACCGGAGTATTTCCCGCCCAAGGAAGATGTGATCCTGCAGAACGAGTCACCAACAGATCTTTACGTAATTGTCTCAGGAGCAGTGGTGAGAAAGCTTTATATCCATCAAGAACTGTAATGTTTTTAATAATGCTTACCTGTAGCATATCTGGATTGAGAATGACGTCCAAATGATTTCTGGTGGCAGGATTTCATTGCAGAGATTCATGGGCAAGACCAAGTACGTACTTGTCACAGTCACGAATTACTCCTCCGTCTCCATTTGTGTCCTTGGACCTTGACAGTTGCAACTTAATCGGGTCCAGTTATCCGAGATCTCTAAGACAAACAAGTGGAGGCGGAGGAAATAATTGTATCTAGAATGAACAACAAAGCCAATCTAACTTCATATTCGTTCGTGCACTTACGTACAGTTTCTTGGAAAGGCCATTGCGGGGGATATATTCGGAGAAATAGGAGTTCTATGTGACAGGCCACAACCATTCACAGTTCGAACTGCTGAGATTTCTCAAATATTACGGCTGAACAAAACTATACTGATGAAACTTATTCGAGCAAATACAGAAGATGGTGATACCATTATGAGAAATCTTTTCAAGGTATACGCAAGATTAAATTTTATTGGCTTTCTTTCTCATTCCCCAAAACACGCCGCAAGAAAGGATGATTTTAACTTTTTATACATCTAATTTACAGAAATTGGAAGGGACGGAAAGCTTTTGCTCTGTGAAGCTATGGAAAGATCCAAGTTCGAACATGGGGGAGCGGGTTGATGAAGCAATGGAAAGAGAGAGCTTTTCTCATGATACAATTGAAGAGCATCCGCATGGAGATCCATCTATGCAAGATACGAGCAATATAGGCTTCAATAATTCAGATGTTAGAGGGAAAAACGAAACTGGAGGAGGTCCTAATTTTACTAGAGAAGGAAGGAACGTAAATTCATTTGCTGATTGCAGCCAAACAGCCTTCCATGTTGCTGCTCGAAATGTGCATCTTGAAATGGTTAGAGCCCTTCAGGAAGGAGGAGCAAAGGTAAACAAACCAGATGCCAGCGGGTGGACCCCAAAAGCTCTAGACGAACGGCAGGGAAACAAAAACGTAAACGACCTTATACTGAGTTATGGAACGAGAAGGATGATAGATGAACACAAAACCAACATTTTCAGACCAGAAACAGCACAGAACACTAGGAATGGTCAGCTCAAGCCTTCAAGAATCGACGGTCATTCTAGGGCTGAGACTGAGAATCATATTATCAAACTCCCTAAGAGAGTCACCATTCACATGAAATCCCACAAGAAGATTTCCTCACAAAAGCAACTTGGGAAGCTAATAATCCTACCTGATTCCTCAGAAGAGCTATTGAGGATCGCCGGTAAGCTTGCTTTGACCTCAAAAGAGTACTATGACACTGAACCTGCAATTAAAAACTCTTTATTTAGTCGATATATTCTGTTTATACATATATATAAAGACAGTATGGTATTCAATTTCAAGAAATGAGTACGCTCAGGCCTAAAAGGTATGTCATATTTTTTTAGTGCTTATATGTTTGCATACTATGCCATTGTGGAACTGCAGGTGAAAAATTTGGAGACCACAGTCTAACAAAAGTGGTAAACGCAGAGAATGCTGAAATAGATGACCTAAGTGTTGTCCGAGATGGGGACACTTTGTTTCTCCTTCAAGTTGATTCTGAAAGTTCAGAGTGTAACTAAACTAATTATTGAAAAGCGATATTGAATACATGGATTCGGAAAAGCTTCTAGCTTCAAGGATACTGTGTTACAATGAGATACAATAAGTCCAAAGTAGTTAATAGTACTGAAAACTGGAAAAGTCAATCACAGTTGCATTCAACACATACAGGATTATAAGAACACATCTCATTCAATTGCTTCTCATATCCAGGAAAAAAACACATCTTGCAAAATTGTCATGATTTGGTGGTGTAAAGATTGACAATTCCGCAGTATTGTTATCTCACCTCCTCTTCTTCTTCTGTTAAAAAAAAAATATAGCAGCAGTATTCTTTGGTATACTGGGTTTTTTTTAGTGTGACAGAGGGTTGTCGATCAACAACCATTAATTCATTGGACAAAGAAACACCGATTGAGCCACCTCTAATACTTGTTATGTAATGGTCAGAGTAACAAGTATTAGAGGTGGCTCAATTGGTCAAAAGAATCAACAATTGAAAAGTCAAATTTAGTCATTGCAACAATTCTCAACATATAGACATTAACATCCATTGCACCAAAATAAGAATTCCATTAGAGCATCTCCGGCTCTTAACTCAAATTTGAGTAAAAGCTTCATTTGGTATGTAATATCACTCCAATGGAAGAACTCAAATAGAAGCACAAATTTGGGTAAAAGCTTCGTTAAGGCTTAGTTGTAAATCGTGAAGCGCAAAACAAGCTAACAATAATTTGAGCGAAACTCTGTACGGCATGAATTTGGTCACGAATCAATCAAAAGAGTAAGAACCGGAGATGCTCTTGCCTCTTAGTAAGTTGTGGAAAAAGCATTTTCAATCACGTTTCCTGCGAATGGCCCCAAAGCACCACCATGTAAGCAACAATTGGAGCTTTTTGTTTTTGATCCGCTAACAATTGGAGCTCAAACAACTAAAAAGAAACAAGACAGACAACCCAAGTAATCATATAGACAAACCTAGAGGATTTTGAGGTCTTTGTGCTGTCCTGGTCCTTAATGCACGATCATTGGCCAACTTTGCGTTACCGTGGTTAATATCTTTCATCGAGTATGGCAGTGAGTTTTTGGTCGATTTGTACAATTTCTGTAAACGAATTGGACGAATACGGTACCCGCTTTCTGAAACGTTTTGTAAAAATAGTCCATCGGGCATTTCCAAAATCCACGACTGGACTATAGCGCATTTTGAAAATGTGCGATAGACTATTTTTACAAAACGTTTCAGAAAGTGGATATTCGTCCAATTCGTTTACAGAAATTGGACAAATCGACCAAAAACTCGTATGGCAGTCGCGAGCTAGCTAGGTTTCAGATTCTCGATCCACCCAAACGGCCAAACCTATATTGAGTTTGTATGCAGAGAGAGAGAGAGAGAGAGCCAAGAGAGGAGAATCGAAATAGGCAGTATCCAGATATACAGAGCCGTTCGATTCGCGGGAATGCGGTTCCTTTGGCTCAACGGTTAACTTTCTCCCCAACGCCGTTCGGGTTTTTCTAATTTTCTCCTGAACCCGTTCCGGTAGCCAAAAATTTGATAAAAACCTACCTCAATCGAGGCGGAGTGGGGCAAATTGTCATCCCTAATCTGATTCAGTGAAAACATTATGACCAAAATTTGCTAAAAATTCATACAGTGACAATTTTTACGATTACATGAACTTGTTTCGAATTGCTTTTATAATTTCATGTTTTTTATTCCTCACGTCGAAGATGGATGATTAACCAAAACTTATGAAGGTACAAAAATATTTTCTCCATCCCAATTTATTTGTCTAATTTTAAATTTTCAATTTATTAAAAAGATAAAATAATTATCTTTGAGAAGCTTTAAAATTTCCAAAAATACCATTGGAGTACTACTTAAGGGTTGTTCTTCTAAAAAAGTCAAAGTGGCTTATTTTTTGTCCTTATTTAAATTTTTTTCGTATCACTTGGCTTATCATCATTTTTTTTAGAGATTATTGCATCCTCATGACAAGAGGAATTTAAAAAGTAAAAAATTTTGATCGAAATCCAATATTTTGAAAATAATTCTCTCATTAGTCAAGGGTCAAAGAACAAAGTTACATACTCCGACAAATTACCATGAAAATATTTTGAAAAGAGAAATCAATGATTTAAATTCATTTTGATTTCTCCTTTCAGAGCATTTTCGAGTGAATTGTTCGGGGTACTCATAATTATTGAAGGTTTTTTTTTTTTTTTGATCATTAGAAAGGTGCTTTATCCCCTAACCCCTTGCCACGTGACAAGGCTCGAACCCGAGACCTGTCTGGGGATGAGGGGCACCTGCCCACTTGGCTACCACCTTCGGTGGTCATAATTATTGAAGGTTGAAACCAACTAAAACAATCAGTTCATACTATCACCAAGACAGGAATTGCCAACAAGAAGACATGACACTGAGAAATTCCATCAAACACCTGAGACGCATCACCTCCTCCCCCGCCCAACCCCTTCCCCACCACCACCACCACCACCGCCACCGCGATAACAACAACCAAGAACCACCGCCGCCGCCGCACCACCACCCAGACCCACACTCCCTCCTAAACCAAGACCCAATCCAACTCCTCTCCTCCCTCTGGATCAAATGCCAAACCCACCCCACCAAACCCTTCCCCAACCTCACCGGCTTCCTCTCCAACCTCGACCTCTGGGTCCTCTCCTACCAGCGCGCCTCCGCCCACCTCACCGCCTCCTTCCCTCCCAAATCCTCCCTCCCCTCCCACACCCTCCTCTCCCTCCTCTCCCTCCAAAACGCTGTCGTCAAAGGCCGCTTCCAGTGGAACTCCCCAACCCAGCTCCACATCCTTAGCCCTAACCCCACCAAACTGCTATCTCCTTCTTTTTTCCAAGACCGTGTTGTTCAGGAAGTGCTTTTAATGATCCTCGAACCGGTTTTCGAGCCCCGGTTCTCGCCGAGGTCGCACGGGTTCCGGCCCGGGCGGAACCCGCACACGGCTATTCGGACCGTCCGGAGTGGTTTCGCGGGGTACTTGTGGTTCTTGAAAGGGGATGTGACTGGGATGTTTGAACATGTTGATGTGAATCTGGTGATGGGTTGTGTTGGTAAGGCTGTCAAGGATAAGAAAGTTTTGGGTCTGATTAAAGGGGCATTTAGGGCACCGGTGAACAACAATGGAGGAGCTAGGTGTAGTAGTGGAGGTAAAGAAGAGGTTTTTCTTTTCTTTATTTTGTTGAAGTTATCTTTGTTGATGGTTTAGGTGTTTTCTTGGCTTATATTGTTTAGATTATTATGTTTTGATAACAAGTATCTGAATTATATCAAACGGGACGGCCATTAAGGGAACAAATAAACAAACAAACAACCCTTCGACCTCCAGGGGTGTAGCCTACTGGCTCATGCCTCACTCCCACCCACGGGGTTTGGGTTGTCAGGAGGTCACGGGTTTAAGTCGTGCTAATGACACTCTCTCGAACTTGGTCTGCACTAGCCCTTGGTGGTCGCTTCTGGACCCGCCGCACTTTTTTGTGGGTTAGCCAAGTGAAAGGCTTGCTTGACTATAAATAGATTAGTAAGAAGGTATTAAGGAACTAGTAAAACCGCTATTCCCGTTTTTGGGCTATAAGACTCTTAGCATCCAGCGAGCTACGTGCAACTACAAAAACGATTCCTCTCCTGGCAAAACGTGGTTCGTCAACTGAACCATTGGAGATGCTATTGGGGAGTGTATTGTTCGCTGGAATTTATTTGCAAATGAATGGAATGGTTATAACTAGACCTCCTAATGGAATGGCCATTTACCTAAATTTTGAATGATCCTTCTATGCTGCCTCCAGAGTCCAGTCTAGTGAACCTAATAGTGCCTTAGGGAGAATTCGGTTATCGTTTCTTTTTCCTTCCCTGTTTACTAGATGTATATGGTTTGTGCCTAATTCTGACATAAGTTTCATTGTTGCTGACAAAAAAAACAAAGGTAAAGAAGAGTTTGGAAAGAAGAGGAAGAAGAAGAAAACTGGTTCAATTAAGAAAAAGATTCTAAATGCAGATGAGCCGAAGCCGGACCCATATTGGTTGAGAATTTTTGATAGTTTTGCACCCAAGGAGGCTGTCAAGGTACCCAATTATGGGTGTTGTGGAATTCTTAGTCCTTTGTTGGCTAATGTATGCCTTAATGAATTGGATCATATGTTGGAAGAGAAACTTGTTGAGTTTTTTAGGCCGTCCAAGCTCGATTCGATATGGAAAAGTTCATTGGATGATGGTAGTCATAACCCTGCTTGGCCAGAGTTTGTTCCATCAAGTGGGGAGGACAGAACGAGGAAAATGGATTACCTTCGTTATGGTGGTCATTTCTTAGTTGGGATTCGAGGACCTAGAGAAGAGGCGCTGAGAATTCGGAAGGAAATAATTGACTTTTGTGAGAGCAAATATGGGTTAAGTTTGGATAATTCAAAGGTGGAGATAGAACACATCAGCAGAGGAATCCAGTTCCTGGACCATATAATTTGTCTCCGGGTGATACACCCAACTCTTCGATACACTGCCACTGGTGGCGAAATTGTGAGCAAGAAAGGTGTTGGTACTTTGCTTTCAGTTACAGCTAGCTTACAACGATGTATTCGTCAATTCAGGCAGCTTGAGCTCATTAAGGGTGATAAGGATCCAGAGCCACTGCCTTGTACGCCAATGCTCTATTCAGGTCAGGCTCATACTAATGAACAGATGAACAAGTTTCTTGAGACCATGGCAGATTGGTACAGATATGCAGATAACCGCAAAAAAGTTGTTGCTTTTTTTGCATATGTGATACGTGGTTCTCTAGCTAAACTGTATGCTGCAAGGTATAGATTGAAATCTCGTGCCAAGGTATACAAGATAGCTTCGCGTGATCTCAGTAGTCCACTGAGGGTGAGTAATAAGAGTTCTGTACCTGAGTACTCTGATCTTCTGAGTATGGGACTTGTTGATAAGATAGAAGGTGTGCAGTTCTCTCGCATGTCTTTGATGCCTTCTTGTGATTACACTCCGCTCCCAAGGAACTGGGTCCCGAATCATGAGAGGGTTTTGCGTGAGTACATCAGATTGCAAGACCCAAAATTCTTCTGTGGATTACACAGGTCAATCAAACAAGAGGCTCTGAGTGTGCCTCAAGATGAGATATCGGAGATTTTATGGGACTGTAAAACACTTGGTGTTCATAGACTGTTATCTAATCCTAAATGAAATGAAAGACGATTAAAAGAATGTATTGGTAGTTTGGTACCTACAGATCTGAGTAATAGAACCAGAGAATCTATTTAAGACCTCGAGGAACTTAATAGCTGGTGCTTTTTGGTAGCACGTTTCCTCAAAAAGATTGTGGGCGTCGTGTACCTGCATAACATTCAGTGGTCAGATGCGCACTAAGCGCAGTATTTTTCGGTAAATAGCACACTCTTTATGTTGTTGAGGACTATATTCTTGTATAATTTCTTCTCTTCTGTCATTTCAATATTTATTCTTGGAATATGTGCTATATGTTTAGGACCCTAATAGCCGCTGTACCTGCGAGGAAGGTTTGCGAAATAGCATAGGACAGTGCATAGTGTGGGGCTCGTAAAGCAAGCTTTCGGTTTCTCATATTTGGTTAACTGCCATCAGGTTTTTCTAAACTCTCCCTTTATTTGCTAGCAAAATTAATGGAATTCTTTCATGATTTTGTTTTTATGTAACTTATGGTAAAAACGATTAGGGTAAATCACAAAGATGTATGTTAATTGCAATCCTACGCTGATCTTCCTGAGCTTCATCAATAATACCATTTTTCCACCTCAGTTTTGGAGCTACATGGTTAGAATTTTCCTGGAGACTTGAGTAAAGTGGAGAATTGAAGGCAAAGTTACCTAAATGTCAGAAGTGTTTTATGTCTGAAGCATGTAGGGATATATTCATATTTGTGGATATTTCAGTAACATGTTTTTAAAACTAAGAGGACTTATGGACCCTTCTCACCCTTTCACCTCCATTCTCAGGACAATAGTACGAAGCCAGAATGAGTGAGAGAACCACCAGAAGTTTCTTGGAGGGAGAGGGAAGGACAGTTGAGAGGAGGGAGAGGGTACATTTTCTGTCCGAAACAAGTGTAGGAAGATGATACGGCTTCTCCTTTTTGCTTATGGGACCTTAGACAAAAGCATTGGTATGTTAGAGATAGAAGATAACAATCTTCATATCTGAAATGATGGAGTGAAGAAAGAAGTATTCAGATAAAAACCTGACCTGAGACGAAGTCCCAATCAATTTTAACCCTTTCTGGGCTCAAGCATCTGAAATGGTTGAGAATAATGGTCAAGGTAAGTCTTCTCACCGTCCTACGTTTTTTATGGAAAAAAAGTCTTGGCTGTGAGCCGCTTATATAAGTGGTGACATTTCAAACTGGGTTTTGGATACCATTCGTCTCATTCGAGATGATTGCTTTATAATGAAATGATTTTGCTAAATCTTTCATATTTTTTCAGTAAACTGCACGAGAACCCCATGCCTTTATTTTACAACCATGAAAAGGAAAACCTATGCGACTTGAGCATCATACTTTGGATTTTCTTGTTCTCTCATTCAGCTTGTCATGGTACACGATTTAATCCATGTTGTTGAAACCATTTTTCAGGTAAAAAGGAAAGGATCAGTAGCTTGAGGATCGTTTTAGTGTAGGAGATTTTGTGTTAGACCTAAAATGCCACACATGTTTTCTGTTTTTATTGTAAGGCCTTAGAGAAAATGAATTATTGTGTTAACAGTGGAATATTGCAAGGCTTGAAAGTTATAAAGTTCTTACTATCAGAACATGTACTTATATATTTTAAAACAATCAACCGAAAACTTAATTTACTAATGGGAAGCTCCTTCATTCTTGGTTGTTTCATGAAATATATTTAGTTGATTGGCCTTCGTGAGGTAAAGTCCTTAAAATTCGTTGAGGGGTTCAGATGCAAGAAAACCGCTTGAGCCGGTTTGTTTACTACGTTTGTTGAGTGGACCTTGGCGGCTTTACACTCAGGTATATTCGTTTTAGGCAACCCTACTTTCCACATTTTCCCATCCATCAAACCATGTTACTAAACTTTCTTGTGCAATTTGATTTCGTGACTAGTAGGCACACCCTGATGCGAAGCCTTTCTGGAATAAAAGACTTCACCAGAGCATTTGCCCATCCTTTGACTCTAGGGGCACCCACGTCGGATGAAGAGCGTGAAATTGTAGGAAGTCATGTTTAGGTTTGCAAAGGGTTGGCTTGGGAAACCTCTTCGGCTTGTAAGGATAAAAGAGAGTCAGACGATGGCCAGAACTATTCTAGGAATCACTCTAGCAAAGTAGTAATGAAGAAGGATAAAGCATATGACAAAGCGGCGTTCTGTCAACATGCTAAAGGAGAGTGGTATCAGAATTAAGGCTCAAAAGTCAAAACACCCAAGTTGATCCATCCTCAACAAAAACATGTATTCAACTCTTAAAACACAATGAAGGAGTTTGTGGACCCATCGCAGTTTGTCAAGACTTTGAACAAGCTTGCCGAGGGACCTTAGCATGGGGTGCGCTTGGGTCAATAGCCTTCCTTGAGGCCAGTTAGTTGACAATATCAGTATGGTGGTTGTTAGGTCCTTCTTCGATGTGGCTCCGGGTTGTTTTCTGTTTGTCACAGGTGCAATTTAATTTCCTGTCGGTTGCATGCGGTCATAGGTTGTCTTAGGTTTAATTTCTTGTCGTTGGCTGATGTAGGTTTTACTTTAGTTCCCTGTTTTTGTTTTATGTAGTAACAGAATGCTTCGAACTATTGCAGTTCTTGTTCAATGAATAAAGTAACTTTGTGATTTTTTTTGATGTTCTATGTTTCTGTATAGTTCTTCAACGCTTCATACTCATCTTTTATTCACTTGTCAACAAGAAATAGGCTACACATGAACTCATACTCGGGTCAGATTGTTCGACGAAAACAGAATCGGAAGCTATAATGTAGAATCTGTATCCAGAGCTATAGCAAACACGCCTTCAGAATCTAAAATTTGATCCGAAAAGCACTTCAAACCAAACATCTCTAAAATCAGAGTTTGGACCATATTTTAGTTTGAGTTGTGCTAGCTGCACAGACAATGGAGTACATACTCCATGCACAGATCGTTTTGGGACCCATTTTGGGTCTCACAAGCATGATCGGAGTCGCTTATTTTGTTTAAAATAGATTGTTTAGGGTCTCTGTAAAAAATAAGTTCTGCTAGATACCGGTAAGAGCCTTTACAAAACATCCAACTTTGTTTCAGAATTTGGCCTGAATTCTGGGACAAAGTTGGATGTTTTGTAAAGGCCCCTACCGATATCCGGTTGAAATGGTTTTTTTAGAAGCCCTAAGCAAAATATTTTGAACAAAATGAGCGGTTTCGATCATGTTTGTGGGACCCAAAACAATCTGTGCATGGAGTATGTACTCCATTATCTGTGTTGTTAGCATTAGTGTTTTTTATGCTATATTTGGATTGGTGTTTGAAATTTTTTTTGAAAAATAGTAGGGGTAATAAGTGGAGAGAGATAGAGAGAAAAATGTTGAAAGTAAAGGGAATCTAGGGGGAATTTTTTGAAAAATTCTTTTTGAATTATAAAGAGAACAATAATTGCTTCTAGAATCCAAAAATTCTAGAATCCAAAGAGTCCAATAATTGCTTTTTGAAAAAAATTTCAAAAATTCTTTTTGAAAAATTCTTTAGGAATTCCTAGAATCCAAAGAATCTACTACTACTATTGATAAGGACTTTTTACAAACATCCGCGACAACTTTTTAAAAGTCAAAATCTCAATAATCGCTTCTAGAATTCTTGGAATACAGGTAAATGCACTCATTAAACATGTCAAAGAAATATCACATATATTCCCTCTCAAATCTTCCTTACCGAAAATATGGTGTACCCATGCTCCGGTATGACTTTTGTCGTTGAATTATTTGAAATTTTCAAGGAACATAAAAAAAATTCACTTGATCCAACGGCCGGAAATTCGTAAGAAAGGTATGGAGGAATATGGGTACAGACTCCTTGTAGTATTTCATAAAAACACATGTTGAAAATCGTTGTGCATGTCAAGTGAGAGACCAGTGCTTGTTCCCCAACAGCACTCGAAAGTAGCCATGCACGAAGAAACAAATTAAATTGTTTGCTTGCTTGCCTGCATCGATTCATCCTGCCAAGCCTGTCATTGCACAGATATTCTGCTCGAAGGGTAGAGCTGACAAACGAACCAAGCTACTTGTGTTTGGATTTGTGTACTCGTTAAGAGCTCGTTTGAGATCGGTTTGCTTGCTACACATAAACAAACCAGACCTGAACATTTTTTTGAAACTCATTCGTTAAGCTTTCAAATCGAGCTCAGGTCATGTTCGGCTTGGTTAAAACTCAATCGAGATTGGCTTGACGGCTCTATGATTTGAATCCAACGGTGAGAGAAATATTAGTAGTACAATGACATGTGTCTCCCAACAACAAAACTAGTTTTGTGTCGGGACACGCCCTGTCGAAGCCGTCGGGTTCAGACAAAAGGCCCACGAGCCTAGCAATGGGGTGCAATGACACGGCACCCAATAGGCCGGCACGGGGTGGGCCTGGGCCACGTGATGGGTAATCCCCCCCCTCCCCCTCCCCCTCCCCCTCCCCCTCCCCCTCCGATCCTGGTTTTTTTGAATTTCCCAAATATCATTGCAATGTGTGTGTTTTTTTTTTTTTTTTTCGGAAATGAAACAAAAGAGCTATTGCAGTGTAAAAACACAGAGAGATAGGGAATGGTGATCTCTTCAGTCAAATGTTGAGATCTAGGCCTGAGTACAAAAATATTGTGGTCTTCTATTTTCATGACGGTTTGTTAGTTATATTCATTGAACGATAGCATCCTCTGTGTGGCGAGCATGCGTGTGTACGCGTAATCAGTTCATTGTGATGCTGGGAAACCGATGGTGTGTTCAATTCCATCTGAATCTATGAATGATTAACTTATACTTCATTTTACAAGCAGTATTTATAAGTCTACTAGTGGATGTCCGTGCCTGAAGGCACGGCGCGACGTATTCTAAATACAGTCTAAATGAAGTATTAAATTGGAGTACTTTTTATGATTTTGTGTGTGTGTGTGGATATAACGGTTATTTTTAACTCAATTTCACATGGGGTGAGTTCCGTGTATGTGTATATTCCACCCCATGTGAGAGGAGGTTACAAATAACCGTTAAGTGGAAATTTTTCCCTCCTCCCAACAAAATCTACTTATCGAAATTTCAAATTCATAGAATAGTCTAACACAATATGTGTTATCAAACCGGTGTAATTCCATTAGTTGCATCTGGGTGTAGAAAAATAAGAACCTTAGCAAAACGGAGCCTAACATAAGAGTTTTCGTAAGCTAACATAAACCAAGTATTCTCACTCATATTGACTGTAACCTTCCCAAATAGCTAGTGAAATAAATAGAGAGAACATGAGATTCAACGAATAAGTCGAATATGCGATACATATTACAGTATTTACTGTTCATTCGGAGTGGTGGTCTGTGGCTCTGGTGTGGAATAGCCAACATTGGTAAACACGAACGGGTGTCTTCCTTTTGCCAATCAAGAAAAAATGAGAGAGGAATGCTCTTTGTAAATACTTTGGAATCAATTATTACGTACTCTATAATATAGATGCCCAAATCATGGAATCAATTATGGTATTTCTTTGGAGTGCCGCTATGGGTACATACAAAATGTACATACAATGTACATATAGATTTTGTGAGGCTCAAATCGGGTCTCACAAAGATGATCCAAACCGTCCATTATTTTTAAAACATATTTTTATGGAGCCCTGTAAAAAATCAGCTCAACCCGATATCGGTAAGGATTTTTTCTGAATTTGTGGGGGCGAAGAGTAGTTTTCGCCCCCACAAAATCAGAAAAAATCCTTACCGATATCGGGTTGAGCTGATTTTTTACAGGGCTCCATAAAAATATGTTTTAAAAATAATGGGCGGTTCGAATAATCTTTGTGGGACCCGATTTGAGCCCCACAAAATTCATATGTACATTGTATGTACATTTTGTATGTACCCTTAGCATTTTTTCTTTGGCCAATAAAATTTGAACTTAAACTTATTTAGGAAGTCATATATATAGGATATAAAATTAATACTAAATTAGGTTTCGGAAAGGGGAACAAAATTAAATCAATCAAAATCAATTGAAAAAGGAAGGAGTATATTTAGGAAACGTGTAAATCTTAAAAGGAAATCCTCTTTAGCGTTAGCAAAACTTTTACATTATTGTAGGTTTATACATTAGTAGTAAATATTCAATCGATCCGACGACTACAAAGTTAATAGGAAGTACGATCGAACGATTGTAGAGACTGCTCTGTTTGTATGTATAGGCATTTTGGTAGAAAACCGTTCTATTTTATAATATAGATGTATGTAGAATAAAAGACATACATGCATGCATAATATTCACATTTATGTAAGAAAATGCTGCCCACTTAAATTCTCATTTAAAATAACAAATACGGAGTAATAAATATAGTACTCCACAAAAGCATGACTTTTAGTATATTTTTCTACAAAATAGTAGTGAGTTATCATAACCCATGGATGTTGGTTATGACTCATGGGACATGTATGTTCATCTAGATTGCTATTAAAGGATATAGTGGGGATTACCTTTTTTGAACAGAATAGTGGGGATACCTTGTACCATGGAAAATAGGATGAGTTGTACTGTGCATAGCATGAGAGGTAGGATAATTATTACTTGGCTTATGGAAGACTGCAACGTGGTACTTCAAGGGCTTTTTTTATCACATATTTGTGAGGATTACATAGATCCTCGATCCAAATAAACAAAAAAGAAAAGAAAAAAGAGCAACCAACTGTTAGGCCCAGATTACTTTACCTCGACTAATCTTGGGGGATGACAATTAATCCACCATCTATAGTCCACTAGTGGGGGTCCCACTTCAAGCTAGATCAAATATTCCGTAAGGACTGACCGCAAAAAAGTTGATAGCTCGTAAAATGTTTCAAAATCTAAAATTTTAGGAGGAAGCAAATTCCTAAGTTCCAGGTTTTGATATATCACAGGAAAATCCCTTGGGGTTTATATACAAAAAACTTGGTGAAGGTATGACAAGTTACTATTAGAAAAGAGAAGTCCAATTTTAGAGACTTGTCACCTAGAAGCCCAAGACCTGCTGTCTCTTAGAAGCCACAGGGGACAACATGGGTGTTGGTCTCATCCGTACCATCTATGCTCGGTAATAGATGACTCACATTTTACCTCTGCTGGATAACTGAGATTTATTTGGTCGAGATGAAATCTGAACCGTCGCCTAGCGTGGACGGTCCAGATGGGACCAACACCCATGCTGTCCCTATCATGGGTCCCCCATATATATGCAACTCCTATTTCTTTAGGTGATCATACTAATGATCCATGCGACTGTACGTATACGCTCCATGAACGGGAAATTACTCCCGGTCGTCACTCCAACAAAGATGTCGTCAAGGAAAGTACTTGCTATTTAAATATTCTCAAAATCTAACTGCCCCAAAAAATGAGGGGTCCCTATCCAAGGAAACCATGCTCCTTTGTTCCTAACTTACTATAGGGGTATGTATGTGAAAGCAATTGAATGGGCTTGTTTTCGGCTGATGCAACTTCGCATCCCACGAAGGTCAAATGTTTTATATTTTAGGGTTATCGGAGACTTGTCTAGTTGTCAACTTCAAGACTCTAGAACCAGTCGAGATGAGCGCAGACTAGCCCGGATATCCAGTTATAAAAATGCGAACTTTATAAGATTGGTGCATAAGATGAGGCTATGGGCCCATTGAATATGTGCTCAATAATACAGTAGAGAAAATTTTCCGTCTCGTTGGCGTTAAGCTGACACACAAAGCCAAATGGCCCCCCTCTATAACTAGTAACGCCTCTCTGACATCTCCTTTCATGCATTTACACAATTTGCCCATTTAAAACTCCATTACCAGTTACCAATTCCATCAAATCCTCTCTCTCTCTCTCTCTCTTCTCTCTCTTTCTTACATCCACAACCACAACCATGGTGGTCTTATCTCAGCCAACACTAGAGGATTTCTCTCTCATCAAGACATGCAAGCCCAGCGGGAGCCTCTTCACTGGGATTCCGGTGATTGACCTCTCTGCCCCTGACGCGAAGACCCTCATAGTTGAGGCCTGCCAAGAGTTTGGGTTCTTCAAGGTGGTCAACCATGGGGTCTGTCTGGAGTTGATGGCCAGGTTGGAAGCCGAGGCTGTCAAGTTCTTCAACCTGCCCCAGCCAGAGAAGGACAGGGCCGGCCCGCCTAGCCCTTTCGGCTACGGAAACAAGAGGATTGGCCCCAATGGAGATGTGGGCTGGATTGAGTACCTCCTCTTCAGCACCAACCCTGACTTCATTTCCCAGAAGTTTCTCTCAATGTTTCAGGAAAAACCAGAAGTTTTCAGGTTTGAATTTGTCCACTAAATGTTTCTGTCTTTCTCTATTTATAGCTAGGCTAGTTGGTTATGACTCTTGGCTAACATGATGCATGACAGGCTTTTAAATAAAAGTCGTTACGAATGTTACCAACTCTTATGTAATGGGATTGTCGTCCGATACTGTTATTTACCTCTGTTACAGCTACAGTCTGATATGGCCATTATAGGATCGTATCACCGATAGCTTATGTTTTCTGATACTGCGATTTAAAACCATGTAATGTCCATTGTGATCACTCCATTTCAAACCTCGGCTCTAGTATATATTCTTAAAAAATGCAGCTAGAAGTTGTCTCTATGTGCTCTAAATATTTTTTTGAATTTTTTTTTTTTATTAATCTTATGAAAACATTAAAGAGATTTAAAGCACCCGAGAAATTATGGCATCATGACGAGGAACAGAAAGCACCCACACCCCTCACCAATCATATGCCGCCGAGAGCTCAAAAGACAAAATCGTCAAAGAGGCCAACCGGAAACACCCGTAACCACCACTTCTCCTCCTAAAAAGCAACCGAGAAGCCAAACCAAATACCTCAACCTCGTTAATATAAGGATCCTTCCCTCCTCGGCCGAAAATGCTCTGCATCTCTCTCTTCCAATCTGTGTTTCTACTAAAGGATTTCTGATGAAATTTGCACAGGTCTGCCGTGAACGAATACATCGGGAAAGTGAAAGGGGTGGTCTGTCGAGTGCTGGAGCTCATCGCCGACGGGCTAAGGATCGAGCCGAGGGACGTGCTGAGCAAGCTGCTGAGGGACGAGAAGAGCGACTCGTTCTTCCGGCTGAACCACTACCCGCCGTGCCCGGAGCTCCAGACGCTTAGCGGACGGAATCTGGTCGGCTTCGGAGAGCACACGGACCCACAGATAATGTCTGCCGTGAGATCGAACAACACAACTGGCCTGCAAATCTCTCTGAGGGATGGGACGTGGGTGTCTGTCCCACCTGATCAGTCCTCCTTTTTCATCAATGTTGGGGATTCCTTGCAGGTGAAGTACTAGTACAACCTCCACATTCATATATCTATCTTATCCGTTTACTGTACACCATTTAAGAGCTAGCTAGGCAGTACTAGTCAACTTTTAGATTCAAGTATGAAAAAAATTCTTTCCACTTTTGTAGATTTTTGTGTTTGTTGGTGAAATTTGGGGCAATAATGTCAGGACGCACAGGGATAAAGTTTTCCCGAAAATATCCGGGAAAATGAAAGGGGCTAGATTCATTTTGATGTTTGGGTTCTACACGTCAAAATGAAAGGCAGAAAGTCTAGGATCACCCCTCCATTTCCATTCCGTGTCCCATAAAAATACAGGAAAATACTTGTAAATTTTAAAATATTCCTTTATGGGGCCCTGTAAAGAATCAGTTCGATCGCTTATCGGAAGATATGTTTTTTGAATTCGTAATGGTGGAACTGAGTAGCTGAGCAATTTCGTTCTACGAATTTAGAAAACGTATCTACCGATATGCGGTTAAGCTGATTTTTTACAGGGTCCTATAAAATTATATTTTAAAATTTATGGGTTTTTTTTTGTGTGTATTTTTATGGGGGCCAGAGTGAGCCCCACATGGAGCGGTGCAAAATAGGGGTAGAAATGGAGGGGTGAACATGGCACAACTGAAATACTTAAGTACTTATTTTTTTGAATTAAATGTGACGTTCCGTGAGAGAATGACTTGTCTCGCAAAACAAAAAATAAGAACCTTAGCGGAACGGGATCAATCATTATTTTCCCATTCCCGGACATTTTCGGAGAAACTTTTACCGGATATAACAACACTATCTCGCAATTTAAAAAAAAACTTCGACCGACCATGCAGTTTTTTGGGATTTTTTTTGGATACGGGGGCCATTATAGAACTCAGGCCCTGCATATTTATATAGTGCCCGGGCCATCGGTGTCGGTTGATTGAAGTATTTCTCATATTCAAGCCCGAAAATTTCACTTTCTTTCCCGTAATCTGTGAGTTATGCTGTTGACTTCTTCTAAAGTTGCGTTCCGGAATTTCGCATTTTTTCAATGGGCTTTTCTCTGTTTCCACTCTTTGCTTTCCTCTACCATGGCTTTTGCCTCACGATTGTTCTTGCTTTCCCCTTCAACGAATCGCTTTCGGTGAGTTTTACAACTTTGAAAACGTTGGATGCGGTCAAATTAAGCTACACGAACACTTGCGTGCGCATTCGCAACGCACATAGGGTCCACATCCGTACGTGCTATATCGTTCTTGCTTTTCATCGCTCGTGGGTCCCGTAGCCGTAGTTAAGCGCGTGTTCAAACGGGTGTTTTACTTAATTGTGGTTCTCCTTAGCACGTGTAACATGGCCGAACATTTCTAACCGTCGGGTAAAAAAAATATTTGTGGATCTCCTTAATGTTGGTGTTTACTTTAACTTACTTTTCTTGTTTCGAAAATTTTAATGCTGTGATTGGTTTG
Source organism: Rhododendron griersonianum (assembly GCA_018127125.1). Taxonomy (NCBI): domain Eukaryota; kingdom Viridiplantae; phylum Streptophyta; class Magnoliopsida; order Ericales; family Ericaceae; genus Rhododendron; species Rhododendron griersonianum. The sequence continues at coordinate 32,047,217 of CM030800.1, forward strand.
GTTTTTGAAAAGTTTTTTGAAAAATAGTAGGGGTAATAAGTGGAGAGAGATAGAGAGAGAAATGTTGGAAGTAGAGGGAATCTAGGGGGAATTTTTTTTTTTGAAAACTAAAAAGAACAAGGCTAACGTTCTGTTTGGAATTTGGGGTGAAAAGAAAAAGGAAGAAAATTTTAAATTTTTCTCTTCGTTCATTTGGTTCGTAAGGAAAGACAGGAGAAAATTCCAAAGACAAAACTCAATTTTTCCTTCAATTTCTCTTTAACTTTTCTTCTTTAATTATTTTCTTTCCTTTTCCACTCCCGTCCCCAGGTTCCAAACAGAGCCTTACGGATTCCGGGTTTATTTTTTGTGTTTATAAAATATTGGGTACGGTGGTGCAGGTGATGACTAATGGGAGGTTCAGGAGTGTAAGGCACAGAGTCCTGGCAGACAGTTTGAAACCGAGGGTTTCAATGATCTACTTTGGTGGGCCACCCCTGAGTGAAAAGATAACACCTTTGCCTCCACTAATGGAGGAAGGAGAGGAAAGTCTGTACAAGGAGTTCACATGGTGGGAATACAAGAAGTCTGCCTACAACTCAAGGCTGGGTGACAACAGGCTGGGGCAATTTGAGAACATCAAGAAGAAGAAGAAAGCAGCAGCAGCAGCTGGCCCGTGAGTTTTCATTGGCCCCTTTCCTACTCAAAAAGTGGAGTGGAGATCCCATTTAGGCAAAAAGAGATTTTAGGTCAAAATGTTAGACTAGGTGTGGAAAGGTTGACTCAAACTCTTTGTGGAAAGGTTGACTCAAACTCTTTGTGGAAAGGTTGACTCAAACTCTTTGTTGCATGCCTTAGTTGGCATAGGAATAGGTTCTTCTTTTTATGTACTGTGTATCTTCAGTAGCCCCCTCCCCAACCACCCCCCTTTTTTCCCCCTCTCTTGTGCTTTTATGCTTTTAGTAATTTGTAAGTACCCCCTACCATTAATGCAAGGTTATCCTCATCTTTCTTGGGTTTTTTTTGATAGGCAGAGGTGTCCGGATCAGCCTAGCTACCTACGTCTTAATTAATCTTCTTTTGGTCAGTCCGGTCAAATGCATGTCATTCGCGCCAGAACCAGAGAATTTGCAAGAAATTACTCTGTTGGGGTCTGATCTCAAGAATCGAAAACCGGTCAATTGTGTGGAGGAACGCTTACGTGCGTCTCAATTAATCTCTTTTTGGTCCGGTCAAAGACATGCCATTCATGCTGGAACCAGCGAATTTATATGAAATTACTCTCTTGGGATCTGATCTCGAGAATCGAAGACTGGTCAATCTTGTGGGGGAACAAAATCACTGACCAACCGGACTAACCCCTCGAAGTTATCCTCATCATTTATGTCATCATCGTGCGGTGCTTCCTCACATGCTATTTGAGATTTCCTCATTTGGACCCTTAAAAAAGGGGATATAGTACGCTACCTTAATGGAGTCTCTCGTGCATCACCCACAGTGTTGTTATTCATTTATTCATCCAAAAGTCATCAACAATTAGGTTGGTACGGCAAATTATAGGATACGGTAGTGATACTTGAGTCATTCCAAAACCACACTGAGGGATTTTATCAAGTGGTGTGAGAAATCTAATAAGTGTTTGTCCTTCGTAAAGTCGCATATTTGAATCTCACGAAGGTCGAACATTTCAAATATGGGACTTATAGAGGGTTTGTCCGGTGTTAACTTCAGAATCCCGAATTTAATCAAGGTGCACGCAAGCTAGGGCCGTAAATGAGCCGAGCTTTGTTGAGCTCGAGCTCGGAAACGAGCCAAAAAATTGAGCTCGAGCCTTAACGAGCCGAATCCTTATCGATCCGAGCTGAGTCATTTACTAAAGGAGCCTCTTTAATCGAGCCGAGCCGCCCTTAATGAGCCGAGTTTTTTGTCGAATGAGCTGAGTCGAGCTCGGCTCGTTTAGCAAACAAGCCAAGCCAAGCTCACGAGCTGCTCGGTTCGTTTACCGTCCTAACGCAAGCTAGCACTACTACAAAATGATATAAAGATCACAGTACAAAAACTAAAAAGATCTCACTTTTTGTAAAAGCGTAATAAAATGTTATAGACTATAGTTTTCATCTCAGTTATACGAAAAACTGAGATGGAAAGATTTTTTAATCTCAGTAATCTAAAAAGTGAGATCGTAACTTGAAGAATAGATCTCATTCTCAAAAAATTGAGATTATATATGAAAGAATATATCTTGTTTCGAAAAAAACTAAGATGAAAAGATTTTTTAATCTCAGTAATCTAAAAGTGAGATTGTAACTTAAAGACTAGATCTCGTTTTTGAAAAACTGAGATTGTATATGAAAGAATATATCTCATTTCAGAAAAACTGAGATAAAAAGAATCTTTAATCTTAGTCATCTAAAAACTGAGGTCGTAAGTTAAACACATATGTTATATATTAAATATTTCAGTTATATATTGAAAAGTGTGTGTAGTGTAGTTGGTTAAAGCTTCTATGTAAAACTCAAGAGACTTGGGTTCAAAACCCAACAGAAGAAATAGAGTAGGATTTTTTCCCTTTGGAAAACACCACTTTTAATCTCGGTTTTTTCAAAAACTGAGATTATTTCTCTCTAAACAACCACGGTTTTATAATAAAACTGAGATGTTAAGCTATTAAAGGTCACGGTTTTATCATTTTAATCATAGTTTTTATGTTTTTAGTCACGGTTTTAATGAGTTTTAATCACGGTTTTTATCTTGTGGTTAAAAGATAGGGTTATCTATTTTTGTAGTAGTGTAGTCTAGACATCACCCATCTTGTCAATTACGACGGGATGCAGATAGTACTACAATAAAATTTGAAGTTCATGATGGACACAAAACATTGGATTTTGGCCTTCCGTGAAGTAGTAGGCAGGGCAAGTTGATCAATAATTACCGTGGTCCTTAACTTACCGTGGAACCTTGGCACTTGTTTTCCAGTTTTCCTCTTGAAAAGGAAGAGGAAAGAGAGAACAAAAAAAAAAAGCAAAAATGATACTCACACAACAACAAATACAACCTCTCACATCCATGTGGGCTCCACACACACTACTATGTGTGGGCCCCACATGTATGTGAGAGGTTGTATAAGTTATTGTGTTTGAATCGTTGTATGAGTAGCATTGTCGAAAAAAAAGGAGTCAAATACAGAAACCAGTGGATATCCATATCATGATGCATGTCTGGAAAGGAACCCCAAGAAATTCAAAGAAGATTCGCATACATGGGGAAATATCACTAGCTGAAAGCTAGCTGTTGTCACGCTCAGTTAAAGAGTTTGTCATGACCATCCATCCATCCATCCAATTATTAGTGCAGTTTTACATCACACCCATCAGTCTGGAGAGAGAGGAATATGATTTGGACTAGCACTAAGGAGCTAGCTCGTGTTATTTTATGAGCGGCCCCGCTAATCCCCAATTAGGAATGACGATTAACTAAAGTTAGAGATTTGAAGTGTAATTTGTGTCATTTCAAAGGTTTGATTTACTTGTATGCAGTTCTCAGTACGTAACTCATTCATACAAGAGAAAACAGGATAATAAATTATGACTCGGATCGTGTCGAATGTTGCGCTAACTTTATCAGTTCAATTAAATAGATACACGCATGGTTCTCGTAGGTGGATTGGTACATTTAACGAACCAGAAGCTCTCATGTTAGTTTATGAACGGCGCAGATAATCATCAATTAGGAATGAGGATTCTCTAAGCTAAAGATTTCAAGTGTTTGGGTCATTTTGGAAGATTTGAATTGCTCACATGCAGTACGTATTTCATATGAAAAAACAGGATAGTCGAATATCGAATATAAATAGAATCGTGTAGAAAGTTGTCCTAACATTATTGGTTTAATTAAGCGGAGACACACGTGAATCATGTACATGGATGTTACTCAAAAGTCTTTCGTCAAGTTAAAAAGTCATTAGTATTAATCAGGAAGTACTAAGATTCATGAATCTATTTATTTTCTAAGTTTGCGTACTTGTCTAAGTACGTGCATGATAGAAGAGTCTTATAAATTCTAGAAGTGTTTGGATCAATTTATATTCTGGTAGATGATGAGAGAAGTCATATTATGAGAGAAAGTTCGGATAGTTTCTCTTGTTGCTTCTAAAATACTCTTCTTGTTCTAAGCTTTAGATCTAAATGGTCTTGGCTAGGCTTTTATCTAGGGTTCTAGCTGCATTATTGGAGATCTCGTTTCTCTCAAGTGATCAAGATCCTCTCGTGTAATAATCTCTCAATTGGTCCTTCTTGTGATGCATCGAGTCACTCATTTTAAGGGGATTCAAATAGAGGTCCTAAAATTAGAAGAGTCTTATACAAATCAACCCTGTCCTAACCAATCTATTATCATGAGATCTTCAAATTTAAGATAATATTCCTACATTCATGTAGGTCATTCATTTATTTGTCACACCAAATTAAGAGTACCTCGATTATTGATTTATTTCTAAGATCAACAGTAGTTAAGAGTCAAATAATGTTTCCATATTAAAAGATAGTCAAACATTAGTGTCATTTTGGAGAACCAGGGATGGTGTAGTGCACTAGTGGCATTTGAGCCGTTTGTTCGACAATTCCATGGCCCAAATTTCATCTCGGCAATGAATGGTCTAGATGCTACATGGTGGCGATGAGATTTGAACCGTTAGATTGTCAAACGGACTGCTCGGATGCCGCACAGCACGGTGCTGTGCGGCTTGTGCACAACACCATCCCAAGTTGCATTAGATGAATTTAAATGTTATTCGCACTTTGGCCCTTTTGAACTCTTTTTTTTTGAATCAGATATGTTTTTTCAAATCAGGGACATCTCTTTAATTTCTTTCTAGAGAATACAGGCTCTCCTATTTGATGGGCTTCTTTAGTTCTTTTGCTAATTAATTGGATATCTTTTTGGCATTTTTAGGGTGTGTTTCCGTAATATTATTGGACTATATGCTAGCTAATGACAATATTGAAGTTATTTCCGCTAAATGATAGTTTAGTTGATGTACATAAGGAAAATGACCTATTTAATTTAACGGAAACGCCCCTCAATAGATATACACTAGATAACGAACCAGATTTGGAGCTCTTACTTTGCAAAAGACATTTGGGGGTCCAATGAATAAAATCTTGTTTGCCATGGCTTTGGGATGGTATTGCTTCATTTCAAAGGTTTGATTTACTCGTATGCAGTTCTCAGTACGTAACTCATTCATATATACATGCAAAAAAAAAAAAGGATAATAAATTAAAAATAGGATCGTGTCAAAAGTTGTGCTAACTTTATTAGTTCAATTAAATAGATACACGCATGGTTCTCATAGGTGGATTGGTACATGAGCACTGTTACTTGAGAGTCTTCTATCAATTGTTCAAGAGTCATTTTAACGAACTAAAAGAAGCTCATGTTATTTTATGAACGGCGCAGATAATCAACTAGAAATGAGGATTCTCTAAGCTAAAGATTTCAAGTGTTTTTAAAGATATAAATTGCCCACATGCAGTTCTTGATATGTAACTCATTCATACAAAAAAAGAAAAAGAAAAAAAGATAATCGAATGTTGAATATAAATAGAATCGTGTAGAAAGTTGTGCTAACATTATTAGTTTAATTAAGCGGAGACACACATGATTCATGTACATGGATGTTACTCAAAAGTCTTTTGTCAAGTTTCAAAAGTCATTAGTATTAATCATGCGTGGAGTACTAAGATTCATGAATCTATTTATTTTCTAAGTTTGCGTTCTTGACTAAGTACGTGCATGATAGAAGAGTCTTATAAATTCTAGAAGTGTTTGGGTCAATTTGTATTCTGGTAGAGGATGAGAAAAGTCATATTATGAGAGAAAGTTCCAGTAGTTTCTCTTGCTACTTCTAAAATACTCTTCTTGTTCTAAGCTTTAGATCTAAATGGTCTTGGCTAGGCTTTTATCTAGGGTTCTAGCTGCATTATTGGAGAGTGTGTTTCTCTCAAGTGATCAAGATCTTCTTGTGTAATAATCTCTCAATTGGTCCTTCTTGTGATGCATCGAGTCGATCATTCATTTTAGGGGGATTTGAATAGAGGTCCTAAAATTAGAAGAGTCTTATACAAATCAACCCTGTCCTAACCAATCTATTATCATGAGATCTTCAAATTTAAGATATTCCTACCTTCATGTAGGTCATTCATTTATTTGTCACACCAAAGTAAGAGTACCTCGATTATTGATTTATTTCTAAGATCAACAGTAGTTAAGAGTCAAATAATGTTTCCATATTAAAAGATAGTCAAACATTAGTGTCATTTTGGAGAACCAGGGATGGTGTTGTGCACCAGCGGCATTCGAGCTGTTTGTTCGACAATCCCATGGTCCAGATTTCATCTCGGTAATGAATGGTCCAGATGCTACACGGTAGAAATGAGATTTGAACCGTTAAACTGCTGAACAGACTGCTCGAATGCCGCACAGCACGGTGCTGTACGGCTTGTGCACAACACCATCCCCCAGTTGCATTAGACGAATTTAAATTTTATTCGCACTTTGGCCCTTTTGAACTCTTTTCTTTCTTTTTTTTTGAATCAGAGATGTTTTTTCAAATCAGGGACATCTCTTTAATTTCTTTCTAGAGAATACAGGCTCTCCTATTTGATGGGCTTCTTTAATTTAGTTCTTTTGTTAAATAAATTGGATATCTTTTTGGCATTTTTAGGGTGTGTTTCCGTAATATTATTGGACTACATGCTAATGACAATAGTGAAGTTATTTCCGCTAAATGATAATTTAGTTCTTGTAAAAAAAATGATATTTTAGTTGATGTACATAAGAAAAATGACTTGTATAAAAATATTGTATGTGAAAACATGGGTTTTAGTTCATTTAACCTATTTAATTAATTTAGCGGAAACGCCCCTTAGTAGATATACACTAGACAAGGAACTAGATTTGGGGCTCCTATTTTGCAAAAGACATTTGGGGGTCCAATGAATAAAATCTTGTTTGCCATGGCTTTGGGCTGGTATTGCTTCTTTGAATCTTTGCTGCCTAAACTCTCATGATCTCATCCAAATAGCATGTTACGCTATCCATATTTTAGTACTCCTCTTTATAGCCTTTTTTTGATCATTTTTTTTCCAGAAAATTCAACGTATATTACAAACAAAAAAGTTCAAAGGGACTCACCAATCTCGGAAATAAAAGAAACGAAAAACAAAATACTACAAGGAAAAGTCGTAGAAAAAACAGCTCCGGTGTTGGAACCCATTCGATCCACTCACGGAGGTGGTTGAATAAACCTTATGGCTCTGTTCAATTGTTCAGATTGTTTACATGGGAAATAGATTCCCAAAGGAAAGTGAAGTAAAAAAAAAAATGAAATTTATTTTTCTGAATGTTTTCATATGACAATAAATATTACATAAAAACTTTGGTTCTTTTATTTTTGCATGATCTATTTTGCAGTAAAATGTTTCTTAATGGAGAAATTAGAGTTTACAGGTCTCACAATTTTCTTGGTAATTAAGTTACGAAAAAATTGATTTTTTCATTCTTTCTCATCTTTTCCGTGCAACTAACCGGGAGCTATCTGCGTCCACATTTCACATGCTATAAAATATGGCACATGTTATAAATGAAATCTGTGTGAAATATCGGTAGAGACAGGCGAATAAAGATTCCGTGGGATCGCATTGGTTGGATAAAAACTTCAAATCCAATGTTCCTAAATGGAGAAATTTTTCTGTGCCGAGCGAGTACCACGTGGTGCCCGCTCGGTGCATTCGGGCCGTCTATTTCGATTTTGGACAGCTCAGATTTGGAGAGAGAAAGAGGAGAGAGAGTGTTTCAATCTGGGCTATCCAATACACTTTTGGACGGCTCGGATGTGCCCGCTTGGGCACCACGTCAGCCGGGTGACGTGATACCCACCCGTCACTGAAAATTTTCTCTCCTAAATGGGCTTTTGGGCCTTTTTTGTGCTGTCCTGAGCGACAACAGCACTTGTGCTTCAACTATGGCTAATCTGGAGTGATTTGGACTGGTAAGGGTTCCCATAGCATCTCTTCGTGAAATGTCTCTACACTAAGTCATTTGTTTGAATCTTTTAAATATTTAGTATAAAATTCTTATAGGTAGAGCCACTTCGAGACAGAAATGTTGGAGTTGAAATCCATGAAGAGCGGAATGTGAATATCATACGTGTTCGTGAGGTACTTCTTACACTATTTATATAGAGACCATGAAAGTAACAACCAAACATCGATACCCCTTTCCAAGCATAGACCACATATATGTGGTGAAGATAAATTGAATTAAAAAAACATAGCTCGATATGTGTTGTTGATATTTTAGGTACCCAACGGTAATATTATATCAAAAAAAGCAATGGCCCAACGTGCACGACGAGAAGGAGAGATAAATCTAAAGCAAGGCTATTCTTATCAATCGGGACAACGGTCTCAAGTCGAGCAAACCAACGAATGTCTTCAACCGATACCACATGCAAACTCTCCTTTGACACCCAGCCGTCGCCCTCTCAACTGCTTCGGACAAGGATCAATAGTCACCCAACCTATAGAAAAGCGACAGAGGGTTGCACAAACTTCCACGTCTTCATCCTTCATGCCAAATACAACTTCCACCCTGCACATTAATCGGTACGCCTTTTTTTGGATGAAATGCAACTCCCAAATTTTAAAATACCCATATTTTGCCTAAACAGAGTCTTTATTAATTTTTTGAAGGCCTACTCTTACCGACCAAGTAGATCTATGTTGTGAAGACGAATGAGAAGTGTTTGTGAATTTAGAGGAACCTAGCAGAGCTCACGTAATTCCAGGGAGGCATAATCTTGGCAATATGGATACTAAATGTACCCATTGTAAAGCCCTACATTGGATGGATGAGAGATTGACAAAATCTTCTACAAGTAATCCATTATTCGGCACTTGCTGTTTCCAAGGAAAGATAAGACTACCTACACTTATTACACCCCCTTCGCCAATTCGAGCATTATATGATGGGGATGATGATCGATCAAAATCATTTTGAAAGCATGCTCAAGGGTACAATGCAACCAATGCTTTCACCAGTCTTGGTGCTACATTGGATCCACGAGTGCTTACTGGAAGTGGTCCTACATCTTTCACTATTCATGGGGAATTGCGGCATCGAGCAGGTTCATTGCTGCCACAACATGGAAAAGATGCAAAGTATGCACAACTGTATATTTTTTATCCTACTTCAGCTTTGGAAGTCCGCAACCGTAACAATGAGCAGTTGAGAAGGGATGTACTAGAAACTATCCAAGAAACTCTATTGCAAGTTAATCCATTTGTGGATAAATTTCGTCAAGCATATGCAATTCTGAATCAACTGGACGTGGCAGGACAAACTCTACCAGCCCATCTCCACTATAGTTCGTCAAAAGATCGACGAACATATAATCTACCAACGGCAGATGAGATTGCGGTAGTTATACCAGGAGATGGATCTAAAGCTAGCGGCATGAGAGATATCGTCTTGCATTTGAGAGGAGATAATCAATTGATGCAAATTAACGAATGTCACCCTGCGTATTTGCCATTACACTACGTCATGCTATTCCCACATGGAGAACTTGGATGGGAACCTGAGATGAAACAGTGGGATGTTAAAAATAATCGACCTGCGGCAGAGCGACTAACTCAAATGGATTTTTATAGTTACCGTTTATTTGAGCGTACAACAGAGTATTCAACCATTTTGAGAGGAGGAAAATTGTTTCAGGAGTTCTTGGTAGATGCTTGGGCAGCAACTGAGCAGAATCGATTGACATACTATAAGCTTAATCAAGCGAGACTGCGTTCTTCTCTATACCAGGATTTGACTGATATTGGTCCTGATGGCTTGAAGCCTGATCAAATTGGTCAAAGGTTTATTTTGCCATCTTCGTTCACGGGTAGTCCAAGACATATGTTTGAGATATTTCAAGATTCAATGGCTATCACGAGATATAACCATCACCCTGATATTTTCCTTACCATGACTGCAAATCCCAAATGGCCGGAAATTACTTCAGCTCTATTGCCTCATCAAACCGCGGTTGACCGTCCTGATTTGGTTGCCCGTGTTTTCGAGTTAAAGAGAAAGGCTTTGATGAAGGAGGTTGAAAAGGATAAAGTGTTTGGTCAGAAAATTGCCCACGTATACACTATTGAATTTCAAAAACGTGGTCTGCCACATATGCATGTACTATTCTTTCTTAAAGGTGGGGATAAAATCCGTACTTGCGCGCAAGTTGACCAGTTAGTTTGTGCCGAATTTCCAAATCTAGAAAATGATCCTGAACTGTTTGAAACGGTCAAGAGTTGTATGGTACATGGGCCATGCGGTGCTCGAAATCCGCATGCATCTTGCATGGAAAATGGAAAATGCACTAAGAGGTACCCTCGCGACTTTGTAGAAACCACCACCATGGACGAAAATGGATATCCCATCTATCGCCGTCGTAATGATGGGAAAGTGTATATTGTCAGGGGGCACGAAGTTGACAACAGGGATGTCGTGCCATATAATCCTCATCTATCCAAAATGTTTAATTGTCATATTAATGTAAAAGTTTGTGCCGGGATGAGATGTGTAAAATACATTCACAAGTACATTTACAAGGGTTACGATCGGACAACGATGGTGTTGGGATCGGCTAATGAAATTAAGCAATACCTTGATGGAAGGTATATTGGACCGCCAGAAGCTGCTTGGCATATATTCGGTCATCATATGCACGAAGAGGTTCCAACGGTTACCCGACTCGCTCTCCATTTACCTGGAATGCATCGCGTTAATTTCAATCCCAAAGAATCATTGGAAGACATTATTGCTAGAGCTGTAGTAGAAAAGTCAACTCTAACTGGATTTTTTGCATGGTACTCTGCCAACCCTGATTCTACACCCTATACTTACCAAGAATTTCCACAGTACTTTGTTTGGGATAGTACAAACAATGTGTGGACACCAAGAAAGTTTGGGTTCGCAATCGGGAGAATGTACTTTGCCAGCCCTAATTGTGGTGAGAAATTTTATCTTCGTTTGCTATTGACTATTGTCAAAGGACCAACATCTTATAAAGACTTGCGCACAGTAGACAATGTTGTTTATGATACTTTTAAGTTGGCATGTGTTGCTAGAGGGCTTTTGGAAGATGATGATGAATGGGTTCAATGTCTTCAAGAGGCTGCAATAATGAAGACTGGGTATCAGTTGCGGAGATTGTTTTGTGTTATTCTTACACAATGCTCGCCACTGCAACCGTTGGAATTATGGAAGCGATTTTTTATAAATATATGCGATGACCTCGCGCACAAAATTCGCACATTATTTGCCATTCCTAATCCAACCGAGATTCAAATTGAAGATTATGGTTTGTATCTTCTCAATCAGATGCTTGAAGAAACAGGTAAGAGTTTACATGAATTCCCACCTATGCCACAACCTACCGAAAATTGGAGCACAGTTGTTGGTAACAGATTGATTTTGGAACATCGACAACTTCAGATCCAAGCCCAACAGGTAAATACAGAGACTAATATCGGTCGCCTTAACATTGACCAACGCAATGCTTATGATGCCATTATTTGCTCTGTCTTTGGAAATAAAGGAACTACCTTCTTTTTGAATGGGGGTGCTGGCACAGGAAAGACATTTTTGTATAACACCATTGCACAAAAATGTCGTAGTCTCGGGCATATAGTGGTTACTGTTGCTTCATCCGGAATTGCTTCTCTGTTATTGGAAGGAGGTCGCACTGCACACTCAACGTTTGCCATCCCATTAGATGTGTTAGAAAATTCTATCTGCGGGTTTACCAAGCAATCTCTACAAGCAGAGTTATTTAGAGAAACAAAATTGATGATATGGGATGAAGTCCCTATGCAACATAAATATTGTGTTGAAGCAGTTGACCGCACATTACGTGATATCCGTGACAATCCTAAACCATTTGGGGGTATCACCGTAGTGCTTGGGGGGGATTTTCGTCAAATTTTACCAGTTGTACCCAAAGGAGTTCGTGAGGAAATTGTTAATGCATCACTTAGGCGCTCTGATCTGTGGGATGATATATGTGTCTTGACATTGAATTTGAACATGCGATTGAATACGACAGATCCTGAAAATGCTGCTTTTGCAAATTTCTTAATGGAGGTAATAATTTTTTTATTGAATCAGTAATTCCTCCCACTTTTGTTTGATTATTGATTTATACTTCAATATTTTTTTAGGTTGGAACAAACCCTCAAGAAGTGGTACACCTTCCATCGACAATAGGTAGATGTCAACATCTAAATGAATTATTGTCGAGAGTTTATCCCCAACTGGATGTGGCAAATACATCAACCCCAACATTTTTAACTGAACGCACAATTCTCTCTGCTCGGAATGATGACGTGAATGCTATAAATGCTACTGCACTAAATATTTTTCCAGGAAATAGATACACTTATCTAGCTGCAGATAAAATGTCTGAGGATGACGGAATGGATAGAAGTATCACTAACCGCTATCCCAATGAGTATCTTAACTCATTAGATCCTACTGGGCTACCACCTTTTAAGCTCGAGTTGAAAGTTTGTTGCCCTATAATATTGTTAAGAAATATTGCCCCAAAAGATGGACTTTGTAATGGCACAAGGATGATGGTTGTCAGGTGCGGCTCCCGTATTATTGAAGTTAAGATTTTAACAGGCGAACAATTTGGCAAATTGGCCTTCATACCAAGAATATCTTTATCACCGTCATCTTCAGATTTTCCTTTTCATATGACAAGGCGTCAATTTCCAGTTCGCTTGGCATATGCTATGACTATTAACAAATCACAAGGACAATCTGTCAAATTCGTTGGAGTCGATTTGCGCACACCTGTATTTAGTCATGGGCAACTATATGTGGCATTATCAAGGTGCACGTCTTTTGACCGTATAACTGTCCTTCTCCCCGAAGAAGAAACAAATTCCACTACCAATATTGTTTACCCTGAAGTTCTGCTGTAGTTTGCTTTATCATACCAGGTACAACGAGTTGTAGAGTATTATAATTAGATTTTCTTATGTTATCATATATCATCCCTTAAACAAATGACTTAGTGTACTAACTGGGCTTCTGTTGACATATCATTCTTTTTTAAGATTGTGATCGAGAAGCCTCGAAGCTCAAAAGGATCAATATGCTTGAAGATTTTTAGTCTTGACATGTTTTATGTTCTCTTTTTAGATGTCTCCTCGAGGCATGCATTTTCATTAATGTATATCATTTTTTATTTTCATCGATATTTTGGATGGTATTTTTTTATTTGATTAAGATTTATTCGTTTGAATTTGTTCTATACGTCTTAGTTGGTTACATTTGTTGTTCAGCTTTAATTTGCGTTGCAGAATGTTCGAGCCGTGCCTTCAGGCACGGGCATTCGCTAGTACTAAATATCGCTCAGAAGGTGTTGAGGAATTTTGAGAAAGATATATGCTACTACTATGGTAGGGGATCAGGGTTTTAAACAAAGGCCGTTACGTATCGTATCAGTCATTACGTAACGAGATTTTGGACCTCCGATACCATTATTTACTAACATACCGGCCGAGGTATGACCGTATTTGTGGGAGAAATTACATGCCATATTCTAAATAACATTCAACAATCAAATTAACAGAATTACATAGATTGAGAAAGGAGTAGCGCTCTCATAAGAAACAATATACTCCCTTCCTGCACATGGTTGAACGGTACTCCTTCCGCAAGATACAACGACTTTCAAGTTCTCTTTTATGCAGCAAATCAAACTCACAGACTAATGTACTAGTTTCCCAATCCGTATGAAATCAGTTGCAAATACAAATAACTACAAAGTCAAATTTCCCTCAGTTGCTTTGAAGCTCAGCCTTTCGCCCCATTCAATGCTTGTGGACATGTGGTGGCAAATTGCTTCCCCCCCACCCCCTCTCCGGCCCCACCTCCCTTTTTCCGGACTACCCCGTCTCTCTCTCTCTCCCTTTTCTTTCTTTCTTTCTTTCTTTACGGTTTGCTTCTTTTCTTTTTTTTCCTTTTCTTTCCAGTTTACTTTTTTTTTTTTCATTTTAGGGGTCGTTCGGATAAATAAGTCAAAGTGGCTTATTTTTTGTCCTTATTCAAATTTTCTTCGTATCATTTAGCTTATTATCATTTTTTGGGGATTATTTGCATCCTCATGACGAGAAATCTAAAAAGTAAAAAAATTTGATCGAAATTCAATTTTTTTTGAATAAAGACGAAAATAAACCAAAAAATTGGATTTCGATCAAAAAATTTTACTTTTTAGATTCCTCTTATCATGAGGATGCAATAATCCCCCCAAAAATGATGATAAACCAAGTGATACTAAAAAAATTTGAATAAGGACAAAAAATAAGCCACTTTGGCTTATTTAGCCGAACGGCCCCTTATTTCATTTTCTTTCTTTCCAATTTGAATTTTTTTTCTTTTTTTTTTTTCTCTTTAATAATAGGTTCAAGTCTAATTCTAGGCTTTGTAAAGTAATTGAGAGAAAAAAAAAGTGTTTCAATTGATCATGTTTATCTGACTGTTTTATTTTTCTTCTTTTTGTCCTTTATAGATTAAAAAATATAGTTACAAAAATAAGTGTTTCAAAAATAAGTGTTTTTCTTCTTTTTAATCCGTTTGAACCGGTACAAAGATGTTATTTTTCTGATCATTTCATCCTAAATGGTCGTAGTAAATTTTTGACTCTAAGGCCTTTCAACGAGTATCGTAAGACTCCTTATTTAGTTTTAGAGCTCTTAGGGTGCCCATTGAAAGGCTTTGGAGCCAAAAATTTATTATGACCATTTAGGATGAAATGATCAGAAAAATAACATCTTTGTACCGGTTCAAACGGATTGAAAATTGAAACACTTAACCCATGCTGAGATTAACAACTTTTTCCCATACGCTTATTAGGATTTTCTAGTAACACCAGGTGGACGACTCGTGCTAGAACGAGGATTTTCGTGCCCGTTGTTTTGAAGCAACATACTACTGAATCAGTTAAGAGGATCTATGCTAAATAACGGTTAACAAATTTATTAAATTGTACTATAGTTAAAAATAATAATCCTAAATATAACATTTGTATTCTTGATTAGTATGTCGTTTGCAAAATACATTTCATAATTAGTTCCCGAACACTAATTGTAATCTTAATGAATTTTTTGCTCTAAGGCCTTTCAACGAGCACCCTAAGACTCATTATTTAGTTTCAGGACTCTCTTAGGGTGTCGATTGAAAGGCCTTGGAGCCAAAAATTTATTACGACCATTTAGGATGAAATGATCAGAAAAATAACATCTTTGCACTAGTTCAAACGGATTAAATTACTATTGAAAATTGAAACATTTATTTTTGTAACTATATTTTTTAATCTATAAAGGACAAAAAAAGAAAAATAAAACAGTCGGATAAACATGATCAATTGAAACACATTTTTTTTCTCTCAATTACTTTACAAAGCCTAGAATTAGACTTGAATCTATTATTAAAGAGAAAAAAAAAGAAAAAAAAATTCAAACCGGAAAGAAAAGAAAATAAAATGAAAAAAAGAAGTAAACTGGAAAAAAAAGAAAAAAAAAAGAAGAAGAAGAAAACTGTAAAGAAAGAAAGAAAAGGGAGAGAGAGAGAGAGAGAGAGAGAGAGGGGGGTTGTCCGGGAAAAGGGAGGTGGGGCCGGGGGGAAAGCAGCTCTCCCTGTGGTGTAGTAACTGTAGATTGTCAACGCGCATTGGCATTTAGGGGGTGTTCTTCTAAATAATCCATTTGGTTTTCCCGTCAATTTTTTTTGTCCTTATTCAATTTTTTTTTGCATTTTGTGGCTTATTGTCAATTTTTTGGAGATTATTGCTTCCTTATGACGAGAGGAATCTAAAAAGTAAAAAATTTCGATCAAAATCCAATTTTTTTTCAATTTCGACGAAAATTGGCGGGAAAGCCACTTATTTCGTCTTTATTCAAAAAAAATTTGATTTCGACCAAAATTTTTTACTTTTTAGATTCCTCTCGTCATAAGGAAGCAATAATCCCCAAAAAATTGACAATAAGCCACAAAATGCGAAAAAAAATTGAATAAGGACAAAAAAAAATGGCGGGAAAGCCAATTGGATTATTTAGAAGAACACCCCCTTAATATGCATTTGGCAAGTTGCATGTGTTTAACATTTAGCAACGAATGTATAGCTATATAAAATGGTACTCCCTCTGTTCCATAATGTTTGTCCGGTCAGCAAAATAAAGACGTAAAAATAATACAATTTTTGCAAGAAAAATTTGAAATTTTTTCAACAATCTACTGGATATTGATGAGTAAGAATGCTTCATTTTTAAGTTATCGTTTTGCAGACCGGACAAATATTTTGAAACGGAGGAAGCACGAGTAAGGCTCCGTTCAGTTGCCAGAAATGTTGTACCGGAAAGTTATTCTCAGAAAAAGTTAAGTAAAGTGAAGTAAAGGAAAAAGAAATCTATTTTCTTGTAAGTGTTAATTTGACAATTTCTTTGGGTAGGAAAACTAAAGTTTAATGGTTCATTTGCCGCGAAAAGACACTTATGAGAAACTTCTTTATTTTTATTCTCATGGCTAATTTTAAATAAAAATAACTTTGAGAGCTAAATAATAGGCTATCATATTTCAAAAATTAACACATACGAAAAATGTGTTTTATCTAATGCAAAGCCTTAACATGAAATGAAAAAATCGACTTGCAATTCCCTATTCAATTTGCTATATTCTGAATGGCCATGTAAATCTCCCATTTAAATTGACATTCTCTGAAAATCAACCGTACAAATAAAGTTTAAAAAATAAGTAGATAATTAAATAAATAAATATTAAATAACCGTACTTGATTAGTTGCCGATGCAAAAACTCACTAAAAATTAGTTAGTACAAAACAATATTGAAGACTAATGACAAGATAAATAAATATTTCCAAAAAAAATAAACTGCCAATCTTTTTTCACAACAATTATCTCAGAAAGCATCATATTAGTCGAAATTGTTATTACTCACGTAAATCTCAAAGTGTCTTTCTAAAAACCTAATTTGTATTTTTTTGGTATTGACGTCATTCACTTTTTTTCTTACCAGCCAATTATTTTGGTCCTACAATGGATAAAACTTTTCCCGTGACGCAAAATCCTATACTTTTGGCAGGATCATTTTTGCAAGAAAATAAATCTTGCAAGAAAACTTAAAAACATTTTTCCATTACTTTCCTGCCAACTGAACACTATAAAAGTTATGGAAAAGTTGATTTTTCCATCATTTTTTATACTTTCCTGACAACTGAACGAGACCTTATAAAATATCAGTCAGCCGTTCTTGAGTGTGGACCATTGAAGATTCGTTCTATATACTGTAGTATATATATAGTATATCTCATGAGCCGTCCCAGTTGGACTTTTGGAAAATTGGACCAATCCAATACTACTTCTTCTACGCTCGCCAGAATCCTCTAAGAAATGGGAAAAGCAAATACAGTTTACTACTCCACTCCATAATGGGTTGTATATAGTAGCATAAAGTGGACAATGACATACTCCAATTGAGCCCTCTTTCACAAGTCTACCGACTCCGTCCGCGCATTCAAAAAATAATTAAAATGACCACGAAAAATATGCCCGATGAATCCCTAGACTCGATAGTAATATATTTACCCACGCGCTGCTTGTGACGAAAGTTTTGGTTCTACGATGATATTTTTCGGATTTGGGAAGTCAGTGGCCCCCCATTTTTTCGGTGTTTTTTTTTAAATAAATCGTTTAACATCTTGCGAATTTTTTTTCCATCGTCTAAAAGAGATTAGTACTCCACAGTCCACACCCACCTAGAAGAAGGCTTTTTCTTCTTAATTTGTAACTCTCTCTTTTTTTGAGTAAATACTGTATGCTTTTGAGAGAAGATAGATTTATCAGTTCATATTTGTTTAGTGAAGTTAATTATGAGCCCAAAAATTAATGCTAAACCTATATGATCAGTCCAGCTGTAGCCCTTCCAAACCCTATAAATTATCTTCCAGTAGGATCGGCACACACCATTGGGCTAACTTTTGGCATCAACACTGACTTGCTTCAATTCCCATTTTTTTCAAAAAAAAATAGACAACTTCAAGTTCTGGCAAGGAACAAAATAAAAAAAAATCGTCCAAGCAAAAATCAAAGCAAGTATTAAAAATAGAAACAAATCTACCCGGAATCTGACTACCACACAGGGATTTTTTTTTTTTTTTCCCATTCATTAAACCTATTTGGATAGGGAGATGGGTGTTTGTAGGAATCGAACCCTACCCATGTGCATGAGAGTATAAACGAGACACTAACTTCACTCCACCCCGCTTGCACGGATTGATTAGGTTAGTGAGAAACTCCTACTATTAGACTTGGCCAAGAGGGGGAAAAGCCCCCCCGACACACCCCCCCCTCCCGGCCCCACCTCCGTTTTCCCAAAGTACCCCCGGCCCCCCCTTCTCTCTCTCTCTCCTCTTAAATTGGACCCGCCCCATACCATACCAAACGGCACCGTTTCTGTTAAATAAAAATTCTTACCACCAATTTGCAATCCTATGGAGCAAAAAACGTGATTATGAGAGCCTTAGAGACAAAATTTGATTATGTCTCTTTAGAATAATATGATCAAAATAGTAAGATCTTCACACCCGTTCAAACGGATTAAAAATTGGACCACTTAATTTTTTAACTATTCTCTCTTTTTTTTTAAAAAGGGTCTCAAAAAATTAGTACTCAAATTTTCACTCCGTTTGAATCGGTGCAAAGATCTTGTTATTCTAATCATATTATTTGAAAGAGACATAATTAAATTTTGTCTCCAAGACTCTCATAATCATGTTTCTGCTCCATAGGATTGCAAATCGATGGCAATGATTTTTTATTCAACCAAAACGGCAACGTTTTGGCAGTGTGGGTACGGGCTCCTGTGCCCCTAGGGCAGTAGAGCCTCCGGGTCCCCTTAAATTACTCCCACTTTTAAATTTCTTTATTTATTTAATTACTTTTATCTTATTTATTTAATTTCTATAAATACACCATTTCTATATTAAAAAATATAATTCAAGAATTAAGCGCTCCAATTTTCAATTCCGTTTAACCGGGGCGAAGATCATATTTTTTTTATCATTTTATTCTAAATGGTCATAATGACTTAGGCCTTTCAACAAACACCCTAAGACTCATTATTTAGTTTCATGGCTTTCTTAGGGTGTCTATTGAAAGGCCTTGGAGCCAATACAATAATTACGAGAGATAATTACAAAAGTGGATTTCAAAATTTTAAAAATATATAATAAACAAAAAAACTCCTTTATTTTTCAAACAGATTGAAAATTGAAACACTTATTTTTTTACATCGTTTATATATTGAAAAAATAGTTTAAAAAATAAGTGTATTCAAAAATTTACTACGACCATTTAGGATGAAATGTTTATAAAAATAACATCTTTGCACCGGTTCAAACAGATTGAAAATTGAAACACTTATTTTTTTAACTATATTTTTAATATATATATATATATAGGAAAAAAATGGAAAAAAACAGTCGGATTAATTTTTTACTATATTTTTTAATATATAAAAGGTTTAAAAAAATACTCCGTAAGTGTTTGAATTGATGCAAAGATATTATTTTTCTAATCATTTCATCCTAAATGGTCGTAATAAATTTTTGGCTCTAAGGCCTTTCAATGGGCACCCTAAGAGCTCTAAAACTAAATAAGAAGTCTTAAAAAATATTAAAAAATTAATCCGACTGTTTTTTTCCTTTTTTCCCTATATATATATATTAAAAAAATAAGTCTTTCAATTTTCAATCCATTTGAACCGGTGCAAAGATGTTATTTTTCTAAACATTTCATCCTAAATCGTCGTAATAAATTTTTGGCTCCAAGGCCTTTCAATAGGCACCCTAAAAGAGTCCTAAAACTAAATAAAGAGTCTTAGGGTGCTCGTTGAAAAATAACATCTTTACACTGGTTCAAACGGATTGAATCACTATTGAAAATTGAAACACATATTTTTGTAACTATATTTTTTAATCTATAAAGGACAAAAAAAGAAAAATAAAACAGTCGGATAAACATGATCAATTGAAACACTTTTTTTCCTCTCAATGACTTTATAAAGCCTAGAATTAGACTTGAACCTATGATTAAAGAGAGAAAAAAAAAGAAAAAAAATCAAATTGGAAAGAAAGAAAAGGAAATAAAATGAAAAAAAAGAAGTAAACCGGATAGAAAAGGGAAAAAAAAAAGAAAAGAAACAAACGGTAAAGAAAGAAAGAAAGAAAGAGGGAAAAATTCAAAAAAACCCCTGAACTTTGAACTCAATGTCAAATAGGCACCTGAACTTAAATAAACTTCAATTGAACACCTGAACTTTCACTCCGTTATCAATTTACCCCCTGCCGTGACTTGCCGTTAACAGGACAGTTAAATAAAAAATACCTACCACCAGTTTGCAATTCTATGAAGCAGAAACGTGATTATGAGAGCCTTAGAGACAAAATTTGATTATGTCTCTTTAAAATAATATGATCAGAATAATAAGATCTTTACACCCGTTCAAACGGATTAAAAATTGAAGCACTTAATTTTTTAATCATATTTTTTAATATATAAACGGTCATAAAAAAATTAAGTGCTCAAATTTTCACTCCGTTTTGAATCAATACAAAGATATTTAAGTGCTCATAAAAAATTAAGTGCTCAGAAAATTAAGTGCTCATAATCACATTTCTGCTCCATAGGGTCCTAAATAAAGAACACATACAATATGAGAGCCTTAGAGATAAAAATGAATTACGACCCTTTAGAATAATATGATAAGAATAAAAAGATCTTTGCACCGATTCGAACGGAGTGAAAATTTCAGCACTTAATTTTTATATGACCGATTAAATATTAAAAATATGATTAAAAAATTAAGTGCTTCAATTTTTAATCCGTTTGAATGGGTGTGAAGATCTTATTATTCTGATCATATTATTCTAAAGAGACATAATCAATTTTATCTTTAAGGCTCTCATAATCACGTTTCTGCTCCATAGAATTGCAAACTGGTGGTATGAATTTTTATTTAAACATATACTTAATATGGGAGTCCTAGAGATAAAAATGAATTACGACCCTTTAGAATAATATGATCAGAATAACAAGATCTTTGCACTGATTCAAACGGAGTGAAAATTTGAGCACTTAATTTTTTTTAGACCGTTTATATATTAAAAAATATGGTTAAAAAATTAAGTGCTCCAATTTTTAATCCGTTTGAGCGGGTGTGAAGATCTTATTATTTTGATCATATTATTTTAAAGAGACATAATCAAATTTTGTCTCTAAGGCTCTCATAATCACGTTTCTGCTTCATAGGATTGCAAACTGGTGGTAGGTATTTTTTATTTAACTGTCCTGTTAACGGCAAGTCACGGCAGGGGGTAAATTGATAACGGAGTGAAAGTTCAGGTGTTCAATTGAAGTTTATTTAAGTTCAGGTGCCTATTTGACATTGAGTTTAAAGTTCAGGGGTTTTTTTGAATTTTTCCCAAAGAAAGATAGAAAGAAGAGAGAGAGAGGCGGGGGTAATCCGGAAAAATGGAGGTGGGGCCCGGGGGGTAAAGGAAAGCAGTTCTCCCAAGAGGGCTGGAAAAAGTGATCCAGAATAGTGTACAATTGCACGGATTGATTAGGTTAGTGAGAAACTCCTACTATTAGACTTGGCCAAGAGGGCTGGAAAAAGTGATCCAGAATAGTGTACAATTGTACATGTTTGAAGCAATTTTTAATTGACAAAAGTCCTTTTCATGTGAGTTAATCTCGATCCCCACTCAACTACCCAAATAGACTTTTTTTTTTTTTGAACTGGAAAAAAAAGGTAGAGCAGGCGGCGACCGGCGTAGCAACCACCTAGACGCACAGCTGGATTTTTTTGCAGCTGGAGGGGCTCGAATCCGAGTGCACGTGGAGGGAGAGGCACTTAAGCCCCATCACCTGTGGCAACTGGGCTACCACCCTGATGGTTACCCAAATAGACTTGGATACGTACAATGGTGTGAGCCACCTCACGTACATGTCTCCTAAAATGAAAAAGGGGAAAAAAAAAAAATAATCACGACAAAATGAATAATAGCCACTACTTTCCGGCTTTCCGCTTAATGATACAAGAATGAGATATCTGATCATGTGCTATAAACTCTTTTAGAGCCCAGTTAATACGGAGTTTTGCTCTGATTTTAATTGGACTCCTTTACAAGTAGGCGGTAGAATTTGACTCCTGAATTAGCCGAAGTACCCACAAGCTGATCCGAACACCAGAGTTTTTTTTTTAAAAAAAGAGATAAAAATGAAAGTCTAATATGGATCGAGGTACATAAGAAATGAGTTGATTATACATAATGAGTGAATGTAATTTATGGGTTCAGTTCCCGTCCAGTGTGGACTACGGGTTCGGTAACTTCAGTTCGGCATTTGTGGGCCCGGTACGGGCTCATAGCAATGATCGAAATCGTTCATCTTTTAGACCTCGTTGAGAACATCAGCCACGTAAAAATCATTTTTATTGGATGTCGTTCGATATAATTTTGAAATGAATTAAACTTGGAAACAAAAGAGTTGCACGACACTAGATATATTGCAACCCATTTAACACATTTATCTTATGCTTAATGCATTTAAAAATTATATCAAATGATATCCGATCAATATGATTTTTTACGTGGTCAATATTCTCGACGAGCTCTAAAAGATGAACGGTTCCGATCGTTGTTATAGGCCCGGTAGGGGCCCACAAACGCCGAACTGGACCGTAGTCCATACTGGACAGGAACTGAACCCGTAATTTATATTGAATACTGTTCAAGAAAGAAAAAAAAAAGTAATATAGTGAATACAAGCTTCTGTGAAAATGGATGTAAAACTGTTACATTGAATTTGGCTTCTTTTATACGTATTAGTGTCAAACGACAGAAAATAATTTACTGTATAGTATAAGGCAGAACAACAGTAATATCTGTATTTCCTATTTTGTACTATTACAAAGACCGAAATTTCGTCGCCAAAAACTCTAGCGACGAATTTTGTATTTTTGGGGTAAGCATAGTTAACTATATCTCCTCAACACAACAACCACCCATGCCACGAAAATGGTGACCCCTGTAGCCATGCACACCAAGTCCAGCCGCCTCTCTCTCCTCTGCTTCCTCTCTCTCATCTCTCTCTTCCTCCTCAGAAACTCCACATACCTCTCTCTCTCATCATCATCATCACCCCCTCTCTTCCCCACTTTCTTCCCGCCCTCCATCGCCTCCTGCAAGATTACCAAGCTCTCCTTCCCGCTCAAAGTCCTGCCTTCCATGTCCTCCACCTGCAAGCTCACCTCCTTCAGCTGCAACACATCCCCTCCTTCCTTCCCTCTGCACGTGACCAGCACCGTGCAAAGAAACGAGCCGAGCACCGTGGCGTACCGGGCTTGTACGTCGGCCGTCAGCCAGTGCGAGGTCACGGAAACGGGCCGGAGGCTGGAGAAATTCGCTGCCCGTTTCGTGCTTGGATCGATTAGGATCCAGCTGAGAGTCAAGTTGTTTTCTAGCTCCGATTGCAACGTCTCCTCGCCGCGGCCGTGGAACTTTGCCGGAGAGGAAACTGTTTCTTTCGGGTCAAGTAAATCGACCCGGAACGGCGAGCAGAGGAACCACCCGGTCTCGGTCTCGGTTTCGTGGGTTTTGGAAAGTATGAGTTTGTTTCGGTAGCGTACGTCGACAGCGGAGATCATTCCTAAGGCTTGTGGATTCAGCTTATGCGCACCTCGACTGACTCCAGAGCTGCGGCGGTGGAGGGCGGGGAAGGAGTCGTAATAGAAGGAGCGGTGGCCGGCGGGCATGGCGGAGATTACGCGACCGATCACGGGATCGGCAGTCGAAGGCCACGTTCGGTTGCAGATTCGTCGCCATAGTTTGTCGGCGGCGGCGAGCTCGTGGAGTCGGGACGAGGCGCAGCCGGCGGAGGCCAGCGTGGGGCCGTCGAGCCGGGTCAGGATGTGGGTTCGTATTATGTCTTCATGCAAGGCGGAGATCGACGTCGTACTTTCTCCGCTTTGCTGTATGGAATCTCCTGAATCCATTTTTTTTTTCCTCTCTCTTTCTCTCTCTTCTTTTTGGTGAAGTGGTGGGTGGTATTGATGATTTTGTACTTTTTTCTTTCTTATTGGTGGAGTGGTATTTGATGGTATTTCTCGTTATATATATAGAAGTGTACGTGTTTGAGATTTCAGCCGTGGGAAAGTCAAAAGTTTCTGCTTTGGGCAAGGGTCAAAATTGGCATGTTTAAAATAATGGATCAATTATCGGTTCGTTATTCGTGCGGAGCTATTCCGTGTAAAGCGTGCGCCATATCCATGCCACCTCACCATCCGTCAGATAACCCTCCCAATTACTCGGTAATTGGCTCTAGTCCACTGAAACCCGCGCGTGGATTAATCTACTAACTTCCCACTAACCCCCGTTGATGTTTACAATATTGGTGCCAAAAAAAAATTATTTGTTACTCCCGGAGCGTCACGTGGTATTCCTCGCAAATAAAATATCGATGTCACATAATGTGAGTTACTCATTGTTTCCGAACCATCTAACGAAAATGAATGATAAATTAATGCCCCTATTGAATTATTTGTCGCTAGGTAAATGGTTAGTGGTACTCTGGGAAAACGCTGAATAATTAATTACCACCCACTAAGAGCATCTCCAACTCTTGACTTCATATTGGAGATGTCAAACTTTTTTTGAAAGCTTACGTGACATTTTGGCATATCCAATTTAACATCAAAGCCTTCCTTTCCAACCCTTATGCCAAATTCTATTTATTTGACATCAAACTATCCCTCTCCAACCTTTAATATCAATCTTTATGTCAAATGTTCAAAATCCAAACGGTCATTTTTTGAAATTTAGCATGGAGGAGGGTGGCTGTCAAAGTTGGCAAGTTTGTCATTCCCTTCAAAGCCACGTAGATTTTGGCATCAAAGAAGACTGTTAGGTTGGATTGAATTTTAGTGTCAATTTTTACCGCTAAAATGTCATGTCCACGTAGGAATTGACATCTCCCATTGGAGATGCTCTAACTATAGTTTTAAGTTTTAACGCTATTTAGCCAACAATTCTCCGAAATCCAATAGGGAAATGAGAATTGATATTCGCGCTCCAAGATTTACTGTAGGCGTTCTTTTTTTTGTTTTTATACTGTGATGTTGCCAGCAATATCACAGTGTAAAAACAAAAAGGTGGAGCGCCTGCAGTAAATCTTGGAGGGCGAAAATCAGTTCCCTAGGGAAATTTAGGAGTTAAGTTAAGAATTGATGTTTTGTGACAGACAATCCCACGGTAGTTGGGTTTTCGTCATCAATTTTGGTCCTTGAGGTGGTTAATGTTCCAATGGTCCGTTCACGTTCGGTTTACGTCGGAATTTGGTGCTTGAGTATTGTGTGGTCTGTTCACGCTCGGTTAAGGTCAGAATTTTCAGGTGAATTGATGGAAAATATATGGATATCTGCTTTTTTTTTGGTCAAGCGATATATGAGGTTAGTGGGATGTTAGGATTAGCACGGGATCCAGAGGCTATCTATAGCCCTGACCCACAAAACCTAACCCCTCGTGGGACTCGAACCTCGGTCATCACTGTGACTAGAAATACCGGAAGAGGGTGTTTGGCTGCTTGCAAATACCGGAAGGGTGTTTGGCCGCTTGCTTTTTGCCTTTTCTACTTCTCAATCTCCATATTTTGGGTGTTTGGCTAACTCTCCCCAAAATGAGTTCTCATAGAATGATTTCTCAAATTCTAGAGGAGAACTCAAAAAGAGGTGTGGAGTTCCTTTTCCCATTCCCGTTTCCAAAATCAATTTCAGGTGTTGGGCTTTTTTCAACAGAAAGGAGAATAGTTTATTAATTTGAAGGGCGAAAAAATGCCTAAACATTCGGAAAAGATAAAATTTCATAGGGGCAGAGTAGTCGTTCATAACTCGGACAAACCACTAGAAAGAGCTTTCTTAGCACTAACATGTGCAGCCCGATTACAATCACGTTTAACAGAATTAAAATTAAACTCTAAAAACGAGCTCTTGATCGGAGGGCTTGACAATCATGAACTAGAATAGCAATATCTTTGACTGGAGACTTCGACGCCACACAACTCTTGACAATAGCCTCCGCATCGGATTCAATTACGACCTTGGAGAGATTCAACGCAAGACCCATGTACATACTGTCTCGAATGACGAATGCCTC
Source organism: Rhododendron griersonianum (assembly GCA_018127125.1). Lineage (NCBI taxonomy): Eukaryota > Viridiplantae > Streptophyta > Magnoliopsida > Ericales > Ericaceae > Rhododendron > Rhododendron griersonianum. The sequence goes on from CM030800.1 coordinate 32,073,540, forward strand.
TGTGCTATTCTGGAAGAGCTAATACCAGCATGAGTTTTGATTGATATACCCAATACAACCCCATCTGCTCCCCTAGCTATGGGCCTATGGCTCCATTGCCAACTTTCCACCATATTTAACTCCTTAGAAACCGCAGCTTCAACATTAATCTTAATCGTACCTTCAGATGGTGGGATTAGAGAACCATAATAATAATGTATACAATGCTTTCCAAAATTTCAGATGGATCAGTGTTCTATTATTGGATTCTACGGATCGGGAAAAAATCTTCCATACAATGATTATTTGTAACGAGAGCCGTTACAAATAACTGTTACATTGAAAATTTTCTCTGATTCTTTTTTTTTGAACGGCAATTTTCACTGATTCTACAAGGTTATTGATGTTATTGGTCGAATTTTATTATGAGACCGAGAGCTTGTTCGTTTTGGTAGTTGGGATTTTGGATTCTCTCTCAGCGCACAGCCCCCAATAAATTACTGTAATTTTCTCTCAATCATTACTCTTATTTATTTCTCCACTCAAAATCTAAATCCCAAATGCCAAAGCGAACAAGGTCTGAATGCCACGGATCTAATTGATCAATACACAAGCTCACTTGGGCCCAAGGAAATTATTGACCGAAAATTGTTTCCTTCATTATCCCCTAGGGTGGCCCTAATGCCACGAAGGATTTGTTGGAGCCACAACTGTGCATAGTTTTTGACACTTCTACCCTTGAATCAATTTTCTCTTGTTTCATTATCCCTTTGAGCACATAATACCCACTTTCCCTGCAATTTCATTCTCTCTCCTCCCTCATTCTAAACTATAAGAATTCCTGCAATCTCAAAAAATACTAGTAATCACTTTTCTATGCTATGTCCTCTTTTCCTCTTTCTTAAAAGCCAAATTCATTGCTATACATCGATCCAGTTCAAATCCCCTTTTGACTTGTATTTCCGTCTTGCAATTCGATCGCCACAAGACCCACTTCTCCTCTCTCTCTCTCTCTCTCTCTTGATCGGAATTACGGTGGCAATTGAAATATCACAAGAATTTACACTGATCAATGAAACTTGGTGATTCGGTGGGGCTAAACTAATCTGAAGGACGATAAACCGAAACGGAAGCATTGTAGTACAATGATGATTTTGCAAAATCGAGAAGCAATTGGTTTTCTACTGGAGAGCCAGAGGTAGATCTGATGCTAGCAAAATCGAAAAGCATTTTGTTTTGGCGATTTTTGTAGGATAGTTGTGTGAGTTTTTTAGAGCTACTAACGGGATAGAATGGACCTGATCGAGTTGTATTGAGTCAAGATAGAGCACTTTGTACTTTATAGTGTGAAGAAATGGGACGGAGGTAGAGTGAAAGAATTGTTCCGGTTTGCAGTTGGAGAGAGAGAGAGAGAGAGAGAGAGAGAGAGAGGGGAATGGTAAGCATTTCGTACGGCGTAAGGTGGGAGGGTGAAAATGTAAATTAACATAACTTTGTTGTGGCTCCAACAAATCCTATCCTGGCATTAGGGCCACCCTATCCCCCTATTCTCTCATTTCTTATGCAACAGCTTGCAAATTGAAATGAAATAGAAATTTAACAACTAATAATGTGGGACATGACTTTTTGTATTAGGGCCACCCTATCCCCCTATTCTCTCATTTCTTATGCAACAGCTTGCAAATTGAAATGAAGTAGAAATTTAACAACTAATAATATTGTGGGACATGACTTTTTGTAATTTAAAATGGCTTGTGATTTACTCTATCTATCTATCTATAAACAAAAAGAGAACAATGGGGAGTTTAGGCCAACTTCGGTATTTTTCATGGTCTTTCCTTTTAGGTTTTCCCACCGTGATTTTAAGTCTTTCTTCACGTTTTGGATAGTCTTCTACGGGTAATTGGTTGTTCATGAACAAAAATAAAATAAAATCAAAAGAAATTAAAATTATATGGAACAAATGGAAAAAAGAAGAAGAAAGGGTTAAGTACCCATCAGCTAGAAGGAAAAAAAAAACTTTGTTTTCATTTTAGGGACATCTAATGTTCTACCACAAAATTCTCATCTTTATTTAGATTTTCCCTTATTTGTAAGTTTTGCGTTAAATTTTTGTGGATTATTATTTCGTCTCCATACGAGGAATCAGAAAAGTATTAAAAAATTATGATTCGAACTCAAAAAATTTCGAAAATATGGACAAAACAAGCCCCAAAAAAAACTTTCTCATTTGTCAGTTTTTCGTTAAAATTTAGTGAATTATTAAATCGCCTCAATAAAAGAAATCAAAAAATATAAAAATTACGATCGGAAAACAAATTTTTTTTTCCCGAATAAAAACAAAAATACGCCAAATTTTTTTTTACTCCAAATTAAAAGAAAATAAGTCTAAACTAGGCCAAACCCTATCTTTGGTTGGGGAGAAAATAAAATATGTTTGAACTCTGCTCCCATTAAAAGAAGTGAGAGAGAGACTGAGAGAGAGAACAGCAAATCCCAGAAAGAACGCTCGCTCCGAGACCTACCTCCATCTCTATCCTTCCTGGGTTTCAGTCTCGCACCAGTCGCATCGCTCGCACTCTTCCCCTTCACTCATGTCGACCTGCGGACCCCCCTCGGGCGGCGACCACGCCCACCTCTTCGGCTACGACGACGACGAAGACCCGTCCGAGCCCGAATTCTTCGCCGACGGCGAGGACGGCGACGGCATCCCGCCCGACCCGCTCCTGAAGTCCGGCACCTTCATCCTCGAACCCACCAGCGGACCAGCCCTGACCGCCGACCAGCCGCCGCAGAACGGCGCCGCGGCAGATCGCGAGCCGGAGCGGTTTGCGAGCCCTCCTTCGAAGAGCGCGGCGGAGAGAGGGACGGCGTCGCCGTCGTCTGTCGCGGCGGCGGTTGCTGCGGAGACGTCGGCGCCGTCGTCGGGTAGGAAGGGACAGAAGCCGGCGCAGGCGGGGGTTTCGGGGGCGACGCCCGAGAGGCCGAATTGGTTGCCGGAGGGTTGGAGGATGGAATGTAAGGTCCGGACGTCTGGTGCCACTGCTGGATCTTTCGACAGGGTAATTTCTTGGTTGTTTTCTAATACAGTTTTTATTAGATTTGGGTATAATTTGTTTAGACCCCGTTTCGCTAATGTTATTAGTTTTTTAGGAACTTTATTTCCAAGACAATACATCACCTTTAATTTATTAAAAAATAAGTACTTATTTTAGTTGGTGAAACACATCCTTGTTAATTGTTCCTTGTTCCTCGACTGACTAGAGAAATCGGGAAAGTATAAAAGTTATAGAACGAGAAAGAAGAGAAAAATCCCATTAAAGACAATAAAAGTTCGAAGAAGACAGTCTTTTAGTGTCGCTGTATTTGAATTTTTTTCAACTCCGGTCTATATTTTGTTTTTACTATTCTAATTGTAGTGGTCGAGACAACAGATGTGATGTTAAAACTGTGACGAAAACGTGAAAAAAGTTAACTAAAAGTGAAATAACGCCAACTGTCTTTAACACAATTAATTTCCGGGAATAAGTAGTGATGCATGAAACCAATTATTATAAAGATGGCGAAGAGATTGCTGCGGTATACTTTACACTTCAGTTCAAACTTGGCAAATAGTCAATTAGTTTCCATTTTAGGTACCTGTTGGGTGCGATTTGGACAAAAGAAGAATTTATGCGCAGAATGAGATTATGAGAAATTATCGTCGTTATTCCACCTTTTTTTGGACTTGCAAGAATCCTGGACTGTGCTTTCGATATCTGTATATGAGTTGAGTGTTTATGAGACAGATAGGGTTAGTTATGGGCTTGTGGCCGGAGAGTTTGATTTCTCGAATCACCATTGTGCTAAGCAAGTTTAAGGTACGAAGTTGAGAGTTTCACCAATGCTGGAATGGCCTTATTATGATTAGCTGCTATGTTCATATAGATATTCTTAGGAGATTAAGGTTAAGGTTGCATCATCCTTCTGCCTTTCAATTTTGCGATACAAGTAGAGCTCCAAAAGGGGTTTCGTGGAACTTATTAAGATCATTTGTTTTTTTGATTCCATTCGAAAGGAAGAAAGAGCCCTGGTTGCTGGTCCATATCCCATTGAAACAGCGACGAATAAAAGATTAATTTGATACCATTGTTCCTATGCCTTGGTCAATATGGAAAAGGTTGAGTGGGAGCTCATTTAAGATTCAAGAGTTGTAATTACCTTTTGGATGAATTTTGTTTCATTAGAAGTTTGTTTCTAATGATGGATATCATCGAATTAAAACATAGATATTTTGCAACGTTTAGGATACGAGTAATCTTGGAGTTCCTATGTATTCCTGGACTTAAAACAGAGGTCATCGTATTTACTTTGCTGAATGTCATATTACAGATATTGGCATACTTCTGGAGGTCCTTTTTCCTTCGATGCAATTATCGTTGAGGTGTTATAAATAGAGCTGATGCCAACCATAAAGGGGTTAACTATAATAACTGGATGGACAAGAGGGTAGTAGCAACTACAAAGTGAGAAAAACAAGAGAAGGATTTTAAGCATACATGAAATTTTAGAAGATTTGAACAAGTGAGGCTACACATTAAAGCAACAGAATACACGCTTACACCTAACAGTCTTTAGGATGTTGAAATTCATCGATCAAAACAACACATTGTAGAACATTTGGTCATCATTTCATTTAGCGTCCTCGTTTAGGTCATTTTTTGATCTCCACAATTGTTATGGAAGGTAGTTTAGGTCATTGTTATATTTTCAAGATCGTTATCGAACGTATTTAGCTAGGGTTAGAGTCATACTAGTTGGGTAATCTTTAGGTGTAATTTATGATCCATCATACCGTGTCAAGTTGAAAAGCTGAAGGATGATGAAGAAGATTTTCATTATCTCGTAATAGGAAGGTAATTTTTGTCTTTTTCCGTTGAAGGTTTTCAAAGAGTATATGAATAGGAGTTATGACTTTCAATTGGGGGAGGTCAAAATGTGAGAAACCATATCGCTTTTGCGTCAGTTGCGGCTCATTATTTTCCTTCCCCTTCTCCCTCCTCTTCTTCACCTTGTGTGATTCAAGGCCCCTAGATCTTCTGGAGTTTTTCCAAACCGACAAAACCGAATCAACCAAAAAACCAGACCAAAATAGTCGGTTCAGTTCGGTTTGGGGGATAGCTTCGGTTTGGTTTTGCTTTACAAAATATATTTTTTTCGGTTCGGTTTTTGGTTTTAGGGAGGTCAAAACCGAACCAAACCGAACTTGACATATACATCTCTAATCTCCACCGTTGATTTCTAAATGAGATATCTACCATTAAATCCTCAAACCCTACTTCACATTACGCCCAAAACACAGAACAGCAGCAGCGTTATTCTCTCTCTCTCTCTCTCTCTCGTTTCCTTCACTCACCACTGCGAAAACCACTGATCAACTCCATCTCTCTCTATCGCGTCCTTGAAGATCGATGGATCAGGTAAAGTTTAAACCCTAAAAGGTCTCAGATTTTATTTTTATTTTTTGTTGTGGGGGGGGGGGGGGGGTTGCTTATTTTTTTCTGTGCTTATGAAGTTTGATGATCTGTTTCAGTTTGTAATGATACGGTGTTACGGTCTGAGATTGTTTTAAACTTTTAGTTTCTGTTTCCGTTTTTCTTTGATTGGGTACTTGGTTGAAGAAGGGAAGGGAAAGAAGAAGCTTGAGAGGTTTAAACCGAAAACACCCGACCGGAACTGAATGAACCGAAAACACCGATTACCTTTTCGGTCGGTTTTGGTAGCTACATATGGAAAATCGAACCAATTTTTTGGTTGTTAAAATCCCCCAAAACCGAACCGATATCACCCTTACTCCTCTGCAATATTCTAAAAGGCGGGATTAATTGCCGGTTAATGGGCGATTAATCGGAAATCTGGGCTGACCAATGAGATTAATGGCTAAAAGGTTGAATTAGGCGGCTAGAAGATTAATCGAACTTAGGCGGCGATTAATCGCTGCTTAATTGGTCGGCATCTAGGCGGCGATAGGCGATTAATTGGTTCATGGGCGACTAATGGGCGATTAGGCGGGGTAAATCTGAATTTTTAGAAAACGAAGGGGGTAATTGTTATACTCATACTAGGTTATTTAGGGCTTCGAATTAGTGTTACTGTGTTAGGGCTCTCGTTCGATCAGCCTCTCATCGATATCGATCTGGGTCTGGTGATTAAGATTACGTAATCTTGAACTATGAACATTGAACTTCTATGTCTCTATATTTGAAATGTAGAGAACTGTTAACATTCAGAAGTGTTAACATTGAGTATCCGATAGCCAAAGAGAACTAAGAAATTTTTTGGGAGAGAAGATATATCACATCAACTAGAAAAATTGTGATTATTAATGGTAGGGAGGTTGTAGAATATTTAAAAAAAAAACCCCGACTAATTGCTAAAAGGCGATTAATGGCCGATTAATAGGTCTTGAAGCTTGAAGGTGGCCGGCCGGCCGCCTAGCGCCGAGCGCTTTTTAGAACATTGCTCCTCTGTGTCTGGATTCAAGGCCTCTAGTGGGTGTAGGTTTCTCGCCTTTCTTTTACTGCCTATCCCTTGATCTTCTATATGATGTACTCAACTATATTTGTATTAAATGAAATATGCTGACTGTAGTTTGTTACATCTTTTGTGCAATATTTTGTTACATCATGTGGCCAAGGATAGGTCATGTGGGCGCGAGTGTTGGTTTTGGAGCAATTTTATTTTTCTTGCACGTCTAGACTGACGGCTTCGTGTTGGATAGGGCCTCGTCTGGGTCCAACATATTTCAAGACAGTGATGGGTTTTCTAATGATTGGATGCCCAATTCGCGAACGGTCATTGATAGCTCTTTTTTCTTGGTATCAACCATGGACTCAATGGTCTTCCTTTCATCTTTTACCACCTTCCACATAGATGAAAATGTTCCTCCTTACATGCGAATGAAATGTGTTTATGTTCAAGAATTTCACTTCTAACTTCTTCCTAATTGCTTCATTTCTTATCTTTTCTTGGTCACACCATTTATATCATATGAACATTCTCATTTACTATACACTTATTTTCTGAAATTGTTCCTTTTCATTTATCAAGATGTTCTTTTTCTTTATAATCTGCTGCTATGTTCGAAGAATAGTAACGATTTTATATGTTTTTAAAATTTTACTCTTTTTTGGTAAATCAGTTTTTTGAATTTTAGAATCTACTAAATGTGTAAAATCAAGTGATTGGGGTTAGTTTTGATCATAATTGTAAAAGGCGCACTGAGGCAAAGGGTTTGCGCCTCTACCAGGGTGGGGCGAGGCTGAGGCGATATGGAAAAGGCACAAAATAGGCATGAGTGGCGCGTGCCTTGGTTGGGGACAAAAGGCACAAGTGGGGTCTCCTCTTGCAAGTCGCAGTAAAAATAGCAAAGGAAAATGGTTCAAATATTGAGATCCTATGGGGCCTACAGTCGATCTATACTCGTTCTCCACAACACCAGTCGATAACATACCAATTGATATTTGGTTGACTCAATTGAAGTCTTGGTGAAGCTTGTTTGGTGTCAAAGTCTGGTTCGATTGCCTGCCTGTTCACCGAGGACTGTTCCTCTTGGTGAAGTTTTGTTCTCTATTGAACCTTTGTCTAATTAAAAGAAACCCACCTAAAGGCTAAAAGAACAATCCACTCTCTTTTTCTTTCTTGGTTATTTTTTTAGGTTGGTAGGCAATTATCTAATTTTTATGTCTTGTTATTTCAATTTTCTTATGTTTTTGGCTATTTAGACTAAAATTATGTCTATATCATTGTTGCTATTTTATCTGACTAGTTTGCACCTCACTTGAATAAGTCCCTGCTCCTAGACACCAAGAGACCTTTGGCGCTTCAGTGCGCCTCTTGCCTCTTGCAACTATGGGTTTGATCCTTAACTTCAAAGTCCCGGTCTAAGTCGAATGTTCAGCAAGCAGGAGGGTGAGCTAGAGCAGGTCAATGTTAGTCGTGTGTAGGATTGAAAGCGTCTCCAGAGCATCTATTAACTACATATGAATATCTTGTTGATTTCTATGCTGAAATGCTGTTTATATTTGAAATAGATGATTCCCTTAACAAGTATTCGCAGCATAACTCATCAATTCAAGGTAGTCAGGTGGTCGACAGCAAACTTTTTATACCCTGAAGTTGTTGGTTCAACTCCTCTAGAGGTCATTCGCATATAGAATTGCATATATGTGTTTTTGTGTCCTGGCGTTGCAGCCCATGTTATCAAATAATCCATGGGTATAGTTATTTCTTGGCTTGTTAGAAATCCGTAGATCTTGAGACGGAATTTGCCAGTTGGCAAAAGTGACTTCGTGGATTTGTGCAGAATTTCACGATTCACTGGGTGCATATTTGTCACCCTCAGCACACGAAGTGTGTGACTACGGTTCAAGCCATTGGCAAAAGTAAATTCTGTATTTATTCAACAGAATTTCACGGTCCACTTGTATTTGTCACCCTCAACACATGAAGTGTGTGGCTAAGGTTCCGATTGATACTAGGTTGTGGGACAAGCTGATACTGAAACATTACATGTGTTATGGGTTTCTCAGTTTCAGGCAGTGTTTTGTAAGTATTCCTCCTTATCTAACTCTTCTTTTTCGTTAGGATTACGACAAGATCAGGTCTAATTTCATGGGCAAAATCTATTCAGCCCCCTCCTCCGTTAACAGTGATGTTTAAAAGACAAAATATACAACAACAACAACAGCAACATAACATCTCTTTTAAATATTTACCATTTTCCAGTCTTGTAGAGACCACATTATATCTCAGTCTTAATAGTATTTCTGTAAGTATTAGTGAGTTATGAATCTATTTGGTTACAAAATTTATTTTTTGGATAATTGAAGTTTCAATTTTAGCTGTGTTATACATGAATCAGTGACCTTCATCCTTTGAACATCCTTTGGAAACCACAATTGTCGAAAACCATCCTATGGACCTATGCACCACCCACTAGAAATTTCGGCCCGGATGCCACTAAATCTCTGGCCTTCAAAACCTCATCCCATCTCCACCGAGTCCCATAAACACCACCACCACTACCTCACCCCAGCAATAAACACCACAAACTCACCGCTCCATGTACCACCGCAGCCTTCTTTTTGCCCAGTTTGCGATGCACACCAGCCCCTCTACGGAACCAGAAACACCTCTCTAGTCACCATTTTCACCATAAACCACCACCTTATCTCCCCATTACCACTCGTCAAGCACCCCACCATGAAACAACACTGCCAGCCGAGAACCACCTCTGGCCACAGCACCACCATTCCAAAATACCCCCGCTGAACCCAGAATGGCCTCCAAACAGTGCTGAGAAAGAAAAGGAGAAGAAAGCCCTGAACAACCTTTCATGGTGGTTCTTATCCTTTTTTGTTTTTGAATGCTTAACCATTTTGGTACTTACATTGAAGGAAATATATAGTCATATTTATGTTTTAATGCCTTCATTCTCATAGTGGGGTTTATTTATTGTATATGGTAATGAGTCAAATGACCTACATTTGAATGTGCTTCGATCATAGGTCAAACACTGAGTTCTTTTTTTCCCCTTTTTTTTTTCGTTTTTGTTTTTTTAATTCTCATTTTTTTCCCCCTTTGGGGGGTTTGGATGGGTATTCAATATTTATGCATCGACGTCTTAGGAGATTTGTATCTAGTTTAAAAAGCTTGATGTGCCTGAATATAACAATTCTTCATCAATGTCTAAAATCAAACTGATTCTGTGTTGTGCAGTATTATATTGAACCAGCATCGGGCCGCAGATTCAGGTCAAAAGTTGAGGTGGATTATTTTCTTCAAACCGGGAATAAGCCAAACAAGAAAGCAAAACCTGATGCCGATGCCAATGTGAGTTAAGTAGTTAAAGACATCGGGTTGAATTTTTGGCAAATAACACTTCAGACGCTTGCTCGCTCACTCTCTGCATATATTTCTTATTTCTTCCTAACATGTGGCGAGATTGTTTTTGCAGCGTCAAGAGAAATCTGGTTCAAAGAAGAAGAAATCTGCTCCTTTGAACTTTGATTTTAACAATCCGCCGGAAAAGGTCCGTTGGGTACTGACTGATGCAGTAAAAGATCAATGGACACCATTTGTTGGTGACAAAATCATACCTAAATCCACGAGGCAAGAGTGGAATGCTGCGTTTCAATTCTCTTGCGGATAAGGGATACTTTCAGGACAGCGTAAGGGAAGGCACTTTCGTTTGATGTTCTAATTGTTCAGGGCATAATCTCTCACTCCACAGGATTTTCCCCAATTCCAGCTCTCTAACTTGACTTGAAATCACTTATACAATTTTAGCCTCAAAGTGGAACATTCTTTGTTCGTTTGATAGATTTCCTTGAAACAGTAGGCTTGGTTTCTTTTCTTACTTTCTTTTGGTGATAAATCTGATGGTTTATGTATAAGTTAGTTTGTTTTAATGTAATCTGTGCTAGGATGACTAGACAATTTATGCTTACTATGGTTGTGGTTTACTGTTTTTAGTGCATTGAATTTGTCGTTGCTGAAGCAATTTGAAAAGTGCTACTTGCCTAACGGTTTGTGCATCGTCGTCTGTTTTCATTGTTTTTAGTATCAAGATGCTTACTTCTTATTTATTGGTTTTAAGAAACCATACTTTGTTTCCCCCCAAGATATTCTAAAGCCGGAATGGCTTACATATACTTTTCATCTGCTCTTCTTTATGCTCATTTCGAGCCTTGTTTTGGCATCAGGTTTTTAGTGAAAATATATTCTTAAACAAACCAATAATATGTTTGGGTTTCCATTCGTAGCCTTGTTTTGGAATTGTCTTTTCTTTTCATTCAAAATGTGAATGAAAACATGCATCAAACGTATTTTTGTACTGTTTTCCAAATTCTTGACACAAATATTTTGCAGTTTTTTTTTGGTTGTCATTTTTTTGCAGAGATTTTATTTTATTTTTTGTAAAAAGATATGCATGTGTTTTTTGGAGGCTTGGTTTGGAAATTTTTTGAGAAAGTAGAAACAAAAACACGCATGTACACTTTTGAAACTTGATGCGTGTTTTTCGCAGGGTGGTGATAATGCCACAACTCCTTTTGTTAGTGCCCATGATCATTTCAGCTCCTTTACATTTCTACCTTGTTTCTGTCTTGTCTGATCCCCATTTTCTCTGAGTCTATCCTTTGTTCTTTAGCTAGACCAGGCAGACTTGTTTCTCTCTCTGTTTTCTCCCCCTGACCGACACGATACAGGGTTTAACTATGTGATTCTATTCTATTCTACGTACACAAAATTGCAGTGTATGTGCGTTCTGTTATTGGATCTGTTTCACTTTTCTGTTACAATCACGCTGTTGAGTCTACTGTATTTGAGCCTTTGTGGTTGATTTGTGTTCGTGGTTTCGTTGGTTTGTAGTTTGCAGATTAGATTCTATTCTATATCAGAGTATTCATTGGTGTTTCTTTTGTCCTACTGCTGCCCTTGTTAACATTACGAAAAGAAATTCCATCAAACAACCTACATAATTCCCGCTATCAGCTATCGCGGATAGCAGGGCCACTCTGCGGCTTGCCCCCTACGAATTGCTGTTGGATAAGGCATTCTGCATGAAATGCCGATGATGCGATGACACTTAGGCCCTGTTGTTCAACCAGTTCACCGTCTTCTGCATCAAGGACACATGCTATGCTAGAATGCAAACCATTTTGATCCCATGGTCCATCTGTTGTGACCAATCCCTTGTGCTGCCCAGAAGGATTTCTTGGCAGATTACCAGTTGGATTTGGAAAGGTGAATTGCTCCGCACTTTCATCCTCAGTCTGGGTAGTACTTCCTGTGTTATGAGTGCTCAAAGTTCTTAGTCTCTTGGAACATAGCGTAGCTTCCTTCCAACGAAACCGAAGAGCCCCCATAGAAAGCTTGATTGCGATGTACCCGAAACACCCTAGTCACAAAGATTATCCTCTCCAAAATCCAGTCCAATTCCACAACCAAAACACAAGCCGCCTCTTGTTTGCACGTTGGGCATAACAGATCGACTTGAACCCTGCAGGGTAGTCAAAACTGAACGAATCGGGTGAAGCAACTCCCACACAAAAAACAATTTTTTTTTGAAGAAATCTTTAAGGCCCGCAATTTCTACCACACTTTACTTGGAATCCTATCTCGGATGCCGAAGCTATAACGCCATGAAGATTTTACAGACATTTTACCATTTTTCCAATGCCCCCAAACCATCTCACCCGATGAATGTGGTTCCAATAGTTGGGGATGTTGATGGCCTGGGATAATGTTGCAGGAAAGGTGGCCTTAACCAGAGGTTCCCTCCATGAATCTAGAGCCGTGATCAATGAGTTTGGACACTGAGAAGTCACCTCAAAACAAGGACTGATTGGCCAGAGTCGAGGACAAAGAGGTTAGGAATCCATTGGTCCTTAAAATGTACTGATTTCATGACATCTATAGCCTTCCACTTTAGTAGTCCCTTTCTTGTAGCAATTCTTTTCCTAGGCCAACCCCATGAAGATCCTGGTTCGATTTTGTTATCCATTAGGAATCCTGCAGGTCAGCCACGTATAGGTCTCTGAACAAGTATTCGTCCGAGGCGAGTGGGTCTGGTTTGTTGTCGGTTCTTGACCAGAGATACTATGGGCAACGATAGTGTACTGATGGATGTGGGGGGCCCACTACGAGGTCCTGCACAAAATGATTTGAGCAGTTTTATTGATGTTAAAATAAATTTTCAACTTCTAAAAAATCACAATCGGATAACAGTAATCAAAATTCATAGGATTCTAAATCTTGAGTGAAAAATTAAAAGATTGGATAATTTGTTTACAATTACTATGATTAAGCTGTTTTTTTTTTAGAACAACTCAAAATTGTCTTAAAATTAATAAACAACTCGGATAGTTTGTTAGGGGCCAATGGGAGGGGGTAAGAAATGCGGTCAGATAATTAGTTCTCCCCTCTTCATACTTGGTGTTTGGGAGCCGGATGTGAGGGGTAAGAAATTCGGGGGATATTTATATCCGCCACACACCCAAATATAATTTGGACACCCCTCACCCTATCCAAATTATATCACCCTTAATATTGATATTTAAAATTACTACGGAGTTGTAACGACCCTGATTTTTGGTAAATAAAAATTTCGTTAAATATTTAAATTTTATTTTAATTACTCGGTATTACTTTTAAAATTCCTTTTTTATTTCTTATAATCCGTCATAATTAGATTTAAGTCCTTTAAAATTTTATTTATTGGCTAGAAATCCTACATGGCAAGTAGAGTTAGTTTTCAACCGATTAGTTGGAGGAACCGAACTACCACTTCTCCTAGTTACAACCTCATAACCCTAGATGGACCTTTTTGACCATCTTTGAGCCTTATGAACCTTCCTGACCCTAATTGAACCATTAGGCCATTAGAGGTAATCATTATATTCCCATGACTAATCTTTTCAACCTTATTTATCACCATTATCCTTTTAACCATTGGTTAATAATTGCTAGGGAAATTTTTATCCCTTGGATAATAGAATTAGGACTTGCTAATGAATACCCCAAACTTGACTAGACAAGTCATGGCCTAATCTCACCATTTTGCTTCCAAAAGAAGCAAATCTAGCATTTGCCATGCATGCTCACCTATTATAATCATGCCTAATTGCCTAGGTACACTTGCTAGGAAATTCATTACCCATTGGGCAATAGTTGTTAGGGTAATTTTTATCCTTTGAGTAAAAGAAATAAGTCTTAACCATATGGTGTTATCATTTCAAAAGAATCATTATGTTTTCTTAGTTTAGTTACTTTCCTAGAAAGTGCATTGTTCTTATCTCCAATGAAAGGTCACTTTCAAAGGGATATTCCTTCCAAGAAAATTCCTTCTCATCATATTTTCTCTTTATCCATTGAGTAATAAATGTTAGGAAAAATTTTACCCCTTGGGTAATAAAAGTTAGTCTTGCTAAATGAATACTTGACTAGACAAGCCAAAGCTTATCATTTTGCTTCCAAAAGAAGTAACCATAGCCTTGCCATGCATGCCACCCTAAAACTAATAGCCCTTAAGCCTAAACCTAGTTGACAACCCATTTCTAGTCAATTTTAAACATAACCTAGCCAATGATTTTGATCTTCCTTACAAGCAAGCCATGCCTTTCAAAATTACCCCGTGGTCAATAATTGTTAGGGAAAAATTTATCCATCGGATAATAAGCCAAGTTTTGCTATAAATAGCACCTCATTCTCACCATTTCAACTCACACCTTCAATCTCCAACTTCTCTCTCTAAGAAAGTCTAGTGTTTTTACCATGTTCTTGCTTTATTCTTAAGTTCTTGAGTTTTTCCTAAGCTCTTCAAGAAACTCATCCTAGGCCGCCACTAAACTACCACTCAACCACCCTTCGATCCATAAAAAGTTAGAAAGTTAGTCAAGAACTAGTTTCGAGAGAAACCTTTCTCTTTCGAAGCTACCGGAAGCCCACCGTAAGAAGTTACTCCGTCCGACGTACTTACTTTTTCCTTAGCTGTACCCACCGCCAAGAAGAAAAGTAGAATATCTCTACTTACTTACTCTAAGTATACATAGTAATTTCCTTATCCGTTAAACTCAAAGAAAAATAGTATTTACTTGTATGATAAAATGCATGTTAGTTAGTAAACTTATTATTTTTTTGCTAATGGAAGTATGAGCATGTATATAGGATTATTGGATTTAATTGTCTTGATGTGTGACGAAGCATAAGTGGTTTTCCACTCCAAGGGCGTCCGTACATGTGGCGTTATGCTTTAGGTAATGATTTGAGCATATTAAGTAGTATAAAGTTGAATGATCTTGCTAACTTAATTTCAAGATTTCAATAAATGATATTTTGTTTACTTATATGAAAAGTTCTTCCGCGGAGTCTAAGCATGAAAACGAGACATGAAAATCGAGAAAATTAGAAATATGACACCTAGGATGTGTTTAAAGGCGTTGACTTGGTAAAATATTTTTGAAACTATATATTGACCAATTGTGATAGTTATTATGTGAGTTGTGGGTGTGTGTGTGTGCCAATGGGAACCCGGGACGGCGGAACCATTGTGAGGATACTCAGGAGACCGGAACGGCGGAATCGAGGTTGGGTGTGTGACTTGGTTATCCGTGGAGAGGAGCCAATGCTATTGTGTGCCAATGAGAACCCGGTGCAGCGGAACCATTATGAGGATACTCGGGAACCCAGAACGGCGGAACCGAGGTTGGGTGTGTTAAAATACTTTTCGAAATGTTGATTTGGTTAAGAAAGTGGAAATTTGTGACACGGTCTACGACGAGTCGCGTAGGAGAAACTCAAAAAAGTCACGGACACCAACGATAGTAAAAGTGAATGTGGATATGTCATTGTTAACTGTTTTATTAGATAAGCATGTCCCGTGTAGATAGCGTTATCTGTATGATTCATTGTTTGTAAGTTATGGGTTAGCGGGTATGAGATTATTCTACTGAGCTTTTGTAGCTTACGGTGTTACCTTTGGTGACCCTGACATATTATGCTGGTGGCGGCGCTTGTATAATGTGTCAGACCTTATAGATGAACAGGGAGAGTTGTACACTTTGGAGGCCTTTGGAGCCGAGGAGCTGGCTAGGATGGAAGAGCAGACGGAGCTGTAGATAGGAACCCTAGATTTTCCTTCCCTTTATGTAATGAAAGCACTCTGATGGGAATTATAATGTAATAACGAGCCAGATTCTATTTAAGGTATTCAATAAAATTGTCCTTTTAACGTACCCGGAAATTGGGGGCGTTACAGGAGTACTTGGCATTATTATTCATATTTACAGAAATGCCATTATTCATCCATATCTTCCTTACTAAAACAAACCCTATAACTAATCGCCCCTTATTTAATTATCCTCCCTTCTATTATATAGGGGGTGTTTTGGAGGTTATTCCATTTACGTTTTATATCATTTTCCTATTTTGCTTGTTTGGCTTTCCCCTCCCAAACTGAATTCCAACAAAATGCATCTGTGGTTTTTTATGGAGGAGAGCAAAAGGAAAAAAATAGGGGGATAGAAGTATTTTTTTACTTTCCAGGAAAAAGTTTTAGATTGAGAGGGTAATTCAGAAAATTTGTCTAATGAAGACAAAAAGTGGAGCGCCTGAGGTATTTTTTTGGAGTGCGAAAATCAGCTTCCTTACTACAATTCCACTAATTTAGGAAGAAAATATACATACATACATATGAATATCTTATTAAAATGGTAAGATAGGTAATTCACCATCTGAAAATGATGAAAACATAACTGTTCAAAAAGCGCCGGATGAATACTTACGTGAGATGAGTTACGAGGATGAATATTTAAAAACTCCAAAAAATTCATATAATGACCAAAAAAAAAAAAGGGCATTGCTATTTGCAGCCACTTATTTTCTGAATGTAGCCTGTATATAATATGGTACACAGACTACGTTCAGAAAATTTGTGACTGCAAATAGTAAGTCCCAAAAAAAAAAAGTTAACTACTTTACTTTTCAATCCAGTGAGTTTGGAACGAAACGACACCGTATTTGGCGCGCCCAGCAGGGTCCCCGGATCTCTACAAACGTGGCCTCACGTGCCATTCACGCCGTGTCCTGTTCCTGGCAGAGCAAAGCGAAAGCGCACGGACACAGAGAGACCCGAGTCAAGCTCTTTCCTTTACGCACTCATTTTTACCCTTTCTTTCTTTCTTCCTTTCCGCCATCGCCAAAAGCAACCAAAAGCATATAGAGAGAGAGAGAGAGAGAGCGAGCGAGCTAGAAAACCCTAGAAGAGCAGCTGAGCTGAATGTGGAGATAGATGGCTGAGATGACGAGAGAGACGGAGCTATCGATCGCGGCGTCGTCCGTGTTCCCGGGGTTTAAGTTCTCGCCGACGGACGAGGAGTTGCTGTCGTACTACCTCAAGAAGAAGCTCGAAGGCTCCGATAGGTGCGTGGAGGTGATTTCGGAGCTCGAGATTAACAGATACGAGCCTTGGGACCTTCCAGGTTAGATTATGCCAATTGCTTGAATAGAGAGAAATGATGTTTAACTTTAGCTATTGTTAGGGCATCTCCGCCCCTTGCTCAAGTTTTCACACAAATTTGTGTAATAATTTAAGCAAAAGCTTCATTTTGTAACCCCAAGGGATTGGCCGTGGTCTTGGCCTGGGACTTGGGAGTTTGCTCCTTCCTTCGAGGTGCGCGCAAGCCAGCCCGAGACACCCTGTATCCCAAAAAAATAATAAAAAAGACTTCATTTTGTATGTTGTACTTGAATGGACAAGCGCAAATATAAGTACAGATTTGAGTTAAAGCTTCATTAGTTGTAATTTGTGAGGAGCAAAACAAGCCTTAAAAATTTTAAGTGAAAAATTTGAGTAAAACTCATTTGGGTATGAGTTCGAGTCAAGGACTGGAGCAAATTGTGAGTAAAAGAGTAAGGGGTGGAGGTGCTCTAAGCAGCTTGTAAAACTTGAGACTCAGATGTATCTGAGGTAGGTGAAATGTATTTTATTGGTAAGAACAATCCTTTCCGATTAAATATTGTATTTATTTATTAAAGGTCGTCACTTAGCTCCCTAACCCTAATGCTTAATTCTAATTGCTATTTGATATCCAAATCTATCCAACGGAGCCTTATAATTGTTCTTTTGCATGTAAAGTACTTAATGCAAATTGTACTTTTTGCATTTTGATTGGTGATACAAGTGGGATTTTGCCAGTTCATAATGTTATCCACATTATACATGGTCTTATCATCTTACATAATGTTAGTTGTTCGTTAGGAAACTGATTTGGCGGTATTTCTGCACACTTTTGCTTGATTAGTTATTGAGTTAAAGATGGTCGGATAGAAGTAGAATGAATGATCTTAGGGTACCAATTACAGAGCTTAAAATCAAGTTGGTTAAATGAAATCTTGAGACTACAACAAGGACAGAAATAAAATGTGGGAACTGAGTTTCTCACTGGAAAGTTGAAGTTCTCATGGCAATAAGAGTTGGAGAGAATTGCTGTCTAATCAGAGTCTAATAACGTTGAGTTGGAAAAGTTTATTGGTAAGGCACACGGATTGGGACTATGGGGTCCCTCCATGTACGCAGCTTTAAAGTTGTAGTTCATTCCTTGTTCAGTTGGTTGGAACGGTACACAATGTGCAACTTAGCTTGAAAATGATATCTTGATTTGGGGTGAAGTCTAATATTGGAAGTGGAGACATTGTGCGAAACCTTTTCAATTTTACCGTATTGTTGTCTACAATTTTACCGTATTGTTGTCTAATATATGGGTACCGTATTGTTGTCTACAGTAATCCCCAAGAATTTTATGAACTTCCAGCCCTCCTTCTTGGCTTGCCTTATGAAATCTGGGTTTAATCCGTGGAAAGCAAATGACAAACTGGAGAACCCAACCCTGAAATCTGTCCATTTCATTCCCACACTCTGGTCGTTAATCAGCAATGAGTAAGACTCTGATGTAACACATTTCATAATCCACCTTAGCAATTGCTCATCAGAGCCCAATTTGAGAAGCGTCGCTCTCCAAAACTCCCCTTCTAACTGTGTCACAAGTTTTGCTAATATCGAGTTTCATGGCCACCGAACAGTTGTTCCCATAACTTTTCCATTCTTGTTGTGGATGACTTCCTAAGTTGAAATGTGGAATCAATATTGTGAGAAAAGAGTCTTGCAGACATATGTACGTTTATTTCCATTAACAATCAGCAAAAATGGCTGCATTCAGCAACAGATACGTTTACAAATATCTTGTATCTAGTATTACGTAGGCTTATAGGCTTAAGCTCCCCATATTCATTGGTAACTTGACCTTAGGAATTACCACAATGTGTGTGTCACTGTCACTACAGAACAATTTCTCGTGGTGAAAAAAATCTTTAACTTGTATCACTCTTTCACCTATGTAACGGGTACGAAAAACGGACAAGGCAGGGGACACAGAGATGGACACGGGACACGACTATTCTCAAAACATGGGGAAATGGACATGCCAGGGGACATGGCAATCCTTTTTATATAGTTCTTTTAGATAGCAAACCTACATTGCAGCGACTAATATTTTGGTTAGGACTGAGACTTAGGGGTTTGCTCCCTCCTTAGCTAAGCTCTCAGGTTCGAACACAGAGCACATGGAGTTGGGAGCTCTCAGGTTCGAACACAGAGCGCGTGGAGTTGGGACGAGGCGCAGCCGGCAGATCTTTTCTGGCTAATATTTAAGTTATAGATCTAGACTCTTGAATTACTGTAATTTAATTTCATTGTTATGGGTATTAAGTGCAATATTTTTTTGTGTTGATTTGGTTGTTTACCTGCTTAAATGCTCTATCAATTACGAAGGTTGATTAGTTACTTTCTCATATTACCAGCCAAATCAGTCATTCAATCAGAAAATGAGTGGTTCTTCTTCTCTCCTCGTGGAAGGAAATACCCAAATGGATCACAAAATAAGAGGGCAACTGAATCTGGCTATTGGAAAGCCACTGGAAAAGAACGAAATGTTAAGGCAGGTTCAAATGTGATAGGCTCAAAAAGGACCCTGGTGTTCCACACTGGTCGTGCACCAAAAGGGGAGAGGACAGAATGGATAATGCATGAGTATTGTCTGAGTGGAAAATCTCAGGTGATTACTATTCTTTTTGATAATGTTTTATATTCTGGGATAAATCGTTTGAGTTATTTTATTCAAGAAGTAACTAGAATACATACATTTAATGGACAGTCTTATGATGTGAAGGTTGTCACGTGAATTCCTGCTCCAGCAACAGGTATTCACTGGTGTTCACTGTTTACTTCATGCAAGATCAACGTGGATTAACTTATCAAAAAGAAAAGAAAAAAGATCAACGTGGATTAGAAAGAGTGGATTGTATTTAATGGATAGTCCATGTTTTTGCTGTTATAATTAGTATCACACTCTGTAGCATTGTCACTGGTAAATATCGTGGAGCAATAGACTACAGTTAGCTAGGAAGATGGATGATCAATGGTGTTCACTGAATGACACTGACATTGTGTTCTTGCCGTTGTTCTTCTTTGTGTGGTGCTTATTTATTTATTTATTATAAATGTTTCTGAAGTTGCTTGCAGGTGTTGGGTTCCTGGGTTTTTGCACACATTATGGTGAGCTAGAAATGCATACTTCCCAGTTTTTGCTTTCTGTTTATGGTTATCATGTGTTGATAGCCTGCTGCAACACTCCAGGTTTTCTACTAGATCATGGAGGAGACAATCTTTAGGGTTTCACATGCCATAAAAATATGGGAAAAGTAGTAGTTCTTAAACAAAATTTATTTAGTGCTCTTCTGTTATGATTTAAATGTCGGCCTGAAAAGTCAGACGATTCCAGTTATGGAAGTTTGTTTTATGCTCATACCTCTTTTTTTCAATTCTTATCTTCCTGTAAATAAATCTCAACATGATCTGTTTTAGAAAAAAAGAAGGGGAGGAAGGAGATGGAATATATGCCAGGAATGGAACTAGGCAATTGTGTTCCATTTTAGATGAAAAAACTCGTGGAACTACAATCGATCATTATATATTTTCCCCACCTTTTGGAACGGGCATACAAATATCCAGAGAGACACTGTCATAGTCTCATAGAGAAGGTTTTCTTTGTAATTATGACACTGACACTTCTTTTTTGATTTCTCATGGAGAGAAGAAAAATTTAAACAATTTCAATGCTCCATTGACTGGGAAGCATCATCTTGGAATATGGGATAAACAAGAAAGATGCTTTTTACCTGGATACACCATCTGTGTGTGACTGCTTGTTTACCTTTGTTTTTACTCGTTTGTGTGATGCACGTGCAACCGTGACTAAGCATGAAAAGATGAGAGCAACAAGAATAATGATTTGGGTATTTGTGGGGATTGATATGTAAGAACTCCATATTTCAAGATTTAAGATACTTCGTTAACTCCAGCGCGCATTGTCGTCTATTTCCATTTACTGGTGTTTATGATTGTGATATGATGTTCTCTTGCAAATTTTGCCTCAAGTATAACGTTCTAACATCTTTGATTTGTTTCCCTTTCATGTCCGCACTTGCTAAAATTATGTATAGATCTTGTTAAGGAAATCTATAATTTGTTTGACAAAGTCTGACATTGTATCTCTTCAGGATTCGTTGGTTATTTGTCGCCTTCGGAGGAACATTGATTTTCGATTAAATGACACTCCAAGACCAAGTTCTTTGAATGAAAGGACTTTATTGATCGAAAATGATTGCAAATTTGGAGGAGCCAATGCCTTTTCGAAGGAAAGCAGCGGTCATAATTCTGTTGAGCAACAGAGTGAATCTGGTTCTGTATCTGATCAGAAACAAGTAAACGAGCTTTCTCAGCCGGGTTCTAGCCACCAGGTTGGTTTTTTATTTCTTTTCGCCTTCTATTTTCTTCCTGTGTTCATTTTGACAGGAGCTTTAGATTTGTTATCATAGTTTGAAGGCCTTATCTTATGGGAACTTTTGATTATGGAGTTGAAACTTGCCGATTTAAAAAAAAAAAGTTTTCTGTTGAAACTTTTTTACAACCTAATTTGATCGAGTTTGGACTCATTTCCCCATAATTGAGTTTGGATTAATTTCTGCACGATGGTTTATTATCGTCTTCAGTGAGCTGTTTTTCGAAGAGCTTTTGGTCAACTTTATTTCATTATCTGGTTCGTATCCACGAGAAGACTCGGAAAAGTAAAAGATTATGTACCCAAGTCACAAAAAAAGTTCATCAAAGGCAAAAATGAGCTAAAAATGAGCCAAATAGTCGATGGTTCTTGTTTTCCCCAAGGACCCCTACAGCTAAGCGCTGTTATTCTCAATGCCATGCACTTTCCTATGGTGTTTGAATAGCAGTTCTAAATTGCAGGTCTGTTACGATGATGACTGTTTTGCTGAGATACTAAAAGATGAAATTGTTGACCTTGGCTTACTGCCTCCTGCTGTCCGAAAGTCAGAGGATGAGAGATCTCTACAACCAATACAAGAAATCTATTCACCTGTCTCCCATTTCCAGGGCACAGCTAACCGAAGAATCAAATTGAGTAAGCAAAAGATTCAAAAACACCGAGCTAACGTACTGGAGGTTGAAATCGGCAAGAATAAACGTGTTGAGGACGAATCCAGCAGTCAAAACACAGAGAGGTCACCAAAGTGTTTCATGAGGTTGTTATCAGGCATGAGAATCGGTCGCCGCTCCTTATCTATGTTCTTGGTTTTTTTGACTCTGCTGATTTTTTGTTTTAGTATGCTGAGAGTCCCAGGCAAGCCGAAAAAAGTTATCAACATGCTTCCTTGACACCGCGGAGTGTTTTTGTTAATATAGTGTTAGGGTGTTTTGTTTGACCTGTACAAATTAAAGGCGAAAACTCTGAAAGTAGTAGGGGTAGGAAGAGTGTAGTGTGGATCCTGAGATTCTAAATGACTATCTTGGAATGGAGACACTGCTCATTCTTCTTTATCACTGGCCTAATACAAGACTTTCTAGCAATGGTTTGTGATGTATAACTATAGTCTTAAACAGTGAATATTAGTCAAAATAGAATTATCTGGGCTTCTTATTCTGCTGTCAACATGATAGACGAATTTTATCGATGATAGAAGCATATGAAAAATTTATAACAATGTCGAAACAAACAGCAGTCTTTCTGCAATGCAGACGACACAGACGACGGAGGGTAGGCTTCCCGAGTCCTGAATTGCCAGTAATATTTTCCTCTGCGTCGCTGAAGCCGAGTCCCGAATTGCCACGTACTAGTAATTTTCACCATTTTTCAATGCATGTGATTCCAGATAGGTTTGTTTGCATCAACTTCTTTGGGTTGTGGGGGAGAAGAACTATCACTCAAAAGAGGCCATTTTTCCTACTGTTAAAAGCGGGGGGGGGGGGGACAGTCAACTGGAGAGAAAACATATTCAAGAAAAAAGAATTGGTTAATTATCCGTTTCATCCCAAAACAATTCTAAATTTTATTAATTTGTCCCCTAATTATGAATTGAACTGGTGTATAGTCACGTAGTCCAATTACTGTTGTTCATAATCGGTTAATAATTTTGGATGAAAACCACGCAGAACAAAATATTTATACGGAATTTTATAATGATTTCAATTTGAATCTAACGGTTCATCAGGCAGCGTTAGGTTGAAATATCATTTACATAGAAAAATAAGTCTCTAAACAAATTAAACTTTAAAAAATAGTTCTTACACTTATATAGATTTTTTTTTTGAACAGCGAAACAAAAAACTTTTTATTGATAAGAAAAAAGGATTACAAAGCAAAACTTAAGTTGGCAAGAAACTAACAGAGCATGCAATGGGCTAAGCTCAGATCGTTCAGATCACCAAAGGAGTCTAAATATGTATAAATATAACAATAAAGTCCACAAGAAACCCAAAACCAAAATACTACAATAAAACCCACTTCTATATATATATATATATATCCGATAACTATACTTTTGGATAGGGGAAAATGACGGTCCAGAACGTGTTTTGATAATTAATACCCGCTAAGGACATGCTAAGAACATTTGTTAATGCTGAAAATGTCTTTAGCGGATATTAATTATCAAAATACGTTATTGGCCGTCATTTTACCTTTGGATAGATGGTCTTTTTCAATAAGCCCTACAAAATGAAGGAGTCAAATAATATCATTGT
Organism: Rhododendron griersonianum; assembly: GCA_018127125.1. Taxonomy (NCBI): domain Eukaryota; kingdom Viridiplantae; phylum Streptophyta; class Magnoliopsida; order Ericales; family Ericaceae; genus Rhododendron; species Rhododendron griersonianum. The sequence goes on from CM030800.1 coordinate 32,097,211, forward strand.
GGGCTTAAATATTTTTCTGATATCATTTTAGAAAATATATAGATGTGTATCGAGTCTATCGACATCTATATTGTATATCCCGCATGTAAATGATAGCAAAAGCATACTAAGCTAAAAGATATCTATCGAACCATATTTTCTTAAGTATAGTTGATTTAAAAAACTTAGAAAAATACCTTATTATTTATTACTATATCATCTTATTGTACGAATATCTTTTGAAATGGAGCTCCAATATGGATAATTATGTATGTATTATGTATTCTAAGTTCAAACGCGTAACGAATTGTTAACTGCGTCTGGACTACATTGCAATCAATTGAATAGTTGAGGGACTACATAAGTACAATTGATAGAAAGGGGGGCGAATTAAGAGATTTGGAAGAGAGAAAGCAGAGAACGGAGGAAGAAGAAGACCAGAAGAGAGAGAGAGGCAAATCAATACCAGGTCTAGGGTTTTCCGCAGGGCTCGATTTCCGAGTGCACTATCGTTCACCTTATTTATATTCCACTTATGCGCCTCTCGCCGTGAACGCTCTCTGTGTCTCTCGTCTCCGGCGACCGTCCACCGACAACAGTAAGTTTCTCGACCCTACAGCACAAAGCCTTTTGTTGCAAATTCTATTTTTCTTCTATTTCAATGCACTAACTATGGTTTCTTGATACGTATGCTACTAGATTCACATGAAAAATTACATGTATTTATTTACGTCTTATCGAGATACGGAGCCCTAAGGTTTTTAGAACCTGGTGGCAATTATCTTTTTTTTTTTTGAGCTTGAGTAAAGACTGATTTTTCTCTTTTTTTGGAGAGTGTTTGTGGAGAAAGGAGGAATTTTTTTTAGTGTAAAATCATGTTAAAAAAACACATTTATAGGTAGGGGAAAAAAAAGCCGGTTGCTTTAATTTGATCCGTTGATCAAAAGACCCGTTGGGCAACAGTCGGATCAAAGACCCGTTGCCTGCCAAAATCCCAACTTTACTCTCTTTCTCTGAGAACAGACCGATCGACCTCCCCCCCGGCCCACACCCCCCCCCCCCCCTCTCTCTCTCTCTATACGAACCAGAGTTTGATCGTGAATCCCCCCAGTAGAGAAGGGAAAGGGACTCGACGAGGGTTTCGGAAGGCTGAATCCACTGCCGGTTCCCTAGCCCTCTCCGTCAATGTTGAATCCGACGGCGATGACGATTGAACCCCTCTCTGAAATCAGTTTCCGGCGACCTTCCGGCGTGTTCTTGCAGATTCCGGCGTCTTTCTGACGAAATCAGGTAACTCCGGCTGTCCAAAAATCTGGTGAAATCAGTTGGGTTGATGACCTGCTGTAGTCAAATAGGGATGGAAATATCCATCACCTTTTCCATCTCTGCCATTTTGCAACCCGATTTGTGCCATTTTGCATCCCCATTGGAGCGTGTTTTTTTGCATCCGAGTTGTATTATAGGTATACAACCTGGTTTCCATCCCCCATTGGGGATGCTCTAAGTTAGCTGTTGGAGAAAAGGGAAATTGATGCTCAGGTAACACTTGTTAGATGATAGTCACGAACAATGAAGTTTGTGTACTTAGATGCCTTGTCTAATATTGGCCTTTTACTGGAAGTACCAAAGCAGTGATCGTGAATTTGTTTCAGGACATTATAACAAAAGAACTACAATTTTCAGTCACAAAAATAATGGAAATTAACAAGAAGATAGAGTCTTTTACATTCTTGACAATAAGATAGAGTCTTTTATGTTGTAGGAAGTCAACTGAAAACTAGTTTGACGTATCCTTCGACTGTATTGCTCTTGGTACTATCATCGCAGATGGATATAATTAGTTTTATTATGGAGAACAAAAGATACCTCTACGTAAACAATGGAACAAGAATTCAGTAAACGAAACAACTATTGGTTTGTTTGGACGAAAAATCTCTATCTGTTGGTACTTGGTATTGGCTGTACAGTTTTTAGTTCAGCTTGCTTGACCAGGAATTTCAGTTTTTTTTTCCCTGGCTTATAATGTGAGTGAGTTTTTATTTTCATGTGTAGTACTCCTGTAAAAACGTTAAGTTTTATTATGTAGAACAAAAGATACCTCTACATAAACAATGGAACAAGAATTCAGTAAACGAAACAACTATTGGTTTGTTTGGACGAAAAATCTCTATCTGTTGGTACTTGGTATTGGCTGTACAGTTTTTAGTTCAGCTTGCTTGACCAGGAATTTCAGTTTTTTTTTCCCTGGCTTATAATGTGAGTGAGTTTTTATTTTCATGTGTAGTACTCCTGTAAAAACGTTAGTTTTGTTAAAATGTTCTTGTCCGTGCTGAAATCCTATTTTGATATTGTTACCCAAAAAAAGACAACCAAGAAGGGGGGTGAATCGGGTTATTAAGTCAATAAATGCCAATAAAGATTAACTCTAACAATCTTTTAATCAAAACGATATGCGCAAATAAAAGAGAGAGAGTTAGAGAGATAGAACCCGATTATAGTGGTTCGGCCCGGATTTGTCCACGGTCCGGCCTAGTCCACTTCTCCTCAAGCAACTACTTGAAGGTTCCACTAATCTTCAAAACGATTACAAGTAGTAAGTCTTGCGGGTGCTTACAATGACCTTATCCCCTAGCTTTCCCGAGGAGCTAGTGCAACCGCAAGAGTTTTCTCCGAAAACAATAACACCCAAATTCAAACCCGAATTTGGTCTTCTAAGCTTTCAAGTGTTTGAATCAAACACTCACTTAGGAATTACAAGTATGTGGAGAAAGTATGAAAATTATCGCTCACGACTTGTACAAATGTTCTCTCAAGAAAAATATGAAAGTGGAAGAACAAGGAGAATTTTGGACTTGATCTTTTGAGAATTTGCTCTTGGAATGATATGGATTGTTGTAGCTTAGATTGATTACTCATCAATGAGTTCTTCATCCCTTATATAGCCATCCAAACTCCTATTAGCCGTTTGTAAAGTGATGGAGCCGTTGAGGAGAAAAGTGGGGGAACTAGCCGTTGATCTGCAGAAAATACACTAACCGGTTGTCCGGGTGGTCGACCGGCCGGTCTTCCGGTGGGTCATCCGGTCTGTCATCCGGTGCTCTCCGGTTGTCACAGCTCTCTGTAAAGACAGCCGGTCTGTCAACCGGTTCGACAACCTGTGGCTCAAAAATTCATCTAAATAATTCCGTTAAAGCATGAATTGAGCTCATTAAGTCTTTGTAAGTATTAAACATTGAATTCAAGAGACTTTATGCAATATTTCAAGGCAAAGAAAAATTAGTCCGAAAAAGGACTTTGCGATAAAAGATTTTCTTTTTGCCAAATAATAAAAACTTCATAAATATAATCATCAAAATAATAAATAGTAATGCATATAATTTTCAACAAATTATCATGCATATATTTGTCAACAATCTCCCCCTTTTTGATGATGGCACAAAATGATAGTTTTTATGCAAAGCAAAGAGTATGCCAATAAATCTCCCCCTTAATACATGCTCCCCCTTAATACATGCTCCCCCTAAATAGAAACTTTTAAGGAATATGAGAGGCATATGCAATAATACGATCGCAAAGTGATCCCTGCAAAGTTAGTTTCATGTAGGCAAAGTATATATGAGAAATTCAAGCCCTAAGCCATAGAATTCACACAAACTTAAAACATATAAAAACATAAAACCAAGACCTTTCTCCCCCTTTGAGACATCATCAACATGGGTGTGAGGAGGGAAGGTTGGAATGTCACGGCGGCATATCTTAGCATATCTTCTTTCATCTTTCTCCCCCTTGGCATCCAAGATAGAATTGACTCCCTTAATATCATCTTTCCATGTACTTTCAGCACACCTACAATCAAGTCTTGACTTTTGGTACCCACATCATTTTGGGTCCTTGAAAGTTAGCATTGACATGATTCTTATGAACCCAAGTCTTTCTACCATTTGAAAAGATTTTCATAGGGCAATTAGGAGAAATGTGACCAATCTTTCTACAAAAATGACAAGTGAGCTTGGGATGACTAGTTGGAGGAAGATCCTTGTCAAAAAGATTTTTGTGTTGAGTAGGATTATACCCAATTCCGGCTTTGTGAAAAGAAACCATTTGTTTTCCAAGAAGAATATCTAAGCCGTCTTTACCTTTGGTAAGTTTACCAAGAGAGTTTGTCAAATCATCAACTTGCTTGACTAGAGATTCATCTTGAGGAATATATTTCAAAACTTCCTTTTCCTTTTCCTTTTCCTTTTCCAAAGAAATTTTCAAAGACTCATTTTCTTCTTCCAAGGTATCTCTTTCTTCAACTAGATCACTCATTTCTTTTGAAAGTTCTTTGGCCATTTTCTTAAGAACTTTGTTTTTTGAAACAACCTTTTCAAAATCAACTTTCAATTCTTTATAAGCAATAAGCAATTCATCAAAAGAGTAAGATGAGTCGTGATCTACCTCATTTTTTTCGGTGGCCATGAAGCACAAGTTGGCGACTTCTTGTTGCTCATTCTCCTCATCGGAGCTACTATCGTCGCTATTTTCCCAAGCGGCCATCATAGCTTTCCTTTTGTCCTTCTTTGAATATTTCTTTGCGTATGGACATTCGCTTTTGATGTGGCCGGGCTTCTTGCATTCGTAGCAAATAATTGGATCCTTTTTGCTACTTTCTTCTTTGCCCCCATCCTTCTTTGGAAATCCTCTTCCTTTGCGAGATGCTCTATTTTTGAGGAGTTTCTTGAGCGACTTTGTGATGAGTTTAATTTCGTCGTCCTCGCTTTCATCACTTGAGTCATCTTGGATTTTGAGCTTGCGTGAGGTGCTTTTGAGAGCAAGATTTTTGCCTTTCTCGTCCTTTTTGACTTTCTCTTCTTTTTCATCTTTGAGATTGATATGGATTTCTTCGGTCATGAGAGATCCCATGAGTTGATCCATTGTATATCTTGAGAAGTCTTTGGATTGAAGGATGATTGACGTTGTAGTATCCCACTTTGAAGGCATGGAGCGGAGTACCTTCCTTGTCATCTCGGATTGAGTATAAGTCTTGCCAAGAGCTTTCAAACCGTTAGTAATACTAGCAAATCTAGCAAACATTTGAGAAATAGATTCTTCCGGTTTCATTTTAAAAAGCTCATAACTATGCACAAGAATATCAATTTTAGATTCCTTAACTTGACTATCTCCTTCATAAGCCATTTTCAATTTATCCCATATTTCCTTAGCGGTTTCACAAGCGGATACACAATCATATTCATTTGGAGTTATAGCACAAAAAAGAAGATTCATGGCTCTAAAGTTCTTTTCTACATTGCTCTTATCTACTTTGGTCCATTCATCTTCTTCCTTAGGAATACCGGTTTTCGTAGTAGGAATTATAGGACCATTTGCAACAATTTTCCATAAATCATAATCGGTGGATTGGATAAAGATTTGCATGCGATTTTTCCAATAACCATAGTTTGAACCCGTGAACAAGGGAGGCCTATTTGAGGATTGACCCTCGATGCATGAAACGGTACTAGTGGTTGCCATAGATCTTAACTCTTAGATGATTAAATCTATAAACAAGGGCCGAGGCTCTGATACCAATTGTTACCCAAAAAAAGACAACCAAGAAGGGTGGTGAATCGGGTTATTAAGTCAATAAATGCCAATAAAGATTAACTCTAACAATCTTTTAATCAAAACGATATGCGCAAATAAAAGAGAGAGAGTTAGAGAGATAGAACCCGATTATAGTGGTTCGGCCCGGATTTGTCCACGGTCCGGCCTAGTCCACTTCTCCTCAAGCAACTACTTGAAGGTTCCACTAATCTTCAAAAAGATTACAAGTAGTAAGTCTTGCGGGTGCTTACAATGACCTTATCCCCTAGCTTTCCCGAGGAGCTAGTGCAACCGCAAGAGTTTTCTCCGAAAACAATAACACCCAAATTCAAACCCGAATTTGGTCTTCTAAGCTTTCAAGTGTTTGAATCAAACACTCACTTAGGAATTACAAGTATGTGGAGAAAGTATGAAAATTATCGCTCACGACTTGTACAAATGTTCTCTCAAGAAAAATATGAAAGTGGAAGAACAAGGAGAATTTTGGACTTGATCTTTTGAGAATTTGCTCTTGGAATGATATGGATTGTTGTAGCTTAGATTGATTACTCATCAATGAGTTCTTCATCCCTTATATAGCCATCCAAACTCCTATTAGCCGTTTGTAAAGTGATGGAGCCATTGAGGAGAAAAGTGGGGGAACTAGCCGTTGATCTGCAGAAAATACACTAACCGGTTGTCCGGGTGGTCGACCGGCCGGTCTTCCGGTGGGTCATCCGGTCTGTCATCCGGTGCTCTCCGGTTGTCACAGCTCTCTGTAAAGACAGCCGGTCTGTCAACCGGTTCGACAACCTGTGGCTCAAAAATTCATCTAAATAATTCCGTTAAAGCATGAATTGAGCTCATTAAGTCTTTGTAAGTATTAAACATTGAATTCAAGAGACTTTATGCAATATTTCAAGGCAAAGAAAAATTAGTCCGAAAAAGGACTTTGCGATAAAAGATTTTCTTTTTGCCAAATAATAAAAACTTCATAAATATAATCATCAAAATAATAAATAGTAATGCATATAATTTTCAACAAATTATCATGCATATATTTGTCAACAGATATGAAATTAACCCTGGATATTCTTGGGCCACCCCCTCTTTTGAGGATACAATACTCGATATCCAATTCGAATAAGGCTTCAACTTTTGCGTTTGTGACCCATGTGCTGGGGAGTTTAAATCTTCTGCCTTGTGAGACCCCAAAACAAAGTCCCACATCGGGGAAAATGTAAAATGGTATATAAGGCTTTGCGAGCAGCTACTGAATGACTTGAGGTTAACCTTTTGAGCCATGTGGTTAGGCTAAGGTTAGCAGGTCAGTTGGCGCGGGTTGTTACAGTTGGTATCATAGCACAACTCTGGTCTATGGGGGGGGGAAGGATTTGGTACGAGTCTGATGATGTGTAAGTGTCACACCGTGACCACCAGGGGAAGGTTACTGGGCTAATGCAGAGGACTTTGCATCATAAGGTGGGAAGATTGTGAGACCCCAAAACAAAGTCCCACATTGGAAAATCTGGAAAACGTTGGAACGGTATATAAGGCTTTGCGAGCAGCTACTGTATAACCTGAGGTTAATCTTTTGAGCCACGTGGTTAGGCTAAGGTTAGCAGGTCAATTGGCACGGGTCGTTACATGCTCAATCCCACCTGTCCAGCTAGTTGATCTTAATGGGGTGCACCAAGATATCATTGAGCATTCTACTGATTTAATGCAGTTCTGCATTGTAATGATATTCTGGTTTCTTATTTTGTAACTTCAGAGTAGTAGAAGTAAAATGAAGAAGTATGGCTTGCAACTTAGGGCTCAGTCATCCCAGCAAAAGAAGCAGCCAGGAAGACCTCCACTCCCAACTCCTCTTGGTTTCCATGATGAGGATGACGATGACGTTGAGAGAGAGATTTCTCGCCAGGCGAGCAAGAACAAGGCTCTCAAGGATGTGAGTTTTACACAAATGGATATCAATTTTACAACTGATTTCATTTTCTGTTTCCTGTATAATATTTGTTTTCTTCTCTTCACAAGATTGAGGAGCAGCATAAGAAAGCATTGGAAGAGGATCCCTCTGTATTTGATTATGACGGAGTATATGAGGACATGAAACAGAAAGTGGCTCGCCCTTTGGCCCATGATCGGCAGGAGAGAAAGGTATCTTAGGTCATTTGCTTCTTACAACACTTTTCAGAAAGCATAACCACATTTGTACTTTTAGAATTGACTGAATATTTTGGTGTATTATTCAGATCACAATCTGTTGGACACTGTTTTTTAAGAATAAGACCACTATTACTTTGATAAGTATGCCGAACTTAATACTCTGATTCTGTGCATTTTACGCACTTCTTCATTTTAAGTTAGTCATAGATGTTATATCATTTACTACTGTAACTCAACTGGAAAGGTGACCTTTTGAGTCGTTATTGCGTTGGCAACGCAGTAAGTTAGAGTTTGTTCAGTTATGAAAAGAGTTTTATGTAATGTAAGACACTGGAAGTTCCTGGAAATCTCTTTTGTACCTCTGCAATGACAGACCTGATAAAATTTTGTAGCAATATCATTCTTTTGTTGGACATTGGAAACATTCTTAAAGCATCTTCTGACTGAAAAGCTATTTCATTAGAGTATAACCTACTCAAGATGGAAAGTTTGTAGCTGTCACGTAATACCAGAATGCCGCAGTAGACCTTTTTTCTAGTTGTTATCTATATACTAAAGCCCGACAATATTTAAGAAGTGTCGACTTTGGACCAGTTTGAATGGATCCAGAAACAAGCTGCTACTTTCTGCCGCAAGTGAGAAAACTGGCAGAATGTCCATTGTTTTGAAACGTGCTAATCATATTCATGGGATTTTGTCATACAACATATACTTATCACCTTATGACACATTGCTTCTTGACTTAATATTTGCTAATATTTTTCTTAGTTCTTTCTCTTTTCTTTGGTGCAACTTGTTGTAGTAGGTTGAAGGAGGAACTATATGTTTATGTATTTTCTATTCAAATTTCATAAACATTTGAATCTGCCTATTTTCTGTCTTGAACTGTGTTTTGATACAGATTGAGTTCCTTGCTAGTTTATTATCTGTCCAATAATCTTGGCTAAATCAAGTTTTTAAATGTGCTGGTAATTCTCTTAAACATGAAGGATGATAGGTAATTCTCTTAAACATGAAGGATATCATCAGTTTGTTAAATTTACTTACTGATGTTAGATTTTTCCTTTTGATCTCTCTTGTGTGTTTCTGTGATTGTATGTTGCTTGCTGCATGTGGGAAAAGAAGCAAGCTTTTAAGGTCTTCTTCTATTTGTTAACCACTCTTTATTTTCTTGTGCAGCCTAAATATATTCAAGCACTGATTGACAAAGCCAAACAACGGGAGCGAGAGCAAGAGGTAGTGTATGAGAGAAAACTTGCTAAAGAGAGAGACAAAGATGACCACCTCTTTGCAGACAAGGACAAATTTGTTACCAGTGCTTACAAAAAGAAACTTGCTGAGCAGGCTATGTGGCTGGAGGAAGAACGTCTGCGTCAACTCCGAGAAGAAAAAGAGGATGTATGTTTGCTTTATGTTTGGTCTTCCTACGATATTACATGCAGTTATATTTTCTGATTGTCCAGTAAAGAAATCTACCTGGAATATTTTTCCATTGCTTATGGTTCACATATAATTTTAGACATCGTCTTAGCGATCATGTTAGTGTGATAATTTAGTAGTAGAAAAGAATAATTGTTTGGTTCACTGGGTAGATAAATAGGAATGGTTGCATCTTACTTGATGTAGCAGGATCCAGAGAAAAACTTGTTGGCCAATACATCACTAAAGAGTTGTATACCCGGTTGGTTTATCACATTAAAACATTCGAATAACATCAGAGGAGTTCTGCTGATGAATTCAGGACGGACAGGTCATGTAACTATTGGTTCACTGGTGGGGAAATAGGAATTGGTAGATTTTACTGGATGTAACAAGATTTGGCTAAACGTTAGTATGGTTTATTTTGTATAGCTCTTTTAAGTTAGCATGTTAGATAAATTATAAAATCCAGTTGTACCTGGTGTTGTGCCAATGCCTTGTGCTAACTTCAGTGGACGCATCAATCTTCCTTTTTCTCATCTATAAGTCACAGTAAACAGTTATCTGAATTTGTTCAAACCTTATCAACATATGGATTCGGTAAAGATGGATTTAATACAAAATGTTCTTCATGTTTCCATAATTGTATTTAACTGCAATTTTTTTTTCTTTTCCTCTCTCCAGCCCCTCCACAGCCACCCCCGCCTTTAAATGCATGAGTGGTGGGATTTTTTTTTTGTTTCATTGTGGAAATTAAAATGGACCTTGGATCACACTTTTTTCTTGGATAGCTCGATGTTCGGCCCAATGGATTGACTGATCCGGGGAGTCGGGGACAAATCCCAACGTTCACTAGCATGAGGCCAAATTAAAGCCAAGGCAAAGCCCTGAATTGACTGCCCCAACACATGAATTAATAGCATGCGATGAGAGACGAACCCTAGACCAAAGGCTTCCGAGGCTCCTGTTGCCAAATGACTACCACTGCGCCAACCCCTGGGGGTTTTGTATCCCTTATTTTAATATGTGTTGCTAGATTAGCATGCTGAATTTTTCTGTCTTGTATTCACCTGTTCTGGTACCTTATCTGGGCAAATTGCAAGGCATATGTAGTTCCCAATTTTTGTGGGTTGCAACTAGTCTTTTTCTTATCCCCTAATGATTATGAAAAATATTAGAGGATGCTATAGAACTCTTTCTTTTTGAATGTTTTTTTTTTTTGATTGGCAGAAAAAATATAAAATTAGTACAATAGGGCTTTCTTTTTGAAATGTTAACAATACGCTGTTGCTTACTGTGTCACATCCTTGCAATATTGTTTCTAGAACACAATACAAAGGAGGAAATTAGTTAAGAGCATGAATCAAAGAAGAGAGAGGGAGGGTTCCTTCCATGTGAACTGTAAGAGGAAATAGAAGTTTGGTTGTTTTTTATTTCTCTGTACTCACTGATTTCCCATTGTTCTAGTGGAATGGTGGTGCAAATCGTCTTTGGAAACAACTCTTGCATGCATTCTCCTGTACTTTTTCCTAAGCAAAATCCATTCTTGGTACGTTTTGGGAGGATAAAACAGTTTGGTTTAGTCCTGCTTTGGAGGATAGGATTGTTGTCCCCAAAGAGAGTTGCCTGGGCATTTTGTAATGCTTCTGTAGATCATGTTGCATGGGCACTTTTTGGTGAAGATAATGTCAAACACTATATCGCTTAGAGTGCAACTCTCTTTGATGTGTCTATTCAATGTGTCTGTATTCACTCCAGCATTCCAAGCAACATCAGCTGAAGAGGTGCAGTACTAGGGAATGGCGTTTCTTAAGTGCCGATAAAAAAATGGCATTTCTTACGTGCGCGTGTTCATCTTTTTCAGTGTCCTTTCAAACTTGTGGATAGGTTCATTGGAATTTTCCTCACTGGTTCCTAAATTTGTTGAATCTTTATATTAGCACTATTTCTTACTCTTGTTTGCCTTGTTTTTTTGTTCCCTTGGTATGATCCTATCTGGTTATTATTAGCAGATGTTAGAAAATCAATAAACTTGCTTCATCGTCTTTGTTTTGTGGGATCATTGTTCATTGATGATCTATTTGTCTTTTTATTTCTGCTGGAAGGTTACCAAGAAGAAAGACATCACTGACTTTTACTTCAACCTATCAAAGAATGTTGCATTTGGTGCCCAAGAGGCTGAGACAAGGAAATCCGGGAAGCGGCAAAAAGAAGCGAGTGTTGGTACATCAGAAGAAAGACCTCAATTGACTACATCGTCCTTGGAGTCTACGGAGCTGAGCAAGGGGCATCGGGATGAGGCTTCTAGGGTTGCCGAGGAGAGATCTGAGCCCATAGAGGCAAAACCTGCTTCTAGGATTTCCGAGGAGAGATCTGAGCCCATAGAGGCAAAACCAATTCCTGATGCTTCCGCACAAGCTGTTGGTGAACAACCATTGGCAGACCAACCAAGACGTGATCACCACCATAAGAGAAATGAAGATTCAGTTGCTGCCGCTAAAGAACGCTTTCTAGCACGGAAGAGGGTGAAGGAACAGTAAATCCCTCTATTGTCTGTAGCTGTCTGGTACTCTTAGGCAAGGTTTGGTTTGATGGAATGGGAAGTGGAATGGAACGGTTATTATTCCTATGGAATGTCTACTCGGATGTTTGATTTACTAAAAATTGAAGGAATAGCCATTCCAAATGTAAAGGAATAGCTATTCCATTTGAAAGGTAGAGAATTACAATTTCATTCCATCATCCCTATTTGGATTGTTAATGTGACTCACATAATTACTAATGCCACTCCAAATTTCATTCCATTCAGATGTGATTCTAGCATACCAAACATAGGAATTGGAATGCGAAGTTTATTCTTGCTCTTGATTCCTAGCCACAACCAAACATGGGAATGGGAATGATTATTCCAGTCTCAATTTCTCCAATTCCATTCCATTTCATTCTATCCAACTAAATGCACGAGGTCACTTTCCGTTCCCTTTTTAGGCCAACAAGAGTCTCTAGTCATCTTATCTTTTGGGTCATCCAATCAATTTTCTCACTTCGATTATTTCTTTCGGCGTGGTTGATGTTTGATGGTTTCCTGTAAATGCAAGGGATGCATCTTCTATCTGCAGCAGCTGTCAGCCCTGCCCTAGAACATCTGCAAACAGGGGACCCAACTGTACTATTGTGATGTTATGTTCCATTGGATCCTATTAGCTGATATTTTTGTAATATCATTGTTTCAGGTTTTCAATATTTTTAGATCATCGGGTTTTTAATATCATTGCTTCGGATTGGAATGAATTGGGGAGTTGACTAAAACAAGGGTTGCAATTTGTATTAAGGGAAAATTTAACATGGAAGACACCTCTGTGGATGCCTTGTGCAGATGTTTATGTTAGGAGTAGACGCTTATTATCTCACCGAAATCCGCAGGTGTTAATGGAGACGCAACTTGATACACGTGCACAATGCCACATAATTCAAGTAGCGGGTGCACGAGAGTAAAAGCATTTTGATACGCTTCTTAAATTACTAAAAATTCGTGAGAGCAAGGTACGGGAGCGCGAGCGCAATATGAGGGATTGAAAGCGGGAGCGCAAGACATTTTAAAGAATTATATGTGACTAAGGTTGGGATGCATATTCTTAAGTTGGGATGCCAAACCTATTCACGTTCTCTCAATGTAAGCATACCGAGTTATCAATAATACTTTCTTTTGCCGATGGGAAGAAACCGTGGAAGTGTCACTAGCTTGCATCATGCGTTCTTTTGCTTTGCGTGTTAGGCATGGCAGGCAAGTGGAAAAGAACAGTTTTTACTAACTTTGGGCTTTCAATTGGGTAACCTAAAACCTAGTAATAATTACATGCTCCCACATGGGTGAGGGTAGAAGTAGGTGACTCAAAAGAAACACCCTCCAACAAGTGCCCAATGCCACTCCAATTCAACAGAAAATATATATTGATTTTGTGCTTTGACGACTCTGAACCTCATGTGGACTAACTCTCCTTAACTTTCGCTGATGTATAAAGTGTGGCAAAAAAAAAAAAAAAAAGAAAAATGGCTGAAGCAAAAAATGGCAACATAAATAGAGGAAATAAATTACATCGTGTTAAAAATAAAATGACAGTTCAAAACGGATAGATTTGGTATGTAAGCTCGACGATTGTGTTCGTTTCAGGCCTCTAGAACCAACTCTTCTCTCTGCGCACGATACCTGGTAAATTGTCTCTCAAATTATTACTCTTATTTCATATTTCTCTATCTCCCTACATTTATTATTCTAAAAACCTCTCTTAAAATCCAAATCAAACAAGAGGCTTCGAATTGTTTCCGTAACAACTACTAGTAGTAGTTGAAAAAGAATACAACTTTTAAAGGTGTTTATAATGATACTATCATGAAACTCTAGTCAATTTTACCTTCATTGAAACTCCTAAAATTTAAAGTCACCTCATTAGTTACACTAGTTGAAAGAGTGTCCCAGGGGACACCGAATTAATCAACTTTCCTTTCCTCTTGATCATACTACTTTACTATGGGAATATATACATTCCATGGACTTGAAAGCCATACAAACCCACAACAAAACCATTAGAACTTTTAAGCTTTAACTTTCAACTTTCCTTTGCAAAAAGAAATGAAGGAAAGAAACTCAAGAGAGAGGGACAGAGAACCAACTCCTCAAACATCAACGTGGAAACTCTAAATGTGTTTTTTTTTCCCTCTTGATAACTCGATGTTCGGGCCAGTTTGCGCGCGCCTCGACTAATCTTGAAGCCCTTGAAATTTACGATCAGACAAACCCACCAGCAGCGGAGCCCCAATGTTTAGAATGTTCAGACTCCGTGAAATTCGAACATGCGACCTCATGAATGACAAACATGACTTGACTAAAGCCACATGGGTAACTTTTGAAGGTGTTTAATGATCATGAAACTCCAGTCAAATACTATGAACTTTCAAAATTTATCTCACCCATAGTTGAAGGAGTGTCCCGGGGGACACCGATTTGCGCTTTTCCAATTCTCAAGTGTTCAAGTACACGAAATTCTACGGAGAGCCACAGAAAGTTCTATGTACAGCCCCATAATTGCATGAGAAAATCTTTTTAACGGCGGAGCCATGAATAGTTGTTTACGGAACCAATCTCGATCGTCGAAAAATATTTTGGACGGTCCGAATGTTAATAGGAGTAAAACTTTTTTGGAGAAAAATTTAACTCTTTCCTGAAAAAGTTTCGTTTAAATCCGGACCGTCTAAAGCCGAAACGAGCGGCCGAGATCACACGGAGCCATGAATAAATTTCTCTTCTACTGCATTCCGTGGCGGAGTTAAGATTTAGATTGAGAATGATGTTCTTTGATGGGAGTCATCTACTGAGACTATTTTTATGATCCCAAACTCTTCATTTTTCAATTCGATATTTTTTCATCACTTGTCTAAGTAAAAGATCAAATTATTCGGATAATCATAATTGACAAGTTCTTAATCTGACTTCTCTTGTAAACTAACTTTTTTAATTTTGAGGTTCGGGTGGTACGTGCCACTCCCCCTTCGTATACCTCCGCCCCTGATTACACTCCCCCTTCGTATACCTCCGCCCCTGATTACATCGTCGATTGTAAAATGCACAGGAAAAAGATCAATAGATATATCATTCACAGAGGATCGATCCCTGACCACAACAAAGATTGATCAATGATGGATAAACCAATTACGCAAAAGAAGCAAATTAATGAAAACAAAAAAACAGTAATCAAATACCAGTAGAAAACGAATTAATCAATTTTCCTTTTTCCCTTAATCAAACGAAAATATACATAAATTCTACGTGTCTCTCTTCCCTTTTGCAAATCAAAATGAAAGGAAAGTACTACTTGGGCAACCGTCAAGTAGTGCTCCACCGTCCTTTTCTAACACATTATTGCGGGGTTCATATATTCGAACTGTGCTTCACCGGTGGAAAAAGACATCGGGACATCACGTGGCGGTGACCCAAGACTACCGAACAAATTTTCGAGAACTATATTGCTAAGTACTCCTCAATAACTAGGCTCAAACATCAACATGGCAACTCTGCACCAACTGGAACTTAACACCAGATCCAACAAGAATCCCGCCACCGCTGTTCACCCTGTCGCCGCCGAACACAATATAAGCCGGACAGTTGACGTACAAGTGGTACCTCCCGGACACCCACGTCCCCACCTTCCACCTCACCCTCCCGTCCACCTTCACATTCACCAGCACCCTCCCGGTCACCTGGTCCTCCCCCAGCGCCGCCGCCACGTACGGCGCCACCGGCACCGCGTTGCCGTAGACGAACGGCGACCAGACGTCGACGTCCTTGTGTCCCTGGTAGGTTGGCGGCAGCATGGTGGGGAGGGTGATCTGCTGTCCGCGGTAAGTGGCGTAGACGTCCACCCTGTCGTAGAAGACTCCGACGTGGTCGTTCGGGTTCCGGGAAGAGAGGGTGACCTGCAGGAACGGAACCATGATTTCATATAGGAGGGGTCCGCAATTTGGAAATTTCAAGATTCAGTAATCTAAAACATTTCAATGTCAAAATAATACACAATACAAAACACTATATCTAGGTGATCTTAACGAACAAAATACAACTAATAAAATGGTGCCATCATGTAAAGTTTTTTTTTTTAAAGAAGTAGTAGATAATTAATTGAGATTTTCGAATTGGGTGCGGCCTTGGCCACCACAAGCCAACTACTAGTTCCGTCATTGTCACTGACCTGGAGGGTGGTGGTGAGGAAGTTGGGGGCGGAGATGTTGAAGGCGTAGACGGTGGCGTCGATGAGGATGAACTTGGGTTTTGTTGGGCGGAGGATGAGGAAGATGAGGAGGATGGTGAGAAGGACGAGGAGTACGAGGGCAATGAGGGCGGCGGCGATGTTGCGGTAGAGGGTTTTCCGGTGGTCGTGGTGGTGGCCGCAGTCCTTGGCCGTCATTGTTACGGCGGTGGGGTGGTGGAGAGAGAGAGAGAGAGAGGATATTTTAGTTGGAAGGGATGAGCGATTTTGTGTGTGTGTACGTTCCAGATGGGGAGGGTCACATGGAGGATAGTGTTATTATAAGAGAGGGGGCAGAGGGAAGGAGTATTGAGGCGGGTAGTAAAGGACCGTAAGTCTGTAAATGAACGTTGAGCTCCTCGCGAATTGTTTGAGACTCGATTTTATAAAACTTTGTTTTGAATTAGATTCGTTTACTAACAAACCAAACCAAATCCATGCCTCATTTTTAGCCTCGTATCATAAGTGAGCGAGCCCAACTCTTAAAAGTATCTGGTTTGATTATGCTCGTAAACTTAAAATAAACCGTATAACGATAAACTTAAAATAATCGAGCCCAAGCTTGAATTCAACATTTTTTTTTGAAATTAATGAACTTTTACGAACCGAGTCGAGCTGACTTGGGGTTGTTTTGCTAAATAAGTTAAGTGGCTTATTTTTTTGTCCTTATTCAATTTTTTTTCGTATTTTTAAGTTTTGCGTCAATTTTTTAGGGATTATTGCATCTCTATAACGAGAGGAATCTATAATGTAAAAAATTTCGATCGAAACCTAATTTTTTTGAATAAAGATAAAAATAAGCCAATTTTTTCGGCTTTATTATAAAAAAAAATAGATTTCGATCAAAATTTTTTACTTTTTAGATTCCTCTCGTCATGGAGATACAATAATCCCCAAAAAATTGACGCAAAACTAACAAATACGAAAAAATTTGAATAAGGATAAAAAAAAATAAGCCACTTAACTTATTTAGCCGAACGGGATACTTTCAACCACTTAATTCAGGCGAGCATATGAGATGGGTTCAGAGCATTTACTTTGACATAGGTACGTACAGTACAGATTGGGTCATTTAATTGGGTGTAAGTAATTTATCTTGTCACATTCATGCATGTGACTTGCCCACATGGAGGTTACTGCAAAACCTTCTTGAATTGGCAGTGTCGACTAATTATTCAGTGATTTTAGAGCGCTGCCCCGTGATGCTTTAATATTCTTATTCACAGCATATTTTTGTGGGATCCACACACTTAATATCCACCGTTAACCCCTGTTACCGAAAATACACTTAATACTTGGTCCCACAAAAATGTGTAGTGAATATGGGTGTTGAGCACTGCCACCACCAAATAAAATGATTCAAGGTGCAAAAGATTGCGGATAAAAAAAAAAGGTGCAAAAGATTAGTTTAATTAGCTTAATAACTAGACATGAGTGAACTGGCGGGTGTACCCCCAATCATGGCTTTTGTTTCATTTGGGTTCTCCCAAGGGGATGATTTTCAATAAGTTTCTCGTCAATTTATCTATTTCTCTCAACTTATTATATTCAACACATTCAGGGGTTGTCCTAGTGGTTCGGGCAGATACCCTGACTGCAGGGTTGTTCCCCCGTTACAAAAAAAAAAAAAAAACCTTATTATCCCCAAAACCTCCCTCGACACCTTGTAATGTTCAATTGTTCGAAATTAATTTCTCAGTAACTTGTGTGCGTTTTGATACTCTTAGCCTTTTTTGTTTTATCATTGCACAATTCATATATAGCCATGAACAAAATATTAAAATTTGTGTCTACAACCCATTGTTTAGGAGTAGGGGGAACACATTTCTATCTTACAAGTTACAATCATCTCTGCACTTTGCTGTGATTGCAATGTATGTTAGGAGTATTAAAGTAAGAAAACCTAATCATTGCAAAACTAGGAAGGATAGTTGCTTTAATTTGCTTAAGTTTACTCGAGATGACTTGCAATTTAATTAAGCCTAGATGATTACTTATTAGTGACTAGCATATATTATTAGTTGGGAAATGATTTTGTCACTCCCTTTTTTGTTAACGTCAACTCATGCCTATTAGTTTCTCTATAAAATCACTGAGTAACGGATAATAATGATGCCGATAAAAAAAAAGGGGTAATAATGATCAAACTTCATAACCTAGGGCTTTCGTTGAAGAGCTCTAAGAGAACCATAGTACCAAATGAAGAGAAAGTTTCTATCTTGCCGTTTCAACACCCAAAACGACGTCGTATGGGAGTCGGACAGTGGACTCGGACAGGCCCAGTCGGACAAAGGATCCGAGTCCCCCACCGTTTCTAACTTTTGTTTAATTATGACTACGATAGTTTTTGTTAGTATTTGTGGACAGGTATTAACTCTTATGTGGGTTGATGAATATGTTGGTTTGTTACTAGTATTTTTAGCGAAGAAAGCTCGTATATATCGTCGTATCATTTTGTTACAGTTTTTTTATTTTAAAGGTGGTGTTTCTGTAGTGCCCCCAGAGGTCTTCATTCCTGGCTACGCCACTGCTCTCAGGTGTTATTAATTCTTGTAGAGCCACTCGAGATGTGCCCGATCGTTATCTTCCGAATCCCGAGATAAGTCGAGGTGCACGCATGCTGGCCTGACACTAGATTCAAATTTCATGTATTTGTCGTTCACTCTATAGAAAAAAAAAAAATTTGAAAAAAACCTACTCCTTAATGGGGTCACCCACGGTCGCCCCCCACCAACCCTTTTCTAGTAGAAGATGTGTTTTAATAAATGTTATGTATTAAAATATATAGCAGGTGATGTTTGTTAGTAGTAGTTTAAAGTGCATTGTTGAACTGAATTGTAATTCACGTGCATGAGTTGACGTTTCAGTTTTCTTTCTCATTTTAATCATCACGTAAATAAAAATCCAAACAAATAGGAGTAACAACTCTGGGATATTTAGCCCCTACAGAGTATTTTTTTTTTTTGATCATCAAAATGGTTGGAGGGGGCAACCAGCGTAGCAACTCCCGCCCCCTCCCTGGTCCACAAAGCGGGTTCGAAATTAAGCCATGGGGCACCACCGGAAATTTGCACAAAGTGCCTCCGGAGCCTCGAACCTGGGCCTGTGTTGGGGAGAGGTGATGCCCTTTGCCAACTGGGCTACCACCTCGGTGGTCCCTACAGAGTATTCGATCTTATGATTCTCTTATTGAAAGAGAATAAATTCTCTCCGCCGGGGGAGGAGAAGTGAGCTTTTCCTCCGAACCAATTCACTGCCGCCGCGTCAACAAAAGTACAAAACTAATTGTACAATCACGTGCTGTGCTTTGGACTCTTTAACTAAGGTTAAACCAATTACTCCTCCGATAAAAACTAGGGTTCCAATTTCCAGAAACTCAAGGATAACATATGATTAAAAAAATTAAGTGTTCCAATTTTCAATTCGTTTGAATCGCTGTAAAAAATCTTATTTTTCTGATCATTTTATCCTTTTTTTTTGTCTCTAGGGCTCCCATAATTAAGTTTCTGCTATTTATTTAGGACCCTATGGAGCAGAAACTTAATTATGAGAGCCCTAGAGACAAAATTTAATTATAACCCTTTAGAATAATATAATCATAAAAACAAGATTTTCACGGTGGTTCAAACGGATTGAAAATTGGAGCACTACTTTTTTTATAGACTGTTTATATATTAAAATATGGTTAAAAATTAAGTATTTCAATTTTCAATCCGTTTGAACCGGTGCGAAGATGGTACTGATCATATTATTCTAAAGAGTTATAATTAAATTTTATCTCTAGGGCTCTCATAATTAAGTTTCTGCTCTTTATTTGGAATTCTATGGAGTAGAAACTTAATTATGAGAGCTTTAGAGACAAAATTTAAATATGGCCTTTTGGAATAATATAATCATAAAAATAAAATCTTCGCAGTGGTTCAAACGGATTAAAAATTGGAGCACTTAATTATTTAGACTGTTTATATATTTAAAAAATTGGGTTAAAAATTAAGTATTTCAATTTTCAATTCATTTGAACCGATGCAAAGATGTTATTTTGCTAATCATATTATTCTAAAGGGTCATAATTAAATTTTATCTCTAAGGCTGTCATAATTAAGTTTCTGCTTTTTATTTGGGACCCTATGAAGCAAAAACTTAATTATGAGAGTCCTATAGACAAAATTTAATTATAACCCTTTGGAATAATATGATTAGAAAAATAAGATTTTCGCAACGGTTCAAATGGGTTCAAAATTGGAGCACTCAATTTTTAAAAAATGATTTTCACACTACCTTTTAACCATCCACACTTTCTTTTTTGTTTTTATCAACACGAATTTAAATTAGTGTCCTTAAATATGTAAAAAAGTTTATTGAATAAAGGGCAAGATAGTAAATTCAAGTGGATAAAGATAAAAAAAAAAAAAAAAAGAATGTGAATTGTAAAAAAGGGAGTGCGAAAATCATTTCCCTATTTTTTTTAGTCACATGTTATCCTTCAATTTCTGTTTTTACCAGAGGAGTAGTTGGTTTCCCCATTTAAGAGTGAGTCCAAATCACAACACGTGATTCTACAATTGGTTTTGTACTTTTGATGACGTGGCGGTAGGAAATTGGTTTGGAGGAAAAGTCCACTTCTCCTCCCCTGGCGGAGAAAATTTATTCTCTTATCTTATTGAAATAACAACGCAGGAGGTACAACACGCCTAAATAAGCGAAGTCCTAACGACTGATAGAGCCTTTAGCTGGTAGGTCCGCGCCCTTGCACACCTCCAAAATTGACTGGTAGAGCCTTAAGCTCGATCTTTGCAAGATCCAACTATCTATTACTCCCTCTGTCCCAAATTAGCTGTCAATTTTTGATATCCGTGTCAATTTCAACTCCGTATATTTTTCAATCTGGATCTCAAAAAATATGGAATATAGATCTTGTTTGATAGTTCTCGATTAATTCTATAATGCAAAGTTTTCAAACTCATGAAAAATATTATGGATTGAAAGATATAAGCGATGAAAAATGACACGGGTTTCAAAAATTGTCATTCTTTCCGGAACGGAGGGAGTATGTTTCTATTCCAAGTTGGATGTGGACAGTGTCTTAGAAAATCAATATGACGCTCAACAGACCAACAAACAATTCATGGAGAGCCAACAAACACTTGAAATATGATTGTGAGTTGGTGAATATATTTGATGATATTGATTAGGAAAGCTTCCACATTCCAATCTCATTCATGGCCCCACTAAAACATTAGTAATATTTTGATGAGAAGACTTAGTTAGTTAGTTGAAGCTACTTGAGGGTTCGTGTAGACTAGTCAGGGAAAATGATTTTCACACTCCCTTTTTAATTATTCACACTTTCTTTTTTATTTTTTATTTTTATCCACATGTATTTGCAAAATTGTCATTGAATGAGTGAAAAAAGTGCATTGAATAAAGGGCAAGACAGTAAATTCAAGTTGATAGAGACAAAGATGAGAGCGTGAAAATCAATTCCGTTTAGATTAGAATTGGTGGTTGTGAGTGGGTGATGGATGTGGGGAAAAAGAAACATTTTGGTCAAGACAAAGCCATATTTCTGATTTTCATGCCTTGGCTTTGAAGGGAAACATTTAGACAATCATGATTTTTTTTTTTATAACGGACTTCCTTTCTATGCTCTTGTCTTCTGGATTCTTGTTTTGATGTTTTTTACAAGTTAGCTACACTAAACGGTACAAGCGAGAGATTGTTCAGTGCCCCAAGTCTCTTCCCATCACATACTATACTAGGGTCCACACACTTAATCTCGGGTCCCCGAGAATTTTGTGATTGAGGAGAACTCTGGGACACCACGTGACGGCGCCCCAGGAGCAATGAATAATTTTTCCTATATACACACACATACAGTTAGATCAGTGTAATAAGAAAATGAATGAAGCTGAAGTCATACATTGGGAAAGAATTTCCCTTAACTATGATGGGATTAGGACTTGGTTTCGTACGTGAAGATAATTAACAACACATTTTGTATGCCCAGTTCGCCACACAGAATCTTACTCCGACTTCAATTTGTCCCTCAATTTTGAACGGTGAGATTGATCTTCCAAAATTAATCGAGTGAGCGCGTAAGCTTATCCGGACACCTAAGTTATCAAAATAAACTAACAAAATCCGTGTGATACATGCGGGACCTGAGAGTCAAATAGATACCATCCCGCTCAATCAATTGGATGAGGCAGATACCATTCCCACCATTAATTGCTAGTATCACATGATTCGAATCCAACCATCTTCACGGCCAATCCTTTTCCGAACCTCTACGCACACAACTTTAAAATACAACTGCGGACACAATTACCGTTAGATACATGTGTGCGGCAGTGTGCCCGTGTGCATTGAACGGTAGCGGACGCAGTTGTGTCCGGAGTTGTGTTTTAAAGGTGTGCGCGTAACGTTGCTCCTGTCCTTTTTCCATCCCTCTTTTTTATCTCACCTTTGTAGTTCGTTTTAGAAGGGAATACTAATCTTTTTCCCTTTTACAAGATAAGAATATTCAAAAGGGCCTGCATGTTTTAATGAAGCCTTTTAGTTTCCTCTATTCTTTTTGAATGATTATGTTACAGACAGGTACATCAAAAATAACCATTATCCACTCACAAATTGGCAACAAGATCTTCTTCGAAATCTTGATTTATTTCTGCCTCAATCTCTTCATTAAGAGCAACTGTGATGCCTCTCTTCGACGAACAGTCGAGGTCAGAAGAGAAGACAAAATCCGAAAAGTGAAGAGAATAAAGGGAAAAGAATGAATTATTAGTCACTTCACTGGTGGGATATTCCAAAGGTGGAAGGAAAGCCCAGATGAAAAAAAAAAAAAAAAAAAAAAGGATTCAGGAAGAAAGAAAAGAATCCAAGCTGGGATTCATTCAAGAATCAGAAACCAGGTGCACTATCAGCTTTTCCTTTCACAAAATTGACAACAGCAGGAAACACCACTCAGAAAGTTTGTCAAATTCTACCAAAGCAATCATGCATGTATGGTATATAGACACCCCAGTTTTGACCTCTGGTTAGTCCTAAGCGATGGTTTGGGCGCCTCCCTGACGATGAAAGCAGTTAAAATTCTCGAGAAAGCTTCTGATTAAGTGTAGAAATTTTCAAAGGAAGTTAAAGAGAGAGTATTACAATGATGTTTAAAAACCCGACCAAGCATTATTGCACGTTTAGACTGGTGTATGCATGCCACATTCATAGGGTGTACGTCACAGGTTAAAGTCAAAACAAAGTGTACAATCTGGCACGATCAAACAAAGTGTACACCAGGTTCAACAAGGCAAACGCCATGTTGATCCTAGCGTACACCATGTTTGATCGTGCCATATTATCGCTGTCTCCTAGAGCAAGTGTAGGAGGTGCATGTGTATCTATCTATCTCAGACATACACTTTGCTGAGCTGCCTGAACCAGTGGAAAACCTTCCTTTTTCCGATTGAAAGAAAACCTCTTAACCCAGGAATTTACACAAAAAAAACAGCAAGTTTTTTTTAGTCTGGCTCACAACGTTCCCGTCAGAGTTGGCACTGTAGGCTATCTGTTGGGAAAACCGTCAATCATTCGCCATCATCTACCTCACAACTCTAGCATTCCACGAGCGTCAATGTTTGGATGACTCCTTTCGACTTTACTTGTCATCGCGGACAATTTACTTGAGCTGTGCCGAAAAAGTCAACAAACCTTCATCCGGATAAGTAATAGCGTTGCATTTCACTACCAGTCCCACACGAGCTTTATCTTTACAATGTTGTCAAACTCATTGCTTACTTTCCAGGTCAACAGCAGTCCCTACTTACAATGTTGTCAATCTCAATTAGTTTCCTACCAGCGTTTTAACATTCAAGTTCCTCTTAGATTCTAGGTTACCGAAACGGATCCTGTTTTGCATTTTCTACGATAACCTCTGTTTTAGGTAAACGGGGTATCCTCCTTAATAATTGATAGGGTGAGACAGTGAGTGTCTTCTGCTCCTTAATCAAGAAGCATATCCGAACATTCATTAGATTTCCCATCTCTTATACCACTTGTACGACCTTCCTCAGTTGTGGTACGCTAACCTTTCTCCGAGCAGTTAGCTTGCCATAAGTGCCGTTGTTGCCCGTCTGATATTTTCATTAGTTGAAAGAAATTCTACGACGAGAAAATGGATTATGGGAGTGTCTTCAGCTAAGCGGAAAAGTTCACTTCCTGCTTCATCCTCTTCTTCTTCAGTTTCAGTTTGCCCTTCTTCATCTTCAAGAGCAATGAGGTCATTTACACCATGTCTATTTCCACACTAGGTTTTCTGCTGGGCTCAGCCCAGTGCGGACCATAAAAACTGTGAACAATACGATTGGGCGTGACTATCGAACAAATCAAAGAGTACAACTAAAGTTCAATTAGTATAAACACATGAGACATCAGCAACGCATTCGTCCAAGCCAACGGAGACTGACCATTCCTCTGTTTTCATCAAAGAAGATCCTAACCAAGTCCCTAGTGAGATCGTCGTCCCTGAAATGAAACATTCATGATCTTCCTCCTTTCAAAGGAGTAATGGTACGCAATTCAGACAGAGAAAATACAACACCTAAAGTTAGAGATGAGACGGTTCTGGGATTTTCAGTAAGCTCTTGTCCCTTGATTCAGTAAGTTGGAAAAGGAAAGGGAATCTCGTCCAGTAAAGGGCTTGCAAGAAATCACCTCCTGCTGGTGAGAGTGCACTGCAGGTGAAGATGTAAAATTGGGCCTCTGAGCTATGTGCATTTGTCGTCGAGATAACCTCTATTTCCGTACCAACTTCTTGCTAGCTCCATTCGGACTTGTTGAACGAAAATAAAACGAGGTCAATCCCAATCAATTTGGGATTGGCTACACAAATCCGTTTTGAGACAGAACTAATTTCGGTTCCACCCTACGCGGTTTACCCCCATAAAACATTTGACCCCAAGGCCCCACCTGACTCCATAGTGATACTAGAGTAAGTAGCCCTGGATTCAATTTCCTCCACCTTCTTATGTGCCAAAATCAGTTGATTTTTTCATATTTTTGGAAAGCGTAGGTACAAATCGAAGCTCAGCATCAACATGGCCACTATAAGCTTAAAAGTGACGCTTCAATACATCTGTTTCGAGCAAAGATGGTTCCCAAAGAAAAGATATGCTTAACTTTTGGTGACACGCCACGTGGCCTGCCCATTATACTTTAATATTTTTATCGTGGGACACACCGGGGACGCACAAGGGGACACAACGGGGTGATTTCTATAAAGTTTATAATCTTTTCGGGAGTAAAATATTTATAAATTCAAAAGCATTGAACCGAAAGTGTAATATAAAACATATACGTATAATATGCGTACACATTATGAATTCGATTGGAGTCCTAACATAAGTATTTAGTGAATACAATGTTAATTTGTCAAACTAAAAAAGTTATTAAAAGAAATTTGTCGTGTCCCAGCTTTTGAGAATTGTCGTGCCCTGTATCCATGTTCATATCCCCTTCCGTGTTCGTATCTGTGCTACATAGCCGCACATCGTTAGTGTCAAAAGTGGATTTCCTAGTAAGCAACATGTTTATCTGCAGCTGAGCCAAAAAAAAAACCATGTTTATTTGCAGCCACATCAAATTTTTTCTTCACAACAAACAAATAAGGCCAAAGTATCATTGTCAATGAGTTCCACGACAATTTCTGGCACATGAAAAAACAAGGCAGCGGCATCAAACCCATTGTGTATCGCTTAAAAAAATGATATACCCACGCTACGAGCCTACGACCATTATGCCAGCAGTTAGTGCACTGTAGAACGAGCGTATGCCCACTCTGTTTGCCGACAAGCCCAAAGCACCATTCAAATATAGTTTAAATCCAAACAGAATCACTCTCAATCATGCAACAACCACAAAATACATCCATTCTGTTGCATTCGCTTTCCGTTTTTTTCTAACTTCTAAGGGGTCTGTTTCCATCACATAAGTCAATAAAAAAGCTAACAAAGTAACTGCAGTATTATCCTCCTTGTTTCAGGTTGGAGAAAACGCAGCCACATAGACTACAATCTACATGAACAATTTAACATCAGAAATATCAAACTGGCAGAGATGCAAAGAACAATGTCACACGTTAAACGACATATGGAAACCACAAAAAGCTGTACAGTAGTTGACATACCAATTCTCAATCCGCCAATCAATTTGTAAGAACTTACTACTGTGTGTTATTTTTCAATATTTTTTCATTTTTAGAGCAAGGCAAAAAGAAAAGGTTTTGCTTTCGAAACTATAAGATACAAGATCTTATGACTCCCGTAGGAGCTGGCTTTTTGTGCCCCTACTTACTCACGGGAATAAAACTTGATTAGCTTTAACAGAGCTTGGACTTTCCTCTTTAATGACTTTCCTACCGTTTAAAACTAAGAACCATGTCAGAGGCAAGCCGATTTAATCGGAATGTCCTACGATGGTTAAGTTAGCAATGGAGCGAAGGGACTTTGTTGATTGAGCTCGACCAAGCTAAGAAAGAGAGTACCAATAATGTATGCTTTAAAAGTGGAGAGAGGAGAGAGAGTGTATTGCTCACAAGGCTAGAAATTTCTGGACCCCTTCCCCTTTGGTTGCTGCTCCTATTTAACCAAGGTGCGTTACACACCATTACCCCCTACCTAACCACGGTTAACAATGATCAGTACTATCTTTTCGGATATCCCATTGTAGTAAGTATCAACGTAACGCAGGACCTACTCCTACGATTCGTTGATGTGACATGCAGAGATCGCTTTGGAGGTGCATGCTTTATCGATCAGTGACTTGTCTGAGTAGTGTATTAAAGGGTACTTCCTTGCCCAAGAGACCGAGTTGCTCGTTGGAAGGCATTCTTACCGAACACTCCATTGGTCATATACTCCTTAAACCGACTCTGTGTGCCGAGAAGGCATCTATTCAGGCATTCTTTGTACAAACGCATACATCCAAAGAAAATCACTCTCAACTATGTACCAACCACAAAGTACATCCATTCTGTTGCCAACTTGACATCAATTTTATCGTAACTTCCAAGGGGTCTGTTTCCATTACACGAGTCTAACGAAAAATCTAACAAACTAACTGCAATAATATCCCCCTCATTCCAGGTTGAAGAAAATGCAGCCGCATAGACTACACAAACAATTTAACCTCAGAAATATCAAACCGGCAGAGATACAATGAACGATTTCGCACGTTAAACAACATACGGAAACCACAAAAAGCTGTACAGTAGTCAACCAATCAGCATACATGAACCTTAAGCCTGAGTGCATCAACAGTACACAACCACCAATCCTCAATCCGGCCAATCAATTTGTAAGAACATACTACATTTTGTTATTTGTTATTTTTAGAGCAAGTCGAAGGAAATACAATAATGCGGGCGACCATATTTGGCGACCATGTTTTGAATACCACGTGAGCAGCAGGATAAAAACCATGTCATGTGAGCCCATTCCACCAATGCACTAAAAATAAAGACAACTCATAGGTGTCCAAAACATCATGGAATGGACCCCACCTGTCGCGGTTTTCACCAATGCATGAATAACAACTCACGGGATAACCTAAACATGGTCAGCAAATGTGATCACTGTAACATTGCTCAAAGAAATAACAGAAAATACCTAATTTGCCCTCACAGAGCAACCCTGCATTCCTTCGGTCCACCGACCAGCGTCCCTCCGGCGCTACTCGACGAGTTCATCCCAACAGCCAAATCTCCACAATAAACCCTCAAGAACCGCTGCCTGGCCCGCCACCACCCGGCCTTCAACCTAACCCTAGCCAAAACCCTCACGTTAAAATTCAAGCTACCATGACTCCCGTTAATCCCCTCCACCACCGATTTGCCCACGTACGCCTCCGCGGCTGCGAACGTGGCCCTGACCGGCGTCTGGTTCCTCGTGGGCTGGACGAAGGGGGGCACGGTGGTCTCGGAGAGGGAAACGTCGTTGTAGTAGACGGCGGCCTGGACCTGGTCGTAGTAGAAGGTGATCTTCTTGTTGGGGTTGACGACGGTGAAGTTGATGGCCCAGTTGGCAGTGATGGAGGAGGAGGAGAGGTTGAGGTTGGAGAGGGCGAGCGAGTCGACGCGGAAGTCGGGGAGGCGGGGGCGGAGGATGAGCCAGAGGGCGAGGGCGACGGTGAGGGCGATGAGGAAGGACGCGATGAGGATGGCGAAGAGGCGGCGGGCGAAGGTGGCGCGGGGATCGGGGTAGGGCTGGGGGTAGTGAGGGTTGTTGTTGGGGTAGTAGTAGGTGGGGTGAGGGGGCGGGGGGGCGGTGTAAGGGTAAGCGGTAGCGGCGGTGGCGGCGGCGGAGTTGGGGTAAGTATTGGGTGGTGGCGGCGGGTGGGGGTAGGCGGACGCAGGGTAGCCGGTTGCTGGCCGAGATTGATTTTCCATTGTTAACGCATTTTTTTTTTGGGGAGATCTAAGAAATGGGTTTTTGGAGTCGACAGAGTAGACGACTCGTCTACGTACGGAAAGGGACGGAAAGGGTTTTATTTGCCCACCCAACCCCGCACGCGCAGCAACTTGAGGGTGTGTCAAAATAAACAAGCCCGATCCGACCGTTCAGTTCGGCACAGACAGTTTATATTTAATCAAAACTTCTATTGATTTAAATTGTTCATTGTTCGGATTAAAAATCTGAGTTGTATGTTGTAAAAATCGGCCGCACAACACGGCTTTAGAACGGACGGTCATAAAGCATCTATGGGTCATTTCTCTAGACCCTAAACAATGATCTTTTTCATGATTAATAATGAGTTAATGGAAATTGATTTTGGCACTTCAGTTTTGCACTCCACTTTGTGTCTTGATCACGTGAGAAAACAAAACTAAAGATAAAGTGCCAAAAACACATCCCTTAAGTTAACTTTCATACTTTTATCCTCCACACCCTGCTGAATTCAACATTTTTGGCTCCATCCCGAGCTCACAAAGAAGATACCATCCATCGCATATGTCTTGGCTCTCAAGAACATGTTCATAAGAAATCAACTTGATCCGAAATCGTAGTCTATATTAGAAAATCGTTAAAACTAGACAGTCAATATCTTTAAACAATTTGCTCATGTACCTAACAACCTAGGATCAAGTTGAGTTTTTGTAACTGCATATTTAAGAGCAGACCTACAAGATGAACGGTGTGGATCTTCTTTGTAGGCCCGGGATGAAGTCCGAAAAACTTAGTTTGACGGGGTATGGAGGATAAAGGTATGAAGGGGAGCTTAACCCTTTAATAATTGGGTAAAATTTCAGGGACCTTTCATTGACATTTCTCACACAATAGGATCTCTCTTTTTTTCTGAAAAGGACATGGCTTCTGGTCATTGAGGTATATGCTGGGTGCCCTTCAACTTGACAACTTGTGTCCCAAAAACGGCCTTAATTTCATAATCAGAATAATTTCTTGTTTTTAGAACTCGTCAAAATCCTTATCGGTCCCAAAATTTATTTTAACGTACCGGACATCTCTATGAGTACATAACAAATTTAAGGTGAATTACGGGTTGAGTGAAATCGGACAGGGGTTCTAAGAGGCAGTGATATCTTTTCTGTATCGTTCCAATTTTATCAATGTCCCCGAAGGAACAGAGGCAGTGATATCAACCCGAGGGATTCCTTGCGTGAAATCGTACCTGGGGAGGTTAGCGTAGCATTCAAAGGGAATATGGCCGCTAGCTAATCCCTCGCTTGTCTGGTTCTATTCTAAGTTTGCAATTCATACATATTCCCACTATCTAATTTTGTTCGCAGGAATTGAAATTAAACGAAAATTTAAGGCATATCTGGAGGTTCGTCAAGAGAAGTGTGACTCAGGTTCGCCCAAAACTATGGCATCTAACCGTGCGTGGTATCATAGGCCGCGGCGAAATATGTGTATCGGAGAAGCATAGAGAGAAAGGTCGAAAGGTGCCGGGGCCTGTCCCTCAGTTTGTCGAGGGTCAACAACTGCGGCTCGCTCATTGGGACCCTAGCAAGCTTCTGCCACCACGGCTGTAGGAAACTGCAAATGGCCATAACACTCGGTTGTAGGAGCAGTGGTAGAAGCAGCAGAAAGTACTGGGGCCGAAGTCATAGCCTCCCTAGCCTGTCTAGCGGCCATGAGGTCTCGTGCAATGGCTTGTGAAGGATCAAAATCGCGAGAGGGAGAGAGAATCTGGGTAGAGTCAAATCAAAGAGGTCAAAAGCGACGGGGAGGTCTCAGGTCAGGCTGGCATCAGTGGTAGTGGTGATTGGAGAGAGAGAGAGAGAGAGAGAGAGAGAGAGAGAGAGAGAGAGAGAGAGATGGCGGCGGTGGCTGGCTACTGTTTTCAATTTTAAGTTATGCCTTATAATCAACAGCACTCCCATCGCTGGTGATACGCATAACTTAATTTTTCACATCTCCGAAACACTTTCACAAATTTTTTGAGTGTTTCATAATCGATGATTCACAGAACGACACAATCACACAACACATCCATCCGAGCATCCACAATTAAGGAGAAACAGAACCCCAGAAATCCGCATGCAGGGAAAGGGACATCTCACACTCTTGTACATTTCCAATTCTTCAAAGAGAAATTCAAGAACAATCAGCCTATTCATAAGCAAATCCTTAATAGAGATCACTAAAGAGTGGCAATACAAATACAAAAGACTACTATACCAAACCTGAAAATCTGACAGTAATCCAAATTCCACATGAATAAAACTTCCTTCAAAATGAAAGGCAAAATCGCAAATAGCCTGCATGTGAGGTGATCCACGTTTTCCATCAACTACTATACTAGAAATAGAACAAGCTGCTTCAATTTGAAAAGTGGAGTGTTTCACTAAGTTCTTCATGCCATACATGCAGTTCTTGTAGGTATCTTTCAATTGGTCAACACCGGAGCTTAAATAACATTATAATATATTGTGTGATAAAGCATATTGGCAAACTCTGTGAGCGGAAACGAAGCGACAAGCATTCATCAAGAAGTAACAAAGTAAAAAGTGGCAACAACAATTCCCTTTTGCCTAATATATCTACATCACCATATGGTCCATATCTGAATAATTTGACATCTCAAAGCAGATGCATATCGTTCTCACACAGGAAAATCTATTAGCTAGACAAAATGCTCCATGTTTTATCCACAAAGTGCAAACCAATATTACCTTTCCTTTAAATATGAGCAACTTTTTTCAAGTGGGAAAAGGTGTGATCGTGCAATACTTACTTCAGTCATCGAGCTTCAGCAGATGTGAATAACCCTTCAAATGCAGCCGGCAATGCTGGAATACTTCCCTTGCTATCCTCAAGACTAGTTCCTGTGAAATCTTTCGTTTCTGCTTCTTGCCACCTTTTCAACAATTCAGGTAGAGGCTGAGCGTAATCAATAATTTCGGAATATTCCTCTGTTTCTCTGTCAAACGGTCTCCACTTCTCAACCAGTGGGGCCAGCACATTAACTGCATGCCCCATATCAGGCCTGTGGTTTGGTTCTCTAGCAGTACAGTGTCCAGCCAGCTCAGCAATGATGAATATGCTATCGGAAATCTCCTCTTTTGCATCAAGAGTCGGGTCAATAACAGAAATTAGCCTTTCCTTGTTTGCCTTTATTTTCCAGAACCACTCAGCCAAGTACCGACTCTCTTCAGACCGATCCTCATCAAGTGCCACTAGTCCAGTCAAAAGTTCCATTAGCACCACTCCATAACTGAAGACATCGGCTTTAGTTGTAATTTTTCCAGTCACTGAAACCCAAATAAACTTTGGTTATTAGGAGTTCAGATGAACAAGGCCATTTAAATATTTCTTGGAAAACGTTTTTGTTGTATATACATTTGCCCCTCTAACATTGAGATTATGGACTCGTAGTTGGATGTTGGTGTCATACTGGATGGTTGCACCAAAAGGCCCTCAGTTCTTCGCCAACAAAAGTTGAACATGACAAAAAATAATCAAACCATATGAATCCACAGCATGAGAAAAAACTCACAGCTTTATGATCAATTCCAGCTGAGGGTTTCCAGATGCGTTTTACCATTTTCATATGTCATGACATTTTGAAGACATTAGGTTCATCTTGAGCGGAAGTTTGTTGCACCTAAACTTACTGTAAAAGTTGGCTATTGAAAACCAAAAGTCGAGAATCAAAATAAAGCTTATTCTTTTTCAGCTTTTTAAAGGTGATTTTAGCTCAAAAGAATCAAAAAAATTAAAAGTTGCAGCACTTAAGCTGCCATAAACACATTGCCTTCTCGTACTGAATGTGCTTTGCCTGAGTAGGTTAATCGAAGTACATGCATGCGCTTCGTTAAGACGAAATTATACACATCCGTTTCAACCAGAATTGCAAGAGGGAAAAAAAATTTAGTTTATGGCTTCAATATGGATGTTCTACATCAGAATGAGATGTAGCTGTTCTTAATATAGAGGAGCGACAGATTATATTGCTTCATTTTTAGTACATCTTGTGGATACAAGATGCACCAGTTTTCATCGAATATAATTTTCCTTGTGATTTTCCTCATGTAAGTTGTGAAAAAATGCAACCACGTAATAAATAAAGTGATATGTATTTCTTGAATCTGTAAAGGTTAAAGGGAACTCTTTTAGCTAGAGGCCTAATGTGTTAACTACAGCAAGCATGTTATTCGAAAATGAGACATCAAAACGTACAACACCATTCGCAACGGATGCACAAAAATAAAGGCTTATTTTACCAGCATATTCAGGTGCAAGGTAACCAAATGTTCCAGCAAGCCTGGTTGCGACAGACTTCTCTCTATCAGGAGCAAGTTTCACCAACCCGAAATCAGAAACTTTTGCCCTAAAGTCATCGCTCAGAAGAATATTTGAAGATTTGAGATCTCGATGAATGAAGCTTTCCTGTGCAAGAGTGTGAAGATACTCCATCCCTCTAGCAACATCCAAGGCGATATTAAGCCTCTTAGTCCAAGAAAGAGGTTCCAAGTTCAGGCTTTCCCAATGGAAAAGATGCCTACTTAGAGCCCCCTGTGTCATATACTCGTAAACCAAAAGTCTCTCATTGCCTTGAATGGAGTAACCCAAAAGAGACACCAGATGGCGGTGTCTGACCTTAGAAAGAACAACAATTTCAGACTGAAACTCGTCCAACGCTTTGCTACTAATGACCCCACCTTCCATTCTCTTAACTGCTATCTGGGTCCCATCTTCCAGCTCACCCTTGTAAACGACACCAAAACCGCCACGCCCAAGCTCATTTTCTGGTGCAAAATTATTAGTAACCTTTTTCAGAACCTGAACCGAAATGACCAAGTTTCCAGACTCGATCACATGAGTATTTTCAAACCCATTACAATTACTGCTTTTGGATTCTACACTTCTTTGGGCGTTGTCAGAGACTGCAATCTTAACCAAGTTATCTGAATCAGAAGGGGATCTTGGGTGGACAACAATGGCACCCGGAGCTGCTACTTTGCCTTTGTTTTTCTTCTGGTACAGAAAGAAAAGAACCAACAGAAGAACCATAATCGCAGTACCCATGGCTGCACTCAAAATGACAACCACGTTTGATCTCTTATGATATCCTGTTTTTCCCGTTTCATCTTCAGAAGAACTAGGAGAATGAGATTTTGAGTTTCCGGATGAGGAAGACGGTGATTGAGAATCTCCAGATGATGAGCTGTTTGACGGTGATAGCGAGGGAGGGGATTGTCCAACAGTTGGTGAAGGAGCTGATGGGGTGCTAACTAGTGGGGGAGAGGCTTTTGTCCCGTTAGCAACCAATAGTGGATTGCCATCTGTATTAATGACCTTAACTCTGTCACTGAAATTGGGAAATGGAGGCTGGAAATTATTCCCATTTATATCCAACAATCTCAGGCCTTTCAACTGAGTAAAATTTGTGGGGATTTGCCCTCCTATATTGTTCCCCCCAAGATGAATTTCCATAAGCGAGTCTACGTTTGCAAGTGAAGGACTGAGAGTACCATTAAGCATTCGCTTCTGCAAATTTATAATAGTAACCTCACCTTTCGAATTGCAACTCACTCCCAACCATGGTCCTTCACACGGGTTGTTACCCGTCCATTCAGAAGCAAGATCCGATGGGTAATTCAAAGCACGAAGGAAATCCAAAAGGGCGTTAACTTCAGGAGCACATGGCACCCCTGGTGTAAGTTGGCAAAACGAATTCGAAGATAAAGTAACATTAACAGCTCTAAACTTGGGGATGGAACCCATCAGCATATTATTGTTCAAATCCAATAAACTCAAGTCCATAGTAGCTAAACTCGGTGGAATCATACCAACAAGTTGGTTTCTATTAAGGTTGAGTTCTCTTAATGAAGTAAGTGCTCCAATGTCATCCGGAATTGATCCTGTGAACTGGTTTCCGTGAAGCCATGCTTGAGTAAGAGATAGCATTGAGCCAATTACATCGATTGAACCACTCAATCTGCCACCGTCTTGATCATTTAACCACAAAACCTGCATCATTGAATCATGGAAACTCGCGGGTATTTCACCAGTTAATCTGTTATACGAAAGTCTCAACGAATTGAGAGATGGAAGTCTCCCGAAAAAATCTGGTATAGGTCCAGCTATATTACAACTCGAGCATGAAAAATTTGTTAACTGAGATGAATCCTCTAGCTCATTAGGTATAGACCAACCAGTAGTGGCATTAAATGGGTTATCATCCAAAGCGAGAACACGGACACTGCTAAGCCCGTGGAAGAAATCTGAAGGGATGGTGTCAAATTCATTGAAATCCAAGTAAGCAAACTGAAGTTCAGACAACCCACTGAAAGTCGGCAATTTCTCACTAAAATGGTTCTTTTGAAGGCCCAAATTGTAGAGCTTTGTGAGCTGGTTGAAGTCTTGAGGGAGGGTACCTTTCAGACCCAAGTTGGCAACCTGAATCTGAGTGACCCTGCCGTTAGAGCAGTATACATGAGGCCATGAGGGAGGGCCACAAGGGTCATTTCCATTGTCTGGCCATTTCAAGAGGTCTGGGTTTTTCAACCCTTCTCTGAAATCACTCAGGACTTTTGCATCGTTAGGGTCTGTTTTACTGAAGGCCAAATTCAAGAGGCAGAAAAATATAGCAATGTGGATAATTCCCTCACGACTCTCCATGGTTTTAGCCGTCAGAAACCTCTTGACATCAAGAGATTAGCATATAATCCCATTTTCAAGAATGTACCAAGAAACAGAGATGGCCAAGAAAAAGAAAATTTCATCACGTATCAAGAAAATGCAAGAAATTGAACGAACCTAAGATGGCAAGAATTCAACATCGAAGAGACCTGACAATGGCGTGAGTTTTAGGAGGCCTTGATAGAGATGTTGAAGAACCAGACGAAAAAAAACTGAAGAGGTTAGAGAAGAGAGAATGGGAGACAGAGATGTGAGCCAAAATCCCTTTTGAATTAGGGTTTGGTTCCAGCATTACAATGTACCAAATCCTTGATGACGATGATCACACCACCGGCACCGGACCACCCCAACCCTCTCTCTCTCTCTCTCTCTCTTTATTTCATTGCCTTCATTTTATTTTTGTGAAAATACTCTCTCAGTATATCTCCGTCCAAAATTACTCCTCTTCTCACTATTTGGGACTTTTCAAAACATTGTCTATCTTTTTTAATTTATGATATTTTATAAGAATTTATAATGTCGCTCTCCAAATTTATAATGTCACTTTTAAAGGAGGTCCAGTTATCAATTTGAAAAGTGATATTATCAATCTCTATATGAAATTGATTTTGCCACTCCCCTAGGGGATGACATTAAAAATTTGGAGAGTGAAATTATCAATAGCCTATTTTATACCTGTAATAATTATACATCATAACTTATTTTATTAAACAAAGTTTTTAAAATTACATTAACGTATTATAAAACATGAAATATAGTCAATTTTTTTAAAGTGGTACGACATAACAGTAGAGACGAGTAATTTCTGATGTAGGGAGGATTAACTAGGGGATGTTGCATTTTGTTTTATAAAAGAAAATACAGGTATGATATCTCATCTGCCAAGAGAAACCTTTTTCGTAGGAAGTATTGTCCCATCACATTACACAAATATTTGTAGAGAATCCTATCATACCGAGGTCAGGACCAAAACTAAAGTCTCACCGCATACGAATAGCGACGGGGGTATATTTTTATCCTCACCAAGAAGCTAGTATAATGACGACTCATTGGTGTTGCCTTTCATTATAATGGCCTGGTTTGCCTATTTATTACTCGTATGACCATGACTTGTGCCGGTTGGGTTGGGAGTTATGTAGGACCCTGTATGGGGCCCATTTAAATCTACCGGTTTCGTCGGCACTAATTGAGAAGTCTCGTACGGCACAGGCCTCGTCACTTGACCGAAAGGGTACCGACAGATGTACGAGACCCACTTCGGAGTTCTACATGAATGATTCGAATCGCTCATTGATTTTGAAATAACTTTTTGAGTTGTCCCAAATATATTGATCAACTCAATCGGATAACTGTAAATGCTTGATACAATTGTCGAACTTTTACGGTGTAATTCAGTCTCATACTTTAATCCTCCCTACCTTCCAAATCTTTAATTTTCACCCTTCCATAAAGATCCAAAGCATTCATGTCATAGCTGTTGCATTGCAGGCCGAAAACAACTTCTCTAATCTAAAAAAGAAAAGTCAATTGAATGTTAGTAAATACATAAGCGATTGGCTTAGTAACATGGTCAAAATGATGTTTTGCCACGCATTTTTTGAAATGAAATCCGATCAGTTCATGGACCTATCCATGTTCGGCCAAACTAATTTATTTTAGAAATGTCGTTTCCTGCGAGTCCTATGAGTTCAACCGTTCGAATCATTATTGAAAATCCGAAAGGACAAAAAATGAGAATTCGAAGAGGTATAAAGGATTAGGGTATGATGGAACCTGGGGGGGGGGAGGAAATACCTAACATACGTTTCATCAGTTCCGAAATCAACTCCTTAATTTGCTCTACCCCACTAGCAGAAGAGGAAAAAAAATTAGGAAATTGATTTTAGTGCTCCAAAAATTGATGGAGGGGCTCCAAAACGACGTCGTTTTGTATATCAATACAGTACAGTTTTGGAGCCCCTCCATCATTTTTTGGAATGCCAAAATCATAATCCAAAAAATTACTCTAAACAGGCAAAGAATTTATGAGAATGATATTTCACAAAAAAAAAAAAAAAAGGTCATAACAGCGTTCAGCAAATGTACAACAAATCTGATAAAAAAAAAAAAATTGTTCATCGAATTTTGTGAGATCCATCTCAGGAACCCACCGCTCTTGTAAGAAAGAACCACTGGGTCTTCTCAGGTACTGTATTACGTAGCATTGCGATGTGGAACGTAACTTTCCGAAATAAAAGATTGCCACCACACCATGTGATCACTCTTTGTCTCCTAACTACCCATCAAAAGTGAATGATCATGTTCCTGATGGATAATTTGTGGCTACATAAATGATTGGGAGTAGGACGCAGGCAACACCACATATATAATACCATTTCTGAAACGATGAATAATATATTACTCAAACTGTGAGTTTATAAGTGTGTTTTTTTTTTTTGCCAATATTATATACATCAGCGGAGCGGAGGTTAGCGAAGTGTTAGTATGTTATTCCACAGGGATATCATATCAAAGGCTATTCATAATCCTGAATCCCAAACGCATGCGACGAGGCTCGAACTTTAACTTCTACATGAGAAGAACCGGAGTTACCAACGGGGACAAAAGCCCATTGATAGTAGTATTTTTGTGTTTAGTGGTGACAAAGTTGTTTATTAATTTTGTTCTCTCTCTCACTAGAAAAGAAGCTATCCATACCAAAATCTTGTCAGATGCTCTAAAAATGCCAGAGAATCTAACAAAGATTGTTAGAAGGGTTAAAAAAATGTAACAGTGCCGACATCCAAATCATTGTCTGTTCTTCTACTATCTTGACCAGGAATTTTTACTTGTAAAAAAGGCAAGCACATGGCTCCAAGTTGGCGCAAATTGAGGAAAGCTCGTCTTCTTCTTTTAGGCTCTGTTTTTGTCTGCCCTGAACATGTATTCCCCAAATTCATTTTCCTAATTTTCGGCATTCGGGTAGAGCAAATTGTAAAAGAGGCCGACATAAATTGCCTCTTACCGCGCTAATCTCGATAAGTCCTTTTCCCGAATTTCGGGGTAGATTGGGTTTCTCAGTGGTGGAGTCAGGATTTTGTTACCGGTGACGGCTTAACAGACATATATTTTTTATCGGAACGTATAATTATTATATCGTAAGGTTTTTGCTTTTCAGTTCATTACGTTTGTACATTGAATTGATTCTTTGGGCTATTTCAACTTTCACGTGCTTATTTTTTATTTATGAAATAAATTAAGAAATGAGAATGTAAAATAACCATTTTTTAAAATCAAATCGAAGCAAAATTATTAAGATTATAAGTAATTATACACGAATAATTATCAATAATATTTAAAATCAAGCATATGTAAAATAAAAAATTTAAAACTCGGACGCTCGGAAAGCCGGGGCCGGGGTCCCCCCAGGCCCCTACATACCTCCGCCCCTGGGTTTCCTTATTGAGAGTAAATATGGAGGATGTTACTATTCATCTCCACTCCAACCACACACCTTTAATACCATCTCTATTTCTTATTTTCAAAACTCGATTAATTTTATTTGCCCTCCAAAGTTTGAATTTACAAACGTAATTGTTTTTTTATGATGTATTCACCACGGTTCTTGTTTTAAACATAATGTTGAGACCTTGTAAAAAAAATATGAATTTTATAAAATATAAATGTATTAATTAGAAGTTATATACATTTGAAGATTAAAATATTTATTCACCCATAAAGAGGATCACCTTCTTCATCATTTAACGGGTGATCATTTAGTGCTATTAGAGCACCACCACGTGGCTCTTCACGGGCATTTCCACCATAAATTTGAGTGACAGTCACAAACTTAGTGGTGGAACCCACACAAATGTGTTATTGAGGATGTCATTGAGTACCACATGACGGTACTCTAAGAGCAAGTAGTAATACTTTGTAGCTATCATACACTCTCTATAAATATGTATACTACACGTCGATCTCTCCCCCTCCCACCACCACCAAAGGAATGCAAAATACACAACTCTCGATTAGAACTCCTACACAATTGCGTCCATAGCCGTTCAATGCACATGGATTCACATGCATTGAACGGTTTCAAATGTAATTATGTCCAGATGAGAGAATGACTGAAATTATTTACAGTCGCATGAACATGATGTGGATTTCCTAGGAGAAAACTTTCCAAGAATTGGTGATATTCAAAGAAGGATCTTTTTTGCCAACCCAATTTTACCATCCTTAGAAACTTGGATATCAGATCCAAGAAAATAAATGCAAGGATGACTTTATGGGCCTTGCGTGAACCCAGGAAAGAGGAAAATTTCAAAAAAGAACAGATAATAGTGTACGCATCTGACCATGTGGCATGAAAAAAAGTGTTAGAACAATCCATGTAGCCTACTATAAGCATGGACTACGTGCATATAGTGACTAGAATTGTAAATGAATTGAGCTGTTCGTGAACTATTCGAGGATCAACTC
Organism: Rhododendron griersonianum; assembly: GCA_018127125.1. Classification (NCBI taxonomy): domain Eukaryota; kingdom Viridiplantae; phylum Streptophyta; class Magnoliopsida; order Ericales; family Ericaceae; genus Rhododendron; species Rhododendron griersonianum. The sequence continues at coordinate 32,136,764 of CM030800.1, forward strand.
GGTAAAGGCTCGTAGTTCGATTAGTGACTGGTTGGTGATTTCTGCGTTGAAAGGTCCGTTTCTGATTAATTTTATCCCATCTTCGACAATGAGTTACTAGGGCTGCAAACGAACCGAGTTTTACCGTGCTCAAGCTTGTTTATTAAGTTTTTAAAGAACCCGAGCTCAGCGAAAACTTAACAAGACGAGCTCAAGCCGAGCGGGCCTTGGCTTGACTCGAGCTCGAGCTTGTTCACGAGCCTTAATGGGCCAACAGAAAACATATATATATTCTCGCATAGGCCTAATTCAATCAAAAATATTTGATTGTGAAGGTATATAATTTTCATTTTTTTATACTCTACAAGAAAATAATCTCAATTTTAGAATAATAATAACATGTAATATGTGTTTGTAAGGATTTTGCATCAATGTATCAAAATGTTAATGCTAATTATACGTAGTAATTAACAAAAAAAGTCTACTAAATCTTGGTTTGCGAGCCAACTTGAGCCAAGCCTCTACTGGCTTGTGTTCGGCTTGATAACGAAACGAGCCTAGAACTTGAGCTTGAGCTTGTTTATTTATTTCTCGAGTCAAGCTCGAACGAGTTTTTACCTAGCAAAGCCTCAAGCGGCTCGCTGACGGCTCTGTTCGTTTGCAGCCCTATGAGTTAGGATCAGGTTATCCCGTAAATCGACGACGTGGGATGGGTCAAAGGCACCATTCTGCCTGTTACAATGTTGGAGGGTCTGCCCGATCCTACTGGAAGATGTATATAGGGTTCGGAACGGCTACCAGACAGGAGGGGGCATCATGACAGCCGGACTGATATAGGTTTAGCATGAATTTTAGGACTCATTCAAAATACAAATACTACTGTAATAATAATGATTTTCGAACTCCACTTTCATAAAACAATCTTCTGTCATTACCAAAAAGGCTAGGGTTACAAAGAAGAAAAGAATGGCATGTTGACTTGACGATACGGTTCGTTCAACGATACCTTTCTTCTATGTGGGTGTGGAATAATCATTTTTAGATGGGAAACGTAAAGTAAAAGATGTTGGTAATTGATCGAGGATCGCACACACAAACGTGATTTGGCCAGAATGTTCACTTTACGTAGAAATTAATACGCCATTTCCTATACACAGGAAATAATGGAGGAAATTGCAACCGAGTTTAATTTGATTTCTCACTCTTTGGTTCTCTCTCTCTCCATCTATCTATCTATGAATTATACACTTTTCGATAAAAATAGCTCATCCAATGTAAAAAAAGAAGAAGTCATTTTTGTAAAATAAGTGAGTTTAATTTTTAAATATAAGTCACTTAACTCATTTCATCACGTATTTGGACAGAATTGAGCGTGTCAAATATTATTGTTTTGCATACATGAGAGGAGTATCCATTATTAAGGCACATATCACAGAACGCCAGTAAAATTTACCCTAATAATTTAGGTAAATTTCAGTGAACTTTCCTTCATCCTCTCCTGATCACACAATACATCTCTCTCTCTCTCTCTCTCTCTCTCTCATCACCTAATTTTTCTTCTATTTTTTGGCCAGGCAAATTCCAAGCACTAAGTAATTGAATTTAGGTAAATTTCAGTGAACTTTTCTTCATCCTCTACTGATCACACAATACATCTCTCTCTCTCTCTCTCTACATGATTGGGTAAATTTCAGTGACCTTTCCTTCATTTGTCACGCAATATATAAGGACTAGAGTTTACTTGTGCCTACGGCACTACCCACTCCGGCCCGTGCCTACGGCACTACTCACCCCGATTGGAATTGAAATTACCATTTGAATCTTGATAGTGGCTCAAAACATTATTTCAATTTTTAGAAAAGATAAAGGAAAATAGAGAAAAAGATAACCAAAAAAGTACTACGTATCAGAGAAAGAGCGAGAGAGTATGTTACCGAGAACAGTGGATTCCGAGTTCCGAGTGACTCACCGGCAAGGGCGATGATTGTTTGTGGCCCACTGGCCGGACAATCAGAGGAGAGGCTTTGATGAGAGAGAGAGAGAGATGGGGCGGTGACTACTGGGTTTTTATTTTTAATCAACAAAACAGAAGCTGATTGGTAGGGGGGGAAAAAAAAATTTGATGGCGTTTTTGTAATATATTTGTAAAAGTGTGAGTGATTTCTTAAGAGAGTTGGAAAACACACGTAAGCCCTTGGATTAAATGAATCATAGCCATTCCAACAACTTGTCCCCACACCCTTTTGTTTTATAATAGAGATCTCTCTTCTTTGTTTGTTTTTTGTTTTTGGAAAGGACATGGCTTCTTTGTCGTTGGGGTACGACTGCTACTCTTTCTGTCCCGATATATCGGCCTTAACTTTGTTTGAGCCATTTCTATTTTCAGACCTCGTCAAAATGCTATCGTTCCTAACATTTATTTTAAATAGAATCTATAAGTATATGATCGGAACAAATTTAACGGTTGCGTGAAATCGTACATGGGTTCCGGGGGTGCTGTAGTGCACAATCCAAACAATGGACGGCCGGATGGTGCACTACAACGTTAACGTTTCCCATTCCGTGATATCAACCCGAGCAAGGGTTGCGGGAAACACAGAGTTAAGGTCAAAACATACATGATGGTGCAGTAGATGATATCAGACTGCATTTGTCTCTCTTGATTAGAAGGTTTTACCAATGTTCATTGATTCAATTCCTCTACCAACGCAGTCAATTCCATTTGTTAGAACAACTTCCATTGAGTCTCTGCACCTATCCCCTCTCTCTCTCTCTCTCTCTTAACTTTCGGAACCTTAGTTTGTTTGAAAAAAAAAAGGGTTGGCTCAGGATTGCCCAGATTTTCTCTCAATTTGGAAGTTTTCATAAGTTCAAAGTCTTGTGTGAGTAAAAAGGGATACACATGCCATCGCCCATTCCTGGTACCCCGCAACAAAATCCAACTCTTTTTGATACGTTTAGGTAGGTATTGAGTCTATTGACACAAGTGGATGTCCAAATAAGTTTCTAGAGAGATGCTCTTTTCAGTCTTTCGAGTGCAACATACGCGAGTACCTCCAAAGTCGGTTCTTTCCACATCTTATGAGTCATAGAATGTGTTTTTATTGGATAGTCTAAGCACTCTAAGGTCTATATTACAGGTATGGTGAACATCCCGATGAGAGAATGACTGAAATTAAGATGCGGATTTCATAGGAGAGGATTTTCCAAGCATTGGTGATATTAAAAAGGATCTTTTTTGGCACCCCAGTTTTACCTACCTTAGAAACTTGCAAATCGGTATGTGATTCAACAAAATAATGCAAAATGACTTTTGGGCCGTGTGTGACCCCGGGAAAGAGGGGGGAAAAAAAAAACACAGATAAGAGAGTGCATGCATCTGACGATTCTGACCGTGTGGCATGAAAAAAGTGTTAGAACAATCCATCTATAACACGGACTTGGTGACAAGTTGGTCCCTTGACTAATGAGTCGGAAGGTCCGTTTCTAATAGAATTTTTATCCCGTCTCCGACCATGAGTTACGATCATGTTATCCCGTAAATCGACCACGTGGGATGGGTCTAAGGCACCATTTTACCTATAACAATGAGCCAGGGGAAGGCATCTCATAGAGCCGGCCTCGTGGGCCAGTAACGGGTGCCCACGTGGGTCAATGGCGAGGTTTTTGGAATCCTGACATTAGCAAGCCAGTGCGTCTAATGAAATCCCCCTATTTCAATCTACCAATGTTCTCTATGTTGGGTTAGGACCCTTAGACCTGTAAATGGGAGAAGCAAAGGATCAAATTTTGAGTTGTGTGAGCAATATCCTCTAATCAATACTCTCTATAACTTTTCTAATGCGGATTGTTTGTAGCTTAATTGGTAGCCGCCCTTCATGCAGAGGGAAGCGAAGCGAGTCATTCTTGTCTCTGTCCGGCAACTGGCTTGAGCTATAAGGTAAGAAAAACTACGGGTTCAAGAAAGAAGGTTATTGTGATGGATCAAAAGTCTCAGTTTCCTGACTTCATCATCAGAGGGCACTCGCCTAACCACGGGCTTGTTTGCATGAAGAGGATTTAATTTAGGCTTATCTACTACTTTAATTCCCATAACTATAGGTAGGTTTCAAATTTAGAATTATGTGCCGATCGACCTCTTCCTTAAATTAGACACACCGGCCGACTAGTACCTAATATCGTTTGTCCAGTTGAGTAGACAAAATATGCTGGTTAGCACAACCTAGTTCTATCCCGGGGATCATTCTCTTCAAGCGCTTTCCGTTAGATTGCAGCCATGCCGATAGCAGCTTCTGGTTGGCAATAGGCTCCGTTCAATTGGTTGGCATATTACGGCTTCTAATGTACCAAGGCCCTTATAGATCAAGCTGCAACAGGGGTCGTAAAACCAATTCATAGTTCAGATCACCTACTAAAAGTGCAGGCCATGTATCCCCATAAAAGCATATTCAACAAGGCTTTTCAATACAAAGAATTTTGGAGGAAAAGAAAGAAGACTTGTGATGTAGAGCCAAAAAGAAACCTCCTCTTTCTACATTATTTGGCTGCACTTTACAATAAATTGCAAGGATCAAACTTCATTCTTCCATTGGACGGAGAAGAGAAATCTAATACAGGGGTGAAAAAGGGACACACAAAGAATTTGAGGGGAGAGGAAACGGCGAAAGTGCAAAAGGAAATCCCGCGAGGAACAGAAGATAAAACTCCACCCAAAATTGCGCGAAGAAAAAACTTCATCATGCGCTGACCAAGCCTTCTAAGGTCGATGCGTTTGCAGATGTCTTTAAGCGGTCAATAGCTTTGGCAGCCTGCAATGGCATGAGGAACCGTCACCGTATGGCCAAAATAAAAAATAATAATTATTATGATTTAAAATAACACGGGGGATTTTATCAAGCAAGATTGTATTATTACCTCTGCATTCCAGTTTGTTCTGGCGGTTATGAAGATTAGAGTAATTGTTTGTAGGATGACTCCTATAATCATTCCCCACCAGATCCCCTAGATAACAAAAACACCCATGTCATTCTTTTCTGTGGTTTCGACTTTCGTACGTTTTTTTGGATCTTCAATTCACAGAAACAAAGGGATATGAAAAATCCTCAGACACAAAATTTTTGGATTTCATGTATATTTTGACCTTAACTGAGTGAGAGAGAGAGATTTGACTTACTGCAGCTCCTAAACTAGTTTTGAAGCCAAGAACACATCCAATAGGCAGACCAATAATATAATAAGTCGTTAGATTAACATAAGCTACGACGCCTTGCCATCCACTCCCAATGGCCACACCTGAAATTCGGAAAACACATAGGTCAGGAAGACAATAATGAAGCCTCACTTCGGTTGATACTAGCACGCAAAGTCAAAATGGATTTCTTGAGTCGCGAGACTCACAGCCAAAGCCATAGGAAAAAGTATTTACCAGAAAGAATAGGTTGAACACCATTCAAGAAGACAGATATGGCAAGCAATGGAGTCAAACTAGACACAGCCTCAATAACCTCCTCATCGCTTGTAAAGAGTTCGCTTAACCCAACCCGGAAAATCATAACAATTGCACAAAAAAATGCACTGATGAGAATGGTTGTCATGTTGACTACAACCACCGAAAATTTTGCTACCATTGGATGGCCTGCTCCAAGCTCATTACTTACTCGAACGCTGCAATTCACCCCAGAAATCAATAGATAAGAATAATATTATCTAGGCATCTAAACAAGTCGGACAACTAAGTTAAAATCAACTTGTATTTGCCAAATTACCTCACTGCAGCACTCAACCCCAGCATGAACTCAATGTCCCAAGTCCAGTAATTCAAACTGAAATTTGGCATCATCAAACGTTGATAATTCAAATTCGGAAAACATAGCAAATTGAAACAGAATTTAAGAATACCTGATGGAAAGGGAGTCTAGCGCGATTGTGGGGTTGGGAAGCAATCCTGAAATCAGAATTAGTCCTTGAACATACCATATCTCTAGACTGCATCAGGAAAGGGATTGACATAACTAACTGCGATAGTATTTGTCTTTACTGAGAACAGGTAATGCTCGATAAGCAAAACTTTTGTACAAAACTGTTTCACAAAACGATTTGGCCGTCTGCAGTCCTTCCATTTCAAACCCAAACGCATACAGTACAAAATTTGAAAAATCCGTCATATCATTTTGGATGAGTTTACAATATAAAAATTCTGCTTTCAAATATTTTTTCATTAGATACTCATCTAGCATGATGCAATAAAGATTTTCTTGAAATTATGAGCCACAGTGAAGATAGTGTGTTCGGGAAAAAAAAAGGACTACAAAAGAGCATATATTGTTTTGTAAGGCAATTCTGTACAATCCTTGCGTTTGTATATCATTACTCAAAAAAAGGAAGCATGCTACATACCACAACATAACCGCAGAAGCAAAAGTTATCTTTAAGTAAGGCCAAATCCCATGAACTGCTCTTACCGAGAAGCCTGTCCAAGTATTCTTGCAAGAGGGGCTCAAAAGAATGTAAAGTCCTTGCAGTACGACCAAAAACCACCAAGAGAGGCTAAGTGTAAGAGCTGCTCCAAGGAGTCCATAGCCCAAGTAGACAACTACTAGCCAACAGAGAAAAATATGAACAAGGAACACAGAGAAGGATATGTACGCCAGAGGGTTTACGATATTCTGTGCTTGAAGGAACCTCATAAGGGGGCAACTTATGGCAAATGCATAGAGTTGAGGAATCATTCCTAGCGCAAAGATTTGGCCTTTCGCAGCTATGGCTTCTGATTGCCCAATTAGTGTTAGGAATTCCCCGAAGTAGACGTAGAGAAATGTGAGAAGAATAGCTGCTCCCAAATGCAAGATTATTGCCCTCTGGCAAATAATGCCCATTATCCCATATTGTTTTGCCCCGTATGCTTGGCCGCAAACAGTTTGCACAGCACTAGCCATTCCCAACTACATATATAAGAAAGTGTTTTTAGATAAACAGATCGATATGGGAATGTCTCTTATATCAATATATAGCGCTTGGGACGCATGTGGAAGTCAAAGAACTTATCCTTGGGCTTTGAGGCAAGACACTTATTTTTAGAGTGTAATTCTTGCCACCGGCCGGCCACTCCAAAGAGTTGTCGTCGTTACAACAAAGCCTCTTGGATAAAGAACCACAACTAGCAAAGTATAAGGACCTAATATCAGATTCAATTCTGGCTGTGACCATCTCTCCCCTGCATTGTTTATGCTGGAAAAGTTGAGCTAGCATTCCTTTCACCCACACATGATAGAGCACTGCAGCTGGCCAGGGAGACTTTAAACACATCAAAACATTGTAGGTTATTCCCCTCGGACCCCTCCTCGTGAATTCTAGACCATTTCTATTGCCTGAGCTAGACAAAAGGAAAATCTGACTTTGATTATTAACCTTACATTTTCAGCTTGTCATAAATTTTCATTATAAAGCTATTTATGGTTTAAAGTCTAGAGAAACCATCTAAAATGCCGCTTTTGCGTGCCACGGCAAGTGTTAAAATGGTGCAAAACAAGTCAATTACTAGCAAAATGTTCATCGCTGAGTTTTAGTAGCATCGCTCATGATTTAAAAATATATATATATATATATTTAAAAATCACGACTGCTACATCTGATTCCTGATACTTATCGCTCAATACTCCGGCTACTATTATACCGCAACTGATACAACATATCGCAACACCGCTATTTAAAACAATAATTGTGAAAGAAATCGAATAATATTTCCACTGAAATTGGGGCAATTTTGTTTCACGAGTTGCTTGTAACCAAGAACTCACCCTGCCAAGAGGCCGAAGGCATCAGGTGTCCATGGGTGCTTGGAGCAAGGAGGCATGGAATTCAAACTCCTCTCCGAAGGTGTTAATCAAACAATACTAAGGCTGCGTTCTTTTGGACTAAACTTAAATCAGAAAATTATCTTTATTTGAATTTTTTAGTTTTGTGCCAAACTTTTTTGGGTTATTGATTCGTCTCGATGAGAGGAACCGGAAAAGTAAAATTTTGACACTTTTACCTAAATATTTTGAGAAATAACCACTTTTTAAGGGGTGGTGAAGCCTGAGACTGAGTTTTCTCCATCCTAAAACTCATGTTCGCAATCTCAGCTGCTAACAACAGCTTTAGACCAGTCCATATGAAGCTTTTGTTCCGGCTTTAATTGAGACGCCCGCCAGTGAAACGCTGGGATTGGTCATCGGATTAGTCGAGGAGCGTGCTTAAGCTGCCCGAACACTGGAGTAATTATAAAAGTCCCTCCATGTTTTTTCATTTTATTGGACTTATCAAACAGTTTGTGGATATCATCCCACCATAGTGATGGCCCGTTGACTGGTCGGTATCATCTTTCTTTCTTTTTTCTTTTTTTTGGGTACTTCGGGAAAATCACATTTATGGGAATCCGCATTCTTTTAAAAGTTTACTGGGAAGGTGGGGCTTGACTTTGAATACTCTGCTCCTTTCGGTTCTTTCCAACTTAGAGCAAGTTTATCAATGGAGCTAAAATGGCCATTTGAGCTATTTTACCTGAGGAGAAAAAAAAAACAGGGTGCAGCACAAGAGGTATAAAGGGAGCTAAAATAGCTTTGGAGAATTTGGTTCTGTATTTATACCTCACAACTGTTCATCCGGGTATCATTTATTTGATTATTTAATTCTCTCTCTCTCCCTCCCCCTTTCCCCCTCTCTCTCATATTATAATAATAGGATAAAGGAATAGATTGAAAGGATGTGTATTTTAATAGAGAGTAGGTTAAATAGATAGTGTTGGTGTAATGTTGAAAGAAATGTGAATAGGTAAAATAAAAAATATGCACTGTTCACAAGGTTTTTTAACTAAGTACTGGTAAACTTGCTCTTAAGAGCAAATGCATCAGCTTCTGTATTTGCTGTATTTGCTTCTGTGTATGTAAAATAGAGAGCTCAACCTAAAAAACTCACCTGCACCAGAATAGCAAAAGTACCTAACCAGCTAATTTTGCTACTCTTCTTAGGTAAATGTACCGAAAGACTGTTCATGAGCTTTACCATTTCTTTATTCTCTCTCTCTCTCTCCTCACAAATTGGTGCTCTACGTCACAAAAGCAAAAAGGGAAAGTAAAAGTAATGATATTTTAATAGAGAATACGTTAAATAGATAGTGTTGGTGTAGTGTTGAAAGAAATGTGAGTAGGTAAAATGAAAAATGTACACTATTTACAAGTTTTTTTAGCTAATAACTGGTGTACATGCTAACGGGGCCACTGGGCACAAAAAAAAAAAGGACTGTCCACTGTGCCTCCCTCTAGTCCCGATCAGTTTCGGGTCCTTTTATACCCTTTTTTTAGAGATTACTGAGAACTTCGACTGCGTTTCGGGTCCTTTTTTACCTTTCTTTTTAGAGATTACTGAGAACTTCGACTGCATAAAAAATCACGTCGATCGCATGCCATTTGATTTCATTTCAAAATATATTAATGATGTATAAAAAAAAAGGTGTAAGACACAGGTTTGCAATCCTTCAACACATTTCTCCAAAACTTAATTAATGCATTAAAAAATGCAATCAATCGATATCCGATCTCCACGTGATTTTTGACGTGGTCATTATTCTCAACGAGACTTAAGATGTGAACGATTTCCAATCATTTTTGCCACAAAAGGGCAAAACTGAACGGGAGTTAAGGAAGCTTACACTGGACAGGAGATCTGAGTCCACCAAAAAAACAGACCCGGAATAACACGCTGATCCCGCAGGGCCCGAACCACTTGACATTTTTCTGACACATTAGGGAGGGAAATGACAATGTACCTGGACCCATATGCATACATTTGTTTGATATCCGGACCAACTAGCACGCATGCACCTCGACTAGTTTCAGAATACTAAAGATAACGACCGGGCATAACCTCCAGTGGCCCTAGAGTTTGGGTTGGATGGCCTCAATGGAATTTGAACATGCGACCTAATAATCAAACACTTATTTGCTTTCTCATACCTTCTTCACCAACCCCCTTGGGGCTTGCATATGTTTGTGTTTTAAAGTTGTTTTCGTATTACAGCTATATATTTTCTGGCCCCGTTCGGCTAAATAAGCTAGGTGGATTATTTTTTTGTCCTTATTCAAATTTTTTTCGTATTCGCTAGTTTTTCGTTAATTTTTTGGGAATTATTGCATCATCGAATCTAAAAAGTAAAAAATTACGATCAAAACCTAATTTTTTTGAATAAAGACAAAAATAAGTCAATAATCCAATTTTTTCGTCTTTATTAAAAAAATTGGATTTCAATCATAATTTTTTACTTTTTAGATTCCTCTCGTCATGGAGATGCAATAATCCCAAAAAATTGACGAAAAACTAACAAATACGAAAAAAAATTGAATAATGACAAAAAAATAAGCCACTTGGCTTATTTAGCCGAACGAGGCCTACGAAAAAGTCCCGGAACACACTTCCAAACACAACCATGTTTGGAATCGTTGGATGTATTTGGACCCACACGCATCGAACGAACGATTCTGAATACATTCATACCCAAATTTGTGCTTTAAAATCGTGTTCGTGTCATTGCAAATTCGGAATTAAAAAGTACTTACCATGATCCCATAAGAAAGCCCTTGAGCTCCCACCATAGCAATGGACGCACCAGCCAGCTCCAGCGCACTCAAATGACCCGCAAACGAGAGGGTCACGAAACTGAGCATGTAGTTGCAAATGGAGACGACGATGGAGGCCCACGACAGGATCCACAGCAGCTTCGATTCCCAGCCGAAGAGCCGGAGGTACCACCGCGCCACCACCGGCTTCTGCGACAGGATCTCTTCCACCTCGGCGGACGACAGGGGTCCCTCATGATGATCACCGACACCTCCCGGTAGGAGCTGGTGATATTCTTCTGGTGCGGCCATGATGCTGACTGCTGATTAATTAGATTTTTTATCTACTTCTTGACTCTAGCCCCGGCAGCTAGTACGATTTAAAGGCCACTGATTCTGATTCACTCAAAAACAGAATAGTGAGCGAACATTCTAGGTGGAATGGTAGATGAGGAAAGGTCACGTGCTGGTAGGTTTGACCAATGTAATGACGTACGAGGTTTTTACTTGTGATTCTAGGGGTGTAAACGAGCCGAGCCTTAACGAGCCGAGCTCGCGAGTAGCTCGGCTCACTTACAACCCTACTTGTGAAACAACCCTTTTATGGTGGTGTTGCACTTGTGCCAAAAGAGGGGGGGGGGGGGGGGAACCCAAAGAAAGGGTTTTTTCACGTGTGGACCGGATTGGGTGGGACCTATCTCGTAATTTCACACGAACGATCGGAGTCGTTAAATTGATTTGAAAGTATGTTTTTAAGAGTCCATGTAAGAGAAACTCGTTCGGATGTCAGTAAGGGATTTGATCGATTTTTGTCTTTGAATTCGCAGAGATAAAAATTGAATGAATTGAGCGAGCATTTATCGATATCAAAATGAGTTGATGAAGGGATTTTTCTGGCTTTTTCTTGTATTGTCGTTGTTCAAAATGTTTTCATGTTTGTGAGTTATTGATTAGTCTCGTCAAGACGAATCAAAAAAAGTAAAATATTATGACTTTTACCAAAATATTGAAGATAAAGCCAAAAAAAATTCACAAAAATTATGCGGAAAACTGACAAACGCAAAAAAAAGCTAAATAAGAACAAAACAAGAAAACATCCAGAAATATTAGCGGAAACAGATTAAACAGTTGCGGTTATTAGTTTGGGATCCCGAAATGAATCCCACGCATTCTTGTGTACATTTTTTTTAATGTGCACTAAATAGGGTAGCTATAGCTGGGCTCGTGCCAAGGAGAAATGGCAGTACCGTGTTTATAGCCAATTCTATGACCCCCAAGTACCACTCAAAATTACCACTCCAGTATTATCAAATGTCAAGTCAAGTGGTGCACGTAATATTAGTTAAATACTACTCCAGTAAGACAAATATTGGCAGAGTACAATATTTAGAATGAGTCTGCAAAGATAAGACCTTTACTAGTACTAAATTAATGGATATCAATAGATATTTAAATGTCACTATGACAAAAGGCAAAAAGCTAACCTGAGGTAATTTCAAGCCCAAAAATCATGTGTTTACGTAAATAATTTTTCTATCAATATGAATCTTGTTTGATAGATCTCATTAAGATCTTTTAAACGGTGCAAAAAAATTAAAAAAATATTTTTATTTTTATTATATTTAAAATTACCTCCGTTTGAAAAAAAAACACTTTTTCTAAAAGTGAAACACCACATGAGGACAATCATTCTAGTATGCACCACTTGACCTGACATTTGATAATACTACTAGTAGTAATTTGAGTGGTACTTGGGGGTCATAGAGATGAGCTCGATCTGGGTGGACCCTATTAGAATTGGGCTAAACACGGTACCAACTATAGCTACCACATTTGGTGCACATAAAAAAAATGTACACCACCTAATTTGATTGGTATGACGAGTCTGCAAAGATAAGACCTTTACTAGTACTAATAATTAATGGATATCAATATCAATATATATTGATAATTAATGTCACTATGACAAAAAAAAAAAAGAGGCAAAAGCTAACCGGCGCGTTATCGCGTCTCTTAAGTGGGCCCAACCATTGCAATTTTCTGACCGGGCTTGTTTGTGGAATTTTTAGGCTTTTTATTTTTGTTCATATTTGAATTTTTTTTGTATTTACTAATTTTGCGTTAAATTTTTGTGGATTATTGGGTTATCTCAACGAGAGGAATCAAAAGAGTATAAAATTATTACTTTTATCCAAAATATTGAATTTCTCAAAATATTTGGTAAGTCTTATTTTTGTACTTTTTCAATTCCTCTAATCGAGATGAACCAATAATTCACAAAAGTTTGACAGAAAATTAACAAACGTGAATCCTTTCAAATAAGGACAAAAAACTCGAAGTGAAACGAGCACAAAGTGTAGTGGTGTTTGTATTTTATATTTTATAAATGAGGGGGGTAAAAAGTCTGGTGAGGTTAGTATAGGTATTGTAAAAAGTATAGTACAATGACATCACCTTCTCCATTCAATTTCTAACGTGCTGGTAACGGAGGGGGGTCCCTTGGTATTGTCAGGTAAAGAAGAGGAAGGTAGTGTCATTTCAAAAACCTCAAGGGAGGTTTCTGTTCGTGTCAGAAACCTCGGGGGAGATTAGTGAAATTTGCCCTAAAACAAATTGTTGCCCTGTTTTGCGGAGAAGTTATAGCAGATAAAGACATGCAAGGTGTACATCCCAAGAAAAAGTCGAGAGAGAGAGGGGAAGAAAAGTGTTGCCCTGTTTTGCGGGGAAGTTATACTTGAGTTAAAAAGCTTTATAAAACAAATTGATATCCGCGCTACACTTTTTACTGATGGCGTTCAACTTTGTTCATGAAATTACTAGTAATTTTACGTTAAAATTGGAACGCCACCAATGAAAAATGAAACGCGAAAATCAGCTTTCAAAAAGAAAGTGGTCATCAAAAATAAAAAGTACAGACCTATGGTTGACCCAGGTCCTTCTTTTTTCTCTTTCTAAAAAATCTGATTTCAACTTTTGCTCTAAATCAAATCTAGGAGTACTCCGCAAAAGATCAATAGTGATTTTCACGCTCTCAATTTTTTTTTTGGTAATGTAGAGTATTTTGGGTCCGATTATACGCACCTCGAACTAATTCTTACGGTCTTTCTCACAATCGTTTCATGGGAGTGAGGTGACCCCAAGAGTTGATGATAAGAAGAGTCGAACTTGGGACTTTAAGATGAAGCAAACACCTAAGTCCCAGGCAAAAACCATTTGGCCAACCTCTTAGGATTACACGCTCCCATTTTTTTTACAACTACACTCCGTTTTGTCTTCTTATAATGTGAACTTACGATGTTGTCTTTCAAAATGTGAAAGAGTATACAAAATTACAAATAAAAGATTAAACTTGTAAATTCACATCACAAGAGGATAAAATTGAAATAAAAAATATGCAATATGAATCTTAAATAATCCTACAAAAAAAAATTGAAAAATTATTTTCGTAAGCCAATTATTTTTAAGTTTAACTTTGTATTTACCGATATTCAAGCCTCAAAAATAATAAAAGTGACTATCTCTATTTTAAACTCACATCAAGAAAATATACTACCTTTTTTTGTGGATACACCATAATGTTCTCCAGTATCCCTTGGCATCGTTATTTTGAAAATTCATGTACAGTATCAAAGTTAGTGATGCCAATCCCAAGGTTGGTTAAGTGGTCTTGGCCTGGTTTTAAGTGTTTGTTTCATATTAAGGTCTCAGGTTCGATTTTCCTTGCCAACAATTCTTGGGGCCACCTCACCCCTCGCGTAAGCGTGTGAAACCGCTATAGTAGGGGCTGTAGGAATTAGTCCGAGGTGTGCGCAAACTGGCCCGAGACACCCTACATTACCCAAAAAGACTTCGCTTTGGACCCCGGAATAGTATTCTTAAAAATTTGAAAAACCGTTAATGTGCTAATCCAAACCACACCAGTTCAAACCGCACAATTTGATTTTATTTTTTAGTGGTTTGGTTTGGTCATAGTCTGAAAAATAGAGAAACAATCCAAATAGTTCGGCATTTGGACATATGCATATGATTCCGGTTCCAAACCGATCCAATTCGTTTTCATAATAACACAAGCACAATTCTTTATGTGGGCACCCCAAATAAAATTTAGTCCAGCATAATCAATAATCTCTCATCCTACATAAACTTAACATAATGGTATGGAACTTAATGAATTTGTTGAAAAAGAGTTTACGATTGACCACTGTTATGTTATGTTTTTTGCTTTTCCTATAAATGTTTTTGTTCTATGAATTGTTTTTTACGAACTTGAAGTGAACTGTGGTTTCAGACCGGAATCGAGTTGTTCTCTATAAGTTTAGATTGATTTAGTTCTACGAATTGCATGGGTTGGTTTGGTTCTAAAAATCCTTAATCCATGAGTATTGGTTTCTTCCTCATTTACTATAAATCCGAACCAAATAGACACCTAAAATTTAATGTATTTTCCATCAAATATTCCTACATAAGTATACTCACCCAAAAGAAGTCCAACAATTAGAGATCTCAAATTTAAAGAAAAGAGAGGTCCCCATTTTTGGACACAATTCTTCTAAAGTTTTGTATGCTACTAATTTTGTTTCTTTTAAGTAGATTTGTCTTCCTTCTTTTTTGGGAAAATGACGGCCCAGAACATGTTTTGATAATTAATACCCACTAAGGACATGCTGAGACCATTTGTTAATACTGAAAATGTCATTGACGGGTATTAATTATCAAAACACGTCATTGGCTGTCATTTTCTCTCTTTTCTTTTCTTTTTTTGTCTATTGGTGTCTAAATTAGGATCCAGCTTCTGTATTTGTCTTGTAATAGGCTTAAAATGGGCCTGTAGTTTTTAGATGAGGCCCTACTTAGTTTAAGTGAGTTGGGTTAAAGATCTTTAATTGGGCCTTTTACCCCTAGTACATTATACTAATCCAAAATGGCAAGGAGCCATAATTTCAAAGCCCAAGTTGGTGACCTGGTGGGCGCCAGCCTGACCATGAAATTATGATCACTTGGCTCATAATAGCATAAGAATATATAGTGAGCGAACATGTTATGTGGAATGGTAGATGAGGAAAGGTCACGTGCTGTTTGAGGAAGATTTGATGCAGTAATGACGTACGAGGCTTTACTTGTGAAACAATCCTTCTATGGTCTCCAATGGGGAGGATCAGTCCCGGCTTATGGGGTAAGCCAAGGAGGCAAGAGCTTCTGGCCCCCATTTTTAGCCCAAAATAGGGCTCCTAAACTTTGGCTGTTCTTATATAATATTGGTCTGCTACTAATAAATTGCATGGAATTGAAGGTCTACAACTGAATTGGGAGAGAACTTAACTAACTAAAAATTAATAAATTTCCTAAGCCTGAACTACTTGGGGATTTATAGCATGTGGATTGGAAACAAATACTCATATCCCTCATTACTTGTTTGCTTTTCTTGAGGGAGTCAAAATAGCATTCATTGTTTTAATGTGTTGTCCGTAAGAGACTTCAATTAATTCCTAAACTAGCTCTAGTAGGGTCTCTAAACTCTATTTGCTTCACATTCACCTAAAAGTTGATCATAATTTTTTCAATTGGATGCTTCTTCAACTTTAGCTTTTTCCGCTTGGGGATTGTATTAGACAACAATTTGATTTATGTCTTGGATATATTTGTTAGATTGCCCTTTTTTTTTTTTTTTTAGGAAATTTTATAAAGGCCTCATCATAAAAGTTCGCTTTAGGCCCTTGAAAATCTTGAGCCGGCCCTATGAGGATGGATGGAAAGGGGTTGTCATAGTTATTATCCTGTCCTAAATCTAAAAACAGCTTTTTAATGGGGGATGAATCCGAGGATGGAAAATAGCTTTGAGTTATATGGGGATAGATAGATGCATGTTTCCATCCCCTCCAGTTCAGCAAAGCAACTAATTTACCAGAACAATGGACGGCTGGAGTATACCTGAGTCGCCGAAAAATCTGCCCTAGCTCGCCGGATTATCTGAAAATCCGCCCACAGCTGAAAGGTTGAACGCCGGCAACAACCCTCTCGACGAAGAGGGGGTTTCATTCCAGTTGGTCGAAAGAGGAGAGAGAGGGTTTGATTGGAAACAGCAGTAGCGGCTGATTGGGAAATTACTTGGGTCGATCGAGAGGAGGGTTGAGAGAGAGAGAGACAGTGAACGAGATTTTCTCTGCATTTTCTTCCCCCTTTTTGTTCTCTGAGACAGAGACAAGATAGAGAAGACTCAGAAGAGGTGTGAAAAGGGGCTCCGGATCCTCTGTCCGAGAGTCTCTGTTCGAGTCCTCTGTCCCACACCTCAATGGGCGACACGTGTCCCCCTCACCCCAAACCAGAACATCACGCCACACCCAATCCCTCCCCTCCCCCTCCGAGAACACTCCGTCCCGGACCTCTTCTCCCTACGCTACCTCCCCTTCGCCACCAAGATCGAAACCCTAGCCTCCGACCGCTGCCTCACCGCCACCTCCTCCCCTCCCAACAACAACTCCTCCAAGGTCTTCGACGGCGGCGATGAGATCACCCACCCCCGACCTCTTTGACGACGGCAGCGTCGTCTTCCACGGCCTCCAGAGCTTCGTCTCCCACCTCTCCCCCTTCTCCTGCAACGACGAACGAACGAACGACGTCGCTCTCCTTCCTCCCACGTTACGAGTTTCCGTTTCCACGTCTTCTGATATTCTGTTGAATCTGATAGTTATCACTTGCTCGTAAACCGGAGCTCCCCTCAGAAAAGTTCCGAATAGGTTGTTGATGGCGAGTGTCTGGATCGTTTGCTGGCTGGGACGGTGTTGCCGAAGCTGAATCTATGGCAGGAACTGGTGGTTACTACCTACAGCGGCGGCGGAGGTCCATTTGGGGGGCCTGGTGAGGATTGAGAAGAGGGATTGGGTGTGGCGTGATGTTCTGGTTTGGGGTGAGGGGGACACGTGTCGCCCATTGAGGTGTGGGACAGAGGACTCGGACAGGGACTCTCGGACAGAGGATCCGGAGCCGTGAAAAGGTGGGGTGGGGTGGGGTGGGTGGGTTTGGGCAATCTGCCCGTTGTCTTTTTTCTTTTCTTGAATCTGCCCATTGGGCTTGGCGGGAAATTTTTTGATTAATTATTGTTTAATTAAGTTGAATTAATTTGGGGAAAAATAAAATGGAGAAAAAGTTAGCTAATCAATTTTTCATTCTAAAATAATTATCCATCCCCTCATTTTTCATCCCTCCGTTAGAAAGAAGGGAGTTCTATTATCCATCTAACTAACTTTTAACCACTTTTTCACACTAAAATAACTATCGAACCTCTCATTTTTCATCCCCCATTGGACTTGCTCTTACGCTTGTGCCATGAAGGGAAAAAAACAAACAAAAGGGTTTTCACCATTTGATGTGTACCGGATTGTGTGAGACCTATCTCGTAATATCACACGAATAATTGGAGCCTTTAACTTTATTTGAAATATGTTTTTAAGAGTCCACGTAAAAAAAACTCGTTTGGATATTGGTAAAGGCTTGATCGATTTATGTGTCTGAATTTGCAGGGACAAAATTGAATGAATTGATCGAGCATTTATCGATATCATAATGAGTTTTTTTTTTTTCTTTGGGGGGGGGGGGGATTTTTGGGGCTTTTTTTTGTTCTGTCGTTATTCAAATTTTCTTTGTTTTGTTAGTTATGAACCTAGCTTTTGTGAATTATTAGTTTGTCTCGTCAAGATAAATCGGAAAAGTAAAAAATTATGACTTTCACCAAAATATTTTTTGAAGTATTCAAGATAAAGCTGAAAAATCTACAAAAATTGGGCGCAAAATTGACAAAGCGAAAAAAATATGAATAAGAACGAAACAAGAAAATGCCCAAAATATTAGCTCGGTTATTAGTTTGGGATCCCGGAAGACCGGAACGAATCCCGCAAATCTTGTGTACATTTTTTATGTGCACCAAATGGTGTAGCTATAGTTAGGCTCGTGCTAAGGAAAAAGAGTCTTTCTATCACCACACCTATTTACACACTCATTCACACACTCATACTCACAGCAAGGGTGGAGCCCGTACACACTACACACCCTGTGTGTGGGGGCCCCACCCTTGTTGTGAGTAAGGGTGTGTGAATGGGTGTGTAAATGGGTGTGGTGGTAGAATTATTGAAGGAAAAATGACAGTACCGTGTTTAGCCAGCCAATTCTAATAGGGTCCACACCCAGATCCAGCAAGCTCATTTCTATGTAGGGGTGAGCATAGACTGAAATGGTTCGGTTTTATAGTAAACCAAAAACCAAACCACAACATACGGATTATAAATTTGGAGAATCAAACCAATCCACAAAAGATATAGAACCAAACCATTAGACTACGGTTCGGTTTCGGTTCGAACCATGGTTTACTTGAAATTGTAATATCATCTTCGTAAACTATTTAAAATACTCAAAATTATGGAGATAAACTAAGAATTCATTTTCATTTATAGAAACATAGGAAAATATAGAAATTAATTGAGCCGTGGAATCACTATTCACTAAATGGAGCATTACATTATACCATGTGCTTTTGGTGTATCAAAATTATAGGATGATATATAAAAGTTTATGCAAAATAATTTTGGTAGTAAATAAATACTCAATAGGACAGTGGATTGAATAGATTATTAATTTAGAAAATTAGTTGACTATAACTCTCATGTGTACTTGGTGTATCTAAATTAATGATATATATATACATACACACGCGCACACACGGTTCGGATCGGTTTGGAACCGAAACCACTAACATAAATCCACAGACCAAACCATTTAACGCGGTTTCTAATTTTTTTAAACCAGAACCAAACCAAATCATTCGGTTTGGATTAGTTTGGACTGGATTCGCAGTTTGACGGATTTTTTGCTCACCCCTATTTCTATGACACCAACCACTCAAATTATTTAAAGGTTTAGATCCAGTTCGGTTTGGGTTTTGAGGAAAGATTTTAAGTGTAATGAATGGAGAGATAGAGAAAATTAATTGCGAATCATGCACAAAAATTTTGAGTACCTCAAACGAACAAGCCTTTTAACAACTTAACAACTGGATTATCATGAAAAGACCTACTGTAATGATCAAATGTCAAGTGGTGCATGGAGTATTTTAGAATGATTGTCTTTTGATTGCTACTAATTACTAATGGATAAATGCATGCAATGAGAACATCTAAAGAAAAAGTCAAGACAGAGAGAGAGAACTATTACATGCCATGCTTATAAATATCGTACCTGGAATCCCAATCCCTAGCTCGAAAAGAATTCTAAATTATTACATGCCATTCTTATTAAAGCAACAGCACAACAACTACCGGATGATAAACCACATGATACTGATAGCGCATTGCACGAGTTTTCATAGGTTCACTTTCAACCTCCATGAAATTAATCAAAATGAGATTCCATTGGTGGAAATGCCACTTTCCAACAATAGGACCACTGTCCAATTCCAATTCATTTTTATCAATTTAGCATATGGAAATTAACATCTCTGGTAGGGACACTGGTATGTCAAGAGCGACCCGATAAAATCTGAGGAAATGATATCAAGTTTTTAGGGTGCCTGGTTGTACCCTACCAAATCTCCAAATCAAAACACGCACTTTTAATCTGTTGTACCTGTGTCAGTACACTCACCAGGGAGGGGCCAGTAGGGGCGGTTGTCCTTGCAAGAAGAAAAAGAAACACTACTATTACATGTAAAAAAAAAATTTCCTATGAAAGTATATAGGCTCGCCTCTGTGTAGAATTTTGGAAAGAAAATATAATTGTTACCTTTGATCTATGAGAATACCAACATTAATTACTAAAGGCTAAGGGCTAAAATAAAACTATAGGGTTAATATTGTGAATATTCAAGTAATAAACTTCCACCTTTCGTTTTATGGGTTTAGTGTTTTACAGTTTTATTTCTTTTTGTCCTAAAATCTCAATGGCACACCAAATCCCCCCCCCCCCCCCCCCCCTGCTCTCTCTCTCTCTCTCTCTCGGCACAAACATCCCCAATTGTTAAGACATGAAAGGCAATTTTGAGAAAATAGAGACAGAGGAGAAGAGATTTTGAAAACCCTATGTAATTGTTATAGGGTTAATATTGTGAATATTTAAGTAATAAACTTCCACCTTTTGTTAGATGGATTTAGTGTTTTACAGTTTTATTTCTTTTTGTCCTAAAATCTCAATGGTACACCAAATCCCCTCTCACTCTCTCTCTCGGCACAAACATCCCCAATTGTTAAGACATGAAAGGCAATTTTGAGAAAATAGAGACAGAGGAGAAGAGATTTTGAAAACCCTATGTAATTTTGGTGAAATTTAAGTTATAGGTATGTCTTTCCCCAATTGTTGTTCTAGTTTCTCTTAATTCTTTATTTTTTGACTGGTAAAATCAAGTAACATGAAAGCCCATGTACCGAATTCGTCCAGTTGTGATGAATGAAAAAAAAGAAGAAGATACAATAAAGAAAAACAAGACACATACATCAAGATCAATCTCATAATTTAAACCGATTTATGTATTTATGTTATTTTGAGTTATTTACGTGATTATGCATGTGTATTTATATTTTTTTCTCGCATGCACGGTCGCCCCTGCTTGGTGAAATTCTTGACTCCGTCCCTAACACTCACGTTCAAATGTTTTCGATATCAAGCACTCACTCCCCGCCTTTACTTCATAAGAAGCAATTAAACCATTCCATTAATCTCTCTTTTCAATTAATCTCATGATCATCATATTTAAACATTATTCTCTAAATCATGCTCGATTCTCCATTAAATCTACATGCAAGTTCATTTTTATTAACAAAAATACGGAATCAAGCATTTTATATACATGCAAAATATATAAAAGGCATATAACCAAAGTATATTCGTAACTCACTTCTGTAGTGTGAATCACAAATCAGCGCACGCACAATTATCAACTAACACCAAAACCCGTTCGGCCATTGGAGAGGGGAGAGAGAGGGCTGCCGAAGAGTTCATTGGAGCGGGGCACGGGCGCACGGCTCATCGGGGAAAAAGATGGCCGGAAATGGAAAAGGTAAGGATTTGTATGAATGTGGGAGTGAGAATTTGCTTGACGAGGGAAAACCCATGTGTCAGAGGTGTATATATAGAAAAACTTATTTACGGACCTTTCTGTGTATTGGACGATCTGAATTTTAAAAAAATTATTCGTTGGAAGACTTTAAATTCTTCCAGTGAATAATTTTTTTGAATTCCGGACTGTCCAACACCGAAACGAACGACTGTGATTGCGCAACTCCGTAAATAACATGTTCACGGAACCTCCGTGAAAAAGTTTATATCACAGTATAAATCAAGGTGTAAGAGACTGTATACAGTAGACACATTCAAAATGGGGGTGTCCCATTACACGCCGTACACCCCTGTTTTCTGTCTATTGAATTATTCGAAGGATACGGGCCATCAGAAATCTCGGCTACGGAAATAATCCGACCGACGGTGTGAAAACGGTCTCCATCCGGTTGCACTGTTTGGACTTCGTTCTCGGAAAAATATAAAAAAATTTACCGTTTAGTGGAACAGTTACTCTAACATCATTCAAGGCCTCCCGTGAAAATCCAACTCAATTCGATACTTATATGTGCTCAATCCAATGAAAAGTTGAATGATTTGATCGAGCACTTGTAGGTATCGGATTGAGCTGATTTTTTCGCGAGAGCCCTCGAAAAAATATTAGAGCCCTCGAAAAAATATTTTACATTTAATGAACGGTTTCTTTCGTTTGTGTGGGACCGTAGTGGGCCCCACACCTTGATTTGCGCATGATTTGTGTAAAAAAATCTGTATGTGTAGACTTAGGGGGCGTTTTGCTTTCTTTTTAAACCTTTTTTTTTTCAAAAAAAAGGAATTTCAAGCTCAAATATAATTAAAATGAAAAATAATTTTTCAATTTTTTTTGCATCGTTTAAAAGATCTCAATGAAATCTATCAAATAAGATCCATATTGGTAAAAAAATTATTTGCATAAACATATAATTTATGAGCTTGAAATTATTTTCCTTTTTAAAAAATTCATTTTCTAAGAAAGCGGAACCCCCCTTACTGCAAGACCTAGATGGGCTATTATTGAGTGGATAGCTGCGTGGGAAGAAAGGTTGTGTGAAGCAGAATTTGAGAGCCATCACCGTCTTTTATTTCACCTGTTCTTTTTGAACCTTGCTACTGGCACAGTAAATCTGTGCACATATTGCATTGTGGGACCCACTAAGGGTTTCATACAAATAATTCGATCCGTTAATTACGTTTAAAACATTTTTTCAAGGGCCTTCATGAAAAATTAGCTCAATCCGATACCTATAGTAAAGCACATTTTACATTTGAAAAGACATTAGTTTGGGAGACTCAAAATCCCTGCGCAAACCTACAGGTGACCCAGGTCCTTCTTTCTGTTTCTAAAATCTGATTTCAACTTGGAAATTGATTTCCACACTCCCTATTTTTCCATCTATACTCTTCTTCTTTTTTGTCTTTCTTAGGGTGAAGTTACTAAAATGCCCCTATACTTTATAATCTACAATATCCAAGCAATGACATCTTATAGGGGCATTTCAGTAATTTCATCCTAATAGAGAAAAAAAAGGAAATGTAGGTGGAGAAATGGGGAGTATGGATATCAATTTCCTTTCAACTTT
This sequence comes from Rhododendron griersonianum, assembly GCA_018127125.1. Lineage (NCBI taxonomy): Eukaryota > Viridiplantae > Streptophyta > Magnoliopsida > Ericales > Ericaceae > Rhododendron > Rhododendron griersonianum. The sequence continues at coordinate 32,159,991 of CM030800.1, forward strand.
TGCTCTAAATCAAATCTAGGAATACTGATCATTCTATGTTCTAATTTATTCGCAAAGGATCAATAGTGGTTTTCACGTACGCTCTCATTTTTTGCAACTACACTTTCTTTTGTCTTCTTGTAATGCGAATTTACAATGTTGTTCTTAAAAAAGTGAAAAAGTACAAAAATAAAAGAATAAATATGTAAATTCGAATCACAAATTAAAGGATAAAAAAGAAAGAAAGTGTGGTTATAAAAAAGGACAATGTGAAAAATGAAAATCAATTAACATTCCCAAATCATACATTCGTTGGGAGCTAGTGTGGTTATAAGAAACTACCAAAAGGAGAAGAGCAAGGGGGTAGCCTTGGCCAACGGGGGTTTGTCCGAGCGGCATAGGAGGGAGAGGTCTTAGGTTTGAGTTGATGGAGCTACGGTTGGCCCGTATTGTAAATAACTACACCACTAATGCTACCTATGCAAAAAAAAGGAAAAGGGACTGACGTGACAAAACTACGCTAGTTCTTACCTTTCTTTAATTCCTTTGTTTAGGGGTGTTTCTAGTAGTGATAGATTTTTTATTTGTGGTTGAGAAGTTGTTACGTGTTTTCGATAGTGAATTAATTGTTAATAAGTTTGTGAGTAAAGTTACTGTAGCAAATAAAAAATAATTCGTGGACAACTTTTTGTTAGTGAAAACAAAATGGTATTGGTGCCTTGGGATTAAAAGAGATGCGCATTGTTGGGTTCGAAGTGTCCCCATGGATTGGTTACATAATATCACTCTCTACAACTACTCTAAAACAGATTTGCGAATTCAATGTCGAATACCGTAAAAAAATTTAATTGATATATATTTTTTCTAACATTAATTGATTTTAGGGGTAATGGTGAAAAGCGGTCCGACAAGATACCGACTCTCTCTCCAAAGTCAGGTGCTCTCCCGTATACTCCATAGACTAATTGGTTTTACCAAAATAAAAAATACTAAAAAAAGATTTCAATGGCACACGTATAAAGACGTCACATTAATTTTTCTCCCCTTTTTCCATACCGACAACCGAGTACAGTATTTATGAACGAGTCCTGCTGCTATAAGGGCCGACCGGTCCCTACCGAAATTATATCGACGATCATGACGGACCGTCTCCGGTCACCGGACTGCCGATTCGAGCTATACAAAAATTCTAAAAAAAGAGGGGGCCGCGTGGGAATCAATGGCATCCAATGTGTGTAGGGTACTTGATCCAAATATCATTTTTTTTTGTGTATACATGAAAAATAGGGTGTTTGGATCAAACACTCTACACACATTGGATGCCATTAATTCCCGCGCGGGCCTCCTCTTTTTATTTTAGAATTTTTGGACGGCTCGAATCGATCCCTTTTCTTTCCGGTTTACTTTTTTTTTTTTCATTTTATTTCCTTTTCTTTTTTCCGGTTTGAATTTTTTTTTCTTTTTTTCCCTCTTTAATAATAAGTTCAATTCTAATTCTAGCCTTTGTAAAATAATTGAGAGAAAAAAAAGTGTTTCAATTGATCATATTTATCCGACTGTTTTCTTTTTCTTTTTTTGTCCTTTATAGATTAAAAAATATAGTTACAAAAATATGTGTTTCAATTTTCAATAGTGATTCAATCCGTTTGAACCAGTGCAAAGATTTTATTTTTTAACGAGCACCCTAAGACTCTTTATTTAGTTTCAGGACTCTTTTAGGGTGCCAATTGAAAGGCCTTGGAGCCAAAAATTTATTACGACAATTTAGGATGAAATGTTCAGAAAAATAACATCTTTGCACCGGTTCAAATGGATTGAAAATTGAAATACTTATTTTTTTAATATATATATAGGAAAAAAAACGGTCGGATTAATTTTTTAATATTTTTTAAGACTCCTTATTTAGTTTTAGAGCTCTTAGAGTGCTCATTGAAAGGCCTTAGAGCCAAAATTTATTACGACCATTTAGGATGAAATGATTAGAAAAATAATATATTTGCACCAATTCAAACGAATTGAAAATTGAAACACTTATTTTTTTAAACTGTTTATATATTAAAAAATATAGTTAAAAATTAATCCGACTGTTTTTTTTCCTATATATATATATTAAAAAATATAGTTAAAAAAATAAGTGTTTCAATTTTCAATCCGTTTGAACTGGTGCAAAGATGTTATTTTTTGAAACATTTCATCCTAAATGGTCGTAGTAAATTTTTGAACACACTTATTTTTTTAACTATTTTTTCAATATATAAACGATGTAAAAAAATAAGTGTTTCAATTTTCAATCTGTTTAAAAAATAAAGGAGTTTTTTTGGTTATTATATATTTTTAAAATTTTGAAATCCACTTTTGTAATTATCTCTCGTAATTATTGTATTGGCTTCAAGGCCTTTCAATAGACACTCTAAGAAAGCCATGAAACTAAATAATGAGTTTTAGGGTGTTCGTTGAAAGGCCTAAGTCATTATGACTATTTAGAATAAAATGATAAAAAAAAAATGATCTTCTTCCCGGTTAAACGGAATTGAAAATTGGAGCGCTTAATTCTTGAATTATATTTTTTTAATATAGAAAGGGTGTATTTATAGAAATTAAATAAATAAAGATAAAAGTAATTAAATAAATAAAGAAATTAAAAAGTGGGAATAATTTAAGGGGACCCGGGGGCTTTTGGTTAAATAAAAAATCATTGCCATCGATTTGCAATCCTATGGAGCAGAAACGTGATTATGAGAGTCTTAGAGACAAAATTTGATTATGTCTCTTTCGAATAATATGATCAGAATAACAAGATCTTTGCACCGATTCAACGGAGTGAAAGTTTGAGTTCTAATTTTTTAGACCCTTTTTAAAAAAAAATTCAAAACAAAAACAGTGTGAAGATCTTACTATTTTGATCATATTATTCTAAAGAGACATAATCAAATTTTGTCTCTAAAACTCTCGTAGTCACGTTTTTGCTTCATAGTATTGCAAATTGGTGGTAAGAATTTTTATGCCGGGGGTAGTAAGGGAAAAGGGAGGTGGGGCCGGGGGGGGGGGTGTGTCAGGGGGGGAAAGCAATTTCCTTTCCCGGTCCCTATAACCTTATTGATTTATGAACCTGCACATGTACAGCGGTGGAACCAAGCCGACAACTTCTTAACTCCGCTTTTAAAATTCGTAGTACAAAAAGTAAGAAAATATAATGATTGAAAGGTAAAACAAGGAAAATACACTGTATGTTTTTAGAAGTGTAATGATTATGTTTTCTTATATGGTTGGAATCCTCCAAATGGACTAAAGAATGGAGACGGAGGGAGTATTAAATTCTAAATTAGACCCCGTTCCACTAATAAGAACTTTTTTTACTTTTAGGATTATTTTTGCTTTTGTTCTTATTTAATTTTTTTCGCGTTTGTTAGTTTTGTGACAAACTTTTGTGGATTATCAATTCGTCTTGATGAAAGGAATCAGAAAAGTATTTTTTTTCCTTCTACCTGAAAATTTTGAGAAATAACCACTTTTCAGCAAATAAGCCAACTTTTATGACTTTTTTTAACTGAAAAGTGATTATTTCCCAAAATGTTTGGGTAAAAGTAAAACAATTTTACTTTTCCGATTCAACGAGATGAATCAATAATTCACAAAATTTTGGCACAAAACTAACAAACGAAAAAAAAATTTGAATAAGGATAAAACTCCCTAAAAGTTAAGTGGAACACCACCTTAGCAAAAAAAACTTATTCGGGGAACAACAACTTTGCGACCACAAACACATACACACAATAATACAAACTCTGTCACATTTAAATGTGAGGTCCACACACACAAGATAGTGTAGTGTATGTGGGTCCCATACTTAATCTGAGAGAGTTGTGTTTTTGTGGTTGTAGCACCACTCTTCTGGCATAATCTCAGTTGGGTGACTTAAATAAGAGTTAATTATAAATTACCCCCTTAAACTATCACACTTGCCCCTTAATGTATCACTTAGCCTCTTTTGTCACTTTTCTATCCAGATTTAAGCGTTAGACTCTAATGTGGCATGTACATATTGGACAATTTACGAAATAAATTATTCTTTTTACCAAGATATAGTATAAAATTATTTTATGAATCATAGTTAAAACATTTAAAAATATTAAGGTCATCAAAATAAGGGTCGTAGTGGGCTCCACATAGCAAATAAATGATAGAGAGACACATTTTTGGGTAAATAGATAGAGAGACTCATGTTCCTTGAATTAGAGGATATACTCAAATATACTACTAGGAATAAGCCATCTAAATTGAAGTATAATATATAGCAATGTTCTATAGAAAATGAGATATTTTGGTCATAAACTATTCGTACGTGTATGTCATATGAGAGTCTTACATGCATGTCATATCAGAGTCTTAACGCTCAAAATCGGGACAGAAGAGTGATAGAAGGGTCTAAGTCATACTAAATGATACGTTACGGGGGCAAGTTGAAAGATTATTATATTGAAAAAGTGTTATAGTTTAAGGAGGTAATCTGTAATTAACCCTTTAAAGGGTTAATAGAATTACCAAAACTTCCTCCAAGTTTTTCAAAAATCACAACTCCACCTTTAACACTTCCAGATGGGTAATGCTAATGCAAACTATTTTCGCTAAGAGATAAATTTCTTTCCACCGGCGGAGGAAACAATGGGTTTTTCATCACCGCCGTTGTGAGTCTCACCGTGTGTTTATTGTTATTATCTAAACTATTTATTGTGTAGGGCTCACAAAGTATTATATTTTACGCAAAAAAAAAAAAACCAGCTTGATCAGACAGACATATATAAAAAGTTCAAGTTTAGTTTAGAAAATGAACGGTCTAATTCTGTATTAAATTTAAAATTGTTCATAATCATTCATTTTATAAAACAAAATTCAAATTTTAATACACCTATCGATGTCCGATCAAAATCTAAATTTTGGAAGAATATACTACTCTGCAGGCCCCATAAGATTAATGATTAAAATCACCAATAAACCCACGGTGGAACCCATAATGACAGTGGTGAGAAACCCATAGATTCTACGGCCGGCGGAAGGAATTTAATCTCTTTTGTATTATGAATGGATCAGATTAGGTGGGCCGGGACGAAGCCCTATTGGAGAAGACATCACGGAGGTGAGCACATCATAGAATTGGGCTTAAAATGGGCCCTTAGTTTTTAGATGAGGCCTTATTAGTCTAAGTGAGTTGGGTTAAAGATCTTTGGGCCATAATTTCGAAGCCCAAGTTGGTGACCTGGTGGGCTTAGGCCCAGCAACGGCCTGACCATGAAATAATGATCACATGGCTCATAATATCTGAATTTCTCAACTAATAATAGAAGAGATTCGTGTTACTACTAGATTATTTTTTATTTTTTATTTTCGATAAGCTACTAGATAATCTTCTCCCAGGAATCAACTTACACTGTCCAATCAAAAAAAAAAAAATGAAAAAATTGTGCGTGTTTACGAGATATTATTTTTCTAGACTTTGGGATGCTAACTTTTCCGAAGCAGTTTGGAGTTCTTACCAAAAATTCTAGGTAACAAATTCTTTGATTCTACAGATTTGGAAAAAGCTACTAGTAAAAATTAATGAAATTATGAAAGTCTCAAAACTGGATTTGGGTAGTTTGTGGAGTTTTTCGGATCTGATTTCGCCTTTTATAAACAAAAGCTGATTTTCAACTCTTTTGCGCTAAATTGTACTATTTATTTATTTATTGCAACGTAATCATAATATCAAAGCTATGGTAAACATGTTTACATACTTTCTATAAAAATATAAAAAATTTCGAATCTGAACCCAAAATAAAAAAAAATAAAAAATTGTATCCACAGTTATCGCAAGCACAAACGCCAGTAACACTCCAGTCAATAGTAGGGCTGTAAGTGAGCTGAGCTACTCGCGAGCTCGGCTCGTTAAGGGAGGCTCGCAGAAGCTCGGTTCGGCTCGGCTCGTTTACACCCCTAGTCAATAGTCAGTAGTTTTTTTTGTTGTTGTTGTTGATAAGTAGTCGGTAGTTACTATTGATAAAGTGCATGTTGAGAGATAGTAATAAACATAGATGGTTTACCAAAAAAAAAAAAAAAACATAGATGGAATTTATAATGGTGTGTCCCATTAACAAAGCATGGTGACACTTTTATTATGCCCCGAGGAAGCATAATCCCAACTGCTTTGAATCACATCAATAAAGCATCAAGATAATGGGATGCTTAGTCACGTACCCATCTCGATCAGTTGAAATTAAAAATAAAAAGTTAAGAGTAGGTCGACCAGCTCAAATTAGAGTTTAATCTAATAATTAATCAATTAATCCCCCCTCGAATAGCTTAATGACACCCCCTTGGTAGACATACATGTCCCTTTGTGAGTGGGTACTTGATCATCTGGGTTTAAAAAGCTGGTTTTGCTAGGAACCATGGTTTAGTTTTTTTAACCCCAGCAATTGGCCCGGTGGTCAAGACTTGGGAAATATAGATTAGCTCAGAGCTGACTGATATGGGAAACCGAAGAAGCATGCGCTTCGGGCAAAAAATAAGAGCACCAAAATTCTAGGACCCCTGTATATATGTATGTATATGGCACAAATAAATTTGGACTTTATACAAAATAGGCCTAATTGGATGGTTGTTTCCCGAATGCATGGATTGCTTACAGAATATTGTTGACTAGGAAAAGAAGTTTTTCAAAGTTAAAATTGAACAAAAATTATCTTCAGTCAACCATGTCTCAAGAAAGATTACATGGATTGGCTATATTTTCTATCGAGAAAAAGTTAGTGAAGAAGCTTAACTATGGAGACTTAATTAATACATTTGCAGCAAAAAGTGCAAGAAGACTAATTTTTAAATGATGAATTTTGAGATATTGTAATAGTTACATTTTGGGGGGATAACTATATGCTTATATTTTGTATCAGTACATCTTCTGTAATGAAATTTTTTTTTTTTATGAAATTGTAGACCAATTTTTGTATGAAAAATATAGGGAGAACTCATTCGAGGTCTTTGCTTCCGGCCACTAAAACTTATGAGCCGGCACTGGATTAGCTCTATCTTTTGAGGTCAATCTGTACGGAGCTTTGCAAACTCCGATTTTAATCATGCTTCGCGCAAGCGAATGGTGGGATTGAGCCCTGTATTTTGATTGAGATGCATGTTAAGTGGTACGAACTTTTGAGTTAAAATAAAAGAACCAATGGTTTAATTTTTTTAAATTGCGATATGTCCGAATGTTGCATGAACACAACCAAGAAAGAGAGACAACGTGACCAAGATCACATGATATCCAAAGAGAGAGAAAGCAAATATATTGTTTTCTAAATTATACTATGCCCACTTGTCGGGTATAGGATCTGTCCATACTTTCTCAAGCATGCCAAACCTTTAAACAAACCACCAATTAAGCCAAAGATGAGATTAGGGGGTCTAGTGGTGGCGACCGCCACGACAAGAATTTTAGAAAATGCAATTATTATATGTAAAAAAAAAAAATGTCCAACTTATATAGTCTCGCCACCACTAGATTTTTTTAGTATACATTTCGCCACTGCTAGGGTAAAATTCTGGTTCCGTCCTTGAATTAAGCTCCATGTCATTGAACATAATTTTTTTTTGTTAGACTACAGGTTGTCTCGGGTTAGCTTGCGTGCATTTTGGATTAATTCTTACAATTCCTCTCAAAGCCGTTTCACACGCATATGCGTGGAGGTGAGGTGATCTCAAAAGCTGCCGTCGAGGAGGATCGAATATGAAATCTTATGGAAAATTCGACTCTGAAGTTCCACGCCAAGATCACTTGATGATCAGCCCTTGGGTTATGTCATTGAACATTATTTATGTAGCACATGGTATATCAAGTTCCAATTCTTAATTTAGGCATAGTCACAGTGCCAGCTTCTAATCTATGTTACTATCATTGATGATTGTCGTCTTACCTCATCGAAGTTTGGCTTTGATTGGTCGGAATGATTTTGTGCTCCCTAAATGAGCATCGTCCCGAAACCGAAAAATAATATTTGAATCGTTCATTTTATGGAGCTAGCTAGCTTGATAAATAGTCGATTGTGTCGTTTTCGTGTCAAAACATATTGATAAAATTCAGAGTTAACTTCTCGTACGTAGGAGAGTGGTCAATACTGAATATATCTTTCATCAACTCCCATTTCTCACATCAATGGCTCCAATCTTTCTTTCGTTTTCTTTCAAAACCTTAACCAAAACTCGAACAGACCATTGGTGCACCATCCGAGGATGGTGCTATGCGGCTGGTGCACAACACTGCATCATTTGAGCCGTCTATTCAACAATCCAACGTTTCATATCTCATTTTGGCACCGTGTAGCATTCGAGCCGTTCATTGCTGAGATAAAATCTAGACCGTTAGATTGCCGAACGGACGGTTCAAATGGTGCACAACACCCCCTTCTCCCAAAACCTTAACAAGCCACACCACATCATCATATTATATTTTTCAAGTCATAATAGTCTTACCATTTTTATTTTCTTTTATTCCAAAAAATACAAATTAAACTTTTCCCGTAATATTACTTGTTATTTACCCTATATTTTTTTTTTGGAGGTGAACCGTGGAAATGGGGCACTCCTAATTAAGTGGAGTCAAAATACATACGTCACGTACTGTTGGGTTATTGTAGACCTCACCTAGTAGAATTGAGAGGTGGTCAAGGATCCAAAATATCATTTGTAGAAAGGGATGGTCCTAATTCTAGGAACAAACTTGCTACCATCACAACATACAAACACTCACGCACCCACCCACCCACCCGGGTGGGTACGGGAGTATTTGTGTATGATTTTAAAATTTTTGATGAGAGGAATAACGGGGAGCTTTCGTCAGCAACCACTGCTTCTGACACAGGTCTTCGAAGAACAAATCGAAGTCGAGAGTCAGCCCACCTCCATACCCTTATCTACCCGATCCTTCCGAACTTCAATTTTTTGGGTTCCATTGTGAACATGATCCGAATCGTTTATCCCATGCTTCTCGTTCAGAATAGTATGCGTCAAAAAAATTAGCCTCATCGGTCAATGATTGTAACAACTTGAATAAACTCGATAGTTCACCTTACTTTAAACGCATATACTTTTACACAATTTGTTTTTCCATTTATGCATTACTAATCAAGCTGATTTTTTGAGGATGTTGATCTCAGTGAGAAGTAAAGAATGAACTATTTAGATTATAATTGTGGGCCCATGATGCAACCTGAAAAATTATGGATTCGGCTCCTCTCTAGTCCAAGTTTTGGATCGGAGGAAACAACCCCCATTGGGACCGTTTATTGGTAGATTCAATAGTTCGGATTTTTTCATACACTTTGACCGGAAAGAAAAGAGTAAAAATACACTCAAATTGTTAATTGCAGCAAATGAACGGTCCCGATGAAAACTATTACCTTCGGTCAAAAACATGAACCGAAGAGGATCCGTCCCGAAAATTAATTTGAAAGGGTTTGGTGGATAAGGATATGCATAAATAAAGCTCCATTCCAAAACACCTTCTTAAAAAATACGGAGTAAGTACTTATTTCACATTTTCAAACTCAAAAATAATGTAAATGAAAAATAATTTTTCAATTCTTTTGCACCGTATTAAAGAATTTCAATGAGATCTATCAAACAAGATCCATATTAATAGAAAAATTATTTACGTAAACGCATAATTTTTGAGCTTGAAATTACCTTTCTACAAAACAAATATTTATTTCCCTTTCGAGAACGGGCCCAAGTGAGTTGAACCCGAAAGATTCCCTTTAAAATAATTGCTCACATAAAAACCCCACTACGACCCTATTCTCTTCTCCCATTGGCCAGAGCGTTGACCAATTGGTACACGTGGTGCCCACCTATTCGTCCTTTGGCACCACCGTAAAGCCAAAGAGAGCGGGATCACCAATTCAATGCCTATGGGGCCCACTCAATGTGCACGAGGAGAACGAATCTTAAGTGATGGGTGCAGGCTTAGGTTGCATTCTTGTACTCCGTCCGTTTTAAATTGAGAGTCCCTTATTCTATTTTGAGATGTTCCAAAATGATTGTCCCTTTCCAAAAATAGAAGTGGAAATTTGATAAAATTTCAAAAGTGTCCCTCTTATTTGAATACAAATGGTGCAAAATAGGTAGAATATAGGGATAATTGTGGAAAGTATGTGTAATGATTATATGTTCCCTAAAAAAGTTAGAATTCCAAAGAGGGACTCTCATTTTGAGTATTTTTTTTCTTCGTTCTTTCTGAATTTTTGTTAAATTCGTGCTATATTTTTGAATTAATTATTCATCTCGACGAGAAAATTTTAAAAACTATGACAAAAACAAAAAAGTTTACTAAAGACAAAATATACCAAGCAGCTGTTTTGTGTGTGTCTAAAGTGTATCTTATATGATTTTTTTTTTAACATCGGTCCACGTTTTTATGTCTTTCTAATTTTTATCATCGAGACAAATGATTAATCTCAAAAATTACGACGAAAAGCTCAGCAAAAAGCTACGAAAAGTAAAAAAATACAGAAAAAGTTTTAGGCAAAAAAGTTTAGAAGAACACAGCGGGCCTTAGTCACATAATCTTTCAGCGGGATCTTCACTCACGTTCTCACTTCTCGTTCTATGCTTGCGTTATCAATTATCGCTATCCCGTATTTAAGTAAGTTTGTGATGTGTTTTTACACTTTACAGACGTTTTTATACGCTCGCGCTCTCGCTCCCGTTCCCGCTCTCGCTCGTGCACGCTCTTCGTGTGACTTACGTCCGGGGCACGGAGGCTGGCTGGGTTCCACAAGCCTTTGCCTAACTCGACGACTTGTTGCACATTTACGTGGCTTTCTTTCAACCTTTTCTTCCTACCATGGCCGGGCAGGTAAGGGCCTTACAAAAGCCAAGTACTGATGATCACCGACAGTAATTATGTTTGGAGAGATTAGTTCAGTGTATGAGGATGGTACTGCACCTCCTTTTCTCACGAGTGCTGCAAACGAGTCGAGCCAAGTTTTATCGAGCTCGAGCTCGATTTGTTTACTAAACAAGCAAAAAAATTTGAGCTCAAGTTTGACTTGAGCTAAAGTCATTTAATAAATGAACTTCTTTAATCGAGTTGAGCATCCCTTAACGAGTCGAGTTTTTTTACTAAACGAGCCAAAAACGAGCCGCTCAAACTCGGCTCGTTTACTAAAACGAGTTGAGCCGAGCTTGCGAGTTGCTCAGTTCATTTGCAGCCCTATGACATCGTACGTTAATGTGGAGTCCAACTTAGACTCCTCCCCAACCACACATTCGGGTTAGACTCCAAGCCAATTTATGGTAACAGAGGAGTCTATGGCACCACGTGAAGAAATGATATTGACACTCCAAAAATTGATGCAGGCACTCCAAAATCAATGCAATCCCAAAACCATTTTTCTTTGTTTTTTGGAGTGTCTGCTTCAATTTTTAGAGTGCCAATATCATTTCCCAATTATATAAGTCGATGCATAATTAGTGGAGTAGTTTGCGTCGTTCTCCACTGTTTCCAATGAAAACTAGGGGAAATTTGGAGAAAACTAGGATAAATTTCTAATACATCGGGCATAATTTCATTACCAAATTAATGAGTATTTCATGCTATAAATCATTTTTTCATTTTGTATTGAATTTCCGCTATTAATTCATCTCGACAAGAATAATCTAGTAATTATAAACGTTATGATCAATAACTTTAAAAGTCCCCGAAAGGAAAAATAATAATTCAAACAAATTGATTTTTTTGTATTTGTTTTATCTTTGTTGACTCTTTTTTTTTAATATTTTTTTGTTGTTACTTTTTAGATTACTCTCATCTAGATAAATCAATAATTTCCAGTTCAAAAAGATAAAATCAATAATTTGATACAAAAGTAATTAAAAAGAAGTTTCTAAAAGAACATATTTTAGAGAAAAAAATTCTAATAATTAAGTTTCCAGTAGAACAAAAGGGGAATAGATACTAGTAGCATGGCGCAAAGAATTTGAATTTTAGCCCATGATTATTGAATAAAAAACTTGATACCTATTTACTTTTCAATCGTTCTAGTACCACATTGACATTACACAAACACTACACACTCTTTTTGTAAACACTTTTTCCTGACAAAAAAAAGTCTCAAAACACAATTTTAAAACACGACATGTGAATTCACATCCATCAAACTGCTCCAAACAATTTTTTTTTTTTGCTCGTCAAACAAAATTTTATTAACCTCGAAGGGATACATCGAGGGGAAAAACAAGAGATACAAATTAAAGTACATCTCACTGAATTAAAACCAAATACAAGAAAAAACGAAACATCATCCAACAGAAAGTTGGATGAGAAACACCTCATAGGAAAATTATAATCTCAGCTTACGGATCCCATCAAGGTATATCTAGAAATCCATTTTGAAAGAGTGTGGAGTATTAACATTGCTCTTTTTTCTAACCGGTTGCCCTCTCTCCCAAAATGTTTCTAGTAAGGCCCCATTTTCACTAAAATTTTTGAACTACAACTTATTGATTCTTGTGAAGCTGTTCATACTAAACTAAATTTTTTTGTCAAAAGTTAAGTTGGTTGCATTTAAGGCATTTTCTTCCAAATAACCCAACATATTTTCTAGAACTTTTAGTTTTGTGAAAACAACTTGAATACAAATTACAGACTACTTCTAGCTTGTGATCATTTTTTTTATCAGCAAAAATAAATTTTATTAACTCAAAACACGAAGTACAGAGCTAATAGAAAAATGGGTACACCGGCCATCATTGGAGACTTTTCCTTTACTTTTTCCTAACCGGTTGCCCCCTACCACCAAATGTTTCTCCGCTCTACCTGTATGACTGGGGCCCTATTTGCAGAGACGTACGTAGCTACATGTGGGCATATGGGGGCCACGGCCCACGCGTTGTTTCGGGGTTTTTTTTAAAAAAAATTAAAATTTTAATATTAGTTGTTTTTTTATTTGTTAAGAATTATATTTTATTTGGTGTTATTTAGACATTTAAATGCTTAAGAATGTGTTCGTTTTTGGTTCCAAAACTCAATTTTCTCTCTTTGTTCATGGTCTCCCATAAGTTTTTCCTTCAATTATTAATCTTATTTCTCTTTCTATCTCTCTCCACTAATTATCCAAAAAAATCTCCCTCAAAATTTAAACCAAACAAACTATTAGATTTTCTAATCTTGAAATTTCAAAATCTTCTTGTTCATAATCTAGCCCCCGTGTCTATGAAATCCTGACTCCGTCCCTGCTTGTTTGTGCTACCCGAAAACTAGGTGAATGTTTCTTGTGCAACCAGTACATACACTTGTTGGGTATGCAGACAACCTTTAGCAATTAATAGTCCAAAACGGGAGGGTTAGGAATGTAATTAGAGTTAAGATTGTTGGCTCTACCAATTTATAATGCAGTTTAGGGTTACGAGCGTTTTTCAGAAAAACAGAGATGAGGCAAGAGAAAACGGTTTTCAGACAAAAGACTTGTACTCTGATTTTCGATTATAGTGGACTGGTATGGTTCTCGTGATTTTTTCTCGCGTTAATGTTTTCCACATATATCTTGTGTTCTTCCTCTTTCTGTTCGTTACGTACTATTTCCATTTGCTTTGCGATTTCTGTGATTCTAGTTTCCAAGATCTGTAGAGGCGTCGTGGATTGATTGAATAATTTGATTTAAACAACACTTGCTTGGAATTACCTCCCACAAAACAACAACAACAACAACAACAAAAATACTTGATAGAAAACTAAAATAGTTTTATCAGCCGAAAGTTCATGCAAAACTATTTATGTATAAATTCATAATTCGCTAAAAATCAAGGTTTAATGCAATGTGAAACTAGTTGAATTTCGAAACGAAATCTCAAACGACAAATCATATAAGGTGTATAATAAAGTCATCCTATTTGAACAATCGTAAGTTATTCCTCATGATAACCTCGATGAAAGCTTAATTACCCTAGATAGATGCATGCTAATGACAAATAAAGCTTTTTTTTTTTGCTCGGCAATGACAAATAAAGCTAAAACACATTTTATTAGAGCCTCCCTAATAATATAACGACTGCAAAAGCCGAAAAAAAGAAGTTAATTGATTTAGAATCATTTGATCGAGCATAAATTATTTGTGCCTAGCTAGCTATTAGAACCTATGAGTTTCATCGGTCTAAAGTGATTAAGATCTCATTGGTCTGGTATTATAAATTAAAAAAAAAAAATTGCTTACTTATGACCTTGATTGACACAATATTATGAACATTATTGGTGCCTATTATGAGAATTAATGTGTGTCCAAATGAGCACGTACACCCAGTGTCATTTGCGGCTTAGTTATGGCTGCTTATGACAAGTACTTATATATTATGAGACATTATGGCTAGCCACAGCTCTAAAATTTATGAATCACTGCTTACGAGAATTTGCGGTATTTTTGCTTTTTTCTTGTGAATGTTTTTTTTAAGCTTTCATTTAACAGTTTCTGGCTTTCTTATGAGTTTGTAATGGCTTGTAGAATATGATTATGAATTCCTTTTCGAATTTTGCGTCCAGTTTATGGATGTTTGTGGTTAAATAAGATGACTTGTTTGGATGACCGGTTATATATTCGTATTGCATTTTGTTGATGTGGCACTGACCTGACCCTTTGTTGGGTGCATTTCTATCAGGCCTGTATTCGATTTTTTTTCTTCGGTTGTTTTTTGATCATCAAAACGAGAGAATGCCTTGCTCCCAGAATAAACCGGTTTCGTATGTTATGTACTCTTTCGCTTCATCCTACAAAGTTAGTCCGTCGCAAAAAGACATATATGCAACTTTTTAAAATAAAAAAGTTCAAGTACTTTTTTGTAGTAAACTAGCTTTGTGTGACTTTGATGCATGTGTACAAACGAAGAATAATAATTAACTTGACTTTTTCCTTTTTTTCCTCTTCCCTGGCCTTCTAAATAATTCCTAATTCAATTGGTTACAATGGCTCAAAGACAAGATAAGGTGGTGGCGTGGTGGCAAAATATTATTCCTTGAAAAGGATTGTGGCATAATTTCGGATGCAAAAATTAATGGTGGGAGCAATATTATCTAGGGTTTCGACTGTGGCCACGGGGGGCCCTATCACTTGAGAAAACTACAGATCAACAATGCAAGGTTGCGTGTTTGGGCTGATTTGGGTTACGAAAATGACAACAGATTGTACGTACAACAGAGTTTCGCGCTCTTGAACAGGCAATCGATTACTTACTATACTATTCATATAATTCGTCTGCGGGTGTGTGAGCGTGAGCGTCAAAACGTCTTTGAAACACATGCATCTTAAACTACTAAAATCTGCAAGTGCGAGAATTGAGAGGGAGAGCGTGGAACATTTTAGGAAAAATGACGGCCAAAGACGTGTTTTCATAATTAATACCCGCCAAGGACATTTTCAGCATTAACAAATGTTCTTAGTTTGTCTTTAGCAGGTATTAATTATCAAAAAACGTCATGGGCTGTCATTTTCCCAACATTTTAAAGGATTATGTAATTAAGGTCCAGTAGCACCCGTATATGGGCTGCGTCCCATATGTTTTATGAGCCTGTCCATTTGGGTGTTTTCTTGGTTGGCATCTTGCCAATCAAGGAATTAGGTCTCGGACTGGGCACATGATTAGAAATATGATGCCTCTTCTCCTTGTCCTTTTAATCTTTGTATCATTTTCAAAGATTAAGGAAAAAAAATTCGCTGTTAAAAAAAAAAAAGAGCACCCGTTATCGGTATTTGTGGGGAATTAAGTCGCTCCAAGCTTCTTCATTAATTTCTTGCTAACAACTCAAGGTTATTGTTAGAGCTTCCCCGAGGAAAGAGATCGAGCGAATGAATAGATGCTACTACGTACACTACTCCAAACTACTATACAATTCATTATATTTTTTGTGGAGCACATTCAGGATTTTACAAAAATACAAAAAAATATCCAAAAATTTTAAAATAATATTTTATGAGGCCCTATAAAAAATCAGCTCTAACGGATATCGGTAAATATTATTTCTAGATTCGTATGTCCGAAACTGTGCAGTTGAGCGTTTTCGCTCCTACAAATCTAGAAATAATACTTACCGATACCCGTTAGAACTGATTTTTTACAGGGCCCCCTAAAATATTATTTTAAAATTTATGGATATTTTTCTGTATTTTCTGTGAGATCCAAAATGAGCCCCATAAAAAATGTAGTGGATGGTATAGTGGTTTAGTGTAGTGTACCTAGACTTATTGATAAGTAAATTATGTCAATAGAATGAACTCTAGGGGGTGTTTCCGGTAGTGAATAAGTTGTTGAGAGGTTTGTGAGTAGAGTTACTGTAGCAATTTTTTTTTTGTTAACAACTTTTTTGTTAGTGGAAATGAGATGGTAAAATGTTAAAACTTTTTTGTTAGTGAAAACAAAATGGTAAAATGCGTTAAATTTTTTGTATTTTTTGTTAGTGGAAACACCCCCTAAGAGAGAAGGCTGCGGGAACTTGCTACACTATTTGGGTGTAGGTCTTTTCCTCTCTCTTTAAATTTGAAGAGTGAGAAAAACTCTTGAAAGTAATTGTCATCTCATCAAATTTTTAGTATTAAACTTTTGGCAAAATGGGTCTCTTAAACTCAAAAGAAATACTAATAAATTCAAAGTTTAATGAGTCCCTTAAAAACTTTTCCCTTCCTTTGAAGATGCTCTTAAGGTCCTGTTTCGCTAAGGAATAAGTACTTATATTGTGAGAGAATGACCCGTTTCGTAAAATGAAAAATAAGTATTTAAAAAATAAGAACCTTAACAAAAAGGGGCCTTAGTATATATCCATTCTCCTAAATTTGGTATGCTACCCCAGGCATGGCAAGGCTGATTTGTTAACCTAGGCATGGCTTTGTGGGTTTCATGGAATCATAGTGATGCTGTGCCAAGCTTATTAGGCGTATTTGGATAAATAATTGCATCAAGGAATGGCTATAACCTTAATTAAATTATCAAATGCAAAAGAGGAATAATAAAAGAAAGCAAAGTGATAAGGGATATAACAATTACGATGATGACAAACTTTGAAACATAGTCTTCCATACCTTTTGAAAAGCTTAGGCCTTGTTTGGGTTGTCTTTGAAGCCAGCCTCTTAATGGCTTTTTCCCCTGGTACACCGCCAAACAGTGGCGGAGCTAGGATTTCAATCCCCTGGGGGCGCCTTAGTAGACATATGGAGTACTTTTTTATCGGACCGTACATTTATTGTATTATAAAATTTTTGTTTTCTAATACACTATGTTTATAAATTGAAATGATTCTACCTTATTGCAGTTAAAATATATATATGAATTATTTTATTTTTTTCTTTATCCTACTTCAACTGTCACTTACTTATTTTTTATTTATGAAAGAAATTAAGGAATGAAAATGTAAATAACCGATTTTCTTATCAAATCAAACAAAAATTATTAAGATTTTAAGTACCTATATACGAATAATTATCAATAATATTCAAAATCAAGTATATACCAAATAAAATTTTTAAAACTCGGGAGCTCAAGCGGGTGCCCCCTGTTCCCAAGCCCCAACATAGCTCCGCCCTAGCCGCCAAATGGTGTCCCACTTCAGCCCGTGGTGGAAAAGGGCCTAGAGCACCATAACATGGCACAACACTTGAAGGGGCCTCGGACGCCAACATAGCTCCGTCCCTATTGCCAAATGGTGTCCCATCTCAACCCGTGGTGGAGAAAGGGCCTCGACTTGGAGCACCGTAACGTGACGCAGCACTTGAAAAAAAATATATCAAGAGGTGGCTTTGCATATTCGCGTGATGGGTCAATGTCAAAAGATAAGAGACGTGCAAAAGCAAGCGATGGGATGGGATGGGATGGATGGATAGCGTTGTCATTTGAAGAGTTTTTTTCTTTGGTTTAGGGCCCCCTCTAGACGTTATTGACTTTGGGGACTTTTGTGGACCAGTTAGACACATGATTACTTCAGCATTATGCAAAAAGCTAGTTTACAAGGAAGGAATTTCTTTGTGCACCATTTAAACAGTGTTAATTTACTGAGCAAACCATGTTAAAAAGGTGTTTTACCGCAGTTGAATCAAAAAATCAGGTTAAATTTTTTTTATTATTATTCATAAGAAAAACCGAAAATATAACGGTTATATGAGTTTTAATTCTTTCCACTCCACCGGACAATTTTTGCGATAATCTAAACTGTTCATCTTGCAGGACCCGTGGAGCATTACATCTACATCTGGGAGAGATTGGCTCGGTTTAACGGCGAGGCGGGGCTCTGGTGGTTTGTACGGAAGGGGTGGCCGTAATAGTTAGGGTTTTGGGGATGGATAGGGTGGGCCGGTCCAGGTTTGGATGTTCTGGTGTTGTTATGTGTTTTATTTGGGTTTGGGTCGGGCTTTAATGTCTTATATGTTTTGGACCCTTGTAGACCCTCGGGTGGTTTGGGTTTTACTCTTGTGATGTATTTTCCAACATTTTGTTGGATTCCTTTCCCCTTTCCCCATTTTTAATAAAATTCATCTTTTGTCAATAAAAAAAAATCAGGTTGATCGAATATCGATAGGTATATCAAAAATTGAATTTTGGTTTATAAAATAGACGGTCATGTATATTTTAAAACTTTTCTACCGTAGATTTCATAAACCAAAATTGAAATTTTTTTTATGTACCTATCAATATCCGATAAATCTATTTTTTGTGTGTGGAGATATACTATCTCTTTTGAAATCTATCAAACAATATTCATATTGTACAAAAAAAATTATTTCGGTAAGTAGACTATTTTTAACTTTGAAAATTGCACGTAGTTTCGCGAGGGGACTAACTTTACGGAACTGAGTGAGGAGGGAGTATGTCATTTCATTATGCATTTATATATTATTCAACTTGAAACATTAGGAGATATTACTGACACTGATAGTTTTAAAAGTAGTAACAATAAGATCCCGTATGCCCATTTGGGCCATCCAAAAACCACAAGCTAGTGACCAAACTTTATTTGACACTTTCTCTTTTGAACATCAAACTTTTTTTTTTGACACTAAAAATAGACATCTTTTTTTAGTCTCTCTTTTCAATCACCTTCCTTAAACCACTTTTTCATCACCAATATATGGATTCCTTTGGATTAATTGGTGATGGCAATAGTACTGATAGGCACCATTGTCGTCGCATTTCATCTCCGGTGGTGGCAGAGCTATGATTTAGATTCGGGAAGAGACCAAGTAAAATAAAATAAAATAAAAATCAACCTCGAAATAGAGGAAAGTCTTAATAGCATTAATATTCAAAAATTCCCCAAACACGGTCCTAAATTTGGAAATGCGTATAGTATCTTTAGCTGAATTTTGTTTCGAATATGGTCCACAAAGTCTATTAATGTTCTTTTTTTGCTTAACCCTTTACTTGTCTTTTTTCTTTTTTTTTTTTGCTTTACGTTTTTATGTTTAATGAAAGTTACTATCATTCTTTGTGTTGAGAAAAGAATGTTTGAAGGGTTTCCTGATATGGAATATGAATATCTATTCATTCTCTGTCTCAATTTACAAACATAAAAAAAGAGATACTTAGGCTCCGTTTGTTTGGACGTAAAATATTTTCCGGTAAAATGTTTTATCTATTTTTCGGTGTTTGGTTGTGTAAAAAATGAGGAAAAAATTTTACATGTAAAACATTTTCCATCAATTGGATGAAAATAACTTACCCTTAAATCTTCCGTAAGTTATTTTCCGAAATGAACCCATTGCCTTCTACTGCAATTCTCATTGCTCAGTTTTCTCGATCGTCAATCCTGATTCACGTTCAATTCCAATAATCTCATATCTCTCTAACGTTTAAGCTCCTCATCTCTCTCTCTACACTATTTTGTTGATTTTTGAAAATATTTTCAAGTGCTAACCAAATATCGAAAAATAAATGTTTGAAGTTTGTTTTCTAAAAAAACATTTTACATGGAAAATATTTTACATTGAAACAAATGGAGCCTTATTTTTTTCAGTTATTATAACATAACATACCAAATAGTTAAAAATCAAAATTTGGAGAATACGATAAAAATGTGGGCGAAAGTAGGAAAAAAATATTGGTTGATATTGAGGCACCATCAACACATTTCTCTACCAGGAAGAATGTTGGGGCATTCGTGCCCACAAGACCAAAGTAGGAGGTAACGAAAGGTACTGTATATATTGGACAGGGGATGCTGCATTCCTGTAAAGCGGCGCCGAGTGTCCGATTCGGCTGTTCATTCTGGCAGGGCCGGCCAGGGGGTAAGCCCCGCAAGCCGGCCGGCTCGGGCAACCCCCCGGCAAGGGGCAACAAAAAAAAATATATATATATATATATATATGTATAAAATAAAAAAAATAGAAATCCAGCAAAAAATATATTTAGGGGCATCATCCAAAAAATTTGTACAAATTTTTTTTAAAAAGTAAATATGTATGGTTTCCACCCACTTGAAAAAATTATGATACTTAAGAAAATTAGGAGGGCAAAGAGAGGTTTTCCATACCTGGGGTAAATAACAGATAAAAAAAATTAGGAGGGCTATCAGATAAGAAGAAAAAAAGAAAAGGGACGCAATAGCCAAAACGAGAAGGGACGGGATTGTGCGAAACCCTTACTCTGATTTGCCCCCAAATTTACCTGGTGTAAACCCTTACTCTGATTCTGTGAAGAAGTTAAGAACAATGCCGAACGCCAACACCGTATTGTGCGAAGCTGTTTTCTTTGTTTTGATCAAGACTCAAGAGCAGATTCAAGCCCAAGGTTCTCTCTCTACTCTCTAGTCTTTTAAGACCAGACTTTTTGGTTCTTTTTCTCGGTAAGTGAACTTCTTATTTTTCTTGCATCACTTAAGGACCGGTTAGGGCAATTTGAACTTTATGAAGCAATCGTTGGATTTTTGTTTAACGTGAAATTCAAGAGTGTTGCTGAAGAGCAATTGATGGAGCATTGCACTAAACTATAAAGTTTCTTGGAGTACAATCAACATGGTGATATTTACGGGAATGAGTTATTCCAAGAACTTAGACATTTGAAAATAATATTGCTGAGAGAAGTAACAAAATCAATCGACATCCTTGATTTTATAATGTCTTATTAAAGATGGCGGTTTCTAAATGGTTTGGGTTGCTTATCGGATTTTGTTGACTATTCCGATCATAGTTGCTTCGGTTGAGAGGAGTTTTTCAAAGTTGAAGTTGATAAGAACTTATCTTCAGATTATCATATCACATGAGAGATTAAGTGGATTGTCTATGATATCAATTGAAAATAAGTACTTGGATAAGTTAAAGTATGATAATCTAATAATTGAAGAATTTGCTTCAAAAAATGCAAGAAGTTATTTTCTTTGAATATGATCGTGTTAATCATAAAGTACTATACCCGGGTGATGTAATTCAAGCTAAATGGACAATATAATCTTGTTTTTGTTCTTTTTTTTGTGTCTTTTTTTTTTTTTAATACTTAACACTAGTGGGCAACCAAGCGGAAGGTCGGGCTTGGGCAACCCAAATGTCGGGGCCGGCACTGCATTCTGGCAAGAATGATTTGGGTTGAATCTGAGTGCATATAAATATAAAATGTCTATTACTCGGTTAAAATACGAGCCGTCGATTGCCGAAACGAACAACTGAATCGACTGCTATAAACCCGCTTTGCATGGTGCTGCTAGAATCCGCCAGTGCTCCAGGACTAATACAATAATTACTCGGAGAGTAGAGGTTTCCTCGTTTTTCAGCTGATCAGTGCACGTCCTGGCCCACTTTTGCGAAAGCATAATTTCATGGATTGGAAGTTGCTGTAGTGCAGCAGCCGCACCACACCATGTTGTGCGGCGGATCCGACCATCCATCTTGATACGAAGGGCTCGGATTTAATCCGAGCTTCTACAAATCCTAGCCGTCTATTATTCGGATGAAAATCCGAGCTGTCCATTGCTGAGATGAATAGCCGGATTAGTCGCATTACACATTCAGTGCGCACCCCGGGCCCTCTTCTCTCTCTCTCTCTTTGTTTTTTCCATCCAAACGTGCCTACATTCAAATGATTTGAAAAAAAAGACTCTTTCAGGTCGCTCATCAAGTTTTCTCTTGTCTTTTAGCCCATAGACCTTTTGCACTTACCCAACTAACACATAAAACAGTTGAAAAGGATCAGCTACACCAATAATAGGGGAGGCTGTAGCGATGATATTTACATTTACATCACTTTTTTTGTTTGATAAGAAAACGACCCTTATTAGCCCCACCAATTGGAAACTTGAGGATTGGAAAATTAATTTTGAATTTTTGGGTTCATAGTTTTCCTTTGACGCTCTCCCAACAAGGTGTTATTTTAGCTTCGGCTTCAACGTAGCTGCAGTAAAATTTTCCACGGGTAATTAGTGATTTCGAGGGTAACACAGTACTCTCTAACATATGTAGAGCAAGAGGATGATCCTCTCTAGTTCATGAAAAATGGATCGGACCGTCCAGTTTGCCCATTTGTGGGCTCTTTTCGGCCCACTTTGATGATTTAGATCATTTATATTTTAGAGATCGCCGACAACGTTTGATATGCCAAAAAATCAGGTTCATCGGATACTGATTGAGATAATTTGGAATGCATTTGTCTTCAGATAATAATTGGGTTAAATGGGTTCGGAGTAGAGTTGTGATCTTGTTATGATCTAAGACAAATATATTCTGTAATCATATCTAGCGATATCCGATCAACTTGATTTTTAACGTAGTTGATGTTCTCGACTTATTATAAAATACTAATATGAATTGTTTGGATCATCAAAGTGGGCTTGAAAAAACCCAAACAAAACTGAAGAGGAGTTGATCATCATCTCTGTGGTGTATGTCCATTTTTTTCCACCAAAAATATAATGATGTATTAATAGTACTACTGTATTTTGCAAGGATTAAAAATCATTAACCACCCTTCTCATTTCCTTCTCACGTGTTGACTAAAAAAGGTTTTTCTACGACCTCCATTATTGTTGGAAAGAATGACCCAGATAATACAGATGGTCTATTTTAAAAATGGTAAGATTAAGACATTTTTTGTGCGTAATTCTAGATGTTGATTGTAATAGTTATTAATCTAACTATAACCCTGAGGGGTTTGGTATAGCCAAGTGGTTGTGAGAAAACAATACGTGCTCCTCCATGAGGTCACGGATTTCATTTTCATGCACGAAGGCCAAACATTTCAAACATTAAGGCCACTGAGGGTTATGTCCGGTCTTTACCTTTAGGATTCCGAAATTAGTCGAGGTGCACGTAAGCTGGCCGGACATCCGGTTATCAGAAGAAAAAAGAAGAAGAAGTTAATCTAACTACAAATTGACATATTCAAAAAAATAAAAATAAAAATCTAACTACAAATCATTTACTCCCTCCGTCCTTTTTTAAGTGTCCTGCTTCGTAATTCCAACTTATTAAAAAGACATCATCATTATACCTTTCACATCAACTTTTTCCTCCACTTTCCCTACTTACCCATCATCATTACACTTTTACTCACTAATTTTTCAAAATAGAATCTACTTTAAGGGGCAAAATAAAAAATTCATCAACTTTTACCCACTAACTTTACAAAATGGACACTTATTAAGGGACATCCCAAAATGAAATACCGGACTCTAAAAAAAGTACAGAGGGAGTACATTTTTTTAAAATCATAAGCCACGTTAACTAACTTTGTCAGTAAAATAGTGACACCTCAATCGTTTTCTATACAAATTTTTGTTTCTGTGCAATATTATCCTAAATGGAAACTGCCAGTACGCCAAGAAGTATGTGGACACAAATTAATCCTTGTTTTGTATTATTTCTTATATATATATATATATAAACCAGAGTGGGACCCACACTATAAGGTGACCCGGTTTGGGTCCAAAGACTGCCCGAGCCCGAGCCCGAACTCTAAAGGTTGACAGCTTATAGGTTGAACCCCACCCTCTGCAATTATTTATTTAATTTCCTCTTTCAGTTGGAGAGAGAGAGAAGAGAGAGAGAGAGAGAGAGAGAGAGAGAGAGAGTTGCAGAAACCAAGTCTGGCAAAGAGGAGTGGCTTCTTAGATTTGGCATGTGAGATCGCTCTGATGTATGCTTTCCCGGCCCCTCGTGTGTCTTAGCTATATTTGAATACTATTCTCTCTCTCTCTCTCTCTCTCTCTCTCTCTCCAATCTTGTTATCATATTCTAGTTGTGGGTACTGATCATTGAAGGGGTTTTGATGTATCATATCACCGCAGCTGTAAGTAAAGTTATTATAACTAACCAACACTTGAACAAGATCCATCTATATATCTTTGCTATATCCATAGTTAAAGAGCTTTCTCACCTATTATGTCTCTTCTTCTCCCATCCCAAACTCCATCTTTTCCATCTGATCATCCATCAGGGTTGTAAAAAAACACCGTTCGGCTGTCGAAAAAAAAACGGAATTTCAGATCTTTAATACAATTACAGTATTATTCATCTATGTACCAATCCGATACCGTCAATATCAGCCACATACTGTATAAGTATCACCGATGTTGTTACGTTTCTCAGTACCGCGATTTTTCTGTTTGTCTGTCATGGTTATTGTTCGTTAATTTCATTTCATCCTGCAACTTTCTTGCAGGATCTGTCCACAATCTGCATGGAAATGACTAAGCATCCAAATCTGTGGTCGAAATTGAACTGAATTTTTTTTTTCCACAGATTTATACTAATTGGTTCAGAAATTGATGGCGACATACTTTCACGGGAGCACGGAAATCCAAGCTGATGGGTTGCAGACGCTTTACCTGATGAACCCTAATAACTACTCCAATAATACTACAGAGTACTCTGACACGCACCAGCAATCGGCCAATAACATGCTGTTCTTGAACAATCACAATCCCGCCGCCGCGGCCGCAGCCAACGCGCTCCACGTCGCCAGCATATCGCACGCGCCGCCGAACCACAGCCAGCACTTCCTCGGCATCCCGATCCCCAACGTGGGGGGGTCTGTGAATAACTCGCAGGAAATTCCGGCCCAGCTCGGCGGGATCCTCCCTCGCTTCCATTACAATCTGTGGGGCCCGGCTGAGCAGACTGCAGCATCACCCGGGAGCCACCCGCACGTCCCGGCCGCGGCGGCGGGTGCGGGCGGGTCCGGCGAGAATTTCGACGGGTTTCTTCACAGGCCGATGGTGCTCTCGCCCAGCAAGCAACAAGGTTTGTCTCTGACGCTTTCCTCTCAGCAGCCGGGGAATTCCGTGAGCGGCGGCTCGTCTTCGGTTTCGAACGGGATCGCCGGCGTGCAGAGCGTGATCTTGGGGTCCAAGTACTTGAAGGCTGCGCAGCAACTTCTCGATGAAGTTGTGAAGGTGGGGAAGTCAATCAAGAGTGATTTTGGTGATCAAGGGAGTACCAAAGAGAAGTACTCAAAGATGAGTCAGGCGGTGGCTAGCGGTGGTGGCGATGATGGATCAAGTGGTGGTGAAAGCAGCTCTAGGCAAATTGGGGCTGAGCTCACGACGGCTCAAAAGCAGGAGCTCCAGATGAAGAAGGCAAAGCTTGTTAGTATGCTTGATGAGGTAACTAGTTTGTATTCTTTTTTATTTATTTACTTTTACTAGATTTTGAAAAGCCAAATTATCCCACAAAAGCCAAACGTTCATGCTACTGAAAATTTGCTCCTTCGTTAAATTCAAGATCCAAAATTAGTTGAGGTGCTCACCAACTGAACTAGACATCCAATTTTAAGGGAAAAAAGTTTAGCTTTTCGATTCAAGATGGGTCTGTGTTATCCTTTTCAATTTATTCGGTATAAAAGAATTAATTCATAGCGAGCTGATAATTAAACAAGAAAAAACAAAAAACACTAGCAACAATAATTGTGGCACGTACGTATGGGTCATCATCATCCACCAACAATGGATGGAGGGCCTCATTTAGGTCCGTTTTGTTAAAATTCTTATTTTTTATGTACTTAATTTTTATTTCATAAGATAGGTTATTTTTTCAAAATATATTATTTTTAATTCAAAAAATAAGTACTAATTTAAGTTAATGGAACACACCCTCACCTGGTTAATTCCTCGGATTTGAAGTTAGATTTTTAGTTCTCTGAATTTCCGTTGCCAAATAAAAATAAAAAATCTCATGGCCCTGATTTTATTGAGAGGTGCTACTGGTACAGATTTCATAACTGTACCAGCGAGTACATATCCCTTTTAGGCCTGTTTCGGGTCCTTAAAAAAATGATCGGAGCCGTTCATTTTGTGTAAAATATTTTTTTTATGAATCCTACAAAAATAAGCTCAGCCCGGTATCAATTAGGGTGTGTACGAAACGTCCAACTTTGTCCTAGAATTCAAGCTTGAATTCTAAAGCAAAGTTGGAAGTTTAGTAAACGTTCTTATCGGTACTGGATTGAACTTATTTTTGAAAGGACTGTTAGCAAAGTATTTTAAACAAAATGAACGGCTCCGATAATTTATTTGGGACCCGAAACGGGCCCAAAAGACATATGTACATGATGTATGTACATAAACACATGTACTCATAGACTTTCCGGATTTTATTACTCTTTTTTTTTCATCTCGACGTACTGTATTAAACTATTAATATAGTGTACTGGAGAAAGCTATGGTAAGTGTACCACGGGTTGTATGTATTTTTTTTTTGGGACTGAGGGATTGTGCTGCGCAGTCCTGTGCTGTGCTGTGCGGGGCAAATCGCCGCCACTCCGATCTCACTCTGATGATTGAAAATGTTCTCTTTGTAGAGCTCGTTGAGTAGAATAAGTGTACCAAAAATTAGCTCGATCGGATATCATTAAGTGCCTCATCCGAATATTATTATCTTGAAATTATAGTGTACCAAAAAACAGTGGATTTTAATCTAGTGTTTCGGATCCATTCGTTTCAAGATAATAATGTTCGGATGAGGCATTTAATGATATCTGATCGAGCTGATTTTTTGTTCTACTCGACGAACTCTATGAAGTGAAAGTTTTCAATTATCGAAACGAGATCGGAGCGGCGGCGATTTGCCCCGCACAGCATGGTGCGCAGCACAGTCCCTCGGTCCATTTTTTTGGATATGTTATGCATAGTTTTAGTGTATTTTTTATGCATGTTTTTACTTTTTAGTTAGTTAAGAAGGACTTGTACCTTGAAATTCAAAAAAAAAAAGTATATGTTACGAATAATTTGAAAAATGATACATGTATTTTATGGTGTATGGTATACGTATATTTTTTGCTAATTCATTACGCTTTTTTTTTTTTTTTGTTGAAGTATGTATATTGGTGCGGTACACCCCAAAATAGTTATTCTTTTTTTTTTTCTGTCTTTTTTTTTTTTTTTGTGAGTTACTCATTTTCTTGTTACCAAATTTTTTTGAGGTATGTACGTACCATGCACTCCTCCTAGAGTATTTCCATGCTTTGTTAATGGTTGCAACCCTTTTGAAGGTGGAGCAAAGATACAGGCAGTACCACCACCAAATGCAGATTGTGGTCTCATCCTTTGAGCAGGCAGCCGGAATCGAGTCAGCGAAATCATACACAGCCCTCGCTCTGCAGACGATCTCGAAGCAATTCCGGTGCCTGAAAGACGCCATCACGACACAGATCAAGGCCACGAGCAAGAGCCTCGGAGTTGGAGAAGATAACGACCACAGTCCGGGAGGAGGAAAGGTCACCGAGGCCGGTTCGAGGCTCAAGTTTGTGGATCACCAGATTCGTCAACAACGGGCTTTGCAGCAGCTGGGGATGATCCAGCACAACGCTTGGAGGCCCCAGAGAGGGTTGCCTGAAAGAGCTGTTTCTGTTCTTCGTGCTTGGCTCTTCGAGCACTTCCTTCACCCGTAAGTGTCTCAGTACGTAGTAGTAACAATGACATGGCTAAATCTATTGTTAAAAAAAAGAAGGCATCCGTCGCAAGGTTTTATTTAACGGTATCGGGACACGTAACGGTGATGGTCGAGGTGTAATGATATCGAGAGCATCGAACGCAACTTAACGGGAATCGGTTGTGGCGATCGTGAATTTTTAGATATCATAATTGAGGAAAAAATTACAGAGCTCCGAAATCACCTGTAACGGTCTAAGTGTCGTCCACAACGACCATGAATCGGTTTGCGAATTTGAAATAGACCGTTGCGTAACGGAAAGCGGTCGAAATGCACCGTGATTTTCCTTTCCACCAGTATATCATCGAGAAGTAACGGTGTCAAAATGCCAAAAAATCGTTGCGTATCAAGCGTTGTTTTACTTAACGCACAATTTTTACCAAAAATTTTAAAATCACACATATGTATATGCAATCACATGCACGAGCAGTGGTCTAGGGCCTTTTTCACTACACATTGGTGTTGAAGGTATAGAATTTATGGTGAAGTCCACAATATTGGTCGAGAAGGTCAGTGGTTAAGGAGCAAATAATAAGTTTCCTACAAACGTGCACACTGTGCTTGTGGGCCCACCTACAATGCGTGTGTATTTGTATGATTACGTGTGGTATTAGTTAAAGTTGAATTGTTTATAAATCTACCACTGCGATTGTGTTTTTTATGCTTATTTGCCCAGAACTTATAGCGGTATATATATATATTTACTTTTCGTAGTTTTTTTTTATCTTTTTGTCGTAATTTTTAAGGTTAATCATTCGTCTCTACAAGACGAATTGGAAAGTATAAAAATATGGATCGATATTGAAAAAATTCATATAAAACGATACTTTTAACACAAAAAAATAGCTGTTTGATACTTTTTTCGTTTTTAGTGAACTTTTTATTTCTCTTGGTCATAATTTTTTACTTTTTTTATTCTTCTTGTCGAGAAGGATGATTAATCCAAATAATATACTGTAATACAAATCTAACAAAAATATAAAAAAGACGAATAAGACACACTGAAACAAAAAAAAATTTGTTTACAAGAACCCACCTGCCTAATCAGAGTGATGCAAGATTTTGCTTAAAGTACTGTCGGTGTCGGTTAGACTTTGTTTATGTCATGGATTTGGTGAGAGATTCATCATTGTGTAAAAAGAAAATGAGGAAGACAATTAAAGGTGTAGTTGGACTGAATTAATTATGTTCGAGAACGGCACATTTACTAAATGAGTCGCGCGAGCCCGGTTCATTCACTAAAAAAGCCTCTATAGAACAGCCGAGCCAATACAAACGAGCCGAGACGAGCTTTAGAGTGTTAGGTTTGATCTGCTTGTTTACTACACGGGCCTAAAATTCAAACTCGTCCCGAATACCAAATGAGTCGAGTCGAGCCGAGCCCTTGACGAGTCGAGCCTTAAAGCTGCTGGCAATTACTGTAGCTCGGTTCGTTTGTAGCCCTAACTACTACGTACATTTTCTTTCTCTTGTACATATCCTTCTTCAAAAGAATAATGTTTCCCGTTTCGTCGTGTTTACTAGAAGTCAATTTTTCCAGTTATCTTACCATGCAATGCATATTTCCTGCATATAACAATTGGCTGTCTCACGTTCTTCCCAGCTATCCTAAGGATTCAGACAAACACATTCTCGCGAAACAAACAGGACTTACTCGGAGCCAGGTATCAATCAAAATCCCACTCCTACTTCGGTTTCGACGCGATAACTTCCGTTCAAAAAATTGGTTTTAGCGCTCCACTTTTTAAAGATGCTTAATCTGATGCAGGTGTCGAATTGGTTCATTAACGCCCGAGTCCGGCTATGGAAACCGATGGTAGAGGAAATGTACTTGGAGGAAATCAAGGACCAAGAACAAAACGGATCGGATCATACCAAGGAGTCCGGCTCGAAATCCGGTAACGATCCACAAGAGAACACTGCAACTTTTCAAATGGATCAAGCTGTCAATAATAACACTCATCAATACAAGCAAGAGGTGGAAGGCATTGTCCAAGCGAATCCGAAGAAGCAGAAGAGCTTCGACAAGCAGAGCTCGTCACCGAGTAGTATCCTCTCAATGGACATGGACATGAAAATGAAGCCTGGCAGCGAGACGACCAAAGGGATCAATCACAATTACGGGAGTTACTCGTTAATACCGGACACAAGTAGTCATGGCAACGGATTTGGCGCGTACCCGATGGGGGAAATCGGGAGATTTGATCCCGAGGGCCTGGTCACGAGATACCACGGGAACAGCGTTTCCCTCACCCTGGGCCTTCCGCACTGCGAAAACGCGGCGCAGCAGAGCTACCTGCCGAGTCAGAACATGAGCCACCAGTTGGGAAGCAGAGTCGACATGGGCGGCGTCGAAACTCATTACAGTGGCATCAGTGTCCCGCAACCTTCCCATCCGAGCGCCGCGTACGAGAACCGCAAGTTTTTTGCTGCTCAGTTGCTGCCAGATTTTGTGGCATGATGAATATAAATGAAGGGGGAGAAAAACCCACTTCGTTTGGAGTCTTTCTACATGGATAGGGAAACAAACATTGGAATTCCAGATGGTTAGTGCATTAGTATATTGTTACGGCCGCTCCTCCGCCCAGGCTTCACGCCCAAGGTTTTGCAGCGACCGTTCGCTTTTTATAGCCTGGCTCCTTTTTTAATATTCCCATAGGAGGAAGAGAGGAGATTTGTCCTTATTGTAGATATAGAAGAAGTGTTAGGACAGTTGTATACATGAAGGGATAGCATATGTTTTCTCATAGCAGCTGATAGCTTAAGATTGGGTTTTTAATATTTAAGATCGAAGGTTGTATATTTTGCACTGAAATCTTATAATTGGTATAGATATCTTGGTGGTACTTATGGATTTTGTTGAATGTGCAAACTTTCATGGCGATATATGAACTTAGCTACATTGTGTGCTGCAATAACATGCGTGGAGATTTTTTTGATAATTCAGGTGTCCGGATCTGTCCATGCGCTTACTCGTGTTCGATTAACTAATTTGATGGATTTTTTTGATAACTCGGGGATTTGCCCATGTGCTTACTCGAGTTCGATTTACTAATTTTGATGGGTTTAGATCCTCAATCAGCAGTACACCCACGACGCAAGTTTAGCAGTAATGAATGTTTTAGGCATGCAGCACCAGCGTCTGCGTCATATTTTAAGGAAGCTGCCTAACGGATCGGAGAGATATTGTCGTTTCCAGTTCTCGTGTGAGTTGGCGTCCCACTTCCATGTGAAAGTGCTGTGGTTGGTGTTGTGATTGAGTGTCTTGCGTTTTGTTGTTGACTTGCGTGTTCAAAATGCGCTAGCTTACTTTTTAGTTTGAGAAATGTCTATTTTAACATACAGAATAATCATTTTACAGTATTATGACATAAAGACCCCAACTCAGAGTAAAAAAGGTAAACATTTGGTCTAAATTTCGTGATTGACTATTTTTTATTGTTTTCTCTCGATTTTTACTCGATGCGGATTGAATTTTAAAATTTATTATTTCTTCTAACAAGAAGAATTGGAAAAGTAGAAAATCATAGATTAAATTCGAAATATTTTCGAAAAGACAAAAAGACAGTCTTTTAATGATTTTAGCCTTGTCTTATATAAACTTTTCGGAAGTTGGTTTATATTATCGTACTTCTTTGATTTTCCTCATTAACATGAGCGATGTGGTGTAAGAATTACGATGAAAAAGTTTAAAACAAAATGAAGCTAAAAGTGAAATAATACCGGTGCCTGTAATAATAATTAATTTAGTCAAAACTCAACCTTAATCATTTTAAATTACAATGATTATGATTAAAAAGAGAATAAGTTATGCCTAGATAAGGCGGAAACCCACCTCCATTTGTGAGTCCTACGTTGCATTAATTTCAGTAATCTAAACTGTTCATCTCGTAGGTCTTGCAAAATTTTGAATTCACTCAAAAAAAAAAAATCCAACTTTATCGAACATCTATAGGTATATCAACAATTGAACTTTAATTTATAAAACGGACGGTTTGAAATCTGCCAATAATTTTTAAGTTAAAACGTCCTTAACCGTCCATTTTATATGCAAAAATTTAATTTTTAAAGTATACTGATCCGATAAGTATTTTAAATACATTAACATGAACGATTCAGATTATCGTAATAAACCCAAGGCCCACAGAAACCGGTTTCCATTAAACAACCCTACCGAGTTGTTCTTACAGAACCAGGGGATAAATGTTCAACTACTGTGGAACAGAACTCCCTTCTGTGTTTGCCGTTGATCTTTTACAGTAACTAAGACCAATGGAAGGAGAAGAGAGGTCCAACTGGAGCGAAACTGTGGAAGACCTCCTCGACCAGGGAGACGTCGACAAAGCCATCTCCCATCTCGAATCCGTAGTCTCCGAACTCCAAACCCTAACGAATCCATCGCAATCAGATCATCTCCAACTGTCCTCCGCTCTATTCGACCTTGCCAAACTCTACTCCGCCGAAGGCTTCTCCCTCAAAGCCGACGAGGCTCGATCTCGTGCACTGCTCTTCAGAGACCGCTCTCTCTCTCCTCCAAGGTTTTTATCTCTCTGGTCTTTGTAATTAGACACGTGAGATTCTTTTGTTCTTTTTCCCCAATTTTTAATTGTCGAGGGGCTGATAAACGAACCATGGTAGTCGAGTTCGGTCAAGAAGCAGGGCTGATCAAGCCATTCGGGACTCGAGTTCATGTTCGTTTGTTGAAAGCTTGTTCTTTGTTTCATAAGCTAATCAAGCTTGAACCTTTTTTTTGAGCTCGTTAAGATTTCAGATCAAGGTCGAACAAGCTACTACTTGGGGTGATAAACAAGCTGAGCATGTAGTTGATTAAGCTTGGTTTGAAAATTTAACGAGCTTTCAAAATATGTTTGAGCTTAGCTTGTTTGTGAGACGAGCCGATCTCAAACGAGCTTTAATCATGTCAAACACCAATCAATCTCAAGTAGCGTGAGCTTTTTATACGTAATAAGCCAAACGAGCCGAGGAGTAGGTTGTTCAAGATTGGTTTGTTAATGTAACAAACCAATCTTGAACACAAACCAATCTTGAACAAGCTTTTAACGAATGAACACAAACATAGACTCGAGTAGCTTGGTTTGTTTAGCAGCCTTAGCTACTAACTTTGTTCGTTCGGCTTATGATGTATAAAAGTTTTGAACTTTTGAATCGTGTTCGGCTAGATTAAAACTCGTTCAAGATCGGCAAGCTTAACATGTTTTGACGTTAAGTTTCCAAACCTAAGGTCGAACAATGAACTGTTCGGCTCGTTTATCACCCCTTCTTTCTGCAGTATAGCTTGTGAACTCTGTTTGGTTGCTTATAGGATCGAGGAGAAGGAAATAAATTGAAGTTAGGAAAGTTTGTTGTGGGTGCGTGGTGTGGTGTGGTTTTTCCTCGTAATATGCAACAAAAGATTTGAGTTTCCCTTTACTTTGTTTTTCCTACGTTTTGTTGAGTTCCAAGTGCTAGCCTTGGTTTCTGACGTTTTGCATTTTCCAGGGATCTAAAAGCTGCAAAGGACTTGGGCAAAGATGGTGTCGCACTTTATGATGCGTCAGCTTCTGATGTGCCATTGAATGAGGATGGTTTGTATTCTCTTTGTTTCTGTTGTGATCATCATTTGATAGACCTGGTATACCTGTGGCATTGATTTATATATGATTCAAAGTTCAGGTTTGCTGCCTGATTATTTTCTTGGGCAATAATTGAGTGTTCACAAATATAATGGATAACAGTCTAATATTCTATTGTGAAGGGAATTGTGGAAAATCATCAACATTGCCCGAGGATGGTGTCCCTTGCAAAGAATGTCCAGATGATGGTACAAATCTGTCTTTGATATTGTTTGATTTCAGTGTTTTTCTTAACAATGTTCAACCATTGTTATTGGTTGATACTTTTGTGATAGGGCGCTCTCACCTTTAGTATCCTGGCGCTCTCACCTATGGTATTGGATGATCAAATTCCCTGACAATCATTGACTTTTAGTATTTTTTTTTCTTCTGGTGTTATGTGTATTTAGGTGTTGTCTCAAATTCTATCCTGGTATTTATTTCCATTTTCACACTCATGTGCACACACCCATGTGTTGTGTTTACCTTTTTCAGTGAATCTGATTATGGGAATGGGACTAGTACCAGGGGAGATTTAAAAAAAAACGTAGTTCTAGTACGACCATCTGAAGTTAACTACGACCATCTGAAGTTAACTTCAACATTTTCAGAAACACTATCGCAGAACCAGATTTTGGCTGTACTTTATATGAAACCTGGACTTACTTATTGGGAAATAGAGTGCAAGTATTGTACCGGTCGAAAGGTCAATGAGATATGTCCTTTATTTCAAAATGTGGCGGTGCTGACTGCACCTACCAGAGAACAGCATAAAGTCCATTTACGCTTGGATTTTGAACACTGCGCGAACAGACCTCTCTTCGAACATCAGCAACATACTAGAAGACTTGAAATGAATTCATTACGATTATGCGTGTTGAACCGATAATCGCACTTAATCAATCAATGCCTACTCATGCTCAAGTCATGATATTAACCTTCATCAAAATGCAACAAAAGTGATGTCAAAAAAAAAATGCAACAAAAGATCATTTACTGAGGGATCAATTATGTTCTAGTCTCCCTAATAAGGTGTACGTCCATCCATTTGATGTTTCTAATGATAGGGCATTGTTATTATAATTGCCGATTATTATTTCCCAAGACAATTGTTCATGATATCACCAACTAACCTTTTAGAAATTGCAGATTGGGAAACCATTGCAGATCGTGCTCCAGAGGAATTACTTCCTCTACAAGGCTTACCCGAAGTCTCCAAACTGTCACTTGAAAATACAAAAATACAAACTCCTAAGCGGCGTGGAAGGGGAAAGTTCTCATATACGACCCATGGCTTGTATGGGGATCAGCAGTCCAATGGGTTTGTTGATTATTTCGAAAATGAAGCTGTGTGCAATAGTTCAGAAGGAGATGCACAAGAAAGAAATTGTACGTCATCTATTCGAAATGTTAGACATTTACATCAGATCTGTCACGTACTATTTGGCTAATTCATTTTTTGCATTCTCCCTTGTCATCTTTTTACTGCGACAGTTTCTGTTAATGGCAGTGCGACATTTCTGCTACTATTATTGCTTTGAAAAAGTATAGGCTTATGTTTAATTGGAGTTTAATGTTCTAATCACACTTATGATCCTTTTGCGGGAGATTATTCATTGTGGAACTTTTTGAAGAATTACGGAGGCATGGGAAGGCAAAAAACTTCAAATCCTACAACCAAAAATATGAAGCTCATTTTGATAGATAAATTTGTAGGAAGAAACTATGGAGAGAAACCTGTGAAAACATTAATGATTTTTCCTATGAATGACATTCTTTTGCAGCATTTTGGAGGGTATCCATTCATGTGGTAGTGTAGTGTGCTCACTATAACATGGCATAATTTTTTTTCAGCATATGGTACATCCCACCGTATGATTGCCAATGACTAATGTCACTAGTGTTCAAGAGCACATTGGCCTTGTAAGCAACACTAAAACATCATACTACAGCTAGTAGAAGTTTCTACAGAGGATCAAAAAAAAAACTAGTTTCTTCCGATATATGTATGTTGGATGTTATTGAATCAGAGAAGTTATTTGACGCAGCATAAAAGCAAAGGATAACTCACGCAATAAAGAACAACCAAAAGCGAAGGATAACTCACGCAATAAAGAACAACCAAAAGCGAAGGATAACTCATGCAATAAAGAACAACCAAAAGAACAAGAGATACTCTCTTCTCAAACAAAGCTAGAATTTTATTAATCAACTAAATTTTAAAAGCGAAGGATAACTCACGCAATAAAGAACAACCAAAAGAACAAGAGATACTCTCTCTTTTCAAGCAAAGCTAGAATTTTATTAATCAACTAAATTTTAATGTCACCCTACAACTTGTTTTATACTAGAAAACTAAGACCGAAAAAGAATAAGCAAAACAGGAAGCTGAATCTCGGTGAATCACTAATTGACTCAATAATTACCAAAATCAAAAGATTTGAGCTATTCCCAAATTTGATTACCAGAGAATAAAAGAAACTTACCAAAACAGACTCAATTAGAATCACCTACAAGAATTTATAGCCAAAATAATAAAACTAAATATTCTATTTCTTAAATGATATAATATTTCCATTCTGCATCATTATTGTTGTTACTGATTTTTTAATCTGGGTTGCCACATGAATGTTAGTAACATATGTAAGGTATGTAGAACATCTATGGGAGTTTGTAACTGGTTGGGAACTAGGCTCTTTCTCTATGCAAACGTGGTCCTAACTAGATTATTGCATCAAATGAGAGAATGGCAATTCTTAGAGTATATTTATCACCCCAATAGGAGGTTACTACAACTGAGGTCTGTTCCACTAAACTAAAGTTAACGAGTAGATAACAAGAAATGGGACTTGTTGCTTAAATTGCAATTCCTCTTTTTTTAGTCGATAGATCCATTCATCTGTGGTCCCTTTGAAATGGGTGCAGTTAAGGAAAATGATCAGCTATGCTTTACTAGCTATTGGTCGCATCATTGCTTCATTATGGTCGCTATTGGTTTCAGGATATTGTTGGTTCTGAGTTGCAAACTAAACCTTGCTGATGAAAATTATACTCACCAGGACAATGCAGTTTCTATGTGGAGATGGTTAACTTTCCATCAGCCCTATACTCTGTGATCTTGAAAGTTGTGTGAAAATTTGAGGGTAATGAACCCAGTTCAGTTTGGTAGTTCCGTAGTTGTCAGGACATTACAAGGAATGTGTTAAATCTCATTCGTAGTTAACTATCAAAACAAAAACAACAATAATCTCATTGGCATGTCTTTTAGAACAGTGTCAAAACAAAAAAACAAGGGTTAGACTAAAATTATAAAAGAGGGTAAGGACTACACAAATCCTGAAATACCGGGGATAATATGGGGCGGAAGTCCTTGCATTGGCAGCTTTGGACAGGGACAGGGTCTGCATTTCATCCAAGGCCATTTGGAAGACTAGAGCTACAGCAAATGTGGCTTTCTTTCTTTCTTTTTTGGTTGGGCAGCCGCTTTGGATTCCATCCTGACTTGTGACAATTTGATGAGAGTGGTCTTAGGCTTGGTAGCAGGTGCAGGTTGTGACGTGGAAGTGACCGTTGATCAATTGCTTATCCAATTCGAGTTTGTTTGGGAGCTCTGGTGTCTGCTTTTAGTCAATCTTTTATAAATTCCATGGGCTATGCCAGATTCGGTTCTTAACCTATTGAGGAGTTGGAAAGCCAGTTTAGGAGGGGGAAGAAGG
Source organism: Rhododendron griersonianum (assembly GCA_018127125.1). Taxonomy (NCBI): domain Eukaryota; kingdom Viridiplantae; phylum Streptophyta; class Magnoliopsida; order Ericales; family Ericaceae; genus Rhododendron; species Rhododendron griersonianum. Next base: position 32,197,206 of record CM030800.1, read on the forward strand.
AGTGGATGGTGCTCCTCCATGTCTTATGTGGTGTCTTTGGAGTGAGACTAAGCATCTTACTTTTGAAGATGTAGATAGTGGTATTCAGAAGCTAAAGAGGGCTCTAGTGCATGTTTTGATTTCTTGTGTAAAGGGCTTTTATGTCAATCCTCTTTTGCATTTGTTCCTCTTATAGATGAACTATCTGCAGTTTGAGCTATTCTAATTTTGTGGTGCTCTCTCTCTTCATAAAGATTTCCACCCTTCTGCCTTTTTTTGTGTGCTTATTTTCTGTGATTTGTCACGAAAACAAGAAAGAGAAATGAGGCTATCATAAAGGCTACACTCCCTGTTGCCCTTCATTCGGATTACTTTTTCAACCTCTAGTGTAAAATGCTGCAGAGATGTGTCCATTTTATTGTGAAGTATTTGAATGGTTTCTCTATGAATTCAGTGAAATATGGCACACGTCATGTTCTTGTTCTTGCCGACTTTCCGCCAAGTACTAGAACTGGTGACCTAGAGATGCTTTTGGAGAATTTCAAGGACCGTGGATTTGTGATTCGCTGGGTGAACGATACTGTTGCACTTGCAGTCTTTAGAACGCCACCTATAGGTAACACTACTTCTACCAACATTTTTGAGTTTTATGTCCCAAATGAAATATCAGATGGTTAACACTTTGTCGAATTAAGTTTTACAGTTTGCGATGTGCCTCATCTTAGTTGAGTTTTTTCTTGTTGGAAGGTTTTCCTTCTTGACTCGTGTAAGATTGTTATTCTTAATGAATTTCTCATTCGTCCAAAAATAATTTAGCCCATTGAATTTGGCTTTCTATTTTTGTATTTTGGATGTCTAATTTGGAATTTATGGGGAAAAAAATAGATCATCCCATCCTTAATATATCTGTTGATTTCAAATGGAGATATTGCATTTTACCTATAGATGTCTTACATAAACAGAAGTGAGCCTGACTGCCTGAGTGGATAGGTCATATATGTAGCTTTTTTGGGATATTTGTGTGCGTCTGTGCATCTGTTCTAACTTCTCCACTGTCACTGTATTTTTCCATTCGTTTTTTAATTTCAGATTCTTCTGTTATTAGGATGATATATTTTAAGATTTTCAAGTGCATTTAATACTTGGACTTGGGGAAATTATAGTTTGAATTTTATCGTAATGCAGCATTGGAGGCACTTAACAATATTCAATGTGCATTCACTGTTCGTGTACTCGATGAAGATGATATGCTCTTGAGGTCAATCCCTCCAAGAGGTAAACCATGATGATCCTTCTTTTTTCTTATTCATCCTACAGCTTGCTTATGAGATTCCATAAACAAGATGATATGCAAATCCCACAGGTTGTCAAGTACAACTGTGAATCCCATAGATCAACTACTGTATAAGTGGCTGTTCCTATATTTGGTAAAGAAGACACCATCTGTTGTATGGAACTATAGAAGTAATAGAACTTTTGTCTTTAGGAGCATCCACATCAGTCTATCTACTTTTGGACCAAATTATACACCGAAAGTCACTTATGTGCTTTCACTAGTCAACTTTTTAAATGTTCATTGCACTGGACTCCCTAGTATACCTATATTCTATTGAAATACTCCCTCTGTTCCTAAATGGTTGTCCACCATGTTTTTACGTGCAGTTTTCGAACTAAAATATAAGGTACTTTCTAGGGCTGTTACGAACCCGACCGGACCGAAAAAAACCGAAAAAACCGACCGATCGGTTCGGTCTTCGGTCGGTCTAGGAGCTTTTTTTGGTGGTTCGGGGTGGACCGAACCGAACCGAACCTAGGTCGGTTCGGTCTCGGTTTCTGAAAATCTATACGGACCGAACCGAACCGAACCGAATGCGGACCGAACCGACAGAGGACCGAACCGACCGAACCATATATATTATATATATTTCTATAAATTGTTTTATTCTTTTGGCTCTTACTGTTTTGAATTGTTAACTTCAAACAAAATTTTGAATTACGCTAACAACAATTACATAATCAAACAAAATTTTGAATTGTTAACTTTCGGCTCTTACTGTTTTTTTTTTATAGAATTTCATTGCTTGATTTATTCACGTTTTTGCAAAATTTTCCAATCGATTGCTCTCTCTGTTCTAAATTACTTTAACTCCTCTAAGTTATATACACTAGTGTAGAAGATATTTCCAATCGATTGAAAAAAAAAAGGAGGTGAAAGTTGTAACTGTCACGCCTGTTGACTGTTGTATGTTATTTTTTTTCAATTGGTGTTTGGAAAAAAGAAAAAAAAACCAAGTACAATGGCCAAAATATGGGTGATTAACTTAAGGTTGAAAATTGCCCAAATATGGGTGAGAAAACATGTGAAAATGGCCCAAATATGGGTGAAAAAATGGCCCAAACATGACCCGTAATCTATTGTTAGTTTTTAAAAATGGACCAAATGGCCCAACTAAGGCCCATTTCAGGCGGACCGAAATCCCCGACCGAACCGAACTCACCCCGAACCGAACCGAACCGAAATTAATACCGGTCGGGATCGGTCCCCGGATTATATACCCCGAACCCAATCGGGGTGCGGCAAATCCACCCCGAACCGAACCGACCGAATAACACCCCTAGTACTTTCGCGTATAATTTTTTAAGTTTCTCGACACCAAATTAAAGATCTCAAATAGTTTTATTCAAATATTCTTTTTAAAAGTGGTTGATAGAGTAGGAGGGAGAAATAAATACTAAAACTAGAGTTGGGAGTGAATAGTGCCGCCTCGTTTTTTTATAGGCACTGTAACAAGGATAAATTGTTAAGGTGTTTTAGGGAGGCTGATAAAGTGGTAGTTTTAAGGTTTTCCTACGGGCCTAAGCCAAAGATCCAAGTGTAGTTTCAAGCTCTGTCTCTCGAACAAAGGTTGAAGAATAGGGAACTTGGCTTTGTAGAGTTTTGGGCCCTTTTTGATCCGAGAAGTGTGAATTTACATGGTATCCATTTATAGTCGATAGACAAGAAGGTTGGTAATTGCCACCGATTGACAATCGGCAGTTGCTATACATCAAACACTGTTTGGGCCGCTATCTATTTACTTTCTAGTTTCTATATTACAACAGGAAAATTGTAAAGGAAAAAATCTGAAATATTCTTTTGCAGATCTCGAGCCTCCTCGTCAAAGGCCCAAGACATCAACGAGAACTGCCCAAAGGCTGATTGCTCAGGGAATGGGAATTAAGTTGCCGTCCACAAACTTTGGGTCTAGAGAGCTGAGGAAACAAGAAGAAGACAGAAAGAATCGTATAGTTACAAGACAAAGTATGAGGGATGATGCTTGGGGCGACGATGTGAGCTAACATCTGGATGTTCGATCTTAGCCTGCGCATTCTTTCATTTTTCCCTTCTGTAGTGTTTGATAACACTGCGGTGTAATGAACTTAGCACCTCATTTATTAAGCTAACATTTTGCAGGTGTCGGCAAAAAAATTTGGATACTCGCTCGATCGCGTAGCTGTAATATGTAAACGAAATGCTATTGTACGTATATTAATTAGAGGGTACATAATAGGGTTCTGATCTATCAAAATGGGGTTTATCATTTAAGTAGTTCAATAGTCTTTTCCCTTTTCTTTTTTTTTTTGATCTTTTACCTGTCCATACAAGGAACTCCCAATAGGTATGGATGATGTGAATGAAAGAATTTTAGTCACACAGAGGTACCCAGATTGCGGACTGCCCTGCTCCACACCTGTATTGCTTGACCTTTTTTATAACCAGGTGTCCGGGTTAGTTAGCGCGGTCGTCGCCTTTTCAGAGCCATGAAGTTAACAATCGGGCAATCCTCTTGTTGGGAGTTCGTCCGATGCATCGACCCGCCACTGCGTGCTCAAGGCCCAATATGTATGGGAGTAACGGCAAAGAGTCCACCATATTACTTGGGCCCAATATACATTGAATGACCCATATCCACTTAAAAGGCTAAGCCCTGTAAGTGGTGAGCCATCCAATTGTATATTAAGATCCAATCATTTTTTTGTTTATCCGATGTGAGACTCAACGTTCACACATGTTCTAACACCTCTAGTGGTCTCAAAGGAGTTGATAGTACCCGAGGTTGAGAGGTTTCGAACCTGAACCTTAGTAGGAACCAAACCCCCCAAATTTACCGCCAGGTGTTCCCCTTGCGATTTTCGACCCGTAAATTTCAAAAAGACAAATCAGAGACACATTTTCAAAAAGACAAATCAGAGACACATTGCAAAAGATAGTTTATGTTATTCCTCTTTTCATGAATCGCACGTTTTTCATAAGTTGGAGATAGACCTCGAGAAATAGTTGATATCATGTCATCAATGATTTTCATGTGATTACTGATTATCATGAGGCTGGTGCCTGAGCCCTGAGGTGAGGAGGCCCCAAGATAGGTCCATCCCTTTGTCCTTCCAAGCACTTTACTCTTCAACACAAAGGATTGTTTACATAAGATGCATTAGAGTAGGAATATAGTTCATACAGAGCTTTACTCCTGGTTTAATTGGACTCCCTGCTAGCTACTGCTAGCTAGTGCATTGTGAGATTGGATCCCCGGGAAGTCGAGGTCTGGCAAACTGCTCTCGAACACCCTGAGTTATATAGAGAATTGCGTAAAGGAGTATGAATCTGAGAAGCTCAAATATAAACATATACTGTAGTAATTTTCTGGTAAACTATAAACTATGACTCAAAAGCCCTTCGTTGTAAACTATAACACAAATTTACAAATAAATGATCATGAATTCATACTGGAGTTCAACTATGAAAAAACGATGTAAGCTACTAGTAATTTGTAACAACAAAATTGCCAATTTGTGTCCACTAGTAAAATACTAAAATGTATTCATGCTCATTTGTATAGGGTACTTTTCCAAAGCCAAAGCTTTTGGCTCCCTTGTTTCGACGTGAAATATTGCAGTATCTTTTATACGATGATTTTTTTTATAAATATTCTTTAATGTTTAATTTAAAGTTTTTTTTTTTCCAATCCTACTTGAATATGGAAACTCTCAAGACCACTCAATCATAAAACCAGATTTAACTTTGTTTTCTCCGCCACTCTGTACGTCACCCTCAAACATACTTTAGTTGACCACGATTGAGATCAGCGTGAACGAACCCCTTACTAAAAACTTCAATTCTTGGCTCACGTTTTCGTCTCGGTCTCTAATATTTCAGAATAATCAATTTCTTTATTCATGAAAACGACCTTAACGTAAGGGGTGGGTTTTTTATAGGGGTGGGCTCTTAAAAGACACCTATCAACCAAACTCAAATTCACCGAAGTCTTTTTTTTTTTTTTTGAAAAGATCACTATATTAATGATGATAAAACCGATTTACATCATTCGCAAGCAAAGGAGACAAACCAGGCGGAATACAACCTGTAAGACTAACAAGACTCCTATTTAGACAGGAAGAAGCAAGCCAGTGGGCAACAATATTTTTTTTCCTATTACACCAAACAAAGGACCATCTTCTTGATTGAGCCCAAGCTTTAATGTCTTCCACCACCGAGTAGATTTCCCAAGCACAATGTCAATTACTGTCGTTGATGTAATTAATAAGCTCCTGACAATCTGATTCAAAGATAACTTCAGAGCAGTTCATTTCCATGGCAGTGCTACAAGCAATTCTTAGCGCCCAAGCTTCAATAGAAACAGCCGAAGAGACAACCACTCTTCCAACACGCCATACATGAGCTTTTCCACCACTATCTCTCGCGATAACGCCAAAGGCAGCTAGGCTGCGGGAGGAATTGAATGCTCCGTCACAGTTAAATTTAATAACAGAAGGGGGGGAGGGGACCAAATAGCATCTCTAGCAGGTTTAGGGACTTTTTCCACTGGCTTTTTGAAAATAGCAGATAGGTAATCACAGTTAGCCATCCTAGCTTTCTCAATAGTATCGACGGGATTAGGAAGCTTACCCGAGAAAACGAACGAGTTCCTAGCTTTTCAAATAGCCCAACAAGTCTGAAAGATAGCAGCTGCCTCCTAGGGGGGGTTTCTTTAGCCAGATTACCACATAGAAGTTCCTCCATCCATTTATCAGCTGAGTGAATAGGTGAGTCCAAGATCCAAAAATCGTCTGGAATTGTCTCAGACTGCACAATTCCAGACGATTTCAATCCAGAGATTTATCCATTCAAACAACAACGTCAACAAATTCATCGATAAACGCTATCGAAGCCGGAACCCTCACTGTCAAGGCGCGCGAGACGTGTGTAGAATGCAGTGTCATCTTGTCTATCGGTATCCGTGTCCATAACATAGCAGAGTTCACCAATTGCTATGAAGCCAAGTATATATGCATGCGGTTTCCATTTTGTATTAGTTCCGCTAAAGTTTTTATTTTTTAAATACTTATTTTTTATTTTACGAGACGTGTCATTCTCTCACAATACATTACCCATTAATTCAAAAAAACTTATTTCCCTTAGCGAAACGGAGCCTCGCGTGATTGCCGTTAAATAGATACGATCTTTTTTTTCTTTTGATCGGCGTCAAATAGATACGAGATCTTTCTTGCAGTAAGGTTTTTCAGATTAGTACATTGATGTCATCTAGCTTTATCTGTTGCTTTTTTCCTTTCCAATCATTCATTTTGTACGTAGAATTCGTGCCCTCAATATGGACTTGTTAAAATCATGCTAAGAACCGGCACTAACAAGAAGCTAGAGTACGACTGTTTCAGCATTTGACTTTAAGAAAGCAAAACAATGCTAGTTCTAACCTACGAAGCACGGGGCGGATCAACAAAAAAAAAACCTACGAAGCACGGGTACTTTCAAAACCCCAGCGTACTCGTACCCGTTACGTATTGGGTACCGATATTTTGTATCGTACTTCTAAATCCATACCCGGGTACACAAAACATGCGACGGAACTTTTCTCTTTGACATTTGTTCTACCCCTGAAGGACCCCAATTCATATCAAGTACGTTGTGCCCGGCATAGAATCAAAACCAAGAAGTTGGTTTTTTGACCAGCCAGAAAATACAGATATTATATATAAGAAAAAAACAGTAAAATAGAAGGAGACACTGCCGAAAAACCAAGTTGTTAAAGACTCGCCACTAACGATAAGTTTTGAGTGGATATATTGAATATTCAAAGACTTTCACACAACTAGAAACAATAAGAATGACCTTAAATTTACCTTGTCTTACTGGGAAAATTCAACAAATCATAGTCAATATTTCCAGACAAAGAAAATTCAACAAATTAATAAGTCAATGCAGGCAAGGGTCCCCCTGGCAATCCATAATTACTGGAGTGGCACCTTGTTTCGTGCTCATGGGTTTGGTAATTGAGAAAAATATTTGCATTGCAGTAATAGCTATATTATGATATATAAGTGATAAAGGCCCCGTTCTTTCGAAATTTTTGTTTTTTGGTATTTTGTTCGCATTTTTTGAATTTTTTAAAAATTTTTAAAAATTCACATTACATGTTTTGGATTAATCAATTGTGTCAACGAGAGGAATACTCTAAAATATAAACGACGACCAAAAGCAAAAAAAAAAACTTAAATTCTTTTTTTTGAAAAAACTATTGTCTTTAGTGTCGTTTGATTTGAACTTTTTTGTATTTCAGTCCATGTTTTATACTTTTTCAATTCTTCTCGTCGAGACGAATGATTAATCCAAAAATAAATATGACGAAAAACTAAACAACAATTATGAAAAGTAAATAATAACCAAAATAACCAGAGCAATAATTTAGGAAGAGCGGGCCTTAATTCTGTGCGCCAACACCATTGGTGTCTCTTTCCAAGAACTGCTGTCCACGGCTAAGCATCGAGTACTGGCGTCAAATCCTTTTCTTTTTTTTTAAATTTTAATCGGCAAAAGAAACATTTTATTCGAGAAAATTAACCTGACAACACTGGCGTCAAATCTTCCAATTTCGATGATTCTCAAATCAACCAACAGGCTGAAATTTGTATACATCTCGGTCGAAAACTTTTTTTTTTTGGGGCCAAAATGGTAGGAGATTTCATTTATACGAAAACGCAAACAACCAGGAACTATCTCAAAAGAGACATTGACAAGAGGTCTAGATTACAAACATATAACTCCAAAACCTCACAACAGCATCAACCTCCTAGATGAAAACAAGCTGGCATCGAGGATGGCCAGCAAACCTTCGTGGCCATGATGGGCACAGAAAGCAAGCAACAAATGGATACCAGGAACCACAAAACAAAACCCCATCAAAACCTGTAGAAGGGATCCAAACTGGGCCACTGGGGGAGACCCAACTGGGAGGAAACACAGAAAGACTCTAAAACAAAACCCAAAAATTGAAAACACAAAACCTAACTCTAACCCTAACCATGCTACTCTCCACCGCCACCCCAAAAAACCATCGTCCGCTGCAACCCAGCACCATCACCAGACTGGTCGAAAACTAATTTACCGACTTGATTTCTGGAACATGATTCGTTATTGTATTCATATTTCCATGTGAGGTAATTCTCACACCGCTAGCCTTTTCTTTTTTTTTCTTTTTCTTTTTTTTATTTCAAAACGGTAATAGTTTCATTGATAAAAAAAACACATATACATACTATAAGATAGTCACCTAAAGATAGCTTCCGTCCTTAATCAAAGAACTAGAAAGCCACAAAGCTAGATAAATTGTCAATTCTTTCAGCGAATGAAGGATGGTGGTAAATTTAAACAATAATTCTAAAATCACACACAAACTCTCTCGCATTACATGTGGGCCCCCACACATATTGGAGGTGTGTAGTGTGTGGACCCCACGGGTGATGTGAGTGAGTTTGTGTGTGGTTGTACCGTTGCAGCAAAACTCAAATTTAAATAACTTTGCTGGGTTATTTAGGGTAATTACGACCATTTTCTTTGGTAAGTCAACACCATGTGTGGGAAAAACTGCAACAGGGGTCATTGAAATTTCAAGGACCTCAGGGGAGAATATCCTTTGATCAGAAACCTCTAGGGAGATTTATACTTTATACCCTTTTCTATTATCGTTATTGGTTTCCAAATTTGTAAATGATCCCACCCACACAAATTCTGGAATTGCCACTAATGATAAATATTTTAAGGTGTAAAGAACATATCATTGTACGTAGATAGTACCATTTTGAAATGAATTGTGTGGATAGTCTCACTCACAAACAAACAAAAAAACCTAGCCATCTAGCTTCTCTCTTTTTTACCACCAAGGTGGTAGCCCAATTGGTGAGGGCCACTACTCCCCTTAACGCAGATGGAGGTTCGAGTCCCGGTAGGTGTTCGAAATCCGTTTGCGGATCAAATGGGGGACTTTTCACCAGCTGTGCACAGGGCCGGCCCAAAGGTTTTGAGTGCCCAAGGCCAAATTAAATTAAAAAAGTGTGCCCCTAATACTTAACAATTTTTATAGCAACGATCAAAATACGAGAAAGCCAAACCAATATAAAGTTCTACTGATTATCACATACGAACACAAAATACAAAGTCTTCAAATAGGCAAATAAATATTATCTCAACAACGCATGAGTATCACTACTCTACTTGCATTTCTAGAAGCAAAAGTTCCTCATGAAAAATTCCTCACTTGAAATCCACATCTATGGAAACACAACCTAACAGTCTGTGTGACCACCAAGAAAACTTGTTGAGAAAATAAATGAAAATAGTACTACACTACTACGTTGAGTCTCAGCAAACTTAGACTTTAAAAAGATGCATTTTTTCGTAAAAATAATCAAATTTTTTTTTCACAAATCAATAGATATCAATGAGTTCTTTTAAGTAGTGAAAATTTTAAATCTTTTAACAAAAAAAATACATAGTATTTTTAAAGGACTAGATTTGCGCGGCGGACATTTATTTAGAGATGGAGGGAGTAGTAATTAGTGAAGGAGAATATAGAGAGTTGAACAAACAGATAAGATGAAGAAGAGGATGAGGGGTGAGAGAGAGAGGGGAGAAAATTGGAAAATATATTCTAGTTAGGAGTTTATGAGGGAAATAAAAATCATTGAGCACTAGCTATACATTGAAAATTTAAAGTCAAAATTAAGAATCCAAAGAACAATAGATCGCGGATCATAAAAAAAAAAAGAACAATAGGTCGTTGGTTATTTTTCAGATGAGAGAGAGAGAAACTGACTGTAATGGAAAAGAAAGAGAGAGAGAGAGAGAGAGAGAGAGAGAGAGAGAGAGAGAGAGAGAGAGAGAGTCACTGTAATGGAAAAAAGTCAAAAAACGAGCTTTGATTTTCTTTTTTTCGAAAATGGACCAATTAGTTTTCTAATTTACAAAAATGCTACCGAGTTTTTGGGCCTTTATTTGCATGTTGGATAGGCATTTTTTTTAATGGTATTGGGCCGGCCCTGGCTGTGCACTAAAGTGGTGCCGTGGTGACGGCCCGTGTCCTCTCGGACGGTAGCTATGACTCGAACCGGACATTCCATTGACATGTAATTTAATTGTATGGGGCTCAATTCTAGGATCATTTTCTTTATTCTGTTACGGGAATATACTCACATTCAAAGACTTTCACACAACTAGAATAGTAGTAGTAAGCATGGGGTTTAACTAATCCAAATATAGTCAACATTTCCGGATAAAGAAAATTCAGAAATGGGTCAATGCAAGCAACTAAATACATTAAAACTCAAAATAACATAAATACATAAATCGGTTTAACTAATGGGATTGATCTTGATGTATGTGTCTTATTTTTCTTTATTGTTCATCTTTTTTTTTCATTCATCACAACTGGACAAATTTGGTACATGGACTTTCATGTTACTTGATTTTACTAGTCAAAAAAAAAAGAATTAGGAGAAGTCTAGAACAACAACTGGGGAATGACATACCTACAATTTAAATTTCACTAAAATTACTCTGGGTTTCCAAAATCTCTTCTCCTCTGTCTCTATTTTCTCGAAATTGTCTTTGAAGTCTTAACAATTGGGAATGTTTGTGCCAAGAGAGAGGGGATTTGGTGTGCCATTGAGATTTTAGGGCAAAAAGAAATAAAACTGTAAAACACTAAATCCATCTAACGAAATGTGGAAGTTTATTACTTGAATATTTACAATATTAACCCTATAGTTTTATTTTTGTTATATTTTAGCCCTTAGCCTTTAGTAATTAATGTTGGTATCCTCGTAGTTCAAAGGTTACAATTATATATATAAAAAAAATTTAAAAATTTAAAAATTCTACATAGGGGAGAGCCTATATACTTTCATAGGATTTTTTTTTTTTTACATATAATAGTAGTGTTTCTTTTTCTTCTTGCAGGGGCGACTGCTCCTAATGGCCCCTCCCTAGCTCCATCCCTGCCAGGAACCATAGAACAAAACCCCATCAAAACCTGTAGAAGGGAGATCAAAATCTGGGTAGGAAAACCCAAACTAGGGGAGACCCAACCGGGAGGAAACACAGAAAGACTCTAAAACAAAATCCAAAAATTGAAAACACAAAACCTAACCCTAACCCTAACCATGCTACTGCCAGCGCCACCGCCGCCCCAAAAAACCAACGTCCGCTGCAACCCAGCACCATCACCAGACTGGTCGAAAACTAATTTACCGACTTGATTTCTGGAACATGATTCGTTATTGTATTCATATTTCCATGTGAGGTAATTCTCACACCGCTAGCCTTTTTTTTTTTTTTCTCTTTTTTTTTTTTTTTCAAAACGGTAATAGTTTCATTGATAAAAAAACACATATACATACTATAAGATAGTCACCTAAAGGTAGCTTCCGTCCTTAATCAAAGAACTAGAAAGCCACAAAGGAAGGTAGCATTCTCGGGTACAAACACCCACACCACTACTACCTCTCAAAGCTAGATAAATTGTCAATTCTTTAAGCGAATGAAGGATGGTGGTAAATTCAAACAATAATTCTAAAATCACACACAAACTCTCTCGCATTACATGTGAGACCCCACACACATTGGAGGTGTGTAGTGTGTGTGGACCCCACGGGTGATGTGAGTGAGTTTGTATGTGGTTGTAGCAAAACTCAAATTTAAATAACTTTGCTGGGTTATTTAGGGTAATTACGGCCATTTTCTTTGGTAAGTCAACACCATGTGTGGGAAAAACTGCAACAGGGGGTCATTGAAATTTCAAGGACCTCAGGGGAGAATATCCTTTGATCAGAAACCTCTAGGGAGATTTATACTTTATACCCTTTTCTATTATCGTTATTGGTTTCCAAATTTGTAAATGATCCCACCCACATAAATTCTGGAATTGCCACTAATGATAAATATTTTAATTTAAGGTGTAAATTAAGAACATATCATTGTACGTAGATAGTACCATTAGTACCATTTTGAAATGAATTGTGTGGATAGTCTCACTCACAAAAAAAAAACCTAGCCATCTTCTCTCTTTTTTACCACCAAGGTGGTAGCCCAATTGGTGAGGGTCACTACTCCCCTTAACACAGAAGGAGGTTCGTGTCCCGGCAAGTGTTCGAAATCCGTTTGCGGATCAAATGGGGGGACTTTTCACCAGCTGTGCACTAAAGTAGTGCCGTGGTGACGGCCCGTCCTTCCGGACTGTAGCTATATATGGCTCGAACCTCCATTGGCGGGTAATTTAATTGTATGGCATTCTTTGCTCAATTCTAGGATCATTTTCTTTATTCTGTTACGGGAATATACTCATATTCAAAGACTTTCACACAACTAGAATAGTAGTAGTAGTAGTAAGCATGGGGTTTAACAAATCCATATATAGTCAATATTCCCGGATAAAGAAAATTCAGAAATGGGTCAATGCAAGCAACTTGATCCTCCGGGCAATCCATAATCTGGGTGGCGCCTTGTTTCCTTTTCCCTTCTGCATAATCCACATACACGGCCGGGTTTTGGTAATTGAGAAAAATATGAGTATTGATTGCTGTATTATAGGCTAGGCTGATTAAATAGTCACATAAATGGACCCCCACGTACTTTGATCACGGCCGCGCGCCAACACCATTGGCACTGGCTATCTCAATTCAAACTCTGCACCCTTCTAGACTAGAGAAATGGAGTAGCAAACTCACGTCACAAAGGACCGTGAGTTGGTGGGTCCATTAGAACAACCAGGGTTTTAAATAGGTAACGCTCATGAGCGCTTAATTCTACCGCCTGTCTTGATAATCAATGATTCGAATTTTAAAAAAAAAACTCTTATCTCTTTCCTAGAAGAGTCTTTTAACAGAAACGCTACGGTACATGAAATGTCCATGAAAAAGAGTGGACGACTCAGATTGATCATCATACTCATACTCACACTGGGTGTGAATCTGAACCATCCATTCTCTTTTATGGACACTTTCATGTCTCCATTGTCATGTATTCTATCAAAACTCGTCTTTCAAAATTCAAACCGTTCAAAACACTTTTGTGAGGTGAATAGACTTTATGGGTATTTGAATGCATGATCAGAAGCCTCCTGTCAAAAATCGCCAAGTGGCATTGCGCTTTGCAAATTGGGAGGTTTGGAATCAAAGTCGGAGCAACGTGTTTTGTGTTGTCTCTCTTTTTGGGTTGACCGCTGAGAAACTACGACTGGTTATTGGTAAACCAAAGAAAAACCGAAAACCAGTCTCAAAAGAGAGAGAGAGAGAGAGAGAGAGAGAGAGAGAGAGAGAGAACCAAAAAAGTTTACTTTTTTCTTTTCTAGAATTTTCAAAGCACACTCTTTGTTTTCAACTCAAACTCACGAATAAAAGCCGCAATCTCTTACCACTCATCCACTATAAAAAAAATCTCTCTCTCTCTCTCTGTATTTGAACCATAGCAACATTTTTCCGGTACAGCTTTACTCTTATAGCTTCAAAATCATATCTATCTTGTAACTTGTAAGCTGTCCTCTCTCTTTTTCTCTGTCTGTCGCACTGTTCTATAATTACTTCTTTTTGTATAGTCTTTTTGCAAGGCTAGACATGGATGATGAAGTTGAGGTACCTCAATACTACATCTGTCCGATTTCTCTCCAAATCATGAAAGACCCCGTCACAACCGTATCCGGCATCACCTACGACCGGGAGAGCATCGAGCACTGGCTATCCACGGCCAAGGACACGACCTGCTGCCCGGTCACCAAGCAGCCCATGCCCAGAGACTCCGACTTGACCCCGAACCACACCCTCCGCCGTCTGATTCAGTCGTGGTGCGTCTTGAATGCGAACAAGGGTGTCGATCGAATCCCGACCCCGAAATCCCCTATGAACAAATCCCACGTCGTTAAACTCGTTAGGAACCTCAACGTTCCTGATTTTCACGCACAAGCCCTGAAGAAAATGGAAGAGATCGCCGGGGAGAGCGAAAAGAGCAGAGCGTGCATGGTGGAAGCGGGAGCGGTTAAAGCGATGATTTCTTGGATAACAAGGCGTTTCAAGGAGGGAAAATTCGACAGTGTCGAGGAATGCTTGAAAATACTCCATTTGATTTGGAAGCCGACGGAGGACGGTAAAGAGATGGTGAAAGAAAATGGTGATCTCATTGATTCGTTATTGTGGGTTCTGAGTTCAGAGATGGAGGAAAAGGAAAATAACGTAAGCTCGAAAACGCATGCCTTGTTAGTACTGAGAACAGTTGTGGAGGTCACGAGTTCAGCTCTTCTGGAGCGACTAAAGCTCAATTTCTTCAACATAATCGTGGCCGTTACGAGAAAGAATATATCTTCCCAAGCTACAAAAGCCGCATTGCGCGTCCTAATACAAGTTTGTCCGTTCGGGAGAAACCGATTGAAAATCGTCGAATGTGGGGCAGTTTTCGAGCTTATCGAGCTTGAACTCAATAAGCCCGAAAAATCGCTCACCGAGCTTATTTTCTGTCTCTTGGCTCAACTATGCGCGTGCGCTGACGGGAGAGCCCAGTTCTTGAAGCACGCCGGCGGCATCGCGATGGTGGCGAAGAGGATCCTGAGGGTTTCTCCGGCGACAGACGACCGGGCGGTTCACGTCTTGAGTTCGGTGGCTAGGTTTTCTGCGACGAACAAAGTGGTGATGGAGATGCTGGGGGTTGGAGCAGTGTCGAAGCTTTGCATGGTGCTTCAAGCTGACTCTGACAAGGGCTTGAAGAGGAAGGCAAGAGAGGTGCTTAAGTTGCACTCTAACGTTTGGAACAACGACTCGCCTTGTATTGCTGTTTACCTCTTAACCAAAGACCCTAGGTAAAATATATTTCATCTGTGTTTTCGGCATTGGTACGTGTCTGTGTATAGGTTCTCGTTCATATGTCTCTTCCCTGGATATAAATATCGGCCGCTACGTATCGGTCGATCCCAAATATCGGCCGTTACGAATCGGTCGATTCCCAATATATACCGTTTTGTATTCGGGGTTTTTTTACCCACTACATGACCGCTATATATATAGCTGCCAAGAATAAATTTAAAAGAATTCAAGATTACGTATCACATTTTGAGTATCTCACTTTATGTGTTATCATTTCACGCAGGTGATTGCGTGGTTTAATTAATTCATGGTTTACACTCGTGAATTACTGCATATGGTTAATTAATTCATATCCCGATCATTGCTCGGATTAAAATTCGAGGTGTCCACGGATTTGAAAATCCTGTAGTGCGACTGTACTTTGCTAAGGGATTAATCTAGTTGATGTTGTAAACCCTTGAAGTTGTATTGAACGCTCAATGTGCGGTAGCTTGCAAACCCTAATAAGTTGCATATTTATAAGCTGCAGAAAACTGACGAGTTGCTCGAGCACTATTTGAAACCTGTCTTGAGTTGTTCGATCACTTTTTCTGAAGAACGTTTCTATATTTTCACACCCATGATTTCTTGATTTCCTTTCCTTATCGATGTTGCTATGTATTGAAAGTTTGAAACCCTTCATTTCCTTCCAGTACTCCAATTACCTAAAAACTCGACCTCTCAATTACAAAATATCATTGATTTCCTTCCATTTTCTAAACAGACACTCTAGAAATAAATTAAAAAATAGATTACAACTCGATAAATAGGAATAATTAAATGTGTGTTTTGTCATAAAATTTGCCAACAAATAGAGAGCATGGCCTAGGTCCTAACAACAGCATCACACAACAGCATCATTTGGAAGTGTCTATTGCAACCCGGGGGGGTTGATTGATCACAGTTACTCCCTCCGTTCTAAAATAATAGTCCGCTACGAAAAGACGTCCAATTTTCGGATTAAAAAACTATGAGGCTCTTCCGTGAATCCTTTTTTCTAAATTTTTTGACACCAAATGAAAGAACTAATTGCAATCTTTAATTCGGTGTCAAGAAATTTAAAAAAAAAAACGACCCAAATTGTAGTGGACTGTCAATTTGGAACGGAGTGAGTATTAGTTATTGCCAAGCGATTAATAGGGGGAAGGGAACAGGATCATGTTATTAATAAGGGAAAATGACGGCCCAGGACGTGTTTTGATAATTAATACCCGCCAAGGATAAACTAAGAACATTTGTTAATGCTGAAAATATACTTGGCGGGTATTAATTATCAAAACACATTATTGGCCATCATTTTCCCTATTAATAATCCATTTGTTTTTTTTGTAATTGGGTCGAAGGCTATGTTTGTGTTTTGGGGTTTAGCTACTTTGTTTTGTTATTGGGCTCAATTAATTAGTTGGTCAAGCCCACGTCCTCTACCCCTCTCTTTTTTCCCTCTACAGATATCAAAGAGTAGCTTAAGGTTATAGCCAACAAGATACCGGAAAGATTTTCATTCTGGAATTTTAGAAAAGGAAAATGCTAACCACGGCCTTTAGGACAGTGGTTAATGTGTATCGATATATCCTAGAAACGTAAATTAATAGTCTTTGGGAAGGTGCATTGATATCTGTGAGATGAGTAAGGAAAATTTAATTTATTTGGCACCATATGCATATTAGGTTAGCAAGGCACCCGTAATAAGGCCCGAAGTCCGAATAGTATGGATTTTATCTTGAACCTTTCCTCGAGAAAAATAGTGTTAATTTTTGTTACTAGTACTAGAATGGATTTTATCTGGAACCTTTCCTCAGTCAATAAGCAAGTAAAATAGCACTATTAATTTCTGAAATATTCAAGTACCTAAACGGGCAAGCTATATCAGAGTAAATATTTCGGAATTGAATCGTATAACAAGTAAGCGCACACGAAACCTGAACAAAACAATTTTTTTTCTTCAGTCTTTTCTCCAAGTTGAATGGACTGTCACCTTTTAATTATATTAATTGCTTTATAAGGAATATATCTCGAGAACAAATCTATAGCTGCTCCTAATTTGAGTTGATCTCAATCAATTTATTGAATAAAATTTTAAATAATGGCAATGGCAGATGCAGTCTGTCTTATCTTACATGGAGTATCTATCAAGATCCTCGATCTCTTATGAGATAGTCCCTCGTGTGATGTATTATGTGATGCAAAATAAAATATTTTCTGAATCCGAAATTGTTTGTTCTTTTTAGACATCTGTGTCACTTAAAAGATTGTTTATATGGGTTCGATTTCCGTAAGCACCTATTCCCCTTTCCAAGTCCCCTAGGATAGAGTAGATTGGGATTAACGAATGGCCCAAAAAAAAAAAAAGATTGGGAAAAACAATTGAACCCTAAAACTAGAATTAAGGTAAATTTACCGAAAGTAAACGAATGTGAGGTTCCTTGCGCTTAATCAACGACTATGAGCAGAATGTTAAATGTGTTCTCAATGCCTATGGAGTTTTTTGTTTTTTTTTGTTTTAATCAGGGAAACGTTTCCATTCAAGATTAAGCTATCCGGCACTTACAAAAGAATTACATCCAAATCAACAGAAAATGGAATTTAGGCACAACCCACCCGTCAAGAGAGAAGAATGCCTATGGAATTCAACAAACGATTCTGACATCATTGAAACCCATAAAAGTGAAATTCTTACAGGGTATAGTCCACGTGGTATTCGAGGGCGTATCCCAACCGTCCAAACGTGTTTTGAATGCGTGTTGGATACCGCCCAATTTGCCCAAAAACTTCTCTTTTCATAGAATATTTCAAGTCCTTCGTCAAACTCAAGTTCAATTAAAAACTCATTAATATACGTACGCCAAGTCAAAAGACTTGCTCAAAACTTCAAGTGATCATTTTTGTCATTCTAAAATTTGAGTTCCGTGTGTTGGAGAACGTCATTTTAAATCAAACGTACTTTTAATGTAAGCAGTAAGCGTGTATGTATGCAATCAGCCTAAACAACAAGTAAAGAGACCGCTTTTCTGACGAGAAGTTAGCCAGCTGATACCTTAACAAGCAAGCGTACGTGGTATTAGTTATTTCATTTACCGTTAGCCATTTGAGATTCTCTATGGTCACATATATATATGTTCTTTCCGTACGTATTAATCCCGTCAAACAAATGGACAGGAAGATGAAGGTATTAATCCCGTCAAACAAATGGACAGGAAGATGAAGGTCTGGAGCCTGGAGATGGCCGGTCGTCGTAGGGATTGCTTCAAGCAACATCATAAGGGCCGGCCTGTTATGAGACTTGTCAAATTCGAATATGCTCTCAGGGAGGGTTGGTCACAGAGAGAATTTCAACATTGGGTAGAATGATGTATGAAATGTGATAGTACATCAACTAGTATATATTATTGCCGCAAATTGCAAAAGGGACTTTCAAAATGATTATTATTACAGTAATATTTTTGAGTCTTCGATCAACCTATTCAATAAACAAATAAAAACATGACAAGGCATCGTCTGGACTCATCCTTGTCTTATCCCGTCCCTACTGATTTTTGCACCAAAAATACACTTACAAGATAGTGGTGTTAACAAAAAAAAGAGTGGCAAAATCATTTCCCAATGATAATCCTGTAATTATGATTCCAACAAGCCTAATGGGGGCAGATACGGCATGCCCATATGCCCCTAGGTATCTGCCCTTTGCATATGATACCTATTGTTACCATTTTTCCGTATGAGTAATGTTAGGAATTATACAACTTCAATACACAACTTCGGATACAATATTCACAGAGCCATTTGAAGCTTATGAGTTCGCATACATTAAAAATGATTCTAAACGCATGGCAGTTGTATCCGGAAGGTGTGTTCCTAAACACTTTGTTTCCACATATGGTTTTATAAGTCTCCATCTTAAGTTTCTGTTTCCATATATCTCTCCTGTTTCCCATCTTCGCAACTAGCTAGGGTTTGTACCCTATGTAGATCATCTACTTCAATTCACACAAAGGTTTTAGATTATTGTGCCATTACATATCAGCCCCTTATATCCAGCTGGAACATTCAGACTAAACTTTGCCACTAGTTTGAAAGTTGTTTAATTTCCCATAGCTGGATTTCTTTACTTGCCAAAAGTTTTGATTTTTCACTCGCGCGTGATTCCCACATTTTATCTGGAACCTTAATATCCTCAGTCAATAAGCAAGTAAAATAGTAGTATTAATTTCTGAAATATTCAAGTACCTAAACGGGTAAGCTATATCATCAGAGTAAATATCTTGGAATTGGGTCGTATAACATGTACGTAAGTACATTTGTCATGAGTGAAATTAATGGTAAGAGTCTTACCGTTTCTCTTGTGTCAAATATGATTCGATCATCAAAGCTTTTACCGATATCTTATTAATTTGATTTTTTTTTTTTAAATGTGTTCTTGATGCCTATGGATTTTTTTTTCTTTAGTCTAGGTAACCTTTCTATTCAAGAAAGCCATCTAGCACTTACAAAAGAATAACATCCAAAATCAGCAACCCCTTGAGAAAGAAAGATGAATGCCTATGGAATTTTTTTTTGATAAGCAACAAAATTTTATTAGAAACTCGACAAATGGTACATCGAGATGGCCGAGAATGCCTATGGAATTGAACAAACGATTCTGAAGTCATTAAAATCCATAAAAGTTCTCCCAATCTCTGACTAGCTAGCAGATCTTTTCTCAGAGCATTTTTTTTTAAATTCTTAGAGCATTTCTACTCCTTCCTTAGATCTCCAGTCAAACTCAAGTTCAATTAAAAACTCAATGAGATAAGCCAAGTCAAAGGAATGGAGATTTACTCTAATATTTGTTAAAACCGAATAATACTTGCTCAAAATTTTCAAGTTATTTTGTCATTCTCAATTTGCGCTTACGAGATTTATTAATCTTTTATTCTAATCTATGTACCAATTTGAATTCCGAGTGTTGGAGTACGTCATTTTAAATCAAACTTTGACATAAACGGTAAGCGTGTATGCAATCAACCTAAACTACAAGTATGCAGGTGTGTTAGGTTTCGGTGGTTATGTCTTTTTGGCCTTTCAATGACTTTCGGGTGCTGTTAGGCTTCAGTGCTGGGGGTTTGATTTTCCTTGGGCTTGAGGCTCGCTAGGTGTTTGTTTTGTTTTCAGGTTGGGTTTCTTTTGGATTTTTGGTGGTCGGTTGGCGTCTTGCCTTTGTGCCGTCCTTTTCGGTGGTCTTAGGTGGCTTTTGCCGGTGTGCCCTTGTTCCGTTTAATCTTTGTAATCTTTTATAAAGATTAATAAAAAAAACTACAAGTAAAGTGACCTTTATTTTTTTACGAGATACATGCAAGCATCGAATTAGGCCATATATCTATGGGGATCACATATCCGTTATTTGCTGCATTCTTTACAATTTTGGTTAGAGCATCTGTATTAGACTGGTCAAACTAGCCTTCCTCGTTATTGTAGCGAGAAATCCTTCAAAATTAGCCCAATATCAGCCTCGCTCACAACTCACCAAAACAAAAAATAGCTACAGTTCCTCGTTTTTTCTAACGTGTCACTGTGCATAGGTTAAAGAGTATTTTATTATTTCTTTTGGATTGTTCCAACTGGGTGTGATAGAAGCTGCGCTGAGAAGTATTTTTTACTATTTTAAAATCTACCCTTTACACGAATTTTGTAGGGGTAAATAAAGAAACAATATTTTATTGAGTAGGGAGTGAAAAGCAAAGAGCCTAATTTTGTGTAATTATAAAAAAAAAAAAAAGTAACTAATTAAAGTAGAATAGTGAATTTTGAGGATTAATAATTTGGTCTAAAATTAGCTGAGACTGATGCGGATGCTCTTAGTTATTTCATTTATTGTTAGCCATATGAGATTCTCTACAGTCACATATATGTTCTTTCCGTACGTATTAATCAGAGACGGAGCCACTTGAGGGCTTATGGGGGCCACGGCCCCCGAGTTGTTTTATTTTTTTTAAAAAAAATTTAATATTATTTTTAGTTATTTTTTTTGTTTGCTAAGAATTATATTTTGTATTGGATGTTATTTAAACATTTAAATGCTTTAAGAATTTGTTCATTTTGGGTCCCAAAACCCAATTCCTCTGTCTGCTCATGATCTAACTACATAAATTTTTTCTTCAATTATTAATCTCGTTTCTCTATCTCTCCTACCCAAAAAAAACTCCCTCAAAATCTAATAAACCAAAAAAATCTTAAAATTTCAAAACCTTGTTTTTATAGTCCAGCCCCTGCGTTTACAAAATTCTGATTCCGTCCCTGGTATTAATCCCGTCAACCAAATGGACAGGAAGATGAAGGGCTGGAGCCTGGAGATGGCCGTAGCTAGGGACTGCTTCAAGCAACATCATGATAAGGGCCCGTTACGAGACGTCTCAAATTCGAATACGTTCTCAGGGTTGGTCACAGAGAATTTCATTATCGGGTAGAAAGTTTGTGATGTATAAAATGCGATATCAAATTATCAACTAGTATTGCCGCAAAATTGCAAAACTCAATATTTTCGAATCTTTGATCGATCAACCTATTCAATAACAGAACATGACAAGGGATCGTCCGGACTCATCCGTCTCTTATCCCGTCCTTGCAGGTTCTCATATTTGTAATAGTAGTGATGTTGTAGGGCTTAAGAAGCTCGAGATAGAGTTTTGAATCTTGACAGTGTCTTAGCATTTTTTCTAAAATTCATATATTGATGGCCAAAGTTGTAGACCACCCAACATCAATTCTAACTCTCAATAGGAAGTACAATTCAGTTGGAATATTTGATGACGAATTTGCCAAAGTAGACTATAACATGGTGACGATCTCTTATTTACGGGATACCCAATAATTGGCCATATTTCTCTTGGTCCAAAATGTTTATCCTATAATTATGATTCCGGCCAACAAGCCTAGTGGTAGCGGGGAGCATACCCGCTTGCCCCCAGGTATCTGCACTTTGCGTATGGCACCTATTGTTTCCATTTTTCGTATGAGTAATGTTAGTAATACAACTTTAAAATACAACTTCGGATACAACCACATAGCCATTTGATGCATATGAGTTGATTCTGGACGCAGTTGTATCCGAAAAGTGTGTTCCTAGACATTTTGTTTCCAAATACATATTGTTTTATAAGTCTCCCCCATCTTAAGTTTCTGTTTCCATGCATATATCTCTCCTGTTTCCCATCTTCGCAACTACGGCTTGTACCATACCATATCCAGCTGGAACATTATATCAGACTAATGGGAAGTTCCTGTTTGCCACTAGTTGGGAAGTCGTTTTCCCATATATAGCTGGATTTCTTTACTTAATTTCCAAAGGAAAAATTCATTCGGTGATCTTGGAGCACTGTCACGTGATGCTTGAACACCCTTATCAACCACACATTTTTGTTGGATCCCGTAGAGCAAACAATCCAGCAACAAAACAAAAGATAAAGAAAATTAAGACCACACAAAACAGAAATCATACTATTCCCTCCATCCCTATTTAATTGTTCATTATGATTTTGCGTACATTTTCAACGGCTTATATCTCTCAATGTATATTGCTAAAAATATGCAATATGGATCTTGTTTAATAGATCTCAATTTTTTCTATAAAACAATTATTTCAAAAACATAAAACATAATATACGCCGAGAGATATAAGCCGTTGAAAATGTACACAAAACCGTAGTGGACAATTAAATAGGGACGGAGGGAGTACTATATATCTATTTGGTTCACATTATGTGCACAAAAAATTAATGTAGCCTCTTCTCGTCAAGACGGATAAGAAGAGAGCAAGTGAGGAGGGATACAAGTGGACTTCTTCCAAACCCTAGAATGCAATTTCAGGATCTCCTTGGCTCTCTCTTTGGTCTTCAGGCTGGTCTTCACTTGCATCACCAAACACAGCTTCGGAACAACACCCACGTCCAGCATCTCCTGAAGAACCCTAGACGTCGCGGAAACCCTAGATATCGACGAGAGGATCTTCACGGCCCTGTCCGTCGCGCCGTGAGAGACCCTGAGTATTTTCTTCGACACGATCGCCAGCCCGGTTCCGTGCTCCAGGAGCTCGGCCCGCCCCTCCGCACAGCCGCAGAGCTGGTCCAGGACAACCAGCATGAGCTCGCACGGCCTTCTTTCGGACGTTTCCATGAGGAGCTCGACCAGGACCCGAACGGCACCGGTTTCGACCGCTTTTATCCGGTTCCTTCCCCACGGACACACCTCCGCGAGAATCTTCAACGCCGCCTTGGTAGCCTTCTCCGATATCTGGTCTCTCAAAACATCAACTACCGAACTGAAGAACTCGGATTTGATACTAACCATTTGGTTCGGACCCAAAGCTTCGGAAATGGATTTCATCAGCACTATCGCGTTGCTACGAGACTCCTGATTCCCGCATCTCAACACGCCCATTAACGACGCCACGAATCGGTCGTCGCCGCTGTTGTTCGTGACCAGCTTCTTCAGGGCCGTCGCCGACGTTTCGAGGTGAGAGAGGATGGACAAGGCCTCGTGGCATGACCTCTTGAACTCCAAACCGGTGTCCAGTTCCACCTCCAGTATCGTCGAGTCGTCTCTCTTTATGATCGAGGCCAGGAACTCCACCGCGCCGGCCGATTCCAGATAGTACTTCTTGCTGTCCTCGCTTCGGAACGCGATCGACCTGAGCCGCTGGAGGCACCTCCGCTGCATTTCCGGCGACTTCTTCGCGTCGTCGATGAGTTTCGCGATCTGGGTAGTGTCGAGCGGCGGCTTCGGGGTCGGGATTGGCTCGAAGGCGTTGAGGGTGCACCATGACTGGATCAGGCGCCGGAGGGTGTGGTTCGGGGTGAGGTCGATGCCGGTCAGGACTTGTTTGGTAACGGGACAAGTGTCGTGCTTGCACGAGAACAGCCATCTCTCGATGCTCTCCCTGTCGTAGGTGATCCCGGTTGAGACCGTGACGGGGTCTCGCATGAGCTGGATCGAGATCGGGCAAAGGAAATGAGCAGGGACGTCGGTTTCCTCCATTTTCTCAAGTTTACGAGTGGCAAAGTTTCCAAGGAAAGGAGAGAGTGGAGATGATCGAAGAGTAGTGTATATAACGAATTGATCAAATTTGAGATGGGAAAGAACTCTGGAATAGAGTTCGTTCGCTGTCTGGTTTTGATCGAGTAATGTGTAGAGAAGGTGAGAGCTTATATTATGAACACAGAAATGTGGCAAGTGGTTGATAAAATAAATAGTCAAATAGACGGAAATTTTAGAGAGAGAGAGAGAGAGAGTATGTTAAATATGGACTTTTTCCAATATGTCGGAAGCAGAGAAGAGCTCAAAGGACGACTATTTTGGCGGATAATTTAATGCCTAAGTATAGTACTATTAGCCTTGGCCATGGGGCATAGAGGCGGTGTTGCATCCCCGTTTGACTTTCTCTCGCTACAATACATTTAAATACAATACAACGCATTGAATACTGCAATATGCATGTGGTTAGAGTTGGAGTTGGAGTTGGACCATCAAGAACCGTATTTCGGGTTGGTGCTATGCAGTGAGTTGTACAGTATTGTATTGTGCACCTCTGAGCTGTTGGATCGTGTATCTAATGGTTTGGATCTCATCTCGGCAACCAACGATCGAAAGTCGTTCATTGCCGAGATGAGATCCGAGCCGTCGAATGCATGATCTGACAACTCGGAGGTTTGCAGTACAGTGCTGCGCACACCACTACACAGCAACATCCCCAATTTTTCAAGAAACGCCCCTGCTATGGCTACACCATTTAGTGTACACCACACATGCACACTACGTCTTGTGGGACCAACTTTGGAGTTCACACAAATAATCGGAGTCGCTCGAATTTTTTTAAAATATTTTTTAGGGGTTCCTATAAAAAATTTGCTCAATCGGATATATATCTGTAAGGATTTGATCAATTCTTTACTCAATTTTGTGTCGGCAAAAGCTAGCGTAGAATCGACCAAGTCTTTACCAATATCCGACTAAGCTGATCTTTCACATCAATCCTAACAAAAGTGTTTTAAACAAAGAATTGTTTATGTGGGTCCCACCAAACGCGGTGTACATTTGGTGTACACTAAATGGTGTACCATCAAGAAACTACGGCTACACCAATGCACCAGATTGCGTGAAACCCATCTCAGGATCTTGCAATTTTTGATCGATTCATAGTTCTTGAATTTGCAAGGACCAAAGAATTTATCAAACTTCTACGAGTATTCAATTAATTAAGTTGATTTTTTACAGATGTCTTCAAAACTATTTTGGACAAATTGCACGGCTCGAATAATTTGTGTTGGAACTAGATGTGAATCACACACCATCCTGTGTAGTGTAGATTTGGCTTACTCAAAATGGTGTACCATAGCCCTAAGGGTTAGTCCGATTTGTCGGTGGATTAATTTTTTTCCCCACACAATTGACCATTGTTCGATTCTTGGGGTCATGCGGAAAGAAAGTATTTCTGAATTTCCTAAACCCAGCACGGCCTACATAAGACGAACAACGGGTTCAGACCGGGTGCTTCCGTCCTTAAACCAGTCAAATTCGGATTATTTTTGTACACGAGATCCGTAAATAGATAGGCATATAGTATGGATTACCACTGACCGGACCGAATAAAAAATTAGTTGAGATACGCGTACTCTGACCAGGACACCCATGACCGTCGAAACAAAAGAACGGTGTACCCATAGTCGGGCTCTTGTAGCACTACCTATTTTGTTTTCTCTAACTATGCCGTGATTTGCTCATGTTTGACTCCGACAAGTGCTCATCGAGGCTAGTTGGCTTCCCAGCGCATCTGTCGGTTCTTGGCTATTACTCCTATACAGATCAGATTGGCCTTTACAACTTTGGATTTGTAGATTAAAATATTAAGTCAATAGTTTTTCCAGAATACCGAAGAACAGAAATTTAAATATTACTGTCCTCATTAACTTGGTCTCATTCAACTGTAAATTTATTCCATTAAACTATTGGGACATCTTCAATCATCTATAGTATAAATCTAATCTATTTGACCCGAGAATTCTCTTCTTCTTCTTTTTTGGTCAAGATCTTTTTTTTTTTAAATATAGCAAAGAAATATTCAAAAAAAATAAAAAATTACCGTCAGCAGCTTATATTTCCTGCCCTCTTCTGTTTATTTTTTCAGTAGAAAAGAAACTTTCAAACTTTTCCTCACGTTCAAACTTTCTCTGTCAATAGAATCTCTACGTGTAATACTGAACCCTAGAGTCGATGAAGGATGCGTACGTATGATTGAATATGACGCAATCTGCATATGAATAAATTACTTCCGAGTCATGGTACGATCCACGCACGGCACTGCTACTTATATGATAAACACGTATATGACACATATCACTTTCTTTCAAAAAAAGAACCTATGGAAGTTCATGTTAGCAGTTCATATCCATCTTCCCTCCCTATTCATTTTGAGATCTTCAAACATCCCCTCAAGTTCAAGCTTTCTTTCTTAACAAAATCTCTACATGCATGTAATTAATGTTACATCATAAATAGATGAGGGATGAATATTATTACACACAATTAAATTTGAATATTTTTGTAATTATTTGTTCGTGCATATAGCTAAAATGGAATGTATATTTATCTAACAACTATTTCTATACACGTCTGCTTTTCCCTTGTGATTGTAGAATTAACTATTTGTCAAATCGCCGATGATGCTTCGACATTTGTATTTGGCTAAAGATCAAATTAAACCCGGTAGCACTAAAAATGTTTTATGGTTTAAAAAATACTAGTTTTTTAACTCCAAAATTGTCCTAGGTTTCAAACTTGTACCTCTGTCCCAAGGATTGTACCCGCTGAACCACAACTAACGACATTATTGATAAGTGTAATAATAGTATATATAATGGTTTTACAAAGGGCTTGTAGCCCAATGGTATTTTCTAGTTCTTTCTTATAGGAAGTTAGGGTTCGAGCCACGTCGTGTGCGTTTGAGGTGCAGGGTTATAGACAATCTTTGGACCCGTTTAAATTATGTCCGGCTCATCCGGACAGAGGCGGTTTTCCGCCAGCACCCCCCCGTGGGCCTTCTTCGCGCATTTTTTTGAGTAATTCAAACCGTGCATCTTGTAGGGCCTGTAAAGTAATGTATCCATGCAAAAAATCAGTTTGTCCGGACATTGATACGTATGTCAAAAGTTGAGTTCTAGACGAAAAAATGGACGGTTTGGATCTGTCAACTGTTTTTGAAGTTAAACTGTCCACAGCCGTTCATTTTTTTGCCTAAAAACTCAACTTTTGACATATCTATCGATGTCCGAACAAGCTGATTTTTTGCGTAGATACATTATTTTCCAGGCTCTACAAAATGCACGATTTGGATTACCCAAAAAAATGTCCGAAGGGGGCCATGGGAGGTGGCGGAAAACCACCCTTTTCCGACTCATCCAGACAAATTTACACTCTTGTGGATTAAACTCCCTCTCTAATGTATACTGCTTGGAAAAACAATAATTTAGTACTCCGTATGAGGGTTTTGCTACTTACAGCCATAGGAGTAATTCTCCCACCTGTACCTTTTTAAAGATGTGTTAAGGAACCCTAACATACCTTTTTTTTAATTACTTACCAAAAAAAAATTACCTTTTTAAAAGATTTTTTTTTTGATATTCACCTTTTTAAAAGATGGCTTCCAATATTAGACTCCTTCCCAGAAATCGTCATTCCGGCCAAAACCGAACAGCCAAATCCTATCATCGCAACTGTTTGTGCGGAGAAGAAGTCACCAAGGACTTCTCTTCTCTGTTTTGATATGGTCCGTCCACAAAAGACCTGGTTTGTTTTGTATTTTGTTGGCCTTTATCTTCTGGCGATAGCATAGTTTATTTTGTGTTTTGTGGTTTCGTACTCCGTGTTTTGTTCCTTAGGTCCTAGTTTGGCCTTCGCTTGTCGCCGGCGTGTTTTAATTATTGTAACAGCGACAGCACAGTTGTATTCTTTCCTTATTTTTATCAATGCATTTCTAACGTGTTCCAAAAAAAAAAGACATGGTTTGGAAATTAGTAGTGAAAAGGGGGAAAGTGAAAGGACTAAAGTACTCATCCCTCTCCTCAAATATCCTAGGATGTAGATTAAGATTAATGAATAAAAAAGAAGTAAAGTAAGGAAATGAAAAAGGAGGGAGAAATTGCCCGCCTAGGAGCATGTACACTAGTCCATAGCCAAAAAAACTAATGAACAGTACACATTTTTTATTTTACCTGCTCACATCTCTTTCAATACTATTGCCATTTTTCTATAATTAAATATCAATTGCGTATAGATAGGTGAGGGGAGGAGAGGAGAAAAGAGGAGGGGAGAAGAGAGAGAGAGAGAGAGAGAAAATTAATAAAATAATAAATACATGGTGGATAGTTCTTAGACATATTTACCTATGCACTGTTTGGGGCTTTGTTGAGGCTGGTGTAGGGCTGTTTTTTGGTTTTTGATTAGGTATAATAGCTTCAAGGCCTCTTTACCTATGCTGCTACACATGCTCTAAGAATTGTATGCTACACATGCTCAAGGGCAGTTGAGCCAAGAAATCAAGCAACCATGGGCAATTAGGTCTGTACAACTAAGTCCCATGGGGTACGGCTATAAACATCTGATCCCACAGGTGTTGTTAATCCAACTATGCTATGCTCACGCTCACAAGGTGGGACCCTGCCTAGCGGCACCCCTGTCGAGTGGTGCCGAGCGGTCAATCCGGCCGTTCATCTCGGAATCGACGGTCCGGATCGAAACATCTTTACCGTCCAAAACACTTTTGAACGGCCGAAATACGCTCGACGCTCCTGCCAAGCACCCCTGCTTGGCAGGGTCTCCCGGTCCCACAAAGTGACATCTTTGTGAACGTGTACACAAGTGAGCATGTCTATTTTTTGATTGTTAAGCTGCCCAAATGAGGGTAATTGACATGCCGATGGGACTAATAGGTCCCACTCATTTTGGCAAAACATTTCCAAAAGCCGGATTGGCGGTTCCACAGATCTAGTAGTCCCATCAAGAACCAGTAGTCCCATCAGAACTAGAGACTCCCCCGAAGTGCATCCCATGTCCCAGTCAAATCCCACCCGTAAATCAAACAGGGCTTTAACTACTCAATAATGAAAAATTATCATGAGCACTTTCAGGGTCATAGACAGTACAAAGTCGAAAGTGGCTTATTTACCTTTTTGGTCCCCAAAGTATTAGCGAGTGGCCAATTTCGTCCCCAATATAAACATTTGACCAATTTAGTACCCAACGTTTAAAATTTGTGTCGATTTGGTCCCTATCCATAACGCCGTTTCTTGATTCCGTCAAAAGAAGGGGCATTCTTGGTATTTCACCTTTCTCATCTTCTTCACACTCCACGCCCGAAGTCGCGGAAGATCGAAGACATGTTTTGATCAGTGGGTTTTGTGCGCCTCACAGAGACGATCGCCACGGTATGTGGGTGGTCGAGTTTCGTCACCGGATGAAGGCTCGGGAGCCATTCGATCGCACCGGGCGGAGGCGGCGACGGGCGTAGAGGCTGTTTTGAAAAGCCCGAAGTCGCGGAAGATCGAAGACAAGTTTTGAGCACTGGGTTGTGTTCACCTCGAGGAGACGATCACGGATTGGGGTAGTACGTCGCCGGAGGAGCTCGGAGGTGGCGGCAATGGCTGTTCGAACGGCAGAGGCGAGCGGCGGAGGGGCGGTTTAATGGTGGTTCGTACCAGGAGTCGTCGGATGGGAGATTTGAGCACGGGGTTGTGTTCGTCTCGTCGAGACGAGCTCGGGAGTGGTCGGAAAATCACCGGGCGACGCCGGAGTAAGCCGCACGCGCGGCCAGAAGGAGAAGCGCGTAACTGCGCGTCAGATCTACGCGCGCGCGGGACCATGGCAACTGTTATTTCGGCTTGTGCTCATATTGGAGCACTGGACTTGGGTTAGGGCGTGGAGTGTGAAGAAGATGAGAAAGGTGAAATACCAAGAATGCCCCTTCTTTTGACGGAATCAAGAAACGGCGTTATGGATAGGGACCAAATCGACACAAATTTTAAACGTTGGGTACTAAATTGGTCAAATGTTTATATTGGGGACGAAATTGGCCACTCGCTAATACTTTGGGGACCAAAAAGGTAAATAAGCCCAATTTTTAGTATTTGAGAATTGTAACAATGTGTCTACAATTGTTATTTGTTCTCATATGGAAGGTTAGAGCATCTCCATCGAACAATCATTTTGGGAGCTCATTTTCTGATAATGGGCGGTTCGAATCATCTTTGTGGGACCCGATTTGAGCCCCACAAAATCCATATGTACATTGTATGTACCCTTAGCATTTTTGATGTGGTAACCAGAAGCATCAAGGACCAAATTGGTCTGTAGGCAGAAAAATCAATACAGGAGTTTTCTTCCAGGTTTCACTTGCTAGACAGCAAACTCTCACTTCACTTCTAGTTTCTGCAGCAAGGGAGAGCACATCAAGAGTTCTACAAAAAAAGATTGGAGAGACAAAAACCATTCTTTCCCACATTGTTTGTTCTCAGACCAAAACCCTAATATCCTCAACTCAAAAGTTATATTGTACAAAGTAGAAACACGAATTACACAAAGCAATGCCTCTATGATACACGAATGCCCTAAGATTTTTCACATTATATATCTCACCAATCCCCTGTGGGTCTCACGGCCTCTTGGGTTGGGTTGGGGTGGGGTGCGGTGGGGGGAAGGAGGAACAGAAAACAAAAATAATGCCACCTAAAAGAGTGAAAAATACAAACTCTAATTATCGAGAAAAATACCCAACGCTAACACTACTCATTGAACTAGAGAAGCCGAGACTGTAATTTCGTGGCTCGATGCACAGGGGGTAACTTTTGGAGAACCCCGAACTGCTTTTTAGCCCAGCAGATAAAGTAAGATACACTCCGCCGGCAACTTGGCTTTGGAACTCATGTCTTCATTTCCAAACTCTGTCTTCATTTCCTGGTGGCTCGTCAAGTATTCAGCAATAGGTTCGGCGAATTACCCATAGGGTCCATCATGCTCTTTGCAGAACACCAGAATTCCCAGGCGATGCATGAGCCTAGATTTGAGTATAACAAACGCAATGGGGAAAGATCTTTTACGATATCCAAGGAAGAGAACCCCGATCATTAGCAACTAGGGGACGACCTCGCGTTGGCGTTGGTGGCCTATTTGCATTAAGCTCCTACAACAGAGAACAAAACAATGGACAAAATTAATCCACCAACAACATGTGGAGGCTTATGTGACGTACGATAGTTTAAAAAATAAGTTTTTTTGTGGTTTTATTATCCATCAGAGTGATTGATTAGGATTGCGTTTCCAATTTGTAGGATAATTGGTTACAGGGTTATATGTTTTCTGGTATACATTTTGTCAAATGAATGAAAGAGTGGGTTGCTTATTTTCAAAGCTCTTCCATTGTCGACGAACAGGAGGTCAGATCGTCCTCAAATAGAATCATTGGAGGTCCACCCCACTTAAAGTGGGACTCTTCTTTCCTCTTTCTTTCTGTTTTTCAAAAATATTGTCAAATTAACCAACTTCAAAGCATAAGAATTGATTTCCACTATATGGCAGCACCTGCATCCACGTATCTTCTATATGTTCGGGTGATGCTTCTGGAGATGAAATTGCTGGCGGCAATGGATGAATGAGTTTTGGAACAACTACAAGATCTCTACCCAAAACTAGTATTGCTCCTGCATTATTTGCAGTACCTGAGAAAAGGGACAACAAAGTTTAAATATGACAAAGCACCAGTCATGCTAAGAAAGCTTTGGAGGTCAGCCGGAGAACACACCGCAGTAATTGGTGGCCGAGAACAGAGTAATTAAATGCCCCTGGGCAAAACGCTCAAAGCCATCCATAACACATTCGTGTGCGCGTACAATCAACTGAAGATCATTGTTGTTGCAAAATTCCATCACGCGATCAGGCTGAGCTAGAAAACCAGATCAGATGAGCATTAACATGCAAAATACTGTAGAAACTACATACAGATTAACCTTGTCTTTGGCAACTCACTAGAATTTAGGTGAAAAAAATCCATCAAGAGATCAGGCTGGGCTACAAGTTTCTTCCCAATGTCTGAAGTCGTTTCTTTGTTCCTTGGGCAGGGGGATCTGGTGGGTGGGGTTGGTCAGGAGTGGTGAGGTTGGGATGGGCGGGTCCAAGTCATTTGATCAGGGGAGATGAGAAGAGAAATGCAGAAAAGGTGCTTGTGTTCAGCAATGGCATGAGTTGGCAATCGTTTAAGGAGCCCATGGGTCATTTGGATGGGTAGTGGTCGCGGGTTTGGTCAATTTTTTGCAAAAGTCTGTTTCGATCCGGTGGTTGCGGTGCGTTGATTTGAGAGGGGGACGGCAAGGGTAGGCAGATGGGGTTCAAGGAAGTGGTAGACTTGGAGACCTCTCTCCTTTCTGTTTAAATCCTCAAGCAAGGGTAGCATTTCCCACTAAACTTTAATGATGTGAGGTGGTAGTTGGTAGCAGAGTGATTCCAAAGATTAAAAGGGATGACTATCCAAAGAATAAAAGGGATGACTCATCCCTTTTAATCTTTGGAAAATAAGGGACTTAGGTGTACCAAATAAATTAATACTCACGAAATATCTGGATGTATGATAGAAAATGAAAACACAAATACATACCCCGAATGTAACCAACCCAGGACCTCTAGCATTTGGGCGCAATCCTTCCACACTGTCATTTTCTGTTGGGTCAGACCTAAAAAACGAAATACATATAACCATGTTAACGGATTAAAAAATCAAAATAAAGTTGAAAGGGAAAGAAAGCATACAGACCATAACAAGTCCATGAGAACAATCGAGCCTGCTTCCATTGAAATCGGACGCTGAAGATTCTCAATTTGTTCCACATGGTTTATTGATCTTCCAATGCCTCCATGCATGCAGATAATTTTTTTCTCAATTAGAGCAGCAAGAGGGAGCCAATTGAACAATCTATTTATCCGATGCCATGCCCAAATCCCATCTCTCTCACCCTGTTTAGCATATCATGGACCTGATAACTACTATTGGTAAAAGTGGAAAACAAAAGAATTTTGACCTAAAAGAAATGCATTACCATGCGCTCAATACACTCAATCCGAAAGCCAAAAAGGGCATTGATATCAGCGGCTTCATGGTTCCCACGAATCAAATGTATACTGCGGGGATACTCCACCTAAAAAGTTCATCAAATTGCACAGAAACCACCACCATGATTCAGTATAAAATGTGTAAGAGGGTTACCCTTGGTGAAAGCTTAGACAAACAAGTAATAGTTACATACCTTTAGAGCTAGCAGAAGAGTAATTGTTTCCAAGCTGTGCTGGCCCCGATCAACGTAGTCTCCCAAGAAGAGATAATCAATATATCTGGTAATATTGAAAGATTAGGATCATGACAAAGGTGGCAGAAAGTTTTGGTAATTGCAATTTACAAGGACTCCATGCAGAAAACATCGAACAAAGTTTCATCCAAATATATGAGTATGAACAAAAAATAGAAAATGGTGTTGATGCCCATGCAGATAACACCACCAATTATCTATTGTCCAGTTACACGAAGCAGGAGCGGGTATGCCATACGGGTGCAGGAGAGCAAGAGGAGATAGAAGAATCTAAAGGTGGGAGCATATATGATAGCGTGTATGTAAATATCGGTAAATGTTGATATACTAGTTCTAGTTAGAAGTTGATTAGTGATAGGTAACGTCACTATGTATCAGCAAACCAGGCCATTACATAAGCATATACCAATTATGTGACCAAGGGTCCAAGGCAAGGGTTTATTTAACTTGTCAAAATATACTTAAGAGACTAGTGTCATCCTCCAAAACATCATGAGGAAAGGCTGTGCCAATGACGAACTCTTAGTTAAAACACAAGATTCAACAAGGAAACAAAATCAACAAAAATTGAAGAATTGAAACACTTACGCAATGTCCCCAGCAGTTGAAGGGGCACCATACTCATCAAAAAGGCGCATAAGATCACCAAATTGGCCATGCAA
This sequence comes from Rhododendron griersonianum, assembly GCA_018127125.1. Taxonomy (NCBI): domain Eukaryota; kingdom Viridiplantae; phylum Streptophyta; class Magnoliopsida; order Ericales; family Ericaceae; genus Rhododendron; species Rhododendron griersonianum. The sequence continues at coordinate 32,231,431 of CM030800.1, forward strand.
ATCACCAAATATCTTGGTAGGAGCCCTGAGCTGTAGAACAGTGGGTTCACTTGAAAATATACGCTCAGCACTATCACAGAGATCTGCTAGTTCATTGCAATCCAAGAAAAACTGTCGGCGCACTGGAGGCTTCCAACCACGAGGCTTTAGGAGATGATCTACCACCTAGAAAGTGAAGAAAACAGTGTTCCCATTACAGCAGGAAAATATATATATACACACACACACACACATTGTTCTTCACTCCTTGAAGACAGAGACTAAAGTTTACTGATATCCAAATAGAAAGCAACACAAGTTAATCCAACTTTTTGTTGTAGGAAACATTACAAGTCAAACAAACTATTCAGAAGCAGATTTCTAATAACAGCCAAATTCAGATCTGAACCTGATATTGACATAATGTATGTTGAGTACTTGATATCTATATTATATTTATATTATAAAACAGAGTGCTTTCTGTTAAAAATGTCTAGGCATATAAACGAGAGCAACCTCTACAACCGTTAGATCACTTCCTGTTAACTTTTTAGGCAATGTATCTCTATGTAGATATTGTATTTTATGGTCAAATAGGGAAATATAAAAATGGGAATTGACGCTTTGTGGTGATTAGTCACTGATTACAACTATCACGTAGAGTAGTTGGCTAGAACGGATAATTTATTTATGTTGAGACTATGTTACATTCCAACGGGCACCCGCTAGAATCATATATGCTTTGGAAAATATAGGTACTCTCATAAACTTCTACTCAAAAAATTACAAAGGTTGAACGGAAAGGTTATAGTGAAGAAAAAAGGGAAGGAAAAAAAAAAGGATCAGCAAGGGAAATATATTATCCAATCTAACAGCCTGTTTTATCAGGTACCTGAAAGGCACATTCTAGTGCCTATTCAAGACCAAAAAGAAATTCAATTGAATTCATATCAACCATCCAACCAAAGAGTTTTGCTTCATCGTACGCACAACAAATAGCCTCTACCTTTTTCGGCACACTGTTGATAGACATTTGCCGGTCTAATAGTTTCCTAGCTGCTGTGGCACTTTCTGGGGTCCCGTAACTGACTCGTCGTCCTTCATTTTCAAATTGATCAATCGAAAGCTGTCTGACCATGCCACCTAAAGCTCCACCAGGCTCTGCAGCTATAACCACCTGCAAATGCATAGAATAACTCCCTTGATAAAGAAAGCCATCAACGGATAGCACGTCATGATAAGATTTTAATTGAAAAGAAAATTTCAAATAGGAATCAAGTCACAACTGACAGCTCTGTGGTGTAACCGCACTCCAGGTGGAGCTGAATTAATTGACACCTCAGGATCAGGCTTAATTAAAGTAGGTATCTGTTTCCCGCTAGGGGTAGCCTCAGCCCCACGATCTCTGTCTGGAGGTTCAACTTCTCCATTAACTTGCCGTGCTTTAGCAGCAGCCAATGTGGCGCTAATAGCTTCAGCCTCTGCTGCTGCAGCCTCAACCAAGTACTCAACACCTTTGCTCAGTCTCCTGCAGGGAGACCAATTTAGCAGCTTTTCCACATAGTCATGATAGCCAAAGCATTAGCATGCTGAGAACTACACAAGTTGAAATCAATGTGGAAAAACAGCCACAACCATACCGTGAACCCGAGAACATCGCATTTTCAGTGCTTATATCAGTATACATATCACCATTCATAGGAGGGGCAACTGGATTTCCCAATACAACGGCACCATCAGGAACTGCTTCATGATTTGTTTGCCTGGTCCTTTCATCAGCAAACCCATACCTTCCACCCAACCTCCCCGCCAGTACATTGGATGCGGCAGTAGCAGCGTGTGAGGCTGCGCTTGTTGTCTCAGCAGCAGCCTGGTCTTCCGCAACCAGTAGGTCATCAAGCAACACCCCTGTCAAACAAGCAAATCAGACTCAAACTCCTGTCTTGGAATGCATTTAAAAAGTTGACCAGGTTAGCATGGTAATCATCTCACTGTGGTAGGACAAGAGTACGTGGCGTCAGAAGTCCAACTGCTAAAGCACCCTTGAAATTTCTTACAATGTGGGAGAGAGGTCACTATAATTAAAGAGGAGGAGGAAAAGTCACAATGGAATTAGGACGATATTTTGCGAGACTAGTTAGCTAGAAGGGCAAGAATGAAGCTAAAACTACTACTGCCACTACAATTTGATAATCTAAAGTTCAAAAAACATTTTCCATATGAGAGGGGAAAAATGAAAAATAAAGTAAAATTCGCATCGCCCTTGAGATGACGTCAATATTTAACAATCCTTCCCTTACCATGCATTTTGTTAAACCATAAAATGTTGCATCTTCCATCATTGCCTGCTGAACTTTCAAAAGGGTATCTGAGAGAGAGAAGGAAAAAGGCTAGGGGGGTCAGTGATCACCCAGGGATCTTAATGTATGCCATTGGTAACTAGGACACCGGGTCTCTCAAACTAGTCTCTACTTCATCGCACGTCATTGACACTTATGAATGCATATCCTTTTTCGTTTTATTCCAATGAGTATAAGACGAATGAATATCCTCAACTTTATGATGTTTGTCTAAAAGGTAAGCAGGACCTCCCACTTCTTTTGAAAACAACCCACACAACGCAATTACAAAGTAACTTTCATGAGCAAACTCTAACACGATGGCAAATGAGAATTGGATACGCGTATCAATATTAGGTGCCTAAATACAGCAATGAATCTGATATTTTAGCAACCTTTCCTGATTCAAGGGCTTTTTGACTCGCAATAGAGTTTTTGGTACTTGCCATCCCCTTCTAGAACTCCTCTTGCGTGCTGAACTTCACACCTCTGACCAATTGAAACTCACCACAAAATGAACTAGAGGAAATCACATTCTTTACAGGCTGTTTTATGTTGCCAAGTATCTCAAGAATGTTATCCACTGTTGAAACTCGCCACCAAATGAACGGGAGGAAACCTCATTCCTGGGCCGCAGTTGTATCTAAAGAAAAATATCCACCATAACCTACTATAGCCTTATTCCACCCCTGTAGCCTATTACAGCTTCACATAAGTTTCCACCAATTCACTTCATGTCCAAATACGCCATCCTCTGCCAATTCATTACCCCCTACCACTTGTGTTAACTTCAGTCACACTAATATGTATAGTCCTACTCTTCTGAAATTTTTCTTCACCCGACATAACATTGTCATGAAAAGGATGAACCATCATTTAAGCACCATATGCATCAAATTCACGCAAATCGATTACAAAATTAGGCTACCACAAAGGAAATCAGCACATATCCATACAATGCTGGCAAATAGCATAGGTATAGTCCAGCTAACATCATTTTGTGAGAAATTTACATCATAGCTTGCATAATCAATCCTCAAATCACAAAAGATACCAGCAGCTACCTGCTGAAGAGTATTGAAACTAGATCTAAAAGCAATAAGTAAAATGTTACATTACATGTTTATGTCTTACCGCCACGCAGACCACCATAAATAAAGATTAGATCACCAACAGCAGCGGCAGCATGCCTACAACGCCTTGTCAGTTCAACCGCAGCGTCTCCTCCAGCAGCATCGGCACTGTATCTGCCTGTCCTTGGAGTAGTAACAACAGATTTTGTATCACACCAAACTCCTGCTGCAGTATCCAGAACTAAACACAGAAATATCAGATTTTAGAGAGTTTGATGCACTAGAACCTTTCATTCACTGAAAAATCCAATCTCAAACTAGTTCTGGCACTAAAATAAGGCAATACTTCAAACAAGATTTCTTCAGATTAATTACAAAACAAGGAGGTAGTATTTTTGCCTTATAATCATTGTGAAAAGGACGCTGCTAAAATCTGATGAATATATTACAGGAAAAGTGGAAGACCAACAATCACAACTATATTCATTAGGACGGTAGCACCTGGAAGGTAGAGACAACTTTCACAAAATGGAGATGCCTTTTACACTTACAATACATTTGCATATTTCAGAGGGAAAACAGTCATAATAATGTGAACAAAGTACCTGCAATGCTTGACGAGTCTTCCACCATGCGTCCACCACCAAGCGCACCTCCAGATACATGGAGCCGCGCATTAACAAAAACCTACAAGGGCACAATGCATGCAAATGATTAGCTTCCAGATACATGAAAGGAGCCATTATCCCACAGGGTTTAGAGTTCAAATTAGAAACTCACTGCTGCATGTTGATATCTAGGCGATGGTGAGACACCAGGAGCAATTGCCCATTCCCACCTACCATCCCTATGTTTTGCAAGTCCATACGCACTTGCCAGTGGCTGCAAAATCATTGGAAGAGGACGTAAGAAGTTAATTCTGCATGTTTTATCTTGATCTCACTGAAGAAAAGCAATCACATGGATATAATTGTAAGATAATACTCTTACCAGAGTTTAGCACACAATTAGAAACAACATAGTAGCACAAAATTCCGCAGTCTAGGACTACGAAAACATATCTTTACAAAATGTAGAAGCATATATTAGGCATTTTTTTGTGCTATTAGAAGAACAGTTCCTTGAGCAGATTTTCTTGTATACAGCTATGGTGCAAGAAAGCGCAGAAGAACCCTTTTTTACATCCCCGGAAGAAGACAGCCCAAGAACAAACAAAAAAACAAAGGAGGTAGTATAGGCAATGATGACTCAATGAGGCCTGAGCTAATAAGTCTGCCACACCATCACCCATCATTCAATGATGGCACAACGTTTTGTTCAAGCATCCAACTCAAAACCAATTGGCAATGAGTCAAGAGGCCGCCAAGGCTCATATACTAGTTTTGGAGGTTATAATTAACCAATGTGGGACAAGTTCTAACACTCCCCCGCACGTGGAGAGGTAAACAACGGATCCACAACATTGGGATCATAACGAAACATGGTGCACTTATGGCACAAGCATTGGGGCAATAATCAATAGAGTCTTGTCCAAAAGCCTCCGAAAGCCTAGCTTTGATACCATGTTATAGCATCCACCTCAAAACCAATTGACAATGAGCGGAGAGACTGTCCATACTCATATACTAGTTTTTGAGGTCATAATTAACCAATGTGGGACAAGCTCTAACAAGTTAAAGGTGTCAAGGATAAAAATAAATAAAAATAGGGCCAGACACAAGACAGACACGAATGGAACATGGCATGTACAAGCTGCCATTGGAAATTTCAATAAAATGGAAGTATATGTACCTACAAATCAAATCAAAAAATTATATTTTCATTTTTCAACATATGTTCATATTTTGTCAACTCAAAAGGTAAAAAGGATTATTTCCACATTCACACTTCTATGAATAAGAATTCTTAATATCTATTAGAAATCTCCATGCGTAAACAATTTGGAAGTATTTGGATTTGTAGAAACTAACAGTCTAAATGAGGAGGGGTCAGAGATATACTTTTCCTTGGATACGAGTTTTTCTAAAATTAACAGTCTAAATGAGGAGGGGTCAGAGATATATTTCTCCTTAGATCCAAATAAAAACTGGCAGTGTGTTTCAAGTGTGTCTAACCATTGGATATGTATCCCCCAAGTATCTAAAGTATAAGTGATTCTAAACACTAGGGCGAACTAATGTAAGACACGTTTCAACTTTCAACTTTATGACACATGTAGGAGTGTCTGACATGGATATAGCCTCTTCTCAGAAGTTCAAGCTGCTTAGCATATTAATTCAACTTTAGTGAGCGTGTTTAACTTAACAAAGTCCTACCAGGCATGGAATAGTGAATGGATAAACTCGTTTGGATCCAATATCCTCAAGGGTATGATTCGAAATTTACATCAAACGCATTTTACCTGAACTTCACCATAAGGAAAATGTAAAGTTTCACATAGGTAGCATCTAAGAGTAACTTGGACATTGGTTTCCTCCCAAATCAAGGCAATAGTTAATACTCTGGCATGAATTAATCTTGAAATCAAACTCCAGTAGTGGAGGATATAAATTGTCCTTATGAGGAAAATTAACCCAGAGTACCTTAGGCGAGGTACAAAAGAGTGCAACTTAAAAAGGAAGCTCCTAAAAGTTTAATGAATGAGACAACAAGAGAGCAGGTGTAGAGGATGCCAAATGACATCATACACAAACTCGAAAGAAATTTTTCAGAAACTCCACGTTCTGCTCCTTGCAAAGGGAAGTGGAGGATATAAAATGTCCTTATGAGGAAAATTAATCCAGAGTACCTTAGGCGAGGAACAAAAGAGTGCAACTTAAAAAGGAAGCTCCTAAAAGCTTAATGAATGAGACAACAAGAGAGCAGGTGTAGAGAATGCCAAATGGCATCATACAAAAACTTGAAAGAAATTTTTCAGACACTCCACGTTCTGCTCCTTGCAAAGGGAACGAAAAGACAGAAAAGGCATTTCTCCAATAATTACAACTGCTGGCTTTTCTATAGAGAAAACTAACAACCTACTGTAGGGGAAAATATAAACGACAGTAAGTTCCTCAAAGGTCGCAAGAGAAGTACTAATTAGAAATGACAATAAGCTAGCTGGAGTAGGTGGTTAATAATATCTCAAGCATTTGAAACTATGGATAACGCAAAGAGTATGTTAACTTACCACACTGTTAGCATCCCTTCCTCCGCAAAGAAGAAGAAGGCCGTCAGAGCGTGCACTTGCCGTTGCATACCTATTCCGAGCGAGACCAAAAAATGATCGATTTACTAAAGAAACACTTCAATAAATGTATCAACACCGGAAATCAAAGAAAGATCAAAAACCAATACTACACTAGCAAACATCAACCTAAATCCATTAATACATGATTTTCAGTCCATCCACAACTTGAATATCAACTTCTATTTAGAGTAGCAAATCATTTTGAACCAGGGGAGTTAGAACAAGTAGGGTCAAATTCAATGAGGAGCATTTGTTGCTTGCACAGGTGCCAACACCAACATATACACCACTCAAATAACAAGGGACCGTATTTTGAACCAGGGGAGTTAGAACAAGTAGGGCCAAATTCAATGATGAGTGTTTGTTGCTTGCACACGTGCCAACTAACACATACACCACTCAAAAGCAAAACAAGGGGTGAATAGTCGTGATTTAGACCCATCAACATGGAGTGCATGCCACTCACACGCAGAACAACAGTATTCACTAAATAACAAATTAAAACCATCGGAGGTCCCACGAGAACAAGAACAAACACATTTATACCACAATGCACACAACAATAAATAAATAAATAAATAAACTATGATCATCATCAAGCAACTAGCATCATGATTAATACTCAGTTCAAGCAATACCATCAATCAATAAATGTCCGAAGGCATGGAAAATTTTAGTTGGTCAACAACAATGCTTAGTGTAAGCACAAAGCCCACAACCTCCATTGATAAATGATCGGTAAGACATACATCTCGAAACCGCTTCACTGCCTGTTGTGCATAAGTTCTCACTCCTTTATCCTTTTTTGATAAGTTATGAATTATATAAAATTTACAACACATTTATAAGAAATGAAAAGGCCAACTACAACCCAAGATAATAAATGCAATGGAAAAGGGACGAAACAAAGAATTATGCATTACATAACCCACAAAAGCAGAGAATTACATGCATGGAGGTGGACCTTCTCCTTCAGGTTCCAATTTTCGCCATTCATATGGCTTTGCAGCTGTGTCCAGCGCCCATACATCAGCCAATGGTCGCTTTCCTGGAATCATGCATCAAATTATTGCTTAATGTCACAACAAAGTAATCCCACTTGAGCTCACAAGACGAAGAAGCTTTGCAAGATACTCACCATCATTTCCACCAATTGCCATAAGATACCTTTGCCCTACCAGAGCCATGACATGCCCATAACGCGGACCTGGTCCAGGGCCTTGAACCACAACCCTGCAGGATGTTGCCATCAGTACAAGGGATATTCAATCAACCTCATAAGTATACGGATTTAGAAGCAATGTGTAAACTTTATTGAGGTGTTCCAAACATAAATTGGCAACCACAAGCATCAGGAATCTAACCTATGCCACCGTGGCCGTTGCTGTGTGAGATCCAGAACATGAAGGTCCTCAGCAGACAAACCAGCTGGACCGATTCCACCCTGTGTTAGATTTAAAGATCACCGTAAGTAGCTACCATTTACTAACTAAATGAAAGAGGACAAAAAAAAAAAAACAAAGCACTAAAAGGATAGGCACTGAATCATCAATGGGGCATCCTAACGACCAGAAAGAAAACATCAATGGTGCTTGCAACCTGAATAACCACCATAGTACCCACAGCGGTTGCCACATGCGCGGCCCTTGGTGTGGGAGGTTCTCCAAAGGGTGTAACCCTGCGAATAAAGTTCATCAACACATTATTGGAACTACTGGATAAAAAAGATGTCAAGGTTTGATGAAAGGCATAATAGCAGGATTGTTGTCAGTTGCTGATGAGTGAGCACTCGTCTTGGCATACCTAGACCATCTATTTGTCAACACATCATAGCAGTGCACATCAGCAGTGGCCCCTGCCAACCCTGCAATTCCAGAAAAACATAAGGATCACAAAAGTTTGAAGCAGACAACAAACCCACTCAAAAAATTCCAGAGAGATATTCTGGCCGTAAATAACAGTATCATCCTTATATCCAAAGGTTCATTCATGTTGGTTTAACACAATACTAGAAGAAATACCAATCAATATGTTCTATGCACTATGCATGCAAGTCCGTGGCCGCCATCAGTGGTATGCCTCTCAATCTACCCAAAATCTATTTCTATAACCTTCAAAAGAGGGACTGAGTATTATCTCAACAAGATTATGGTTTTAAACCTTGGAAAGACAATAAAACAAAATACCCACCAAAGTAGTGCAATTTATTTACCTTGATAGAGAGACTGAATAGTTTCTCAACAAAATTAGGGTTCTGTACACCTTAACAAATTACATAAATAAAGTACTTAGTTTGAATCCAAAACAAAGTTAAAGCCTCTTTTGCACCTCATGAACAAAACCAAGTCCTCATGCAACTTCGCCACTTACTAACGTGTTATAGACCACTGTTTTAAGTGCCCTTTCAATGACTCAGATGGTGGTAGTATGAAACAACCAAAACAAGCGTCTAGATTTTGACAAGATAGGAGTTGTTCCTATAGCATTCCAACATCGAGGTTTTAACCCACTGCTATTGAGTTTGTCAACAACGCTCCAGCCCTTACTCTTTTAATCGACTCAGAACCGAACTCCGAGTAAAACCCCTTCAAACTCACTCCAGTCCTTCACTCAAACACATACCAGATTGAGTTTTGCACGAATTTTAACCAACTCAAGAGACACTCAAATTCTTGAAGACCTGTTTTGCTCTTCACAATTTACAATTACGTCATTAACCAACCCAAATTGCACTTAGATTTGAGTCTATCCATTGGAGTGATTCATAATGAAGCTTTTACTCAAGTTTTGAGTTAAAAATTGAGGGGTGGTTTCCACTAAGCTATATTTACTAAATGGACTAAAACCCTACTTTTCACGGATTTGTAGACCGGTCATTTTCCTCATGTATCAACAAAATACCATTTAGAGGGAACAACTTAACTATTGCCATTAACCTGCAGCAAAACACTATAGTGGAGACTACCCTCGAGTAAGGGCAGAGAAAAAAAAAAGAACGAAAACAAAGACATACTAATCCCAGCACTTCCAGCTGACGAGGGTGTCCCCGAAGAAGCAGCAGAATTGCCCTCAAGAGCAGTGGCACCACCGAAGAGAATCAACCGCGGCCCAATGTACCCGGCCGTCCCTTCCTCCCCCACTGGAGCCACAGCCGTCAACGTGTGCCCGCACCTCGGGCCCGGCCCGTCCTCCTCCTTCTCCAGTATCGCGTTCACCGCCGAGTACGTCGGCGCCGTCCTCGGCCCGCCCGCGCCCGCCTGGGCAGACTCGGGCGGCGGCTGAGACTTCTCCGGATGCTCGGAGGCCGATGCGACGGCATCGTCGGAGCCGGCGTTGTTGCTGTGGTCGTGATCGGCGGACTCGGACGCCATTGACGAATCAACGTCGTCCATGTGTTGAACCCTCCTTGGAATAATCCTAATAGCTTTTAGGGCAAGATCGGAGCTTTTCTGATCAGCATAGTGAGTCCAAGAACTTCGAGTCGTCGGAACCCTAGCTCGAATCGGGCAATTCAAACTTCAGACGGAATAAAAGAGGAGATTTTTCCCGTCGTGGAACTGGGAGGAATGGAGTATATGCATATACATGTAAGTATATATTTATGACGTGGGGTAGAAATTCTTCAAAGGAGGGAAAAAGATACCACCCGTGTACTCTCTCTCTCTCTCTCTCTCTCTCTCTCTTCAGTTTCTTTCTTTCTCACTGTATGGATCCCTCACTTTCAGTCTAACCTCTGTGTTTGTGTCCCTGTCCAGCTGGGCCCAATTTATCCCGCTTTCTCCTCCACAATCAAATTCGGAGTTCTCTCTCTCTCTCTCTCTCCTCTCTCTCTCTCTCTCACGAGGATAGATTTTATGCCCAAGTTTTCAACGGTGTTTATATAGCATCGTGTTTTTAGTTACTCCTATTTTCCGAATCTTTTTTAGATAGTACTATTTTAATTTTATTAGATTTCGATATAAATCTCTATATCACTTCATTCATCTCCATGTGACGTCGAAATTGTACCCAATTTAATAAGAGCTAAGAGAGAATAAATAAAAAGACTGTGTTAAAAAGTCGGTGAAAAGTTGAGTGTATGAATTCATACATACGTATTATAATTTATATAGTTATTGAATTATGTTTACGTACGATTTAAATGTCCCCGTGTAAACTATTCCCTTCGTCCCATGGATCAAGATTCTTACGAGAATCTCTTTGTGAGGATCTTGTGAGAATTTTAATATGAAGTTGCCACTACATCAATGAGAGACTAGTTTTGGACGTGTTTGCGAGAGCTGTTAATACAAATTTTAGATATTAACCTCAAATTCTGCTGCAAACTTAGATTTCGGATTTTAGATTTTTTTTTTTTTTCCCCCTCACTTTTCCTGACTTCCAAACACGCTATAAAAAAACAATAGAATGCCTCCAAAGAAGCATTGGTAGAACTAATGATAGCTGATCAGTGATAAAAATCACACAAGGACGAAAGGGTCAACTTTTCATTTTGTGGAAGTCTTGTTCCTTTGCGGTTGCGATGATTACTACGTAGTAGTACAATTGTGATGCATGTCAAGTGAAATTATTCTGATCGAAGAAGTTTATGGCTCTGTTTGGAACTTAAGAAAAAAAAAATTTTAAAAAATCCCTCCTATTGTTTGGTTGGAAGAGAAAAAAAGAAGAAAATTAAAATTCCAAATTCAATGAATGATAAATTTTTCCTCTCATTTTTCACCCATTTTATTATTATTATTATTATTATTTTTAAGTTCCAAACAGAGCCTATAGGTGTTGGTGAGTATATTTGAATGACTAAAAAAATGATAAGGTTTATCAGAACAAACCCATTGATGTCTGGGTAGTTTTGTGAGATGGTTGAGAAAGCTTGGGAGGTAATCTACCCCGTCCTCGACATTGTTAGAGTAACAAATTTGTCGGTTTGGGTATTGAGGGAGTTTTTTTAGAGTGATGAGTACAAATAGATAGATAGGGAAATTTTATTGAAGACCGTGTCCAGAAATTTTGAGACCACAAAACGAAAGGTTGCCCAAGATCGCATTCACCATCTATGGTCCCCCTATCGATATTGTTCAACGAAATGATGATGTTTTCTTGAAAATCATATCAAATCAAGGGCTAGATGAGAACTGAACTTCAGAAATCGAACGAACGGGTTCTCAGATCGCCAAGCAAAAAAAAAAAAAAAAGGGTTCTTGAATGGAAGAGAACTTGAGAGTGGTGTCACCGGTGTGAGAATGCAAGAGCCAATCTCAGCTTGAGATTGCCAACAAGTGCTTGTGGAGCAAGAGAGTTCGAATAGTCACAGTTTACGCCAAAAAAAGGTCAGAATCGTTTAGTATTATTTGCAGAGGGAAGCATAGCATAATCTGAAGAATATCTACAGCCAAAATAGTGGAGCAAAATTGTCGAATCGCAAAGTCGTACTAATATTAATTGGTAACTTGGTAGTAAAAGAAACATTAATACTAAGATCTATGTCCATACCATAGAACATTTAAGTCTTTCTTCGCATGTTCTCCGTGATATGTACATCAGTAAGATGATACAACATATGCAAAATCCAAAACATTATCAAAACCGCGCCTTTTAGTAATTTAGCCACAAGAAGAAAACAAATAAATTGAGTGTGCATTCACTAAGAAGCAAGACCTGAATCATTCGGTAGAGACATACAGACGGATAAGCAGAAACACAAGCGGCCGCAACAATTGAGACCTATCCCACTTTCAGAGGACCAGTATTTAGTGGCTTCTGGAAGACTCTTACAACGGGCATTCCATCACCATCACCATGAACCCGCCATGATCGGTCTTTTTTCCTCTGGGGCTTCCTGTGCTGTTTAAGAGACGCATTTGCAGGCTTTTTCTTAACAGGGGCCACCTTCTCCAGACCTAGTCCGTTAGCAACGTCAAACGAATTAAGATCAGTCAATACATGTTCTAAAGTAGGTCCACTTTCATCTTCACTGTTTCCATCATCTTCACAATCAGATGAATCCGATTCATGCATCCCAGAAGAAATGGGCTCCTCATCTGAGGTTCCGGAGGGCATTTCAAAATGAGGAAGCTTCCCATCAATGTAATCTTTCAGGATTATTCGGGCAGCCTTTGTTTCATCAGGCAGCCCACTAGAGGCAACATAGCCACGCGAGGCACAATACGCTCTCAATAGTTCTGATCCCAAAGGGGGCCTAGACTGCGGCTCATACGACTTGGGTTTTGGTAAAGTGATTTTATAGACATCCTCAATTGCGTGTCTAGGAACTCGATTCGCCACAACCTGAATGGCTTCCCTGTGCTCAGTCATTCGGTCAATCGGTAAAACCCCAGAAGCAATCATCTCATATCTGGAACTTGTAAAGGAAGGAAATACCAATCCAGGGCAATCACATAGTGTTAGTTCATCGGAAATTATGAGTGTCTGAAAATGCTTTGTCTTCCCGGGAGTTGATGTGACACCTGTCCGCTTCTCGCCAACCAACGCATTGATTGTTGAGCTCTTTCCGACGTTAGGGTACCCCACAAAACCCACAACAACACTTTTGGAAGCATTTCCGGAAATGTTCACACTGGGAGAATGTTTCCTCCTTGTCATGGCTATTTCTTCTGCTTCCGACTGCAAACGGGCTAAAAGCTCCTCCCTGCCATATAATTTTGTATCATCTGATTCTTGCAGGCCATTCTGCTTCTCTGTTGGAAACCCAAGCATTTTCCCTTCAAGAGCAGCAGTAGCTGCCTTAGCTGACCAGAATACAAATAGAATCCCATGGAGGCGGAAATATTTCGCCCATTTTTCTCTGCAATATTTCGGGCAAAAGATTATTTTAAGAAACCATTAAACATAGTTTGTAGGTAAGTTGCAGCAGAAATACTTGCGATTGAGGCACTAACCTAACTGCATATGGTAAAAGATCGGCCTTGTTAACAAGAAGCAATGTTCTTCTGTGCTCATCGATTTCTCGTGCATATTCCTGCAGTAGAACAAAATAAATCTATGAAAGGGAGATTCTAATTCATTGTCACAATACAAGGAACGATCAAGATATCATTTCATTTCATTGGTGATGTTTTTGTCAACTCGTTTTTTATTGGAACATTGGGACCTCAAAGGACACAGGATCTAATGCTGACACACAATTAATGTGCGCAAACATGAACTGAGAGTCAAGACCCCCGACTATATGTATGCATACATGTATAAATTTCTATCACATTACACTGAAAGTTCATTTTCTGACCCAAAAACCTTCCGAGAGAGTCTATTCCACATCTCGGGAATAACAACTTTAGGAAACAAAAAGTTAAGTCATCTTGAAAAGACCTAGGGGCTCCGCACAATTTATTTATTTTATTTTTTTGATCCGCTATCTCAGTTATTTATTATTTTGATAGGAATTGCAAACTAAGAATCCTAAGAAAATAAATTAAGATTCTTGCTTTCATGTAAACTTGACAACCAAGAGATTACCACTACATCGAAAAAGAAGGATGGAATATGGTGCAGCAAAATTGCATGACCATCCAAGCTTTGTTATCTAGGGGTATCCTAGAACAATCCTGCCTTCTTGAAAATATACAAGATTTCTCAAATAGAGGCGTGCACTGGATGTGCACAATCACAAACTTACAACTCTCCCATAGTTCATAAGATAACCAGAATGGATAGGAATAAGGGGTGAAATTAGAAGGAAAAAAGGTGCATATTATATTACAAGTGTACGAGTACTAACTAGTACATCAGTACACATCAATGTCCAGTTAGAAGTTTTTCAAAGGATTTGAAATGCACCTAATTTATATGACGTCAGTTTGCCCATGAGATTTCATACAACGAAGTCATACTCATGTCCGCCACTTCTATATGAGGAATATTTGCAGCACCCATTTCGCGATTATATAATGCTACTTTAGTTACACCTTAAGCAATATTGCCCAAACTAAAAGAAAGTTCCTTACCTCAAGATCAGGGCAACGGTAGAAAAGAGGGTCCCTTGCATCAACCACCATCACAAGCTGGAAAGGAAGAGGGTTCAGCATTTATGCAAAGTCAATTGTGTAACATCGAATGCAAAAATGAAATATGAAAGGGCAAGAGAAAGGGGTTTGGAGATAAAACAAACTTACAAATAACATTTTTTGTAAGCAAAACTTGAAAGGCCACTTTACCTATCGAAAGCCCGGTTTTATTTTTTACCAGTTAAAAAGTTACCAGTACCACTTAATTATCAGCAACATTTTTCTTACCAACACTAATACAATGTGCAGTGTGATTATATTCTAAACAGAATCTGCTGAAAGAAACTTCTAGTTGTAGGCTTCCCAACACTCATCACTTCTCCAAGCTTCATTTTGATGTACAGGTTCACCATAGAAGCAAACTCAGAAAGAGTGCACCCTATGTCAAATTGCGGGGCCAAAGGATTTGCAGATTTGAGCACCAGATATGTGATGAAGGAATAAACAGTAACAATAAGGCAGCATAAATTCCCCGCTTCAGACCCAAAATTCCTTTGAACAGAATGGTAGGGCACAACACATGACTCATGCAACTAGCCCAGAAGATACAACGCACTGATCCTTTTCCTAGCCAATATCAATTTACCCTATCAGACAACCTCCACAGATTTACCCATGGTCCACCCTTGAGCATTGATATGGACAAGTATTAAGTACACGACTGATGATCAGTTTTTGTATGCACACACACAAACCTGTTAACAGCGTTGCCAAGAAACATTGACAACATGCTGTAGCTGTAAAGCCTACTGATAATTCCAAGACAAGAACCAAACAGAAGCATGGTAATGAGATAACAAAACACGTCATTTTCAAAGGCCTCAAATTTTGGAACCCCGAGTTTGTAGTGCTCCCTGGGCAGCCATGATAAAACTGAGCTCAAATAGCCTGGAATTTAAAACTGCAGATGGTTTGACAATATACTTAAAACAAAAAGGATCTGGTTTTTAGGTTCCCTTACACTGAGATTTTCCTCCTCAGAACTTTAGAATTGCTAACCTCTATATTCTGCTCATTCATCGACATATAGTTATGATTTAGTCAAAAAACAAAATGTGCATCCCCAAAGCATTTTCTCTCTATGCAGTAACGGTTACCAACCAAGTATCATTTCATCATTCTTAAGTTCAGCTATTTAATTGCCACAGAAAGAGAACATAAACTACAATAAAGGAACACATAAGCAAATGCAGTAAAGTTAGCTCAAGACAACATAACATACCAGATCACTTCGTTCAACTACCCGCCAAAGCTGTCTCCAGATATCTAGATTCTTCTCAAAAGGAGTAAGAACAAGCTTTTCATTCTCCTCGAGGCTACATGGAAAATATAATAAGGACATTAAAAAAACAATGCAGGATTTTAGATTATGAACCGCAAATCCAGTCGAGCAAATATACAAGCAACTGGAGAGCTCACATTGAATAACCCCAGTTCAGACCCACAAGATAACCATGATCACATGCTTCTATTTGTGTAACTAATTTGTCGGTAGTCCTAATCAATAAACATTTGTAGAAACTAAAAATAGACATAACTGAGGTTGTAGATTGGGAACATCACATATTCCGGATGATATAAAACGAACCAAGCAACAATTTTAAAGGGCATTAGTTCTTAGGCTCTAGCTTTGTTCACTGGGTTACAGGCTTACAGCCATTGTGGCAATTAAATAGCTTGGACAATGTTAACACAATAACCCATGACCTACAGGATGGTATGGAAACAGAGGTTGAACTGTTCAACAACAATGTTGTACAGATGAGGGAAGGTTTACAAACGACATATTGAAGCAAAAATGAAGAAAAATAAGAAAAAACTCCAAAGACGTGCCTTGAAAGTTACCGCAATATCCCAACTTCTACACCTCGTTCAGAAGGTGTAATTCATTTTGTTCATCTCTTTTGATGGTTTTCCCATGAACAAACACCACTTACTGCTTGATGCATTATAGTTGTTTCACTTCAAAGTGAAACCCTTACCGAAAAACAAACTAAAAATGAAACATACTTAGTACAGCATTCGGTGTAAAGCAGGGGTCAATGTTTGTTTCATATATTCAACAAACTTAGTTTCAACTAACTCTGAAATATCAGCGCAAACCATTCAACATTTGGAGTGATATTTGGTCAATATCACTCCAGTTATGAAATTTCTTCTACCCTTTGATCATAGATTTGGCAACATCTAAATAATGACCATGAAAGTAGAACTACCTTTTTACTTAAAAAATATAGCTAGTGGGAAAATCTGACGAGAAAGAAAAGAAGGGATCATTTATACCTCAGACAACAATTCTTAACAAGAAAAACACACAGAAAGGAGGAAAAGAAACGGACAAGAAGAAGAAGCAAACAGATATCAAAGCTAAAGCTGAACATCCTACGTGAACGTATGACATCTGAATGTTCCCTTCATTCTCCTTCCCCCATTATAGCCTTGTCATCAACTATGGATACATATAAAGCACCCACACGCCTAACTGGTAGACATATCCATGTAGGACACTCCAAGGACAAGTTGGGACACACAATAGGACACGAGTAAAATTAGTTGTAATAGTTTCACCCAAGAGACAAACCGCGAGGTCACTGACACCCCGCAATCATGTCATTGCCTCGATTGGAGACACGCGTTTCTTAAGTTAGCAAGGGTGGAACAACAGGGATCATTTTACAAACCTTTTTGAGGGGTTAAAATATCATATACAAATATTTTGACAAAAAAATTTGCAAATAAAAAAAATTCAACCGATAAAACCCTCAATTAAAGTCCAATATTGAAATAGTAAAAGGTAAGAATTGCAAATTATAATACTACTTGTTTTGGTTGTTTCTGAATACAACATTCATGAGAATAACAAAAAAATATCAGCCAATGCATATATACCAAAAAATAGGATTTTTTTGTTTTCTCAGTGTCCCACTGTCCCCCACCGTGTCCGTGACACATTTCTGAATTGGCACATCCCATAGTCCATATACGTGTCCGTGCTTGTTAAGACGGGCACTTATCCCATGAGGATGAGGGAGAAGAACAAGAAGAGGGAGACCACTAATTTTCAGAGAATGATAATGATCATAATTTATTATATAATCCATCCTTTACATCTAAAAATTTAGCATCACTCTCTCGCAAATTGTAATTTTTGTGCGAGTTCCTAAAGCAGATTTGCATAACTCCATGTCACAAAACCTCACCTTGCAAGGTTGCGACGCCAAACTAAAAAAGCTCGTGTTTCATTGGCATCAAGCTCTTCCACAGTCATTTTAGCATTCCATGGTGGCCTGAAGAAAAGAAGAAAGTTTCAAGATCTGCACATTAACCAAAAAAAACTTGGCAAATTTACTCTAGCGTTTAGAAAGTACATGCCTGCGTGGAACACGAAGACTGCTAGCATGCAATGCCTCCTCTTTCTTCTGTTGTTCTCTCCTTTCCTCAGGTGTCATGTCACTGATGCTAGAGCTAGAGTCCCTGCTCCCACACATTCAAGGCATAGGAATTAGAAAGGAACCCACAACCACCCTGAATTGTCACACCCAAGCAAATATATATAACAAGAGGGAGAATCCAAAAACTCTATAGGACTAGAAATAAGAAAAGTAGAAGAATCAACACAACTAACCATGAAGTCCATGACAGACTTTAGAACAATGAAGCCTTAAAGCCATAGTGAACACAAGGACATGGACAGAGATTGCAAACACAAAAGTGTAAATTTTGAAGAGGGGTTAATCAGGATAAGAATGGGAGAACAAGAATAGCAAACAGCCATACCATTAAATAAGTAAATAAGAACTTCCAGGAGCTCAACAGAAAATACTTCTCACTTGCCTTTTAAGACGGACATCTTACAACAATGCATAAATAAGTAAATAAGAACCAAACATGCTTGCGATGTCAGCAGAATAAATGTCACGTAACCCATAGGGTGCCAACTTGTTATCACAAATGGTAGGGTACACAGAGGTTGTAATCAAATAATGGATTAATATTTCACGTTGCAAGAAAATGATCCGAATTAATTATTCTCCTTTTGGTTGCTGAACAAAACTGATCAAGACAAGAAGATTTCCTTATTTCCTTCTGATTTCTGGTTCATTTGGACTGAACTTGCGCGGATATTGTAAGTTTATTTCCCAACAGTTTTTTAGGTTAATTATACTAGCAAATTTGATTGTGATTTCCCATTTCCATTTTCAACAACACAGTAAGAAATCCAGTTTAGTTTTCCCCAACATTTTAAACTTCATTCTAATTTACAAAGTTATTAGAACTTTTTTTCACTTTTGTATTTTTTGAACCTATACTCTAGCATTACATAATCACAGTTTTTTTTCCCATGTCCAGGGCCAGCTGGCGCTCAACCGCCTACAATCAAGCTAGCTTTCAGTGGCCCCAAAGGAATTGATAGCACCTAAGAAGCTGAGAAGTTTCAAACCTGAGACCTAGCAAAACGCAAAGTCCAAGCCTTGACCACCGGGCCACCCTTGCGGTTACATAATCACAAAGTTATCACAGACAGAATCACAAAAATTCACAATACAAGCATACAAATGAATCAGAAACAAAGAACCACGCACAATATGGCTTGACAAATCCAAGAAAATGGATATGTACGCGAAAAATCGGGAGGAAAACGACGACGTACGGATCAACGAGGAGGTCGGGGATGGGATTGTCGGCGGAGAAGAGGCGCGCGGCCTCGTCGGCCTGCTCGATGACGGCGTCGATGTCGTTGACGTCAGTGATGGATTCCAGCACCTTTTTCTGCTGGTTCCTGTAGAACCGACCCTTGTCTTTGGCTTGCTGGGCCATCTGGTTGTGGTGCTTCACCAGGGCCCTTCCCAGCGCCGCCTTGTCGTTCTTCCCCATCTCTCTCTCCTAGAGAACAGAACACAGGTGGTTCCAATGGGTTTCTGTCTCTGTGATTTCGCCAAGTAATTTTCCCGGAGGCGGTGAGGACGAGAGAAGTACGTTTTGTCTTCTGCTGTAATTAGAACGAGGGTTTCTTTTTTTGCCTTTAGAACGAGGGTTTCAGGGACCGGGGATTTTGCAACTCCCCGTAGAGCGCCCTGCAATCAATCACAATCAATGGTTCGGGTCGAAAATAAACTCCTTTCAGCGAAGAGTTACGGAAGAGTTCGTTTCTAATCCGAATCGCTTAAAATACTTTTGAACGGTTCGAATATGTTCTGCAACGCTCTATAAGGAGCTCCTTTACAGCATCCCGGATTCTGGGTTTTAGACGTGTATGGGACTATGAGTGTGTTATACTTATGTGTCAAAATATTTGTTAAAGTGTGTATTATTATAAAAATTTGTCAAAATATGTGTGTGTCAGCTTGCGATTGAAGAACTCTCTCTCTCAATCGCGATCGAAGAAGGAAAACCCAAAAATCTAGATCGACACCAATTGAACCCACCATCCTTGAAGCCAGTGGCGGCTCCACATGGATACCACCATGGTCACATGATTGCCCCAAACAAAAATAATTTGCTATAATACATATAGAAATTTTATGATAGCCTATGTTTTGAAGTAGTTTGACTACCCAGTTCATACATCAATGAACACCTAATTCACAAAATTTTGAACACCTAGTCCATACATCAATGACAACTGATTAGTGGTAAAATTACGGCTCTTTATTCTCTTTATTTGAGACTGTTTATATATTTCATTATATTTCTTAATATATAAACAGTCCAAAAATTTAAGTTCTTCAATTTTTAATTTGTTTAAACCAGTGCGAAGATATTATTTTTCTAATTATTTTATCCTAAAGGGTCATAATTAATTTTTAGCTTTTTAGCTCTAGGACTGTCATATAAGAGCCCTGAGAGAACTGTAAAACCAAATTGAGAGCAAATACTTAATTATGAGAGTCCTACAGACAAATATTAATTATGAGATCCTTTATAAAATGATCATAAAAATAAAATTTTCGCACCGGTTGAAACTGATTGAAAACTTAATTTTTTAACCATAGTTTTTAAAATATAAACAATGTTAGTCTCTTCTATTTTGTTTATTTCAGTCCATATTGTATTAAAAATAATCTCTTGAATTTTGTTAAAAAATGTCGAATTGCTCGGCGGCGCCTATGTGGGCTTGGTGCTTGGCGATGGGTCGTCATCCGACTAGCGACGAGCGCCATTTAAAATAGTACAAGGTAGTACATATATTGGATTTTTTTTTTTGAACACCCTCCCGAGTAATCCTGAAACCGCCGCTGCTTGAAGCCGAACTCCATGATATCTCTCTCGATCAGTCTCTCATTCTTGCGCTGTATGATACATACTTATATATGTATATTATCCCTTAAGATACATACTCTTGGGAGGGGTACTGGACCTGTAGTTGGGACTTGGGAGGGGTGGAGCCGTGGAGGACCTGCTCTTGGGAGGGGTACAGGAGCTGCACTTGCGAGAGGAGCAGGAGCTTCAATTGGGAGAGGTGGAGGACCTACAGAAAGAAAGAGTAGTTTTGGAAGTGATGATAGAGAGAGAGAAGTGGTGATTTAGGGTCTTTTGTTTTACCAAAATGCTAGGGACACATGAACAGTGGCGGAGCCAGAATTTTCACTCCAGGGGGGCCGGCCTAGAAGACACATATTTTTTGAACGTATACTTATTACTATATCATAAGGTTTTTGTTTTCTAATTCATTACATTTGTACATTAAAATGATTTTTTAGACTAATTCAACTGTAACGTGCTTATTTTTTATTATTTATAAAAGAAATTGAGAAATGATAATGTAAAATAACTGTTTTTTTATCAAATCAACCCAAAATTATAGGTAGTTATACATGAATAATTATCAATAATATTCAAAATCAGGTATATACAAAACAAAAATTTTAAAACTCGAACGCTCGGGGAGCTGGAGCCGGGGCCCCCCCGGGCCCCAACATAGCTCCGCCCTTGCACATCAACCAACCACACCCCAATCCAGGGGCAGATTCAATTAAGGTACAGTGTGACCCACCTGAAATTATTGGAAATTTTTTTTTGAACCGAAGAAGTTAAGTAATATATATAAAATTACCGAGAATATATCAAGTGGTTCGTCTTGCGCCAGTGGTAAATGCGCAAGCTTCTACTTTCTTTCGAATTCCTGCATGGTCTATGCCTTTTTTCTTTCATTTTTATGCTGAAATGTTGAAATAAAAAAATTCTCAAAACTTGTGGCTAATAGGAATCGAACCTCACCCATCAAATGTGTTTGGGCACTACCACAATGCCGACTGAGACAATTTGACATAACAACCAAATAAAAATATTAAAATACAAAACACTAGTCCACTCATTTTTTTTAAAGGAAATTGATATTTGCGCTTCCTTTTTTGATGCAGACGCTCCACTTCCAACGTGAAGTTACTTTGTTCATGAAGTTACTAGTAACTTCACAATGAAAGTGGAGCGCCTACATCAAAAAAGGGAAAGCGAATATAAATTTCCTTTTTTTTAAATGTTTACTGTATGTTTATTCTTCATTTGTCGCTGGCATGTCTTCATTATGTAATGGCGACAACACAATTGTACTTTTCATATTTTCATATATTATTATTAATGATGATCAAAAAAATAATTATTACTGCGTTTCTTGTTCTTTCACACACACAAAAAAAAAAATCAAAGTTTTGTGCTCTATAAAGAATGCTTAAACATTTTCTGTTCTCATTATAATTTTTTCCCTGAATGCATGTTCTCGTTATATTAGCTTATGAGAATTTTTATCAACTTTATGTTCGAGAGGTGACTCATCTGTATTAGATTTATGGATCCGCCATTGCGGCCCCAATCACACTCCTCTCATATACAGGTGAGTCTCATTTCTGTATATGAGAGGAGTGTGATTGAGGTGTGGTTGTTTTACTAGATCTGAGGGCATGCATCCTAAAACAAACAAAAATGCTACATACACAACAATCCAAACACAACATCAAACACATAAAATATTTCATTATGTTCATTTAGGATAAAATGATCAGAAAACTAAAATATGGAACTTTTTTTTTTTTCCTTAGCTTCCCTTACGTCTCTTCGAATAGAATGTGAGGTGGGAGAATAGGGATAAACAACGTCCAATTTTTTTAAGGGAAATTAATGGGGTATACGTGATGAATACCTCGGACCCATAGCCGTAGGTAAGACCTCCGAATACCCTTCAATGGCTGCCCAAATCAGGGCTTAAGCCGCGGGCCCAGTGGTCTGTCGTTTTCATACTAAAAATAAAATTTATAAAACGAGGAATTAACAATTATCCCGAAGAATAACAGTTAAGTCCGAAATTGTCCACGGAGAGTAAAAAGCTAAGTTGCAATACGTTCAATTGATTTCTAATTTAATTATGAAAGGAAAAGGTTTGGATTTGATTTGATTAAACTAAAACTAAACTAGAAAGTGATTAAAGGATTTTGAAACAAATGAGAGAAAGGACTTGGATTTCCGATTCAGTCTCCCCTTATAATGCAATTGTTTCGAAATTTAACGTTTAACCAAATCACCATAGGGTAGCAATTCCTATCGATAATTCCCAAAAAGATAATCAAGATTCGTACTCCGTATAGTCTCACTGGATTTAACCAACGGCACGACCCGTCTCACGTCGTATATTCTACCTCAAAGACTATCTCGGAACATTCAAAACCATTGTATGACAGTACTTGAAACCATAGATACAAACACATTCGAATATTGAAAAAATATAAAACTTCATAAAAAGTTATGAATCGATCAAGTCACACAATCAAGTTGAATATAAACCCTATAAATCTAACAACTACGCTACCTGAAGAGACTTCCTCATCACCCTAGTCAAGGGATTTAGCCGCTCATAGGGTGAGAATAAATAATCGTGTAAGAACAGAACTCCATTGAATAACAAACTGAAAGCTTTCTAATGAATAGTAAAAGAATAAAACCCAAAGCTCCTGTTGTCGGTTCGGCCGTGATACGCGAGGCGTAGTCGAAGACTCGGAAGTGCTGCCTCCTGATCGCAGCCTCGCTCTCTGTTTCTGCGTGTGAAAAAGGATCCTGATGGCAGCCACCGTTCTCGGTTTTATGCGTGTGAAAAAGATATCTCAAAACAGAACCCTTGCTTCCTTTTATATTTGTTGCTGTAAACCTCTTCCACTAGTAAAAGGGATTCACTGGGCCTTCATATATGCACGTGCAAACAAAGGTTTGTTGGCCCATTTGTTTCTTTTAATTCAAATACCCAAATGACCTTTCACTAGCAACACATGGAAATTATTCCATCTCATTATTATGTTCCAAATATCCATCATGTAGGAATTTGATTAGGTGCTTCTCTCCTTCGTTCATCTAAACTTGGTCCCATCTCTTGATTAATTTGATCGGCACCGTATACAATTCTCCATTTAACTCCAAATGCCATCCAACAACTCCGTAGGTTCTGAAACACGAAAAACGAGTATCAAATTCCAAGTAGTGCATTAAAAAGTCATAATGAACCTAAATTAGGGGGCGTAAATAGGCGTATTTACGCACCTATCACCCAGACTTAAAGCAGGGGAATTGTTATCACCCCTCCATAACACGGCATCCAAACGACTCCTATAATAGCTGTCCAATATAAATCAAGAATGAAAGAAATCTCTTGATTAAAAGGAAGGTTAACGTTAAGCAAATTCGGATTACTCCCTATGTTCCGTTTTTCAATCTCCATAAACCATTGGTCAATAAGTAAGGGTTGTTCAATGTATCTACTAACCTTTGACTTGTTCAGCCTTTTACATTGTGTACTTCTTTTTATCTTTTACAGAAGTGGTTGCCTTTTTCAACCAAAGAACAGTAGGTAAGAAAAATATCTGCCTTATGGAGTAGTTTAAGTCTTCTTGTACGGGATATGGATAAACCTTGGCCTACAGCCGAAGGGATTTTTTTCCCGGAGTCGAATGGGTACCATGTAGTGTCGTTCAAACAACTGCCTATGACAAAATGTATGGTAAATGTATGGTTATTGAAATCATATTCTCAGAAACTTTGAGACATAAGGCTTGGTTTGATTAATACTTAGCATAGCATATTTCACCTTCTCAGTAGACAGCCCTAACCAAGTTTGGAATCATATTCTCAGGAACTTTTGTTTCAATAATCCTGTCAAGGCAGTCCCTAGCATCTCACCTTCTGATCAAAAGCAATCCCAATGCGAAAAACCAAACCCCAAAGTAGTTGATTGTCACCCAAAATACAAAAACCTAGGTTCCTAATAGTTTTGATAAAAAAAAAGAAGAAGAAGAGGTTCCTAATAGTCTCATATGCATAAACACCCATTTTTGAGATTAACAAAAAACTTACATAAAGAAGATCGAGTTTAGAAGCTACATTTAGGAAGGTGTGGATCTCTTTGCCAATCGCCTGTCTTGAGGGATTCGCCATCTTCATTTCGGTACAGGCTTGGTTCAGTTGGGTTTGTAGTATGAAGAGATGTAGGTTTCCATGTTCTGATTTTTTTGTTTTGTTTGATTGGCAAGAGAACAGATATATTGAGCCGTTCAAAAGCTTTTTTTATTTTACTTTTGGAAATTACCCATCTATTACTATGATGCCACCCAGTTTGCTTTTTGGAAAACAGTCCGACCACTTCCCATTACCCACTGCTGGATCAACCCTCCACTTAGATAACCCCCAAACCCCCTCTACTGTTAGTCCAGGAAAACCAGCATCTCCACTTCAAAAGATCATCCATCTCCACATCAAAAGACACTGATTAAACTCATTAGCAGCAAACCTATCAAAGTCTCCATTTCTTTCAGCTTGCCTTCTATCAGTCAAGGATGATCCTTAGAAGAAGCAGCCAGACCTCTCATCTCAGTCCACAACATCCTTCTATCAGTCATAACCAATGTGACCATACACTACAGAAACACAAAATATTTTCCTAGTAGCCAAGCATCAGCTTGTAAACAAACCAACTGGTCAGGAGTGAAAATACCGAAGCATCAATAACACTAGTATCCAATTTTAAATCTGTTGTAAATAACAGATGAAACATTTCGAGAAGTGGAGGACCTTTATCTCCTCCAAGGCCTTCCATTGATACTAACACAACCATACAATAAAAGAAATGCCTACTCTGTTAACTCACGCAGCAAGGATGACCATATAATACCAGTACACTTCTCCAAAATTACCCAAAGGGAAAAAGATGAATCGATTTGTAAGTTTGAGGTCACAATAAGCAGCAATACCAACATTATAAGTTAACCAACAATACCAACATTTATTTTAAGCAGCAAAACCAACATTTATTTTAAGTTAAGCAGCAATACCAACATTTTAAGTTAAGCAGCATCAAAGGTTGCATCAACTAATGTACGTCAATACACTAAAGGGCACACACAAAAGCGTGCAACAGATACATACATCACACGCTTGCACATAAGCTTCCAGACGTTCCTGGGAGGTCTTCCATGTTCTCCTGAGATAAAACGCCAACGGGAAACTGTAGTTAAGAAACATACATCACACGCTTGCACATAAGCTTCCAGACGTTCCTGGGAAGTCTTCCATGTTATCCTGAGATAAAACACCAACCAAAAACTGTAGTTAAGAGTACAATTCATCAATTGCCAACTGTGGCCAACTAAGCCAGTCAATATTTACTAAAAGCAAACCTATCAAAATCATGACCAATAATCAAAATCACAATGCATGCACAAAGGCTAGAATGTTCAACTCTTCAAAGTACTGACATATGATATGGAAGAAGGGCAATAAAACAAAAATTAAGATGGCTCTCCTATTGCACTGGGTCAGCACATCTTGCTCTCGAAATCAACTGGGCTGTCTCCGATTGCCCTTGGAATCAACTCGGCTGTCTCCGAAATTGACAATTTTGATCTTTTGAGGTATTTCGGCTATTGATCTTGATTTTCTGCACTGTTCGCTGTCTGGATTTGAACGATTAAGGCACTATCACTTCAGATTGTTGGTGTTTCGCATTGAGGCTCTGTTTTCGTGTGTTCTGGAATTAGCAATTCGTGTTTCTTTCATTACTGGTTGTGACTTGTGAGATAATCACCATGGTTGACAATAAAACTCAAGCGATCAGTGTGCGTTTAACGGGTAATAACTACTCTTATTGGGCATATGTGATGAAGAATTTTATTGTGGGTAAGGGAGTCTGGGGACACGTAGATGGTTCGGTACCACGTCCTGATCCAAAGGGTAAGTCTGAAGAGTCTCTACTGCACTTGAAAAATGGAAAATTGAAAATGCACAGATACTTACTTGGATTCACAACTATGGCAATTGCTAGTATAAGAAGAGTCGCACTAAGTTTCAAGATTGAGCCACATCCTGAGCTACATGTATCACCAACTTGAAGCTCATGACTGATGTGCAAATGCCAAGTAACATTCACTAGCAAACTAAAAGAGATGAAAACATATGAGGTTCTTTGTCTTAACCATTTCCTTTCTCTCTAAGGCCGCACGTGGATATGAGATCATGAAGTTGAGCATGTTGGCTTGCCAAACTTATTTCTCACTGATGAAAAGACAAAGTTCAACCTTGCTAGTGTCCTACTATCTTGTGCACCATAAAATTGAATAGCTGATTCAGCATTTTCCTCTTTTGGATGGTAGTTCTGCTCCTAACTCACCGGCGCCTGAGTTTTAAACGGAGGAGAATGGATGCTGCAACTGTTGATTGGTTGGAGCAAAGTTACCCACTTTGGAATCCTCAAATGAAGCCCAAGGGCCCGATGCACAAAAGTTACTCCTTTTGCTCCAATAAGTGTGTTTGGTAGTTTTATTATCTCATTAACTAGGAGTTATTTCTAACATTCGACTAAAAGCAAGAGGTTATTACATAATAGTCTAAAAACAATAGGTACAACGACATATGTGAGAGTGCTTCAAGGATTAGGGTAGTCGCCCTCTTGTGCACTTCTTCTCTTCTTCTCCCTCCACATTCTACGCCCATGAAGGTATTATAGTTGGGATTCTCCAACGTATAACAAATAAATAATTTAATGAGAAATCTAACCAATAAAAAATGTCACTCAAACCATCCGCTAGGTTGAATTGGTTTCTTTATATACCAAAAGCACAAGCCATGTGTATCCACGTGGCAATTTTATTTTTTTAATACATTTGTCCACAGAGAAACAAAGTTATCAAACAAAAGTGTCCTCAGAAAATTCCCCTACAGAAAAAGTGGGGAAAGAAAATTGATTGTACAAAAGTAAGTATAAACATACATGGAACAAATAATATGGTCTTCAACTCTTGCCTGTTACTGTGAGATTGAGAAACAAAAAGCAGAGTCGAAAAATAATTACAAATATTAACTCATGAAAAAGGGGACCAAAATGTCAGTTTTATTTGATTTTGAGCTACGTTAGAAATTAGAAAAAAACCATCTCGGCTGAATTGGTATTTAAGAACAGTTGATTCACCCTATTGTGAAGTTATGTTGGTCACCTAGCTGTGTTAGCGATTGCACAGTTTTACATCTTGTTGGACTCCACCAACCCAGCGTTGTTTCCACTACAACTTGAATTACAAATGGGGTTTTGCAGCTACTTTTGCTCATGTTGCTTCTGCCATCATTGTACAAAGGCAATCAAACCATACAGTTATCCAGATATGTTACACATTTTGTCGGCAAAGAAATCCTAAATTTTTTTCATTAGCATTATTGAACAGAACCATGATAAGGTACACAGGATGAAATGGAGCATGCACGTGGGGAAACAGACCAGCACCACTAAAAAAATTGCACGGAAAAATAAAGGCTGTTACTCAGACACTCAATAAAATACGAAACTGAAGCTCATGTAAAAGAAGAAAAAGCCATATAAAAAGTAATCAGTGATACCTCCAAAGATGGCTCCTCAAGGAGTTCTTATCCCATTCTTGATCGACAATGCAAATTTCGCAAGAATCTCCCTTGATATTGGTTTCGTTTGCTTCTTCACTTGAATATCCACACCAGTAGAATACCGAGAACCAGAGATGGATTTCAAGACTTGATCTGTACGAATTGACTTCATCATATTTTTGAGCAAATGGGGAGTCGGGAGACTCAGAGCTGACCACTGATGGCCATCACGAGGTACTTCTTGCTGCTCAGACAAGAGCCACAAGATTTTACATATTACAATAAGAAAGTAAATTTTCAGATTAATGGAACAAAACATAATCTATAATACTCTTCTCTAAGGCCATCATACATAGTGGAAAAAAAGGATCACCAGCTCCATACACAACTCCTATAAAATCACATTATTCCATGCGAATAAAAGTGAATCACTGCAGAGTACAGACAATGTGACTATGACAAGAAGGCATTAGGTAAATTCACTTCTCTCACACTCACTCCCTCTCTCCTGCTATGGTTCTTCTTGAAAATATACTTAACAAGTCTTATGAAAGAAAAAGTTAGAAAGGCAGTTGAAAATAGTGCAAATCATCTCGGTCCCAAAAAGATAAAAAAAAAAAAAACAAATAGGGCAAAATATCCAAGAAACAAGATTCCTAGCAATTAGCAACACTTGAACCAGTAGACAGGAGCAAACAGTGTAAGACATGTAAATTTTCTAACCCTTGGGGGAAAACGCACATTCTTTTGTCGCAGCAAGGGCAAGCAAGGACCGGAAAATGGAAATAATTTATCTGTTGCAAGAAAATACATCAGGAGCTTCGACGTGATTTTCAGTTCCTCAAAATCAGGTAAAAAAGGAGAAGGAACAAATGTTCAATTAGCATGCAAGAAATCACCAGATGAATTGTTTAAGTACTTGGCAGGGGTCCCAACGGATTTGCTCGAATTCACACTGCCAACCAAAAGAATAAAAAATAAGCCTTATTTGGGCATTAAAGGACATGATAATGAAGTAATCAAGAAAGCCCAGCAAATTGATTAATGAATGTGCAGACGCAGAAAAGTGCAACAATCCCAAAAAAGACACTGAAAAACTAAGTTTCCAAACCAGTCTCCAATGCTAAAATCGAAGTCTCCGTCCTTCAATATAAATCCTTTTTCCGCAAGCCTCAAAGCAACATCTTTCTCCATTTGTTCTCTCTGCACCTATAATTGAAAACAAAATGTTACTTGATCAAACAATGTTTGAGATCTGCATTCGTGAATGAACTATGTTGGATTTTGTCCCACATTGGTTAATTATCTCATCCAAAACTAGTATATGAGCCTGGGCGGCCTCTCCACTCCTTGCCAATTGGTTTGGAGTTTGATGCTTTAAAATGGTATCAGAGCTAGGGTTTCGGAGAATTTGTTCCCCCTTGTTTGTGCCATAAGTGCACTGTTGTTTGTTGTGATCCAAGTGTTATGGATCATTTGTTTACCTGTCCACATGCGAATCGGGGGTCGCACGTGCGGGAGAGTGTTGGAGTTAGTCCCACATCGGTTAATTATCTCCTCCAAAACTACTATATGAGTCTGGGCGGCCTTTCCACTCATTGCAAATTGGTTTAGAGTTGGATGCTTCAACAAACTATATAGATATGTGTGTGTGCGCGTGTGTTAGATATTTTCAAATCAGACACTCTAAAGAGCTGGACTGGGTCAATTTCAAAAAAGAAAAAAACAGACTCGGAATGCGTCGGACCTGTAGGTTCGCTACTTACGTGAATCAGCAGGAGGCTTCTGATAGCTATACATGTGAAGTGGATCCTTCAATTGACTATACTAAGTGTCTCTTTCTCATTCATTTTGTTGCGTACATGGTATTCAACTATGTAGAGGAGTTTCCACCCCTTTCATTGTTTTCAGTTTGAAGGTACAAAGAAGATGCCTTTTCATTTAATTACTTTTCAAGGTGTATTTATTACCTCAAGTATCCTTACATGAGGGAGTAATATTATATAACTTGTATGATCCTTTTACACCGAGATTGCAGTCGTTTGTAGTTCTTAGCTATCAAGTAAATCCTAGTGAAACAATGGGGTGAATCTTTTTGAAAGAGGGTTTTTTTTTTTTTTTTTTCTTTTCTGTCTCATTGTTCTCCACCAGTCTTGTGTTAAAATGGGCACCTATCTTGTTGTTAATTGTCTCATAAGAGCCTTGCCATAGAAATGCAATCTCAGTTTCCTTGAACAGGGTACTCGAGAGGAAAGACCTCCCATCAACCTGTGCCAATGATTTGTCTCTTCGGATTGAATGAGTGGCTCCTCGAGTCTTTTTTACAACTGCGGGACCGATAGACTGTGGGATTCTAATTTGCTTGAATTGCAACTTCATGGGTCTCTTCTTTCTAGCTAAGAGATAAATTAGCAGTTGATTCACACCGATTTACGTTTTTTGTGAATGAACTACCGAATCTTAAGATCTGCCAATTATGTTCAACATCTATGCTAGTGGACTGGGGTACAGGTGCCTAGCTTGACCCGTGTATAGAAGCCAGACAATCTAACTCTCCTAATTGGAGGAAATGTGGACACAGCTAAAAATGGACACGGTACAGGTATACTACACGTGCAGAACGTAAAAAACTATTTATACGTTCTTGAGATCTGCTCATTCGATAATTAATCAGTCGCATAAAAGTTAATGGCTCCCATAAGCTACTACTTTTTTATTGTCAATTGCCATTATAAATAATAATAAGTTTGGTCCATTTAGACTTTATCCCAATATCTACATCAATATACAAACATATACATATATAACATGTGAATGCATATGGAAATCCATTAGATGATTGGATTGGTCCTATGTCCAATTCAACAGTTCCTGGGCAAGTCTTCCCTGGAATATGAACCCAATTGCAGAACTTTGCCACGTCCGACGAAGATCTCGTGTCATGTCATCTATTGATAAGTTATTATTCTAGAGAACGGTATGCGGTCTCTCCTTTTCACTCTTTTAGCAGATTTGCCCAATCCAACCATATAACTCATGTGACTGCAGAAACTGAGACAAAGCAGGGAAAATGTATTAAAATACGTACATCAACAGGCTGCTGCAACTGCAGATATTCCTCAATAGAATCTCCAGCACTCTCAAAAACTTTAAGCAACAGTGCAGTCGACCTCAAAGCCATTATCTTACTTTGAATCTGAATTACCCTCCCATGTTCAAATTTGTTCATTGGTTTCATCTCCTCATCAACCAGTGACAGGATTTGATTTTTAAGGCATTGGAGGATCGTCATTCTTGTGCTTATGACAGCACCATCATTTCTGTGAAAAGTGACGGGAGTGAAAACCTGTTTTCGAGCCACAATTAGCAAGACAGCCAACTCAACAAGCTTCCCTTCCATGCCATAACAATAAGCTTCCTTTTCAACATTCTCGGAGGAACACGCAAGCAACTTACAAGCAGCCAAAGCCCGTTTCTGCGGCAAGCAATTGGAAATAAAGAGAAAACAAGCAGCATTGTAAGCATTTCATCCACTTCAAAGGCAACCAGCCAACCATGAGTAGCCTGAGGTTAGGAAAGTAATTTTGAGTAAGAAAATTCTTTGAAAAAAGGAACAAACCATTAGCGGAAGGCAAAGAGACACTATCAACTGAAAAGTAGGTTGTCCCGGAGAGTACACATTGTGCCAACATAATGTCTGTCTGCACAATCAAAATAATGTAATTCTAAGTAGAGATCAGAAATAATGAGAAACACAGTGCCAAAATAGAAAGGAGGGCTTTGCGCATATGTATCTTCTTCTTCTTTTTTGCACCTTGCGCTATCAAGTGCAATATTGAGTGGGAGCATCCCCTTTTGCTCCTTCATCTCAAGTCTACATTCAACTCTGGGTGGGAGCCACACATCGTGCTTGTCCATATCACGTTCATCATAGAGTCTGATATTAGGTTGAGCTCCACGGCTAAGAAGTAACTCAATTACTCGAGGAGCCAACTCATAAGCAGCAAAATGCAACGGATAGGCTCCACGGCAACCCGGCCTATCAACATGAGCTGTTTGGTCCAACTTCCCTTCCAACAATGCAGTGGCACAGTTCACGGCATCTGCTCCGCAGATCAGGTTCCAAAGTTTGGGTACAACATACGAAGCACCGAAATTTCTTGAAACCGGACTTGTATCCAATGAGATAAACGATTCCTGATCATCCCTGGCAATGGCTGAATCCATCTCAGATTCCCAATCAAAGTCAGAATCATCACCATCATCATCGCAACCATCAGACCAGTCCTGCAATGGTTAACAATACACCAGTAGTACCAGTCTCCAAGAAGTATGGAGTAATAGATAACAAAAGTAAGTTATGGCTTGGAGGTTTTGGTGAAAAATAAAGGGTTTGGATTTCCCACCAAATCTCACCACTTTTGGTGAGAAAACAAATGGACCAATGAAATTGTATCATTTTCCAAGTAGACAAATTGAAGAAATCTATCCCTCTTCTTCCTTTCTCACCATGTCTCACCAAAAGTGGTGAGATTGTGTGAGAAACCCAAACCCCTAATCACTTTTCTCACCAAATCCTTCAATCCAAAGGGCCACTCCTAAAACGAATAGTATATGGACATAACGAAAAAACAAAAAAAAGAAAACTTTTTTTTTCTTTGCCTGTCAGGCTTTATTCATCACCTTCTGTTTTTGACCATCCCACAGCTGAGCCACTAATTTAAATCACAAGACATAGATGTAGATCGCGAAATTTGGTTCTTTGCCCAGCTAAAATTAATAGATCCTAAGAATAAGGAATGAATGAACCCCAACCCTTTGCCTGTTTACTATGAATTTAAATCACAATAGATAAAATCGTACACACATGCATACATAGATGTAGATGATGAGAGAGGAAGAAGAATACCTTCCCCATATTAACCGAGCGTCGAGAGTCGGATACCAAGGAGGCAAGGACACACACTCTGATAGGTAGACCGACCGAGAGGGATGATTTTACAGCTTCTTTTTTTCTAGCCTTAGATTAAACAACTCTTCTTTCTTTTTTTTTCCCTTTTTTGCTCAAAAAGGTACAGGTCTCGGTATACAGCTGTTTAGATTTTACTAACTCTATTTATGGCATACAGCATACGTAGGGAATTGATTTTCCCACATTTTTTTTGTTTTGCTAATAGCACTTCTTTTTCTGTTTTTTATGGAAAAAAAACACATAAAAGTTTTACAAAAAGACAAAAAAGGAAGTGTCATTAAGAAAAAAAGAGGTGTAAGAATCATTTATATATATATATATATGTAAAAGGAAACAAGATTGGACCCAACCCATAAGAGTAATTTTCTGACCTAGTGGGCCCCAAACTCTCACTCAACTTGGCGGGTTAACTCCACAGAACCGGGTCACTTCGGTGACCCAGTCCCCCATCTCTCTCTCTCTGTCTCTCTCCAAACATCAACGAAGAACAACGAACCCTAAAAATCACCAAATTTCTCCTTCAATTGATTCAAACCCAATTCATCCAAATTCTCACTCGAATCGCCCTTCCATCAGATCATGCGTTGATTGCATCTGTTGCCCAATTCAAGTACCATTTAGATCGATCAATGGCATTGCAACAAAATTGTATCTTCTTTTAATTTAAAGCCATCTGTTCCATCATTGACCCCGCTCTCTCTCTCTCTCTCAATTTCAGTCTGAAATTTGATAGCAAAATGAAATTTGAGCGTCTCTCTCTCTCTCTGAAGGTTTCTCTCTCTTGTATTAGGTCTTAATTGTGCTTTGGGTCTAACGGTAGGTTTTCGTCTCCAAAAAAGTTGGGGCTTTTCCTAAACGAGGATTTGTTCTGCAAAGATTTGGTCTTTTTCACAAATTAGGGTTTGTTTAAATATTTGTCGTCAACATGGCAACGACACTGAGGTAAAATTATATGCATTGGAATCCTTACATACAAGAGCTGTAATTTCCCGTAAATATTCTTCACCAGCAACACCTCATTTCTACACCACATTGTTTGTTACTTGAGCTAAAATTATATGGATGCCTTCTTTTGTGCTGAACTATTCTTGATTGGATGGCAGGTTGAACAGCTCCTTGAAGAACTGTATCTAAGTTCAACTCAGAGAATGGGAATAAACATGTTTATACATATGCCTCTAGCATCAGAAAGGGCAGAGACACGAAGGTGGCTGACTTGATTTCCCCATGTCTCCCTGGGGGATAATAGATCCCAGAGGCGGATTTATAACCCTTCATCAGCCATCAACCCATTACCTGGTCTTGGGGCAGCTACCTTTTTACCCAGACATACAGAACGCTTTAGCTAGTACACGAAAATGCATATTAATATTTTAGCTGTATATCTATCTATATTCTATATATTAGTACATGGATGAAGTGCACCACCCTGAATGTGTTTTTTCTTTAGAAAGATAAAAGGACATCTTCAGGATGCCTGTACAAGGCGTTCTTTTTGCATGTTTGTCTAGTTTTGGTGTTTGCTCGGTGGTGCATAGTCCATCTTGTGAAGCTTGTCTATGTTTCCTAAGGCAATGTCCTTCCAATTTTCCCTTCATTAATGTTGAATCTTTCTATTTTTTGGTACGCTATTAGTTGTGCAACTATATTGTATAATTGCTTGACTTAGCTGTTTAATCGAAGGTTTTGGAGAAGAACAAGGCAGATGCTGGTCGATTTTCTCCATTCTGGAATCAGATTATAATAAATCTCCACAAAGCAGATTACGTTACTACTTTGTGAGTGTCACAAGTTTCTCTTCGTCTGGCATTTTGTGTATTAATTCATCAAATTTGCTTGAATCTTGCTCTTTTTTACCCATTTTATTAATATTGCTTGAAGGGAAATGGAGTTCTTTCTAATGCCCTTGGTTCAGTGGCCCCTTTTCCTTCTTGCCAGCAAGGTAACCTATTGGTTCTAGATTTGTTCTATGGCATTATATTTTATTTATTTGTTGTTATGACGCAGCGGAATTCACAAGAGAATAGTTAGCGTACTATTCCAAATGAGATAAACACTCGAATCCACGAGCAAACCTTGCACACAAGGAAAAGAGAGAGAAACTATGAAGATTATTGATGTAAAAGTTGAATAATTGAATAAAACATTAGGTTACAACCCCTTATATAAGGCCAAACCCTAGAAATCCTATTGAAAAAGAAATTCTGAATCATGCCAAAACAAGCGGCATTAAAGAAAAGATAATTCCTAATTAATTGAAATAAAATCCTAATTCTTGTAGACCAAGAATCCTAATAAATTGGAAAATCAAAATCAAACCGAATACGGAAAGTTAATAATTCTAACTTAAAAGAAAATACTCCTAGACAAAAATCTTATTCTAAAACAACAAAAATAAAATATAGAAACTCCCCACGTTTGTCCTACATTAGTATCCTTTTCTTCAAAAGAACTCGCCCTCGAGTTCTCATTAGAAATTTGCCACATTCCATTCCAAAGAAATAGATATTTGGAATACTTCAACCTCTCGCTCGTCTTCCAAAAATCATTCAAAGAGTGTACTTGTGATGATCTCTTCTCTTGATTCTTCAACTTGTTGACGAAATTCAATGGACGAACATCAGGAACTCAATCAAATTATTGCATTCCAAGAAAATCGACAAAGTGAGCTTTATGTTGATATTGCAGATTGTCTTGACCTTGAACTAGTTCTGATTCCTTCAATTTCCGTAAAATATGTGGATCTTCATCTTTGCAATCGGTTTGATAATCATGAGTGTCAGAACGTGCTAGATCAATTGTAGGTAATTCATGTTCTTTCAATTCTAAAGCTTTTCCATTACCATCCTCATCATCACCAGTCTTTTCTTGACTGACATCGCCCCTTAGTTCTATATCGGACTTATCCTCCTCTACCTCATCAACTTGTAGTTGGTCTCCATGTTTTGAAACCCCAAATCCACCAAACCAATTGTGAAACGACTTACTTGAACTTGAAGGAACTTGACTCATTTTTTTTTTACCTTCGGAGCTTGACTGAATCGAATCCATTGGCATATTTCTTGAATAATTTGTATCGGTGGTAACATGACTATATTGCAAATCAAAAAATTTCAAGTTTTCTTTGGTATTCTTGATACAAAAATTGTGCATTGCTTGTTTGAAGAAATTTAGTGCTCATTAATTGCCTCATCTTATGCCATGTCCTAACAGGTTGTTTATATTGTTGTCTTCGATTGAATTGCAATTGCTCCCACCATGTAAAAGAATAGCCTTGTAATTTGCGGGCAACATATTTGACTTCCTTCTCTTCTGGAATATCCACATACTCAAAGAATTTGTCGACCTTGCGAAACCAATAAATAAAATTTTCGACATGGCAGTAACCGTCAAAATAAGGAATATTTTGTCGTACCTCAAAATTTGAAGAGTCATGCTTCATGCTATTACGTTCATTGAACTTCGAACATTGCCTCATGGACCCATATTCATTGTAACCATCGACGCCTTCATATTCATCCTCACTACTGGATTGATAATAAGAATATCCTCCGGAGACGTTTTGCTTAATAGGTTGGTTGCGGACAAATCCCTCAACGCAGTTCCTATCCTGGTTAAGAGGTTGCAGGTGGGCAAATCCCTCCGCGCGATCCTCCTCAACCCATTCTGGCCTTGGGTTGACGTACAGAGCCAACGCTCGCAGCAGTCCACCCCTGGTTGTTCTTAGTAGCCGAAACATTCCATTCAGTAGTACAACTTGACTGGCATTATAATGAAACAATATAATTTTCCCTTGAACTTAGAGGGTATCCTATAGTCCAACAACACTCCTGAAGAACTCCGCCACCTTATCCATCGAACTTGTACTCACATCCTCCGCAATCTCGCCATTCATACAAACTATTGAGCCAACATAACACGCACGCTTCTTC
Organism: Rhododendron griersonianum; assembly: GCA_018127125.1. Taxonomy (NCBI): domain Eukaryota; kingdom Viridiplantae; phylum Streptophyta; class Magnoliopsida; order Ericales; family Ericaceae; genus Rhododendron; species Rhododendron griersonianum. Next base: position 32,268,839 of record CM030800.1, read on the forward strand.
GTAATTCCTAACTTCGGAGGATCACTATGTCCACACTAGCACTTTGACTACGCTAGACATACATTCATGTCTACTAAGACAACGTAAGAACACTAATTCGCCTAAAAGCTTAAGTTGTTAGAAAGTTGGCCCAACAATTTATATCAAGGTATTTGACACGAACAACATGCACCATGAAATACGTCTAGTCAATTCATAATTGTATACATTGAAGTTGAAACCCCGCCCCACACCCCCCCCCCCCCCCGGGCTCGGGGTGCGATGAATTTTTTGACATTGCATACTTATAAAATGATATATTCAATGGCCACTTTCGGAGTCGAATGTGACTTCTGATATATATTTTGCTTGTATAGGAAGAGGCAGAAAGGGTAGATCTGCATAATGGTGCTGCCAAAGCTATTCGAGATCTCTACGATGTTGTGCGACATTATGTCCTTTCTATCAACATGAGGTCTGTTACACAGGGTAGTCTTTTTCTTGCACTTGTATATTTTGTAATTCCTTGCTCCCTTTCTACAACTTTCCTTGTACTTATTTCTTTTCAAATAACACCGAACACTAACAGTCTCCAAGACTTGGAACCAGTACCGGAACCCATCCCGAATAAACCGAATAGCTAAAATTAACAACCAGCCACAGCTATCATTTTTGAGGAACATAAATCCTTACTCAAATCTACCAGCATCAAAAACATTGGAAATCGACAAATTAGAAACAGGAGATCAATAAATTGCAGAATCCAAGCAACACCTGAAGACCAAATCAGCACCAGACTGCATATCGATGTTCGGAGGTGGAACAAATACCGGGTGGCGAGCAGAATGAAGATTTCGAGCAGATTCGATGGTTGAAATCCAGTTTGCAGTAACTGGGTGATAATTTCGAGGGTGAGGAATAGGGTTTCGAGCAGATTCAAGCACTGAAATGGGATTTCGAGAGCCAAAATTAGGGGTTCAAGCATTGAGTAGTGATTTCAAGGGTCGAGAGTGGTGATTTCAAGGGTTTCGAGCATTGGGTAGTAGGATTCAAGCAGTATTCAGGTCGATTTGGGGTTAGGGATTCGTGGAGTTAGGGTTTCATGCAATGAGGAAGGCAGATCGTGAGGTTTTAGGTGTCGTTTTAGCCTTTTAGAGTTTCGTGGTGGTGGGTTAGGGTTTCGTGGATTGTTGTAACTGGGTAAAAGGTTTTAAGACTTTAAGTGGTTTTGAGGTTTGAGAATAGTGGATTTGGCTGTGATGGTGGCGGCTATGGTGGTTTAACGGTGACTGGCTGTGAGGGTGGCGGCTATTGTGGTGGTTTAAGATTAGGGTTAAGACCCTGCTCTGATACCATGTTGTTTGGAGAGCAAAAAGTGTATAGGGTGTTAGTTAACCCTAACACGAGAGCTTTATTTATATTATGGAGTGACATATTACATGACTCGACTAGCTGATGTGGGATAAAGACTAGAACTCTATTCTAACAATAATTAAAGTAGATAACATGCAACCACAAGACAACCGACCAAGGCTCCTACATCCGCGAATATTGTCAAACACGACAACCAACAAGCAAATAACTAGGATTCCTTGGCGGCATGGGAAGATGTTCCTTGCTTCTCTATGTGGTTGTTTAACCTTGTGGAGTGATATTTTGAGTGTAATGTATTTTCTTGCGATGATTTACTTGACCCTATTGTATTAGGGGCTTTTAGGCAGGCAAGGCGAGCAAGGCTTCTGCATCGGGCCTCCATAATATATACTTAGAATTGGGGCCCCCCAAATCTTTTATGGTGTTGTACTAGGTCACCCCCCCCAAATCTTTTATGGTGTTGTACTAGGTATGACGAAAATAAGCTATTATTTAGTCCATACAACAACAGGGCCCTTCTGTATTTATTTATTTATTTGCTCGGCAAAAGAATTTGATTAATCTCTGAAACAATACAAAGATTTAAAGGACAAGGGCAACCGAAAGAAAATATTTATAACCTAAGGCTACCCGAGACCCAAACGTTGGCAAGAGACTAACAAAAAATTGGCAAAGCCCAAGCCCAAGCCCATTCCCTGAAACCCCAACTGCAAACCATACAGCCGCCACGCCCCAGCCACCCAAAATCACCCGCCAAACATTGTAGATGCGTCCAAACCACTAGCGGAACTCGGAAAACTAGCCCATGTTGCTGCCCCAGAACAGCCAAGAAACCCCTCCAATGCAAAACGCCATCGTGTTGCCGCCTTGTTGCCATACATTCAAAATAGGCGCCGTCCTCAAGCCCCCTTATGCCGCCATACCAGATCCAAGCCACCACCATTCTCCCCTCCACTTCATCCACTCCACTGAAACCTCAAAACACCACCTTGCCTCCTCCAAGCTACCAGCCCGTCAAAATAGCCTCTGCCCTCAAAACCCCTAAGATGCCTCCGACCACCACTGATCGAGGCCACCATCACCATCCCCTCTGCTGTAAACGTTGCTGATCCACTGCCCCACCACCACTATAACCCACCAGAAAAACCTGCAAAACAAAACCCTAAAGCTATGCTATATCATCGCCATCCCAAACCTCCAACAATACCACCTCCCTGACTTCCACTAACACAGTAACCCACCCAAACCTCCAACAAACAACTCAGCCCAGCACCAAAACTGTCCACCGCCACCAGCAGCCACCAAAGCTGATTTAGGCCAAACTCAGAGAGCAGCGATGCACACTCGCGCCCAACCACCAAACAACCAGAACCCACTGAGTGGAGATTCGCTGGAGATGAAGGTCACAACAGCAGAAAAGTCACGAGATCTCCACCTTGCTGTTAGGCCCACCCGATAGTGCCCAAGAGCAGAGATCGGTGGGAGATCTCGCAGCCCCACCTCCCTCTACCGTCATCGCCCCAACCCGTTAGGAAACTAGATACCCCCAGGAAGGAATCCGGGCACATCGGAGAAGAGATGAAAAGGCAAGGAAGACGCGAGATTGCCGGCTGGAGGAGCAAAATACAGCAAGGAAAAAGGGAAAAAGAGAATAGAAGAGAGGGAAAAGAAGAGAGAGTAAGGGGAAAGGGAAACATTCAAATGCCCGGGGGAGAAGGGAAGCGGCGCGGCCCCCCCCCACAAGCCAAAAACCCTAAACAAAGGGAAGTAGATTCTTCTCGTATTCTAGAGAGAGAAAGAAGAGAGTTACTTTCTTCCTGACCCCTGTGCAAGGGCCTTACTGTATTACCCTACTATGAATTGCCCGCAGCTATGTCAAAAAAGTTAAATAGAGTTTATTATTTTTGGGTAAAAAATCGATAGAAGATGGTAAGAAGTTAATAGAGTTTAAAAATCAATAGAAGATGATAATAAAAAAGTGATTGGCGATCTCCTTGATATGCATTTTTTCCCCAAGAAACGAAACATGTATTATTAACCAACGGTGGATTCATTGGTGCCGGAAACAAAAAAAATACAAAAAAAAGAACAACTTCAGTGTAGAAGCCCGCCAATCCCACTCATGAAGGAGGGCCAGTAGGTTTTTTTATTTTATTTTAAAGATATTGTGTACATCAGCGGGGGTTAGTAAGTTAGTCCATAGGGTGTCCAAAAACTGTCCATAGTCCTGAATCCCAAGTGCCTCTGCCGAGGCTCAAACCCGGGTCCTCCCACAAGGGACATAACCTATGGGCTACAAGCCCTTTGATGACGCATGTGATGTTCAATTGTTTAGTGCATTTTGTTGTTCAAAGGTGTGTTTATTAGACACCATTTTGTTTACTTTCCAACAGACTGTATTTATCCTTATTTTTTTTTACTAACAAGATCATTCCAGTAATATTAATACACAAGATCATTCTAGTTATATTGATTATGTTATATGTATGAGGTATAAAGAGTTTGCTAAACCAGATTTCCATAACAATATTTAACAAACACAATCTAATGTAATTGGGAGTTAAATTTTAAAAAATATAATTTAATTATTTAGAGGGAGGCCAATCCAAATGCCATTTCTTCTTGTAGTAAGATGTTTTCCTGAGTTAAAATGTTTTACAAGTGGCGGACACAGGATTTGTATCTTGTAGGAGCCCGAATCACATGTATTTTCATATTCGTAATAACAAATATATATTTTATAAGCATATATTGCTACTTGTGAGGTCCGAAGAAGAGACGGAATTGTGTTTATGTGCGTAGCCACAATTTAATTTTATATTCGCAACCTAAAAAATTATTGATAACTAGGAATTTTTACCCTCGCATATAGAAATTTTAAGAAAATTTTCTCACTCAAAGGACTTGCAGGAGCCGATCCAACAAAGAATTTTTCTTAATTAACCTGAAAATTAGTATGAACCACGGGAATATTCAAAGTTGTGCAGGGGACTGAGTCCCCCCCTTGAACCCACCTAGGACCGCCCCTGGTTGGACCTTATTACATGGATCAAGGCCGAAAAATATGCAGAAATCAGGTTTTTGAATTGATTTTTTCAAAATCCAGTAAGCAAGGCTTGAAATTTAGGAGCTGTGTGGCTCAAAAAACCAATCCCTAAATTGTAGCACAAGAAGGCTCAGGATGATGACCTTATATGCAAGCTGTAACGGTACCCTCAATTCTAGAAATCACAGATTTTACCCAATTACTTTTGAATTTTGTTACTTAATTTTGTATGGATGTCGGCAGCAATATACCAGCATAATTTAAGTTAGTCACCAGCCTGTTACCATCTGAACTTGCATTTAAACAGCATTCCCTTCCCGCTTATCGCTCTCAGTTTTCGAGAAACCAATAGAGCATTCCTTTTTTTTTTTTTTTTGTCATTTTCTCCAATCTGTGCCGTTATCCTATAATATTCTACAGAAATGGAAAAACAATTCCATTGTTGCAATGAAAGTTTTAGGATGCTTGGCGTATGTGTTACACAGCACTAGGGAATAGATGGTATACATTTTTTATGCAGGAAGCAGATGATTGCTGCTGTGATGTTCTCTTTTCACTTGTTGTGTTATTGCTGGTGGCTTCCTATTAGTACTTTGCATATGGAAGAAAGGAATACTTAATTTGTTATTCTTTCTTTTTCAGTTGAGGACGGCTCGTGAAGCAGCAAAATATGGTGCTGCAGGAAGTGTTATTGGAGCAGTTTCAACTGCAGCTTTTGCTCGGAAATACTCGAGGAGTCCACATGGTACTTTAGACTCGTTACAGTAGCTATTCTGCTACGCAACACTCTTAGGTTCCTATTGGAAATCTGTCGAGTTTTGATTTCAAAGCTGGGATATTCACCAATTTTAGTTGTTTCAATGCTTAAGATACTTAACATGGTGATTTTCACAACTACTGTCGTATAAACTAAAACTTAAATTACTTTTTCTTTTTCATCTTCTTTGTCTAGCGTAACAAGCATTAGGAGTTGTCTTTTACTCGCTACAATTTCCAATCTTTTTCTGTTTACTTTTAGCTCCCCTTATTGATATGGCTGACAAAATTCTCTTAGGGCTTGTTCATTTGGGGTACTCAAAACTCCTGTGCACGGTCTTCGACAAATTTTCTCTCTCTTCGCTCATTACACTTTAAAACCTCCCTCAAAACCCAAACTGAACAGGGTCTTAAGAATTAAACATGCAAGTTGCAACTCTCATGGTTTGAGACTTGGAACAGAATTACATTATTTATCTCCCTTGATCTTTTCTACGGAGTGTTTGTATTAGCTAGATAGGCCATCTCTCTTCTTTCTATTTTTTCCTTTTAAATTCTCTTTGTTTTAGTTGTGGTTAGAGATTACATAAATGGTTCCAGTTGTTTATGTCCAGGTGATTAATATTTATGGCCTGAATTATGGCTGGAACTGCACTTCCGTGTAAGGGGGTTGTGCACGGCAACTGTAGTATAACTAGGTTATACTGATATTCATCATTTGCATTTGTGTGAAATTATCTAACAAATTTCCTGTCTTGTTGGCTTTAGTGGGACTATTCACAAACATCGTGCGGGGCTTGCCCCTATTAACCATAACCGAACCGCATGAAAATTATGCAAATACTGTTACACATATTTTCCTATAGTGTAATAGTTTGTCGGGTATTTTGGCAAAATTAAGCCACTATTTTAGTCTTTATTCACAAAAAAATTGCATTTGTTAGTTTTGCATCAAAATTTTGGCGGATTATTGATCGTCTCCTCGAGAGGAATTGGAAAAGTAAAAAATTGTGATTCGAAATTTAAAAGTTTTTGAATAAATACAAAAAATTAAGCCAAAAAGATAGATTATTTTGCTTATTTTTGTCTTCATTCAAAAATTTTGAGTTTGGATCATAAATTTTTATTTTTTCAATTCCTCTTGAAGAGACGAATCAATAATCCACAAAAAATTGACACAAAACTAATAAATGAAAAAAAAGAGTTCAAATAAAGATTCATGGCTTATTTTTTTCCGAAATGGGCCTTTGTTGTTGTTTGGAAAGTCTGCTGCTGTTGTTTGTTCAGTCTGCTTCTGCTGCCATTGAGGTCTCTCTTTTTTTGTTGTCTTCTGTTTGCTGATGCTGTTAGGAAGTCTGATGCTTTGGTTAATCTCTATGCTGCTGTTATGCCTTCCATCAAATTCAGGATTTGATAATGACGATGGAGTGGGAGATGCCAATTATTACTACTGGTATTATTTGGACACTTTTTTGTTGTTGTTGATCCGCAACATTGGGCACTTCACTTGCTAGGATTCTTATACCGGTTGATTTTTGGAGATTAGGTGTTTAAGGAGTAGTAGTTCTTTTGTTCTTTGCTGTCATTTTCTTTGCTTGTGTTGGCTTCTTGCCACCAATTTTGGTGAAAAAATGAACCAAATTTGTAACTGTGGTTTTTGGTTATGGTTTAGATAAAATGAATACAGCCGGTTTTGGTTTTAGTTTTAGCTATATGTTTCGGTTTTGATTAGGATTTTGCTAACAACCGAACCAAGCCACATTGTTGCCATCCCTAGTCACTCAAGATTAACTAGCTCGTGTGAAAACATTATTTGCTGAGTAATCGCATGTTTCCAAAATCAAAAGTTTTACAATATAATATTCGCATGTTTCCAAAATCAAAAGTTTTACAATATAATAACACACAACAAACACACACGTTTGATCTGTGAGAGGTTTGTCTCTCGTTTTTTTCGAGAGTATTTAGTTCCGTCTTTGAACGAATATATTTCATCTACATATTTGGTTCTTTCAAATGATGCTGCTTTACAACAATATTCATGCCAAGAGTTTGCTGATCCGATGTAATGTTTTTTATCAGATCAACTCGTGGTGGTTTGTCAGTTCTGTAGCTTTGGGAGTTCATAAGTGCCTTAATACTGTTGTCGGAGTCCATCTGATTGTCTGAATTCTTGTTGTCTAATATTTAAACTTTAGCTAATACTTTATCTCTTTTGAGACTGCTTGAAATATATGAATCTTTTTTTAGTAGAATGTGTGTTAGGTGAGATGCTTGGGTTGGGGTGAATGACAATAACTGTCTTGTATTTTAATCGTTTTGCATTAGTTTGACAATTAATTTGGCTTTTTTCAAAATTTTTGTAACAAAAACCCCACAATGTAAGTGCCATTTTAAAAAACACATCATCCATAAATTATGTTGAAAGGAGAAACTATGCATGGTGAGATGGTTTGCTCACGTCTCTCCTCCGTGGAGACCAAGGTTCGAGTTCCATGAGAGGCTTGCTCGTGTCTCCCTTCCGTGGAGACCAAGGTTCGAGTCCCATGAGAGACGGGGTTTTGGGGTATTAGGGGTATGGATAGGCAGGATAGCCTTTGAGCCTCCTACTAATTTTTTACTAACTTCTGCTAACTATAAAATGTGGCCAAAAAAAATTATGTTGAAAGGGTTTGGCCAAATTTTTTTTTTCTAAGTTTAGTAAATAGTACGGAGTAAATTTTTTCTCCCATTTTTCTTTTTCTTTTCTTTTCTACCCAAATCCCTGTTTGAGAGAGAGAACTTATGTGCCCCCACTAACACAACCTAAAAAGTACTCCAGAGTAATAGGTTTCGTCGGCAACACGATAGTCGAATACTTCCCTCCTGCGCTCGCCTCTGGTAGAGTTCTTCCAACAATGGCTTCTGGTAGAGATCTCGCTCTCTCTCTCTCGATTCCATTATACATTGTGGTTGTCCTTTGCTGTTACAAAAAAGGACTCTTACTTCCGTAGGACTTGATAGTTACGTAATCAAAACCTCGGCTCTAAATGTATATAGGGAAGATAAATATGCTTGTCGCCCTCCCTCGTTCTCTGTAGCGCTTGTATTGGACTCTTATTCAGTTTTTCCCATACGTCATACAACATTAATTTGGAACTTTGATGTTTTGATTCCCAAATGCAGATGGGGAGGATAATGGGTTCGAGTACTCAGATGAGGAGCCTGAGGAACAGGACGCTGAAATTGAGAATCAATACTACAACTCAAAAGGTAATTTAAGTGGTTATTTCCTAATTCTGACGGCTTTGAGGTTACACCTGCTTGAGCTATTCGCTCCATGTTCTGCCGTTCTTTATCATCTTCCTTCCTTCCTTTCCTGTGGTGAATAGAAACTCGTGTATTCAACTGGGAGCGTATTGAAAATCTTGGAGCGGAGAATAACTCTTTTGCAATCTCTATGGAAAACATCACTGTACTTACTAAATCATTATTAACTGCAGGAATATACTAAAAACGAAAATAAGTATTAGCAATTAAGTCTTATCATAGTAGACCAAGTAATATATAAAATAGGAAAACTTAATCAACCTAATATTCTGGGAAACATTGTAGGAATCCTTACAAATCAAGAAAATATACCAACATTACAATATCCCTGCTTAGAGGCCGAGGAAGCAAAACCAAAATTTCTCCAAATTTGAGAAGCCATCTCTGCCAAAGGCTTTTCAAGGGAAGAGAAGAAGGTGCTACACTATTTTGGTGTAGTTTTCTCTCTCTTCAAAAATTTGAAAAGAATAGCTCTTCAACTTGGCAGAATAAGGAAATAGTGGGGGAAATTTCTTAGAGTGAACTTGTTTTAGTGACTCCTCAACTTGCCACATAGGTAAGCAAACTCTACGTTGGGTATAGAATTTTGCTTCTTAACCTTGGAGATGCTCTAAGATGCTAGTCCTAGAACAGTAATAGCAAAAGTAAACAAGTTTTTTTTAGCTGTTTATGTTACCCGATTGACTTTTTGCTTTTCCTTTATAAGTATTTCTGGTTATGGTTTTTGCAGGTTTATTTGAGACTGACCCAGAAGGAGCACTTGCTGGTTTTGCAGAAGTAGTTCGGATGGAATCTGAAAAATCTGAATGGTGAGTATCATGGTTCATGGGTAATAGTGTCCATAACCCTCTTCCTCCTCGCTCCTCCTACCTTCAGTGACCTTTCCTTCAGGCTTTAGTAGTTCTTTTTGGTTTCCCAAGGATAGTGGTAGGTGGGGCGAATCTCGCTTTGTGGGAAGGCTCTCCTCCATAAGTGGGTCTAACACATGCCAATATTGGAACCATAAGGTAGGTGGGGAGGTTCAAATTAAGTTCAATTTGCTGCTCTATTAAAATATTGAAAAGGTGCTCCTAGTTTAGTCCCCATTAGTGGGAGTCTAGCAGGGAAAGGTAGGATATGGACCGAACCTTCGGCATTATTTGGACAAAGTGGTTGTCCTCAGGTTCGAACCCACAACCTCAAGACTCCTCTGATGGCATATTAAATTGTTAACCGCAAACTCATTTAAAAGCTTAAGTTGTTGGAGAGAGTAGCTTTATTCTTTATATATTCTCATCTGTATGACTTACAATTAAAAGGGTTTGCCTTTTTTGAGAGGATTTCATGTGCTTGGATATCTGGGCACATTGGGTCCTTCTGATCTGGCTGTTGTTTTCATTACTGAAAAGTTTTTTTGCCCCTCATCTTCAGGGGATTTAAAGCTTTAAAGCAGACTGTCAAACTCTACTACAAGTTAGGGAATTACAAAGGAATGATGGACGCTTACTCGGTGATGTTAACATATATCAAATCAGCTGTGCCACGCAATTACAGTGAAAAATGCATAAACAACATTATGGATTTTGTATCTGGATCAGCTACTGAGAACTTTGGTCTCTTGCAAGAGTTCTATCAGACAACTCTAAAGGCTCTTGAAGAGCCAAAGAATGAGGTCAGATTCATAATTGAACAAAAGCGAGGAGTGAACAAAGTGAAAGTGTCTTTACTGAACAAGCGTTTGTATAAGAAGTAAACAACAATGTGATATATTGTATTGTTTTGCTTTCCACAGAGGCTCTGGTTTAAAACGAATCTGAAGCTCTGTAAAATTTGGTTTCATATGCGAGAATATGGGCGAATGAGTAAGGTATCTTCATTAGTTCGAGAAACAGCTTTGCTTATTCTTCAAATTGCATATTGAAATAATATTTCTAACCGAATTTACTGGGATTTATTAGATCTTGGAGGAACTCCATAAATCTTGTCAGAAAGAAGGTGGTAGAGATGATCAAAAGAAAGGAACACAACTGCTGGAGGTATATGCAATCGAGATTCAACTGTATATGGAGACTAAAAATAACAAGAAGCTTAAGGTATAATAGTGTTTAGATTTTGCTCCTTGTTTCTATCTTTTAAGATGGCACTACTTACTTCTTAAGCCCACTTGTTTGTTTATTTTTTAATTCCTATAAGTATATTTATGTGCACATGTACTATCAATTCTTCCTATTAATGATGGCTGGGATGTGATGCCACACTCCTAAGATGATTTCTTCGAACATATTTTTTGTTTTAATATTCTTCTTCAAGTGATACAGTAAATGATTTTTATGTCCTCTACTATTTATTTGTCATTGAGCTTCATTCTGTGAATGATGTGATGCAGGAACTATACAAAAAAGCTCTATCAATCAAGTCAGCAATACCCCATCCCAACATGAGAGGAATTATCCACGAGTGTGGTGGGAAAATGCATATGGCAGAGGGTCATTGGGCTGAGGCAGCCACAGATTTCTTTGAAGCTTTTAAGAACTATGATGATGCTAGGAACCAGAGGCATATCCAGTGCCTAAAGTATGTTTGCAAGCTCATTAGTTCCCTCGCCTCTCTCCATGTCTCTTGATCTCTCTCTTGTTTTTTAGACCTCCTCTTTCCATACATTCTCTGAACGCTGATCTGGGTAATATGAAAGCCCGGTTCTATTTTATTGCGAAATAAACATAATTAACGACAAATGTGACTTCTTCTGTGCGGTAAACCTGGTGAACGTACCAGTATTTATCACTTGAAACGATATAGAAAGTGATAGTTTAGTTTAGTTTTTAACTTCATACTGCATTGCTTATAGATAAGAGGAAAAATATTTTGGTAGGTTGTTTGAATTAGGTGGCCTTGAAAAGAATCCTCTCAATTGAGCAAAATGGTTTTGAAATTATTCCATATGGTGAAAGGATATTCAGACTTGTGTAATTTGTCTTTAGTTATCATAATTTTGCAATTATCTGATTTTTAAAAACATGGAATGAGGTATGTTGGAGGATGAGCTAAGCCATAATATTGTTTGACCTGTTGGTTTTAGGGGGCACTAGACAAGTAGAATGCTTACTCACCCCATAGAAGTTGATGTGTACATTTGTGTTTCACCTATCAATTGATGGTAAAAATTCGGGATGGTCGGTTAATAAGGTATCTGCCAATTGAGAGTGGAACATTATTGTCGAGATTTCAATATGAAAGTTCGTCTAGTCATTCATCAACCCAATAGGTGTTATGATGGAGTTCAGCTGTCAAGTGGCTTTGTAACAAAGAATGGTCTTCCTACTAGGATGTGATACTGTGACATGTTATTGCAATTTTTTTAGGAACATAAAATCATAAATTGTTGTGCACTGCGCTACAAAAAATTTCATGTACATTGCAAGTTAAGAGCATTATGTTATTGCTTTATTGGTGGATTACACTTGATAATGTTTTTGGGTGAATAAGTTGTGAATGTAGAGCACTCGAGTCTCAACATGCAAGGCAAGTCCCTTATGTGTATATAATTTCTGAAGCTGAGGTATGGTTTATAGGCCTTGCAATAGTCTTGAATTATTGAAAGCTAAATAACCCTGCTGTTTTTGTGGCCTTCTGTATATGTAAAACACTCGCGTCTCAAGATGCTAGGCATGACCCTCTTATGCAAATTTCCTGAAGCTGGCTCAGGGTTCATAGGCCTTGCAATAGTCTTGAACCATTGGAAGAGAAATAAACCTTGCTATTTTTTTGTGGCTTTGTCTTGCACGTGAATCTCACTTGTACAGTCATGTAATTTGGAAATTGTGTGAAGGGCATATATGCACTAATGCACACTTCTAGAGCAAATTGAAACCAAGTAGAAGTCAACAGGCTTGAGATATCCCTTAATTCTATTCTGCATTACTCGTTTTAGCTCAATTAACACTTGCATCGACTTGTTTTTGGCTCCTCCCTAGATATCTTGTTCTGGTCAATATGCTGATGGAATCTAAAGTTACCCCTTTGGACAGTCAAGAGGCAAAGCCGTGAGTACTTTAAAGATTGCAGTTTTACTTCTTGATTCTACAGTCTCTTATCTCTCTCTCTCTCTCTCTCTCTCTCTCTCCTACTTTAGATATAAAAATGACCCAGAGGTTTTGGCAATGACAAACCTGATAGCTGCATATCAACAGAATGAAGCATTGGAATTTGAGAGAATCCTCAAGGTATGCTCAAGTGGAAATTCATAGTTTACTACATGCCTCTCTCTCTCTCTCTCTCTGAACCTGAGTTGGTGTTAATTTTTCAGACAAATAGAAGTACGATAATGGATGATCCATTTATTCGAAACTACATTGAAGATCTCTTGAAAAATGTCAGGTCGGAGGTGTTGCTTAAGGTAAGATCGCGGTGTTTTATTTTCCTTTCTTCTTCATTCTCATTTTCTTTGTAAAATCCTATCTAGTCCTGTTTATACATAGAAAGACGTCTTCCTCTTTACAATGGTTGTAATATCTATCCAATATGTATTGAACATGTATTCTTTGGGACAAAACTAATGAATGGTTGGAATTTAACTCTTATCCTTCTAACATTTGCTTATTTTGTCCTTTTTTTTTATAGCTGAAAATGGTTAGTAACGTTACTCCATTGGCTACCATGGTGAGTCAATACTTGAAATGTCCATAAGTCAGCATATAATGTGGTAGTTTTTAATATTTTATTCTTGTTGCAGGTGGGACCCTCATTACAAGAAAGCTTACTTGATGAGTTTTACACTCATCATATAGATAGGCTCCTGCCTATCTACTGCAATCAAGATACTACCCCAAATTATATTTCTGTTGTAGAATATTTTGAGGCCTTTTCTAGGTTGACACTTAGAGAGTTGCCCGAATTTGATGATTGGATGCATATTAACGCTGTTAGGGTAGATACAGAATCCCCCACCCGTCGCTTGAAAGATCCGTTGAGCAGAATCACATATCCGCGGGCCCCCAAGGGGTGGATGGTGGTCCAAACTGATGCGGGGTTTGTAAAGGAGGGAGGGAGAGTCATTAGTGTAGGAGCCTTTGTTTTTTTTGATGAGTTGGGTTCTATTAGGCACTATGATACTGTTGTCTTATCCTGGGTGAGCAGTGTGAAGGAAGCTGAGTTTGAGACTATCAAATTTGCAATGTATGAAGGTGTAAGGATTGGCATCAGGAAGCTCTCTGTTTGTACAGATAACTTTCAAATTTTGAAGACAATTCAAGGTGGCAATCCATATACTGAAGATGAATTTGATAAGTATAGGTCAGTCCACCACCTCTCCCCTTTTTCCCTTGCCAACTTTGGCTTTATTCTTTTAACTCATACTATTCATCTCTGCTAGGAGTTTGCCTATGAAACACTTGGAGGACTATTCTTTCATTTATCTTCCCAGAGAAGGGAATGCAGTTGCAGATCTTCTTGCTAAATGGAGGATGGAGATGATACGATACCCCCACACAAATCCTATTACAAATTGGCGAAAGGTAGTCCAAGCAGTCGAGCATCAGTATTCTGGCATGCCGAACTTCAGAATTCGATATTTGGTGGAAAGTAAGTTGTTTTTTTCAAAGGGTAAAATATATATTTGCCCTTTAAACTATTCTGAAATTTTTTACTTCCCCTTTTAACTAAAAAAACGTTACACACTCAGGACAATCTCTCCATTCCGTCCAAACCATGGACAGAAAACTTAACACTCAACCCTACCCTTCTTATTTTGGCGCTAACAGGAGGGTACATTAGTCATTTACTCCCAAACCCTACTCAATCCCTGTTCTCTCACTTGAGCCACAAACCCTAATTTCTCAACTCACGACTGGAGGAAGAAAAGTAAAAAAAAGGATAAAAGGATAAACGCTCACCACCCAAGTTAGGACCCAACGGGATACAAAATAACACCACCCGGAGGTTTAACGAGGGATACAAGGCTAGGGAACCGCTCACCACTCTAAGGAATTCACCTAAGAGATACAGAAACAGGAAACTCGCCACCTATCGGAATCCACCGAAGGATAAGAGTTACATGAAGAAATATCTTCTCACAAGCCAAAGGCTATTTTTTACTTAAACACACAACTTCTCATCATTTCATTCACTACAAAAGAATTTATAGGCTACTTGGAACAACCCTCCAAGCATAGGAAAATAAACTTAGATTTTCAAAGCTAGAATTAAATAAAAACAAAGACTTGACTACAGAAAACTAGGTAGACTATGAAGAACTCATTGACTCCTTGAACGAACAAATGACACTAAAAACTGTGTGAATGAATACTTAGACTAGAAATTAAAAGACATCTAGGAATTTAAATAGACACTTCAAATAATTGATAATTTGGATAATGTAGACTGCATGGGAAGCTGCCCAATCACCACCATTATTCTCCTGCATCAATTACTCCTGAACCATACTCAATCAGAGTCACGACTGGTGTTTTGTATTGCCCTGGCTTTTGGTGCCTTGTTTGGCATGGCTATTGATGCTTGTTCTGCTTTTGTGATGGCTATTGATGCCTTTTTTGGCTTGTGGTACTGTTATGGCTGAACCTAAGGAAAGACCTTGTTCTGTTAATGGAGACATTTGTTGGTACTGTTATGCCTTGTTTTGCTTTTGTGGTTGTTGCAACTGGTAATGCCTTTTTTTTTTTTTGCAATTGGAGAGAATAAATCACTCTCTGGCTTTAACATCTTGAACCATGGGGGGAAGGAAAATGTATGATTGTGCTGCATTTTTCCCTTTTCAGATGCATTTTTCATCAAGAATGCATGCTTGTGATGGAGAGTTTGTGTAAATGGATGGAGAGTTTGTGTAAATGGAAGCATTATAGCTTTGGACTGCATAACAACTTTTGGAATGGCATTCTGGTAGGCATTTGAGAGAGAGAGAGCCCATTTAGTCCCCAATCATTGGGGGTATGGGCGGGGAAGGATTGGAGACAGACCTAACCTTTGGCAATGTTGCCATTTCTAGGGACAGACATTATTTTTTTCTTTATTTAACAGCGTGCCTTTTATAATCAAAACATTTTCTTCTCCCTATCGTCAATCTTTAACTCTATCATTGGGGTGTTATGCATTGTCCACTCATCCATCAAAGAACTCTATTCAATTCCTATATTCCATCAACTGAGGTAGCAATAGAAAAACATTTAGAAACTTAATCATAAAAAGAATAAACTTAGTTTTTTCTTCTTGGATGCATGATTCATAGTACTGGTGCTTGATGATTATGCCTGTAGCATTCCTTTGATTTGAAGGGGGAAAAAAACCTCAAGTTCTAGCATTTGAAAGAATTATTTTCAATGTTAAAGAAAAAGAGCATTCATGAACTTGCAAGAAGTGGAGTTTTAAAATTGACAAATTTTGCATTAGGAAAACTGTTCACTTTTTTTGGCTTTAGTTGCTAGTTGAACTATATTGTCTACGGATGTGATATGAGTATTTGTTGATTGTGATTACTGTTAACGAATGGTTGTGCATAAGTTAATTAGAAATTCCATTTGGGTATGTGTTCCTACTTTTGCAATGGGTGGTATTATTTTGTTGTGAAACTATTGTTATAATGAATTAGTTAAGTTTACCCAATTTAAAGAGAATTTTACAAAATAAATTATAAAATTTTCCATTTGGGTTTGTTAAGTCGTGATCACTAGAAGAGAAGGATAATTTTTTTTAAAGTTGAGATCAAAACGGGTTGTGTCGTGCCTAAAGGCACGGGCAACCACTAGTATACATATATGGTAGGCAATAAGACATTTATATCCTTCAACTAACCCACTTAAGGAGAGGGGTTAAGTTTTCCATCCAAAAGGGAGAGATTGTCCTCACTGTATAACGTTTTTTTAGTTGAAGGGGCAAGAGTGTTCAATTGGTAGTTGAAGGGGGAACTAAAAAAATTCGGGATAGTTTAAGGGGCAAGTACATATTTTACCCCTTTTCAAATTACAATTTTTTTGTAATCTGTTTTTTCAAATAACAATTTTTGCTCTTTATAGATCCTGTGCCTCCTCGAAGCCCGTCCGGTTTAGTTGCCCCGAGGGTTTCGTCGAAACTTGGGAAGATCTTGGCATTGCTTTTCAAGAAAGGGAAGATGCTTATTTGACAGTGCAGTTAGGTAAGTGATTCAATCTTCAATCAATGTTCGTGGGTACTTCAGAACTTAATTTCTCTCCAATTTTCTAGTGCTTTTAATTTTGACAAAAACTCACTTAGTCTGTCAACTTATTTTGTAACTTCCCCTTTCTGATTGTATTCACCGTTTAATGTCTTCACTAGTTACTCCACATATCATTTACACAAATAATATGCACATATGTCCACGTAACTATTAACACTGAAGTAAAATTTCTGAGTCAGTTAGACAATTCACAATGGCATGATATCATAAAGTTTATTTAGAAAAAACGTAGAAGACTATTAATTTGGGTCAAGGATTGTTAATGCTAAGGTTTCTTCCATTATTATAAATCAGTAGTGGCAGTGGCCTAGACATAGGAACTCTGTTACTTGGGTAATTATAAGGCACACTCCTGGTTCTTTGATTCCCAATCCAATTCCAGGAGTCTGTCAACTAATGGGAAGTTTTCCATTAAATCTGCCTGGAATGCATTTCGGCATCCCAAGGCTTTGGTTCCTTGGTCCAAAGTGGTGTGGCACAAGCATGCAGTCTTGCGATGGCCAATTCTACTATGGTTAGCTGTGTTGAATAGACTCTCAACCATGGACAGATTGCAGATGTGGGGTGTTGTGACAAGTTCTCAATGTGTTCTTTGTGCTTCTGCTTGTGAAATGCATGAGCATTTATTTTTCTGATGCTTTTTCTCTTTCCAACTATGGAGGTCCTTACAGAGTAAGCTTAGAGCATCTTGTTCCTTGCATTCCATAGGTCAGATTGGTTAGTGGATGGTTCAGAATTTGTGTGGGCCTCAGTTCTTATTGCTGCATCTGTCTACAATATTTGGGAGAACGTAATCGAAGAATTTTCCAGCAAAGTTGCTTGGGGATTCTGCAAGTGATGGAGAAGACCACCTTGATTGATATACATTCTTGTATATGTTCCTGGATATGGATCCAAATGTCAGAAGCTAATGAAGATCTTTGTTCTCTTT
The DNA here is from genome assembly GCA_018127125.1 of Rhododendron griersonianum. Classification (NCBI taxonomy): domain Eukaryota; kingdom Viridiplantae; phylum Streptophyta; class Magnoliopsida; order Ericales; family Ericaceae; genus Rhododendron; species Rhododendron griersonianum. The sequence goes on from CM030800.1 coordinate 32,286,419, forward strand.
GGTATATCCCTGATCAAGTCTTTAGCATGGATTGAGAGATTCTTTTTGTACTTCTGTTGTTGTTTGGGATGTATTGTTTTCCTAGGCCTTGTCCTGTGAGGTCTGGATAGTGTTCTGGGGTATGCCCCTATACTCATGTAATGTTTTTGTGGTGCTATAAAATCTTCTCTTACCCGGAAAAAAAAACACGTAGAAGTCTCTGATCATAAACTAGTTTTCCCTACTTTCGGTGTTATCAGTGTGGGCCTCAGTTCTTATTGCTGCATCTGTCTACAATATTTGGGAGAACGTAATTGAAGAATTTTCCAGCAAAGTTGCTTGGGGATTCTGCAAGTGATGGAGAAGACCACCTTGATTGATATACATTCTTGTATATGTTCCTGGATATGGACCCAAATGTCAGAAGCTAATGAAGATCTTTGTTCTCTTTGGTATATCCCTGATCAAGTCTTTAGCATGGATTGAGAGATTCTTTTTGTACTTCTGTTGTTGTTTGGGATGTATTGTTTTCCTAGGCCTTGTCCTGTGAGGTCTGGATAGTGTTCTGGGGTATGCCCCTATGCTCTTGTAATGTTTTTGTGGTGCTATCAAATCTTCACTTACCCGGAAAAAAAAACACGTAGAAGTCTCTGATCATAAACTAGTTTTCCCTACTTTCGGTGTTATTGCTCCAATTGTTAGATCATTCTACTTACATTTCATACTGTTGTGTACTTCCTGTCCTTTCTTTTCGAACGATGGTGTTGAATACCGGGACTAATCATTACATATCAGAACTAATATAGATCACTTGACCAATAAACAAGAGAAAGATTCTTGATTTCACAGGTAGAAGATAATGGTAATAAACTTACAACAATTTCGGCAATAAACTGAGGCTGCTGTAAAGGTTTGAAGGCAAGGAGGAAGAGGTGAGTAACGAGGATAACAATGGTAAGCTAGATAATGAAGAGAGGGAGAGTATTAACCAATGGATTAAGTGAGTTGCCCGTGGCGCAGAGTCTATTGCAGATGGTGATATAATTAATGTACAGTTATGGAGATATCGACAGTGGCGGCTCTCCCAGACTGGAACCTTAGCATCTTGCATAATTCCGTAGGTTTTGTCTTGGTCAGATTACGAGAATGTTGGTTTCTATATTATGATATCCCATTGGCATTGTTTTTCTTTTCTTATTCTGCTATGTTTTAGGGTTTTATATCTTGTACCAGTGCTGCATTGTTGCACGGCCAGAGGGAGATACTTGAACAGGATACATATTATTTTCATGTTGCTCACATCAGTGATCCTGCTTTGTTTGTTTAATGGTACTGTGGGTATTCTACACTTTGGTCAATCCATAATAATTTTTTCTTCTTCTCTCTTTGTGGTATGAATGGTACGATTAAGTTGTTTAAACTTGGTATCAAGGCAAGGTTGTCATGATAGCTATTTTGTCAGAAATCTTCGTTTCCTCTGCAATTGTCTCTTTGTTGGTGCAATGGAATCACATCGTTTTGTAAGCTCCGTATCTCTAGTTGAATCCGTCAAAACCATTAAGTTGGGCCGCCCCATTAAAACTATACCATTGTACCTGTTGTAATATATAACGTAAGGACACCGATACAGGATACCGACACAGTGATGCAAGAAAATCAAAAATACTAGAATACAGGAACGGTTAGGACACATTAGATTATAAGTATTTTTATACGTTGGCGTTGGATCATGCATCATAACAAGAATGGTGTATTTTTCTTATGCAAAAATGTATAGAGTGTTGCTATTTTATGGCATTGAAATGCAATCTTATGGAAGACACTATGACACAATGAGGTTATTCAACTAGCTATCGAAAGAAGATATTATTTTCATCTCTCTATATCTTCCTCTCTAAAAAGGAATTGTATAAAATCTAGACTTTTGTTTATTCCTAATAGCTTTACTCTAGTACTACGCAGAAAGTGCCACGATCTTAATTTCATGAAAATTAGGTTACGTAGCTTATAGTAACAGAAAAGTAAGTATCGAATACTTCAAAAGTAGGGAAATTAATTTACATATTGTGCACACATTTTTATACTTATCCGCGAGTATCGGAGGAGTATTCGTATGTGTACGATAAAGATACCACTTTCATCTAGAAGTGTGCGTGCTTCATAAGTAAGAACCCATGCACTTTTCTAAATAGTCCCATGCAAATCAAGTTGGCTCGTGTGTTCTGAAGTTCTGCAATTTCCCTTCACATTATTACTTATCATTCTTGGAACAAGCTGACGTTGTTTTTGCAGGGAGAACATAACTTCAATAGATATGGTGAGTGGCTTGGAAAGAACTCAACTATATATGGGGAAGAATTTGAGACTTCTGAAGGATATGCATGTTCATCTTCTTGCTTCTCGTGGATCTGGTCTGGGAAGGTATATATTCTCTGGCTTGTATTATGTATTTGGTTTTTCTATTGTATACTTTAGAATGCCTTGAAATCTAGATCATCTGCCAAGGGCGGAACCAGGAATGTCATCTGCTGACAGTCAGCTTAAAAGCCCTGGCATTGGTTTTGGAATCTGTTTCAGGTTTCTCTGTTTTATATTTTTCTCAGTATGTATAGTGGTTCTTGAAATTTCTGGTTTACTGCTGGATGAGTTTTTGTCACTGGTTTTGCCATTGAGCAAGCGGCAGTGTAAAAAAAGTTGTCCATTTTGTATGATGTGAGTGTTCAAAATTCCCATATAGTTGGCTTTGGGAATTGGTGTTGTGTATAGATGCCTGCTGTTTCACATGGAATAGTCCCATGGGGGAAGAGCGAAGAAATCAATTAAGAGGGTAAAAGGAAACAGTGAAACACTCGATAAACAGGATAAAATCAAGTTGAATACAGCTCTATCATTTCTTGTTTCTTTTGCGTGTCAGTGACTCTGATTATGGGGAAAATCTTTTTCTTTTCTTCTCTTTGTTTGTGTGTTGGGGATGGGTTTTGGTGGTTATTTGCGTCAACTTTTTCATTTTTAATTTTCCAATCTTTGGGGGATTATAGACTGCTTGATCTTATTCTTCCTTGGTAGCTGTTTAATTACTTGGACGCTCCGCACACCTGATTTTTCTGCTTCTTTTGTGGACAAATTTGATTTGTACTCTCTTCTTCTATGTGCTCGAAGCTTGTCTCATTCTTTCTTGCAAGCTACTTAATTACTCTGATGCTTTAAATGTTGCAGGACAACACTGCAAGTTGATTACCTTGCTCCTCTTCTGAAACAGCTGATTGATCCCCTTCGAGTTGAGTGCTGCCTAAGGTTGGGAATACAATTTATTTTGATTTCAGATGATAGTAGTTGAACTTGAATGAATGTATATCATTCTGTATGGAAATAATCCCCAGGATGAAGCTGTGGAGAAGGTTGTGGAGCTTATGGATTTCTAGTACTCTATAAGCCTGCAGGAGGACTTTGACTCTATGGTGGAGATGTCAAAATTTAAGGTACATGTGGTAAAGCGTGTATCCATTCATCTTCTCAGAACAGTTCTTGTCACTCCCTAGTCCCTACTGAATCAGGGACACCCAAATCCGCTAGCTAGATGGCATACAGCTAGCTGTCAAAGCTGTGCACTGACAAATGCATACAATAAAGGAAGCAGGTCACGTGTTATTCGAACTGCTGATTTAATCAACCTTCCTGGTATTAAAAAGGCGCCTAAAAAGCGGGTTGCAGCAATGTTAGAACCAATTGAGGATGGATTAGCAGAGGGCAATGGTGATGCCTTGGCAGAAAATGAAGAGAATTCTTCGTACACAGAAGACTTGGGTACAGTTTTTTCCCCTAGTCTAAGGTTGCAAGCTACTGTGTTGTACTCGCAAACCAAACCGAGCCTTATGTCCCAATCAATTGGGGTCGGCTACATGAATCCTTTTTCTCCATTGAGCTTTGTGTTGTACTCGCAAGTTTTTTTTTTTTTTTCTTGCTTTGATCGGCAAAAGTCAATATTGTTAGAATAGTTAGATTAGCACATTAGAAGAGGAGCTGAACTCCTGAGCTCCTTTCTCTTTGCAACTAAGTGCACTCACTCACTGATGCCATTGAGCCAAAGGCCTCTTGGCAACTCACAAGGTTAATGGGAGTACTTTTGAATTTGCATACTAGATCTTGGCCAAGATGCTTTGCAAAATTATGCATTATTCTGGAGGGCTCTAGCTTGCTACCATATGTCATTATGGTTTCTCTGGATGGGTTTTAAACAGTCTCTGGATAATATTTATAAACTGAATGGTTTAAGGCCATCTGATCCTTTAATTTGATGTCCTCTTTGCATCATGCCATCTAGAGTTCTAGTCGTACTACCTGACAATCTTTAAAAGGTCGTCTTCACGTTAGTGTGGTGATTCCATTTTTTTTCCATGCTTTTGGTGATTGTCAGGAGATGATGCTAGTGAGGAAAAGCCACAATTGGATCTCCAGAGTCTTACTTCAAAAGGTTGGTGCTACTTTTTATTACCAGACACTTGGGGTTATGGCATACTTGACAATTGTAATTTGATTTCCTTTTGCCTCTATGTTGCAAATCCATTTTTTTGGGGCGGTATTCGGGGTTGTGTTTGGTTAATGCATTGCGGATAAACTATATCCTTTGTATTGCCTGAATTTCTGTAGGGAATAGAGATTCAAGTAGACATGGACTTGAAGGGTGGTGGAACCAAAGTTGCCAAGAAGGTGCCATTAGGCAGAGGCAAAGGAGGTGCTTAAAGCTGCAGATAAGAAAGGCGGAGGACGAGGTTCTGGGTCAGCTGCCAAGAGATAGCGATAAGAGTATGCGATGAAAGCAGATAAGAAGGGGGAGGACGAGGTTCTGGGTCAGCTGCCAAGAGAGAGCGATAAGAGTATGGAATGAAAGTAGCAAGGCTTTCATAATTTTGTCTTAGTCTATAGTCAGTGTAAGTAATCATCCGAGCATCATTGAAATTCGAGCTCTGACTCAGACGGTATTTAGGTTTTTATTGATATTGATTAATTTGATTTATATTTTATAAATTTCATGGTTGATCAATCGCTTAACTGGGTTTGTACGCAGTTTTATTGAACTTTTATCCAGGATTAAAGTTATTGTTACCGTTTTCTTTTATGCATGAAATTGATACCTGATTATGGGTTCAGGTTGTAAGAAACCTATGTGTTATTGGGTTCTTTGTTTGAGGAAAGAAAGTCTCCGACAAAGAAAGGGAAGAGGAAGGGCAACCGAGGTGAGTTGACTCGGTCGCTATCACCATCCACCTGAGGCCCGGTTCTAAGCTTCTCTCTCTCAATAGATATATAGTACGTAGAAAGTCAAAAATATCTTGGTAATGTCTTCAAATCGAGCATTCCATGCTAGAACAAAGCATATTGGAATCCATTACCATTATATCAGAGAGAAGGTGCTTGAAGATGAGATTGATCTAATTAAGTGGATACGAATGATCAACTAGCAGATATTTTCACCAAGACGTTACCGAAGCAAAAGTTTCAGAAGTTCCGAGAGCTTTTAGGCTTGGTGTATCGAGTTAGCACGAAGGGGAGTGTTGAAAGTTGTGCTAACTCATTAGTTTAATTAAGTGTATTCACACATGGTTCATGTACATGATTTGGTACATGAATATAGTTCAAGAGTCTTGTCTAAGTTCATGAGTCTTTAGTGTTGTTCATGAATATATTTATTATATAGGTTTGTGCACTTGACTAGGTACATGATATGAGAGTCTTATAAATACCACAAGTGTTCGAGTCATTTGGTATCTTCTAGTTGGTGAGAGGAGAGATATTATGAAATAAAGTTAAAAGTATTTTTCCCTAGGGCACCGCTATTTGCAGCCACTTATTTTCTGAACGGAAAATAAGTGGCTGCAAATAGCAGTGCCCTTTCCCTATGAGTGCTGGTTCTAAAATATTCTTCTTGTTCTAAGTTTTGTTTCTTCAACGGTTTTGGGAGTGAAGTCTAGGGTTCTAGCTGCGTTATTGGAGAGTGTGTTTCTTTCAAGTTCTGGCATGAATCGTAGTTGATATCATCACTGCAAATGTATTTATCCTTTTTTAAAACTATGCTACCCTTATTTGAGGTTTGAGCTCAAAGTGAACATCATTTGTATATGATTGATGATTGGTGAAAGTTAATGAGCTAAAAGAAAAATCATGTTGGCGTTAATTGTTTGTATGTAGAACTTTATTCTTTGATTTCCTCTAATTCCATTCAATTTGAAGAATAAAAAAAATCAAAATGATACTCCCAAACATTACGGGGTATTTGTGATTTTATTTTTTACTGTTTACAAAAAAATTATTACCAAACATGTTTTTTGTTTTTCTTTTTATAAAAACATAAACTTGATTCTACTTCTAGTGTCTTAAAAACACAAAACTAAGAGATGCTAGGGACGGATCCAAAAAAAAAAAAAAAGAGAGATGCTAGGGACATATCAATTTGTCACACCCCAACCACACTCATCTCACGTATAGTCGGGTCCCATTCCTGCGGGACCCACCTGTATATGAGAGAGGTGTGGTTGGGGTGTGACAAATAGATGTGTCACTAGCATTTCAAAATTATCCTTCACTTCTACCCATTAATTTTTCAAAAGGACAAAATGATAATTGTACCATTTTTACCCATTAACTTTTCAAATAGACAGCCCAAAAAAAGAATACTGAACTCTTATTTAGGGACGGAAGGAGTATATTATAGGTCAGCTAGGTAACTGTTTTTCTTTTTGTTATCATTTATAGAAAATAGATACTAGTTTTCTTAGCTCAAAATCTAATGTTGCACCAAGATCAGAGAAGCACAAAATTGTGGATATTTACAAGGGAAAGAGCAAACTGAGGTAGGACTACCACACACACACAAGAAAAAGAGTTTTGATAAGGTGCTTGGTGTGGAGCAAGATACAACAAAATTACATGGCTCTAGCGTTGCCTGTTTGGCCAAAATGTATGCTGGCTGATGGCTTCGAGATAGTGAAGATGGAGCTTCAAGCTCGAGAAACATAAGCACCAGAGAGAGGCACTCTTGGGGCATACCTCCAATGAATCCGATTGATGAATCATCGTGATGAAACAAAACATTTGGGGATCGATTTCGGTGGGGAAAGAGATAAAAAGAAGATTCTATTTTGCCTCCTTTTTTTACTTAGTACCAAATCTTTGAACCGAATGGGGCAAATTAGTATTTCAAAGTGGGGTCAAGCAAGTAAAAATTGGATGGAAAATATACTTATTATTCCTATCAAAATCCGAAAGGCAGTGGGTCAGCTGACCCCACTTGTCTCTTTTTCCCTCTGCACTTGCGTGAACAAGTTATTTACAATCGCGGCCATTCAAAAGTGTTCTAGACGGTTGTAATTGGCTCCATATGGCGTAAACAACTATTCACCGCTCCGCAATTAAAAAGATTTTCTCCGACTATAGATTTATTAAAGCTTCCGCCGAGTACACTTATGGCTCCATAAAAAACCTCAAAATGGAGTGCGCTTAATCAAAACCCAAAGCTTCTACTTTGAAAATTCATGTGTGGTTACCATGGAAAGGGAATGAACCTTCTAATTGTAAACGTTGGGCTGAAATTTGTTCCACATCGGTTAATTATCACTTCGAAAATTAGTATATGAGCTTGAGAGCGGCACTTATCGCCAATCGGTTTCGGGTTAGATATAAAATTTTCACAAACCAACAAAAAAAAGTTGCACGATAATAGACCCAAAAAGAGGTTGCAAGTGACAGACCTCAAATATGACCTACACGTGACGGGGATGTTAAGGAAATACCGTCCCACATTGTTTGGAAGTGGGTGATCGCTTGATACAATATACAATGTTGGAATTATGCGACAACAAAACAAGGGTGTGACTTCATCCCCCAATTAGTCATGTTTACTGAAAGGCAAAGAGCTCCCAATTCTCATCTTCTTGGTTATAACCGTACAACCACCCTTCTTCGGATATCATCCACCGGCATTCCGAGCGACACCGGTGATCATAATCCCGATCCGCGTCATAAGCATCGAAGTGCTTCCAGCCCGAGTCTCCCCACCGGACATCGCAAAAAAACAACGTCGTGCCCCAAAAGTTAACCGAAAAGCTCCACGTTGTTTCACTTCCGTCTTCCACCTTCTGATAGCCGAGGTCATCGTCGTTCGATTGACAATGTACGTTCATGGGCTTGTTATCTCCTAGCCGGTTTATCACATGGACGTGGACCTTTGCATCAGTGCGCAACCTGTTGGAAACTAGTAGCACAAGAAGGGTTAGGGTATGGATCACAGTCTTCATTTTAGCAGTATAATGGTAATTAACTAGATAGCTGCTAATGCCTATTTTAATGTTGTTATCCATGAAACTTTGAAGGTAAATACCAAGACCTGGCTAGGCTATTTGGCTCTCATTTTATATGTAACCATAGAGACATGGTTTTATTTTCTTGGTATTGTATTGGTGAGAAATCTTTTCATTCGAATAAAGAAGATGACCATCTACTTCTCTTTTATTCTTTGGTGCTTAAGTCAAAATATTACTGTAGCTCTTGATGGCCCATATATTTTGTTAAAACCCAATTGAAGATGAATATGATCATCATGATAATTGATACTCCCTCCGTCCCTTTTTTAAGTGTCCCGCTTCCGTAACTCCAACTTATTAAGAAAACATCATCATTACACTTTTCACATCAACTTTTACCTCCACTTTTCCTACTTACCCTTCATAGAAATATCATCATTACACTTTTACTCACTAACTTTTCAAAATGGAATTTACTTTTAGGGGCAAAACGGAAAATGTACCAACTTTTACCCACTAACTTTACAAAATGGACACTTATTAAGGAACAACCCAAAATGAAATATTGGACTTTAAAAAGGAGACGGAGGGAGTATAATTACTAGTAGTGGTAGTACTCTTAGGGTAAATTACGCTTACCTCCTTTAAGATTTTTGATAAATGCAAAAACTCTCTTGAGGCTTCTGAATTTAAACTGACCTCCCTTGTCAAAATGTGGAGAGGCAGTTAACGAAATTGAACCTCTATTATAGTGTGTAACCTTCAACCGAGCGAATTTTTTATATTAGGAATGAATTAGGTATGGTTCAATATAACGTTAGGGTGTGTTTGGACAAAATTATTTTTTTCGAAAGACAATGGGTATTATTCATGATTTGAGAATTTTTGTCAAATTTTTTGAAATTGATAATTCGTATTGACGAGAGGAATCAAAAAAATATTTAAAAAATGAATCTAACATCGGAAATGTTTCAGAGATATGACAACTCTAGAAATAATAAAAATTGCAAAAAAAAAAAAAACCTGTATGTTGCAAAATTTTACTGTTTTTAGAGTTGTTTTCCTAGTCGTTAATGAATTTTTAGGGAAATTTGGTCGTAAATTTGTACTTTCTACCTTTTGGTTAGTCAAGACAAATATTAAATCCGGGAAAACTTAATGAGAATTTGATTAAAAAAAATTAGAAAGAAATAAAACATACGGTTACAATAATACCGAATAGTTTTATCCATACACCCATCATAAAACTAGGATATAAAAAGTGTAATTAATCAAACATTTTTTTCCCCATTCTTGCCATCTCCAAATATAAAATTACGAAGAACCCTGCTATGGGCTCTCAGTTCTGGTGTACACCGCCTCTAAGAAGTTATCGGTCTCTGTCGACCGGATTGTCCTATTCAGACTACTATAGAGCGAAAATGGCTTTGTCCTTCATTCATTTTGTTGTTTTTCGAGTTTTCAAGACTATTAGCTTCAAATAGTATTGTACCGCATATAGAAACAAGAATCACCCAAGTCGGATTGACGACTCACGAGCGAGAAAATATTGGCCTACATTAACCGGTTTGCCCGGGGAAAAGGGTGCTATCCTTCGTCACTTCGGCGGATAAAAAAAAAGAAAAAGGATCCTTTGTCCCCTTCGTGGGAAATTTCGCACGATTGATCGGGTCGGTCCCACACAAATATTCGTTTACCGTTTGGTTGGAACCTCAAAAAGCTCAAACTTTGAGGACTTCCATAAAGTAAAATGTAAACTTCAATTCCAACGGATCGAAACCCACCAAAATACAAGATAGAGATAACTCCAGATTCTCTCCCTCCAAGAACAGCTGCCAAGACAAAGCTCGCACGCTAAGCACCAAAACTCTCTCTCTCTCTCTCTCTCTCTCCGGCGTCAATGAAGCTTCCATTTGAATGATTGAGCTGAGACCGGTTCTGTATGGGGGCTCAGAAGAGTATTCATGCTGGCAAAGGTAATTTCCCGTGTTTTAGTACAAAACCCACAAATTTTCACACCCACATTCCACATACTGATTGTGGTATTAATAAGAAATTATCCTTTTTTGTTGAAACCCTTCATATCCTTACGAGGTTGTCCCAATTTATTAATTGGCATTTTCATTATTAGCTTTTCTTATCGAAAGTCTATATTGTTAGAATAGTTGGATTGACGTCGGTTGAACTCCTGCCCTTCTGTTGTCTCCTCGCATCTAAGTGCACTCCGGATGCCGTTAGGCCAAAGTCCTCTTGGCTTTTCATTGTTAGTTCTTAAGCCATGGGTTGTGGTGATGGGTTTCTGATGATTGATTGCTTGTTTACAGCCAAGATAGACTTCAATGTTGATCTTACCCAGAAGCTTTGTGCTGCTTTGATGCTCTCCCCTTTCAGGTTTCTTCTTTATAACTTGTATTGTCCCTTTTGTTTTGAATGATATCTATCTTCTCTCTGTTTACATTCTGTGACTCTCCTTTTGAAACAGGAATTCTGGCAGTCCACTTTCACTAATAATTGGAAGGTAGTTTTTTTTTTCATTTTTCGATTTTCCTCTTTGTTTTACAATTCAATGTGGGTAGTAGTTTTCGATATCAAACTTTTTCTATTATACGTCCTTTTAGTTTGATTTGTAAATTGGTGCGATGATTGGCTTATACGTCTTTTTCTGGTTGCAGTCTTTACATCAAACACCCCAATTTATTTGGTAGGAGCGAGAAGCTTGATGTGTTGTGGGATAAGGGACTCGATGAGTCGAATTTCTTCATAGCTTATAGGAAGCCGAGGCCCGAATGGCTTCCTCAACGGTGTTTTACTATTCAGGTTTCTGTCTCTTCTTGTTAGAAACTATTTCTTCATTGCAAATTGAACAAATGTAGGCTGGCACATAGCAAATTTTACTAGAAATGAACGTGCTAGGACCTATGGAATCAATACAACTTCAAGTTGGAAACCATAAAAACTGAATTTTGTTGGCACCTGCGATATGTAAATCTACTGATTGCAATAGATATGACTGTGAGCATGACAAGATCTCTGGAATCAGTGCAACTTCCATTTCCAAACTATGACAGGCACTTTGAATGAAGATTTAATGTCGAGAAGCAATTTGGATGATGCAAGGATTATTTTTTCCTGTAGGCTGACCACTGACCATCTACAGTATCTGGATTTTGGTCGAAATTTTACAAAAACGAACTAAGTCTTAGATACAGAAAACACAACTTAGGATTATTACACTTTAGTGACTTTACAAGTTCAACTTTCTTGAGTGGAAGTTTACACTTTGTAGCCATCTAATTTAAATAACTTTTCTTTCCAGCACTCTATTTCACCTGAGATTGGGGTCCACGGTCTGCCTGTTGAAAACTTCTCTCGTTCAGGGAGTGGAGGTGTAAATCTTTGTCGCTTCTCTGTAGGGCTAGATCTCAATGAGCCTGCAAGTTCCCATTGGAGCAGCAAAACCAGTATAAAGTTTGAGGTGCATATGTTTTTACGTTTTCTCACAAATTAATGAGCATCTGTCTACATGCTTTAAGTCTAGAGCATGAGTTAGAAATTTGAGTGGCATTAATATTTTCTTGTTGCAGCATGTGCGTCCAGTTAATGATGATGGGCGCTCAATAAGCAAGGATCTTGATGGGTTTCCAGTTACCTGCAGGTAGTTGATGCTTTTAGGCTGTGTTTGGATCAAGTATTTGTAGACGAATTTGTGGATGGAACAGAAGATTTAGGGGATTTCCCTTCATGTAGTGGCGATATTTTTCCCTCCCCGTTTCTTTTCCGTCAATAAATACCTTCTAAAATTCTTGATCCCAATACAGCCTTAGTCATCCTGTTTTCAAATTAACTGGTTGACTGATTCTGAAACGTTTGTGAAATGCTTGATATACAGTGGCAGTTGTCATGACAGTATGGTAGTATTAAAGCAGGAGTCTCAATTTGCTAAGGAATATGACCGCAGTTTTGATCGAGTAATATATCTTCCTTTACCTAAGTGAAGCCAACTATAGCTGTTGCCTATATGATGCATAATCTGAAGAGTGTCTGGTTCTTTTATTTCTTTGACGTCAAATTGTCCTTGTATGCAGTTAAGTCTGCAAATTGAACAAGGAATTCCTGTTCTATCCAAATGGCTGATCTTCAACCGGTTCAAGTTTCTTGCATCAAAGGGCATAAGTCTGGGGCCAGCATTTCTCTTGACAAGGTTAGACATTCTGCTGAGGTGGTCACTCTTAGGATCTATCTTGCTACATCAGAAATTGCATAAAGAAGGAATGGAAATGTGGATGTCAAAATATCAAGAATCTAGTAAACAGGGAGTGTCATGGTAAAATGAATACCAAGGTGGTGAGGAGCATAGGAAGAATCATTTAGAAAGTGAGTGAGGAAGCAGAAGAAATACGTTTTAGAACTCTATCGAGCAAGCTTTATTACTAACTTATATTAGCTAAGAGTGCCGATCAAAAAAAAAAAAAAAACTTATATTAGCTAAGAGAGTTGGAACTATATAGAAGTAAAAGAAAAGGAGTAAGGTTTATGCCACTAGAAGAACTACGGGATTGGAAGAAGTTCTTCTCCACAGGGTATGACTGATATTAGTTTAAACAGTTCTGTTTTGTTTTGCAATAGACAAATTTACGAATATTAGGAGTTGTTTTTTACTGGGGTAACTCTTCTGAAAGGTGACGCCTATCCTCTTTGCGTCTCTATTGTGAAACATAGTACTTTACCGACATTCCAACATGCTTCCTGTAATTAGTAAATGATCTTAGAATTGTTTTTCTTTTGTCTTTCCAAATCCTAATATGGTTAATTTATGTCCTTCCGTTTGACAGCTTGACAGGTGGTTCCATTGTAGGGGACATAGCTCCTTATCAAGCATTTGCCATTGGGGGTCTTGGTAGCGTGCGTGGGTATGGTGAGGGTGCAGTTGGATCTGGTAGATCTTTTCTGGTTGCTAACAGTGAATTGACTTTCCCTTTGGTTAGTAACTTTCTCACTGGATTAGATTACTCCAACTATCTCCAATTTTTTTAAGCACCATCCTTGCTGATTTCTCTATTTGATCTTCTGCCCCAAATGATTCTTTGTCTATCATCGGGATATTAACTGGGTCGGTTCTTCTGAATATGTTTGTTTCTCGTTCACTTATTTATAGGTATTTCTGTAAGATTAACTTTCTACATGTTTGGGCTTAATGTTAATTCTGTAAAACTACCCTTTTTCATGTTTCAGCTTAACTGGCCCTAAATTGCCTTGTGTTTTGAGTATTACATGGATCCATGACACTATTATGTTGCCGGGGAAAGACTGCTGGCATCTACAATGATGTCCTTGAAGGCAATATGTACACTATACTCAAGTTCCCAGGTGCCTAACCTGCTAGGCATGTTTGGGAGAGAGGGCTAGCTTGTTGTTTAGGCATCTAAGTTTTGGTGTTATACTAGCCTTAATGGTAATGAGGTCAGTAACTAGTTGTGGCAAAACTTAGAAAAGCTACATATTATGGAAAGAACGGTGTCAATCAGAACATTTTAACAGGAAGTTTGGAGAGAGGAAAGAAAATAAGATCATCAAGAATCAGAGTTGTCCTCCCCCAAAACCCCCCCGTATTCAAATGTAGCTTTATCGTCTGGTGTTGTGATTCTTCGATACAGACGCAAGCAAGGATGGAACGATCCAACCTTTCCCGACTTGGAGCACCCCTATTCGAGTAGTTCCTGATGAAGGCACATCAGAATGTTGTACACAATCAGTTGTGGAGCTCCTACTCTGGCTAGTCCTCTGTCCTTCTATGTGGATTGCCAAGGCTTTGAGCCCTGCTATTTGAGAATAGGGCGTCTCAGGTTGAGGTAGGACTCAATGCCAGAAAAAGAAGGGCGCCCTATCTTTCCCTACTTATGGCGAGGGGTTTCTCTCCGTAGGGAATCTGCGCTTAAGAATGCGTTCGTGTGTATTCGTCGCTTGCTTTTCTTTCCTCCCTACATTTGATGCAGACCTGATAACATTCAATTCCTGATAGCATTGAATTACTTGGATCAGTTTGATGGGACAGGTCAAGAAAATCAATGAAGCCCTTATATAAACGATTTCGGGAAGCAAGGTTTTATTTATCACAATGTGATTTACCCCGACAGGAAGGGGGTTGGTCTCAAAATTCGTTGTACAATCTGACCGATGTTGACAAGCAAGCCCTGCAAAGCGATTATCTCTTGTTGCTTAACTTCTCCATGGTGCCACTGTTGGGATTTCGACCCACCACTACGGAAGAACACAACAACATTAAGCAAACACAAGGAGAAAGAATTAATCAGACTTTACATGGTTGATCAACGGACGAAACAGAATTCCAGATAGAAAAATACCAAATCCCAAGCCCTCACTCAAGACCTTTCTTTTCTCTCTCCCTCAGTCTCTAAATATTCTCCCTTGTTCCCTTTTTTCCCTTGCCAATTCTGCATGTATTCAGCTCCCCCAATAACTGAAATGAATATACAAATCTAGACATAAAAAGGAATCCTATAAGAAATCTACTACTGTCAAAAACCCAATTTTGCAGGCAGTCCTCCTCAACTAATGTGATTACTCTTGAAGTTGTACTTTCAATATTCACTTGCCTTTTCCTACCTAAGAACCATATGAAAATTCCCGAGAAAGCGTTACTCTTTCTTAGGAAATTCGTAAGGCCATCATCCCATGTGGGTGAAGCACAACACCCGTTCCTCCTCTGTCAAGTGATTGAGTTGAAGTCCATTTTGAAACTCTGCACCGTTAGGTCAATTAGTGATCGATCCATTTGAAATTCTTTCCTATGCATATAGATAGTGGATGGTAAATTAGCCTCTCCAAACGTTCTAAAAAGGGCCCTTATTAGTTGTTGCAGGCGTAGGGATAATAGCATTTGAGCAACCGGAACGAGGGGCATAGATGTAAAGGCAAGGCCCTACGTTGGCAGATTACTTCAAGAAGCCCATGTTTGATTGGTGACAGCCTAATGAGTAAGACTCACCACATCGCTGCGACCAAAAGGTGTTTTTTGGGCTAATTACTTCTTTTGTACCTCCAAATTAGGGAATTTCCATTTTAGGAAAAAACATATCCATTTTGATCTATGGAGACTTTAGAGGGTTCAAAACTGCAGTTTGTTTCCATCCGTGGAAGGAGACTCAATACCTTTGACGGCCTAAGAACATGTTTTTTGGATTGATTATCTTTATGAAATACCCATAAGCTCACACCACATTCCTGACTTGGCCGATGAATGTCGGGGTCGTGTTATGCGAAGAACAGAGTTGTTTGTTGTAAATAGTCCTGCTCTAGAGTCGTCCGAGGGTTTGAGAGCAAACCAAGTCTGCATGGAGATTGGACCATTTTCTTGGTTTGAGATGTTGATATTGATGTTACCAGTCTGGTTGTAATCCCTTGAAACTCTTAAGCCTGTTTGAAGCTCTGCTTATTCATGGCTTGTTTAAACCGACAAGGTGCCCTTATGTTTTGGGATAGTCTTATTAAAGGGTCTCAAGTTATGGATGGCAATGGAGCGTGGGTTCTAAAATTGTTGGGGTTTGGGACAGGTTATGGAGGAGACATTTGCAAACTGTAGTGTAATGAGGTGGGGGTGGGTTTAAACATCACCCGTCCTGATCTCGTTGCCTCGTAGAGATGAGTCAATGTGGGATGTATATTAGAGAATGAAAGACATCCCTTTACTGCTGTTATGTATCAATTTGGTGTAATCCCACATTGTTACAAGAATGGAGCACCCATACTTCGAGCCTCACCCCCTTGTTCTTTGAAATAGTCGTTGGTCAATAATCTTTAAATTTCTTAGTGGTTTGGTGCTTTCTGGGTGGTCTTAGGTCCTGATGGGGAACCTATTTACATATGAAAACTCTATTACACAGCGGCCAGTGTTGTCCAGTTTTAAACCGAGATAGTGTGGTTGGTTGCCATTATATGGTGATTGTTGTTTGATAGTTTGGCTACATTGTAGTATGAAGTTATTGCATTTCATCCCCCCATATGCACGAACTTAGTATGCCCTTGGTCTTGCACGCATCTTCATTGACACGTGGTGGATAAGAGGCAATATTCACATTCTGTAATTTTATTCTTATTTACGTTGCATGAAGATTGTGTTTTAATTTAAGAACGAAGCTCATGAACATTCTACTTATATTACAGCAAAAGTAGCTGACTAAGGGAGTTTCCGGAACTGTTAGTAGACTTGAATTAGTATATATGCAACTTAGGTACATGCTATAATCTCTCATATTTTTCTAGCTAGGTATAATCAAAATGGTACGCCAGACCTTTAGAATAGTCTATGGTACATAGCTTAAAGTGTTTCATTATTTCCGTACAAGCATGCACTTAATGTTGTTGTGCATTTAGTACTTTCTTTGTAAAATGTGGTCTGATTTCACAGCTTTTTTCTGGTACACAACAATTTTTACTTTTGCATCTGTCCATTTCCTTGGACTTTTTTTTTTTTGATAACTCAGTTGTGCGGGTCATCTTACACGCACCTCGACTAATCCTGGGGACCCAATCCCACCGCCCACTTGAGACCTTAGGAGGGAGCAAATCCCTAAATCCCAAGTCTTGACCACTAGGCCAACCCCCTTGCAGTTCCCTTTCCTTGGACATTATAATCGTTATTCGTATCGAAATGAGGTCGTGGACAATATCACCAGCTTCTAACATTTGTGCTTACTGTATCCAGAATCAGATGTTAGAAGGTGCTATTTTCTTGGATTGTGGAACTGATTTTTGCTCTGGTCGTCATGTTCCCGGTTAGTTTTCATCTCATGCAACTTCTTCATGTATTTTTATGGATGCACCTCTTTCTAGCCATTAGAATGCTTAACTGTGAAGTTCTATTGTGATTATTCATGAATATTTCATAAGATTTTGGCCAGTGGTCCTAAATTCTTTGAAAAGCTCCATTTTATTTTATGGTGGGGTTAATTTGACTATTGCTACAAAAATTGCAAATTGCCTCAATTGATCTCCTTCAAATGTATCCTATGTTCAGTGGCGACTCCAGAATTTTAGAAACATGGGGTCATTCATAAGCATAAATTATCTTACCAATTATAAATAATAATAATAATAAATCAATTATCTAGTTCGACAAAAAACACATCAAAAGCTCAACAAACATTTCATCTAAAAAATAAAAGATATCAAGTATGTACTAATAAACTTCTTTGCGTCTTCCATTGCATTCGATGGGGTTTTGCCAAGCGGCGTCCCAACACCCTTCAACATCATATATTTTCATGGGGTTCATACACTTAGCGGTGGACTTCACGGAAATGTGTAGTGTTTAGCAGTATTGGAGCACTACGTGGCGATGCCCCAAGACCACAAAATAATTTTTCCATGGAGAGTGAGGTGGGTTTCATGTGGAAAAATAATCTTATGTGTTGTGGTCAGCTAGTCATCAAATTGTAATGCGGTGGTGTTTTAAATCTTAACTGATGGTTGCCTCATTTCCCAAGTCAATTCAGTCTTTTAAATGATGGTTGCCTATATCTCTCTCTCTACAGGGAATCCTGCCCTAAGACATGGCAAACCAGGAAATGGGATCGGGCTTGGATATAGCCTTCGGTTCAAGTCCCGTGTGGGACACTTTCAGGTTGATTATGCCATCAATGCATTTCAGAAAGGAAGGGTGTCTTTTAGCTTTGGGAAACTTGCTTCATGATATTACGCGCCTGTGTTTCAAGATCACATGATTTTCCATCTTTATCATCGTAACGAAGCATTCCTCTTCGTTGGTCGGATAATTTGTGATCCAACTTTGGGTGCCCGAGAGACAGCTTGCCCCTGCAAGCAGTAAGAAACCCTCTTCGACCATTAGAGGTTGCTGATATATATATGAAATTTGTTCCTTCATTTGTGGGGAGTTCTATGGGGATATCATGGCTTCATTCCTGATAGGATAAAGTAGGTTCTCTATGGGGAAATCATCGCATGAGATCCCCTGTCCGAGTCCCCCCGTCCCACCCTTTTCGGCCGTTGATCTCGCAAATCAACGGCTGAGATGGACCGAGCATGTTTTGCTCCAAAACGACGTCGTTTTGAGAAAAAAGTGCTCGGCCCATCTTAGCCGTTGATTTGCGAAATCAACGGCCGAAAAAGGTGGGACAGGGAGCTCGGACAGGGGATCCGGTCTCGGAAATCATGGCTTTCTTCTGGATAGGAGAAAGCAGGTTAGGTATTTATATTTGTGTAACCTATTTGGACATGAAAGGGTGAGAATCCCATCACATTTACTGGAAGTTCAGTTTTTACCAACTGACAAACACATTGGATTATGAAGAGGGAAAGAGAATACAAATATTTTACTGCTTGTGTTCTAGGTTTTTGCTTTTTGGTAGATGATAGGATGCGAGTGTGTTTGTTAAATTAGATTACAACAAAGAGTATTGATGATGTTCCATCAGCTCGAAACCAGAACCTCCCATACTTAAAGTGCCGATAACAACTGATTTTGAAGCTCTGGTCGGCTTATGTTTTAATTCCTTTGTCCCTTTTTAAGTGTCTAGGTTCGTAATTCCAATCGAGAAAACATCTAACATTACAACTGTTAAAGCATCCAACTCCAAACCAATTGGCAAAGAGTGGAGAGGCCGCCCAAGCTCATATACTAGTTTTGGAGGAGATATTTAACCGATGTGGGACAAATCCCAATACTCCCCCGCACGTACGACCCCTGACTCGCACGTGAAGAGGTCAACAAAGGATCCGGAACACACGGATCACAATGAAAATAAAGTGCAACTATGGCACAGACAAAGGGAAAAAGCCTCCGAAACCCTAGCTCTGATACCATGTTAAAGCATCCAACTCCAAACCAATTGGCAAAGAGTGGAGAGGCCGCCCAAGCTCATATACTAGTTTTGGAGGAGATATTTAACCGATGTGGGACAAATCCCAATAACAACTTTTCAAAAGGACAAAATGATAATTGTACAAATTTTTACCCATTAACTATTCAAAACGGACAGCCCAAAAAGGAATACTTGAATCTTATTTGGGGACGGAGGGAGTATATTGTGGGGCAGTTTGGTAACTGTTTTTCTTTTTGTTGTCATTTCTAGAAAATAGATAGTTTTCTTAGCTCAAAATCTAATGTTGCACTAAGATCAGAGCAGCACAAAATTTTGGATATTTATAAGGAAAAGAGCAAACTGAGGTAGGACTACCAAACACACAAGAAAAGACAAAGAGTACTGATAAGGTGTGTGGAGCGAGATACAACAAAATTACATGGTTCTAGAGTTGCCTGTTTGGCCAAAATGTCTACTGGCCGATGGCTTTGCAATTTCGTTCGACTAAGAAAAATATAATTAAGGGTGATGTATTATGAGAAAATGACATGTCTTGTAAAGCGAGAAATAAGTACTTAAAAAATAAAAATCTTATCGGAACGAAAGATGGAACTTCAAACTGGAGAACATAAGCACAAGAGAGAGGCACTATTGGGGCAAAGGCCCTATTTTGACCAGCTTGTGTCAATCAGCCAATTTGCAGGGATTAATAATGATAAGTACCAAGAGCAGATTGCCTGATATTTTAGCCACTGCAGAAGGGTCTTTTCCTATGAAATATCTAGGAGTTCCCCTCATCGCCTCCACAGGTCGGATCCGGAAGTTCCCCTCAGAATTTAGGCCACGTTTACAAAACATTCTACTTTGTTTCAGGCATTTTGAACCGAAGTTAGATATTTTGTAAACGCTCTTAACGAAATCCAAATGACCTGATATTTTACAGGGACCCCAAACAACATATTTTGAAAAAAAAATTAGCGGCTCGGATCATCTTTATGAGACCCAAAACGGTTCCCAAAAATGTATGTACGCGGGGTATGTACATGGTGTATGTACTCATATTATTTTTAATAGTTTTTTTCTTTTTTTTAATCGTCTATTTTTTTCATTAATTAGGAACTAGTAATTGGTGAGTACCTGGGTCAAGAATTTATCATGCTTCACCACAATTTTTTATGGTAATGGTGGACACTGGGATGCACATAGCAAAAATGGAGTTAAATTTAATAGCTAATCGGTTGCATATAATAAACTTGCAATCATATGACTTATCAAAAAAAAAAAAAAATTCCAATCATATTGCGTCTCCCACATCAGAATAAGGATTTTTTTTTTTAAAAAAAACTTCCAATCATATGACTTATGAGATAGCAACAATCTTAACACATAAGTTGATCTCGACGTCTAAAGAGATTGCTCCTGCTTGCATGCTTGGATATTTTAAAAAGATGACGCGCTATTTTGTTACTACATGAATACACTACGCACGTATAATTAAAAGATATATTCTCTCCGTCCCTAAATAAGTGTCCGGCGCGCAAACCTAGGCTTTTAAAATGATGCATTTCTTCCGTTAAAAAATTAATTTTTTTCACAAATAAATAAATAGCAATGAGTTCTATTAGATTGTGGAAATAAATTAGATTTTTTTTAACGAAAAACATGCATCTTTTTATAAGGTCTAAGTTTACAGGCCGGACACTTATTTAGGGACGGAGAGAGTATCTTAGGCTCCGTTCCGGAAACAAAAATAAGTACTTACGGAGTATTTTTTAAGAAGGCAATTTCAAGCTCAAAAATCATGTGCTTACGCAAATAGTTTTCCTACCACTATGGATCTTATTTGATAGATCTCATTGAGATCTTTAATACGGTGCCAAAAAAATTGAAAAATTATTTTTTATTTACATTATTTTTGAGTTTGAAAATGTGAAATAAGCTGCTTATTTTTTAAGAAGGTTTCTGGAACGGGGTTATATTAGAAGTGACCTCAGGCTCAGCATCTTCATTATAATACTACTAGTAAATTTAAGGCATTGAAGATAAAGTTAATATATTAATCTCGAGTAAAAACTAAATAATTTCAGGAAAGATTTTCTTACCTTTAATATTGTCATCGCGGCATAAAAAATACATTACTGACTATAATAAATTGTCAAAATAGTCATTAAAGTGGGTATACTTATAGTTAACTAGTCAAAGCAATATGCATAAAAAATTGAAATCCAGAATAAAAATTCAAAAAATACCATTGGACATACCAAACAAGCATGCATAATTACAATCTAGAATTCTGAAACTCATCTAAAATCAGTTCTAAACACCCACATAAAACGGTAAAAAATTTAAAAAAAAACCCGGAGATGCATAGCATCCCTCGACTGCGATTTCTAGACTGAGATGTAAAACCAGCGTAACAAAAATCACACCAACCTCCCGGTGCTTATGAACGCAAGAATGAATCTCTGAGGAAAACCATAAGGAACAGAGACTCCCACAAACAGAACCTCAGATCAGTTATGGTTACAGTCGCGTGCATACACACACTCGCAAGTCCCTTACATAATTCATAGCTAATCAACCGTTCAATAAAAAAAGCGATCTCCAAAGTGAACTGATTTTACGAGGGAAAACACAACCGAAAAAAAAAAAAAGCCGGGTGTTACAAGGTTTGGTTGAACATGGAGCTTTGGTAGCATAAACTATTCAAAAGGGGAGAGCAAGATCCACCTTCCAAATGAGAAGGCAATAAGATATGGCACTCCTTCATCTTCCACTAAGAAATAGCCCATGATGTTCAACCACATTACTTGCACATCTGTTAATTCATCATAATGTACATAATACACAAGTGGCTATTACCCACTTCAACAACCACCACCGCTACAATTGCTACATCCATCACTTCTAACTACTAGCTTTCCAAATCTCATCTTATACCTGTGTTGGAAACTTCAGGTTGTTAGGTTGTAGGCATTTGATGGCCTCTTCATAACCTTATTCCCGCGTGGCAATCCAACATCCTGCTTCCGTTTCTAGCACTAAAAAAATTTCCTCCAATTTTGCTCATCTGCGCAAGAAAAAATCAACTATGATCAACTTTGAAATGATACTTCAAACGCGACAAAGCAACAGATCTCAGCAATGCACCGATTATATTAAAAAGAAATGATTATGCAGTGAAAAAGATTCCCTAATTATTGTCTTATGCCATGAATCTTAGCCGTACAGGTCTCCACCACGAAGTAATCGATACGCGACAGAAAGCCTGTAAAAAAGCTAAAGGACAGATAGGGTATCTCATATTGTCTTCACAAGTTCAGTTATTTACTTCTTTTTTGCCCCTTTTTCCTACTGTTTCGCGCAAATTTCAGAACTTCCAAGCAGTCGAAAGTAAAGATACTGTGAAGACAACATACAAGCTTGAGGGGATCCACTCAAACCATCAAAAACTTTAATCACTTTTGCTTTAACTCTTTCCCCTACTCCTTGATACAAATTTGATGATTGAATGCAGTCCAATGACATACATATTTCAAAGACAAAATCAAAGCAAGAGGGGGTGCACTCGAATCCTGTCTACACAGAGGAAATGGTTCAACTATTTTGATAATTGGGACCAACTAATCATTCTACAATGTTACCGATCTATATGTCAAAGTTTTCAGCCAAAAAGGGAAGAAACATTCTCAGAAAAAGTTACTTCAGTGGTAAATAAGCTCTTGAATGTGGATGTTTTGGTCATCTTAACATACGCGGTACGACCGAGCATAAACAGAAGATGAGAAGACTTAGATGTAAAAATCGGATCACCTCATCCGCAATTCAATATGAACATGCTCAGGCTGATGCTTTTTAGCAAGAAAACAAACTATATCTCAGATTCTAAACAATCTTAACAATCTTTTTGAAGGTCGTTAAGCTTTCGAACCAAGTTCGAACAAATTACTGCTCGACTCATTTGACTTGTGATGTTTAAAAATTCAAGCTACTCGAGATCGGTTCATGATCGGCTCGATTATATAGCTCGTTTAAGATCAGTAAAAACAAGGCAAGCTCGAACATACTTATAAAGCTTGTTAAGCTTTCAAACCAACCATGAACATTTAACTGCTCGGCTCGTTTATCACCCCAAACTCTAAATCTCCCCTGACTAAACAACTCACCAAACTACAATTCAACTCACATCACAGTAAAAACACACCCAACTCAAAATTTACCACATTGAGCACACATCAATAGAGAAATACACACACTCACCAGACCATAAGCAGATCCTCCTAGTCCCGGAAAATGACCGAATCTGATATGTTCAACAGAGGGTCCAAACAATCCGGCGCGAATTTCCTAGCAAACAAGTAATGCTGCGATAAATTCGACTCCCGGAGCTTGTAAATCAGCTCCGGCGATACCTCCCCCGCCCCGTACGTGTGCGGGTGCCCCCCTACCATACCCGTCCAATTAACCCTAGTCAACGTATACCCTGTACACCCTCCCGGATCCTCCATCGACAGGAGCGTCGGGAAATAATGCTCTTCCGGGTAGCAAGAATCCCTATCCCTAATACACGGCAGCCTGAACTTCCTCCACAACCTCCTGTCCCTCACCACCGCCACCGCGTGCCTCCGCGTCAATACAAAAAACTGCGACCCCATCTTGAACCTATCAAACGGCACTTCGGGCAACATCACGCCCTCCCCCCTGGCATTGTACCGGTTCGACATGAACGTCTCGTTCGACTCGATTTCGATGAAGCTACGGTAGTCCAAATGATCGATCGAGCGGTGGAAGAGGGTTTTGCGGATGTAGGCGAAGGAGTGGAGGGGGATGCAGTGCTGCGAGATCAGGGCGAAGAAGGTGTTGTGGCGGTCGTCCAGGAGGGCGTTGGCGAGGAGGCGGCGGGCGGCGGAAATGAGGGTTGGGGACGAGCGTTCGGTCCTTTTCGACGGGATGAAGTGGTTGGCGGTGAAGGGGGGTTGGATTGGGACGGGGACGGAGGGGTCGGCGTGGACGTAGATGTTGTAGAGGTGGGGGGAGGAGGCGTTGGAGAAGAAGATTTGCCAGAGGGGGGAGAAGGCGAGGGGGGAGTTGGTGAGGAAGAGAAAGGCGATCTTGGGCGAGCGGTTGGTGGAGCCGAGGCGGGATTTGGCGGAGGGGAGGGGAGGGGAGGAGGAGGAGGAGGAAGGGGAATCGGGGGCGGCGCGGCGGAAGAGGGAGAGGTCGTCGAGCTCGTCGGGGAGGGAGATGGGAGAGGGGCGGGGGGGTAGGAGGCGGGGGGCGACGAGGAAGAGGAGGGGGACGGAGATCAGGAGGAGGAGAGTGGGGGCCAATGGGTATGAGGAGAGAGAGAACATTTGGAGGAGTGAGAAAATTGGGGGAATTTCTTTGCGGGGGAGTTCTCGCTCTTCGAGTTGTGGTGGGTGGTTTTTTTTTTTTTTTTTTTTTTCCTGTGATTTTTCGGGTTAGGGTTCGGTGGTGAATTGGTTGGGTTTGGGTGGGAGTGAAGTGAGAGAGTAGAGAGAGAGAGAGGAGAGAGAGGGTGGATGAATGGTGGGGAGTGAGTGAATGGGACAGGTGGTTGGGGGGGAGAAGGACGAGATTGGATCGGTTCAGAATCCAGATGGGGGATTCCAGATGTAAAATGGAGTTTCATAATGTTCACTTTTACTGTACTTAACTTAGACTTCACTTAAATATTAAAGTTTTGTCATTGTTTAATTTTTTTCGTATTTGTTAGTTTTCTGTAACTAAAAAATGATTATTTTTCAAAATAATTGGGTAAAAATGTCAAAATTGCTTTTCCGATTCCTCTCGTCGAGACGAATCAATAACCCCTCAAAAGTTTTGGGCAAAACTAACAAATGCAAAAAAAATACAAATAAGGACAAAATTTTCAGATTTAAGTTAAGTTCAAGAGAACGCAGTACGTAATCCATACTTATTTATTTTTTGTGAATTAAAAGTGATGTATTATGATAGAATGATTTATCTCGTAAAGCGAGAAACAAGTATTTTAAAAAAAAAAAATAAGAACCTTAGTGATATGGGGCCTAATTCTATGGACCGGAAAATTTCCGTGAAAATGTCCAAGAAAGAGTGAACAGTTCAAATTCAAATCAGAGCCGTTCATTTCTCTTTCATGGATGCCTTTCCTATCAATCCTCTTGATGCATAGAATCCAAACATCCAAGTAAATTCGAACCCTCTTTCGGGAAACTTCGAGGTTCCTAGCATTGCCAAACGGCGTTTGATAATTGATGGAATTGCCTCTCTTTTTATTGGTGCTAATAATTGATGGGGCATTAATGCATTATTAGAATTCGAATCTGATCTTTTTCTTTTTCTTTTTTTTTTTTGGGTCAAACGGAAATTCCAGATCTGATCTTTTGTAGCTGTACCAAAACGCGCTTATGAAGTACGAGTAGAAAACTACTAGTAGAAAGAACATAATCAAGAGAAATGATTTTGTCACTCCTTTTTTTATTAACGCCACTCCTCTGCAAGTATATTTTTGCATCAAAAATATATTTGCAGGAGAGTGACGTTAACAAAAAAAAAAGAGTCCAACAATATACTTGCAAGGGAGTGGCGTTAACAAAAAAAAGGAAGTGAAATACACTTACAGGGGAGTAGCGCTAACAAAAAAGGAAGTGGCAAAATCAACCGCCATAATCAATAGGCATCTATATAATTATACAAGAAGAAGTCAACAAACGAATGCTAGTTCCACATGGTTTTCATCAAATAAAACACCCTCACAGGTACTCACAACATGTTCTTCTCTTTCAGCCATAATAATACAATCTTCAATCTTATTTCTCCATAGCTTTCAACGGTCAGAACGAAAGACGAACTCCGCATAACGTGGCATGACCGAAAGACAGCAGCTCGGAAAACTCCGACATTAAAAGCTCAAATAATAGCCTGATTAAAAAAAAAATGAGGGCAATGTTGATGATGACAACAGCAGATTACAACAGCCTCGATCAAACATGCCTGTCTTATTTCTCTGACAAGCCCAACTTGCCAATGATCTTGGGTCCTCAGTCGGATCCCCAGCAATCTCTGGTCCTATGTCCACACTCCCAGCCACAAGCTGTGGCGGGAACAGCGAAATACTCATTTCGAGGAACGGTGATGAGATGAAAGAGCACTGAAACAGGAGGAAGGAAAGCAGTTCGGGGGGAAGAGGAACCTTAGCGCAATGGTAGACAGCACCAGGAAAAGGCAGACAATGGCACTACACCTCATTGCATGCAGAGTCCAATATGTACAAATGTAATGGCAGCAATTTGAATGAGAAGATCTTCTATGAGTCTTGAAGCTACAGATTAACAGTGGGAGGCACAGATACTGTTGGGTCCGGGTCATTTCCATTCGATTTATCCTTCACAAGCTTTTGTCGAATAGGTGACCTTTTTCCAGCAGTTTTACTAAGTTGCCTTGAAGGTTGAGCTCCAAGCACTTGCCCTGGTCAATTCAAACAATAAACAATTAAGAAGTGCGAAAAAAATGCTCGTTGCACGACCTGAAAAACTCACATCAAGGAAGGTTTTAAGTATTGTGTACATTGTTTGAGTTGTAATTACATCTCAATAGGGACATAGAAAAAATCGAATAAGTAGCTGTACAAATATTTAGCTACTTAAATAGCTAAATAGCTAAAAATAGAAACAAGCAAAGGGACGGTTGGATGAGTCAGATATAAATAACTGTGGAATAAAAATGTTATCCCCTTTTTTTTCAAACGAAAAAATGCTATCCCTTGAATGAGTTAAATGAATCGGAACATGAGTAATGTGAACAATCTAATGGATTAGGGGGGAAAAGACACATGAACTCAACCCTGGTATAACCAAGGGACAAACTGGGTATACCAGGACTATGACGACCATAAATTAATCCCTATGCCCAAAACGAGCAATCACTGGAAACCCTTTTGAATCATGAAAATAAGCACAAGACACACAGCTATCAATTATTGAAGACAAAGTGGGTAGAAGCTAACTCCACAACGAATGCTATAGGAGTAGGGGATGTGATAATACAAAAACAACAACAATAAAAAAAACAAAAACCATCTAGTCCCCAATCATCGGGGATATGGGCGGGGGAGGATTGGAGACAGACCTATGGCAATATATGCACAAAGTAGCTACTCTCAAAATACCACTGAAACATGACCCCCTATACCTCAGGAACCGAGGAGCTAAAGGGCCGTTTTGCTACAGAACCATGCCCCCAAATGAAAGCCGAAAGGCATCAGATAGGCAGGCCTAGAGACTGAAATCAATTTTTGTACACATCACCATGCTTCCTTCATTCATAGTCAAGAGCATCGGAAAGCACAAGTAGGGGATGTGGTGACGGCAATGGCTATTTCTCTAGTAATTATTCAATGCCATTGGGCACCACGTGGCGGTGCTCCAAACTCTTCTCTAAAAAAATTTGGTGGACTCCACAGACTTTGTGGTGGGGACCACATGAGAAGAGTTGGGGGCACCACGTGACTGTGCCCAGGGACAATGAATAATTTTTCCTAGTTTTCAGACTTCAACCAACTTCCTCACCCGATTAAGGGTATTGAAAATTCAGATATGGCAGGTATTCCTTATTCGAGAGTCTGTTGAGGCAAGGCTTGATAAGCCACCCTCTCTCCTTCTGTGATATTAAACAAGTGGCTGCTCAGAAAGTTTAATAACTGGTAACCACACTACATTAGTACAATATATCACCTAAAACAAGATGAGGATGAAACTAACCTTAAGTCAACAACACAATATACACTCTACATTCTGATAGTACCAAAAAATCCTTCAGACCTTCAAGGTTTCCCGAGAGAGAGAGAGACTCACCCTTATTAGGCAGGGATAGTCGCTTCTTCGCCTGCTTATCTGAAAGAATGGATCGCTCTTTAGGATTGCTGTGGGATCTCAAGGCCATACCAGTTCTTGATCCAGCTACTACAACTAAATCTTCAGGAGGTGGATTAGACTTAGCCTTGGTAAGCAGAGTGGCGGTTGCTTCTTCGACGCTTGGGGACTCATTAAGTGGAGAGGAACTACAGCCTTCAGCAAGAGACCTACCCATTTGGTGATTTGACAGTTTTGGTAGAAGGTTCGGAGAAATGGGTTTCTTACCAGCAGATTTTACAAACGTCTTGGTCCCACTATTATTTACTTCGCCAGATCTATTCTCTTGAATCTTCACTCCATCTTTGAGATTAACGTCAAGAAATCGGTTTTCCCATGGACGAACAGCCATCCATCTCTCCAACCAGTTCCACCCCCAGTTGTTTTTATCTGGTTCGAACCCAGCGGGAGCTGACTGCAGCTTTGATCCTGCCTGCCACTATAGCATACATGTAAAACTTACTGTTTAGCTAGCCAGAGAGACAATTTCGTAAACTAAACAACAAAAAAAGGTTCCTGATGGGGTTATAGAAGCTAAATTTCAAGAATCTTACCATATGATTCCCGTAATATTAAAAAATTATTTATCGCATCTTAAGTACAATATAACCACTATCAATCTACAAACTTTGAAACGAATGTGTCTGAGCTTATGTAACTTATCCTTAAATTAAAATCATCTTTGCAGGAGGTTGACTTACCAAGTATTGTATCTATCAGTTTTACTAAGCCAAACGAACAAATTTATCCTTCATTCGTTATTGCGGATTTGCGGTAACTAACGACCAATTACGTTGCGAACAACAATCATACAACACCATGAAATCAGAGTATCCTATTAGCTATTGCAATATGCTATTTTGCTATGGGTGTTTGTAATGTGGGTTCAAATATGAAAATATTAGAACCTACCTCCCCAATCCAGAAGAATTTTCGGCACATTGTGATGAAGGTTTGAACAAATTATGGGTGAATTCCAATATACTTGACGTTATTCCAGTGAGAATTTCCAAATTTTGGAGGGCTGTCTTCTTACCAATCTATGGAGACATCTAATAAAAGCAACTTAAGGGCACAACCTATCCAGCAATACCAATATTTAGAAGGTTGAAATGACATTGGTATTGCATATTTAGAATAAAACCCCCGTCTTTGGGGCCAAATAATTTCTTTGTCAACTCAAAAAGGTTCAACAAGAGTTACCACAGATTGGATTCACGCATAAAACTTGATACATCAGCTACCCATCTTAGAATATAGGTAATTACTAAAGTTCACCCTTTTAAAATGCCATGAAGGCACATAATCAATCCACCTATTGTGACTTCAGCCTTATAACAACTTAATAACATATGGCCCTGATAAATTTAGGGCAGCATCACACATTACCCTTATAGTTTGGCTCATGGGCAGATTGTCCCCTCTCATTTGAAAATCAGCACATAACCCCACTGTGGTTTGAGAACGAAACTGCACCACTAACTTCCATTAAAGAACTTGTAAATTGAAGTAAAGGCTCTTCATCTGCTCTACAAATCTAACTAATCTATACTAGTACTTAGGAGCCAAAACACAAACTTACATGCCAGTCTGCAAACTACCCTTCCATTAACCAAATTCTGCCCTCCCATTCCAGGACTTCTCCCATTTTGAGGTCCAGTCCTTTGGACTTCCCTTTAATTGCTTCAAAGTTGTCGAGGGAATTGAAAAGAATAAGAAGAGATTTATGGTTCCTACTAAGGCCGAAGGGCATCGCCTTATAGCAAAAGGTCCCCCCAAGAAGGTCAACCTCGAGACCACCCCTTTCGTATCTTGCTAACATAACATCACGTCATGGCCATATTTCTACTTCTTTCCTCCCTCCCTCCACCATCTTTCTCCTTCATAGCAGAATGCCACTCAATGTTCATTTCTTCATTGGATAATTCATTGGCTTGCTTAAACTGTGAGTGGGATTTCACTATTTCCGCATAATTTAGGTAAATTAGAAAGTCAAAATTTGGTAACAAGCCTTCTCCTTTCAAATTAAACTTGATAGAGCCGACATACCGAGTTTGGACAAGACCTGTGGGCAAAAGGTGATGAAACCCCCAGCAATTGATCACAGTAAGGAAAAATGTCAAGAGACATCCAGAACACCAATTGTTTTCTAAAACCAATACTGTATTGGTAATCTGCAAGGGCACAATACCAATTCTCTATAAAACTCGAACTGATCTGCATGGCTTCCCGACCATCTCTCTCTCTCTCTCAGCTCAAATCGAAAAGATGTATACATACGTATAATTTTGCTTTGGAATTGACAAAATGAGCATACAATATCCTTCTACAAACACACAGTAGGTACATAAACAAGGATTGGAAGAGAGAAAAGGAGGATGAGAACTGCCACATCTACAATATTTAAGCCTAAAAGCTATTTTGTCACAAAAAATAGGTCGACTGAATGCCCGAGACCAAGCCCTTTATCACACTATCTGTTAACAGAAAAACGACTGGTGCATCTTCCATGACCATAGGGGGTTATGTGCTGGTTCCCAAACAAGAGGGGGTACTCCGCCCATCAGCCAAATCACAAGGGGTGACGTGAAGTTTGACCAAACATTAACTTGCCTACAAGCATTCCTCAAGATCACCAAAACTTACTTTGGCAACAATCCGAAAACCATCATCAAGCAGAAAGAATCAATTATCAAGACCAAAACAATTCACAGATGTTGAACAGTGTTTATATTATTTGAATAGTTATACTTCATCAGACACATCCTGACGGAAGTAGGAGCCAAGTTATACCGTGGGGTGATATCAATTGAGTCAAACTTTAAGAAACACAGCATAAACAACTGAATAACCACATTCCATTTAAAGTAAAAGCTATATATTCATCGGTAATTAGAAATGCAGATGCATTAACATCCATATTTTTCCTCTGTTATCCTGGTCAGTAACCAATTTTCTGATCTGAAAGTCTAGATCATCTAATGTTAAAGTCAGAATTATCTTTGAAGTTGATGCAGCATGCTATGATATTCTTACCTGGTGAGCTAAAGCATAAGCCATAGCCCTCTCACGCTTAGCTGCCGCCTCCTGCCTCTTTAACAACTTGGCTTGAATTTCTTCGACAGATCCCATGCCGTCACACCAGCCTTCCTGCACAAAAATCAGAAGCAACATGTAGCATGCAATTAGTGTAAGAGGAAAGTGACATAGAGATACATAGATTATTGCAAGAATACAAACCAAACCAAACCAAACCGAGCCTTATGTCCCAATCAATTGGGGTCGGCTACATGAATTTTTTTTCTCCATTGAGCTATGTCAAGGGCCACTTGTTCACTCAAACCTATTAGACTCATATCTTTACGCACAACAGCATCTAATGTCAATTTAGGTCTTCCCCTCCCCAAAGCGTTACTACCCAAAACTATCCTATCCGCTCTCTTAATTACTGCATCTCCAGAGCTACGGTAAACATGCCCAAACCACCTTAGCCTATTTTCTCTCAACTTCTCCTCTATAGGTGCTACACCTACCATCTCACGAACCGTTTCATTTCTAATCCTGTCTCGTCTAGTCTTACCACACATCCACCTCAACATTCTCATTTCCGCTACACTCATCTTGCACACCTGTTGTTTCTTAATAGGCCAACATTCTGTCCCGTAAAGCATCGCTGGTCTTATGGCAGTTCTATAGAATTTTCCCTTCAATTTTGTGGGTACCCTCTTGTCACATAGTACACCCGTAGCGCTCCTCCACTTAAGCCACCCCACTTGGATCCTATGAGTCAGATTATTGAAATAATACACCAGTTAACATAGATATAGCTTCTCAATAGTAGTGTTGATAGCTTCCCTGCTTTCAGTACAGAGACACAAATGGAATCTCTGAACAGGCATCAGTATAATAGGATCCATAAGTACACTTCAAACAGCATATGTACTTCCAAATCCTTAACCTTCATTTCATCGATGGTCAATTAAAGCCATATCCCAACCATCATTGAAATCCAACACGAAACTTGTGAAAACAGCTAAACATCATGAAAGATTCTCCAAATTGAAAATCTGAAACTGAAAACCCATATATCCTTACAGCGAAACTCCTTCCAAGGCCTTTAAGAAAACAACTGTCAACACTTTTACATAAGCAAACAGTACTTTCTTATAAATCCGACTTTCAACTGAGACATCCCCATTTTGAAGCGTAGGTTATTCACCGTTGGGGAAAAGTTAAATAAGGCATACTTATAAGCTAGGGATGCTACCAATAAGTTCCATAGCCATAGCAATAAGAAATTTTGTTGCATTATCAAGGGGGGGAAACAAAAGTACTATATACTCGAGCTTATATTGAGGGTGTTTACCTCGATTTCTCGAACACTGGTCTCATGTTCAAAATGTTGCTGATGTTTTGGTTCTTCTGTATGACCTTCCAATGCCAAACGAACACGCCGAGCTCGAATGCGAGCCTGAACTCTCACCAGAGCTTGCATACAATGAAGAGTTATTGCTGCTTGCTTCCTCACAGCATGACCGCGGACAAGAGCTTGAAGCCTTACCAATCCTTTCAAAGCTCGTAAAGCTCGCCTAGCCTAACAAATGTTTCAAAACTTGTCATATGATCCAATTTGCGAAACTTAAGTCCTTAGTAGGATATCAGGTATACCTAAAGAGTGACCACTTCTGATATTCGGAGGAATGAATAAGTAGGAAAGGAAATTAAGGAGGATGTTGACCATGGACTTAGATCAAATGGATGACAAAATGCTTAAAAGACAATTATATGCTGAGTTAAAGAATAACTCTATAGAACCACAAGGCCTCTTTTTGTTGTTGAGAAGTCATTGTACAAAAGGGAGAACTAGAAAGCTTAAAACAGAAACTCATTGAACAATTTTTTTTCCTGAACTTGAGCCTTAATTGTTCAAGGTGCACAATGCTGCTAGTTTCTGACCATCTAAGTATTACAATGCCCCAAGCCAGTGATAATGTTGTTTAGATATTGTGGTACTAAAAAGTGTGCAGATATTCAAGGTGAGAGAATTGAGAACATCATAGATCTCCTTAGATAAATAAATTGGATGTTCCAGATGTCAACATGTTGCATTACAGCAGGTCAACCATTAGAGGAGTCCATGCACCGGTAGCCATCTGTCAACCAAATCTTACAGCAGGTTATCTCAATCAATTAAAGCACCAAAAAGGAGGGGGAAACCCAATAAATGAGAGGTACCAAAGTGAAGTATGTAAGGAATATTGACACCATGCTACACTCAACTCTCCCAGATACTGACAAACACCTGAAGAACAGAATTTCTCCTTCTAAACAACAACAATTATGTTCAACAAGTCAGAATAGGAGAACCATAATATTTGAGAAAAGATGCTAAGCTCTAGAACACATCTCCGCTGAAAGTTCCATTACAGTAAATAGAAAGACAAACCCACCAAAAAAAAGGTATATTCAGGGGCCAGTTGAGGCAGCTAAAAAATGAAAGGAAGCTTCAAGTACCAAAAATCCTCGAAAAGCTGTTTGGATGCGTGTGGCCGCCCAATCTTCCCTCATATTCGGCTGAACTTGAGCCGCATCCTGCCCTAGACATGGGCTTGATGGAGAACTAGCAGCTTCTGCAAATGAATGAATATTTCCATGTAATAGTGGTGGAGCAGCATTGGGAATGAACTCATCTTGAAGTTTGTCAGCGTCGAAATCAACTGAAAGCTTTTTCCGGTGCCGGAACTTTCCGGTTCTCTGCAAATGTCCAGAAAATAAGAAATGAAATGTGTTTATTGAAGTAAAGCCCTGTCTGGTTACCATTTTAACATAGAATTTTGTAAAACACTTTCGAGAAACTACAGATTGGATTCACTGTTTAGCAGTTATTGTTTTCAACAATTCTTGAACATACTTTTTTGATTTTCTAAATTTGGTTGATTTAAAACCTTCAGAAAATTGCTCACCAAACAAGTTTTCTCATGATCAAAAAAACAAGTTTTCTCTGTTTTCCGGAAAGGAGGAAAAAACATAACACAAAAGTTATACCAAACATGCCCACTGTTTTGGCAATCAACGAATCAGAAATGTCAAGAACTAAATAAGCATCCAGTAAGTTCTTAGTAAGCGCAAGGTTGGAAGCCTACAGAAAAATGATTTTACCCCCAACAACGGAGTTTCTACTTCAAGCACCGTTATATACTGCCATGTCCAGGACAGTCTCGCACATACATAAAAGATGTAATTTTGCATTAGTCAACAAATTCCCTTCTTTTTGTTTATGCCGCTCTTCCGAAATTTAAATTTTTAGGACCAACAACTGTGAAACCAACTTAAGAAATGGAACACGAAAGGGTGAAGTGTGAACAATATCTAACAATGGAAATAATAGAAACGCAAAATACTCCACATAGATAACAACATTTTCATCCTTCTCTGAAGATTGTGACTTTTCTGATTTCTTTAAACCAACCAATGCTTTAATCCATTTCCCAGGTAAACCCATGATGATATTCCTTGCACCCTACCAACTTCAGACCTGTCACAGCAAAGACTTCAAACATTACGTACATGAGCTAAGCTTCTTGTTCATAAACCTACTTTGGAAAAATAATCAGCGCAAGAAATATAAATAAGCCTCATGTTGTGGTACATAGTGAACAATTGTTGCAAAACAAGATTTAGCTGAGCAGGGTGTCCAGTCTGAGCTCTCCAAAGGAGGCAGTTTGGGTATAGAAACCAACATATATGAATCATGATCCTTTTAAATTTTTAATATCATTGCTTGGAACACAACAAGAAATGTGTCAAGCACATCTTTAGTGTGTCTTTTCAGACACTTCAGTGGCGCGCACTTAGGTATCACTTGCCAGCTACCGCAACATTTAACTTAGTAACGCAGTTAAACCAGCTTTCTATGATCTAATACGCACCCACCAGTATTTAGTTCAGCCAAGGATATCCAAAGTTTCAGTCCAACTAATCGAAACAGCCAGGGTCCAAGAAAAAATCCATTACAAGCAATTACCGCCAATAATTACAAGAATTTCAAAACGCTTAAATTTACCCCTACTCTTTGATTTCTACGTTGTTTAGTTGTGAGTAGAGGGAGTGCAACCCTACACTGGATCAATTATTGTTCAATATTTTTGGAGTTTAGAGTGGTGTAGAGGTCCTTTTACAATTTGGCCTTTTCTTTTTTATTCCTCGCTTTCTTTTGTACATGGTGGCCAGTGATCCCATTGATGCCTTTTCAATAAAATTGGAGTATTACTTATCAAAAAAAACCTATTGATTCATTAATTAAAACCTAACCAAGTCCATTCAATTCAAACAAAGGAAGTAGAAGATAGTTGCAGCCAGTGGGTTCCTCGAAATGTGGATTAAAAACAAACAAAATTGGGCGAAACAAAGAAGCCTAAGATTAAAGCGCCAAAAAACCCCCGACAAATTTGGAGTTAAAAAGGCACGATTCAGTGCAAAACCAATGCAGATCGACATATCATGAACAAGAAAACCAAATACTACATAACACGAGCACAATAATTGGCTCATTACACATACAGGTGAGATAGAGAGTAGGGAGCTAAATTCACCTGGATTGTGAGAGCCATTAAGAGAGAGAGAGAGAGAGAGAGAGAATGACAATCCGGAAAAGGAAAAAGAGAGAATACCTTTTTGGGGGGTGTGTCGTGTTGGGTAGTAATGGATCCAACTAACTACTACTCCAATATCAATCCGTCAACAGAAACGCTCAAATTCAAGTAGGCATTGATGCACGTCTTTCATACTCAACTCGGACCAGTTAGCGAAGTTGGTGATTCGAAATCAAACCCAAATGGATCACTGAGAGTAGTTGATGATTACTCTCTCTCTCTCTCTCTCTCTCCTAAATGAATTGATTACTGAGGGAGTAGTTGAAGATTATTCTCTCTCTCTCTCTCTCTCTCTCTCTCTCTCTCTCTGTGGTCTGGCATTGAAGGTGGGTTGCGGGCAGTGTGACGAGTGGGCGGGGGCTATCCCTATTGGCTATTGTAATGCACGCGAGGGGGGTGGGGAGGGTAGGGTAGGGTAGGGACTGGCCAGGACGTCGCCGTTTAAATGGTGGGGCCGGTGGTTGGTCGTATTGCTGTTGTCCATGAGACAAGAGTCAATCACGGGATTATTGTTTATTTTATTTTATTTTATTGGGCCATCCGTCGGTTTTGGGGGGAAATTATTGGATGGGTCCCAGTGTCGGCCCAAATTGTTTTCTGGACCAAATTCGTTTTCAAATATCATTATTTTATGGCAATCTAAAAATCCCCTTTTTTGACTTGCTTTCTCGTAATCCGTTCGGCTAAATAAGCTAAGTGGCTTATTTTTTTGTTCTTATTCAAAAAAAATTCGTATCACTTGGCTTATCATCAGTTTTTTGGGGATTATTACATCCTTATGACAAGAGGAATATAAAAAGTAAAAAATTTTGATCCAAATCCAATTTTTTTTAATAAAGACGAATAAAATTGGCTTATTTTCGTCTTTATTCAAAAAAAAATTGGATTTCGATCAAAAAATTTTACTTTTTAGATTCCTCGTCATGAGGATGCAATCATCCCAAAAAAATTGATGATAAGCCAAGTGATACGAAAAAAAATTGAATAAGGACAAAAAAATAAGCCACTTGGCTTATTTAGTCGAACGGAAATAGCTGTTTTTAAAAGTTTTTATTAAATTTTGGTCAAATTTTTACACATCTTCATTGATGAAAGAGACCAAAAAAGTAAAATAACATAGACCAACATTGAAAAAAAAAAATCGTAATCTCCCCGTCATGATTTAAATTGTCTATATATTTTCATTTATAATGAATTTCAAGTTTTTGAAAATTTCATTTAATAAAATTAATTGAGATTTATCAAATAAGATTCATGTTGCATTTAAAAAAATAGTAGGTCTTTTTCATATAGAGAGATCACAGCGTGGAAGTGATACAAGAGATGGAGCCAATAATGGTGGAGCCAAAAACGTGTGAATAGCAAAACACAAAAACCATTTGATGAGAGAGGAGGGTCTCGAGTCTCTTGACCCTAATATTTTTGTTTGGAACACGTGGAAAGGAAGAGAAAGTTTAAAAAAAATTCATTCCTAATTTGTTTGGTTTGAGAGGAAAGATGAGATAAAAATAGCAAAACAGTGTTCTAAAATAAGTAAAAATTTCACTCTCATTTTTTTTCTTAATTATTTTTCCTTTCTTCCCTCACTTTCCACGAATTCCAAATAGAGCGTAAAGGCATCGTTCGAGTACAATCGGGTAGAGCATAGCATTCCACGTTGCGGATCGATGATGAGTTGCTCGCGCGACTCAAGAAAACAATAGGAGGAGCTTAAGAACCTAAGAAACAAAGTGAACCAGGTGCAAGAGAGATTCAGGAAACACAAATGGGAGACTGAGCGGTAGAATAAGGCGCTAAAGGGAACATAGAGCAAGGAACAAGACCGCCACTCAGCACATCACGAGGACCATGTTCGCAATCATGAGGACAAGAGGGAATATGAACGCCGCCATTGGCAAGAGCCTAAGGGGTTGTTCGGATAAATAAGCCAAAGTGGCTTATTTTTTGTCCTTATTCAAATTTTTTTTGCATTTTGTGGCTTATTGTCAATTTTTTGGGGATTATTGCTTCGTTATGACGAGAGGAATCTAAAAAGTAAAAAATTTTGGTCGAAATCCAATTTTTTTTGAATTTCGACGAAAATTGGCGGGAAAGCCACTTTTTTCGTCTTTATTCAAAAAAATTTGGATTTCGTCCAAAATTTTTTACTTTTTAGATTCCTCTCGTCATAACGAAGCAATAATCCCCAAAGAATTGACAATAAGCCACAAATTGCAAAAAAAATTTGAATAAGAACAAAAAAAATTTGACGGGAAAGCCACTTTGGCTCAAAATGCCGAACAACCCCTAAGAAGAGTAAATGAAAGACGGTGTAGTGGGCCGAAATTACCAAATGGGCAAAAGGGTCAAAACGATATAAACCAGAGGTTTACGAATCTAATTGTTTTATGTTCTGTGCATCGCGTTCGGCTACCGAGGATACTCAGTTCACCGACTCTGGCAGTTCTGATTTCTCCGGGGAAAAAGCCATCTTTACATTCGGAGGATTTCACGTTCGGAAGTATCATCTCTTCGGTAAAATCATTACGTTTGACAAACCAGTTCCTCAAAAATAGTCTCTCTTCGGCAAATAGCTTTGCTCGGCAGTCGAGCTGCTCATCTTCGGTTACTCTACGGTCAAATGATGTCAGAACAAAGTGACGTCCATATCCGATATGACGGCTCTGACATTGAATAGTGTGACTTCGTCATCCACGTAGGACGGTGGCCCGTAAATATCTCTGACATGTGACGTCAGTCGAACAACACGACACGTGGAGGGGGTCTAATTTCTTTTACACTCTCAGGTCGCCTATAAATAGAGGGCTACCCCCCAACCAGGTGACTCTCTGATACACTCTCTCTCTACATATTTCTCTAAAAGCTTTCTCCTTTACTTCTCCTCCACCTACTGACTAGGTCGTCGGAGCTTCTACCCAGAGGAACACCCCCCTTCTGTTTGCAGGTACACATGAGCGCTCTGTTCATCCTTTCAACCTCGGATAAAAAGACGGAAAAGACTTAAGGTGGAATTAACCCCCCACAGACGGCCCGAAGCTCAAGCGGGAAAGCAGCCGAACCAGGGGAGACGACAGGCGCCCCAAGAGAGGCGACACATGATGAGCAGGCTAACTTTAATGCGCCGGAGAGAATCGGACAAGGACGATCATCGGGAGCCCTTTTGTTAGAAACATTGCAAAGGGCGGCACTTCCACCATGATTATAACCGGGCATGCACTCATGTATCAAATATTCCCCTCAAGCCTTAACAATCTGGTCCTGTGATGTATAAGCTTGAATAAGAAACGCCCAACATTACTTCGTGTCTAATTTTGAATAATGTAAAGAGAAATATTTAAACACAAAAGGAAATATGTGTACTTAGGCCTATTTTGGCAAAATAACCCTTGAGGATTATTTTTGTCTTTATTACTACTACTTATGTATTTGTTAATTTGTGTCAATTTTCTTTGCCAAATAAGGCCTTAGTTCATGTAAATCTTGCCTTTTTCACACAAAAAAAGAAACAAAAAGAGTGGTGCTACTAGTACAGATGAAAAATCTGTACCAGTGGGTACAAACCTCTTTTTGGGCTCACTTTGGGTCTCAAAAAAATGATCGGAGTCGCTCATTTTGTTTGAAATACCTTGCTTATGGTCCCCTTTGTCCCTGAATTCAAGCCTGAATTCTAGAGCAAAGTTTGGATGTTTCGTAAATGCTCTTACCGATACCGGATTGAGCTTATTTTTTTCAGGGACCATAAGCAAGGTATTTCAAACAAAATGAGCGACTCCGATCATTTTTTTGAGACCCAAAAAGGGGCTTATACCGACTGGTACATATTTTTTCATCTGTACCATTAGACTTTTTGAAACAAAAATACTACTCACACAACAATCCAAACATAATAATTTATACAACCTCTCATATACATATGGGACCCACACATAGTAGCATTGTTGAGAAAGAAAACGGTCCATAAAAGGCTATGGAAAAGATGTACTGGATCCTATCTTCATAGTAAATTGGAAAAAAAAATATATATATATATATATATATCCAACGAGAGAAAAAAATTGACTGGCTAGTCAAAAAGATATGTACTCCTATGTGCTGCGAAAGAAGGAATTCAACAGAGGTGGTCCTAAATTCTATGACCTCAGAGATTGTCCGATCCGAAATAATCTATTTCTAAGACCTCCAAAAATCGATAGGCATCCACACCAACCTCTTCAAATTTTGGACCAAATTACATCTTCAAAAGTCATAGCTATCCACTTTTAAAATGTTTACTGCATCAGATTCTCTATATTAAAATTATTGTTTCTTTATTCTTGTTTATTTCATTCTTTATTATTATTTTTTGTTATGTTTCCATCAGGCAAAAGAAGGAAACGCATGTACATCCATTTGAAAGAAAAATGCTCTCTCTCTAGCAGTAAAAGACCCACTCGAGAAAGTTCCACAACAGACACGCGCCTAACTCAGGCCGCGCGTGCGGCTACTCCGGCCATTTTCCGACGACCGGGTAAGGTGCTTTTTGATCGTCTCGGACAGAGAAACACGATCAAGGGTCAGATCTCGAACGCTAGGAGATGCGGAAGAGGGTCGAGCTCAAAGCCGTCGTCGGAGCACGGGCAGGCATGGGAGCAGGTGAAACGTGGGAAGTTAACAAATCTGATGAGGATGCTTTGATGAATAGTAAGTGTAGTACAGAATACAGATTAAATAGTAAAATAATGGTTAATGTGATGAACAGTGCCTCGCGGGAAGAAACGAGACACTGTAGCAAAGCTACATGAATTGGGAAGTAGCGAGGGTGGGAGTGAGGCTGATGCAGGAGAGTTTCTTCCATTTTGCTCTTTATTCTAACTTTGAAGGAGAGGTAGCGACTGAGATGCGGATGCTCTAATAACCTCAAAAATCATGACTAAAGCTTCCGCTGCGAACTCTGATATAATTTTATTTTCTATAACCTCAAAAGTCACATTCCCAACAAGTCCCATGTAAGACCTATTCCCTAAGCTTTGATACCAACTATGACGACCCGAATTTTTACATTGCCTCAAAATTAATACGTCTCCAATAATTACAAGTTCTCAGGATAAATATACATGGTGGGCCTTAAAAACCTCCAAAATAATACAGATTTCTAAACAATCTCTAAAACTAAATCCTTCCAATATTCCAACTCGGGTCCCCACTAACTTGCTCTGCACCTGAAAAATATAAAACGCCCGGGTAGTATATGCAATACGAGAACAATAAACATGGCTATCGTTAAGAACATGCTCAATAAACGAGGATAGCAAATTACGTAAGATCATTCTGAACGTTTTCATTTGTAGCCTCATACCCGGCTCATCTCGGTAACATGTCAAACACCACCCAGGTCAAACTCTGAATTGGGCACATGGGCCCCATAAACATTCTGGACCCCCCGTGGGATAGTCCATCGTACATCTTTCATAACTCTGTGATCCGGTAGGCTTAAACGTGTACCAATCTGTTCCATGGCTTTCAGCCAAATATTTCCTTTATATCACTATACAAGAAGTGACAATAATTGAATCAAGAAACTTAGACATCAAATGAGTATAAATATGAGAGAATCAAAGAATACTATTTGCAAACAGATTTAGCTAAGAATGTATTGCACACTACCCGGTACCTTAAATTATGATCGGGACCGTTAAACATGTGACACAAAGATCTCAGCCAAAACTCATTGTCATGCACCCACAGCCGGAAACCTTTATTGAAGGCTAAGACACCCATTCGGTTACAACTCCACTGCCGACAACAATCCATTAAATAGTATTTTGCTTTATATTTTCCTTTGTAATTCATTCCTTACTCTCTCATCTAATCTGCTAGAATAATCAATGAAAAAGACTGAATGTTACAGATACCACTTGTCGGATCACTTATTCACCATCTCTCCTAAAATCAATTGGTGGTAGGAAGGGTTTCAATTAAGTCTTTTATGGCATTCGACATCACACCAGCAAGTTTGTTTTTAGAGCGATCGCAGGGGTGACATTGTGCAACCAAATCCATGAGGCACTTCGGGCCCAACAAAAAGAATATTTAATGAGGGTGATTTAGAATAAAGAAAATGGAGAATCAAAAATGCAAAAACGCTGAGGCCCTATTCTTCCTAAATATCTGCTCTGCTATATTTTTTTTTTGGTCATTATTTACTTTTCACCATAATTTTTCATAATTTTTGGAGTTAACCCTTTGTCTCGATTAGAGAAATACAAAAGTATAAAAAGGCAATTTTTGTCTTTGTTGATTTTTTTTCCCTCTTAATTAATCCTTTTTTTTAATATATATTTTAAAACTCTTTTCGTCTCAATAAAGTAGTGAGATCCCGTTTTTACTAAACTACAAGTTGTATGCAATTTTTCACTGAATATGATGAAGTAGTGAGACCCCATTTTCTTTAAAAAGAAAAATAATTTGCTTTGTGTTTTTTCTGAATATTTTCTAAAATACTTGTGTAAAAGTCATAATTTTTTACCTTTTTGATTCTTCTCGTTGAGACAAACCAATAATACAAGAACGCCTGGCTTTGTTGGATATTTTCTAGAACACTTGTGTAAAAGTCATAGTAATTTTTTACTTTTTCGATTTTTCTGGTCGAGACAAATCAATAATAAATAAAAGTTTTCGAAAACTAACAAAGCACGAAAAAATTTGAATACGGATAAAACAAAAAAAATTAGAGTCTACGACTTGTAGTTTAGCAGAAACGGGGCCAATCGCAAAGTTTTTTTTTATTGAGTCTTAACAAAATACTTTACCCAAAAAAAACAAAAATAGTTTGCTGATATTCCTCAACAAACTGGAGTTTCCCACGAAGCGGATGGACACAAAATCCTTTTTACGGAACCCTCCGGATCGCTAACCTCAGCCGTCCGATGAACCATCCAACGGTCCACACTCTTTCCTTAACACCGCTGCTGTAGACACAGCCCCAAAAAAACAGGAAGAGCATTCTAGACTCTTCCACTACTTTCAGATGGCCACGTTGAACATCCAACGGTCACGAAACTCACCACCGCGGAATCATCCCCGCCGTCCATTTTTCAATAACCCAAAAACAGCATATTCACATGGCATAAATACAACTTACTCCCCTAACTGATCACGCTTTTTAAAATTACCCCCTGACCAATAAAATCTGAAACTCAACCGCCTTAAACTACCGAAATCTCTTAAGTTTGACCCTTTATTAGTCTTAAGTCGCCAGTCTGATGGACGTCAAATAGTATAGAATAGTGCTCAAATACTTTTTTAATCAAAATATGACTAGAATGCCTTGAGAAATCTGTATATCTAGTAAAGTCAAGACCGGTTATTTGTCTGGACTACGTACTTTTCACTCTTCCTGTCCATCAATTTCCCTCTATTTTATACACCATTAAAACCTATCCCTAGTATACCGGTGCCTCATGAAACCATAAAGATGCAAATAAATCTTTATTTTAAAAAATAGAGAAAAATAGTCTCAGATTTGATAAATATGCAGATTTATATGCACATCATTATCGATTTTTCATCATGTATGATTATAATGGAAAACTATTCTAAGAGCTTTAACGAATGTTAAGAGCAAGTACATCAGGTGTGGTAAAATGGCTTTATAGCTATTTTACACAAGGAAAACACTCAAAAACAAGCAGCAGCAGAGGTAAATTGGCTCCTGATGAAATGGTGAGGCAAATGTACCGAACACCTGTTCACCATCTTTTCATTTTTTTTATTACTTTCTCTCTCTCTCACTCTCACTCTCACTCTCTCTCTCTCTCCTCCAAAAAAGAAAAAGGGAAATAAAAGTAATAGTATTTTAATAGAGAATAGGTTAAATAGATAGTATTGGTGTAGTGTTGAAAGAGATGTGAAGAGGTAAAATGAAAAAAATACACTGTTTACTAGCAATTTTACATTACAACTGATAAACTTGCTCTAAGCTAAGCTATTGAAGATAATAAGGGGCCAACGTTAAACATTGTAGAGAGTTTAAAGTAGTAAAGTGTACGATTTTCGGATTTTGTAGTTTTAGGGGAAAATTTGGAAAAATGTGGATGTGATAGTTCGAGGGGCAAGCTGTAATTAATCCTATTCCGTGCACAATATAAATATCCCGTGATGGTTCCCTTCTCTCGCAGTTTCTCTCTCCCTCTCTCCAGAAGGACCAGAACCCTCTCTCTCTCTCTAGAGTTTTCCGTCTCTTCGTGCAGAGTTGCATACGCAAGTACGAGGAAGACCTTGTGATACAGGACAGCAGAATCTGCGATTAGGGTGGGTTTAGGACGG
The DNA here is from genome assembly GCA_018127125.1 of Rhododendron griersonianum. Lineage (NCBI taxonomy): Eukaryota > Viridiplantae > Streptophyta > Magnoliopsida > Ericales > Ericaceae > Rhododendron > Rhododendron griersonianum. The sequence goes on from CM030800.1 coordinate 32,330,401, forward strand.
AATAAAGAAAGAAGGGGCAAGAAGATGTTCGGTCGGGCGCCGAAGAAGAGCGACAATACGAAGTACTATGAGGTATTGGGGGTGTCGAAGGACGCGAGTCCGGAGGATCTGAAGAAGGCTTATCGGAAGGCGGCAATCAAGAACCATCCTGACAAGGGCGGGGACCCTGAAAAGGTACTATCCTTCGCTGCCCTTCATTGCCATTATTTCGTGAATGAATCAATCAATACTAAATTATTGTGTGTGTGTGTGTGAGAGAGAGAGAGAGAGAGAACACACGGGGAGGAGTGGGAATCTTGAGTGAGAGATTCTTGGGGATGGGGAGTTGGGTTTTTCACAATTGCGAATTAATTTAATTCACGCTTCAAATTTGCTTTCATCACAATAGGTATATGTCTTACCCGTGTGAATGGATGATGTTTAGGGACCCTTCACGTGGTGTTGGCATTACGATTTATTTTGGGTTTTGTTATGAGTGGTTAGATTTGTGCAGTAGAATTTATGATGGCGTGTTTGGCTAGTAAATGTTGGTTGGTTGCATATTTCCATTGAGTGCAAAAGTAAATGTTTTTGGAAGGCTATCAACCTGGATTGTGTACGGGTTTTCTGAACGTTTAAAGCATAATTAATGAGTTTGTTTTCATAGATTTTAAGAGTATTTCATTAGCGGTTGATCATCACTTAACGCACTATTATGTGAACCTATCTAGCGATTGTTATATGCAAATTGGTAGTTTCTGAAGGACTCATGCTTCAAATATGCCCAATGGCTAATTTTTCTTTTACATTGGTGAAGAAGTCTTCTAAGCTGCTTTATTTTCCTTTTCCAAGTAGCCTCTAAATTCGGGATAAAAAGATTTGAAGTAAAGATGGCAATTTCTTGTAAATTTTTCAAAGTAGGGTAGACTAACTTAACATGGATTATGACTTAGTGTTTCACTTTTTCTTCTCCTTGCTAGGGAATTGTCATATGATGATTTGACTGAGGCTTGCAATCTTACCTTTGGATAAATGTTGTAATGTTAGTTATAATTGGATTAGCAGTCTTTTGGTGTGATATATGAATCTTGTACACAACATGTGTATTGTATGCATGAGTTAGGATTTTCCACAAATTGGTGTATCTCATGGTTTTCACGTGATCCATTGGCTATAATACAACGGAACACTGGTATAAGCAAAATTGGGTACACATGATTTGAAGGGATTAACTAGGTGGTATTGTTTTTTTTGGCTAAGCAACTAGGCGGTATTGTTGGAAGCTAGTAAACTTTATACATAGATGTAATCAAAAGCCTTTGAGTGAAGTTAGGAGATTGTTTGGAATTAATGGAAATTTGAATTCAGAGACTCATTAAATGAAGGTGATTGGCAGTATTGCAGATAAACAAGTGCCCCCAATCATCAATAATGCAGATATTCAAGTGCTCCCAGGGCATTTATTAGAAGGCCCTGCGCATAGTTGTGTTATTATAGTTGAAGGCCAGACAGTGTTTTGGAGGATGATGATGTAACTGTTCTGTGGCAGTGAATAAGATTGTCCTGTGAATTTAGTTTGTTTCACTGATTAGTTAAAAGCTGGAGAGAAAAGAATAGGTTTGATATTTCTTCAACTTAGTCTGCATTTTTGATCGAATAGGAGCTGAATTTTGGATGTTGGAATCTGATTACAGTTTAAGGAGCTTGCTCAAGCTTATGAGGTGCTGAGTGACCCTGAGAAGCGTGAGATTTATGATCAATATGGTGAGGATGCACTCAAAGAAGGAATGGGTGGCGGCGCTGGTATGCATGACCCATTTGACATCTTTCAGTCCTTCTTTGGCGGTGGCAGCCCATTTGGAGGTGAGATACCAAGCAGTAGCTTTTTCCAAAGTTGCTTGATTTTTTAGCAAGTTAGCTTGTAGAAAGATATAAAGTATCGAACTCACCAATGAATTCATGTTGTTGGTTATCAGGTGGTGGTAGCAGCAGAGGACGAAGGCAGAGGAGGGGAGAAGATGTAGTTCATCCCTTGAAGGTCTCTCTTGAGGAGTTGTACATCGGGACATCTAAGAAGCTCTCTCTGTCTCGAAATATTATTTGCTCAAAGTGCAATGGGTAATTGCTGTGACATGATCAATGTTAAACTTTGTACACAATGTTGGATATAAATGATACTCACATAGTCGAATTTGTGTTCTGTCCATGACAGGAAAGGTTCAAAATCTGGAGCTTCAATGAAATGTGCTGGCTGCCAAGGATCCGGAATGAAGGTCACAATTAGGCATCTGGGACCCTCTATGATCCAGCAGATGCAGCATCCTTGCAATGAATGCAAGGGTACTGGCGAGAGCATTAATGAGAAAGACCGTTGCCCTCAATGCAAAGGCGAGAAAGTTGTCTCAGAGAAGAAGGTGCTGGAAGTTATTGTGGAGAAGGGCATGCAGAATGGACAGAAAATTACATTCCCTGGAGAAGCTGATGAAGCGGTATGCTATTGCTCTTACTCTGTCCCACAATTTATGGTCTAGATTGGGACTTAAGTCATACATTTAATTACTCAATGCAATTGAAAAGGCAGTGATTCCAACATTGTCCATTCATCTTCACTTGTAAAATTAATCATAACCATTTGTAGGGAATAGTTTACGGGGAAATAAAAAGATTTATGCTTTGAATTTTAAAGTGGTTGTATTTTTATGACATTTCAATTCGGGAAAATGGACAAACCAAAAGGGATGGAGGGTGTATTTTTTATGCTTGTAAGTGCTAGTTACTGCTTAATCATGTATGTTATTGTTTGCTTACTTGGTATGTGTTGCTTTACAGCCCGATACAGTCACTGGGGATATAGTGTTTGTCCTACAGCAGAAAGAACATCCAAAGTTCAAAAGAAAGGGCGATGACCTCTTCGTAGAGCACACCTTGTCTCTGACTGAAGCTTTATGCGGCTTTCAATTCATTTTGACTCACTTGGATGGCAGGCAGCTCCTTATTAAATCAAACCCTGGGGAAGTGGTCAAGCCTGGTTAGTAACAGAATGATATCGCTTTCACTCTCTTTTCGACGCTTTCTGCTAGAATATTAGCTATCTGCTATTGCTTTCATTTTCTATTTGCAGTCATTGCTTTAATTGGTAACATATTATTTTGGAAAACAGTTTTTTAGCGATGTTTTCTAAACATCCCACTATTTAGTAAACACATATGCCCAACATGCGGCCAACATGAAATTACCATAATTTTTCTTACATTCGTGATCACTGGGCAAATAAATTTGATAGTACACTTAGCCGCAGAGCCCCTAGCGAGGTTAAATATCGAGAGTGCGTGTGGCAATGATAAAGGGCTTAATTTGTAATTTCAGTCAGGGTCTTTGGATAATTTGTTAGCATCTGTGGGGTTTCTCTGACCAGGGTCACTTATCCCACAGTCCAAACCCTCCCTCCTCCCTTGTACCATTTTGGTTATGAGAACGTAGGAGGATGATAATCATAACTGAAAACAACTTCAAATTGAATGATAATTTACTCATGTTGCAATTTTGTTGGATGGTGGAAACCATGCAGATCAATACAAGGCAATAAATGATGAGGGTATGCCAATGTACCAGAGGCCATTCATGAAGGGGAAGTTGTATATTCATTTCACTGTAGAATTCCCCGATTCTCTGAGCCCAGACCAGGTCAAAGCGCTGGAGGCCGTGTTACCCCTGAGGCCATCGATGGGGATGTCGGATATGGAGCTGGATGAGTGCGAGGAGACCACATTGCATGATGTCAACATTGAAGAGGAGATGAGGAGGAAGCAGGCCCAGGCTCAGGAGGCCTATGACGAGGATGAGGAGTCGCACGGTGGAGGCCAGAGAGTGCAATGTGCCCAGCAGTGATAATCTGAGTTTCTCTATGTTCTTTCGGTTCTTGTTTCCAGAAATGCATTAGAGCAGTGTGTGTTGTTTTGTTAACATGAGGAAAAGTATAACATCTATTGGTGAACGATTATGTGTTTTGAAATTGTTACCTGGGGTTACCTTAATACTTCCTAGAGTTGTTCGTTTTCCTAGAGGTAGCCTTGAATCTTCAATGGTTCAGTACACTACAAATAGAGTATTGTTTACAGTTCCAAAATATGAACCAGAAAGGAATAGGTCTACCCCTCGTAAACTAGGCTTGGTTTCATGATTAATGAGGTGAAAGAGGAGGAAAATGAGAAGAAGAATCACTGGGAACAAGAGATCATATAGACCGTCATTCTCCGTCTAGAAGAAGGGCCCGCACAATCGTTGAATTGTCGAGTGAGATAGAGATGGAAGGTGATTCTTCAGAAATCATTGAGTCGATTCATTGGAAATTGGGTAGCGCATCATTTAGCTGGACATGTTCGTTTTCTGATGGATTCTAATGTTTGGTTGGAAGTGGCCCCAATTTCTGTTATGCCCTTCAATCATCGATGATATTCCAATGTTCTGAATAAATGACCGCTTTTTCATCAAGAAAGGAGAAAAAAGATGTGTTAAAGCTTCAACATCTCACACCAAAGAGGACCGGAAAAATGATGCCCGATAAAATTAGATTATGGCCCCAGAAATCAACAAGAACAGACAGGTTTTTTTTTTAAAATACAGTGCAGCAAAAAGGATAGAGTAATTTAGAACAAGAGAACAATTCATAATCTATTTGCTATATCATTCTTACATAGACTTCTACAATAGAAGGGATTCTGCTATTTTCCCCTATGGCAGCCTGAACCAGCCCGAAGCTGTTTTGACTACTTAGAATCGAGCAAAGTACAGAAACAATCAAGAAGAGCACCCGGAATATGAAAAAACGAATATTTACTATATATTGAAGCTTGGAACAAGGAACTAAGACTCCAGGGAGCCATCAAGTCCATTTCAATGATTATGCATAATACTTGTATACATGACATAAGCATCGCCAGCCAAATGATAATGGTTTATGCGACAGCGATGCCTATCTTCTTCTGGAGATACCTAAATACCTGAGGGGTAAAAGCTGTTGGCTTATCTACAGATTTCGTACACAATCTTGCTACAGCTAAAAGGCCCTTGAGCTCTCTAGAATCATAATTGTCTCCAAGGTCTGGATCAAGCACCTTATGTACGGTTTTTGAGAATCGATATTCTTGGACCCATTGGATTAATTCAGCACCTCCATCCTCTGAGGACTGACCAGTAATTAGCTCCAGAATTAGCAAGCCAAGCTGAAATATGACGTTTCCACATTCCTGACCGTCACATTCTGCAGCAGCAGAGGAAAGAGATACATGAAGATTGAATTAGCTCGAGACACAAAAATAGTGGCACAGAAGTGATCACAACAGTTTACCCTTTGTACATGAGGACTGTGGTAATGTCACATTATTTGGACGGGAGCCAAGAATGCCAATATTGCAGAGCTGTGACAGAAGGCAGGTTAGTATCGTGGATTTGTCAGCGAAGAGTACGATGACGGTATTTCCGTTTAAGAAAACATAAATCCTTATGGGTTAATGGAACCACAAGCTAAAATTTTTAAATTTAGATAAAGAGAAGTGGAATACCCTACCTTTGCATTGTAGTTCTCATCTAGTAGGATGGTACTTGAACTGACTGAGACATGATACATTGGAGGGTTGCAGAAGAAATACAAATATTCCTGCATCAGACGAGAAAAGTCAAGAATGGTGGCTAATGAATTTGAGCCAATCCAAATTGATTTGCTCAATTTCCTGAACCCTCAAGAGTCTCCACCTCCGAAGGAATTTAACTCCCAAATAAATCGTTGTTGCCACCAAATGCGCCGGTTGGCGCCATGCATGTGCAGGTGCTCAACGATATTCTGGAATTCATAATCCATTTGATACTTAAGGAAACAGCAAGTCCAGACCAAGTGCTGAATTGTGCACTAAGACGACAAGACATATGAATCCGAGTTCTAATATTTCAAACAGTGGGAAGAAATTTCGTTGTAAAAATATATGGGAGAGATTTAGGTGAGCAAAATCTAAATGCATGTGATTATCCAAGAAATTTATTTTATTGAATCTATAGAAGGAAGAGTAGAAAACAAATTAGGTACGGGAGCATTTGAAGGTCCCGGAACATTGCAAATCGTCTTTCACGTTTTCCAGACAAATTGTAGTGTTAGAGTCCCTGTTGCAAATGTCATAAGTTCATAACCATAGATGCAGGCATCCTCTTTTAAGATGTTTAATGAATCTTAGCTTCTTGGCTTCTGTATTTATGTACGAGAGCTTTTACTTTTGCCGTATTCCTTTCATAAAAACATACGCAAATGTAGAGAAGATTGACATAATTTTATTTGCATATATCATAGATAAAGAGAGCTTTAAGACTTACTAGGGCAGCTGCCACGCCGATGACTATATGTAGCCTTGTTCTCCAATTCAAGGGAGTCTTAAGAGGATCTGCAAAGACCCAGACAATTATCACCAAATCAAATTGGGAAAACCTAAGAAACGTTTCTCCAAAAGTTACCGTTCAGACGATCCTTCAGGGTTCCGTTCTCTATGTTTTCAAATACTAGGAACCTGAAAGAAAGAGGCTTTGCATATCAAAACAGGAAGTTTCTCAAAAAGAAAACAGTTAAGGGTTGTTTTTTAAAACGTATGAATGCATAAATAGGCCACTGGTGCTACGCCACCAGGTCAAATCCTCCCCTGCAATCATAAAACCCACGAAACTGTCAAAAGAACTCAATCTCTGGCTTATATCCTGGAGACTTCGTACACAGGCTAGTTGGTGCCTTACGGAACCAAATTAGTTTTATGAATGTGAAAACCTAACCTCCATTTAAAGAAAGCTACTAGACAATTAGATTTTGAGACAACTAAAAAGGATGTTTTGCAGATTTTAACACCGGGATAGCTACAACGAAACTATTAAATCGTACAAAATCAGTGGTCCAACAATCATAAAACCCCAACATCATCCAACAAAACCACAAGCTCATTTTACAGCAATAAGGCTACAGTTGGCTGATCAAAGTAAGTATCTTTCAAAATGCCTGAAAACTCTTCGACCCTACTTGTTTACTTGTTTTTAGGAGACCAAAACCTACATGAACTCGAGTCTCCAACCACTAAAGCTTCCTGCGATAAAAACTCTCTCCTTCTTTCTCTCTCTCCCTTGTATAAAAACTCCACTAAACCAACATGAACCTTTCCCAAATAAAAAAGGGTTTCTCAAAGGTAAAGCAAGAGTAAGAATCAAACCTCTTCCGTCCTGTGGAAAACCCACAAAGTGAAACAATGTGCCGGTGATGCAAGCAGCCCAAGAGGAGCACTTCTTTGTAAAAGGCCTCTTCCTCTTCATCGAAATCTCTTATTTCTTTTACCATAGCAACACTGCCATCTTGAAATATGGCTTTGTACGCAGCTCCGTGGGAATTGTCAATAATTCTGCGGAAACCATCAGTTGCCTTCTTTATATCCCTATAAGAGAAGCGCCTCGCAAAACATATAGTACCTGAAATAGTTAGTATAGACAGACATTTAGACAAAAGGGATTATAAGGCATATTAATGTAACCCTAGGCCTAGGTATAATGATCTGATTGACATATACTCCCTCCACACCTTTTTGACTTTTTCTCTTTATGTGCTACTCTATTTGGGATGTTCTAAAATGATATGCGTTTTGAAATGTTGATTTGCTTCTTTCTGCTTGAATGTGAATGCATTTCACAACGTGATCCATGGAATGAAGACACGGAAAGGGAAATTTGCTCATGTTAGAACTTAGATGTATGAACATATCAAATTGTGTGCTTCAAATTTTTTGGTCTTCCACATATACCATAAATAAATAAAGAAAAGAGATATGGGGAGTAAAAGTGTTTCGATGAATATTATATCTAAAACAATTTAAATAGAACTAGTGAAAACTGCCGCCAGGAAGCAGCATGGCAAGCCAAGTTTTTCACATAAGATAACTAGCATAGTAGCTTTCCTATCTCTGGTCAAAATGAAAAGGGAGGAAAGAAAAAACAGAAACCAATAGATCTATGCCCATGCACGCGCACTTGAGAGAGAGAGAGTATAAACAAGAAGATATGTCTCATATTATCGAGATAAAATAAATATACTCCTCATATTCTCAACCAGGATTCTTTTCATAACTAGGTAGCTAAGTTTTCTTGAGTTGCCGAGCAAAAAAAAAAAAGTTTTCTTGGGTTGATGGCAAACACAATTGCTGGTACTAGATTCATTTGGTCTTCAAAGATGTACTCTGCAAAGACTACTGTTACTGGAAACTGCAGAAAACCCAGGCGTATCTTAAAATGTGAAAATAAGTGCCGAGATCCTCCAGGAAAAAAATCATTTAAGGGAGCAGATACTAAACTAAGGTTCACATCCACAACTGCAATGCATCGTAGATCAAAGAAATTCCACCATTATGAACAGATTATTCCTACATAATCAAACCATATATGCAGTGAAGGGCACAAAAAGAGAAAGAGTACGGTCTGCAGTCCTCCAAAATTTTCCTGTTATAATGTGTAAGTTAGTCCCTGCAGTCCCATGGCACTATTCAAAATGATCTTCTAATGAGAACAAAAAAGTCCCCATTTTGTAATCTATGAATTGAAGTGGTCAGAAATGTGGTATGCTTTAAACTTCAGAGGAACGGATGGACAGAATATGCTACTAGGCCAACTTCTTTCAAGCTGTTACACCTTTGTAGGCGACATACAGGAGAGAGTGTAGGCTAAGTCGGAGCAAGGTTCAAATTCTCAATTTCATGGGAAGCCAAAAGAATTAAGGCTCCGTTTGTTTCGATGTAAAATGTTTTTTCATAAAACAAACTTCAAACCTTTTTTTTTCCAGTGTTTGGTTGGCACTTGAAAATACTTTTAGAAATCAACAAAATAGTGTAGAGAGAGGGGGGCTTAAACGGTGGATAAATATGAGAATATTGGAATTGAACGTGGGTCAGAAAACTAAGCAGTGAGAATTGTAGTAGAAGGCAGCGGGTTCATTTCGGAAAATAACTTACAGAAGATTTAATGGTAAGTCATTTTCATCCAATTGAGGGAAAATGTTTTACATATAAAATATTTTCCTAATTTTTTACACAACCAAACACCGGAAAATAGGTAAAACATTTTACCGGAAAACATTTTACGCCCAAACAAATGGAGCCTAAAAATCAACCTATGAAAACTATAGACTAGGACTACTCTTGCCAGTAGCCACTTAGCCTGAACCAGAGGCTACAAAGAATACGAACCAACGCTCTGATTGATATTAGGTCCATCAAAACAATAGGTTGGCTCAAGAAAATCTTAAATGATTTCAAAAATTGATAGCAACAAAATAGCCCTAATGAGTAGATGAAAAATGCAGAGTCAACATATAACATTCCTGAAATGTGGGTATATGTTGAAAGACACCTGTCATCAATAGTATGACATGAATAGTTGACCACTAGATACGCGTTACTATCAGTAGTATGCAGTTAAGAACGGTGACATAGTCCCGTTATCAAATAACTAAAATGGAACAAAAAATGAATAAAGTAGTCTTAAATGGATGCTGGTTTTATCTTCTAAATCTGTTGTTCTCATAAGATAGAAAAGACAATCATGTGTTGAAGTTGTCATGCATTCTAAATGAAGAACAACAGAGTATATTCAAGTTGATGTTTCACCAACTATTCCAGCATTTGGAAAATCTTCGAGCAGGGCCACCTATCACAAATCTAATACAAATAACTGTTTTTCGATGTTTCCCCCGCAGCATTAGATAAAGATCAAATCAAAGTATGTGATAATTAAAATTTATATCAGCACCAGACAAAACAAGGCCCTGCTGGGGCATACCCCTGCGGTTCCTTGTTAGAGCTCTTGTAAAACTGTTTAAATTTGTTTCCATTTGTATCAGCACCAGACCTGTGTCCGATCTGTTACAGTTTTCTTGGCAACTAATATTAAATGGAGTAACCCCAAGGGGGTTGTTGCACGGCCAATCGACTTGCCTCGGGGGGCTTACCACCCCAAGGTTGCAAGGTTGATTCCCTCAACAGCAATTTGTCCTTGGGACCACCTCAACTCACGCAAATGCGGGGAAAGGGTTGGGGGAGGGCTGGAGAGATTAGTCCGCTTCATCGGGACACTCTTCATTACCAACTATATACAATACAAATACATACCGACATATATAAAAAATGGAGCCCCAAAACCACAACACACAAAGTCTAGATAAATCAAAAAAATCCCGCAGAAATATTTTACTAACAGAGAAGTTGAAGCACCATAATTTTCATTTCTTCAGAATCACAGCTCAACCTGTCCACTGTCAGCACAAAAAATATATATATATATTCACATTTTTCCAATTGTAATTCCAATCTCTCAAAAACCCACATCCTAATTTCGCTTGCTTTAGCATTCCACTCATTTCTAATGGATTTTGGTACTTAATTCCGGTGCCAACATACAATAAAAATTCCAGAAGACCTGGAACTTGAAGCAATTCGAAGTGGGTATTGTTCAAATATGCTGAATTCCTCCAAATTCAAAGAAAAAGAAAAAAAAGAACTCTTTAAAGCAACAGATGGTATAGACAGTTCACAGAGAGAGTAAAGATTGAGGAGGGAGATGGGACCTGGAGGAGAGGGGTGAAGGTGGAACCAAGAAAGGAGAAGAAGTCTAATCTTGAGGAGCAGATGATCCATGATTGTGCAGATACTGGAAGCAAACAGGGGCGGATCAAAAAAAAACAGGGGTGGTTGCTGTATTTGTGGGGCAGTACTCTAATGTCGCCATAGCTTTTTCTCTTTTAATCGAATTTGGGTACCTCCTGTCTTTTACTTTTGTTTGGTTGGTTAAAAGGAAAAGTGAATATGCATGGAGAGAGAGAGAGAGAGAGAGAGAGAGTGGGGGGCGGAATTGTTTTACAGCGCGAGAGGGAATTGTTTTACAGCGCATGCACGGAAAGTCGGGGTGGGTGGCATTTGAGGCAATTATTAGCTTCATCATGGAGAGGTAAATGAATTTATATAGTAATTTTTTGGGTACAACGGAAATGATTAAAATCAGCAAATAAGGTTCAGAATGTTAAAGTCAGGGCGGAGTTATGTTGGGATCTGACTTCCTGAGTTTCCGAATTTTAAAATTTTTATTTTGTGTATATTTAATCTTAAATATTATTAATAATTATTCATATATAGCTATTTGTAATTTTAATCATTTTTGTTTGATTTGATGAAAATTCGGTTATTTTACATTCTCTTTTTTATTTATGATTTCAATTTCTTTTATAAATAAAAAATAAGTATGTGACTGTTGAAGTAGACAAAAAGGGAAAAAAAAAATATTGGTATACTTTACCTACATTAGACTTAAATCATTTCAATGTACAAACGTGATGTATTTGAAAGCAAAATTTTTATGAAACTACTAAATATACGCAAAAAAATGGTATATATATTAAGCCGGCCTCCCCGATCAAAATCTTGACTATGCCACTGATTAATGTTATACAACCAGCATGTGTTAGACCCTATAATGGCCAACACCAAACAAATCCTATCTCACAAGGATCCTCACAGATTGAAGAGATTCCTTGTAAATTACAAGTTCTTCTTCCTGTTCGGCTCCCACTCTAGCCAAATGATCTGTACATTGATTAGCTTCACGGTAAACATGCTTCAACGTTGATCCCGTCCTGTGTAGTAACACCCGAGAGTCTTCCACAAGCAGGGCCGGCTTACCGCATAGGCGAGAGAAGCCCATGCTTCTAGCTCCCGAAAAATACTGAAAAAGTGGGCCCCCAACCCTTATATATAGCCCCCAAAAATCAGCATTAAGCCTACTTTAAACAATTACAAACTAGGCCCAAAGATACAAAAAAAAAAAAGCCAATTGATAGTGTTGAATTATTTGAAGACAATCGATGGTTGTTTCCCGAATGCAGGGATTGTATATAGAATATTGTTGACTATACCCGTTACAGTTGCATCGGGGAAAAGAAGCTTTTCAAAGTTAAAATTAATCAAAACTAATATTCGGTCAACTATGTCTCAAAAAAGATTAAATTGATTGGCTATATTGTCTATCGAGAAGGAGTTGGTGAATCAGCTTGACTATGGAGATTTAACTAGTACGTTTGCCGCAAAAAAATGCGAGAAGACTAATTTTCAAATGATGGATTTTGAAATATTGTAATGGTTGCATTTTCTAGGATAACTATATGCTTATATTTTGTAATGGTAAAAATCTTTTGAAATGATTTTTTTAATGAAACTCTTTGTAGACCAACTTTTACATGGAAAATATAGAGATGCCTCATTCAAGAGATTCGCTTCCGGCCTCCAAAACTTATGAGTCGGCCCTGTTCATAAGCAATGACTGAACTATACAAGGGCATATGGGGGCCACGGCCCCGTGTTGTTTCATTTTTTTTTTAAATTTAATATTAATGTTTGTTTTTTTATTTGTTAACAACACATAAATATTGTATTTTGTACAAGTGTTAACATTTAAATCTTTAAGAATGTGTTTGTTTTGGGTCCCAAAATTCAAAATTTCTCTCTACACATGGTCTCCCGATAAGTTTTCCTTCAATTATTAATCTCATTTCTCTTTCTCCACTAATTACCCAAAAAACCTCCCTCAAACCTAAATCAAACAAACTATTTAGATTTCCGAAATTTAAAATTTCAAAACCTTCTTGTTCATAATTCGGCCCCCGTGGTTACAAAATCCTAGTTCCTTCCCTGTCCACAACTGCTCGATGGGGGTGGTTCGGTTCAGCTCCCTTGTGAACGAGTTCCGCTGCCTCCAAAGAGTCCGTTTATAGTTTGACGTTGGTCATATGACTCATATCCTTCTCAAAAATAATCGTTAGGCCTTGGTAAATACCCCCATTAACTCTGTCTCGATGGATGCCCGATCAATCGAGTTGGTAAAATAAAAGGCAAACTATAGGTACATCATTTTGGTGTAGTCGGGGGCGGACCTATGTGGAGTCCTGTGGGGGCACGAGTTCCCACTCAATTTTGTAGAGTCACAATTATATTTTTAGACATTTCAATTATAACCGATAAATATATTATAGTGTTTCAATAAAATTATTATACGTTCTCTTTTATATGAATATCTGTTGAATCTAATTCTTAAGTTCACTAATACATGTGCCTCCGCTAATGAAAGTTTCTGGTTTGATGATTTTAGTACTTGAATTCGTTGGTATATAGATTAAATAAATTGATCAAGCCCTTATTGATATTGAATGGACTAATCTTTCGCAACGACCCGTAAAACTAGTCTTAACCAAATTGAACGGCTACGACCATTAGTGTAGGATCCCATGCAATTTGGTGTACAACACATGGTGTGACAATAGTTCAGCTATAAGCCTATAAAACACAAATTCGAACACAATTACGTCGGGAGGTCCTCTACGGATTGGAAAATTCTGTAGTGCAAGACCCTGCAAGACACCCAACACAAGCCATCGATCTGGACAATGAATGGTTGGATATAATCCGAACTTCTACAAACCCTACCCGTTCATTATTTGGATAAAAATTCCAGCCGTCCATTGCCAAGATGAACGTCCGAATTGACCGGTCGCACTACACGTATAGTGTGGAAGGTGCACTACTACAGCATCTCATAGTGCGCCCATCTACATGGATGGGCCTATATATCACTGACGATGCCATATGACAATGAACCTTGCTACTGGCATAGTAGATCTGTGCAAGGGCCTCTGCGAAAAATTAGCTTAATCCGATACCTATAAGTGATTGATCTAATCATCTAACTTTTCATTTTGGTTTTTAGAGAATAAAAGTTAGATGATTAGATCAAGTACTTATAGGTGTCGGATTTTTTGTAAGAGGATACTGTTTATTTGAGGTGTGGCTGTAGCATCTGGTCAAACCGTCAAACTGTATTTCACCCCGACTTTGCTCTCTCTCTCTCTCTCTGGATTTTTCCTCTCTCATCGACATTCGTATCGGCATGGGGGCAGCAGCTGTTCGTTCAAAGCTCGCTCTCCTCTTCTTATTCTCTGCTTGTTTGCTCCTGCCTTCGATTCAAGCCAGGAAGATTACCTACTGTGAGTTCACTTCTCTCATTTTTCTCTCACCTCCTTTCGTCGTCAACATCTTTTTTCTATTAATGTTTCCCTAATTTTCCGCCGAGTTATTCTTCCTTTTGTCGAGGGTTTGAATGCTTTTGCTTTTTTTAATTGACAACAAATTCATTAAACTAACTAGGTAAATGCTAACTAAGGGCTGTGGATAATGCCTAAAAGTTGTATCGATATCATATCAAGAACGAGAGAGGGAGAAAGTGTATTAATATCCGTGAAATGCTTATCGAAATTCTAGCTTGTTTATTATCCATCGCCCACTAGGCCACCAGGCGGTGGCGGTGGTTAGCAGGAACCGAATAAACAGAATTAGGGCAAACCTATACATCTATTACTACAACAAGAAGACCATAAATATGATCTGATTGCATACAGAACACAGACAGAAGCATCCATCAAAGCCGTCGACAATCCCATAGATGCACCGGAGAAAGATGACGAGGCGGGGATCTCGATGGGGAAATGCAGTCGGAAGATGATAAACTGCAAATGGTGATTCCAATTGAGACAAACCTTCTCCACGAAATCTAACTGAAGACCAACTGTCACAGTACTTACAATCTGGGACAAACCATATGAATTCACTAGTCACCAGTAACCAAATAGGACTCAATCATCTCAACGAGTAGTGGATGTAAAACCAATGTTTGAATTATTAAATTCCGTTATTGGCGATTGAATCTGATTCGGCAATAGTTGATTGATTGTTTATAAAGAGGATTAATGTTTATGTTTGCATTCGTTTCGTTGTTCGCATGAGAGAGAGAGAGAGAGAGAGAGAGAGAGAGAGAGAGAGAGAGAGAGAGATATGAGGGGAATATGAAAAGAAGAGATCGCATAAGAAAAAAGGTTGAGGAGATTAGCTTTAGGTGAGGTTCTATGTTTTTCTGAGAGAAGGATAAAATGTTGGCTGAGAAACCATGGAACATTGCCGGTCCGGGCCATCAGACTATCAGAGAATTCTGGTTCCGTCACAAGTTCAGCTCAATTGATCCGTGATCGATACGTTTTAGTCAATAGCCTTTAAAATGCGTGTAGACAAGAAAGTTTTGTTCCTTTTTCTTTCCAAATGTTTTATGGGCCATCAAGGGGAGACTGATTTGATTTATTTATTTTGCTTTTTTCCCCACTTCTACAAGGTAATCCTCGTACTTCAGTAGTAACCTATTTTTTTTATTTCTTTTACCCCATTTGGTACATTACCGTTAAGGTCCATTGTACTTGTATAGTTGTATTTAAATTCACCAATTGTGGGTGGTTGCAGTTTTCCACGTTTATGCAGTACTGATGGTTCCAAAAAGGCCCTGCTAGCGTCTTGTTGACTTTAGTTAATATGTTTGTTGGTTCTATATTTTGTGGAGTTGTTTGGTTTTTGCTCCTGTCTGGCTCTTCTTTCCTGTTAAATTTATGCATTGTTCGTACAAATGATATATGGATTGTACATATTTCCCAATGATAGTTTTGTGAAATATTTCCTGAATTTGCTTACATGGGTGCAGGTACAAAGAAAAGTTATGCTGTTGAGGTCGAGGATGTAGTTATATCACCTGATCCGCTGAAGGCTGGGAAGCCTTCAACCTTCACCATCAAGGCTTCTACAGGTAATTCTTGATTTCCATATCAGCCTTCACCTTCTTCTTATTTGGTTGGCTAGTTGCTTCGGTATGATAAGGGACCTTTCCATTATGATTTGACTGGAACATTTTATTCTGTTGTAGAGCTTTGATTTTCTAATTAAATGCTTATTTTTCTCTTGATTGTATATACTAAACATTAGTTACTTAATCTTTGCATGGCTAAAAAATGGTTATAAGGTTGTGACATAAGAAATGGAGAGATAAGGACATGGGATAGGCCTTTCTTCGATGTATCAGCAGACTGAGCCTTGTCCCCATGTGTCCTCCTCCTTCTCCCTCTTTGGTGGGGGATTTACATTTCATGGACTTCTTAGAACACAATGTTTACGCTTGAATACTGGTAGTAGGAAGTGGTTGTGTTAATCGTGCAGCTTTTGTTGATAATCTGTAAGCACTTTTGTGAAGTCGTATTGGAAGCAACACACATATTTGTTTGTGCTCCAAACTCTAGCCATGAAGGAAGCTAAACAGAATGCATGTGCACACTAATCTCAATGGCTATTTGCATCTAGTAGTCTAGGCAATACATAACTATTGTAGTTGACTTTGAATATGTACAAGGTACATAATTAGGGCAGAATGTGCGGTTGAGAAATATCACTGCAAGAGGAGAAATGTATGTGTATGTATTTTGTGATTGAGTGGGTGAAAAATTAGATGATTAAGTCAGTGCACACCATTTTAGACTGTGGAGACTGTTGTTTTCGCTAGCTCAAGAGAAATCCTTGCTGTTTCATCTATCAGTGTACCCTCCATCTTAATGCAGGTCAGGCCTTTACTGGAGGGAAATTGGATCTGGAAGTTTTGCTTTTCGGAGTGAAAGTCCATTCGGAGGCTCATGAGATTTGTGAGAAGACAGCTTGCCCAATCTCAGCTGGCAAATTTGTGCTCTCTCACACGCAAACCTTACCTGGAATTACCCCACCTGTAAGTCAAAATTTTCCTGATCTTGTAGTTTTGCTCTTGTATGGTCAAATTTCAGTTGAATCCACGACTGACAATGCCAGTTAGTTGCAGTTTCTGTTTTGTCTTTTTAAACCTTCTTGTCGCCTGTGAAGCATAATCTCTTATGCTTATGGTGACGACTGATGAGGTGATTCAGTTGGATATCACACTCAACTTCTGATTTTTTTTCAGCTTTTCTTTAGTAAATGTTCAGTCCAGTATCTTCCATATCTAGGCTCTTGAAACTTTTGTCAACTGTACTCTCCAGTGTCCACCTTTATACCGAGGCCAGTGGGGGAACCACGAATCTTGCTTAGGGGGTTCCCAAACTCGAGAGAGGAATTTTCAATCATTAATGTTATTGCTATTCTATTAAGGTCTTACTACACAATTTTTGGTTCAACTAAACTACACCGAAACACATAGTTACGACAAACAATCCAATCCAATTTATGGTTATATTTAACTTGATTAGGGTCTTACAGAGATTAAAACTTTGAGGGGTGTCACATTTCACGTGGTCACATGGACAAAGGCTTTTGTGTTTTTTCTGTCTCCTATTTTAGAGAAGGAAAAAATATTTGGTTAATTTTCTTCTTCTGAGATATAATTACTCAGGCTTTACATTAGAAATGTTGATCTCACAAGAATGGCGCGTGTCCAGGTAAATAAAGTTGCATCACATGTTGTCAAACACATCCATTTATAGACCAGTGTACACATTACGAGCTTCCTTTTTTTCATAACATTGACCTATGTGGATGACAGCATCCATTTTTGTCTGATTTTTCACATTTATCATGGCCTCATTTGGAATAAGATTTCTGTAACTGCCATGGCTGTTGAACGTCTTGCTCCCCTTGTACCTTGTGTGGATACTTGCATCAAGTACTGCCTATGTTTTTGTTATGATACCCTTGTTTTTGTGTACTGCCTATACTGCGTAAATGTACTGTGCTTTGGTAATAATCATTGTGAAGAGAAAATCTTAATTGACATCATAAGATGGCATCCTTTGTTTTCGAGAGCAATATTGGTTTAAATTTGGCAGTTAAAGCTAAGGAATCAGGAGATGCACACCTTGCACCGTCGTCATGCTTGGTATCATAGAGTTTCTCTCTCGAATATGAACCATCACTGTGTGTACTTGGGTAGTGCAGTTTCTCCCAAGTTAAATGTTTTTTCACGCGCATTTCAAATCTTAAGGAACGAATTCATACGAGGTACGCGAATGAGCTTTAGGCTATGTTTTGTTTTAAATGACAGGGTTAATCAAAACTCGATATTGAAACTGAAAGGAAAAGTGAAATGGCCATATTTGTTCTGTGGTTACTATTGAATTTGCACATGTGGTCATAACTGAAGAAAAGAGAGGAGAAAGGAACAGCTAAAAACAGAAAGTTTCTTACTTTCAAATTTTCCGCAAGATGGTTTTCCTGTCCTGTTTCCATGCTACCGAACTAAGGAAAACACATTTTCTGCATCAAGCAAATCCTATTAACACATTTTGACTAGACTAGTGCCCCATGCACTAACTAAACATGTAACTTGGGACCAGGTTTATGCATGCAAGGCCTTGCTTAAATCTCCTTAATTTTGTCATGGAAATTTCTGGGGCTAGAATTCGAAAATTGTTAAAAAGGCTTTCGGATTGGTTGGACCAAATTCTCTACCTGGAAAGTTACTGTCAAGTTTTGTGGGAGTATAGAGACTGGTAGAAAGACAGCGGTTTCCTGGCGTTGAAATAAAGTCAAAGGCCACAGGTGTGGCAATGGTTGTAAACTTGCAGTTTACCTGGCTTGATGGGATTTTCATTGGGTTATCGCTATTACCATCTCAATGGACCAGTTTACACTGAATGAAGTCTTTTTTGGTATGCGTAGGGTTTATACACTCTCAGGTTGAAGATGGAGGATGAGAAGAAACAACAGTTGACTTGCGTTAGCTTCAAATTCCAAATCGCGCTTGGTGAATCCGTCTCCTCCATTTAAGAATGCATCAATGCTTTCTTGGTAGTACTGTGTTTGCTAGATCTTGCATCTTACTTCAGCTGATATGGCTATCGAAGGAGCTTCCGTCTCATCATGATTTCCTTTGCACAAATGTTAGTCGACTGGGAAGAATAAATCTTACTAGCGTGTGCTTTGCGTTATATGACTTTGTGAAAAAATGAATGTACTTGTAGTTGGGAATAATGACTGTTCTTGGTTTGTAATTTGCTCGTCTATACATCGCAAAATGTCGTATATTTCACATTGGCATTTGCTATGGCCCATACGTTTGTGATTTACCATCTGGGTGTGCCGAAAGATTACCAATGCCTGTTTATAATTTGCTCAAATTTTTTTCCTACACAAGTAAAGAACACATATTTTGATCGTCACTAAAGTACACATTGATGCATATACTCCAACAAAATGAAAAATCGCCGAGTAAGATTGTACCCTTACGTCCTGAATTTTGTTCTTAGTTTGTACTTTTTGATGTCTTAAAAAGATTACCCTAGTAAAAATAATGAGCATAAAGTGTAGTACAAATAATGAGCAAAAAGTGATGAGTTTACTTTTTTAAAATTAAATATATGCAATGGTGATATATTTTGTTGAAGGATAAAAAAAAACAAAAAAGACAAGTGCAATTGTTGATCATCTGTAAAAATTAAATATATGCAACGGTTGGAACGGTAAAGGGGCCAATAAATTTAGGGGTGGGAATTTTCGACACGACACAAAGTTAGCGGGTTAGGATTAACTATTTCTGATACGAAACACGAATATGACATGATATGACACGATAACACGAAAAGCTAAATATGTTGGGTTTGGGTTGAGAGAATTATGACACAAATACGAGATGACACAACACGACATGAGAATTTATAAAAGGACACAATAACACAACACGAACCCAACATGAAGATAGCGGGTTAGAATTAGCTATTTCTGTCACAAAAGACGAATAAAATATGACATCACGCCCAGTGAGAGAGGGAGAGACTAGAGAGAGATCACAAAGGAACGGAGAGAGAGAGAGAGAGAGAGAGAGAGAGAGAGAGAATAAATTACAAGAGGGAAAGGATGATGCACTCCGCCAGTAAAATCACCACGTTCTATCGGAGATGGAGAAATCCAACTAAAATCTTGAATTTTCTGCGATCCCGCAAGAATTTTAGCAGCAGCAGCAAGGGGACTCCGGAAGAAGTGGAAAAAGTAGGGCCGAGGCCGAGGGAGAGGGTGGATTGCGTGGTGATAGGGGCAGGAGTAGTGGGTTTAGCAGTGGCCAGAGAGCTCTCTGTCAATCTAAAAAGACAAGTTTTGGTCATCGATTCTGCTCCTACCTTCGGCACCGGCACCAGCTCTCGCAACAGCGAAGTCATCCATGCCGGCATTTACTACCCTCCTCATTCTCTCAAGGTCTCTCTCTCTCTCTCCAGTTTCCTTTTTAAAAGATTTTGATCTTATCGCTTTGCATTTGTTCGTCCCAAGAAGAAGGGGTAATCCTATGGTTTTTTTTTTTGGTCGATCGGAATATCCATCCTATGTTTAATCCTTTAGAACTGTATGAAAGGTTAATCCTATGTTTTGTTTTGGTAACTAGTAATCCCTATGTTATTTGGTGTAATCGGAAGATTTATTGGTTTTGGTTCTGAATTGTTCTGCAGGCACTTTTTTGTGTTCGAGGAAGAGAATTGATGTACAAGTATTGCGAAAAACATGACATTCCCCATAAACAGGTTGGTAAACTCATAGTTGCTACTGGATCTTCGGAGATTCCAAAGCTGGACATTCTGATGAATCGCGGGATTGAAAATGGTGTTAATGGCCTAAGGCTGATGGAAGGTTATGAAGCCATGAAAATTGAGCCCGAGTTGCAATGCATGAAAGCTCTATTATCTCCTTTGTCAGGAATAGTTGATTCACATTCTCTAATGCTATCTTTAGTGGTATGACTTTGCCTTCTTGTCCCCTTTTAATCATCAATGGATTAATCCTATGGCAGATCCTAACTATACATTCATGCGAGTGCTGACATGGCATTGTAACTTAACTATTCTGCCGAGGTAATCTTATTCTTCCGATATTACCATGGTTTACAAGTGTATATTGACAGGGATGTAACTCAAATGTCGGTTTAGGGGGAAGCTGAGAGTTATGGAACCACTTTCTCCTACAACACTGCTGTAATTGGTGGTCATCTTGAAGGAAATCACATTTGCCTGCATATTTCTGATAGCAAGACACTGGAGAACTGGGATGGGAAATCTCCGTTGGAGCCAGAGCTTATACTCATTCCTAACTTGGTGGTGAATTCTGCTGGCTTGAGTGCCCCCTCTCTTGCAAAGCGATTCAATGGAATGGATAGTGAAGTTATCCCTGCTTCCTATTATGCTCGTGGTTGCTACTTCACTCTATCGAATGCTAAAATTCCCCCATTCAGGCATTTGATTTATCCTATCCCCGAGGATGGTGGCCTTGGAGTGCATGTTACTCTGGATTTGAGTGGCCTAGTCAAGTTTGGCCCTGACGTTGAATGGATAGATGGTATTGATGATGTCTCAAGCTTTCTGAACAAGTAATATTTTTGTTTTCGTCTTGTACTCAATTTTTGGATTCTTTTGCATAGTCAAGTATTTAAGTTGAAACCAACCTCAGGTCTATGGTTACCCATTTGCTACTTAGTTGTACAATATGCAGTGCTTTAGTGGCTGGGAATCTCTACAGAGGAAAAAATTGTTATACAACATTCCAATAGTAATTGGACAGTAAACATGCCTTTAAAAAATTATAGTCTGAAAAACAAAGGAAATAAATTGGCTAGTTTTGTTGAATGAGGGATGCCGCTAGTGTTGCAATGTTCACATGCAACTAAATAACAAGAAGTAAAAGAGGAACAAAATATAGGCAATACAAAATCTACTAGATAAAGGAGTTAACTTTATCTAGAGCAAATGCCTCCATTATATCATTCAAGCATGCATTTCTTGATCCTCTCACTAGACCTATGTCTTCAGGCCTTTAGCTCATTCCTCTATCCCCTTCTAAATCAAAGTTACCTCATAAGAGTTGTTGCAAATCCTGCAAAAATTGAGAGCATGTCAACATGGCCTAGACCACAGACTCCCAAAGCTTTGAGGGGCTTCCTAGGCCTGACTGCTTTTTACAAAAGATTTATCAAGGATTATGGTAAAATTAGTCAACCACTGACTGAGTTGTTAAAAAAAGATGCTTTCTGATGGTCTGAAGCAGCAGAATTGGCTTTTCACCGGTTAAAGACCCTTATGAATACTACCCAGTTCTGGCCTTACCAAATTACCACAAAACTTCATGTTTGGACGATGATTCTGGCAAAGGGGTGGGTGCTGTTTTGATCCAAGATGGGCATCCCATATTGAAGCTATAATATCGTCAAACAAAGCAATAAGAACTGTGGAGTCTCGCTAATTTTTACGGACATTATCGTACTTATTATTTCTGAAGACCCGCTCTCATGCATTGAAAATCTATGAAGAACCAGTTTAAGTGTCACTTCTACTTTATGATTGCTTCTTTTCTTTTTCTTTTTTCCAGTTGCTGAATACAATCCTAATTGCTGTAGGTTCATATTTTTGTTAAACAAAATTAGCAAGCTGCTTGAGTGAATCATACATGGACTCGTACATTTCCTCTCCTTTCCAAAGCAGCAGTCCTGTTATCCGGCATACCTTTCTACTTAAAATTTCTTTTTCTTGCCTTTTTTAGGTTTGATTACTCAGTACGCGAAGATCGTGTTTACCGATTTTACCCAGAAATAAGAAAGTACTACCCTAATCTGAAGGATGGATCTCTTGAGCCAGGTTATACTGGCATCCGACCTAAACTCTCTGGTCCCAAACAGGGTTCTGTTGATTTTCTGATACAAGTAAGTTCTTGCACACTCTGTCACTAGATATCCTGAAAGCTCATACTGAAATATTGTTCATGTTCTTGGAAATATAAGTTTATGTCCCTTTTTGGAAATGTTGTAAATGGGCTAGTCTATTCAGTATTCACTGATATGAGATAAAGACATGGATATTGACCTGTATTGACCTATTTCTTGACGTGCGGATGCCTGCTAAGTTCTACTGTTTCCCCTGAGGCTGCTAAGTTCGACTGTGCTTTAAATCGTATCCCATAATGTGGACTTATATCTGGAAGCCACAGATGTTAAACAAGATCGCTCCTAATTTAGAATATTTTGAAGCACGTTTCTTGGATTTGAGTTCATTAATTGAGAAATTTGGTGCATTATTAGATCTTTGGTGACGACTATCAGCCACTTCAGTTTCTTTTTCCTTCCGGCAAGTATGCATATAGTCCCCCATTTAGCATTGCAGAAATCCTATAAAGTTTTACGCTCCGTTCGTTTAGGGCAGAAACCATTTGGAAGGGAAATTTTTTTCCATAGAAATTAGTTTACGAGAAATGCACTTCTCATTTTTCTGTCTTTGGCTGTGACATGAAAATACTTTTTGAATACCTTTTCTATTTTTTTGTTTCACACCTAAAACTCTTTCATATTTCTTTACTTTGTTTTTTGTTCACCGAGTGTTAAAATCTATTCTCCGTGTCACTAAAAGTAACACCAGATTGTGCTAACAAATCCAGTTTTGAGTGGGGTTCAGCATCTTTTTTTCTTGGTTCAAAAATTTGTGCTTATGGAAAAGAACAATTTTGATAAAATCAGTTTCAAGGTTATTGAAAACATTTATGTTCTTTGGAAGGAAAGATCAATGCAAAGTTCTAATAGAGAATGACAAAGGGATATTGATATGTACGGCAGAAATACCATAGTTTAATATGGCGGTGGCAGAGGTGCCAGATCTTAGCAATTCGTGGAGTGGTAGGGTGGGGGCAATGTGGCGGCGGTGGATGTGTGTGGTGGAAGGGTGATGGTGGTGCTAGAGTGGTAGTATTGTTGTCTCATTGGGTCTGAAATTGTTTCCACATTTGAAGAGTGGAAACTGATTTTTGTCAAACCCAACTCAGCTCATGGACTTCCGTTTTCTGTCCTACTAAGAACCAGAGATACATAAAACGTCCTCTCCAAATTGTCTTCCACCCAAATAAAAAATAAAAATTTTGAGGTTATTTCCAAATTCCAACCACTATTACATGTGAGAAATTGGTGATAAAGTAGGCGGCTAGGAAAATGTACTACTTGTTTTATTTCTTTATTAGTTTCAAACTCATGTTTATAGAGAAAGAAATCCTTCTCTGCAGCTTTAGCATTCATTTTTCGTTTCCAAAGAAAGAACGTCACTGAAACAGTATTCACACCTTACTTCCAATGATCTACTATAGTTTTAGTTGTCGAGTCTCCAGGACAGGGGCCATGTCTTTTTTGGAAGATAAGTTTTTGAACAAAAATGAGAGAGAGAGAGAGAGAGAGAGAGAGAGAGAGAGAGAAGAGAGAGAGAGAGTTTAGTTCGATTGGAGGTGGGGACCGCTTGATCAGAGGATTCAATACTCAAGATTTGTAGAGACTAATTGGCCCGTCTTACGCACGGCACTCCTTTTCGTACGCGAGTTGGTCCGGTATGGATTATATACCAATAATTAGGTTGTTCACATGGTTACCAGGCGGTGGCTTATGCCCGAAAGTTGTTGGATGGGACGTGAAATGTGATGTAAAAGCAAGTTACCATCATGTGCTCCTAAAAACTAAGTGTGGAAAACTCGTCTTGTATCGGGGAAGCTTATGCTTTCTCATGAACGAAGTGGACTTAAGTTTGTCCATGAGGAGCATCCTAGGAATGGCAGCTGGTTAGAATTATGCGTATGAGGTTTCAGTATACCGGCTTGTCCAAAATTATACCGACAAAATGGGAAAAGGTTGTATTTTCTTATATGAAAAACAAATCCTGGATTGTTTTACGTAGGAAACAGGAATAATAATCCAGCTTTTATGATATTGTTTATGTCATCAGCGACGAATCATTCAATGACATACAGCTTAAATTTGACAGCAGCAATCAACTATGTCTGAATAGCTAAAGCTTGTCATATGGTGTCTTTTTATTTTCTTCTCAAGTCTTATTGTCATAATCTGGTCCCCCACCTGCATCACGTCCATTTTACTACCTTTTTGTTTGATGATTCTAGTCTAAAGCGAGTTACTCTTTTCGAAACATTAACCTTTTTTGACGAGCTTTCTTGTGGAAACCCGACATTTCAATTTCTTATTTTCTTTACCTTGTGCTTTTCCAATGTCAAGCACCGTGGAGCATCATTTTCAACCTAGTTCATCTTCTCCTAGTTTTGGTTTTGATAGAGAAAAGATTGCTCGGGATGATTCCTCCTCAGTTACATGGTAATGATTTCTTTTTTCTTTTCTGGTTTGCAGGGTGAAGAGATTCATGGGGTACCTGGTCTTGTAAACTTGTTCGGAATCGAATCACCTGGTCTAACTTCTAGCATGGCTATTGCGGAGCATGTTGCTGTCAGATTGTCAAGATTATAGACCTTGCTTGCAATGACACTCTTACCTAATTAATTTTCAAAGCTCAGTGTTCTTGAAGTCCGAGGTGCTGAGAATCATATTTCATTAGTCATAGAAGCCAAATGCACTTCCATCATTTCAAGGATTTCTTTACCCACTTGTTGTAGTCCAGTCCTCGGTTGTCTCTGTTTTTCTTGAACGGCAAAAGTCGGTATTGTTAGAATAATTAGATTAGCACCTTGGCGAAAGTCCTCGGTTGTCTCTGTTGTGGATTTATCTTGAAGGGCGGTAGCAGAACATAGCGGGAGGCTATGGTCCTCCACTTCGTGGGAAGATTACTTTTCAACCCATGATGTACAATACTCGAATGTAATGTATTGTTCATTTTATTCCCATCATGCCCCTCTACCCACCCAAAAACAAAGTTCTCATGCATTTTTAGTTATTTTCTTGGTATTTTTTTGTTGGTACATAGATTTTTTTCCCCCTTTATGTCTGTAAATTTGCATCTTTTCAAGTAATTCTATTACTGTCTATCGACTATTTCTTGCATCTCGTTTTTCTATGGGTAGTCTGGGGTTGTAAAGGCACCATTTAGTGTTTCCCTTGCCCTCCGAAGTTTTGATTCTGCACGTGTGTGTAATTTTTTGTCTGCTCTTTATGATTATTTGTATTTCTTTAGTTTTCATTTACTCGTTCTTTTTTTATGAATACTAAATAAATACAATACTAATAATAAAGAGCAGACAAAAAATTACACACACGGGCAAAATAAAAACTTAGGAGGGCAAGGGTGAGGTCAAATCTTTTGTATCGAAAAAATGTCGATACCTCTGTTCTCATATAATTTCAGTCGCAGGATTGCATAATAGTCTCTTTTCGGGAGGAGTCTTTTGTGCAATCCGGTGGCTGACATTACACGAAAATAGAGTTACATGCATTTTGAATACATGTGACTTGAGATGGGCCAGGGACCACAAAGTGGCAACTCCATAGTGTCTGCTCTTTCTAGATGCTTCTTTGCGGCTCTTTTTCCTTCTTTTTTTCCCTTCTCTTTTTCTATGAACAAAATAGGTCTAGAGGATCAGTATATTCATTCATTTTCTTTTCTTAACAGTAGACCCGCCGCCTCCCGGAAATCCAATGGGTTTATTTCCCATTTCTATGAAGATTGGCAAGGTTCTTTCAACCCTGCTGAAAAAAGGGAAGTTGGTCCGATGGTGACACCGCACAATGTGTCCAAGAAGAAGAGGATCATCATTTTAACATGTCTTTTAGCTTGAACTAGCATTTGAATTCTTAAAACAATGTTGATTTGGTGGTAGTCTATGGATGTGTACATGGTGTAGACCCCCACCTAAAATAAAACAATTGATAAAGTACCAATTTTAAATCCACCCGTTATTGGACCGACGGTTCAAATACAACACTTTTAGCCATTGGGAACTACGGGTCCCATTGAAATGTCATAATTTAGCAACATGCTAACTATAACATTGGGGCATGAGTACAAAACTGAACTAACTATACCTTAAAGAACACATATGTGGACCCCATTTTTCGTACTTTTGTGTCATGTAAGTTGTAACAACAAAAACTAAACCTTAGTATTGGAGATGGCCTTACAAAGAAAGCCAGAAAGGGGCTACACATCAGTCAGCAAGTCGGAGTTTCAGTTAGTTCCTCACACTAGCTTGATCGTCTCCCTTCTAATCGATTATAAGGCAATGTATATAGACAATCATAGAATATGTAGAATGATACTTGCAACTTCTCACTAAACAATCATCTATTGTATAATGGTACGAAATTTTCTGTTTGCAGCGCGGCGAAATGGCCAAAACTAATACTAATACTAAAGAAGAAAAAAAAAGCGAAGAAAAAGCTAAAACTGTTCGTAAATGAAAAGAGAATGTATCTCGGCAGCTTAAACCACTGGCTCTGTTGTGAGACCATAGCCAAAAGGGAAGAGCGGATCATAATTTGGATCACCAACATTCATCGGGAGCTGATCCACGGTCTTAAACCACGTTCGGGGAAGTTTCCCGGTGAAACCATAATCGCCAAAGAGAACATCAGCCACGCCTTGGCCTTCGCTACCCGGTAACCATGCAGCAACAAGAGCATCCATGGAGGAAAGGTAAGGCTCAACCACAAGGGGCCGGCCAGAGACAAGCACGACGATGCACTTGACACTGTTGCACACGTTGGTCATCGTACTCAGACCCGGTTCTGGAATTGTTAAGTTGAGATTGTCTCCAGCAGTTTCGGAATAAGGAGTCTCTCCCACGACAACGATGGCGTATGAGAAGTTGCTGGACTTGACGAAATCGGGATTTGGATTGTCGCTGTAGACGATCTCCGTGCTTGGGTCTACTGCGGTTGAGATGGCATTCAATATGGTAGTTCCTGCACACAACATTGCAAGACGAAAAACCTCGTTAACCCAACAAGATGCGCGAAAGAGGACGCCTGTATTTGAATTCCATTTGGTTTCACTCGTCTACTGCTCCTGTAACTCCTGTTTCACATCACTTCTGTTTTCTTTCTGCTCCCGAAAAACGTATATTTGACTTAACAGCTTTCGAAACCCATTTGCAGGCTTCTTATTAGACAACCCTTTTCCAGAAGATACACATAAAAGATGTTTTCGTAACTCCATTTGTTTCAGCTAACCGGCGCCCAGTGCCTTTGTTTTGGTACAAAAATCGTTATTTGAACAAATTATGGACTAGCGTTGTTTGCGAATGTGATTGAAAGTTCAGCCAAAAAAGCTCAGAAAAGACACAAGTTTAATGAGACAGGGACCTTAATCTACAATCTGAAGGGAGACATACCACTAGTAAGGTTGTTTCCACCAAGTCCCTGCCAAGCAATAGTCCAACCACCACATTGGTAGCCCAAATTGTTGGCATGGGTTCCGGCAACCAGAATCCTGGATACATTTTTGGGAAGAGGAAGCACAGGGCTATCTGCATCTTTCCCATTCTTCAAAAGCACTAGCGAATTCCTCACGGCTTCTCTCGCCAAATCCCTATGAGCCTGTTGGATCGATAAAAATATCATGCTACAAGCACACTGGAGAGAATTGCTTTACGGAACATTAAATTGCAAAAATGTAGATTTTTACGTACTTGGCTTCCGAGTTGGTCAACCATGCTCAAATCTGCTAAGGGGTTTTCGAAAAGACCCATACTGAACTTAACTCTCAGAATTCTTCTAACTGCATCATCGATACGACTCATGGGAATGACGTCGTTGTCAACCAAGGATGTCAAAGTATCGATGAATTCAGTATGGTTGTAAGGCACCATTATCTGGAAAAGGGAAAAAATCAAAGAACAATCTAATGTAAGCAATTTGTAATGGGTATTACGATTGGGAGAAATCTAGGCAACTAACCATGTCAATGCCAGCTTGAATGCCAGCCTGAACTGAGTATGTGTAGTTTGCATGGGCAGGTGAGGTGATCTTATCAATGCCTTGCCAATCAGAGATAACAAAACCCTAGCAGATTTCATACATATATGGAAAGCAGTAAGTTATCATTGCTTCAAATAATTCCGTACTTGGAAAAATTTTCCATCAATGCTTCTGAACTTGAGAAATTGTCATACCCTGAATTTAAGGGTGCCCTTGAGAAATCCGGTGATAAGATCACGGTTGGCGTGCATCTTTACACCATTAACGCTGGAGTAGGAGACCATGATTGTCGAAACACCCTTCGCGATCGAGTTATAGTATGCAGGCATGTGGATGCTCAACAGCCCATGCCAGTCGGTCACGGTGTCGTTTTCGTTGATTCCGTTGGTCGTGCCACCATCTCCCACAAAATGTTTTGCACAAGCAGCAACCTTGTCCCTTCGAAAATAAGCAAGGCACAAAGAATTCAAAAGGTTTTGTACAGTTGGAAGTAAGCAAAATCTTGCAGCAGAAAAACAGCAGAAGCATCAGTTGGACAATGAACTTACTTTCCACCAACATAGGGAACACCCTTCCGGGAATTGTTCGGGACTTCGCCCTGTAAGCCGGATATGATTTCCGTCATCGCTTGCACAACCTTGTGATCTTCGCTGTAACTTTCGTAGCACCGACCCCATCTTGGATCTCTGCAAACCTGTTATAAATTCCCCAACAAAATCTCATAACAGAACTCGAAACAAATCATTATTGCTTATAATGTACATTGGCCTAATAACTGGTTCATTTAGGAACATGGATTTTTGGAACATACCGCTATGCAGGGAGCAAAAACATAAGGAATTCCGGTAGCTCTAGCTTCGCGCGCAGTTGCAGCACCGATTCTCTTGACAAGTTCTGGATCCCTGCAATATTTATGACAAGTGATCAGGGGCTTAGAATTCAATCCGCGCATACTCAATACCATAGAAAAACAGCATCATATACATTATGCATTTTGGCTGCAAACGATGCGAGTGATCCAGTGCCGACAATACCATAGAGAGATAAACATTTATGTGAACAGGGAAATTGTGGAGCCAGTAGCCACTCTTTGATTTGATAGTGGAGCCACTCTTGTCTATTGCCCTTTCTGATTTCTAGCACAAGAATGTAAAAAAGCCTCATCATTTTACCTGGTTGCTCCAAGGCCAACATTATGTGGGAAAATTGTGGCCTTGTAGACATTGTTATGGCCATGAACAGCATCTATTCCATAAATCATCGGTATCCCAAGCCGGGTGGAAAGCGAAGCATTCTGAAACCCGTTCACCATATTAATCCAGTCCTCGGCTGTGGCGTCGAACAACGGCACGCTCCCTCCGCCGCTCAGTAAACTCCCAATGTAGGAGTCCCTCATGATCTCAGCAGTTGCATTCATTCTGTCAATCTGTGTCATCTGTCCGATTTTTTCGGCTAACGTCATCCGGTTCATTAGGTCCTCGATTCGCCGATTGATGGGCTGCTTCGGGTCCTTGTACTTCAAGTATTCTGATTCTCCCATTGTAGTAGCAAAAACATACAAGAGCAGGAGGAGGAGTCCCACTTTGGGGACTGAATCCTTCATCTTTGCCATCACTGTAAAGCTTTTCTGAGATTTTAAATGCTGCAAAGCAAAATAAGTACAAACTCAATATTTGTTTTTCAACAAATAGATACTCCCTCCCTCCGTCCGGACAAGATCTATAGTCCATATAAAAAGTATTATTATCTCAATTTAAAAAATATATGCAGTTCTTTATCTGACTTGTATAGAATGAGCGACAAACAAATTGAGACAGGGATTATATGCATCGGTTCATTGCGATTCATACGTCTAACCTTCTGTTGGTAAGACTAAGGATCCAAAAACACATATCAGATCGACGAAAAGGAACTATATCTACATACATAAGATTAGTAAATTCAAGTGCAACGAACATTCCAGAACGCAGATAAGATTCGCAGGTGTTAGAAATCAAAGAAGAGAAAAAAAGAAGAAGAAGAAGAAAGAACTTGTTCACTACAGGGTGATGCTCACAAAAATGATACAGAGCCATACAAACCTTGGTTACAATAGGGGTTAGTTGATCCCAGTGGTTTTGAAATCTCACATTATGAGTATGAATTTTTTTCCCGCGATATCAGTACCTGCTCTCCAATCCGAGTGGTTTATAATGCACGTATAGAGATATTCTATTATTTTGATCGACGTTCCTAAAATACGAACGTTGTACCAAATCCAACGTAATTAACTCCAGATTTTCCCAAGATATCTTTGTACTAATATCATGGAGAAATTTATCGTACCCATTGTTAAACTATGTAATAACTTATAACTTGAAAAGTCTATAGAGGAAATATACATTCAATTTTGATTGGTACTTCAATTAGATATTTTGTTACTATTCAAAAAAAAAAAAAACCTCTGCAAAGTTTTTGAGCCCGGGTTAAAATTCTAGCTCCGTGCCTGCATGCAAAACAAGAAAAAAGTAATCGACTCCCACGAGAAGATTCCATCAAGTACTAGCATTACATGTAATTAGCACATACGTACATTGACGTATTGCACGCATAAACATTATGTATATGCACAGAATATACAGACAAGAATGTTTACGCTCGCAATACGTCAATGTACGTATATGCTAATTACATGTAATGCTAGTACTACGATTGCAACTACTTGATGGAATGCCGATTACTTTTTCTTCTCTGTATATTCTGTGCATATATATACATTCATACTTATGAGAGAGAGAGAGAGAGAGAGAGAGAGAGAGAGAGAGAGAGAGAGAGAGAGAGGAGAAACCATAACCTGATCGCGAAAATAGGAAGTTGAAGTCTGAAGAAGAGAATGGAAAACAATGAAAAAGGTGCTCAGAAATTTGCATATATATATATAGGCATAGGATCATAGATACAGTGTGTATAGATTACTACTAGTACTTGTAGACTTGGCATTACCATGCATTGTACTAGGATTGAGCTCAACCGTCAGATTGGAGTTGGTGTATCTCAAGTCTTCTTCTGGGCCAATGGATTTGGATACGGACATGGACATACGCATGTATTCGGATAAGGACAAATCTCCCTGCTAGGAGGAATACTTTTCGTGTTTTAAGACTTGTGGGCCAATGGATTTGGATACGCAACGGACATACGCATGTATTCGGATAAGGACAAATCTCCCTGCTAGGAGGAATACTTTTCGTGTTTTTTTTTTTTATCAGGCGAATCCTATTCTACTACTAATCTCTAGGAGAAAAAAAAAAAAGGGACGGGTAGATCGAATTTCTATTCTAAAAGGCTAGTGATTTTGCCACACCTTTTTTTGTTAATGTCACACCCTGCAAGTGTATTTTTGGTGCAAAAATACACTTGCAAGGTGTGGCGTTAACAAAAAAGGATGTGGTTCGTAAAGTGTTAATCTCAAACCAACAAAGTCGTCTATGAAGCTAAAAATAAATACTTTTTCGTACAGATAGTCTAACCACGGTCTCCTTCGCGATGTGTACCGTAAAAAAAAAAACGAGTAAGGGATTTTTTACTTTTTTGCGGTACGGACCTCATAGTTTGGAGTCCCATGCTAATAACTGGAGCCGTTCAACTTATTTTAAAACAGATTTTTAAGGGTACCTACTACAGAGTACGCGTTTCGGTTAGGTTACACAAATTTTTGTCAAAATTAAACTCCAGATTTGAGACTCCACTTTTTAATCGTTCTTCTCTGTCCGAAAAATACATTCTCATGAGTTACGGAAAATTAAGATTTGTTATAAATTCAGTGTTGACTCTACTAAATAATTGCATGCATCCGTAATTTATGCTTAATTAATCAAATTGTTCTTGACTGGTGGGGGAAAAATATTTAAGTTGTGATTAAATAGGAGGATACCAAATTAAATGGATAAGAGAAATAACTCATTCACGGCTTCGCTCAATCTCACCCGTCCATTCGTTCAATCAATAGCTGAGATGTGTTTTCAAAAAATTAATTTTTACCGATCAAAATTGGTTTCCAATCCGGACCGTCTAAAACACTTTTGAACTCGCGCGATTTAGCGCCGTAAATCTTCTTTACGGAACGCCACGTAAAAGAAGTTTTTCTCTAAACGGATATACGTACATCTTTTTTTGGACATAATTTTGGAGTAATTAATTGGATAAGGCCAAATCTATGTTTTTCGAAGACCGATTCTTCTCGAGCTGAAATACAGCGGTAATTATTACACTACCTTATCTTTAGGTGAGAAAAAAAAGGCAGTAATTCGTCCCGGATACGGTCTCCTCGTGATTCGTATTTCAGGAACACAACTTCTGAACAAGCAGTAATTCATCTCGGATATGGTCTCCTCGTGATCCGTATTTTGGATAACGAAAAGTTTAGGAACACAATTTCCAAAATAGGACAGTGTTTGAAGTCATCCGATGTATCCGTGTGCACCGAAAAGCTCTGAACGTAGTTGTGTCTAGAATTGTACTATTGTAAAGCATTATCCTTCGGATAAAAGTAAGATTTGAGGGCGTTAATATTTTGACATTTAGAGAATAATACAGTACTTTCAAAGGAAAAAATGATGAATGCAAATATTTTTGAAGAATAATTCACAAAAAAAATGACGAATGCAAATATTTTTGAATAAAGGAAAAATAATCGAAAATGATTATTAAGCCAACACCCATGCTGAAAAGTTTAGGGTGCGACTATCAATCGCAGCCCCGTATTTTCTCCCTTAGCCTATTAAAAATTTTCAACTACAGAAATATGTTTCGACAGTTAGTTACCGAAATTGAGATACATTTTCAGCATCTAATTACTGAAATATATGTTTTTTGTGCATTTCCGACATATAGTTGCCGAAATATAATATTGTTTTCAACAACTATTTACCGAAATGTATGTTCGGCAGTTGTTTACCGAAATTTGAACATATTTTCGACATGTAGTTACCGAAATATAATTTTCTAAAATTTTTAACGGGCTATGGGAGAAAATACGGGGCTGCGAATAGTCGCCCCCAAAGTTTATGACTGCAAATTAGGGCAGGGGTTCCAAACCTTACATATCTGGACGACGGGTTTAGAAAGTCGAGTGTCTTAAGTGATGATATGCAAAGAGCAGGGGCATGATTGGCATTTAGTGATATATTAGGGACCTTTTTAAAATTTCCTCATTCTTTTACCAAAACTAGACCTGTTCTGTTTATTCTCCTCATATGCTTTTGTGTTTGTCCTAATATAGGATATCTTTTTAACGGAGTTTCCGTGAATAATTGTTTACGGATATGAATTGTGCGTGTTTGTTTCGGTTTTGGACGGTTCAGATTTAAATGAAATTTTTTCGGGATCTTTTCCGGAAAAGTTTCATTTAAATCCAGACCGTTCAAAGCCGAAGCGGACGGCGGAAATCACGCGGCTCCGTGAATAAGGGAATCACAACCCCTCCGTGAATAAGTCAACCTCGTCCTAATATCACCCAAAACCTTAGATTTCTTTTACAATCGAGTGTCTGGTTCAACTTGTGCATATTTTAATTAATATCTCGGACCATAAATTTGGTTTGGGTACATAAATAATTTTGTTTGGGTAAATTACTGAATCTCAAGAATTTACGATTAGACAAACCTCAAGTGACCCGAAAATTTGAAACACCTGTGCTTCGTGAGATTCGCCTAAAGGCAAGTCTTGTTGTGTCTCGCCACTTCTCCTAAACCCTTGGGTTTTATATCAGGTAGATCTATTGCAAGAATAAGAAATTATATTTGTTCTCCTTTGTTTTAATCTTTACTCTCGCTTTTCATTTATGGAGGATTAAAAATAAAATAAAGAAAAACTTAAAACAGAAAAAAGAAAAAAAGAAAGTGTACGCAAAAGTATATTCCGTACATCTAATAGTCAGTATAGTAAATAATCTATCCTTCTAAAATCTATCTATCTAATAAAACACAAGGGTCTTTGGGAATATTCCTAAAGAATATTCTCTCTCAACGGTTCAGATTTCTTCCTGACACAAATTTTATCTACCCATACAAACAAATCTAATGGACCAGATTTCTCCCCAACTTCTATCCTCTACACAATAGCCTTTTCATAAGTTTAAAAAGCTCTTTTTATGAACGAAAATGATCCCCGTACCGACCAAAAACGGACCGAAATTGTACCACCGGCCGCAGCTAGCCGTCTCCGGCCACCGGACAGCCGATCCGAGCAGTCTCAAAAATTCTATAAAAAAAAAAACGAGGGGGCCCTACGCGGGAATCTACCTAATAAAACACAAGGGTGTGGGCCTCCACACAAACACAAGTTGATCTAAGGGCTGAGATTCATTTGATCCAATGGATGAGGTGTGCTCTCCAACTCTCTTAAAAAAATACCCACACTCTTATAAATATATCACAAAAATACCACACTTTCTCCACATCTGGGATCCCATTATTTTTAAAACGGAACGGCTATTAAGCCTAAGATCACATTGCCCAAATATCCCTTAACAATTACTTAAATAAAGCAAAATAAAATTCACTGCTTATGAGAACCGAAGAGATGTACTATTCAATATACTCATTGTGTTGTACATCTCTAATTCTTACCATTTTTTCTACCCAAAACTAACGCGTTTGAGTAAAATCACTTAAGAAAAATAAAGATTTGGGTCAACAAATGAGTGTACATTGGAGAAGACATACCTAAATACTGTAAAGTTTTTGAGTTAAAAAAATGGATCAGATCTAGAGATACTATAGAGAACATCAATTTCCATTTTTTATTCGTTCAGAACTATGAAGGTTTATTCTTTTTTTTTTTCCTTTTTCATCAGCATTCATCGCTTAAGAGCCGGCCCGGGTAAGCCCCACAAGACTCCGGGCTTCGACAACCTTCTACCATGGGGCAGCAATAAAGAAATTTTTGCGAAGAAATTACTTATGGGAAGTACTCTAACTAGCAAAACCTGACATATATGGATCTCAATTTGGTTTATGCGAAGAAATTACAATCCCAAATTGGATAGAGAAAACTTTTTTTTCATGGAGTTACAATCCCGGACAATCTTACGAAACTGGTGCAATATGTTCTAATAGGAGTTGGTGGTCATTTCCTCCTTCACACTATTTGTTTTTCGGTTAACTTTTTTTGTTTTTGTCATTCGTTAATCTTAATCTACTCTATCCTAAGGGACTTGGGGAGAGAGATGAGTGCTTACGAGAATCGAACGTTGCCCATGTGCATGAGAATAGTATAAGGGAGGCACCAACTCCACTCCATTTGCGGTTAACTTTTTTTGTTCGATTGGCATTTTTCGGTTAACTTTACTCAAGAAGTATTTTTTTTTAGTTGCCCGGAAAAAGAATTATACACATAAAAAATGATTCATCATGAAAGTACAAGGGAGGCATCTAAAGGAATTTTTTTTTCCAAGTAATTTTCTTTTGTGACACCAAGAAATGGAACATATGATACACACTAATGAATCGATTTTACTTTCATACAAAAAAAGATAATCGATTTAGTGTTTGAGTCACTAGCAAGATTGAAAAGGTAAATTGAGGTGGATAGTGCCATAGGCACGAGCAAATACTAGTCTATCTAATAAAACACAAGGGTCTTTGGGGAATATTCCTAAAGAATATTCTCTCTCAACGGTTCAGATTTCTCCCTGACACAAATTTTATCTACCCATACAAACAAATCTAATGGACCAGATTTCTCCCCAACTTCTATCCTCTACACAATAGCCTTTTCATAAGTTTAAAAAACTTTTTTTATGAACGAAAATGATACCCGTACCGACCAAAAACGGACCGAAATTGTACCGACGGCCGCGGCCGGCCGTCTCCGGCCACCGGACAGCCGATCCGAGCAGTCCAAAAATTCTATAAAAAAAAAAACGAGGGGGCCCTACGCGGGAATCATACATATATACACAAAAAATAAGGTGCTTGATCGAAGCACCTACACACATCGGATGCCGTTGATTCCCGCGAAGGGCCCCCTCAGTTTTTTTTAATAGAATTTTTGGACTGCTCGGATCGACTGTTCGGTGGCCGGAGACGGCCGGCTGCGGCCATCGGTACGATTTCGATCCGTTTTTTGTCGGTACGGGTAGTAGGAGGTATTGACTTTATTGATGGGTGTTGTATGTAATACTCTTGAAAGAAGCCATGTTGGTTTGGTTGGTAGTGTATACGATTAAGTTAAGCAATCAGATTACTTGGTCCATGCGTTCTGGGCACATGCAAATCTGCAAGAACGTAATTGGCGTGTAAGAGAAAAGTTAAGGCAACCTCTATGCTAAGGGAATGAAAATATAGGGGGAATGCTTGGTTTTAACTTTTTACCTGGTATTTACTGGAATTTTATAAGCAAATTGATAGTTCTTTGTGGCTAGCTTAAATGTATAGTTGGGAGAGTGCCATAAGCACGAGTAATTCTCTTTCATGCC
Source organism: Rhododendron griersonianum (assembly GCA_018127125.1). Classification (NCBI taxonomy): domain Eukaryota; kingdom Viridiplantae; phylum Streptophyta; class Magnoliopsida; order Ericales; family Ericaceae; genus Rhododendron; species Rhododendron griersonianum. Next base: position 32,367,428 of record CM030800.1, read on the forward strand.
ACTAAGAAGAGGATCACATACTACATACTAATGTTTGAGCCACTAGCTAACAAGTGCCGTAGGCACGGACAATTCCAACTGGGGTGCGTAGTGCCGTAGGCACGGGTAAATACTAGTACATTATAAAACAGAGCAGTTTTTGTCTACACATACAAATATGAGCATCTCTACGGCCGTTGATCGCCTTCAAGCTAAGATCGTAGTCGTCCGATTAAGAGAATGTTTTCTTAAGTTATACTTTGACCTACTGTTGTGATAATATATACATTTTCCTTTAAAATTTATTACTCTTTGGTTTTTTCCATTTTAAGTTGATATTACTTCAAGAGGGTTGATAATTAACTTGTAAATTATTGCCTTTTTTTATTTCTTCTCTCTACCTTGGCATGAGCTGTTTAAAGTGAGGCAGAGAGTAAGTAGATTATATTGGACAGGTTGAGCAGACAATTTATTTAAGTTGGGACTGTATTTCGTTTAAGTTGATATTATTTCAAGAGGGTTGATAACTAACTTGTAAATTATTGCCTTTTTTTATTTCTTCTCTCTACCTTGGCATGAGCTGTTTAAAGTGAGGCAGAAAGTAAGCAGATTATATTGGATAGGTAAAGCAGACAACTTATTTAAGTTGAGACTGTATTTCGTTTGGACGTGCCTAAAGGCACGAGCATCCACTAGTACTTTAAAAAGAAGGATCCGACTAGGCCTCGTTCTGCTAAGGTTCTTATTTTTTAAATATTATTTTTTATTTTATGAAACATATCTTTCGCTCACAATATATCATTTTTAATTAAAAAAATAAGTACTACTACTTTCTTTTTCTTTTTTTCCATAGTTTAGGAGAATATTAGTAACTGTTAGAGATTAGTGTTAGGGGAAGGGGAGGAGATGGGGTTTGAACCGCCGACCTCGTGCATTAGGGGTATAGTGCTGGGCCACATGCGCCAGCACCCCACATGCTTACTACTACTTGTTTCCCTTTGCGGAACGGGGCCTAAATATATTAGGAGTAAAATGCAGATTAAAAAATGATTAAATATTTAAATATTGCACAAGTTTGAACAGTACCATTGAGTCCAGATCTTGAACAATCGTACAGTTGTATCTTCATCTGGCAGAACAGATTTTCCTGGGTCTGGCAATAGCATACAGCCAAAATACATCCTTTTATTTAATTGGTTTTGTTTTTGAAATGATTTTGCCTCTTTCTTTTTTGTTAACTTCACTCCCTTTTTTGTATCAAAAATACACTTGCAAGGGGGTGACGTTAACAAAAAAAGAAGTGGCAAAATCTGCAGTATTTTTTTATCATTATTTAATTGGTTTTCACTCCTTTTATTTCTTCTCATAATCACACTTTCTTTTATCTTTTTTTTCCCTACTATTGTGATGTGAAATTACCAAATTATTATTTTTCATTTGTATACTCTTTCATACAAGGAAATTACTTTCCATTTGTATACTAGTATTTCATGCTTGGAAGGGCAATGTTATAAATTCACATCACAAGAGAACCAAAAAGGAAGTGTGAATATTATTATAAAAAAATAGTATGAAAATCACTAGTATTTTTTTTTCAAAAAGTCTTGCAACACAATTTTAGAACACAACTGTCTCCGAAATCTCATAAAAAAAAAAAAATCCGGAGCCAATCGATATACGTAGACAACCCACGTGCATCGAACGACTGCAATTGTGTGACCGTGTCCGGAGTTTTGTCCTAAAGTCGTGTCCATATATAGTCCCATACCCCATAGCATTGTTTATTTTTTCTCTTTCGAAAAAATACATGCATCTGATTTCAAGTTTAGGAATATCTTTTACTTGCAATTTTTTATTTTTTTTTATTTTCCCTCCTTGAATCCTCTTCACAGAAAAAAGCCCCCACTTGCTTCTCTGCAAATCCGCTACTCTCTCTCTCTCTCTCTCTCTCTCTCTCTCTCCATGATCTGATGCATTCGTCAAAACCTCTTCCGCCATTTGTGAATCTACCATAGCTCCGTCTTTCTCTCTCTCTCTCTCTCTCTAAAATGGACAGTCTCCCCGAAGATTCTCCCGAGACTTCCCAACCAGCCGCCGTCTTTAACGACGACGACCAGCGTCTCTACACTGTCCCCTACAGGTACCCTGTCTCTCTCTCACTCATTTCCCAATTCTCTCTCCTCATTGACCTCCTCAATCACTCAGCATTTCAAATCTAAACGTAAAACCGGAAAAATCTGAAGTGTATATGCATGGGATTCAACGGTCAAACTTAGGGTTTATATTTCCTTCGGCTTAGAAATTTGATAATTTGGATTGTTGTGCATTGCAAATCTCAACGAGAAAAGTGAAAATTCGAATTGTAAAATGCATTGGAGTCAATGGTCAAACTTAGGGTTTGTTTGAGGATCTTTAGGGAAAAGAAAGGAAGATAAGGGAAAATTAAACAAAAATCTCCCTCCCGAAAAAGCAAAACAATGATTTGAGCACGAACCTCAAGCGGTTGGACTGGTGGTCTTGTCCTGTGAATTTGGGATTTGCTCCCTCCTAAGGTCTCAGGCTTGATTCCCCTGGCCAACAACTCTTGGGGCCACCTTACCTCCATGAGCAACTGTGTGCAACTGTGTGAAACAGTTGTAGGAGGGGCTGTAGGGATTAGTCCGAGGCGTGCGGAAGCTGGCCTGGGACACCATGTATTACCAAAAACAAAAAAACTAAAGTTTTGAGCACAGTGAACTTTTTTCCTACATTTTCCTCACAATTTCTCTCTTAATAATTCCTTGGGTTTTGAAACTTGATAATTAACTGGGATTGGTTTGTGTAAAATGTAGGTGGTGGAAAGAGGCCAAAGACTCATGTTTACCGCTTGATTCAGATGGGAGGAGAGGAGTTTTGTACACGGGGACACCGGCGACTTCGTACTATGCGGGGCCAATGAAGATAATAAACAACATATTCAACTCGGATCTCGTTTTCAATCTGAGGAGAGAGAGTGATTCTGTGCAGAATAATGAGAATGGTGAAGTCGGGATCTCGGGTCGGGACTATGCACTGGTTCCCGGGGAAATGTGGCTGGAGGCACTTAAATGGTCGGTGCTTTTTGAATGTGTTGTTGTAATTTTTGCTACATTGTTTTCCGCATATATCCAATAGCCATTGCCAAGTAGTATCTGCGGCTCTGAAATAATTAGTGTTTGACGTTGAGTTCTAGTAAGTTTTGCAAAATGGTTTTCCGAGTTTATGGAATAGCTAATGCCATAGTAAATATCAGAGGCACTTTAATGGTTAGTGTTTTAGATCGTGTTCTAGTAATTTCTGCGAAATGGGTTTTTCAAATTATCGAATAGCCAATGGCATAGTAATTGTGGAGGCCTTGTGTAATGAATTGGGTTTTTGAGTGAGATACGCAATACCGTCCTTGGTTCTTTGATGTGATTTTTCTTGAGATTCGTTAGTTCTTTTCATGATTTAAGTAGATAGTTCTCAACTTTCCGTCCTTTTATAACTTATTTTGGATATTTTTGTGACTCCTCACAATTTGCTTGAAGTGCCATTCTTGTTGGAAAAATCATTATTTCTTTCTAATCCATAGAATCGGTACACGCACAACTGTATTGTCGCACTTTGAAAGTTGTGAACTGAGTTAACACAAGCAAGATATCTTTCAATGTTTTCATCCCATTTTCATTAAAGTTTTCGTAGATATTGGATATAGTAGATTATGATTTGTTTTTAAGTAGGTTAATGTCTCTTCTTTATGCAAATGCTCTCTAGAAGATGATCCGAACACTTGCTTCCATGTTTTGTTTGAGGGTTTTGGGTATAGAAGTGGTAGTACTAATTGGTACATTGTTTTTGTTACGTCTGATCTAGATGATTTTATCTACCAGAATAAAAAAGACAGAGAAAAAAGAGTATGCCTTTGGATGCAGGTTATTAGATCTGTTTTGTCCTTAGAAAGTTCGTTGATCTCTCTTCAACTGGTAATATTCTCCTGCTGCACGTAGGCATAGTGACTCTAAAGCCGCATTGAAGAATGGTAGAAGCTTTTCTGCTGCAGAAGATGATATGGCGGATGTCTACCCGTTACAACTTAGGCTCTCTGTTTTACAAGAAACGAACTCTCTTGGAGTAAAAATAAGCAAAAAGGTGATAGTATTCATCTAAGTTTTCCTTCTGTTTATGTTTTATGGGAGATGTGGTTCATTATGATGGCTATGACTCTATATGCTTCTAGCATGGAATATATTTACCGTGTCATTGCAAGCTTATATCTGTTTCATGTTTTCATTTGACATTTTCAGACTTCTCATCTTGGTCTTCTTATGGAATTTGTGAATTTGAATTACATAAAGCACTATCTGACACAAGTGTTACATGCCACAGTTAATATGGGTAATCTTAATTGTAATGAACAGCTGGATAATATTTGTGGTTAATGGAGTATAATATATTATGAGTTCTTGGATGTCAATTCCACATGAATGGAAGGAACACTATTTTCCTGTATTAGATGCTGTGAATCCTTGATCTTGAAGTCTAGAGCTGTACATTGCCAAAGTTTCCGTGTAGCAATGTAAGATGAGTAAAAGTACAACTGGTGTCCAGATCTCAAGTTTCACGGCCATCTTCACATGACGAGACTTCCTTTGGGCCACATTCATGGTATTTGTGCATTCATATAATCTCCAGTAGGCCGCATGGAGACTTATAGATGAGGGAAGACAAGGAGGGGGTTGCCTGTGAGAGAGGGTGTTAGTGGTTAACCTTTTCTATAAATTGTTAGTACAATTTCATGGAAGTTTAAGGAGGGGGTTGGCAATGAAGTTTGTAAGCACTATTTCATTTATTGTCCAACATACGTGACAAAGGATTTCTATTAATTATGCAAATATCGGGGAAGGCCACATGATAATGTGGTAGCTATTGTTACATGTGCGGAACCTTGTTCACAATGTTGCATTGGATATTACATGTAAAAAACTTTTCCTTGTTTAATAGCTAAAATGGAGGTCGTGCTTAACAGATATTTGGTTTCTCAGCGTATGGATCAGTTGGCCACATTTGTTTGATTCCATTCTTTTCCATATGCTGAAGAGCATTTATTGCATAACTTTTTCAGGACAATACAGTCGAGCGCTTCAGAAGAGCCTGCAAGCTTTTCAATGTTGAGTCTGAGCAAGTAGGCACTCAATTATTTTCTGTTACTTTTGTGATGCTTTCTTATATTAATTACTATATGCCGCAGTAATTACTATGGCTTTAATCTAGTATTTTCATTTCGAAAAGCATTGTGCAATTTTTGGAGGAAGCGGATGCTTTCTAAATTCTAACTTCTGCTTTAATGCAGTTGCGCATTTGGGATTTTTCTGGGCGGACAACCCTATTTTTCTCTAATGACAAAAATAAGTTTGCAAAAGACACTCAATGGCAATCCGAGCAGGAGGTAAGTGGTAGATGTGCGTGATAAGTTTCTTGTTTTTGCTTTCTCACAATTCTTATTAGGGATTTGCCTCTGCTTATCATTCTTGGGCTATTGAAAACTGAAAAAAGCTGTCTTTGGTAATTACAATTACTGTGTCCCAAAACTTCCATACTTGTATTATGCTAATCTGGTGGTGCAGAACTATATTTCTGTTGGCTATAACTCACTTGTTTTCTTTTGGCATGTTTTTTCTTGGAGGTACCAATCAAAGGCTATTGTGGTATAGCAGTTAAATTAACTTCCAGCCTGTATATTGTTGAAATGTGTAAACGAATTTAACTAGATTGGTATTAATGATCCTTCAAGGATGCATGGGCACGGGCTAGATTGGATATACGGGTGAAGAATTGCCTCGTCTAGATTATATCTTTATTCTTCAATGCTTGCAGTGGAAAGTGCATCCTTCAAGGCTGTTTAAGAGAGAGTCATTTGACAATTTCCAAATCATTATTAATGTATCTAGATACATCTCGCTAGCCTGAGAATATGACAATTTCCAAATCTTTGATTGGAAAGTGCAATGATTCTTGAAGGCCCTAGATCTACTTCATCAGCCTCAGTAACCAGAATATTGTGGACGTGAGTCCTGTTAACTGCATTTTGCAGCAAAATAAGCCGAGCCATTTGACATGGCGGCTTGCTAAAACTGATAATATGCTAAGGGTCAAGGGGATAAGAGAAGTGAGTCTTGAAAGGCCGGTCAATCCCTTTCCTTAGAACCGCGAGAACTTGATATCGGTTGGTTGGCATTTCGGTAAAACAAGGAGTTTACTATGGTCAGTGCAGTGAGATTTGTGGAGCATAGCACTCTTCGACTGATACGCTGTTGGTTCCCTGCTGAATTTTAAACCTTGTCCTCGGAGATTGTTTGATGCCATAAGTTACCTTGTTCAGCATGTTCACCTGTATAAGGTCAATTGAGGTATGAGCCAAGAAAATTGTAAAGGAAGCACTTGCAGCCTCATCCCTTTGGGTATCTATCTTGAACATGGAGGGACAGAAAAACAAACAAATTGGTGCACTACAAAAACATAATTGAGTTCACATGTGCAACCTTAATTGTGGAACAACTATTTGGAGATAACAGGAGTACAGAACCCATGATGTCCCATAGTCAAAGTGGTCCTTCCATGTTTGTTACATACAGGAGAGAGCTTTGACATAGTCAGGGGCAAGCTACTGTATCTGGATCTTTCATAATTCAGAATGTTGCAATTCATGACACGATTCTCAACTCAATTTTATTCTTGATTCAAAAAATTAGAATGGCAATTGAATAAAGGTTTCTCAGTTTGTGTTTAACATATTTCTGTATTACATATATCAAGTACAAGATTGTTATAGACGTATAACATGGTGTCTGTTCTTGGTACTAAATTAGGTTTCGTCATTGTATTTGCTGTCATATGAATGCATGGAGACTTATGGTTCTTCCCTTTTTGTTTGTCTGTGTACAGATTCTCCTTGAGTTGCAAGTTTATGGGTTGTCAGATTTCAATAGAAGTAAAGATATGAAGAAAGATGATATTACAGGTCTTCTTCAGAATGGCACTAAGTTCATGATGAATGGTGGCACTGCCAAATCGAACTGTAGTTTTGTTTGGGGCAATACACAAGCCTCTTGTGGAGGCCCAGGTGAATCTGGTTCTTTGGGCTTGACAGGATTACAAAACCTTGGGAACACATGTTTCATGAACAGTGCTCTTCAGTGTTTGGTGCACACACCAAAGCTTGTGGACTACTTTCTTGGAGATTACAGTGCAGAAATAAATCATAACAACCCATTAGGCATGGATGTATGTTATCAACTGTTTATTGTACACCATGCTTCTGCGTGGATCTTTCTCTTCAATATCTTCTTATTTTTTTACAAGTCCTTTTTTTGGATTATTTTCTATGTCGGAAATTGGGTTCTTTTTCCCTCACAACCACAGTAGCTCTGATAATTCAGAACCTTCATTTCCTGGGGTGTTTAATCCACTCTCTTGGAACAACCACCTTCTGAAGTCTGTGTATGTAACTTGATCAGGGAGAGATTGCTTTAGCATTTGGAGATTTGTTGCGGAAGTTATGGGCACCTGGAGCAACTCCAATAGCTCCAAGGATGTTCAAATCAAAACTTGTCCGGTTTGCTCCTCAGTTCAGTGGCTTTAATCAACATGATTCGCAAGTTAGTGTTCTCTTCGTTGGAAATGTATTAGTTCTGCTTCTTTTTGTGGTATGGAACTGAAGAATGTTTTCTGTAGGAACTTCTTGCTTTTCTATTGGATGGGCTCCATGAAGATTTGAATCGTGTAAAATGCAAACCTTATGTAGAAGCCAAGGATGGGGATGGCCGGCAGGATGAAGAAGTAGCCGATGAATATTGGCAGAATCATCTTGTTCGCAATGACTCCATTATTGTTGATGTTTGTCAAGTAAGTAACATTTTCCAGGTTCCTCCATATTGTTTTTCTGGAGTGGAGTCTTGTGTTGTACACTGACCCGTTGGTTAGATAACTTAGATCTATATATGAAACTTACAGAGCCTGAGCATGTTGATTTCCTGTTCTTAACGATCCAGGTTTCTCAAATCTTTTTTAAAGTTGTTATATGCTCTGGTTTCTTGTTTTCCTCTCCCCAGAATGGAAAAAATTAGCATTCTAGTTTCTTTAATTTATATCAACATATAGCGCCTAAGTTTCGAAGTTATATTTGCGCACAAAGTTTAAAAACCTTTTGGAGGTGGTGTCGTATCTATAGGTCTTAAAATGATCAATTTTGTCCTGCATGATCAGGAAGTTTCAAATTAGTTAATTGTAGCAGCTTAGATGGATTCCCACAATAATCACTGATGCTGAAAATGATGATCACTGATTGCTGCTGAAAATCTCTACCAGGTTGACACGCAATAACAGCCTTTTTACCTCGTATTGCATTGGAGATTCTTTTACATTGTAGGCCAAAAGAGGTTTTCTTCTCGATTCTAATGAGAAAAGCTCATGCTGTCAGGTGACTCAGGTGTAAAACAGTTTACCTTTGTTAGCCAAAGACTAGGTCTGTACCCTGTACATCAGTCACAGCATCTTAAATCAACTGGGGCAATACTGTGTAGGTGATAAAAAGATATCCCCATTTCAGATTCTTAGGAAGGGACAGATTCATGCTTTGAAACTTCATAGTGACATGGAAATGCTAGAGGCAACTTCAGATTGGAACGGTTGTCTTATTTTTCTCACTGTGGGGTTATTGTTGAATAAATGAGAATGAATGTCAAATGTAAATTCAGAAGTGGGGATCCATTAGGAATGGTGGACTATATTTAACTTCACTTTTTCTCTCTCTCCGTTGCTCACTGATGTAACTTGAAAACTCACAAAACACAAATAAATTGTAGCATATTTTATCTAAATGATATTTTTGAGCACGTTAAGAATAGGAAGAAGGGTAGAGAAAGGGAGAAAAAAGCCTAGAGGTCACTAGGGGATTTAAATAGTGAATACACAAGGAGAATAGAGGGATAAACAAAGGGGAGGAAACCCTATAACTCTTGGGGGTCTTGATCCACGTGGAGAAGAAGAAAGGAGGGAGCAGGGTGAGGGACGCATGGAGTTGTAGCCCTATAACCGACGGAGGGTTTCTTACATCTTGACTGCTGCTTTTACAATGACACAATTCGAAATCTTAAAAACCTGGAAGTAAAAAATATAAAATAAGTCTTTTAGTCAACTAAAACAACAATTTCAGCCGTATTTTAGAATCAGATTTTGTCAGACTCCTCTTGTTGGGGAAAACACTTAGTCGAGTTAAGAGGTCTTGATTCCTTGAAATCTTAAAAAAAAAGAAAAGAAAAGAAAACCTTGTGTCATAATCTAAAGTACTTTAGAGAGCAAATGTCATTGATAGCGTTTAGGCTTCCTAAGTTAATTGAACACACAAAACACAATGCTTCAAATAAGCTATGTTGCGCGGACTCGCCCAAACCTGTGGAGTACCCGTGTCAACACGATCCGACATGGGTGCAGGATTCGTACGAGGTACGGCCGGCTGAATCTGCATACGCTTGCTTTGCAGTTCCAAATCTCAGAAGAAAGGAGAGAGAGAGAGAGAGAGAGAGAGAGAGAGAGAGAGAGAGAGTCGAAGAGCTGCTGGTTGCGATCGGCGTCGGAGGAAGAGAAGATCGTTAGAGGAGGAGGAGGAGGAGAAAGCGAAGAAGAGGAAGATCGAAGATCGGAGCTACGTAGTCGCGAGAGAGAGAGAGAGAGACCTGGACGAAGACTCGAAGAGCTGCTGGCTGTGATCGGCGTCGGAGGAAGAGAAGATCGTTAGAGGAGGAGGAGGAGAAAGCGAAGAAGAGGAAGATTGAAGATCGGAGCTACGTAGTCGTCGTCGCAGCAGATCGCAGCTACTGTTGCTTGTCAGATGAGAAGAAAGAACCGTAGGGTTTTATAATATAACTGAGCTTCTATATTACTCCTATTGGGCTTCTTTACAAAAGAGAAGTAATGGGTTTTGTGCTTGGGCTCCATGGGCTTCTTTAATGAACAGATGTAATGTGTTTATTTGGGCTCCTTTATTAATTTGGGCCAAGGAATTGGGCCTAATGTATATTATATGGAGTTTATGTGTTTATTTTGTATTACAAAACTGGGCTAATGTCTTGTACTCTTGTGTATAAATATATAAATATTTATATATTCATATTTAAAAAATAAAAAAATATATATTAGGTGGCGTATCCCCGCACCCGTAGCCAATTCCGGATACATATCCCCGAATCCTCTATTTTCAACTTTGAGATGTCCGACCCTTAGATATGTACCCGTACCTGAGTCCGAGCAACATAGCAAATAAGTAACTTCTTCCTTACATGACTTCTATCAAACATGTAGTTGCAACTTTCTCATAGGGATTTTATCTGATGTTTCCCTTTCGATAATGTCCCATGTTTTAGCCTATGGGGCTCTTGCTCTGATACCAAGCTGAAAACTCGCAAAACAAAAAATTAACTACTGTGGATATTTTGGTAAATAAATTCATTTTGAGCACATCAGAGAGAAGACTGAAGGGTAGAGCAATAGAGAAAGGCTACAGTTTACTAGTGGGTTGAATCCATAAGGAGAATTGAGTGAGAAGAAAGACAGGACAGGGGTGGGGGTTGGTTCGGGAAGGGGGAGGGATCCACAGAGTGTAGCCCAATAACCATCTTAGGTTTTCTCACATTGTTTTTTGCTGCTCACAATTGCACAATTCATTCTAAAAGCAGATTACATAATTAGTCCTAGTACTCAACAACAACAACAACAATAGAACCCATGTAGTCCCCAATCATTAGGGGTATGGGCGGGGGAAGATTGGAGACAGACCTAACCTTTGGCAATATGCACAAAGTGGTTGCTCTCAGAATACCACTGAAACAGTGGCCCCCCTATACCTGTTTTGCAGCGGAACCAGGCCCCCAAATCAAAGCCAAATGGCATCAGAGAGGGCAGGCCTAGAGACCTAATTCAATTTATGTGCACATTACCATGCTTCCTTCATTGATAGTCCAGAGTATCAGTATGCACAATATAATTAGTCCTAGTACTAAAACAAAATAACAATTCAGGCTGTCTGTAGAATCAGATTGGTTCACTTGCTTACTGGCTCTCTTTTCGACAGTTTCAAAACCTTATTAATTCATATTTTATAATAGTACAGAAAACGAGTGTTAAGCATTCAGCAGATTACAGTGTAGTGTGTTTAAAGTCTAAAAGGAAGCCAAATACTACCATTTTGAGAAGGTCGATAATAGGTGGCTACTACATACTCTGATGGTAAACTTTTCACCATTATTGATTAGTTTGCTATTGATCAAGTTCCATCAAGGATGGAGCTAGAGGGGGCCCAAGGGTTGCCTTGGTCACCCTCAAGTATCTAGTAATTATTACGCTACCTGAGAATTTTGAAAATATTGTAGAATTCTTGTTGCCTTTCTCTTCTGTGAGGATTCCTTTAAAATATTGCATGACTTAAACTTATTTTCTGTTTGACAAAACCTTAAATTCTAATTTTCATAATACTTTTGTAAAAATATCATTTTTTTAGAAGTAACTTCTCTTTCTTCTTTTTTTTTTTTTTGATAAGTAACTTCTCTTTCTTCTTAGACCTTAGTTGTACTTTCATTGGCCACCTCAACGTGTAATTCCTGGCTTTGTCCCTGATTGGCATTGCAGGGTCAGTATAGGTCCACATTAGTCTGTCCGGTTTGCCGAAAGGTCTCCGTTACCTTTGATCCGTTCATGTGTGTTTCATTACCTCTACCATCAACAACAATGCGGACAATGACTTTGACGGTGATGAGGACTGATGGAAATGCTCCACCATCTCCATTTACAGTTACTGTGCCAAAGCTGGGAAAGTTTGAAGATCTTACTCAGGCATTGAGCACTGCATGTTCATTAGGGGTTGATGAGACCCTTTTGGTGACCGAGGTGTACTGCCGTTACTGGATCTTTTTCTAAGACTATAAATGGCTTGCATGCCCATTATGTTGGACCAGTGTTACTGTTATCTATTCATCATCTTACCCTCTCTTTTTTTTGAGCTCTTTTCAGATATACAACAATCGCATCATACGCTATTTGGGGGAGCCGGGTGATTCATTATCGTTAATCAGAGATGATGACCAACTGGTTGCGTATCGCTTACCAAAAGATGCTGATAATATGCCAACGGTTGTATTTATGCATCAGCATGTGGAAGAGTAAGTTCAATGTGTTTTTTCAGTTTGATTATCTTTTCATTGTGTGAGTTTCGTTTGCAGTCTGATTGACATGTGTATGCTATGCAAAGTACCTATGAAGCACCAACATGCCTAACTAGTCACGGTATTGGTGTTGGACACGTTAGGACACGCGCATCGCTAGTTTGTCCAGTGCCCTGGCATGCCCAATTAGAAGTTTTCATTAATCGTGGACACATGGGTACGCTTAGCGGACACGTCAAGGACACGCTTAGAGACATTTTTGTCTTAATTTAGCCACTGGGTATATTTATAACTTTTAAAACTTATTTTGGAGGTCAAGTAACTGAAAAATAAAAGATAACAAGTACAAAATAAGAAAAAAAATCAACTTGATTAAACCCTTGTTTAATACATACCTCTAAATTGGAAGGGGTAAGAATTGCAATTTACAATACTAGTTAGATAGTTTCAGGATACAACATTCATATAAAAATCAATTAAAAAAATGATACATTAATTTGTATAAATATTTTTCTTACGTGTCCCCCACCATGTCTTCGCTGATGCTCTTTGCGTGGCTAATTCCTTTCAACACTTCATCTTTGTTCTTTACTAGTATTTTAAGTTAGAATATACATTTGAAAAGACTCTCACGTAAAAAAAGAACAAAGGAAAAACGAAACCGAATGTGAAATCTCTAACAAAAATTGTTGTCAGGCCTTTTATCTGCGGGAAGCTGACATCCAACTGGAAGGCATTTGGGATTCCTCTCGTAGCAAGTTCCAAATTTGTAAATGGATCGGATATCTGTGATATGTATCTAAAATTACTCAAAGCATTTTTAATTCCCCCTGAAGATTCTGTAGATGATGACGATGACATAGAGAGAACTGTATCTGAAGAACTAACAGAGGTAGAGGATTCCAAAACACCCGGTTTAGATGGAGCTGCAGAAGTCGCTAATGGAAACAAGTTTAGCACAGATTCTGATGATGATGATGGTTTGGAGTTTTACATAACAGATGAGAAGGGAACAATCAGGGACTCGAGAATTGCAATGAATGAGCCAGTACCGTCCACGCCTGGGAGGTTGATTGTGCTGGTGTGTTGGCCAGCTAAAATGGTTAAGCAATACAAGACATGCCTTCTTAGCTCATTACCACAGATTTTCAAGTTTGATTTCTTTGCAAAAAGACCTCAAGAATCTGTTTCTCTATATAAATGCCTGGAAGCTTTCTTGAAGGAGGAGCCTCTTGGACCAGAAGACATGTGGTCAGTGTGTATATTATTAGCTTTCTTCTTTCAAAATATTGATCTGGAAATATTACTGCATTCTTTATCAGACATGCTTACTGGAGGCAAAATAATATTTTCAAAAGTGCATTCCTTTTTTATTTTTATTCGTTTATGTTTCCTTTAATAACCTTGTCAGACCAAATTTTCGATGCCGCCACCAGTTTTTTTGACCAATTGATAAGTCATACATTTCGTACTCCTCAAGTATATCCAATTTACTGGAGAAGGTTTACAGATAAAACATCTCAAAAAGGAAAGTATTTTTGTGGGCCATAATAAGTACCATTTGGTGATATAGTTCGTCAATTGCAACACTCAAGAGTAAGGCTTCTGGAGAGTATAATCCTTGACCAACTTTCCTTTGTTATAAAGATGGATTTCTTTCTCTTTCTTCCTGCATTAAGGTCCACATTCATATGAGACTTAGCTTTATTGATATTATTCCATACAATGCATTTGGCACGTACCTAATGACTTCTTATGCCTCATTAGGTGTGATTCTGCGTTGGTGTTCTTTCTCAAACCTCCAGCGTCTTGGTCCATAATTAAGTCTCTTGATTCTTGTTTTATAAAAATGAAACACTACAGAACAAGAAAATCTTCTGTTCTGTTTTCTATAAATGATTTTAATTTGATTCTTTTCTTTTTCTTTTTCTTTCTTTCTGGACCTTCCTCATTTCCTGTCTTGATTTGTACAGACTCTGTGGTTTATAGATTTTTTTTTGGTGCTTTGAAAATGTATAGATGTGATGCAGTTTTTGCTGCTCCTGCAAATTTTTGTCCATCACGAATTCTCTTCCGATGTTGACGAAACTTTGGTCTGTTTTTATGGGTTTCCTGAGATGTGTATTCTAATTCGTGATCTCAGGTACTGTCCTGGCTGCAAACAGCATCGTCAAGCAAGCAAGAAGTTAGATCTTTGGAGACTACCTGAGATTTTAGTTATTCATTTAAAGAGGTTCTCATACAGCAGATTTTTGAAGAACAAGCTGGAGACCTATGTTGACTTCCCTGTCCATGATCTTGATTTGTCAACATACATTGCTCACAGGAATAGCACATCATGTAATCGCTATATGCTTTATGCAGTTAGTAATCACTATGGAAGCATGGGAGGGGGTCATTATACTGCATTCATCCATGTAAGTGGTGCTTTTTCTTACTTATTTTTCCTTCTGTTTCAAGTCCCTGTGCCACAGTGCACCAAAAGCTACAACAGAGGATGGATTGGATTTTAAATACTACCAAAGCGTCACTAAAATTCAAAAAGAAAAACAACAATAGGCACGTGAAGCAAGTCTAACTCTACTATTCAGTAAGAGGCCATCAATTGAAATACAAAATATATTCTGCCATAAGTTGATGTTAGAGTGAAAATAAGGGCATCCCATTCTTTTGCTTCTAGCCTACAAAAGGCTTGATTCTTTGGGCTTGATCCATTGCCTAGCTAAAGTGGCCTCCCCGCGGTCTAGGATGCAGTTCTTTCCCGGAAAACTGCCCATAAGTCCATTTGTAATGACCCAACTGCCTCGCCCCACGTCGTCCAGTCACATTCTCTCCGTTGGCTTGGTGTAACTCTTAGCGCTGTACTACTACATACATATGGGATTCAAGAGCTGGCTCGTACAGATTCTTGAGATGACTCCCACCACATAGACCATGGTTGTGCTCTCATACCCTTGTAATGAACCACCTGGCCCACTAACCTTTGGAAGGGGCCAAACATTGCCCCAAAGTTTAAGCCCAAGTTTAGTACTCCCTCCGTCCCATAAAGTTTGGCACTTTCACTATTCCAGCCCTATGAAAAAATTAACTATATCTTTTAATCCGTAATATTTTTTATAAGCAATATGGATCTTGTTTGATAGATTTTAATTTGTTCTATTAAACAAAGTTTAAAAAATCGCTTAAAACATTATAGATTGAAAGATATATGTAATTTAAAAATGGCACGCATTCCTGAAAATGCCAAACTTTATGGGACGGAGGGAGTAGCAAGAAGGTGATCCATTGTGATTTACTTGTCTCGTTGCCCACCGGTGGGACGGTAGGATCGCACCTTTAGTCTTTGCCATCCCACCATTTTATTGCTTGTGGTTATAGGACATTCCCGTTTGCACTGAGATGTACGTCTTGTGGCATTTTTAGTATTTCTAGACTTCCAAAACGGACTTGAAAAAGTAAAGTTGTAAGGCCATAACACTTGGGATCAGGCTGAGGTGCGACGGTTGTTTCTTTGTTTAACACATTGTACTTTCTATTTATGCATGCAAACTTATTTATATTCAATTTGATTGTTTTAATTCTGTTTACTCTGTGTAGCATGGGGCTGATCGATGGTACAACTTCGATGACAGCCGTGTTTCGCCAATCAGCGAAGACAGGATAAAAACCTCAGCGGCTTATTTTCTTTTCTATAGAAGAGTTGCTGATAGCTAACATCACTTTAGGGTTATTAAAGTTGTTGAGGGTAGCTTCCTTATTTTTACCAGGGTAGTCTTAGAAGAACAGTACTAAAGGTATAGCATTTTTTGATGCATCTGCATTGTCTAGTTTTGAATCATATTAGTTCCCGGTACGGATGAGATAGAAAGGAAGATTTTGAGCAATGTGTTGTGTTTTCACATCTACTTGACCTAAAATGGCTGCCAAATTGGTGTCATGGTCTCTGTAACAAAACCACAACCGAAGAGGTGAGATTCAATTTTCATACGCAATAGTATCTTTTACTTCTGGAACTCTGTGTAGGCTAGTTTCTTCAACCTTTCTGTTGTAGTACTGGAATAGTCTGATAGGTTCTGCTGGCTTCCCCCGTGCAAGCGTATTTCTTTGATTTCTTGAGTATAACCAAGCCAAACCAAATCGAGCCTCGTGTCCCAATCAATTGAAGTCGGCTACATGAATCTTATTTCTCGAGTATCTTTGATGAATTACGTTCCTGAGGTTTTTCCCGAGTTTTTTTTTTTTTTTTTTTGAATTCGATTATGCTGGTTTATTGTTGCTCATGGATTGCAATGGGTGCATAAATTGTTGCCCAGTAGTGGTTTTTTCTTTCATCCCACTTTCAAAAGCTGGAATTAAGAGGGGAATAGACCACCAAGTCCATGTAGGATACACTAGGCATGTGGTTGGATCATGGATTCGTGAGCTGATGAATTATCAAAGAAAAGATGATAGGAGTAAATATTGCCTTTACTCCTCATTACTTTCTTTTTTCTTATCGTAACTTGAGAAAAACTCAAAACATTTACCCAAATACTCAAAACATTTGTCTCTCTCTCTGCGTACGATCTCCAATATGTTTTTTCTCTGTCGTGCCTCGACCCAACCCACTTTTTTAAGGCTGCACACAGGATGGTGGAAGATTGATCAACGGCTGAAATGGAGACTAGAACAGATCCGACTCACGAGTCCTCGCCATGTGGCCTGTCAATAGGATTTTGCTCCACATTGAATTGCTCAGCTGCTCCTTCCCCCGCTAAGATGTAATAATTCCAATTGTGGAAGGATGTGTGTGTGTCAGACACGATCAGACGGACCGGGAGCCAACACGTTGCCGAGAGTTGAGGAGTTGAGGTTCTGCAGATATTTCGATTGCCCCGGTAGTATCTTCGAATGGAATTGATTTTGCCACTCACCTTTTTGTTAATGTCATTCCTTTTTTTTTACAAAATAAATCATCTAATAAAGACACAAAAGGGAGTGACATTAACAAAAAAAAAAAAGGAAGTGGCAAAATCAATCCCCATTCAAATTCAATTCCCTGGCAATAATTCGACACACCGTGTGCACAGCCAAGAAGAAAAATGATCCGGTGTGGCATACATTTTTTTGCAATGCTCTCGATTGATTCTTTAACGATGTCCGATTCGGGGTCCGAACATTATCAAAATTCTTGTCGCAACGCAGAGGTAAATGCGGTGAAGCTGACGTTATTTAATGTTGCTCCAAACTTGAATTTGCGAGTGGTAGTGCCAAATTTGGGTGTCAACATTCTCCAATCATTACTCGCTTTTCTATTTATCTCTCTCCACTTATTACATGAAAAATATACTCCGCCTTAAAACCGAAAACCAAACAGAGTCTAAAGACTATATTTCAAGTATTTTTTGAATTTTTTTTAGTGAATTTTTAAAAGAATTATCTATATGGTTACAATTTTTTTATTCGTCTGGACGAATGACTAATCTAAAAGAATTGACCCGATTTTAATAAAAATTGAAAGAACTAAAAAAAAAAGATAAACCCACCCCCCCCCCCCCAAAAATTTAGCCAAGAAGAGTTGTTTGGGCCCTGGGGAAAGCACGTTTTACTACCTACCCATCTGAAACTGCCCCTTTCCCCTGTGAAAGGTGTACATAGGTAGTCCGGGATCACCGCCAAATGGTGGTTCGAATTACCTTAGAATCACACATTTATATGGAGTCTCGTACCGTTAATTATGTACCTCAGGAGAACATGTGATTGTAGAGTTGGAGTTGAACTCTACGAAGAATGTGTGATTGTAGAGTGATGCTCCGCTTAGAACATCACATATTCGCGCGGCGGTGCTCCAAGAATATTGAATGATTTCACCATAGTTGACTGACTACAGTCACCTTACCAATAAAAACTGCTGGCCTGCTGGGGAAAAAACATCGCTCCATCACTTACTTGAAAGTCCAGACTCGCCGGAAAACGCAATGACGCCCGCCGGAATCCTCGCCGGGTTGTTTCTCCTCCTGGCTCTCTACTGTGGCCTCGACCCGTTGAAGCACAGCGCCATATCCGACTTCCCCGACTTCGAAGCGTACAAAATCGACATGCCTCCGTGGTCGGAGGTTCCAACGGAGAGAGACGCCGACAACTTGCTGCAGAAGTCGGAGATTAAGTTTTTGAACCAGGTCCAAGGCCCGGAAAGCATGGCCTTTGACCCCACGGGCCGTGGACCATACTCCGGCGTCGCCGACGGTCGGGTTTTGTTCTGGAACGGAGAGAGGTGGACTGATTTCGCGTATACTTCGCCTAATCGGTAAGCTTCGTTTCCTTCTTTTAAGGGGATTTAGTTTTGCTCTTGTTTTTTTTGTACTACTCCCTCCTTCCTATATTGCTTGTCCGGTATTCTATTCATCTATTGTCCTCCAAAGTAAGAAGTGTGCACGGGGACGGGGTTTGGTCCCACTCTGGAGGTGTGGGTTCGAATGTTGGAGACTTGGAGGTAGGCCAATCAGTTGGGGGTGAAAGTCTCTGTGGGTGGCCTCATGGGCGCGTCATGTGGTCCCGCTCGCTTCTAGCTGCTTTCCGTGGGGTTGGTTACCTACGGCCGGCTCTAAGTGGATTAGTCTCATCCCGTTTGGATGTGGGGATATTTCCTATGTCAAAAGGAAGAGTAAAAAGTGTGCAAAAATTTCACAAATTAACCCTTCATGATTAAGACAACCACTGCCCAGTGCAGTTGGTATGTCATCTTCCTCCTATAGGGGAGGTCCTGGGTTCGATCCCTACTGGGGCAATACCCTTGAGTCCCAAGCTATGGATAGCTTCTGGACTATGTGCTAACTCTAACACCCCCACTAACCCCGCAGATGTACGAAAATTGAAAAAAAAAAAAAAAAACCCTTCATGATTAAAAGTAGCTTTTGATTTACCCAAAAAAATGTAGCTTTTGATGGAGAGGATAAGAGGTAACATTGGAAGTTTAATTGAACTTTTTAATCGAGACATGCAATTACCGTACAGGATAAAACAATATGGGACAGAGTGGAGTACTTTAACTTGTTGGAGTGTTTGGGTATGAATTTTGCATTCAACAAAAGGGAAATTGTTTTCTAACTAGAAAACAAAGTGGCGGAGTAGGCCAAGAACGGCATCAGGGGTGCACTTAAGTGCTAGAAAAAAAGAGGGAAGGAGTTCAACTCCTTGTCCAAGGTGTTAATCTAACTATTCTAACAATACTACTTTCGCCGATCAAAAATAGAAAAGTGGCGGAGTCGGGGTTGGCCTGGTTGGTCTTGGCTCGGGACTTACGGATTTGCCCCCACCTAAGATCTCAGGTTCGATTCCCCTTGCCAGCAACCCTTAGGGCCACCTCACCCCACGCATAAGCGTCTGAAAAGGCTGTGGGAGGGGTTGTAGCGATTGATCCGATGTGCGCGCAAGGTGGCCCGGGACACCCTACATTACCAAAAAAAAAAAGAAGTGGCGGAGTAAGCACACGATTCAAACTGGTTGATAGTTTGGTTGTTCTCCATGACTTCTCTGGCCTTGCAGAGTTGCAGTATAAGAAAAACCTTCTAAAACTGGTTTTTACTCGGATAAATCCTCTGAAATCTTGTAACATGAGGTTTCTTGATCAGTTAGGTGGCTTATTTATTGGAACGATCAGTCAAGAAACCTGTGGCATTGTATTCTGTTTAATTGCAAATAGATTATGATGCAACAAGAAAGAATATAAGCTCGAGAATCTAGATTAGTTGGAGTTTTAAGAAAGAATGTAACCAGAAAATTGACGCAACTCAAATTGCTGGTTCACTGTGATTGCTTGTTTGCTGTTGGGAAATCCTTTCTCAATAATTTGGTGTTCGTGTTACATTCTTAGATTGATTATATTTCCATTACTTGTCTGATATATTACCCCTTTGGTTTCCCTTGTGTGATTATGGATTCAGGTCAGAACTATGTGATCCAAAACCATCGCCTTTGAGCTACTTGAGGAATGAGCACATATGTGGCAGGCCTTTGGGGCTTCGGTTTGACAAGAAAACGGGTGATTTATATATTGCGGATGCATATTTTGGGCTGCTGAAGGTTGGGCCTGAAGGTGGACTGGCAACATCACTTGCCACTGAGGCAGAAGGGGTGCCACTGAGGTTCACTAATGATCTGGACCTTGATGATGAAGGAAATATTTACTTCACAGACAGCAGCACCAAATATCAAAGGCGGTAAGTTTTGAACTCTTTTGTCCATTTTCAAATGCTCACAATCTCTTGGTTAAAGTTGCTGCTAGTCGTGCTTGTAGTAGTGTGGAACAAAGCCCGACAATGTGACTGTCAAGCACTTGCAAGTGTATGCCGGGATTACTGTCAGTATTATGTAGTAATTAGCCACATAAAAAATTTCATGATGCAGGAGAAGATGAATTATAGAAAGTTCCTTTTGTGAATGTATATTTAGTGCTAGTTTAGTCATAGAGTTAATTAGGGCTTTTCTATTTAACCTAGTTTGTTTTGTATTCATTGTAATCTTTTCCATTATGCAATAGACATTAGGTTGTTCTTCCCTTTGCAAGTTATCACCTTTGCACTAAATAAAGACATAAGAGTCTCGAATAAGAGGCTGAATGGTTTGTCAGAAATTCAAATTTGGATTCGTTCTGACAAAAGCAGAAGGCTTGTGTTTGTGTTTTTTTGGCTCCGAACTAAGATTTTAGGACAGCATGGGGAAACCTAAAAAGGAAGAAATATGATGAAGGGAAGATATTTCTAGCCTTCTAGGAGTCACTCTTAGGCCTTAGGCATGACACCTAGTGTTTTGTTTCACCACACATTCTCAAAATGAAGCATAAGGTCTATAGTTTGCTGGAGGGTTAGGTAGCTTTGGAGACTTCCTGAACCATCTAGAAAGTGGACTTCTCAAAAGTACAGATTAGGTTAAACTACTAAATTCTTTGACTTAGAAAACCTATAATGGGGGGGATTGATGATGAGAACCCACACAACGAATCATGGGTGACCACCATGTCCCTTCTTAAGAAAATTGCAAAATTACCAAAATACCCCTTAGATGCTAAACTATCCACAACTGATCAGCAGCATACTTTAACTTTTTTTGCTTTTTGATAATCGACCAGCAACATTCCTCTAACAAAAATAAACAAGACCCTACCAAGTGTCCTGAACTAAGTTATAATGACATGATGCTTCTATCCATTTCATAATTTGAAATTATATATTAAGCTGTAGCTTATTTAAAGGAGAAGTGAAAAGAAAATTAAATATCTTTGTTCATCAGTATTGCAGCCCTGATCATATTGCTTTTATTGCCAGCTTCCAAGGTTTGCATGTTATTCAACTTACTACTATACGTTTTTCCTCATGTTTCTAACACTACGCATCTCATATCCTAGAACTGTGCGAATATTATGAATTCCATGTCCCATATCTGATATCTGTATCTCACCCGTGATGTTGGGTAGCTTCTGTAACATTATTCCGATAACTTCTTTGGTAGATCTACCTATACCTGGAAGTTGCTGAGACAAGCCCTTTAAAAGTAACTTTATACTATGGAGAACTTAACTGCTGCTGAATACTTCTTTTTTTTTGCTGAATTCCTGTAATTTTTTTCGTTATCCTAAATCTTTCTCGGTACTCCTATTTGTTTTCAGGAACTTCATACAGTTAGTTTTATCTGCCGAAGATAGTGGGAGAGTTCTGAAGTACAATCCCAGTACCAAAGAAACCACAGTCCTTGTTAGGAATCTCCAATTTCCTAATGGTGTCTCCCTAAGTAAGGATGGGTCGTTCTTTGTATTTTGCGAAGGGTCCCCTGGGAGGTAACCTATTTGACGTATACAACTTTTCATATACAGGACTTTCTCTGGATTATTTTTTTCTGTACACAGCACTATTCACTAATTTAATATGTTAGTCCTCACATGTTAACGTAATGGGTCACGCTGATAAACCTAAGACCTTAATAACAGTCACCCTGGATTTGAAGTTTCCACTATGTTATGGTGGTGGTGGTTGTTTTTTCTTCTTTGTGTTAGTGCATGCATATGTGTATGTACGTACCAACACTCATTGATCTAGTGGATTGCTAATTTGCTATTTTCATTTATGATCTAGTAATAATAGTAGCACTCCTTTGTTTTCTTTCTTTATCACTCCAGTCTCTTTTTTTGTTGTCTTCTTTAAAGAACAGCATAGTTAGGGACAATCAAAGCAGGATTGATCCTTGCAAAATATGGTCGAGTATAAGGCCCTTTCCGTCTCTCTTGTACACGTCTCATAATGACCTCAACCAGACCATTCAAAACTTGTTCATACAAGGAAATAGTAAATCTCACTTTAGTTATAAACCTATGAATGAATATGGAGATCATAATTTACCATTCCATTTATGAATTTTAGGATGCTATCTTGTTGTTTGTGGACATTGAAGGTGAAAGGCTTATGTAGACTGTAGCTGATGGAAGCCAAGATATACTGAGTCATGCTATAGGCAGCAATGGATAAGATGTCAAATGATCCCCGCTACATGTTAGGGACGATTAGCCACCTGAGAGTAGTTTTTTGTGAGTAAAACCTTGGAAGACAACTCCAGTCAAGGAACGTTAGGACTCTACCATTACTGCATGAGAGTAGTTGATGTTGCTTTTGAAACCCAACTATTTTAATCAAGTCATGCTTTCAAAACATCTGTTCAGTTTATTACTTGAACTCGGAACCTTTTGGTTACAGGGAATTGGTTTCTAAATCCGCAGCAGAAACTTACAGCAATAGAAATCCACTATGACTGAGTCTGTATATGATATTGTTGGTGGCAATCACTAGCATGATGGACTCAGTAAGTAGTAGGCCCTAGAAACTTAGGGCAGTCCTTTTTTGTCACGTCTTCCAAATTTAAAGGATGTAATGCCATAATTGAATAGTCGAAAGATGGAGTATATGTGGTAGAGTAATATTGAACTTTCTTGTTTTAGTGGTCTTTTTGTTTTTTAGCCTTTCGTTATTGTTACTAATAAATCATCTATTATTATGTGATGAAATATAAACTATTGTGTCCCCCTGCATGTTGTGTCCATTTATTTGGAACTTTTGATGTCAATGTGCCTATGTTGTGTCTTGTTGGTGCTTCTTATGTTATCGATAAACTTTTCAGGATTGTGCCACAATTGGATTGAGAAATCACTTTATTAGCCACTTGCAAATAGCTTATGGCAATTGTCTTATTGTTTTTTTCATTTTGTTCTTTGGCTGGAGTAGATTGTGGAAGTATTGGTTGAAAGGTGAGAAAGCAGGGACCTCAGAAGTTATGGCCATCCTACCTGGATTTCCCGATAACATCCGAACAAATGAAAAGGGCGAATTCTGGGTAGCAATCCACTGTCGCCGCACCGTTTATAGTTACCTATGCGGTTTGTACCCGACAGTACGGAAGTTCTTGCTAAAGCTTCCAATCCCATCAAAGATTCAGTTCCTCCTCCACATAGGGGGGCGGCTCCATGCTGTAGTTGTCAAGTACAGCCCTGAAGGAAAGCTGTTACAGATATTGGAAGACAGTCAAGGAAAGGTCGTAAAAGCCGTAAGCGAGGTGGAGGAGAAGGACGGGAAATTGTGGATGGGAAGCGTCTTGATGCCTTTTGTCGCGGTTTACCAACTATAATGAGGCCAAGGTTTACATTTTTTTCTTTGCCGATCAAAAAAACTACTCACAATGAGGTGAAGGAACCTTCTTTCTTTTGGTTCAGTTCAATACTTGATCACTTGTGTTGCTCATTTTGGAGGTATGTCTCCTTATAGGGAATGAGACTTTGAATGAATCCTTTTAGTTTTTTTCTCTGTTGGGCTTCAGCTAAAGTTTTGTACTATATGTGATATGTCTACTCTTTTGGGCATTTTGCTAGGGTTTTGGTTTTGGTTGCGCGCGTCTTATTTTCCGTTTTCTGGAAACACAAAACCTGTGTGTGGAGAGGTTAGCGAAGATTGCTCGTCGGAAATTCGATATGATTTTGGCGTCGAGAAAGAATATTACAAAGTTTTGAAAGCTTTTTATGTGCAAAAATAAAACTGGCATGAAAAAGGATGAATGTTTTGGAAAATTGTATTGCCCAAACCATATCTCAAAGCCAACAAAACTACATCGTTTGGACAAGCTACTCCATAAATAAATTTACTAGAACTTGATCCTCCACCTACGGAGTATTTTTTATCTTGTCAAGTGTATTTATGATAAATACAAAATTCTAGCAATTTTAAAATGTCGACGAATCCAAAATGTCGAAAATACTAAACATTCATCACTTTTCTAACAACAAAAAGAAGAAAAAAATGTAGGTCCTTGTTCATAAACAAAAAATAGAATTCATCCCTTTGGACAAACTTTAGCCCTAAGAATTATCCTTCAAATTAATACTTCAATGTCAATGGTAACATTGTGGATCACTCAACAACTCAAAAAATCAGCATCTTGCAAGAATAAGATGTTCCACTAAGAACTTTTTTGGACTTTTTTTTTGTTTTGTCCTTATTCAATTTTTTTTTGCGTTTGTTAGTTTTGCGTCTCGCTTTTTTGGTTTTCCGATTCGTCTCGTCAAAACAAATCAGAAAAATAAAAAATTATGACTTTTATTCAAATATTTTGAAAAATAACCACTTTTTTAGCAAAAAAAAAAAGTCAAAAAATTAGACTTTTTTTTGCTTAAAATTGGATATTTAAAAAAATATTTGGGTAAAAGTATTTTTTTTTTTACTTTTTCGATTCCTCTCGTCAAGATGAATCAATAATCCACTAAAGGTTTGGTGCAAAACTAAAGAATGTGATTTTTTTAATAAAGACAAAACCTCCAAAAAATGCTAAAAGTTAAACACTTAGGCTCCGTTTGTTTGGGCGTAAAATGTTTTACCTATTTTCCGGTGTTTGGTTGTGTAAAAAATTAGAAAAACATGTAAAATATTTTCCATCAATTAGATGAAAATAACTTACCCTTAAATCTTCCGTAAGTTATTTTCCAAAATGAACCCGTTGCTTTCTACTGCAATTCTCACTGCTCAGTTTATCGATTGTCAGTCCTGACTCACATTCAATTCCAATATTCCCATATCTCTCCCCTGTTTAAGCCCTCTCTCTCTTTCCATTATTTTGTTGATTTCTGAAAATATTTTCTAGTGCCAACTGAATACCGAAAATAAAATTTTGAAGTTTATTTTTTGAAAAAACATTTTACATCTAAACAAACATAGTCTTATTTCCCGTTTTATAAGACATGCCATTCTCTTATAATACACCACCTTTAATAAAAATAAGTACTCATTCTCCTTAGCGGAAATGGGCCTATATAAACTCCAGAAATTGGTGGAGGGGCTCCAAAACTGCACTGTATTGATACACAAAATGACGTCGCTCCTCCGTCAATTTTTGGAGCGATAAAATCAATTTCCATGAAAATATTGCAAGCAATAAAATAACATACGGAGTATCCTACAGCAAGGGTTCCTTATCCTACCTGGATAAAGCAATCCAGGGTTGCTGATCCCAACAAGGGTTTCCTTATCCGGTGGCTTATCCGGCAAGTTCTCGCCGACGGCAATGGATTTCCCGGTGCAATGGAGGCGACGGCGAGGCTTGGATCAAGTGGAGGAAAGAAGAAGCAGAGAGAAGAAGAGAAGAGGGAAGAAGAATAAGAATGACAGAGGTAATCTTGAACACCAGTGAATCCGATGTTTATTATATTGCGGTAAAATGAGTTAAAAATCTAATGATCAGAATAAACGAAACTAAACAAAATTTGTCCGGAGCCATCTAACTAGGGAATAATATTCTCTTGAGGTGTTATTTTCTGGATTTATTGTTATTTTGTTAGGCTTGTGAAGCCTGATTCGATTTTGGTCGCGCTTATAAAGTACTACGGTAATTGGTGATGCAAGCCCGAGTTTACAAGTTAAAAATCCTTGCTAATTGTTATACACAGCACCCAATGTAACTTGTACTCCCTTGGTTCGAATTACATAGTGGAACTGGTGCGAGCTGTGGATGTACTCAACTACGTAGTCGGGATCCACGTAAAAATCCCGGTGTCTTGCATTCTTGATTTCTTTGCGCAGTGTGTTTGTTGGTTTGGTCGATTTCTCGACATTTATATTATACTTTTTTATTTATCTCTCTTGATCCGCGGGTCGATACAACTACCACGGTGCGATTTTCTCTCTCCTTTTTTATGATTGAATTGTCTTCAAAAGGGGATTGCCAGTTAGAAAGTTTAGGGTAGATGTGGATCTTGGTTAGTTCTTCCCTTAATGTGTTGACGAGTCCTATTCCCTTTGCCCTGCCATCTGATTCCCTGTGTTTTCTTGGATTATTGGTGAGCTCTCTCCATTGCATTTTCTCCACTGACCCTTGTAATTCTAGAGCAAATTATACGGCCCTCGCAGTTTTGCTCGATAAACAGAATCGACACAGATTTCCGTTACTTATATTGGTAATATTCTCCATTTGGTTTGACGAGGATAGACCAAGGAAGGGAAGGGAAGAGAAATGGAATACACCGTCTTCTTTTAGTATATATTATATGTTACACATTTATGATATTCTCTTATATATGTACTGGTGTATATTGCATATATAGTGTATATATATACTCTGCCTTTTTATAATCTATACAGTATGCTTTATATATTACAAGGCTAATATTCATAAAGACATATTTTTAAGAATGTATCTCTGACATCTGTATCCAATTTTCATAAGTTTGCCACCGTATCCGTATCTTGTCGCATCCATATACGATATCTCTATCTTATGTTTAGTAGATCCCATCTCATGTGAAGGTGCCTTAATGCTTGTTATCTCACTTGTTGTGTTCTTGATGATAAGCTACTGTATGTGTTGAGTATATGATGCAAACCCAAATAACCATAGATTAACTTAGAGAGAGAAACTCCCAAATGGGATACAAAAGAGACTAGCAAATAGAGCACCAAGTGTTGCACATTGAATGTGTTGGAGATGCTCAAATGAGAGGGTAAGCGGACTTGATAAGCATTGTCATTGATCTTGCGCAAGACTTCACAAGGACCCACTTTCCGATCGTTCAACTTCATGTAAGCACCGTGAGGATGCCTATCCTTACTCAAGATAACCCAAACAAGATCCCCTTCTTTGAACAAAACCTCCCTTTTGTGTGCATCAACGGCCGCCTTATACTTCGCATTAGACTTCTCAATGTTGAGCTTAACTTGAGAGTGGATATTCTTCATAAACGTAGCCATATCTTCCGCCTTGGAGTGTCCTTTCTTAGGAGTTGGCAAAGGAACGAGGTCAACCACACTAGAAGGTTTCAACCCGTAAACCGCTTCAAATGGGGAAGTGTGGATGGTGCGGTTTAGAGAAGAATTGTAAGCAAACTCCGCCAAGGGAAGAATTCCATCCCAACTTTTTGGATGTTCGCCAACTAAGCATCGCAACAAATTCCCAAGACTCCGGTTTACCACTTCCGTTTGACCATCGGTTTGAGGGTGAAAAGAAGTACTAAAGCATAAGTTGGTGCCAATCTTCCTCCACAAGGTCCTCCAAAAGTGGGCAAGGAACTTAGCATCTCTATCGGAGACAATAGAAGTAGGAACGCCATGCAACTTGTAGACCTCCTTGAAATAGAGATTGGCAATGTTAGTCGCATCCATAGTCTTCTTACAAGGTATGAAATGAGCCATTTTTGAAAACCGATCCACTACCACCATGATAGAATCACTCCGCCTTTGCGTTGGAGGAAGCCCCAAGACAAAATCCATACTCACGCATTTCCAAGGACTTTCCGGCACCGGTAAAGGCAAATACAATCCCGCATTAGTGGCTGTTCCCTTACTCCGTTGGCAAGTTTGGCACCTTTGCACATAGCCTCCCACATCTTTACTCATTCCCGGCCAATAGTATGCATCTTGAAGCAACGCTAGAGTCTTATCCTTGCCAAAATGACCCAGCTTGTGACTTTCGGCCAACAATTGCTCCCTTAAAGAGCATGTAGGGACACACAACTTTAATTCTTTGAAGAGAAATCCATCCTTCAACATGAAACATGGATCGATAACCTTATTACCCCTGTGCAAAGCATCGATTATCTTACTAAAGTAAGGATCTTCGGCATAGAAAGTGCGAAACTCTTCAAACCCAATAACCGTGTTCTTCATTTCCACCAAGAGAGCCACTCTTCTACTCAAACCATCGGCCACTTTGTTGAGAATCCCCGATTTGTGCTTCAAAGAGAACGTGAATTGTTGTAGATAAGCCACCCACTTGGCATGCCGTTTATTGAGGTGTTGTTGGCTATTGATGTACTTAAGAGCTTCATGATCGGTGTTGAGGACAAATTCCTTGTAGGCAAGGTAGTAACTCCAATGCTTGATGGCTTGGACAATGGCATAGAATTCCAAGTCATAAGTAGAGTACTTGAGTTTAGCACCGTTCAACTTCTCGCTAAAGAAAGCAATAGGTTGACCACCTTGGCTTAGAACTCCACCAATTCCAACTCCCGAAGCATCACAATCAAGTTCAAAAGTTTTGTCAAAGTCGGGTAAGACCAAGATAGGAGCTTCCGTAAGCTTGGACTTCAACAATTTGAAACTCGGCGGCTTCTTGGGACCATATGAACACCCTTTGCTTAAGGCAATCGGTAAGAGGAGCCGCGATACTACTAAAGTTGGCAATGAACCTCCGGTAGAAGGTGGCTAACCCATGAAAACTCCTTACTTCATGAACACTTGTAGGCGTTGGCCATTCCACAATGGCTTTAATCTTGTCTTCATCCATGTGAACCCCCTTTGAAGACACAACATACCCCAAAAAGACCACCTTATCAACGGCAAAACTACACTTCTTCAAGTTCCCATAAAATTTCTCTCTTCTCAAAATTTCAAAGACTTGTTGGAGGTGCGATAAATGATCTTCAAAGCACCGGCTATACACCAAGATATCATCAAAGTACACAACTACACATATACCCAAGAGAGGTTGAAGCATTTGAGTCATTACCCGCATAAAAGTGCTTGGAGCATTGGTAAGACCAAAAGGCATCACAAGCCATTCAAAAAGGCCATGAGGGGTCTTGAAAGCCGTTTTCCATTCATCTCCCAGGCGAACCCGAATTTGATGATAACCACTTCTTAGATCAATCTTTGAGAAGACCTTTGAACCGGCAAGGCAATCCAACATATCATCTAGCCTCGGAATGGGAAAGCGGTACTTGATAGTGATCTTGTTGATAGCTCTACTATCCACACACATCCTCCAAGAACCATCCTTCTTCGGAGTCAAAAGAGTCGGCACCGCACAAGGGCTAAGGCTTGCCCTTATGTAGTCTTTCTCTAGAAGATCCGTAACTTGCCTTTGAATCTCTTCCCTCTCCCTTGGAGACATTCTATATGCGGGCTTGTTTGGAAGGGGCGCCCCGGGTACCAAGTCGATACAATGTTGAATATCTCGCAAAGGAGGCAATTCGGGAGGCAACACATCAACATACTCCTTCAAAAGTTTAGAAATCGCCTCGGGAGCATCCGACACATCCATATCCGCCATAGGAACCAACACTAGAACATACCCAGTTTCATGACTTTCCTTGAGAAATCCTTTAGAAGCAAGCAACGTAGTGGGAGGAGGCTTTGTATTCACCTTCTCTTTCATAGGTAACAAAGTGAATTGTCGCTTCTCCTTAAGGACGGCGTAGGTATTCTTCTTTCCATCATGGATGGAATGCCTATCATATTGCCACGGGCGACCAAGTAGTATATGACAAGCATCCATAGGAACCACATCGCACCAAGCTTCATCAAAGTACTTTTGCCGAATGGAGAAAGATACCAAGCACCTTTTAGTCACCTTGATTTCATTACCCTTCTTAAACCAAGAAAGGGTATAAGGATGGGGATGCTCCTCCACTTTGAGTTGTAACTTGTCCACCACCTTTTGAGAGACTACATTCTCACAACTTCCACTATCAATAATCATGTTGCAAACTCTACCGCCAACATTGCAAGTGGTGTAAAAGATATTGGTACGCAACCAATCTTCATTACTAGCATCCTTAGGAGTAAGGAGAGTCTTCTTGATCATCAACGCATAGCCTTCTTCCTCCTCATCATCACCCCCAATTTCTTCACATATTTCTTCATCATAAACGGGAATATCATCCTCACAACCTTGTTCCATAACCTCCTCAATGAAAAGTGCCTTGTTACGACCTCCGGAAGCCTTACGACAATCCGAAGACTTGTGACCCGGTTCCCCACACTTGAAGCACTTAAAGCCCCCACTTTGGAATTGACTTCGAGCCCCCGAAGCACCGGATTGAGGCTGATTTTGAGCGGGTGTTGAAGCCTTATCCGCTCGGTTTTGAGTACCAACCCCGGAAGAAGCACCTTGGCCACCACTAGAGGAAGAACCACCCCTAGCATAAGAGTAAAAGGGCTGCCCGGACTTGGTACCGCCTTGATATTGTTGCCCGGATCTCGAAAACTTCCTCTTTTCTTGCTTTTCGGCCACCAAGGCCCGATTGTAAGCTTCCGAAACCGTCCACAAAGTTTGCATAGCAAGGGCATCTTGGATTGTGATTGACAACCCACTTATGTACCTTGCAACCATTTGATCTTCACTTTCATTCAAATCAACTCTAGCAACAAGTTGATGGAAAGCCTCTGTGTACTCATCAACACTTCCAACTTGTTTGAGATTATGCAAATTCTTGTAGAGGTTTTGCATATAGTTGAAAGGCAAGAATTGCTCATTGAGTTTCTTCTTCATTTTCTCCCATTCTCTAATCTTTCCCTTTCCTCTTCGTAGCCTAGTTCCTTACAATTGCTCCCACCAAGCGGAAGCTCTTCCTTTGAGACGGATAGCCACTAACTTCACTTTCTTCTCCTCGGAGACATCTCCATAATCAAATACTCTTTCAACGGTATTTATCCAATCAACAAACTCATCCGGGTTAAGACTTCCATTGAACTCGGGAAGTTCAATTTTGATGTTCCGCTCCCAGCTATAAGGAGAGTGAGTGAAAGGTGGCCGACGCCAATTCGGATCACCAAACGGATTGTCAAAGTGACTATGAGAGTCCTCGGACCCTCCACTACCCGCACGCGACACTTGCAAGCCTTGCACCATCGCCGTTAGGGTAGCAACTTGTTGTCTCAACTCCTAAATCTCATGGTTTTGGTTGCCAAACTCATTCTCTTCACCATTGTTCACCACAAAGCCTCTACCTCTACCTCCTCTTCTACCTCTTGCCCGATAAGCCATTACAATACTCAAATTCAACTCCAAACAAGTAAATCAACCCCAAATAATGAAAACCCAGTCAACTCAGTCACCAATTTCAACAGAAACAACCCAAAAACACTTAATCACCCGTAATTATACTCGAATCAACAACTACGGAGCAATCTAGTAACAACCCAGCAAAGAAAATAAGGATTCAACACTTACCCACCTTAGATCTTGTCCGAAATCAGCGAAAATGGGTTAAAATCAGTCCGAAAACCCGCAAAACCCACGGATCTGACTTGAAATCACTGTATCAGGCTCTGAAATCACTGTAGCAGTCTCGAAATCATTGTAGCTGCGCTCGAAATCATTGTAGCAGTTCCGAAATCACTGTAGCAGGTTCGAAATCACTGTAGCTGTGCTCGAAATCACTGTAGCATTCCCGAAATTACTGTAGCAGTCTCCGAAATCACTGTAGCAGCTCCGAAAATGGGTTTTGGTTGTTCGAAACGTAGAGAACAGCTCCGAAAAGGGTCGAAATCAAAGTTTTAAGGGTTGGGTTGAGCAGATCTGGTGATTTGAAATGAAATGGTGTTTCCGGCGAGGTTTTCCGGCGCCGGTTTAGGGTTCCGGCGAGGTTTTCCGGCGAGGTTCAGGATTCCGGCGAGATGAACGGTGGGGATCGAGCCTAGAAGCTCTGATACCAAATGATGCAAACCCAAATAACCATAGATTAACTTAGAGAGAGAAACTCCCAAATGGGATACAAAAGAGACTAGCTCTTGATAATATTTGTTCAAAATGATAAAGCTACCAAAATAAAGGACTCCATCACCTATATATAGACTCAATACAAAAAGACATAAGTCCCCTTACTACATACTACATCAGTATAGAAAGAAAGAAAAGGAAAATAGGGAATTTCTTATCTAGGATGGTAGGGCAAGGTATAACGATGTTAGGGGTCAACATTGACGTTTTTTTTTTCATTTTTAGTTGGTATGTGGACATAATGTGAAGTTTGTTTGGTTTACAAGTCAAGGATGTGTTGTAATCTCTAGGATTATGTCATGCCACCGTGAATACTTTTGGTTCATGGGTCCCATGATTGGTTATTTTATATGTCTCATATCTGATCCTAATTGTCTAGAATATTTGATGTAGTCAAAGGTTCTTTGTTTCCAAACACCAGCCGTAGTCCTATTAGAAACTGTAGGATTCTATAGTGACATAGTCTATAAGTCTAGCCTTGATCTTTCATTTTAACAATATGGATTTTGGATATGAAAAAGCTTTGCAAGCTTTAAATTGGGAAAGAGAGTGGTTAATGCAGATTCTTGGTTTTACAAGTGTATTTTCTGCTCAAGATTTTCTACTAACTGAACTTTAAAGAATTGGTTCTGAAGCTAACTTGATGATCTTTGGCTGGCTGTTGGGGACTGTGGTCTTACTACTTACTAGTTGGAGAAACATCCGTTTACTGGCTTTTTTATAAAAGGAAGGAGGACATAAAGTATTTGCCCTTCTCTATAGAGCAACAGTGTGAAAGGGATGCGGTTGGCTACATCTAAAAAAAAACATGATCAGGAGAATGTTGGTATATGAACTCATTGGAGGACCCTATAGTAGGAAGTGGGTTTGTTTTGATTTAAGGTAATATGTGTGGCAGAGATGGGGGTTCCACCATGACCAAACATCTGTTCTCTCGTTTTCGTCTTATTTGTGCTTCTTCCTTTCCTGGAATCTAGTGTAAGAGTTGTTCAAGTCACCCTTCATTTTTCAAATTTGCAATCTTTGTTTTGGTAACAATTTCAAATGTTAGAATTAGGGTAGATTTGCATATCTCATTGAAGAATGCCGTTCAAAAATAATATTATTCTTTTTGGATCTGAAAACGAAAAAAATAAATAATAATCTCATTGACGAATTGCATCAAATGAAAGATTTGGCTTTAAATGGCCCAAATTCTACTTCCAAGCACAATTGAATACCCAATTTATGTGCCCAATGTGCCTTAAAGTGGAGCTACAAATTGATAAAGGTCAAAACTATGTGACCATCAATTTCCTTGAAGAACCTGAATATGTCTGTCGGCCATATGCTGCTTTTGTTCAATTACAAAGCAAGTGATTCGTATATAGTAATTGCATTATGACTTTTAAAAAGTTGTGGTACATGCGTATCTGTGGTGGTTAGTGTTAGCCTAAACATCGATGAGCAATGTCTAGAGCCAGGCAGAGATTGCCACAAAATTTAGCAAACCATTTGGTATATTAATGATGAAGGATATATGTGAACCATAGATAGCACCACCAACTACCAGAGCTGGTTACACGATTTTCCTCAAGAGTTAATATCAGGCTTTGATGCACTCCTACGTGTGCAATTCCTTATTGAACATGGAGACATAGTAGAAGACCACCACTAAAATGGTGACATGCGCACGAAAAACATCATGATGGTAAAATACACATGAAGGGACTTGAGCCCAAAACCTTCCATATCAATAATTTGATGCCATATTAAACATGCTATGCTAGACAACCATTTGTTCCAAAAGCTTAAGTTGTAAGGGAGTGGCCCCTGGAGTATGTATCAAGCTGTCACGTATGACCTTTTTAAAGGCTCATGATTAATAGTATACAGTTTACAAGAGGTACTTTATTATGATGTAAATCTTTTTCTTGAAAACTATTATGTCGTTTTCAAGGTTTTGGTTAGGAAAATTGGAAAACTTTTAAAGAAACATATTTATTTCCGCCTAGACGCCTAGTCCAAGAATTACCAAATATTCCGATTTTGTTTGGTCATGGTTCATTTAAGTCGCACAATGCCCTAGTTCTTAACCTGACCTTGAAAGAGAGGGTTGGCTCTGAACTATCCAACAGAAGGTGCGGTACCACCGATGCCAACAACAATTGTTAGGCTGCTGCGTCTTCTTCAACTTCTAGATCTTTGCCTTCTCGGCTCCATTTTTCCTTCAATTTCATGGTGTTGTGGATTGAATTAAGTTTTGTGTTTCTTTGGTTTCTATCATGTTTCTGTGGGTTTTTTTTTTTTTAGGATTATGTTGCAGGCTATGCTGGATGACTATCCTTTTAGTCCAGATCTTAAGTATTTTGTGCATGTGCATTTAGATCATGGCGTAATCTTGCTCTTTCTCCATGAAATGTGCTGATTAGATCCATCCAACTGTTTTGCTTAGATTTGGGAGCTGCAAATACCCTGCCCTTGCCCATTGAATTTTGGTGTTGGTAAAATGTACCAACTAAAGATCCTGTAGCTTTCGCTATCTTGTAAGATTTTGCGGATTCGGGGGGTGTTGAGCACAGCCAATTTGATGGACTTTTGAGTTGGAAATTAGATACCGCAGGTATTTCTTAATTCAGTTTCACGGTTTTCAACTACTTTTAGTTGTTTTGAATTAGTTTTTTGGTTAGGAAAGTTTGGTTTGATTTTTTTCCAATTGGGGGTACTTTCCTCTTACCCTTTAGGGTGTAGCACATTATAGGCTACGTAACTTCTAGGAACTAATGGCATGCGTAATTGTCTATTGTTTTCTTATCCTTGCAGATGTTGGATTGATCTGACATCTGATTAGCTATATGACAAGCCAAATCCAGAGTTCAAGGTCTTATAAGCGAATCAGTTTATATCCCCTTTCCTGAGTTTTTTGTATATCCGTCCACTTTCTCTAGCCGTCTAGTAGTTTTGGCCAATTTTTTGAAACCTGCTTGGAAAATTCGCCTGTAGTTATTTAGTTGCTTTTTTTGGCAACAAAAAAACATGACAAGAGCAGTAAATAGTTGACCCGTTAAGTGTGCTACTTGTCTGTTTCGTTGCTTAAAATTACAAACTCAACTGGGCATATGGTTGCATTTTTTTCTTGAGGTCTTAACTTGAGATTGATAGCTATAGTATTGTGTTTGTAGTCCTTTTCTTACTGTGACTGAGGAATCATTGGTCATCTAATTGGCAGCTTTGTCTTCTTCAAGCTTCTCGGGACAGTCTGTCATCATCTCCATCTATGATACATGGACAGATGGACTCTTCTAATTGTTTCGAGTACCCTTGTTGGAGACTTGAACTCTGATAAGGATATGGAATGCGTATTCAGCATGTTTAGTTGGACATTAACCTAGCAAGCATTTTTCGTACTTTGAATTTACCTTAAACTTCTAAGTGTTTCGAGTACCCTTGTTGGAGACTTGAACTCTGATAAGGATATGGAATGCGTGTTCGGCGTGTTTAGTTGGACATTAACCTAGCAAGCATGTTTCGTACTTTGAATTTACCTTAAACTATGTATAACTCTCAGACTATGCTAAGGCACCTTATCAACACCATTTAGCCTGGAAAATAATTAGAAAATACTGAGAAATTTGAGTCCTTTAGCTTGTACCCGTGTCCTCGGGATGGAATTTCGATGAATCCAACACTTCCTACGCATACTGGCACCCGACACCTGCATCCGAGTGCATGTAACACATATATCCGTATGTTAGATTCTCTCTCTCTCATGTTGCTTCTTTCAGTTCTTTAGAAAGCAGTTCTAGATGGGTACTCTGATTTTTTGTTTTGAATGACTGCTGACAAAAATATACTTGGCTGAATCTAATGTTCTCCTTTCTATTTTGTAAAAGCACCATAGAAACCATGACTTCATTGTCAAAGCATGTCAACACTGGAGATGGAGAAGATAGAATAAGCAGCTTGCCAGATTCACTTCTTATCCACATTCTCTCGTTGATTCAAACCAAATATGCGGTCAGTACCAGCATTCTATCGTTAAGATGGAAGGATTTATGGGCTTTTGTCCCGAGTCTTGACTTTAATGAATGGTTGAGTGCAAAGACCGTTCCTGATAATGACTTAAGTTTCATGAATTTTGTTGATCGTGTACTTCTCCTCCACAAATTGCCATCTATAGAAAAATTTGCTGTCAGCGGTCATTCAGGAATTGCAGTATCTCGTTTGCGTGAGTGGATAAGAGTTGCCATTATGCGCCACATTCGAGCGATTGATATCCAAATGTTCACAGATTGCCCTCTTAGCTTGCCCCCGGAACTCTTCACTTGCAAGACACTGATACAGTTAAGCCTTGGAAAAGAACTTGAGTTTGATATGCCCTTAAGCTCTGTTTGGTTGCCAAATCTCAAGGACCTTGATGTTTCACTTAATTATCCGGGCAATGACATAACACAGAAGCTCTTTAGTAACTGCCCCATGCTTGAGGATTTGTACATTAGAGCCAACATGGAGAATCAGAAAGATATCGTTCTTAATGTATGTGCACCTGCTTTGAAGACGTTAGAGTTAAAATTGGTTGCATTTCTGGATTTCGAGCAGTTAGATTGGGGGCTTTTGCTCTCTAGAAACAAGATTATCATTAATGCACCGGTTCTTGAAGACCTGACTGTTTTTGATGACTATTTGCCTTGCTATTCTCTGGAGAACCTATGCTCCTTAGTTTCAGCTTATATAAATGTTGGACACTGGTGTATGCCAGTTGTTGGAATGAAGGTACATGGTAATCAACTATTCAAGATTCTGGAAGGAATCACTAATGTCAAGTTTCTTACTCTAAATACAGCAACTATGGGGGTAAGCAAATTTGAACTTCCTTTTTGATGAGTTCTTTCAGAATGTTCTTTGAATAATTTCTCGTAGAATATTGAACGTATATATCATTTGCAATGCAATTATGGTTGGCTGAAATTTTATCTTTATAAAGGTTCTGGACTATGCTGATGATATTAAGCTGCCTCTTTTCCGGAATTTGACCCATTTGGAGCTCATTGTTCCCGGTGATTTTTCTTGGAGACGGCTACCAGACTTGCTCTGTAGCGCTCCTAATCTGGGAACTCTGGTAATGTGGAAGGTGAGATCATGTGTAAAGGTTTGAATTTTGTGGAACTTATTTGCTGTTGCTGATATTTTGTTTTCTCTTCTCCAAGGATCTTCCATATGAAGACGGTGATTACTGTGACTTCAGCTGGGTTGAACCACAAAAGGCGCCAAGTTGTTTCTTGTCGCACCTTGAAAACTTAACAATTATGCGATTTGATGGAGAAGACCATGAGCTGGTGCTGCTAAAGTATTTTCTGGAAAATGGCAGAGTGCTGAAAAAGGTGCTAATTGGTTGTTGCCATTTAACTCCTGAGCAAAAAGCTAACTTCCTCGAGAAGGCAGGACAGTTCCAGAGGGTTTCAAAAACTTGCCGAATTGAACACAGCGATTCGCCAGATGGTTTTGAGATGATGTGATCTGTGGACTTCGAATTTGTTTCCGCACTTTCTATGTTTCAAGACGCTTCGTGAACACAAATTCATTTTCTTCTTGGATTGAGACTTTGTTCTACACAAATTCATTTGTCATTTTCTTCTTGGATTGAGACTTTGTTCTACACATATGCAAAAGTTGGTTGACTCATCTACTTCACTGACTGGAATTTACAAGTCATGTACAAATATTTTCTAGCCTGAATTAGATACTCCTATGATGTTTCAGCTGACTTGCAGTTGTTAAGAGAGGAACTTGGCGGGGATTAGTATCTCAGTGTAAAGTGCTGCTGGTTGCAGTCGTGAATTATTCACATGTAAGGCATCTCTCTTGTTCACAAAGCATAGACTTTATGAACCAGGGAAATTTCATGTACTAAAATATGATCCGAACCGCTTATTACTCTTAAAATACTGGAGTAATATTTATGAGTTTTCGTTAAAAATCAACTCAATCGAAAATTAGTAAGGGTTTTTCCCAGTATCCCCTTTCTGTTGTGACCATTCGTAGAGTCACCGGTTAGCCTATATATAATTATAAATAGCATGCCCCTCATTCGTTTTAAAAAAATTTCCATTCATATGAGAGAATGAAGACCCAGGCTGGTTCGGGAATTCTGATCAAGTAGTGCTGAGAGACAGACGTCCAACGCAAACCGTGAGCACCATAGCCGGCGAAATTGGTTTTTAAGTATAGAGTGGTCACTATTTTGTTGCATCGATTCCCAGGTTTTGATCAGTTCAGATTCTATTGCATTCAGACCCATATCTGGATTTGAGAGCGGAACGTAAAGGGCATCACAGTCCACAGACCTGGATTGCTAAGCTACTTCTCAGGCCAAAGCGACGGGTCAATTCCGGCAAGTTTTTCGCCAACGGCAATGGATTTTCCGTTGCAATGGAAGCGACGGCGAGGCTTCGATCAAGTTGGGCGAAAGGAAAATCAGAGTCAAGAAAATGGACAAGACAGAGGTAAGCTAGAACCAGTGAATTCCGTGTTCTTGTTAGCTTTGATATATGTTGGTTCTTTTTATATTACGGGGACTTCTCAATTCGTTTCAGTTTCGCCTAGTTTCTTTGAGGCCTTTTAGGAAATTTTACGTGCTCGATTCAGGGGAGGACGCAAGGGGGTGCCAGGGGTGCCCGGGCCCATGCACAGCTCCAAATACTCCCTCTAATTATACTAGTTTTTGAGGTTAATGTGGAAAAAAGTCTATAGGATCGGCCCTGCAAGTCTCTTGAGGAAAAAAGAGTTCATAAAGTTCCTATATATGTGTGAAAAAAACTACCTAAACTTTCAAGTTACCAACCATATTTTGGTGATAGGTACATTAAAATGACGGTTATGCATATAAAGTTCAGAAAGTTCCTACGCAAAATCTTGTCTCCTCCTCCAAACTTGTTAGTGGCAATACATGTTATGGACTATACTCTTTTGTTACTAATATAATATAGAAATATGTGTGATTCGAGCCCCTGCTTAGTACAAATCATGCGTCCAGTGCTCAAGTCCTGCGCCCGCCACTGGCTTGATTTGATGTAGTTTGCACTTCTATTAGAAGTAATTATTTCTTTCTGTTACGTACATGGAGGTCGAGGGGATTTTTGTTCTTGGACCTTTTGATAAATAATAAATACTAGTGGGAGATGGAAAGAGCCTAAATTAGTAAATTACTCTCTCTTTTCTCACGCTGTTCCTCTTCTTTTGTCTCCCTTATCAATTCCAACCTGGTGTCAGATCTAGGCTTCGAAAGATTTTAGATGAGAGACTTTTAGCTTGATTAGACACTAATAATTATATCACCCGATTGCATTAGAAGAGAACAAAATGGACGGTGGAAGTTTGCAGGGTTTGTTTTTATCTTCAACAAAAGCTATTGATGTTCAATCAAGTTAAACTTTTTACAAGGATATTTTTTCTGCAATACCTAAAACATGAACAATTCCGATAATTAGAGATATTGGATATGGATGCGACAAGTTAAGGATAGGGTGGCAAAACATAAATAAATTGGATACAGATACGTAGGGATACTTTTTAAAAATATATCTTTATGATTATTAGCCTTGTAAGATATATCTAGTATATTAAAAATTGAAAAACTTTAGATATGTGAAAAGAAGAAAATCAATATGTAATATATGCAGTATACTATGTGGATTTTATATAGACATTAATATGTGCAGGTGTATAAAATGTTTGCAATATACACACGCATATATACGTAATATATGCTATATGTGAAAGTGCCTTAATGCTTGTTATGTCACTTGTGTTGCTCTAGATGATAAGATACTGTTTTTGTAGAGTATAGAAAGAAAGAGAGGAAAAAATGGTGAATTTCTTATCTAGTATATCGTAGGACAAGGTATGATGAAGTCAAGGGTTAACATTGATGCTTATTTTCCTTTGAAGTTGGTGTGTGGACATAATGTAAAGTTTGTTTGGTTTACGAGTCAAGGATTTTTTGTAATTTCTAGGATTATGTAACTACACCGTGAATAGTTTTAGTTCATGGGTCCCACAATGGTCTATCTTCTGTGTCTCATATCTGATCTTAATTGTCTAGGATATTTGATGCAGTCAAAGGTTCTTAGTTTCCCAAACATCAATCGTAGCTCTATTAGAAACAGTAGTATTCTATAGCCTATAAATCTAAGTTTGATCTTTCAATTCAAACAATATGCATTTCAGATTTGAAGAAGCTTTGCAAGCTTTATACTGAAATGGGAAAGCAAGTAATTAGTGCAGATTCATGGTTTTACAAGTTTATTTTCTGCTCAAGATGTTGTATTAACTTAGGCTCCGTTTGTTTCGATGTAAAATATTTACAATGTGTAAAATGTTTTTCATGCAAAACGTTTTTTCAAAAAACAAATTTAAACTTTTATTTTCCGGTGTTTGGTTGGCACATGAAAAATATTTTTCAAAACAATGGTAGATTGCTGGTTTCGAAATATTTTAATGGAGTAAGCTCTCTCTCCTCCTCCTCTCTCTTGTTTTGGATCAAATATGATTTGGGAGAAGAAGGGAATGGAATATATGGTTTTGGGAAATGTCGGACCATCAAGGGTGAAATGCAAAAATGACTTACAGCCAAAATTAGTGGAAAACAATTTTACCCCGTTGGTGCAAAATGTTTTACCTTGAAAATATTTTCCTCCTTTTTCTAGCCAAACAACGGAAAATGGGTAAAATACTTTACCAAAAAATATTTTACGTCCAAACAAACGGAGCCTTAACTTTAAAGAATTCTTTCTCAAGCAAACTAGATGATATTTGACTGGCCATTGAGGACTGTGGTCTGACTAGTTAGACTAGACAAACTATCATTACTGGCTACTTGACAAAAGGAAGGAGGACAAAGGATTCGCCCTTCTCTATAGAGCAGCAGTGTGAAAGGGAAATATATTTGCCTTTCCGTGCTGTTTGCTACTTCTAAATCAAACAAAGATATAGATTCAAATCCAATTGAGTATGAGAATGGTATTTTGCTATTGTGATCGAGAGAATGTTGGTATCTGAGCTCATTGGAGGACCCTGTAGTTGGACGTGTGTTTATTTTGATTGAAGGCTATGTGTGTGGCAGCAATGGGGTTCCACCATGACCAACATTTGTTCTCTCGTTTTCATCTTATTTGCGATTCTTCATTTCTTGGAATCAAGTGTAAGAGTTGTTCAAATCAGACTTCACTTTTCAAAATTCGCAATTTTTGTTTTGGTCGCAATTTCAAATACTAGAATTAGAGTAGGTTCACATATCTCATTGAAGAATTGCATGTAATGAAAGATTTGGCTTTAAATGGCCCAAATTCTACTTCCGAGCACAATTCAATACCCAAATTATGTACCCAATGTGCCTTAAAGAGCAGCTACAAGTTGATGAAAGTCAAAAACTATGCAAGCCATCAATTTCCTTGAAGAACCAGAATGTCGGCCATATGCTGCTTTTGTTCAATTCCAAAAAGCAAGTGATTCTTATATTGTAATTACATTCCGATTGTTAAAAAATTGTAGTTGCACGTGCACATCTGTGGTGGTGAGTGTTAGCCTAAACATCGATGAGCAATGTCGTGAGCCACGCAGAGATTGCCATAAAGTTTAGCAAACCTTTTATTAATGATGAAGGATATTTGTGATTCATAGATGGCACCACCAAATAGGCTAATACCATAGCTGGCTGAACGATTTGCCTCAAGCATTTGTATTGGCTTTGATGCCCTCCTACATGTGCAATTCCTTATTGAGCATGGAGACACAATGGAAATAGAAGACGACCACTAAAATGGTAAGGTGTGCACGAAAAACATCTTGGTCGTAAAACAAATGTCTTCGGACTTGAACCCTTAACCTTCCATATCAAACATTCGATGCTATGCCTAGACAACCATTTGTTCCAAAAGCTTAAGGTGTAATGGAGTGGCCTGTGGAATATGTATCAAGCTGTCACGTATGGCCTTTTGAAATGCTTACGATTATTAATATCCTACAGTTTTCAAGTGGTACATGCGCTATAGGTATTAAAGTACGAGTTATTTATGATGTAAATCTTTTCCTCGCAAAATATTATTTCATATTGGTTGCAAAAATTGGAGGACTTTTAAAGAAACATATTTATTTCCACCTAGTCCAAGATTTACCAAATATTCCATTTTTGTTGGGTCATTGTTTATTTAAGTTGCGCGATGCCCTAATTCTTAACCTGGCCCAGAAAGGGAGGGTTTACTCTGAATTGTCCAACAGAAGGTGTGATACATCCGATGCCAACAACCATTGTTAGGCAGAGTCAGTCTTCTTCAACTAATAGATCTTTGCCTTCTCGGCTCCATTTTTCTTTCAATTTCATGGTGTTGTGGATTGAATTAATTTAACTTTGAGTTTCTTTAGTTTCTGTGGGTGTTTTCTAGATTTAGTTAATGGCCAGACTGGCTGACTATCTCTTTTAGCCCAGACCTTAAGTATTTTGTGCATGTGCATTCAGATCGAGGTGTAATCTTGCTCTTTTTCCGTGAAATGTGCTGATTAGATCCATCCAACTGTTTTGCTTTGATTTGGAAACTGCAAAATGCAAATTCCCTCCCTCTGCCCATTGAATTTTGGATGTAAAATGTACCGACTAAAGATCCTCGTTATCTTGGCAGATTTTGCAGATTCTGGGGGTGTTCAGCAGCCAATTTGATGGACTTTTGAGTTGGAATATTGGTACCGCAGGTATTTCTTAATTCTGGTGAATTTCACCTTCACCGTTTTCAACTAGTTTTAGTTGTTTGGAATTAGTTTTTTGGGTCTGAAAGTTTGGTTTGGTTGTTGTTCAGTGAATAATATAACACTGTTGTCTGTAAGAGAGTATGAGTCCTTTTAACCTGCTGAATAGTTGGTGTTCCATTGTTTCCAAGTGGGGGTACTTTCCTCTTACCCTTTAGGGCGTAAGCCTAATAGGCAACGTAGCTTCTAGCAACTAATTGTGTGCATAATGATCTATTGTTTTCCTATACTTCCAGATGTTGGATTCATCTGACATCCAATTAGCAATCTAAAGTCATAGCTGATGACGAGCAAAGCTATAGTTCAAGGTCTTAATTCCCGAGTTTTCTGTATAGCCGTCCACTTTCTCTAGGCCTCTAGCAGTTTTGGCTAATTGTTTAAAAACCTGCTTGCCTGTAGTTTCGCGCGCTACGTGTGCTACTTGTTTGTTTTGTTGCTTAAAATTATAAACTCAACTGGGCATATGGTTGTATTTGTTTTCTTGAGGTCTTAACTTGAGATTGATAGCTACAATATTGTGATTTGTAGTCCTTTTCTTTTACTGTGACTGAGGAATCATTGGCCATCTAATTGGAGCTTTGTCTTCTTCAAGCTTCTCCACACAATAGGTCATCGGCTCCATCTCTATTAAAGGGACTCTTCTAAATGTTTCAAGGATATGGGATGCATATCCGACGTGTTTAGTTGAACATTCACCTAGCAACCATGTTTGGTAATTTGAATTTACCATAAACTATGTATAACTCTTACATTTTGCCAAGGCACCTTATAAACACCATTTAGCCTGGAAAATTATGTGTAAGTACTAGAAAATATGATTGTTTAGCGTTTCCCTGCCTCCTTCAGATGGAATTTGGATGAATCCAACACTTTGGACGCATACTTGCACCCGACACCCACATCCAAGTCTGTGTAACATAGATCTCCATATTTTGGACTCTCTCTCTCTCTCATGTTTTGTTCCTTCAGTTCTTTAGAAAGCAA
Source organism: Rhododendron griersonianum (assembly GCA_018127125.1). NCBI lineage: Eukaryota > Viridiplantae > Streptophyta > Magnoliopsida > Ericales > Ericaceae > Rhododendron > Rhododendron griersonianum. Next base: position 32,411,377 of record CM030800.1, read on the forward strand.
CTAGATGGGTGCTCTGATTTTTTGGTTTGAATGACTGTTGACAAAAATATAGTTAGCTGAATCTAATTTTCTCCATTCTATTTTGTAAAAGCACCATACAAACCATGACTTCAATGTCAAAGCATGTCAACACTGGAGATGGAGAAGATAGAATAAGCAGCTTGCCAGATTCACTTCTTATCCACATTCTCTCGTTGATTCCAACCAAATATGCGGTCAGAACCTGCATTCTGTCGTTAAGATGGAAGGATTTATGGTCTTTTGTCCCGAGTCTTGACTTTAATGAATGGTTGAGTGCAAATACCGTTCCTGATAATGACATAAGTTTCATGAATTTTGTTGATCGTGTACTTCTCCTCCACAAATTGCCATCTATAGAAAGATTTGCTGTCAGAGGTCATTCAGGAATTGCAGTATCTCGTTTGTGTGAGTGGATAAGAGTTGCCATTAAGCGCCACGTCCGAGTGATTGATATCCAAATGTTCCCACACCAGCATATTAGCTTACCTTCGGAACTCTTCACTTGCAAGACACTGATACAGTTAAGCCTTGTAAGTGAACTTGTGTGTGATACGCTCTTAAGCTCTGTTTGGTTGCCAAATCTCAAGGACCTCCATGTTTCACTTGATTATCCGGGCAATGACATTACACAGAAGCTCTTTAGTAGCTGCCCCGTGCTTGAGAATTTGTACATTAGCGCCAACATGGAGAGTGAGGAAGATATCGTATTTAATGTTTGTGCGCCTGCTTTGAAGAGATTACAGTTTAACTTGGCTGCATTTTTTGAGAATGGGCTTGTGCTTACCAGAAACAAGATTGTCGTTGATGCACCAGTTCTTGAAGTCCTGATTGTTGATGATGACTATTTGGCTTGCTATTCTCTGAAGAACCCATCCTCCTTAGTTTCTGCATATATAGACGTTGGAGACCGCTTTATTGAAGCCATAGGGTTGAAGGAACATGCTAATCAAATATTTATGCTTCTGGAAGGAATCACTAATGTCAAGTTTCTTACTCTACAAACAGCAACTATGGCGGTAAGTAAGTTTGAAATTCCTTTTTGATGAGTTCTTTCAGGATGTTCTTCGAATAATTTCTTGTAGAATATTGAACTTATATATCATTTGAATATTGAACTTAATTTCTTCCTTTTTGATGAGTTAAGGTTCTCGACTTTGCTGATGATAATAAGCTGCCACTTTTCCCGAATTTGATCCATTTGAAGCTTTTTGTTCCCAATGGTTATTCTTGGAGGCGGCTACCAGACTTGCTCGTTGGCGCTCCTAATCTGGCTACTCTGGTACTGAGTAAGGTGAGATCATGCGTAAAGAAGTTACCGATTTTGCGGATCTTATTCGCTGCTGCTGATCATTTCTTTTCTTTTTTCCCCAGAATCATGCATCTGAAGAAGAAGATGATTTGGTTCATGAATTCTGCTGGGTTGAACCACAAAGGACGCCCACTTGTTTATTGTCAAAACTTGAAGAGTTAGAAGTTATTCTATTTCAGGGAGAAGATGATGAGCTGAAGCTGCTAAAGTATTTTCTGGAAAATGGCAAAGTGTTGAAAGAGTTGTTAATTTATTCTTGCCATCTAACTTTTGAGGAAAAGTGGAACTTCTTCGAGAAGGTACTACAGTTTCGAAGGGCTTCAAAAACTTGTCGAATTACATACACCGACAAAAACGTATGTTGTTAATTCGTGAGATGTTTGAGATCTGCACTCCAAACTTGTTTCTGCACTTTCTATGCTTCAAGACAATGATGTTATTTGAACAATTTCTTTAGTAATTAGTATTGGTCTTTGGTTCCATGGATCTTCTAAAGTTAGATCTTCAAGCCGGTAGTTGGACGTGATTCCGTTTCGGCGTGCATTCGATTCCTGCATGATATGAAACCTCGGTTGGCAATTTGTATGTGTTTTATCTCTTGGTAGACAAGAGAGAAAAACAACTTTCTCTGTGGTTGTTCTTGTTCGGTTAGGCCCCGTTCGATTAAATAAGCCAATTGGCTTCTTTTTTTTTGTTCTTATTCAAATTTTTTTCGTATTTGTTAGTTTTTCGTCAATTTTTTGGGGATTATTACATCGTCGTGACGAGGGGAATCTAAAAAGTAAAAAATTATGATCGAGTTTTATCTCAAACTCTCGCAATACAAACGCTACTTGTTTTGTTGGACCCAACTACGACAACACACTCATTTAGAATAAAAAAAAGGTGGGCTGTAAAAGAGAATAAGGAGACCACGAGTCCACGCTTGACTAGGAATCCAGTAGAAGATCGTAAGGAACGGGATTTTGTAGCATCCAGCAAAGGGAGAAAGCAAACTTTCTACAATTCTTTTTGGTGTAGCTCCTCTTTCTCTCTCTCTTCAACTTTGAAAGAAAAAAAAAAAAAACCTACTCAAATTGATTATTATTTATTAGGCAAAGTGGGTCTTTTAAAATTTCAAAAAATTATAATTTTTTTGAATTTGCAAAGTTCTTTAGGGTGCATAACTCTTCAATTTGCCACATGAGTCGTCAAAGTACATATTTGATGTAAAATCTTGCTTATTCGCTTGGAGATGCTCTTAGCCGATCTTTTCTCTAAATCCTACCCATCAACAAGGTATCACATTTAGACTCCGTTTGTTATAAAGTAATTTAGCTTACACCATAAAATGTTTTTTTTTATAATAATTTTATTGAGAATGGTACTAATTTTATTTTTTGGTGTGTTTTTTATGGTTAAAAAAATAAGTTTTCAAAAAATGAAAAAAAAACTTTCCTTTAAATTCTTAAAAAATAAGTACTTATTTGCCATTCTTAAACTTAAAATATAATTACGAAAAATAATTTTTTAATTTTTTTTGCATCGTTCAGACGATCTCGATTCAATCAAACAAGAACCCTTAATGGAACACACTTCAATCAAAGTTCTCTTTCACGTGAATACCTAAAAAAACCTAAATACTAGTATGTTGCAAAATATAATTATGGTCTCAGTTTAGATAAATAATCACTTAATTTTGTAGGATATAGTATACATTAATTAGTAGTCGGCTCTCAATCGCTTAAAATCAGAGACCAACCTGATACTAATCGAACGTAATTCTTACCAAGCTCCGGCGACGGTCGGATTCACCGGCATCGATAAAGAAGCCGCACTCCTCTTTCCTCGCCTTTCCTATTCGTCTCTCCCTCTCTCTCTGTCAGTAACTCTCTCTCTCTCTCTCTGTTTGTTGTGCTTTCTGGTCTGAGTCTTAGTTACCATATAAATCACATAAATTTTGGGCAAATTTTTCTTTTTTCCGATTCTGATGATCTTATTTTTCTTGCATTGCGTCTTGGGCATGTCTTAGAGAAGAGATTTCAACGTTGTACTTGGAACCAGCGGGTGAATCCCAACAATGGTGAGTTAGGGTTTTTTCAATATTTGCATTTATTTCTAGCTAACATTGTTTTTAGTCTACTTGGGACTGTTTCAGCGGGGGAATTGTGTTGCATGTTTTTGACAATATTTTGGGTCAATATTGTTTCCTCTTTTTCGTTGATGCTGTTGTGTTACATGCTAGTAATTATTTTCTTAGTACCAAACCAAGCCTTGGTCCCAATCAATTGGGGTTGGCTGCATGAATCGTAATTTTCCATTGAGCTCTGTCGAGGGCCACTCGTTCACTTAGGTTTTCTTAATAATTTTCTAACATGGTGGGTTGATTGTATTTGGACTTCTTTTTGAATGGCAGTCGGATATTAGGAAGTGGTTTATGAAACAGCATGACAAGAACAATGGCAATGCACCGAAGCCAGCAAAACCTGCGGCGGCAGTAAAGCTTTCACCTGTTACCTCCCAGCAAGAGAATGTGGTAAAAATATTGCCTTAATTTTTGCTCCTTTGAAGAAAGCTACTCCTAGTTATTGTAAAATATGTACTGTCATAGTTTTCTTTGGTTCTGGCCAATTTGAAGAAACTGCAAAGGTGTGTCGAACGTATTGTTTGTTAGAGAATCTGACAACTATTGCGGTTGGAGCGCGTTATAGCTCGCTATAAATTTCTCCACCTAATATCTTAAGCTTTATGGTTAGATACAAAGTTTGTTGAAGTTCTCCATATGCTCTACTTGCAAGAATTTTTGGGTTAGAATCCTTTCCTTTTAAAGAGAAAACAGAGGAAATGGAAAGAAGAAGAGAACTTCACCTTTTTGGTACTAGGATTGGCAGAGATGGTTATAGCGGTTAGCCAGTTTCTTGTTCAGTTCTCCTTCCATGAAATCTCAGTTTTGATGCAATGCCTTTTGCATGGAAAGAAAGAGGGAAAAAAGATTAAAGAAAGTTGTTACTTGTTTACGTGTAACAGTAAGAACCTATAAAGCACCGACACTCTTAGAGGTCGCTGTATCTGTGTTTGACTACCGGGGACACTGTCACGTCGGAGAACAGGGAAAAACGTATGGGACACGCCACATGGCATGCCCATATGGTACTTTAAATATTTTGGGTTAAAAGTGTAATATGAAGTGTATATGATGCTTGAATATACATATTGATGCTATATTTGTTTATTTATTTTTCGTGTTCCCATCTTTTGTAGAAATTCTGTGTCGTGTCCATATCTGTGTCCATGCTACATACTACGTTGATAAGAACTTTAGTGAAATATGGTATTTTGGTTGGTACAAGAGTCTCCAGACTCCATTGATGAAGTTCTAAGCTTCGACTTTGTTAATTCCTTCTTTTCCATCAGTTTTCTAGTAAAGGACAGAGAGCACAGGTTGACGAAGATTTAAGCACTGAACAATAATTGGGGTTATGAGATTTTGTCCAATTGTCTTTTTGTAAATAAAGGCAGGAGGGAACAGATGTATAGTTTGGCAACTGGAGAGAATCTAGAAATCAAATCCTCTCCCTCCACTTTAGTCTAAAGAAATAGAATTGATAGTATCCTTATTTGTTTACTTTTCAAATTAGGTGCATGAAGACCAAGAAAGTTCAGGCAGAAGGAAAACCAGTAAGTACTTTGCTACTGAGAAACAAAAACCGAAAGATGAAAAGGAACTTGAGGAACTATCAGCAAAAAGAAAGGGCCGAAAGGAAGGTGACGTATCCAGTGATGTCAAACTTCCACCTCTAAAGAAACTTCACAAAGTTGACGAGGATGTCGACAACGACGACGACTATGTTTTTCCCAGTTCAAAGAAGGGCGTAGTAGATGTCACCCCCAACAAGAAACTGAAGAGTGGTTCGGGTAGGGGAATTGCCCAAAAACCGACACATAATGTTGAAAGTGATGAAGATAAGAATGATGAGAAAGATACGAAACCTCTTCTTAAGTCTGCTGGAAGGGGTCGTGGAGGAAAAGGTGCTTCAAGTGGACAGGCTGGCAGCAAAGGGATTGATGTTGATGAAAGCGATGAAGAGAAGGATAATGACACAAAGTCTGCTAAAGCCACTGGGCGGGGCCGCGGTGGAAAAGGTGCATCAGCAGCACCAGGTGGTGGAAGAGGCAGGGGTGGGGGAGGGCGGGGTGGATTCATGAATTTTGGTGAAAGGAAAGATCCTCCGCACAAAGGAGAAAAGGTTTTCCAGCATTTATAAGTAGTATGTTATATAAAGACAAAAGATTTATCTTGTTGAGAATGCTTAAGGGGTGGATCTTATGTGTGTGGCAGGAAGTCCCGGAAGGTGCTCCTGATTGTTTAGCTGGTTTTACTTTTGTAATAAGCGGGACACTTGACAGGTATTACCTTTCATCTTAACGAGGCTGTTCTTATTGTTAGTGAACTATATAGGTACCGTTTCGGCACAAGTTGGCGGGGTTTCACATTATAATTGCTTTGAAGCTATTCATAATTAATGCTTTACATCTCAAGATTAGTGGTCAGGTCATTATCTTAGTTGTTATAGTCCTGCAGTTCTAGGAAAACAAATTTGAAGGTGTGACTCTGCTCTATTTAGCATATTGATCACGTACATCTTGGGAGTTCATAGCTTGAAATTTATTTATATCCAGTTTGGAAAGAGAAGAAGCAGAAGCTCTGATTAAACGCCATGGAGGTCGTGTCACTGGATCTGTCAGCAAAAAGACGGTCATTTCATTCTTTCACCCTTTTGTTGTTTATGCGTCTCCTTGTACTTCTTAATGTAACTAACACAGTAAAACTGCCCTTTGCAGAACTATCTCTTATGCGATGAAGATGTTGAGGGGCGGAAATCCTCCAAAGCCAAAGAGCTTGGGTTTGTAATGTCACATTGATGTATCTTGGTTGTATTCATTCTTTTGTTCACTTGTTTATTCCTGCCTTCTGTTTCCTGGTATAGAACTGCTTTTCTTAGTGAGGATGGATTGTTTGAAAAGATCCGGGCATCAAATCAAGGAAAAGCAGCTGCAAAGGAAGAATCAAAGAAAGCTGTGAATAAGGTGGTTGCATCCCCGGTTAAGAAGAGCCCTCAAAAAGTAGAAGTGAAGAGTATGCCCCTACTATTTTTAGGCTTCATTGGTTTCGCATTCAAGTTTTATTCGGACACATTTGATAGATGCCCTTTTAGTTGCTTTATTTTGAACACTGATCTTTGTATTGTTTTTCTGTATTGGATGTGCACAGCCTTGTTATTTCGTTTTGTTGAAGTCCCTTCTTTAGTTACTGATGCTTTAAATTTTAACCCTTTTATGTGCCTGGCATTTTCAGTTTAGCGGTGCCTATGTAACAGAAGGGTTTGTGGGAGTTCCTCTTTTCAATTGACTAACCATGCTAGGAGGCTCTTGAGGCCACCGGATAATTAGTGTCACCTTAAGGTTCAAAAACAAGGATCAGAGACTCAAAGCTGATTGAAGTATTGAATGGCCTGTAATATTGAAGAATCTGAAAAAAGATACTTCATAGGATTAGCAATAAGGATATTTTGAAATTTGATCTCTACTCATCCCTTGGAGAGGAAATGCTGTTTCTGTGTTGAGTGTTGTTTGCCTGCACGGTTAGCTTATTATTACATTGACTTGGATAGGAGTGTTTGCTGCAGGTATATTCCCAGGCATTATACCTCCTTAAATCTCATATCTAAGGGTATAAAACTTTGTATCTTGGGGTTAGAGATGGGCTTGTCCACACCCTTAGCTTTTAGAATTGATGCATGTGGTATAACTTATTTGGAAATGTACTTAAATTTTAATCGGTATTTGTATGCATTGGAATTTGTCTCACATCCACGTGAGGCTAGAATTATTTCTTGAATCTTGACTATCATGAATGACTAGGAGGGTTGTTAGGTTGGTCTTGAAGATGAAGATGTTGAAGGGCTTTGGCCACTGGAGTCAGGGGAGGAGAGTGCCAAGGCATAAAATAGAGAGAGAAGGTGGGTGGAAGTTACCCAAATATGTGTCTGGTTATGTTGGTGTATTGTCGAAGTGGCTTACTGACTTTTTTAGATTTTACAATGGCAAGGGTCCCTTTTATAGTTAAGAGATTGCTTGAGGTCCATTTTAGCTGAGGACATGTGGCGGGCCTCCAATGGCCAACAATATGGAATCTGGTATATGAGGTCAATAGATCTAAAGTGAAAGATATGGGACTTGTTTTTATAGAATCTCCGAGGCTATATCAATGTTATGAGGTCCGAAAGGTAGGTATGTATATAATGTTCAAGTAATTGTCCTTCCATCAAAGCCCTCCACATCTCTATCTCGAAGATAGGTCTACGGTGTCTTACCCAGGCCTTCAGACATTCCCTTGAGCTCAAGAGTCGAGCCTTCAAAGTCCAATCTACGATCCTTTGTTGGTCCCGATCAAGTCAGTTAGTCCCTACTCCCAGACTTAGTGTGAGTTTGGCCTGACTTTTCTGGGCTTTTTGACACGGTTTTTTTTTGGTTTCTTTAGCTTAATATTTACAAGATTCAGGTCAATTTTTTACATCATATTTTTTGTCTCGACGAGAGAAAGTAGAAAAGTATAAAACATCGACCAAAGTCGAAAAAAGTTCACAAGACGACGAAAAATACCCAAAACTTTTTGAGGCTGATGAAGTTGAAAAGAGATGACGTTTTAGACGTAGTGATAGTAGAATCATTGCACAAGCTCAAACTTTTAGTGAATAGGTCTAACAATGTACTTTAATCTATCTGACAGCCTCCCTCACCTACAACCCTGTCTTGCTCATGGAGATCCAAACATATAGGTAGAGCGAAACAAAGCTTAAAAGAGAGAAATAGAATGAAATTGTGGAACATATGCAAGTGTTGAGACTTGAGCCCAAGACCTCCTAGAAACATTAGCTCTTAACATGCTCTTATACCATGTTAAATCACCAATTTGTTCTGGAAGCTTAAGTCGTAAAAAAATGAGTGTAACTTTTTGTCCATCCTCGATAAACTTGAGTTACAATGCGGATTCCACTTGGATGATTTAATTTTGTAGGATTGATTTGTTGGAGGACCATGCAAAAATTCAGCTCAAGCAGATATGGGCAAATACTTGATTAGAAACTAATATTTGGTCTAGAACTGTATTGAGCAGATTTTTAAGTAGTTACCTGTATCCGATTGAGCTGAATTTTTTTATGGTGCCCTAACAAATTAATCCCTACAACATGAATGGCTTTGATCATCGAATTGAGACCCACAATGTACCTCAATAAAACCGGGTGAATTTACCCTCACCAAAAGGGGGTAAAGTTGGTGAGGGTGAAGAAAGTTGCCTCTTTGACGCTTCTTTCACTGTATACCCCCTCCATCCTTCGGAGGTGATAGAAAGGGTACTAACAATATTATTAGTTGGGCCCCACACCAAATAATTGGCCCGACAATGAATACCAAGCTATCTAACAGTTCAGGTATCTCCAGTTTTATTTTGATCAGCTTATCGTTGATTGCCCGTTCTTCATGTTCTTCTTTATTGTCCTTGTTTTCTCTCCATTGTACTTGTTTTGTACCCTGGTGTTATCATTGTTTCTTTTGACTTAATGCCTTGAATATTTGTTTCCGTGTGGGTTATATTTGAACTTCGTTGTAGGCCCATTGGTTTCTAAATTTTTTTGAAAGCTATTGGAACTTTTCCTTGTCTTGTCAGTATTTTGATGCTTTTGGTAGTAACCTTGTGTTAAACCTTTTACAACTCTTTAGTTTGCATTGTGATCGTGAAATCTGATGATGATTTGGTTGTTTTGAAGACCAAGCAAGCAACCCTCCAGCTAAAAGTGCAGCTCTTAAAGGTCCGACAGCAAGTGCTTCTCCTGCAAAGCAAAAAGTGCATATTAAAAAAGGGGATGTTTTGTTGCCATGGACTGAAAAATATAGACCAAAAGTTCCAAATGACATTGTAGGGAATCAGTCACTGGTATGTGTTCTAATCTTGCCTTCTCCCTTTATTTCCGCTTGTATTTTTTTCTGTCTATATATAGCTGAGATGTATTGTTATTCTGGTATTTGGGCAATACTGTGCAGGTGAAGCAGCTTCATGATTGGCTGACACACTGGGATAAGCAGTTCCTGAATACTGGTGGCAAGGGAAAGGGGAAAAAACATAATGACTCTGGTGCTAAAAAAGCTGTATTACTAAGCGGTACACCTGGCATAGGGAAGACTACATCAGCAAAGTTGGTCAGTCAGATGCTTGGATTCCAGCCAGTTGAGGTAGGCGTTGTAAAAAAATCACTTCCCTTTTTAGCTGGGTATGTTTCTGGGTATTTTGACTTATTTGTGCCAATGTTTTCAAAGACAATTTTGGGGCTCGCCTCGAGGCAAGGCACATAAAAAATGCTCTAGGGTGTTGATTTTTAGGCAGAGAACCACGAAGGCGTTCGCCTATCCGTCAAAGGCATACAAAGGCATTCACTTTTCACTCCTTTTTTCGCCCAGTTGACGGAGGCGAACGCTTCAATGGACACGAACGCATCAAGAGAGTACGTTCTCTTTTTGTTGTAAGTGAAGTATCAGTTCATTTTAAGTTGTTTGGGTGAAGACAAAGGGTTTTCGCGTATTTGCGAGCCGATTTAGAATGCTTTTACAAGTTGGATCCATTAATGTACTATGTTTTATGGCTTAACATGCTTTTTTTTTTTGGTGTGAATTCTATCTTCTATTTTCTTGTTCTTTGTGAGGCACCTTTGTATGGCGTAAACACTATCCAATCTTTTTGTGGTATTTTTAGTTAAGTTTATTTCTTATGAATAAAAAAATAAAATCTCCTAAGGCTTATGCCTCAACGCCTTAAGGCTTACACCTCGCTTTCGCCTGTGAAAACTTTGATTTGTGCTGTTCATGTGCTTTTTAGGTTAATGCAAGTGATAGTCGCGGAAAGGCTGATGCCAAAATTGAAAAAGGAATAGGTGGAAGTACTTCAAATTCTGTGAAGGAACTTGTTTCCAATGAAGCCTTGAGTGTTAACATGGATCGGTTAGTTTCGTGTTATTCTTATGTAAGCTGCATGTGTCACACACAGCCTGATTTCTGGATTTCCTATAATTGATTGTGAAATAATATTGCAGTTCAAAGCATCCAAAAACTGTGCTTATTATGGATGAGGTTGATGGCATGTCTGCTGGCGATAGAGGTGGTGTGGCTGATCTTATTGCTAGCATCAAAATCTCCAAAGTTCCTATCATCTGCATTTGTAATGACCGCTACAGCCAAAAACTAAAAAGTCTTGTGAACTACTGTTTGCTTCTGAGCTTCCGGAAACCTACAAAGCAGCAGGTCTTTTTCTGTCTTTATACAAGTAAATATGGTTATCTTCATTCTCATACAAGTATTCCAAATATGCGTTCATTCCAGTTTTGGCCCCACTCAGCTGTTTTATATTTTTCCCACAAAAGAAGAGGGCAACATATCCGCAGTTATTGTACAACACTACAACCTACATACATGCAAGTATGCACAGATAGCAAATGCAAACTAACGAAACAAAGCTGCTACTAGCTACCAACAGGAATGCAACCTCTGTGTGAGGAACCTGATATGAAACTCTACTACTGCTAAATCATCTCTTTACAAAGTGGATAGTCTGGATGGAAAAGGTAACTTAGAGCATTCATACTGCCTGAACAACGGAAGGCTTAGGGACTCAAAAAATGGTTGTTTGAGGATATGCACTTGTGAGTTCACTTGAAACCAAAAAAAAAAAACTGTTTTTCCCTGCATTTTGCAACCAAAGGCGCATAGGTGTGGGCCTTAAATCTTTCTTAACTCTCTGGAAACAGCCCGATATCTCAGTATGACAAGTACTATGGTGTTGAGTTACCAAAGCAATTGTGATTTATGAGGCAAAAGATGTCCTGTACTTCGTTGCACATGTAATACCAAGGGCCAAACCTCTCCTCGCCAAATTGGCTATTGCAAGGATTTCTTCTGCAAAGTGTTTACTGAGCAAAAACTTTCAGTTTCCAGGTACCTTATTGTGCTTGCATGGACGCTACTGAAGTACCCCGGACACATGCAGGGAGTAGCACCTGTTTGTGTCAGACACGTGTTTGGAAGTACACTTATTACACACACTGCAAACAATTAATACTTCTTCAAATTGTCCTAGTTTCAAGATAATAGCTCTATTTAAACCAACTGGGGCTAGCTCAATTGACCACCCTTGTACACGTCCATAGGGGAGGTCAAGGGGTCAATCCTTGCCAAAAGCATTTGTTTAGTTATTTGTTCCCTTAATTGGCTTTCGGGTGTGCTTAGTATGATTGTGGGCTTATGTCCTGTTTGATGTAATTTAGATACATGTATTCTTCTACTGCTGGAAATAAATTAAAAAAAGATAATAGCTCTATTTCGTACCCTCATAGGGAACTTTGTGTAGGCCCCTTGGTGGCATTTCTGGGACCAAAAACGTTGACACGGTGATTTTTGAAAGAAAAATGTAGGGCACAACACATTGAGGACACGTTAAATGGCCAAGCTTCATGTACTTCCATATGCAATTTCATATATATTACTAATCTGTTCATCGAAATAATGAAAAGTGCAATACAACAGTACTTAACACTTTTAAGAGTACATATAGTTTTCGGCTGAAACACCTATCAGATATAGACCCTACACATAATGGTTGCACTCCATCGAAACAACTAACAGACTAACGGACTAATGGACAACTGAACTTAAGAAGTCTTAGGGACTGGTAATTGGAATTTGTAAATCCATTTTGTTCTAATTTTGTTATGATATCTGAAGATATTTTTCAAAGCTTGCTATCTGTTTCACTTTCACCTATACCTGAGACCTGAGTGATGGACATATAGTCCCCCGAGTGTCAAAAATGACGTGCAGTTGTAACAAATAAAGCAATTGTAACAATCTAGCTTGGACCTACAGAAATAAACTGGTTTAAGTTCGGAGTTTTGGTGGATGTTTCATTCTTTTTGCTGATGGTATGGTTTGGCAGGTTAGTTTGCAATATTTGATGCCAAATTTCATGTTACATGACCTTGACTAAATCCTTCCTATCTGCGTGTCTTATGTATACATGTTCTTCTTGTACCATTCAAATTTGGAATTTTGGGATGATCATGCCACTAACGTATTGTAGCAAATGATAGATGGCAAAGAGGTTAATGCAAGTTGCAAAAGCAGAAGGACTTCAAGTTAACGAGGTACATGCTTTCGTAGGACCATTATCGTGAGTTCATGTTTATTTGTCGCGTCTGTCATAGTGTTCCCTTTTAGTCACTAAGCCATCACTAGAAACAAGACACATTAGAAAGTTCCATTGATTGCCAAAATCTATTTTGTGGACAAAGCGCCATGTACACATAAAACCAAGTGCAAGCTTGTGGCTTTATCATTCTTCTTGTATCTTCAAATGTAACATCTTTTTCCCATATGAAGTTATATACAACCTGGGAAATAAATGAATGTTGTAAGTGTCTAGTAGAAAAATAAATTATAGGCCTAGACCTGAATATAGTGTCAATTGGAGTTACTATCTACCCTCTCATTAGAGGCATTTAATCACCTAAGGTACATACTATCACAGTGCTTGAGATTTACCATTTATTTTTCTCTTTCCCCTAGATTCATTTATTTGGGCTGAAGTTTATGTGTCTTCAAACTTCATTATATTGGTAACTTTTAATGCATCATGAGATTTTATTCTTTTTCAATTTCAGTTTCTTCCAGTTTGCACTAATCAGGTGGGAGTCGTGATTTTTTTATCCACTTAGCTGTAATGTTATGTGCTGACTACAGAGGAGACAGCTGTACTCTTAATGCTAATTTTTGATGTCTATCTCTGTTATTTTTGGTTCACTACGAACATTGTTAACTCTCTCCCTCTCTATAGATATATGTATGTATGCAACTATGCATACTTTAATTTATATCCATGCCTCCATCCTTTATGATTATATCACTACCAGTGTATACTAATGATGAAAGTTCGTAATATGAAGTAATGTACCTTTCCCGTAAACCTATCTTTAAGCTTAGGATTTCTAAAGTGAGAAGATATTGACAAAACGAATCGGGCTGATGGCAAAGCAAGCAGTGCTTTGCCGAGGAACTTCGTAGCTGATTAATACACTATTTGCATCGGAAATCGCAATTGTACTTTCCCGAAGAAGAAGAAGAAATTTTGCTACTCCTAGTTAGGCCCACAAAATAGATGAGTAGATTAGTTGTCGTTGAAACCCATAGGGTAATTCTAGTGCTTGTTTTTTTTCCTACAATGGTTGGGAGGATACTTGTATAACCAGGATAGTTATCATTGTCAACCTGTCATGACTTCAAGACAAGGCCTTGTATAATCATTGCTAGAATCATTTCCTATGCTTCTAAAATTTGGTTTACTGCGGAAATCATGAAGAAGCTGCCATCGTCTTCGTTCTTTCGGATGACTTGCTCTCAAGCTTTGTCTGGAAGTTATGCGCCCATCCATTGCCACAAAAGACAATCTTCTTGCTATTTTGGAGTTGGGTTTTTTTCAAGAGAATTACCTGCAGCAAGTGTCAATTAACAAGAAAAAGATATTTAGACATTTACAACACTTGATAATAATTGCTGTGAGTCTGTGACTCTATCCAAAACTTTAGAGTCCAGGATTTGCACTGGTAGTATAAAAAGTTTTCTCCTTTTTGAAAGTACCAAGTTTGCTGCATTTGTATTACAAATGGCTAACTTGCAGTAGGTGCATGGGTGTGAAAGGTGACCAAAACACATAGCACATGGATCCCAGTGTTTGTATGAATCATTTGGTCATCATTTGTTGTTCAATACTTCAATGAGACTTCATTAAAATAAAGATCTCATGTTTTCTGCCCAATGCGTTGGATGAAACCTGAAATGCACGCATGTAGATTTTCTCAAGCACTCTTTATTTTAACCGATTTAATCCTTCGATATAATTACTTGAAAGGTTTCTCTCTCTCTCTCTCTCTCGCACGCGCGCGCGCATGTGTGTCTTGCTCTGCCGGACAGAAAAAATGATCCTTCCATTTAATACAGAATATGCTAAATCGCAATGCAGTGAGTAAATGGCGTGCATAAATTCTTGTATGCAACTTCGAAAGCTGTTTGAGAATTATGTTAGGTTCATCCTCTGGTGTCTCCCTCAGGGTTATCCTAAGTTTCTTTGGATTTTTGTTTCATGATTATTTGACCAATCTAGTCTTTTTTTCGGAGACAACTGTGAAGTTCCTGTGTTTATGTAGTATACTCTGATTTTCTAGTATCCAACTGAGCATATAGCCCACTTTGAAGCTGCAATGTTCTTATACATGAAGGTATTTTTCGCTGCGTTTATGATTGCAGATTGCACTCGAAGAGCTTGCTGAAAGAGTCAATGGAGATATACGCATGGCTCTGAACCAGTTGCAGTATATGAGTCTCTCCATGTCAGTCATTAAATATGAAGATGTCAGAGAGCGCCTTCTTAGTAGTGCAAAGGACGAAGATATTTCACCATTCACAGCTGTTGATAAGTATGATAAATTTCCTCTTCGATTTGGGCCTGTTTTATGTCTGATTGTCTTCTCATGATTTTGCACTTGGCATTGCTTTAGTTTGCTGTTGGATTTCATCCTCTGATTTCTGTACAGTATCTTTTGAGGTGACCGAACGGAATCATCATCTTCGGCCAACTGTTATCATTTTGCTCAAGTTTCTTAAGGACGAGTAGGGGATCACTCTCCTACAAGTAGTGAACCAGAAACTATAACGATGCAGGAGAAAAAGTAGTGTTTGGGACGGGATTCAAGTGGATTATGTAGTTGAATGAGTGCTTAGGATACGAGATTGTAAGGTTTGTCCTAGGGTGATAAAAGGGTAGAAGGAACACAAAAAGGGTTTAGGGACTGTTTTGTGGTCGTTTGGGGCATTTATCAAATTACCAGAGAACAGTATCATGCAGATAATTGAGCAGCAACGTATTCTAGAATCTGTCCTAGAAGCTTTAGGTATGACACATGGGATTTAATTGCATCATATCACACAGTTCACAAAAGAAAGCTTGAATAAGCTGGAAATTAATAGATTTAGAAGTATTTTTCCAAATTAGAGTTGCCCAGCGCAAACGAAAAAAAGTATTCCAATTAGGAATCAAGAATTTTGACTTCCAATATTTAACACTTACCAAATGGTTCTTACAAACAAAACCTAAATACAAAATGCATGCATGGCCAACCATACATCTGTACAGCCTATGTCTAACAAACTCCGAAATTACTGAAGTACCACTGACCTTTAAAACTTAGTAAATCACAGGTAAACAACCACCAGATTTAGATGTAGTCGAAAAATCGTTATATAAGACTTCACTGAAAACTTTATCATAGGTCTAGTGGCTACTGACTTTCTTTGCTTGGGGGAGGAAAGCTTATAGGGCTATTTTTTTTTCTTCCTACGCTCCTTTTCTTTACATGGAGAAAGTACTGTTTGTGATGCTTATACATCAAAACACACACACACATCAAAAGTTTCACTAGTTTATCATCAACCTGCAAGCAAAGAAAAGTCAGTTTTGTACTGTTTGTCATTGTGCTTTCTGGTGATCCTGATTTGCACTTTGACAAATTAGCTTTTGTTTGTTCAGGCTTTTTGGGTTTAATGGGGGGAAACTGCGAATGGATGAGCGGATCAACCTAAGCATGAGTGATCCGGATCTAGTCCCTCTTATCATTCAGGTATTTCTCTCTCAAATACACTATTTGGCTTTACGGTTACTCAGATTGCCATTTTGTGTAACTCTTGGTCGATCCTGATTTTAGCATATTGTTTGTGTTGGAGATGACTCTATAACATTATCAGACCCAGCCTTCCTCTATATGCTCCTCTGTTTTATTTGCTTTGGTTAATCATTTGTATTTGGCTAGGTTACCAAATTTCATAGTTTCTACATTTCTTGGGTTATGAGTCATGACTCATGCAGCAGCAACCTTCTTGCTCTGCCATAGTAAAAAAAAATTCTTGCAGAATTGGATATATTTTCTTGGGAATTCGTAGTTTTGCACAATTGGTAAGATAAAACATAATCTCACTTTTCCCTTATAAATTGTCGCGCCATAATATTTTGGAAAAATGGCAGGAAAACTATATCAATTATAGGCCAAGCTCGGTTGGGAAAGATGATGATGGGATAAAACGGCTCAAGTCAATTGCCCGTGCTGCAGAGTCTATTGCAGATGGTGATATAATAAATGTACAGATACGGAGATATCGACAGTGGCAGCTCTCCCAGACTGGAACCCTAGCATCTTGCATTATTCCGTAGGTTTTGTCCTGGTCAGATTAGGAGAATGTTGGTTTCTATATTTTGATATCCCTTTTCTTATTCTGCTTTCCTTTTGGGTTTCATATCTTTTACCAGTGCTGCATTGTTGCACGGCCAAAGGGAGATACTTGAACAGGTTAGATATTATTTTCATGTTGTTCATAGCCTCGTACAACCATAGTGTTCTAACACCTGTTGTTTTGGTCTTAATGGAATTGATTGCTCCAATTAAAATTGTTTTCACCTGTCAGTGATCCTGATTTGTTTGTTTAATGGTACTGTGGGTTAGGTTATGTTTTAAGCTTAGTCACTTTATTTCACTTAATTTGTAGGATGCTGTTATTGTTGAGTAGGTAATCCATAATAAGCAGCTTATGTTTTTCCTTCTTCTCTCTTTGTGGTCTGAATGGTATGATTAAGTTGTTTTAACTTGGTATGAAGGCAAGGTTGTCATGATATGTATTTTGTCAGAAGTCTTCGTTTCCTCTGCAATTGCCTCTCTTTTAATACAATGGAATCACATCGTTTCGTAAGCTCCGTATCTCTAGTTGAATCTGTCAACCATTAAGTTGAGCCACCCCATTGAAACTATACCATTGTACATAGTGTATTATATAACGCATGGACACGATACAGGATACTAACACGGTGATGCAAGAAAATCTAACATACTAGGATACGGGAACGGTTAGGATACGTTAGATTATAAGTATTTTTATATGTTGTTGGCGTTGGATCATGCATAATAACAAGAATGGTGTATTTTTCTTATGCAAAAATGTGTAGAGTGTTGCTATTTTATGGCGTTGAAATGCAATCTTATGGAAGACACTATGACACAATTAGGTTATTCAACTAGCTATCGAAAACAAGATATTATTTTCATCTCCCTATATCTTCCTCTCTAAGAAGTAATTGTAAAAAATCTAGACTTTTGTTTATTCCTAATTGCTTTACTCTAGTACTACGCAAGAAGAGCCACGATCTTAATTTCATGAAAGTTAGGTTACGTAGCTTAGAGTAACAGAAAAATAAGTATCTAATACCTCAAAAATAGGAAAATTAACTTACATATTGTGGATACATTTTTATACTTATCCGCGAGTATCAGTATCCGACACGTGTACGATAAAGATACAACTTCCATCTAGAAGTGTGCGTGCTTCATAAGTAAGAACCCACTTTTCTAAATAGTCCCATGCGAATCAAGTTGGCTCGTGTGTTCTGAAGTTCTGCAGTTTCCCTTTACATTATTAGTTATCATTCTTGGAACAAGCTGCTGTTGTTTTTGCAGGGAGAACGTAACTTCAATAGATTTGGCGGGTGGCTTGGAAAGAACTCAACAATGGGGAAGAATTTGAGACTTCTGGAGGATATGCATGTTCATCTTCTTGCTTCTCGTGGATCTGGTCTGGGAAGGTACTCCGGCTTGTTGTATTATGTATTTGGTTTTTCTATTGTATACTTTGGAATGCGTAGAAAACAAGATCATCTGCTGACAGTCAGCTTAAAAGCACCTGGCATTGGTTTTGGAATTTGTTTCAGGTTTCTCTGTTTTATACGTTTTTCTCCGTATGTGTAGTGGTTCTTGAAATTTCTGGGTTACTGCTGAATTTGAGCAAGTGGCAGTGTAAAAAAAGTTGTCCATTTTGGCGTGTGTCGTGTGCATGTATGATGTGAGTGTTCAAAATTCCGATATAGTTGGCTTTGGGAACTGGTGTTGTGTATGGTTGTCTGCTGTTTGACATGGAATAGTGCCATGGGGGAAGAGCGAAGAAATCACTAAAGAGGGTAAAAGGAAACAGTGAAACACTCGATAAACAGGATAATCAAGTTGAATACAGTTCTATCATTTCTTGTTTCTTTTGAGTGTCAGTGAGACTGATTATGGGGAAAATCGTTTTCTTTTCTTCTCTTTGTTTGTGGGTTGGGGATGGGTTTTGGTTATTTGCGTCAACTTTTTCTTTTTCAAAAATTTAAGGACCGCTGTCTTTGTTCAGCTAGGGTGTATAGCATTCTACCAATCAGTATGAAATTTTGTGCTGTTTGTTAATGTAGGTTGGTTACGAGTCTCTTTCTATTTCTCAAAACCACCTATATACAAAGGTAACAGGAGTAAAAAAAAAAACACTCTCTCTTGTTCAGCTTTTTGGATGTATTTTTAAATTTCCAACCTTTGGGGGGTTATAGACTGCTTGATCTTATTCTTCCTTGGTAGCTGCTTATTTACTGTGACGCTACCCACACCTGATTTTTCTGCTTCTTTTGTGGACAAATTTGATTTGTACTCTCTTCTTCTATGTGCTCAATGCTTGTCTTGTTCTTTCTTGCAAGCTACTTAATTACTCTGATGCTTTAAATGTTGCAGGACAACACTGCGAGTTGATTACCTTACTCTTCTTCTGAAACAGCTGATTGATCCCCTTAGAGTGCTGCCTAAGGTTGGAAATACAAATTATTTTGATTTTAGATGATAGTTGAATTCAGTTGAATGTATATCATTCTGTATGGAAATAATCCCCAGGATGAAGCTGTGGAGAAGGTTGTGGAGTTTATGGATTTCTACTCTATAAGCCAGGAGGACTTCGACTCTATGGTGGAGATGTCAAAATTTAAGGTACCTGTGGTAAAGCATGTATCATCTTCTCAGAACAGTTCTTGTCACTCCCTAGTCCCGACTGATCTAAAGGGTATATATGCATCAGGGACACCCAAATCCGCTAGATGGCATACAGCCAGCTGTCAAAGCTGCACTGACAAAGGCATACAATAAAGGAAGCAGGTCACGTGTCATTCGGACAGCTGATTTAATCAATCTTCCTGGTATTAAAAAGGCGCCTAAAAAGCGGATTGCAGCAATGTTAGAACCAGTGGAGGATGGATTAGCAGAGGGCAATGGTGATGCCTTGGCAGAAAATGAAGAGAATTCTTCGGACACAGAAGACTTGGGTACAGTTTTTTCCCCTAGACTCCAGTTATGATTTGTTGGGTATTTTATAGTCTAAGGTTGCACGCTACTGTGTTGTAATCTGACAACTCACAAGGTTTTTCTTCTTCTTCTTGCTTTGATTGGCAAAAGTTAATATTGTTAGAAACCTTGGAAGAGGAGTTGAACTCCCAAGCTCCTTTATCTTGGCACCTTAGTGCACTCACTGATGCCATTGGGCCAAAGGCCTCTTGGCAACTCACAAGGTTAATGGGAGAACTTTTGAATTCACGTATTAGATCTTGGCCAAGATTCATGATGCTTTGCAAAATTATGCATTATTCTGGAAGGCTCTAGCTTGCTACCATATGTCATTATGGATTCTCTGGATGGGTTTTAAACAGTCTCTGGATAATATTTATAAACTGAATGGTTAAAGGCCCTCTGATCCTTTAATTTGATGTCCTCTTTGCATCATGCCATCTAGAATTCTAGTCGTACTACCTGACAATCTTTAAAAGGTCATCTTCACGTTAGTGTGGTGATTCCATTTTTTTCTCCATGCTTTTGGTGACTGTCAGGAGATGATGCTGGTGAGGAAAAGCCAGAATTGGATCTCCAGAGTCTTAACTCGAAAGGTTGGTGCTACTTTTTATCTACCAGACGCTTCGGGCTATGGCATACTTGACAATTGCAATTTGGTTTCCTTTTGCCTCTATGTTGCAAATCCATTTTTTGGGGGGCGGTATTCGGTGTTGCGTTTGGTTAATGCATGGCGGATAAACTATAACATTTGTATTGCCTGAATTTCTGTAGGGATTCAAGTAGACATGGACTTGAAGGGTGGTGGAACCAAAGGTGCCAAGAAGGCGCCATTAGGCAGAGGCAAAGGAGGTGCTGAAGCCGCAGATAAGAAAGGCGGAGGACGAGGTTCTGGGTCAGCTGTCAAGAGAAAGCGATAAGAGTATGCGATGAAAGCAGATAAGAAAGGGGGAGGACGAGGTTCTGGGTCAGCTGCCAAGAGAAAGCGACAAGAGTATGCGATGAAAGTAGAAGGCTTTCATAATTTTGTCTTAGTCTATAGTCAGTGTAAGTAATCATCCCCATCCGGATTTTTTTGTCTTTCTGGATTCCTCGGCGGCATGGGAAGATGTTCCTTGCTTCTGTCTGGGATGTGGTTGTTCAACCTTGTGGAATGATATTTTGAGTGTAGTGTGTTTTGATGCGATGATTTACTTGCCCCTACTGTATTAGCGTCTTTTCAGTCCAGGCCTGTACCTGAGGCAAGGCGAGCAAGGCCTTAAAACCAACGGTACTAGCTGCGAAGGGATTTTATAACCAATGCCAGAAACAAATGAAACGAAAACAAAATAATAATTTCAATGTAGGAGGAGCCTGCAGATCAGCTCATGAAGGTGGGCAAGCAAGATTTGATGAGGCATGTGAATTGTTCAGTGCATTTTGTTGTTCAAAGTAGAGATGACAATTCAACCCGCCCCTAACCCGTCCCGCCCCGATTGGGGCAGGTTTTTGTTGTATTTTTTGGGGGTCGGGTTGGGTGAAAACTGATGATACCCGGGTTTTGTTGTATTTTTCAGGGGTCGGGTCGGGTGAAAATTGATGGGCCCGGTCAGGGTCGGATTGACGTTGCCCTGTTCGGGTACCCGCCCGCCCTGAAATCATTTTAGGCATAAAAAACTATTTTTATTCTTGTATTTTTACCCTTGGAACTAAAATACCACATAGAATATTAATTATTTCTTCCATTTTCCTTTTAGATAATAGATTTTGGTTAAATTATAATTAGTTATTTCATAAATTTTTATTGTTAAGTTTGTGCTCACTTATTTTAAAATCTAGATCATATTTTCTCAATAAATAAATAAAAATGAGCGGGGGCGGGGTACCCATAAATTACCCGGTCCGGTTAGGGGCAGGGCTAAATTTTCGGGTCAGGGTAAGGGTGTGGCAAAACCCGCCCCTACCCCGTTGCCATTCCTAGTTCAAAGGCGTGTTTGTTAGACACCATTTTGTTTTAGTTTTCAACAGACCTGTATTTATCCTTAATTATGTTAATATATATGAGGTATAAAGAGATTTGCTAAACAAGATTTTCATAACATTTAACAAACACGATCTAATGTAATTGGAAATAAGTTTTAAAAAGCATAATGTAATTAATTAGAGGGAGGCTGACTGCACAGTGCACTTAGCTCACGTGGGCCCACATCGATCTCACAATGACGATTGAGGTGGGCCCAACAATGATGATTGCAAACCATTCGTGTGGTAAAAATCGTCGAGGATATCAACCAAATCTCAAATCAATTTTTAGTGGCTACCAATCAATATGTGATCATAAACCTATTGTTCCTCAAAAACTGAAGTTCGATCCGGCGTCTCCAACTTACTCCTTTTAAGATAATTGTGTCGTGGTGAATATCAATATCCAATCAACATAATTTTATAAGTATGTGAGTTTCTTGTAAATCATGTACAATTTTTTTTTGGATCAAAAAATAGATGAACAACATCTATCGTCAAAGACCCGGAGATCCCACCGATCAATATGTGATCATAAACATATTGTTCTATAAAAATTGATCATAGATGTGTTACTGTGCGGCCAAGTGCAATTCGATGCGGCCAAGAGGAATTTGTAGCGGTCAAGTGCAATTCGATGCGGCCAAGAGGAGTTCGTAGCGGCCAAGTGCAATTCAATGCGATCAAGTACAATTCGATGCGGCCAAGTGTAATTCGTAGCGGCCAAGTGCAATTCGTTGCAGCCCAGTGCAATTCAATACGGCAAAAAGTAATTCGTAGTGGCCAAATGCAACCAAAATGAGACGGAAGGAGTAATAAGGAAATTGATAGTAACGCATCTATGGGTACATCTATCTGGTTACATGCATGCTCTCTCAGAGGCAGTGGCAGAGCCCACAACGAAGTTCGATGGGATCACGATTACCAATTCTCAAACCATTTTTATCGGCTACCGATCAATATGTGATCATAAACATATTTTTTGTTCTATAAAAATTGTTAAGTTCATCGAGCGCCTCCAACTTGCTCCTTTTAAGATAAAATTGTGTCGGTGAATATCAATATTCAATCAACATAATTTTTAATGTATGTGAGTTTCTTGTAGATGTACAGTTTTTTTTACTATCGGATAGATGAACAACATCTCTCGTCAAAATCCGAGGATGCTGTCGAGCAGCTCCTCGCCGAGCGGGTGCAAAGCGGCCATCGGGTCGTTTATCTCGGCACGGATGACTTGTACCAAATTTGAATGCATACAAATCTGAACCGTCAATTACTCGCTTAAGATCTAAGTTGTCGATTACTGAGATAAACAGCCGGATCCATCGTTTTCCACTTGGCCATTCCCAAAATTCTGCACATACCTCCCCTCCTATTGAATTAATTATTACTAATAAACTACCATTAAAAAGAGAAATAATAATGTTAGAAATTGATTTAAAAACCAGATATTGGTTAATCCGAGCCGTCTATTGTGTTTTTGGCCGGCTCAGATTTGGAGAGAAAAAAAAGAAAGAAAGTGTTGGGATGAGCACAGAGAGAGTTTCGATCCGGACTGTCGAAAAGTGTATTGAACGGCCTAAATGTGGCCGAGCGGATACCAAGCGAAATATACACCCCTGGTACCGAAAAATTTCTCTAATGGGAAATTTTTTCAGCCGATGCATCTAGCAGAGAGAGAGAGAGAGAGAGAGAGAGAGAGTGTGTGTGTTGTTTTTGAAGACCGGTGCGTTTAGGTCAGATTCTGTGAGGAAAAATCAAAATCAAAATCAAAATAAAAAATGGGGGAAAGTGCTGCAGATTCATCGTCGCAATCACAATCGTTCTTGAAGAGGCACTGGGAAGAGTACAAAGAGTTCTGGGGTGAGAGATTCTCCATCCTCGACAACTACTCCAGGTTCATCAAACGCGACCAGCCGCTCCCTTCCTGGTCCTCCTCCGATGTCGACGAGTTCGTGGCCGCCGATCCCGTCCACGGCCCCACTGTATGCATACATTTGTCCATACGTATATACTTCTTTTTATTATTTCATCTGCGTTTGATTTGTACTTGATTCATGCTTGAAATGTCCATTTTGGGGCTGCTAACGATCCGAGCTGCTCGTGAGCAGCACGTGGCTTGGCTCGTTTACGCCGAGCTCGAGTTTTAGTCTCGGTTACTAAACGAGCTGAGCTCGACACTCAAAAGCTCGACTCGTTTTCGTTTGTATAGACTTGGCTCGTTTAAAGTGGCTTGTTAAGTAAATTGGCCAAGGCTCGGCTCGTTAAAGGCTGCCGAGCTCGAGCTCAAGCTCAACTTTTAGGCTCGTACACAACCAAGGCAAGCTCGTACACAACGAAGCTTGGCTCGGCTTGTTTACACCCCAATTTTGGTGATCCCTTTACTCCTTGGCTTTGCTTTTGTTTTGGCCCGTTTGTAATCACTTACTCCGTATAATTTAGGTTTTCTGGTTATAATTATCTAATTATTTACTCAAAAAACTTAATATAAGTTGTAAACATGTTTGGTAAATAGGCTTGGTGTAGCTTTTCATAAGCTTGAATCGAAGTTCAAACTGTTTGGTTAGATAAGTTGCAGAATAACTTATTATTGATTGAAAGTCTAGTTGTCCTTAATGATTTTATGTATGTAGTTGGAATCACACAAGTCTTTCATAATTGGCACAGTTTAATATGGACCAAAATCAAAGCTGTTTTATTAGATTTTTTTATGCTCTTACAAGCTTCACTTTACAAACTACCATCAACAAACAAAGCCACCGTACTACCTCTACACTACACATGTAATTGGTGGAAATTGCAATTAAAGGAAAGTTAACCAAGAAAGCCATCACAAACGAAAAAATTTAGTATGCAAAATTTGATAGTATTATCCAGGGACTACTCAAGAATCAATGGGCATTTCAAATACTAAATGGGGGCTGCCATATAATATGGGGGAGGGGCCACCATATAATATAGGGGAAATATATATCATTGGCATATACTGTCCTGTCAGTGCCCAAGAATTTGTGTCAAAATGGGGGTGGTTCAGATCCTCCATAGCCTTGGTGTAGATCCGTCATTTGTGTACCAGTATAGAACTGCACTTTCTGTGAGCCTCTGGTTGTTTGCGTCCCGTAGTTCTCTGTTATAATGTGCAACCAAATACACCTTGCTAAGGTAGCGGGGTGAGGTTTTGATTGGGTCTCTTCTTGGTTTCTTGCCAAACATCTTGAAGGTTCGAGTTGGGGCTGATCTTGCCGGGCACATGTGTATAGTGTGAGGGCTTCGTTTGTTGATGGTAGTTTGTAAAGTGAAGCTTGTAAGAGCATAAAAAATCTAATAAAATAGCTTTGATTTTGGTCCATATTAAACAGAGGCAATTATGAAAGACTTGTGTGATTTCAAAGAGCTACGAATTGACGCTTAAAATGATTTCACTTTTTTTAGTCAAATAAGTTAAAATCAGAATAAGTAATTAGCTATAATTGCTAGCAAACACTCTTCATATACTAGCTGAATAAGTCAGTACTAGCAAACGAGGCCATATATTTTTCCTAGTGTATATTTTTTCGGTGAATATTGAGCTGCGCATTTATTGTTTCTCTTTTTCTTTTTTCTCTTTTCTGTTATATGTTGCTTCCAATTCATATGTCTATTAGAGATTGTTCACTTGGGTTACCTTCTTTTGGGGTGTCCATTTTTCTATAGTTTTGTTTTTACATTTGTCTAAGACCTGCAATGTTAGGCTAACAAGGATATAACAAGAATGAATAAGTGCAACAGCCTCCAAAAAATTCATACTGAGATAATTCCAATGCTGACTAGTACATAGACCCGAATATTCTTCTTGAATTCTCGGTGTTTGTTGCACAAAATTGTATTAAGATGTTCTCCTGAGTAAAATGTTTTACGAGAGGACATAAATTAAACTTGTGGATCTAACTTATGTATGTCAATTAACTGATGCACTCTTGATGTAGCTTGATTGGAGTTTCCAACAACTACAATCGTAGTTGGAGCTGAATTACATGGATCAAGGCCGAAAAATATGCAGACATCAGTTTTTGAACTGATTTTTGCGAAATCCAGCAAGCAAGGCTCTGAATTTATGAGCTGTCTGGCTCAAAACCAAGCCCTAATTTGTGGCATGAGAAGGCTACAATAAAATTCCGTTTGTCTGAATTTCTGTTCATCAAAAAACTCCCTAAAGAAAGGATGACGGCCTTATTTGGCTTTATATGCAAGCTCAAATGTTACCCTCAATTCTAGAAATCACATCTTTTACCCATTTATTTTTCCATTTTGATACTTAAAGTATGTCTATTTCAGACATTGCCCAACCCTGTTGTCGAGTGTTGCTTGAACATACGGGAATTCCTTGTGGATAGCTAGAATTGAGAAAGTCCATGGATGGACGCAAGGTTATAAGTTATAACCTTGTGATGGCAGATGTATACAAAGTCCAGAAAGCAGTGTCTTACATGTTTGGAGGTCCAGCAATGGTGTCTCACATAGAACACTCCGTACGGGAATGCATATGGAGTGCGGATGTTTTCTGAGTAGTTTATGCAGTAGGAGTATACTTCGAGTAAAACATTGTCCATCAGCATTTGTATGGATGTCGGCAGCAGTATACCAGTATAGAGTTACCAGCCTGTTAACTATCAGAACTTGCAGTTAAACAGCATTCCCTTCCCATTTATGGTTCTCATTTTGAGAGAAAACGACAGGGTACCAAGTTCACTTGATTCTTCTCTTTTTGGTCATGCTTTCCAATATGTGCCGTTATACTAAAAACAATTCCATAGTTGCAATGACAGTTTTAGGATGCTTGGCTTGTGTGTTACTACATAGCACTAGGGAACTGGGATAATGGTATACGATTTACTAACGCCGGAGGCAGATGATGGCTGCTGTGGTGCACTTTTTTTACTACTTCTGTTATTGCCGGTGGCTTCCTTTAGTACTTCGCATGTGGAATAATGGAATACCTAATTTGTTATTCTTTCTTTTTCAGCTGAGGACGGCCCGTGAAGCAGCAAAATATGGTGCTGCCGGAAGTGTTATTGGAGCAGTTTCAACTGCAGCTGTTGCTTGGAAATACTCGAGGAGTCCACATGGTACTTTAGACTCTTTACAGTAGCTATTCTGCTATGTAACACTCTTACCTATTGGAAATCTGTCAGAGTTTTCATTTCAAACCTGGGATACTCACCAATTTTAGTTGTTTCAATGCTTCAGATACTTAACATGGTGATTTTTACAACTAGTGTCATGTATACTAAAACATAAGTTACTTTCAAAGCTTTAGTTGTTCCAATAGTTAGTTCTCTTTCTTTTTCATCTTCTTTGTTCTAGTGTAACAAGCATTAGGGGTTGTCCTTTTAATCGCAACAACTTCCATTTTTTTGTTTACTTTTAGATATGGCCTGCAAAGTCCTCTTAAAATGGAAATTATGGAACATGCAAGTATCATAGACAGAATCAACAATTTTTCTCCCTTGATCTGTTCTACTGAGTGTTTGTATTAGCAAATAGGCCATCTCTCTTTCTCTTTTTCTTTTAAATTCTCTTTGTTTTTGTTTTGGTTAGAGATTACGTATATGGTTTCAGTTGTTTATGTCCAGGTGATTAATATTTATAGCCTGAATTATGGCTGGAATTGCAACTGTAGTATCACTAGGTGATACTAATATTCATCACTTGCATTTGTGTGAATTATCTTGCAAATTTCCTGTGAATTATCTTGCAAATTCACGAACATTGTGTGGGGCTGCCCCTATTATATTTGGCAGGTGCTGCACTGTCCTTCGGTGCGGGAGCTGTGTTTGGTTGGACATTTGGACAGGAATTTGCAAATCACTGGCTGCAGCTTTACAGGTTGGATACAATGGCCGCTCAGGTCAAGTTCTTGGATTGGTGGGAGAAGAAATCTGCTGGACGCGCGTAGAGGTTGCGGAATGTTGAATGGAACCTTGTTTCTTTTGCAATAAGATTCAGCTGTTCATGTTCATGTTCAATAGCAAGTGCTTATTGAGATGGATGCTCTTCGTATTCCAGTATGGATTATCAAAGATCTTGTTTCGTTACTGAACTGATGTGATGAAAAATGCAGTTCGAGTTCTTTCGTAACATTTTCTTTTCTTTGGTTTCTATTTTTTGAAAAATATTTTGGAGCGCGCTGTACTGGTAATTTGTGGCATTGGGCCGATATTGACGATTTTAAAAGTGCCATAATCGGATCAAAATTTACATAATATATAATTGAGTTTGGCTGGTGCAGGGGTGAGCATGGTCCGGATTGGTTCGGTTTTATAGTAAACCAATAACCAAATCAATACTTACAAATTATGAATTTGGAAAATCAAACCAATCCACAAAAGGCATAGAACCAAATCAATACAAATCATTAAAATACGGTTTGGTTTTGGTTTTAAATCATAGTTTACTTTGAAATAAGTTACGGAGTATCATTTTCAAAAAATATTTAAAGTACTTAAAATTACGAAGATAAACTAAAAGAAAACTTATTATTAAAATCAGTGCTATTTAAATTACCAAAACACACTAATATTAACCAACTAATTAAGAGTAGAATACCAACAATAGGTTCAAGTCTTAAACTAAGAAAATGATATACTGGTAAGGTTGTGTTCCGCTAAGGGTTCTTAAAAATTAAGTACTAGCTTATTTACAAATTTCAAGTTTAAAAATATTGGATTTACTAAATAATTTTTTGTGCAATATGGATTTTATTTGTTTGATAGATCTTGATGAGATCTTTTGAGTGGTGCAAAAAAAAATTGAAAAATTATTTTCATAAATACATTTTTTTAACCAAAACCATACTAAAATGGACTAACTAAAGAATACCAATTACAGTAGTATTAAATATCTTAAGATAGTTTAACCAAATAAAATGCCAAAGGTAATTGCTAAAACCATTGAATTGTAATGAGGTAGGGAAAATGCAGTATCAACAACATGTCCTATGATATATGTATTATACGGTTCTGATCGGTTTGGAACCATAACCGTGAATGTGAATCCACAAACCAAACCATATAACGTGATTTCTAATTTTTTTAAACCATGACTAAACCGAACCAAACCTTTAGGTTTGGATTAAATTGGTTTGAACTGGATTCGCAGTTCGACGAATTTTTTGCTCACCCCTAACTGGTACAGCAACTCTATTGCCCATCTATCTATAAAGGGGAAGTACAGATAGATTTTGTGCCCCAAGTGATATTTACCGAGGATTTTTATTTAACGATTTTCCATGAAGAAAATAAAAACATTCCACCACAAGGAAAATGCACACACAAATACTAAAATTAAAACATGATTGTATGGTTTGAGTTTTGAGGAAAGTATTTTGGATAATGAATGGAGATAGAAAGAGAAATGAGAAAAATAATTTGAGAAAGCTTACTGATGCTAATGCGGATGCTCTTAGAATATAACCATTGCAAAAGTATAGCCGTTGGAAATATAGCCTTTCCAAACATATATAGCCGTTATAGAGTACGACATTTGGGAAAAAAATCATTTCAATATTACATTAGAAGAAGGAAATAATATACCAAAAGACCATACATTAGACCATAAATTAGAACTAAAGAGTCTGATACAGTAGGCGTTTTAAAAGTAACTAAAATAGTAAAGTGGCCTTTTAAGATTTATTTTGATGTAAAATTTAAAGAGTCTGATGTGCAGCAGCGGCAGATGCTCTTAGAGGGGCATTCCCGGCCTTTAACCACCTTTAACGAGGGGCTAGCAACAATCTAAAGGCCTTTCTTTGACCTTGTGGCAAGATCAAATACAGTAACAACAGTTGGTAATAGATATGATTCAAGCGAACGTCGTAAGAAATTTAAGTTCAAATTGCCAAACCATTTAACTCTTTACCGATTCCAATATAAAGGATTAATTAATCAAATAATAGATAGTAGTAAATGGGTCGGATTGAAAATAAACGAATTGCGAGTCGTAGAATATTACTCTCGTCAGACTTAAACCTAACTAAAGGATACTCCACTAAATAAAAGAGTACAGGAACCCTGACTGCCCACGAACAAATGGAAAAAACAAGAAAAATGTTTTAAAAAAACTCATGGGTTATTATTTTTTTTGACTAAATACAGTGTCAGCAAACTATCAAAAATTCCTCTCATCTTTCTCATTTTGCTCCCCAGAGAAAATGGAACTATCTAATTGATACAACATCGTGACAGGACCAACCAGGGACAACTGTCATGCAAAGATCAAGGTCTTTACAAAATTTGACATCTTCTCTACTTTTGATCCTGAGATGATAAAACATGCTTTTACGTATCCTATCCCCATCCAAAAGGCCTGCTGCCATCGGTTCTTCTTTCTGATTCTGAACCAGCTTCTGTACCAGTTTCCAAGCAAACATGTACATGATTTGATGAAAACCAACTTCCATGGATGTGAGAACTTTCTTCAAGACCGAATCTACATATTTGCAGCCCCACGGTTTCCCAACAAAATAGAGTTGAAATTACTCCAGGCCTTGGTGTAAGGTAGAACACTAGATCACCCGCTACGAAGGGAACAACATCAATACGTTAATCGCATCATTTTCCGAGGTCATCGAGTCACTAGCCAACCAGGTTTAAACATGGGATCTCGCTTGAAGTCGCGACCTGTGATCGATTTCGACTCGCCCTGACGACGGAAACACTGCACAAGAGGTGGTAGGGTTTAAGTAAAGCTTCCAACCCTCTGCATTGTTTCGACGACGAGATGAAATATTTCTCCAATTTCGTCTTTTACAGTAGGTGAGAACACGTGGAGATGTTACAGGCAGTATAAAATTCCATGGCAAAATTGATAGAGATGCTACTAAAGTAGGAAGTAGGGGAACTTCTTAAACAACGCATATACCCCTATTTGGTTTTGATAAAATAACCGGCGGAAGCTGTTTCCACAACCATTTTGGCTAATCCACAGCTGCAGTCTATCAAGCCAAAATGGTTGTGCAAATTGTGGCTGCCATTAATTTGGATCTTCCGATCACACAGATAAATGAGATGTCAATATTACCAACCTTGTAACAAACGATGGTATCATCCGGGTACATTGCAAATAGCTTGGTCCCGAGACGGGCATGACAAGAATCACAGAGGCTCTCTTCGTTTATCTGCACATGTCGTGACCTTTCCTCTAACCTTCCCAAACTCGCATCAACGTCTGTAGCACGAGATAGGTTATGCACTATCTGTAAAAAAGAGTAAGAGTCGGTTCAACAGCACAAAATGTACAAGGCACATCATGTCTGCAGCAGTGGGTGGAGTAAGTATATAAGTATCGATGCAGAAGAACAAAATGGTTCCTATCACCAATGAAATCAGGGGTCATGGCTTATCTCAGGTAAAAATGACTCCTTCCCCCAATCTCAGGTAAAAAATACTTCTATATGTGAAGCAGTGAAGTTGCTAAAAAGATCCGAGTTCACTTGAACCAAAAGCCCAATAAAAAAGAGAATTCTGAAAGGGTATTCATCAATAAGCTATGGAATATGTTTTGTGATACGCTGCAATAGCTGAGGCACAATTTGTTTGTCCACTTTCACTATTTCGGGCCTCTTCAAAAATTATTTATATTTTCAATTTATAATGGTCTTCTATGGAATAAGGATGTTGTTTGATAGATCTCAATTAGTACAATTAGGAAAAAATTCATAAATGCAAAAAAACATTATAAATTGTAAGATATAAACGATATTATAAGCGACACGTATGTCGAAATTGGACAAACAAATTGGGATGGAGCGAGTATTACATACAGGAATGAAAGCTTAACAAAACATACTTGTCCTTGACGATGGTGATGCAATCGAGCTCTCAACATTCGTAAAATTGTATCTGATGCAAGTTGGAGGGGCATATCTGGAGACAATCTCTGCAAAAGACAAACCTCCAAGTTATAAAGGAACAAGACATCGGCGATAAATGCAAATGTTGGAATCACTTTCCAGCAAGAGACCCAGTCACATGATGGGATGACGCAAGCTATTAGTTACATTTTTATAAGGAAACTTATATCTTCTTCTCTCTTTTTTTGATAAGTAATATACGTAAAGAAAAGTATCTAAGTACACACTGGTGAATAATCAAGATAAGTATTAACTTCTTTGTGATCTTCATAACTACACTATAGTAAGTAGGGGTGGGAATTCCGGACACAACTCGTTAACACAACACGAACACGACACGAAATTAGAGGGTTTGGGTCGACCACTTTTTGACACGAATACGAATATGACACGACCCGGAAACACGAAAATTAAATGGGTCAAACACAAATTTGACTTGCGTAACTCAATAAAGACACGGATAATTGTTTAATTTTCCGGGTTGACATGTTAACCTGAATCGACAAGACTCGAACACGGCACGATTAGCTGTGATTATTTTGAATTTCCTAATTAGTATATGATTTGATTTTCCAAAATCATGTTTGGATAATTGTATAGAAAAAAATCAATGACTTATGAAAATACAAGTCATGCATGTTATTATAGAACTCATTATAGGATTATTATTTTTCCCAAAATCAAAACCAACTGAATATCTAATTTCCTAATCATTTGAGTTTCTATGCTAAAAAATTCTAAAATTAAATAATATCGGTGTCCTAATTACTTCGCAAATAAAACTTCATACAATTATATAAGACCTATGACACGAAAAACTCATAGTATCTCATAATTATTACGCATTTTTCAATGTTATGATTTGGTTGGTTTTATAATTTATGTAATTATGATGGTGTTAAAAATGCATTCATTTATGTTATTGGTTTAAATACTGTTCATGCACAACATTGACAATTATATAATTTTTAATGTTCTAAAAGTCGCTAGGCGCTAGTCGGGCGGTCGGCCACTTTCGAGCGATTAATCGGATTAATCAGTGATTAATTGGTGCATATTAATTAGTAATAGGTGATTAATTGTTAGTCGGACCTAATTAGATAGGTCCCGCCAGCGATTAATTCCTTGTTTTAGAACACTGATAATTTTATGTACGTATTAGAAAATAAAAGGGTCTCAACAGTGTCAACCCGAACATGACACGATTTTAAGCAAGGTCAGGTTAGTGTTAAGATATTTGATACAGTTATGTTAACAGGTGTTTCGACACGAATCCGAAAAGACACGAAACCCTAAATGACACGACATGAACACGACACGATGCCCACCCCTAAATTAGTAAGTATGCAGCAAAAGAGGTATTTTATTTTATCACTAATTAGCCAAAGGAATCTCACACACTCAAAGATGTGCAAACATAAGAACCATCATGCCATCCTTTTAATGGGCAAAAGAAAAAACATCCATCCATACTTCTGGATAGTACTACTCTCAAGATAGTACTACTCTTAAGATGCAAGGAGGTAATAATCTAAATTTTCTAGAGTTGGGTGTGGGTGTGTGTCCAATATTGGATCCATCTAATTTTCATTACAAGGACACAGAACTTTTCTGTAAGGACAAAGGAACATGCCTAAACATTCATATCCCTTAGTATATTTTTTTATTTTGTTTTATATAAATGGTGTTTACCTTTTGCCTTCGAGCATTTCCTATGTTATATAGGAGTTCCACACATAGTTTATGCCAAATTCGACATACAGAGATCACCCTTGCTACGTGGATGTCCAACTATATAAGCCGAACATGGATGTAGTCTTAATCCAAGTATTGAGTGTCTGACATGAGTACTTTATGGCTTTATGCATTTAGAAGAGTCCATGTTGTTCTTTGGGAGAGAAAGAAGTGTTTAGGGTTATGATTAACCTTAATACACATATTATGGATTTATTTATTGTGAGTACAAGAAACAAAATGACTCAAATACCGTCACTCACCAATACTTATTTCATATAACTCCTAACACTCCCTCTCAAGCTGGAGAATAAATATCACTACATCTCAGCTTGTTACGAAGTGACTCCAACCATGGTTTGAACAATGATTTTTAGTAAACATAACCAACTGAGCGCCAGTAGATACAAAAAAAAGTAGCTACCACGCCACCAAATAACTTTTCACACACAAGATGCAAATATGCTTAGGCCTCTTATGAAATATTCGATTGAATGCAACATGAATTGCTGCTTGTTATCACAGTACAAAATTCTTAGGCAACTGCACAATAAATCCTATCTCCGCAAGAAAAGAGCGCACCCATATAATCACCCATGCCGTGTGAGCCATGGCTCTATACTCTGTTTCTGCACTAGACCATGCAATTACTGTCTGCTTCTTACTCTTCTAATTGACGAGATTTCCACCAAGGAAGACACAATATCCTCTAGTGGATCTCTTGTGTGAGATGGTTCTCTAACCCAATCGGAATCGGTAAAAGCCTTAACACGTTAATGTCCACTAGCTCGGTAGAACAGACCATGTCCTGGATGAGCCTTGAGAAACTTCATAATTCTAAGAATAGCCTCCTGATGTGGAAACTCACTCACAATACAAACTACAAATGAGATATCAGGTCATGTAATGGTAAGATAATTTAGCTTACCAACCAAGCAACGATACTGATCAGGATTAGAAAACAACTCCCCCCGATCAAATAAAAGTACGACGTTGGGATCCATAGAAGTCTCAACAAGCCTGGTCCACAACAAATCAGTCCCCTCCACAATATCGAACACATACTTTCGCCGAGATAAGCCAATACCATCTTTGGATCGCGCCACCTCTATTCCAGGGTTGTTAAGAAAGAAGAGTGTCCATGTTTATGATTAACCCTAATACACATATTATTGATTATATATATGTTGTGAGTACAAGATCCAAAATGACTCAAATACTCTCACTCACTACTACTTATTGCATATAACTCCCAACACATTTAACCTACAATCCTTGTAGTAGAAAACACCCGCCAAACTCTGGGTCTCATCCCACAAGAAGCAAACAACAAAAAGCATGTTCCGTAACCCCAACTCTTAAGATGCGCAGCACAAACCTACCTTATTTTCCCTGCAGACTCAGTTGGGCAAATAAGAAACATCAGGGGAGGGGATAAGATGGCTTTTCAAGCAAAGAAACATAGACAATACATAAATTCTCCTTACTATTTACATTGCTTTTTAGGTTGAAGAAAAGGAATACAAGAATCATGACCAATGTCTTCTACTTCTAGTCTTCTACCTCTAGTCTTCTACCTATATCTCCCAACCTGGATCTAGCTGTCAGTGATTAGATAAAGTTCTTCACAAATAAATTTTGGTTCTTGAAGTAATTGGTGAATGAACATACATTCTGTATGCTTGCAAGTGGGTAGTCGGTATGAGTGTGAAAACAGCACGCTAAATATAGGTATATACATGAGAGAGAGAGAGAGAGAGACCTCAAGGACTTGTAAGGGATCCAAGTTTTCTCCGTGATTATGAAGAAGACGAACGGCAGCTTTAAACATAGGCTCTTTACCATCCTTCGGATCCAAATACATTTCAAGCAACCTATGGTTACCAACCCACCACGCAATTAATAAGCAAACGACCTTCAATTCTATACTCAGCTGCAAGGAGAGAGAGAGAGAGAGAGAGAGAGAGAGAGAGAGAGAGCATCAACTGCATATACGCATCTGGCCGACCTATCTCCGCACAATATTGTTCCGCAGCTTCACTGTCCTCCAGCTTTCTGTCAGATTATCAAACTACTCGGTTAATGTTTAATCATCCCTCATACAATCATCTTTTATTATACAGTCGTCAACTTTATATGCTACCTTATGCTCTAAACCTTCTTTCATATTGCAAGAGCACGATTTCACATGTAAACAACAATAAGAGATACATGCAAAAAACATTCTCTAACCACAAATGAATTTCTTGCATCATTACAAAGGCAGGTGATACTTATCGAAAAACAAAAAGGCAGGTGATTTCCAAGAATATGAAAGTCTTTGAATTCTCAATGGTGTTGGGAACATACAACGCAAGGATTTGGAGCACCAAAATTTCTTGGCCAAGTTTCTTGTAAAGTATAGCCTGTCACGAAAAATGTGAACATTACGTAAGTACCAAGAAGCAAGCAGAGATAGTACTTTGCAATATGAATGCATCTAGAAAGATCGAATAAGGAAAACTTAAGACAGGAAAACGAAAAGATTTAATTGACCTTTTCCAACCATAACTCGGAATCTGATCCTTCAATCAAGTCAAGGACCTCTTCAGGGTCATATAGTTCAGAAGACTGCAAAAAGATCTTCAACCTTTCTCTGATAGGACTCTGAAAGATTGAATTCCTTCCCATTTCAGACATAGATGTCTGCTCTAGACGTCCTGCTGCATAATTTTGAGAGGTATTTTCTGAATCGGAATTTTCAATTGCTGATTTAGCAAGCAAGAGTGCATATGTTGTATGGAACTGGGTGTCATCAGAGTCTTGATCTTCAATCAACCACTGCAAATAGCTGCATCAATAAAGTTTGAGAGATCAAATAAAGCAGCATAAGAGGAAGGAGTTCAAAACACGGCACAGGAACAAAGAGAGTGATAGAAAGAAAACGACAGTATTAAAGAACCGAATCGATAGTGAGTGTTTTTTCCCCCCTTTGTCTTCTACTATTTTGCTACCTCAATTTCTCTCTTTATTTCTTTGCGTGCCAAATCATAAAAATTTGGAACTTGAACCTTTCAACCATAAGTTCTAATCTGTAGTATTACCATCAATTTGCTACCAAACCAGCAAACACTTGAAAGAACTAAGAAATACAAAATACTCCAAGGATGATCACCTCAACCACTTACATTTATGAAAAACCTATAAAAGAGCAATCAGTACATGGAACACAAACTAATAGATGACACCAAGAATTTGGGAAAATATGTGAGGCCATGTCACTGATTAAAGTACCAAATATATAAGGCAGTAAATATAGTTGAACACATCCCGGTATGGAAATAAAGCAATACACCTGTAAATTAGTAAGCCTAGAAAGCGAGATAACAATTCACATACAGACAATAAGAAGTACTAGCTCATTACACAAAAACAGATAAACGACTTTAGTTGTCCAAAAAGTACCTCAGAGAATGAAATAATTGAAAGGAAATAAAAATATCATAAGAGTAAAGTCATGGCTGCCAACTGCAAGGGCTTTGCCATTTCTATTACTTCCCAGTAACACCATCAAAGACTCTTCGAACCTCTCTCAATGCATCTCTTTTCCTATTGTACTGTTTTCACTGGCTGCCAACTGCAAGGGCTTTGCCATTTCTATTACTTCCCAGTAACACCATCAAAGACTCTTCGAACCTCTCTCAATGCATCTCTTTTCCTATTGTACTGTTTTCACCTTTTGATCTTGATGATTAATGAAACTTTCTTCATCGTAAAAAAAGAAAAACCATCAAAGATGCAATTTCAAAAGATGAGGGGCATACCTTTGCAGAATTTCCACCTTTTTTGGATCAATTGCAGCAATTACTTGATCTGCAAATGCAAACAACATTACATATGAAGCCACCACAACCGGAAAGTAAACTTCATAGAGAACATGAAAAGCACATCCTCGTAGCAATAAAAGAACATTTCTCATTTAGCTATGTGATGGACACGGGCAACATTAACCAGTGTACATGATACCAAGCCTGGGAAGAAGAAAAAGGCAAATTCAGGATTTCAGAAGGACATCACTTAGGCTTTATGCAATCATGTTTAGGGTTATGATAAGTCTCGATTTTGTAACAACAATGCTGCTGGACATAATTTAGAGGCGTTATATTAGATTTAGTAGTTAGTGGTATTTGGTAATTTGAATAATTCTTGGACAAGAGTAGCATGCAAAGTCCTTGGTTAGGAATTTGGGTCAAATAATCTTATGTACAGTTCATATGGAATCCTATCTGGACAAAAGAACTTTGGAGTGGCCATGAGGCCATCTATTCTTAGCTTCTGAATTTTGAGCCCCAGTCTTTGAACAATTACCAGAGTCTTCTGGCCTGTCCATATGCTGTACTCACATTTGAATCAACTGAGTTGAGATACAAAAATCTGAGAAAGTAATTGAATTTGTCTATGGTCTAAACCTTGCAGGGGTGAAGGTCCTCTTTCCTGAATTCCAATTCTTCTTTCCCTTCACCTTCACCTTCTATTTCTTCTTTGAGCACCAACTCTCAATATTATTCCCAGTTACTGTTCACCGATATAGAGCCCAAATTAACCTTAATCCCTTCTCCCACGTCTGGGCATTCAACTTGACCATCAAAGCCCTAACTTTCTGTTTTCACGTTCAGTCCTCTGTTTTGAAAATCCAGCAACCCGAAACTTTTGAAAACCTCTCCAACTCAAACTTTTTCATATCCAAACCTTAAAAAGCTTTCTTCACCTTCATAGAACCTTAACCCTAAAAGTTTTCCACTAAAGCCAGCACAAATCTACTAATAGGCAGCCTCAGATCAAGATTTCAAAATTTGTCCAACAACAGTACACTCTCTGATGATTTTATATTAGCTCCTGCCTCCTGTGCATTGGTTCGCGCAATGCACCGGTAAGTGATTATTGGAGTCCTAAAATAATCTGAAATTATGTACTCAAACTGACTATCAATTATTTAAATTAAAAATGGAGATTTCTAGATTTGTGGAATGCTACTTTAGAGAGAATGATAAACTGATGTTTAACTTTGAATACTACTGCAGGGTAATTTTGAACGTGCATTGAAATTTTGTAACATTTCCTTATTGGAATCTTTCATTTAGAAATTCTGAATACAACCACTTCCCATGTCGACCAATAGCCATTTTGAAACAGAAGAAATAAGGTAAGAAAGCCAAAAGAAGAAAAATTCTAATTGAAGAAGGTAAGAGAAAGAAGAGGAGAGTAACATGAGAGATGTGTAGAGGTCAGGTGGAACTTTTGTTCATGTTTCTATTTTACTAAGAATAGAAGAGGGTGCCACGTGGACTACATTGTGCTCAGTATAGACAAGAAGTAACCTGTGAAATGCACGGAAGAAAATTAGAAATCAAAGTTCCTGAGTAAAAAGCAAGGTAAAAATACAACCCATTCAATTCTTTTAATGGTCTTGAAACTTTATCTATTCGCAGCATGAAGCATACACATAAAATCATAAAAGGCATACCCCAATATCAATGCATATTTAGGTTGATGGGTTATTGAATTGAATAACCGAATAATTAACAATTGTCAATTTGCCATCCTCCTCTATTTATTTTTGAATTGATATCTCTTGCTGTCACCGGGAACCTCATCTCCCTGGAGTTGATCCCAACTAAAAACTTGCAGTCAAGCCCACACTGGAATTGCAGCAAGAAACATATTGCTATGGGGCAACTACAGAGAGAGAGAGAGAGAGCCGGGGTGGGGAACCCCTCCAGGGGTTGCATAATTTGGTAAAAAGGAGAACGATAAATGGAAAAGAATACACAGGATTCGAGTCATGATTAATCTATGCTGGTTTCCTTTCAAAAAATTTATAGTGAGTGTTTCTCTATAAAATTTGTTTTTTATTTCGTGAAAAGGTGAGGAAAAGAGAGAACTAACAAACTGCGACGTAGGAGAGAAAATCAGTGAGAAGCCTTTATATTTTAGGTAACTATGTATAATTACTATAGATAGATGTACAACCTTCAGAATAACTGCTATTCTTGTATTCCCCAATTTCCTGAAGTAAAGGAATCACTTACTCAGTTACTCTTAACAACCAAAGAAATCATAATTACAAGCACTAACTAGTTCTGAATGGAATGGCAGCACAAGCAAACTACAACATAGATTGCATTCACTTGTCTTAGGGGGGGGGGGGTGGGGGGGGAGCACCAGTAAAGTACTCCACGTAAGACAAACAGACATGCATGCACAAGTACACATAAGTGGGTATCTATGTGTGTGTGTGCGCGTGCGCGTGCAAACAACTTTGAGAAGTAATAGGCCCCATATGAATTACCACCAAATGAAACAAAACGTCAAACATAATGAAAGTAGAACGAACAGAAAACAAAGAAATATGAATTCTTTCAGGTTATGGGACCTGCCTGGTGAAAGCTGATCAGATCTCTCTGATGTTAATACTCGAATGGCAAGTACTTGGTCTATATCTGCAATCTAACATGAGAAACCACCACTAATTTCAGAATATCAGCATCTTTTATCTAATATCGAAAAAACTAGACAAAACAAGTTGATGCATACCCATCCAAGATGCTGCAATATTAAATCTTGATCAGATGACTTCTCAAGGATCTTTGACGCCTCAATTGCTGCAATATCCTTCCCAGATATAACATTAGTGGTGGACTGCAGTGAGTCTGTTTCCCCAGTAATGTCTTTCCAGTGGCCAGATGAATAATTTCTTGCCAAGATACGCCATATAGCAAGAGCCTTAGAGCTCATCCCTTTACTTGCATAGAGGAAAGCAAGTGTCCGCAAATTCCCAGATTCATTCAATAAAGTTTCTAACTCCTCCTGCACTGCATTGAATTTGCATGGTCATCCTTCAAGAAGGCATCTGACCGGCCTCCCACAGTCAAATATATTGAAATACTAATATTCCACTTTCTACAACTGCACATAGTGCTTTTTCTTGAGCCCTACATACAAACTTGATCTTAACCCCATTATTAACAAAAGCAATGTTTTCAAACACGTAACAGAGTAAGTGGCCAAAACAGTTGCATAATAACCATTTTCACACTGCAACTAGTGACACCCAGTAGAGCTGTCGGTAGTTAAAGACTATTCACCTTATCTTTTTGATAATTCCAATCGGGCAGTAATAAATTGGTTACCAATATTTCCTTTTCCCTAAAGAAAGAGCTAGGTGATCTGAAAACTTGTGCAATATATTTCCTCAAGGACATCAACTCAGGCGTGAGAATTTCTCATACTTTTTTTAGATACTCTCTGGATATATATATTCCATTTCTCCTACAACTTGAAAGTCTACAAATAGTCTTCCCTGTTTCTCTCTTGCTTTATTTACAATCTCACCAACGGAAAAAGCAATCATAGTTCAAGCTTCAGTCACAAGAAGTAGAGCCGCTGATAATGAACAAGAATCTTCCAGATCGTCCTAAATAAGCATATTTCAAGTGTCAGATCACCAATCACCAGTCCATCAAGTGATCCCCAAAACTTCAGAATGCAGATCAATGACAAAAGCCTTAGCAGGTTCTCCATAAGTAGGGATAGAAAAATATGCAGATTATAAGTAGCAAAACAGTGGTAATAAAACCAAAAGCAAATGGAAGATGAAATATACCACTACACAGCTGTTCTCGGACGATGCAAGCCTCTCCATATCTTCTACCCGATTTAGGGCTCTATAGAGGTACATAAGAAGAGTGTCAACTCCTTCCATCACGGAAGGAGTCAGATCTTTTTCACGAGAAACACGTAAATACCTGAAGTGACACGGGCACGTCAAGAAAGGTTTAGCAACAGTACACTGGTACGAGAAGGCAATTTATGTTGAACCAGAGATATAACCGTTACAAACACACTATGGCGATATACCAAGCACCACGACTAAAACCCTGTAGTTCAGGCATCTCATGCCAGAAGTATGGTTTGAGTTCGGTATGCAACTATATGGATGATGAAAAAAGAAGAGATGATGCTCTTACGAGGGCATATTACATGGACTTGGGTGCAGGTAAGGTAGTGTCGGGTTCCTCTAATTTCCATCAAGGACCACGGGAGACAAAATAATATTTATATTGTCTATAATCTTTGTGTTGTTTTCCAGGATAAATGGTGTCTACAAGGCGTTTTTGGGCATATCAGCATGATATAGGAGGTGCATGCATAGTTCTTGCCTTCTTGCTAAGTCAACTTACATCAGACGCACATAAGGTTAGTGTCCAACTAGACATATTGGGCATAGATCCCATAACCTTATCTGATTGTCCGACACGAGGTGTATGCACAGCTCATGCCTTCTTGCCAAGCCAACTTACATCAGTCGCACATAAGGTTAGTGTCCAACTAGGCATATTGGGCATGGATCCTATAACCTTATCTAAAATTGTCCCACATAAATACTTTACACATCTAGAAGAGTCCATATAATACAGTTGGGACTCGCCGTTAAGGCATTTTCCCTTATACTGAAGAAGACATGTTGAAAATCCCATTACACTCCAAGCCCAATTAACTAGAATTGAAAAGGAAAAGGAAAAATATACACCTGATGATGTTTTCTATTGCTGATTCCAGTAAATCAGCTCTATTTGGTGGACTCAGAAGAAAATCATTATCAATTGTAGTCTCCACCCCTGCTTTCTTAAGAAAAATAGCTCTTTGAATAGCCATCAATCCATCATCTACAACATTTTCAAGGGGTGCAGGAGGAGGATGCAATCCCCAATACCGGTTCCTGGGCACCTGAAATTACAAGTACAGTCAACTTCTAGAATCTAGAACAAAGTGAAAATCACTAGTTTATCGACGACCATCCTATTGTAAAAGGGGAAGGCCAGGCCATAATTAACAGAAATAACACAGGATGCAAGCAATTCAAACTCAAACACACTCGCGTTGCAGTATTATGAGTAAACTATAATAATCATTCATGTTAATAACAACCTGGGTTAGAAAATCATACCTGGCTCAAGTTAAACTCCAAGAATCTATGCTTAATATGAAAGGAATTTCTCTGTAATATATACTTGTCAGGATACTAATACTCAGCGAATAAATTTTTTCGGAATCCTAGAAGAACATAACTAATGACCAATAATAGTTAGAAAAAACAACACCCCTTATCAAAGGCATACATTAATACCAACTACTCCAACCGCATACGAATACGATGATACTTTCAAAGCAAAACTAGTGAGGAAAGATATCACTATTTTTAGGTTGCCAAGGTCATTGCATCAATCACATTCCACAATAAAGAATGACGAAGCATAAGAAACCTAAAGTTACTGGAAGTGATAGAAGGATTTCCAAGCTTAAAATTCAACCAGAATAAAACTATAAAAGGGAACCAGATAAAAACAAATACAAAATGGCAGTGTTAACATAAAAACACTACCATCAAGTATTAGCTAGTTTTAGTTAGTCAAAAGGATGTTTTCCAGGCGAATTCGCAGATCAATCACTAGCATGACCAGCAGCTTCAGTTGAAGCAATATGACAAATACATTGGCCTTTAGATCTAGGAACACAAGAAAATAAGCATATATTGCAACCATGGAAAAGAGCAAATAACATGAATACCAGCAATGACCACCGATTTGGGTCTCGCATTATAAACGGGAATACTTCGGATGGCTGCATGGTATCTGACAGCAAGAAGTGATTTACTGCTTCCTCAAAATGCAAATCAAACAGCAAGAGAAACCCCACTTGGGCATGCACAAAGGACAACATTTCCTTTGTCATTTCACCTTCACTCTGAAGCTCCTCCACTAAAGAGAGAGCTTCCTGAAAGTTCTTCTTGCGCAAGAGGTCCTTAATTTGTTCTTCAGAAGGTACTTTCCCATAGCAAACAACCTGGCAACAAAGTTGTAAAACATGATTATCCAACCATTCTGCCACCCTGCGTACACATGCCCGAAGTATGTACAACATCCACTGATTCATAACTCACTTTGAGATAAAGGATTAAACCACTAAAAATAGATGTAGAACCCCGAAGTCATCCCAAAACAGAAGGTGCGGAAAGGTTGATATTGA
Source organism: Rhododendron griersonianum (assembly GCA_018127125.1). Lineage (NCBI taxonomy): Eukaryota > Viridiplantae > Streptophyta > Magnoliopsida > Ericales > Ericaceae > Rhododendron > Rhododendron griersonianum. The sequence goes on from CM030800.1 coordinate 32,454,704, forward strand.
CATTTGGTTAAAAGTAAAAACTGCTAAATAGATCTTACATCAAAGGCTTAAGGTTGGTCCTTTTGCAAGTTTCAACTTTATATGGGGGGATGTAATGATTGCACTTAAGTTAAACCTTTAAAGAGGTGTATTTCCAACATTTCCACTCTAATACATTCCTAGCCAATCATCAGGGATAGTTTCAAAAAACTAAATATTTTTACACGTTGACATCCGAAAAGGACTAACAATTTGGGGCATCCCAAAAAGAAATATTGGACCAATAATTAGGGACAGAGGGAGTACATAGCCAAATAAATAAATAACATACTGCATAACCTAGTTACCCCAAGGCTTCATTTCCCCTGTGCACATTTCCATCGCTAAACCATCCCCATAACTCTGTCCTAGATTATTATCACATAACTTTAGATGAAATTGAAACTTCTGACCGTGAAGGCAAGGATGATGTTCATGGTTTACACTAGTTTTCGACTATGATATAATACTCCACCAAAAACACGTAACACAAATTGCACTTTACTTCCTCAGTCTCTGCATAAATAAACATTTAGGTCACCACCTTGGGAGCAAACCTTCACTAAAAATCTCTGTCGACAATGACTAGCATTCCCAAAAACTAAAATCATAGTCGCTGTTGCAGCATGAGAATATCATAACAGCAATGGACATTTCAAGCAGGAAACAAAAAAGATCTCTTAAGAAACATCACTATTACCTTGGATGGTGTTGCTACAACAATAAGTCGTTCACTCCCATCTTGATCCGCTAAAACACAAGGACCAACTCCTTCCTCAGCAAAAGAAAGCATTTGAACGCATTTGCCTGATCTTTTGTGATACAAATCCATCTTCCCATTCCTCACAACCGCTATACTTGAGCTCATCTCCCCAATAGAATCAGGAGCACGACGGAATACCAAGCTTCCCCCAACCGGTTGCCCATGAGCATTAACCATAACACCAACATTGTCAACCAACAACAGCACCTTTTGCTCTCTCAACAACAATTTAAGTCGCGGAGGACTAGAGGAGGGATCTGGGAGCGAAAATATCAAGCCACCTTGACCAGTAACACAAGAATACAAAATGTAGCCAGTTGAACTACCAACTAGAATAGAATCATCAAGCCACACCATGGTCTTAACCCCATCAACACATTGAATTTCTTTCAGTATCAGAAAAGACCCACCACCATCACCACCATCTTTTCCTAAAACAAGCTCTACCAACATCAATCTCCTACCTGCCACAACTGCAAAAACACAATTGTCATCTCTATGAAGCTCAGATTCTTTTAGTTTCAATCCATTCGATCTAATCCCACCACCTCCACCACCACCTAATTTTTTTAAGAACCGCCGTCCCGTGCTTGAAAAATCGGATGATTCTGCCCCCACCAAATTTGAACTTTCAGAAATACCAGTCCGAACCCTTTTGGCAACGACTGTAACTGCTTTGGAAACCCCCAACTTCCTCACTGGTTGAAGTAAAAGCAAGTCCACCAGAAACAAAAACCCACCTGAACAGGACGGACGCATGATTCGAGTGTTGGGTGGGCGAACATTACAACAAAAATTCGGAACATATGAAAGACGGAATCATTCATGGCATTGCAAATTACAAAAAAAAAAAAAAAAAATTACTATGAAAACTACTATCATGTACTCCTACTATTTTGATCAACCTACACACTTACAAGACTATGATAGTAGATAACTACATCACATTGTGCATCCATATCTGCTTCAAAAGAAAAATATAGAACCTAGTGCTCTATCCCTCTGTAAAAGTCAGAATGATCCAACATGACGCTCTTTCGTAATGTAAGAGGCATTTATGATGGAACTTGGATGAGCGGGTGTTAGGTTTTAAAAGGAAAACAGGGGATGGTTGATCCTACGTAGTTTTTAAAAAAATCACAAAATAACCATCCCGTATGCAGTACCAAAATGATTCTCCGGTCTGCAAAACAAGAACTAAGAAATAATCCATTTTTGTCAACTAACTGGCAGCCAAAACTTCGAATTTTTCTTTAACAAAAACGTTTTTTTTCCCCTTTTTGGGATGGAGGGAGTACTACATTGATAAAATTTGAAACTTTGATAGGGCGATCACCCGGGCTCAATTGCTCACCTGAAAGCACCAGAACCTGCCCAACATGATCAATCGCGTGCACGTACTCCACCGCCGATTCGCTCACCGACGCGTACCGCACGAACGAAACACTCCCACCGAAATGATTCGAAGTTTGTCGGTTGGTTGGAGCGGGAGTTGAATTAGGGTTCAGGGAGAGCAACAGTAGGGTGCCGGAATCGGTGCCGGCGTGGATCAGGGTTTGGGAGTCGGAGAGGGTGGAGACGGAGAGGGATCGGATGGAGGAGGAGGAGAGAGGAGAGGAAGGGGAGGGAGAGAGATTGAGATTGAACTCTGCTAGTGGTTCGAGTAGGGTTCGAGTGTTGGTGGGCTCGAGCTTGGCCATTGGAGGAGCGTGTGGGGAGAGAGGAATGGAATGGTCTAGGGTTTTGGAGAATTTTTTTCCTTTTTCTTCAGGGCTTCTTCTTCTTCTTGACCGCCATTGACGTTGAAGGAAGAACAGCTGTTTAGAGAGAGAGAGAGATGCGTGCTAACTGACTGGGTAGTTGAGGGGAGCGTACTCTTTTCAGTTTTGGAACCGGGTCCTTGGTCCGACCCGCAAAACGACTGGTTCACGGGTCTAGGAGTCCAAGCCCACTGATTCTTTTTTCTTTTTTTTTTCAATATTATATACATCAGCGAGAGTTAGAGGGATATTAGTATGTTAGTCTACGGGATGTTTAGAGGCTATTCATAACCCTAAACTCCAACTCTGCCCCTCGCAGGGCTCGAAATCCTGCCTCCACTGAGGGAGGAGGTGAACTAACCACCTGAACTAGCATGGTAATTCTCAAGCCCGCCCACTAATTCATGATACTCCTTTTTTGTCTTAAACTTTTTTTTTTTCATAATTTTTTGTTGTAGTTATTGGAATTATTCATTCGCCTCGACGAGAGAAATTAGGAAAATATAAAATAAAAAAAAAGTGGATCGATATTGAAAAAAATTCCTATAATACGACACTTTAGACAAGAAAGATGGTTGTTTGATATTTTTTTCGCCTACAGTGAACTTGTTTTTCGCATAAACGGATATTGGTAAAGGCAATCATATGTGTTTGAACTTTGAAGAGGAATGAGCAACAACCAATTTGATCGTCCTATTTTTGTTTTTGGCATAAACGGTGAACACATCGAGGCCTATAAAACGAAAGACTCGGATTATCAACAAGAACCGTGGTAAATCCTATCTCGCCTGACATGATGAACCATATAAAGAATAACCACATAAGACGATCACGAGAAAGGATCTTGATTCGTAAACGCGGGCGTGCATACTTTACCCTCTGGTTAGTGCATTGTAGCGTTAGAAGTCCTTCGCTCTCTACATCACATATCATCAATCCAGGTACTGGAAATATGGAAATGGTTTTCCTTGTCATTGTCAATGTTCTGAAAAATACACTCGGAACTTCCGTAGTATAATTATTATAGGAGCATCAAAGAGCGCAAATAATGAATTACAATTCATCCAACTAACAAACAAAAACAAACACGCCGGTGGATGTGTCTTCCCTCCACCAGCCGACGTTTCGTCCTAACTTCAAACCGATTCCCTGATCTGATTAGTTCTAACGGAAAAATTAAGCAGACACCTCTTGTTCAGCCGACGGATGATAGACAGTGATTTAGAGAATTCCCACTCTTAACTTCCGATGTAGCCTAGCCGGTGGAGGATGAATGCTAAAATGAGCATAAATATCGCCATAATCATACCGGGCTTCCCCAGTAGCCAATTTTTCGTCTTCCTCGCAACTTCCACTCCTCTCTGAATCCTATCTGCCCACTTCATCTGGAACCAACATGATTCAGTTGAAAAACAAATTAAAAAACAGTCAAAGTCTCAATGTATAGAGAGCTTAAGCAGCATGTACTTTATATTGAGTACATAAAATGAACTAAAAAAGCTAAAAAAACCCGCAACAATCAAACAATTTTCCATTTCATTTCGGTCATGATCATAAACATACAAACAAGAAGCACAGAAACTAGTGACAGTTATTTTCCCAAACATCTCATGCTCGTGTGCAGTGTCCCATCAAGGCTGTGTTTGGATCTTGGATTTATGGAGCGATTGGCGGAGTGAACAGAAAAGAAAAGGGATTTGTGAAGCTATTCTCTTCCCAGTTTTCCCTCTGCAAATCTAAAGCTCCATCCAGCCTGCGGGAAATGAATGAAAACAAGTCCAACACAAATTATGCAATTTTGCAAACTCCAGAATGCCCATCGTGAGGATGTTAGTATGTGTGGTACAAATAGAAATACCACACATCAGGGATCGTAGCTACTGTCTGAAATGTGTTTGACGAAGCCAACAAGGCAAAACATCAAGTTTCAGCAACGGAATGAAATCGACAACCCTTAGGTTAACAATTGCATGCCTTAAAACAACCTCTAATGACTAATCTGCTGTTGTTTTCTGCATTTTCCTGTCCTTTACTCACTCATGTCTCAATAATATCTGTAACACTAGAACTGGAGCCAGGGCTTCAAAGGAGGGCATTATGGTTGATTTTTTATATCAGACTCTAGGTAGAAAAGAGAAAGAATAATGGTCTTTTTGTGAGTCGTAGTATGACCGAAGCCTCCCGCCCAAAGATTATGGTGAAATGTCATTCTATTCTAGGCAGGTGAGTATCAAAAGGGAGACTCACCAAGCTGGTACTATTTTTATCTAGAAAATACAACAATACCAGCACACAAGGATTTTTTCAGAAACATTCCTTTCATGGATATGAACAACATCATTAGTGGCACATAAGGAACATGATAAACAATCAGTCAGCTTTCAAATCAACTATTATTCAACATGAAAAAATGGCAACAATGTCGTGCGATGGGTAATTTTTGAAGCTACCGTGTTTCAAACATGACATCCAGGTTACAATGGAGTAACCTTACTGTTCGCCAAGAACCAAACCTTTCTATATGTCATCGAACAGTTTTCCAATGTTCTTCAATGATTGGGCACACAGTATTAACAAGCATGACAACCATAAATTCTTGTTACTTTGCTCAGGTATGGAAACAGTACTTAAATCATGAATATAAAGTATAAATGGTGCAAGAAGGTACCATTTTATCCAAGGTATCTGGTGACAAAGATGACATGGCTTGTTGAGCTTTTTCTGCATCTTCTCTAGAAAGCTTTAATCCGAATTGTTCCCCCATGTTTGCCATCATGTCCGGGCTCATGTTTTTAATCATTGAAGTGAACATCTGCCAGTTACCAACCAATTCAATTTATACAAGTAAATAAGGAGCTCAACCTGTTATATACCGAAAACATGTTACCTACATCACCAGATATTAAATAACCACTGAGCAGAATCTATATATTGTCTATAAGGGTTCACTGTGAGAGAAACAGACATCCCCAAACAGTGGACTCGCACTAGAAGTCCTAAGTAGTGAAATCATCACTACAAGCGGTAACGAGCATGAAAAACCACTACACACAATGGTATGTGGATACTTGAATTCCTGAAAGAAATGCAAAACAGATTTCTTCCAGATATGAAGTTCTATTTGAACTACGTTGAATGCAACCGAATGATTACAGGAACATAAGGTGCCCAAGCGCATAAAAACATAAAAATGAAAACATGAAAATCCAGTAACCAAACTAAATACCTGCCGCATGGCTGGATCGTTCATCTGATTTTGCATTTGTTGTTGCAAATCAGCAGTTGAATTGGGGAAGCTTGATTGAGGAACACTTCTTGAATTAGAAAACCCGTTAGAAGAACTACTTTCACCAGTATGATCTCCCCTGACAGAAAAACTTTCCCTAGATTGTTTTGATCCAGTATCTGACCTGAAACCGTTCGATTTTAATGCTGATGCCGTTGACACTGAATCTTTCCCTTTCAAAGACGATGCCATTTCAAACATTTTCTGAAGCTCCTCAGCTGGCATCTTACTCATCATATCACTAGCCATTTTCATCATGTCAGGTGTCACGTCAGCGGGAACTGGCCCAGGTCTGAAGCTGTTGTCTGAAGAAACTCCCTTAACAAATGGGTTATTCTCCCCCTGGAACGAAGAAGCCATTTGGAGCATTTTTTGAAGTTCTTGAGGAGACATCTTGCTTATCATATTTGAGGCAGTCTTAATCATATCAGGAGATATGCCTTCAGCATTTCCACCACTCATGGAAGCCAGAGTTTCAGGATCGGCTTGAGACATGAAGTTTCGAAAGGATCTAGGAAATGCACCCAAAAGATGTAAACACTAAAGACTTAGAAAATTAAGTCAGGGTATAACTCAATAATTGAACAGAGTGCATAGATCAACTGGGCAGAAAATTATTTGGAGTGAGGATGAAGAGAACACAATGCAAAGTTGAAATTATTCATAGAAAAACATTAAAGAAGTTGTAAGGTATTTAAGCTCTTGCTATTATTGTGCTACCAGTGGGCCAGATTAACTTACTTTACAAGTTTACGCGGTCCTCTAATCCCGCACTAGACAAGGTGGGGAGAGAATACTGAGTTTTGCAGTTTTACTGCAGTAAAGTAATACAACATTCACAGTACCTATGGAATCCCCAATCGATAGCAAACTGCAGTAAAATAATACTCCCTCCGTCCGGATTTAATTGTCCTTTTTTGGAGTTCGTGTCATTTTTCAATCGATTATATCTTGCAATTTATAATGTTTTACGTGATTTTGAAAACACTGTATTATAGAACTAATCGAGATCTATCAAACAAGATCCATATTCGATATGAAATTCATTACGGATTCTAAGATATAACCCGTTTTTTAGCCAGTTAGAATAGAACTAGGGACAATTAAATCCGGACGGAGGGAGTAGTTTTAGAAAATATCAATTTCAATCTTTTTTTTTTATGGTAATACAATACTCTGCCTAGATTCATGGGTTTTTGGAATATGCCTCTAAACACCCAGCACTAGTGTAGTACTGAACTAAAATGGCATTCTCCTCACTCTGTCTGTGTGCTTCTGTGCATACAGCTCACATTGTAGATCATATATTTGCAAAACAGAAGCCCGAATTTTTGTCATGCTGCAGTTCAATATCCCATAATCAGCTATCAAGTTTGCATATTTTTCAATATTTCAAAAGAGTTCACCACGCTTGCACAGAAGGTAATATGTGAACTCATCATAATGTCCATGTGGAGTAACCAATTTCTGAGTTGGCCACTATGGTAACAACGAATCCATGCAAAGGCAAAACAAATTTCAACAATCCTTTCATGGAGGCAAACAAACCTCATAGCTTCTGGATCATCTTTTAAAGCCTGGACACACTCTGCATTTGTTGAAGGAGCCTCAATGTTGATTCCAGCTTGACTCTTAGAGCTGCCACTGGTTTCCTGTGGTGGTGAGACAGAATATTTTGCAGTTGACCGATCATAATTTTCCGACGACACGGTCTCCTCTTCTTCCGTTATCTCTTCAATAACCAATCCTATCAAGCAACAAAGATAATCAGCTACGAGAACCATGAGTGAAGAGACAGGTTTCGAAATTTAGCAGCACAGCAGAAAGCTTGTTTCAAGGAAGAGGAACATACTTCTCGACGTACTGCCACCACCTTCTCTCACTAATCTTTCCTTGGCATCCCTGCATCCATTGACCAACATTACCAGAGTCAACATTATAACAACAGACTGAACAATAGGTGATTAACGTGAACATTGAATACAAAAAAGGCACTTCCATTGGCAGGAAAAAAGTAAGGAACTAATTGCAGACGAAAAATCTGGGACTCGCAAATGTTATGGCACCTATGAAGACGGACACTTCTCAGAGACAACATATCAGTATCTGAGACGTGTCGGAGACAAATATACGGAGGACATGCTGATTGGAGACTTGGAGTGCCGTATACCTTTTTTTTTTAAATAAATACTTTTTCCTGCTTGGATAAACGGGAGACATGTTGGGACACGCTTGGGGTCAAAATTAGAGTTTACAAAATTTGAGCGGGGGCAACTGTAAATATGAACAACATTGAGGAGAAGGAACAGCATTTTTCTGTCACCAAAAAGGAGAAAACAAGTTGTACTCTTATCTCATACGAAACAGTTCCTGTGATGTTTAAATACATGCTTTTACAATTTTAGTCCCTATTTTATTGAACAATCTTTGAGTGAATACAAAAATACATAACAAAGTAAATACGATAAAATTGTTCATCTTGCATGTATCCCCGCGCGTCGTACCGTATCGTGCAATTTCTTTGTGTACAATTATGTGCTGTGTCTGTGTCAAGCCTGCATCATGTCATGTGTCCGTGCTTCGTAGTTGAGCAAATCAAGTTCGAAATAACCATGGCTAAAAACCTCTTGGCCAGCAAATAAAAGGCTTCTCTTGCTGGTGAAACTAGAATAAATAGTAGGGACAAAATGCACCCAGTGAACTACAAAGCTGAATAAAAGAATAGGGCTCCAGGTCTTTGATGCTTCACAAACTAGGCAAAAAAGCAAAGGGAGAAAAGCCACTAATACAGTAAAGCAAATTTTCACATACTGCTCACACAAGCTAGGCCTTGATAAGTAAAGAAAGAGAATTGATAGCTCTTGAAAAGTCATCAGACACCAACTACAATTCCCATACCTTAAGACATCTACAATAGTTTCATCTTCTGGGGAAACTTCATGTGCTTTACTCAAGTCGGAGACTGCATCCTAGCATATACATTGAAGCTAATTAGGTAACACAATGCATTCAGATCACAGCATAAAAAACATAAAGAAGCATTAATTCTGCAACCACTGCAACAGGTCACACAAGTGCATAGGTACTTACTTCCAATTGTCCTAATTCTTTATAAGCTTGACCCCTCCGGTAAAGAGCTTTGACATTCTCTGCATCACCTGCCAAGACCTGTAATCATACACTCACTAATCGCTTCTGTTTCCTTAAAGAGATGCAAAGCACATACACTTAAAGTTTCTAACCTTGATAAATGACATGCACCCCACACTCAAAAAGTAAATACATGATAAATACGTTACTATAATTCAAAATCTTCTACCACATCTGCAGACATGTGCCACTAAAAACCCTTGACAACTGTAAGTATTAACTTTAAAACCACTAAGTTGAGACAACGTGGTCAAAAAAAAATTTTGATCAAATTCACAAGGAAACCAGAAGAGAAATCGACTTGCCAATACCTCAGTGCCTTCTTTGATGCACTCATCATACTGCCTTGTTTTTAAGTAACATGACATCATGTTAAGAGAACATGCCAACAAGAGGACTCTGCCTTTGGAGGATGGAATGCTTTTCAAGTTCTTCTTTGCCTAAAGATAGTTAATAGAAAGAATTAAAACTTCAAGATAAAAGCACTAAATAGACTATGCAGTACACACTGACGGAAACAGAAACCAACACTACACTTACAAGCAAGTATTTTTGCACTGCCTCCTTATATCTTCCCTGGCTGTGAAGCTCATTACCCTACAATAGTGGCGACAAATGCACAAAACTCAAGGGATGCCAAGGAAAGAAGTAGAATGGGAAATTAAATTGCAACAAAAGACGCGGAATGGGATGGGGACAGTGTAATCACCAGAACTTGTTGCATTACATAATATATACACCAATCCAACTCCAACAGTCCAGTTAGATTCCAACAGTCCAGTTAGGTTTTTAAGTTCTTTTGCCTTGGCCGCTAGACATATTTTGTGGTTCCGAAAGGCAACAGATATTTTTATTTATACCGAGAAGGAAGACAAATATATTCTAACATGTGAAAAACAAAAATTGTGATCCTGTAACTTTTGTATCTACTACCAGGGCACTTCAGTTCCTTTGGAAAGTACCTAGAGCCTAAGAAGCACATGTACGGACACGGGATATGGATATGAGACAAGGACACAGACATAGGATACCACAGCACACTGATGCGCAGACACGTTAGTTTTCCTACAATCACAGTGCGGACTCGTCAAACTCATGTAAAATCACAATCATATTTCTATGAAAGTTGGATAAAAGCATATAATATCATTTGTCACTAAATACGTATTTATGGACTAAGCATTTTAAGTTTAAGGCCAAATCATAAAAGTAGCATTTTGACCTACTAATGTGTTTTTAGCATGACCCCATGGGTCTCCACTGTGTTGGACTAAAAATGTATTGAAAAACAAGATACATATTTAGGCAAATCTGACACATGTCCAAAGCGTGTCAAACATGGATGCATGAAGCCATTAGACATGTCCGTGACTTCGGTTACTAGACCGTTCTTCGTACCTATTAAGGCAATTTAGATTTCAGAGACAAATCTTCAAACAGAATTCTGCTCACATGTGAAATTTAAGCGACAAGATAAGTTTATTGGTCCACTTTTACATTGGAGAACCATACTCTATACATCATTTTATACATTAGAAACCACTCCAACCGAAGAGGGAATAATGTTGACAGTTGAGATCGATAAACGTACGAAGGTAATGAAATAAAAAATTGAAGATATTTGTTAGAGCTTGTCCTGATTGGTTAATTATAACCTCCAAAAATAGTATATGAGCAAGGGCAGCATCTCCACTTATTGCCAATTGGTTTTTTAGACATGCAACTATAAACATAAAAGGAAAAATATCACCAGACATGAAGAATCCATCACAAGTGCAGCTCTGAACACAAATTACACATTATTGAGAATGTATAACCATATATATTTTAAAATTCGCTTTAGAGGCGATGGCATGCCTGTTTCTTCAGCATGTCAGCTGCATTTATTTCATATGCAGCTTGTGCATCAACACGCACACGCATTGCAGCTATCTCTTCAGGGCTTGCATTCGCCATCTTCTCACCTATCTCAACCATGTCTTCTGGGCGAGTGTATTTCAACTGTTCAGCAGCATTCCTCAAGTCTTCAGCCCTCATGTTTTTCATGCTTTCCGAAGCCATTTTCATCAAGTCAGGATTAGACATCATCTGCAATGTAAACAGGGTGCCATGGCCATCAACAATAAATATTGCTACTTGAGTGGAGCAAAACAAGATCAATAACTGAGACAAAATGACTAAAACCAATTAATGTTATCCGGATAACATATTCCGAGTATAGAATTTACCAGAGGCTATCATGAAAATCAGCAAATAGACATATTCCGAGTATAGAATTTACCAGAGGCTATCATGAAAATCAGCAAATACTATAGATTCAAGTCCCAAATTTTCCTAGAAAGGTCATATTAACCACATTGCAGAGGTCTGGTCACGTTGTACAGATGGTTTCAAACCATAAAAGATAACAAACTAAAAGAAGATAATTTTTTGTAGGCACAGACCAATATTTCTAACTTGCAAATATTGGATCATTACAGTTGTTCTTATACTAGTATTAGATCCCCATGAGTGAAGATTTTCAACATTTTGAGAATGACAAATAGGATCTAATCTTATGTTGCTATAAATTCACAAGACACTACATTAGTCAACAACTTATGTCAAAAAAACACAAATTTTCTCAATATCAGTACAAAACCAATACCAAAGAGAATTAACGCCTCATTCATGATACAAACACCATATACCAACGAATCCAAGACCAAAAAATTTAAATTCTTAAAGAGACATATTTTCATGGTGTTTCTGAATTCTAAAAATGTTAATCAGAACCCAAATAGAATACAGGAAATGGCAGAAGATAGACAACTTTCACTGTCTTATTTGAAAAAACACAGGTGTCCGGCCAACCTACGCGCACCTTGAGTAATCCTAGGACCAAGGTCCAAACCCACCGTCCACTTGTGGGGCCAAATTAAAGCCACGGTAAAGCCCAGTATGGACGATTTTCACTGTTTCCTCCATCAATTTGAAGCAAATTCATATCAAACCCAAAGAACAACCCAAAAATGCCACCAAAAGACAATTCACATTCTGAGATGGGGTTGTCTAATTCAAGAGATGATATATCATAGGAGATAAAAATCACCCATCTAAAAGACCACCAAACCGACGAATATTAACATTCACTATCCATAACATCTATGATCAACCAACTGGGACTAGCTCAGTTGGCCAGGACCCTTGCATCTCACTAGGAGGTCAGGAGTTTGAATCTCTCCACCTTCCTGTGGGTGTTCTTCCCTTAGAGGGGCTTTTTCTTTCCTTGTTTCTCCCTATGATGGGCATATTTATTGTATTGGTTGAGTTGTTGGGCTGGGTTATCTCGTGGACACCTACAATTTGTGTAGGATCCCGGGTTTGTACTTTGTAATTCATGAACGAAGTAATTAAACTCTTCTAAGATCAATTAGATACGCAAAAAACTAAGATCAATTAGATACGCAAATTTCGGAATCTGAAAATAACCAGACAAAGGAGGAGCAAAAAGGGGGGGGAGACCTGTTCCTGAATTCTGGTCAGCTCGGCAGGCGACATGCGACCCATCTGCTCCTGGGCGAGCTTGATCAACGCGGGATCCATCATGCCGTCAAACATTTCTCAACCCCGTTTCCACACGAAAACCTAGTACGAGACGGATTCCGATGCGACTATCAGGAGGATTTTAGGGTTCGTATTGGAAGAATCGAAACAAGGCAGAGGAGAGACAATTTGGAGAATCCGAGAGCGGTTTGGGGAGGAAATTGTGAATGCTTAATGCGGAGGAAGATATGTACCGTACTGTAATTTCGATCGTGTTTAAGGGGAAAATTTTCAGTGCCGAGCGGTACCGCGGTGCCCGCTCGCACATCTGAGCCGTTCATTTCATTTTAAATGGCTCAGATTTGGAGAGAGAAAATAAGAGAAAAAGTATTGGAATGAGAGGGGAGGAGAGAGAGTTTTAATCCGAGCAGTCTAAAAGTATATCGGACGACTCGGATGTGCCGAGCGGGTGCCACGTGGGCAATACCCGCTCGGCACTGAAAAATTCCTCGTGTTTAAGAGTTGGCGATTGGCAGTGGGTTTTTAAACGGGAGAAACTTATTCCCCGCTCCGCACAATCTAAGCTGTCTATTTCGACAATCAATGATCTTAAATTATTCTCGCTAATAATTTTTTTTAAAATTCAGACCGTTCAAAATAATTTTGAACGTACGCGATTGACCATTTGGAGAATTGGGTGAGAGTTTTATTGATCTGGTAGAAGTTGGAAAGTGGGTGGTAATAGTAATCGTATCATGTGTTCGGTGCTTGCTTAGTTGGAACAGCCCACCCACCGGTTGTCAAAAGAAGACTCTCCTGTAGAAGACTAGAACATGGGAAACAAGAGCCAAATTATGTTTGTTTTTTCAACGACCACATGTAGTAATACGTCATTTTATTATTTTGTCTTTTTTTTAAAAAATATTTTGTCTTCTTCTTCTTGATGACTCGTCTGCCTAAGTCACATAAAACGCGTTCGCCTGGTGTCAAAAACGGATATATATTCGGACATGGCCTGTGGTGTCAAAGCGGGCATAAATGAACCGCACGATTTGAAGCTCACTTGTGGGATATAAACTTTCTTGGAATGTTTTTTTTTCGGTACTTTTCATTGAACGCCTAAACCAGTAAGTCTATAGGTACAGGAAAAAGGTGCGTATTTTGTATATAGATTTTTCGTGGGGCCCACTACGGGTCCCACACAAATGATCCGAGCCGATCATTAAATGTAAAAAATATTTTTTCAAGAGCTCATGCAAAAATTCAGCTCAATCCGATACTTATAGGTGTTCAATCCAATCATCTAATTTTTCATTTAGATTTCAGGATATGAAAAAGTTAGATGATTGGATCGAACACCAATAAGTATCGGATTGAGCTGAATTTTTGCGAGGGCCCTTGCAAAAATGATTTACATTTAGTGAACGGCTCGGATCATTTGTGTGGGACCCGTAGTGGGCCCCACGAAAAATCTATGTACAAAATCTGTACCATTTTTTTGTACCCATAGACTTTCTGAATCAAAAATGACTTTTAAAAGTCCTATATCTATGAAACAGCAATTACAACCACTGGGGGGATTCTTTTATACTACCTTTTTCGGCTTTTTGGCTAAGATCAAATTCGGATACACATCCCTAGCTAGGTTTGCAGTTTTCGGAAGGCTGAACACTAGACAATTAGATACTTTTGCTTGCGTCCATTCAAACTAGTTGGTGTATGTGCTTACCCAGACCGCGCATTTCTTTTCACAGGCACCCAAGAGGAGGCTGCTCGAGCATATGACATCACAGCAATCGAGTACAGAGGGATCAATGCTGTGACTAATTTCTGACTTGAGCTCTTACATCAGATGGCTAAAGCCAGGAGCAACAAACACTCCTAAAATTTTCCCTAAAGCCAGGAGCAAACACTCCACTTTCCGCCCAAGAACATCAGACAAACAACGTCGAATCGAATAAAGGGCATTGCCACTTTTCTGACTGCAATCCAGTGCAGGAATCAGACCAAAAGGACTACTTTATTATCAAGATTATAGAGTGGAAAGTACGTACGTAAGTCGGATCAGTTGAACATCAAAAAGGTTTCTCGTAATTGGAATCGAATCCGATTTGGTTCGAGGAACTTGAAGCACATGCTATTAATTGTATTCTGTCGATCCAACTGTATTTCATGTCCAATCTTCCTTCCAAACATACCTATTCCCAAATCGCATAACCTTCATTGCGTAAGAGAAGGAAACTAAACAAATTAACAAGGGAGAAAGAGCTCCAAACAAACAAATGCATTGTGCAGTGAAACAAGCATTTTTTTGGTTTTCCCTTCCAATTTTGCATTAGCTGGAATTCGCAGCGATGAACTGTTTGATGATTAGCATCAACTCATTTGCAGCATGTGAGTCAGGATCGATGGTGAAGAAGCCATGTTGCTTCCCTTTGAACTCCACGTACTCCACCTTCTTTCCCCAACTTTTCAACTTCTTCGCATAGTCCTCAGCCCTGTCTTTCAGTAGATCAGAGCCCCCGACCACCACGAGAATCGGATCAAGATCTAGTCGTTCGAGTGGGGTGCTAGCCGGTCCGAATGGGTTCACAAGTGGGTGATCTGTGGTCTCTCCAACTGGTATCGATAGCCTCCAAAACCTAGCCATTGTTAAAGAAGAAACCAAGAAATTCATTAAAGACAATTGAACCATTTCTGCAAGGAAGAAACGAAATAAACCATTTCCTCTACAAGTGTGCATGTGCATGCAATACACAATGGATATATTATAAAAATAAGTTTATTTTGTAATTTTCTTTTATAAAAATATACTCACTAAATACGGCGAAAACCCCCCCGAAAAACACAGTGTAGACTGTCTTTCCATTTTGTATATTTGAATTTTTTTCAACTCCGTGCATATTTATGTTTTCCTAATTTCCCAACTCAAATATTTTGTTTAAACAAGTAAATACACTACTGTCTTTAAAGGGTAATAAATTCATCCAATTACACATGGCTAAAGTCAGCCACATCAGCTAACCAAGAATCCTGCACCTCCGGCTCGGCTGAAGCTTGGAGCCACTTCACAACCTCGAAGCGTCGGCTGGGAGCTGGTTCTCCGAAGCCAGCCGGTAGTCGGGGGAGAAGATCACGGCTTGCAGCCAGTGGCGGACCCAGGAATTTGACATAGTGGGGGCACCAATTTTTTGTATAACCGTAATATATGAGTTCACACCAAAATAATTTTAGCATTCATAATAAAGTGACAATTTTAAAGTATATATGTATTTTAATAATCAGCTACTTGGGCAAACTTGTGCATCCCGATTATATGCGTTAAAACAAAATTATCACATGTTCTCCATTTATTTTTCTATTATTAACTCTACGTGTACAAGTTTCGGAGACCAAAAATATACAAATGCAATGTAAGGGTGCATATTTTGTACTACACAAATGATCGAAGACGTTGGAAGAGTGGGAGGAAAACCCTGGTCAGGATTTTGAGGGAAAAAACAAAGAAAGGTTACTGTTAGAATTTTGAGGGAAAAAAACAAAGACAGGTGTCAAGATTTTGAGGAAAAAAGGAAAAAAACAAAGTAATTTTGAGGGAAAAAAACCAAAGAAAGGTGTCAGGATTTTGAGGAAAAAGGGAAAAAACCAAAAAGCAGGAGAGTCCTGGACTTGGACTCGAACTCACGCTCTCTTGGAAAGAGTCCCAACACCTTATCACTACACCAAGCAATGCTATTTGCAATTATCCTAACATATATTATATATATATACACAAAACTGGGAAATTTTTTTTTATTTTAAGGGCGTGGGGGCACGTGACCCCACGTGCCCCAAGGTGGGTCCGCCCCTGCTTGCAGCTCTGAAGCGAGCCAGAAGCAGTAGTTCGGCTTTTATTCGAGTCTACTATTGCGTCTAACACCCCTATACTTCCTTTGCGAGTGTCTCAAGAGTGTTCGGAGCGTTTTATAGTGTCACGAAAACATGTGCAAATAAAAAGGTAGAGGAAAAATAACACTGAGAATTTAAGAAGAGGACACGTATTCGGAAAGTGTTGGTATCCAAAATCGATTCGTGACCTCTGATGAAGTGTTCGCGCTACATGAGGGTGCAAATGAGCCGAGCCGAGCTTCGTCGTGTTCGAGCTTGGAAACGAGCCAAAATTCGGGCTCGAGCTCAGCTCGTTTGTAAACGAGCCCTTAATGAGCCGAGCCTGACTAATTTACTTAACGAGCTTTTTTAAGCGAGCCAAACCTTGAGAAACTAGTCAAGCTTCCAAGCTGAGCTTTTGAGTGTCGAGCTTGGCATGTTTAGTAAACGAGCCTAAAACTCGAGATCAGCTCAATTACTAAGCAAATCGAGCCGAACCGACTACCCAACTGAGTCTTAACGACCACGAGCTCCACAGCTCAGTTCGTTTGCAACCCTAGGCCCCTGCATAGCTCCGAAACCTAAAGTCCAAACTTAAGAACACACAAAACAAACCTGTCAATGAGTTCCCAATTGAGAAAAGCATCTGTTGGCCCTTCAGCCTCAGACCTCGTGAGAACCGTTCCACCAAAGAAAGGTGCCAAAAGCACATACCCCCTAACCCGAACCGGCCCCAACTCGGCCGAGCCGGCTCCGAGTCGAACAGCCAAATGATGGGCAATATTCCCACCAGCCGAGTCGCCCGAAATAAATATCCGGCTAAAGTCCGCCACGTCAGCCAGCCACGAGTCCGGCTCCTCCGACCCGGCTTGATCCCGGAGCCACTTCACGGCCGCGAAGCCGTCTTCCACAGCGGCCGGGAGCGGGTTCTCGGGAGCCAGCCGGTAGTCGGGGGAGACGACCACGGCCCGGAGGTCCAAAGCGAGCCGGAGGCAGTAGTTCTGGCAGTTGGGCCAGGCGCGGGAGCCGATGCAGAAGCCTCCGCCGTGGATGTAGTAGAGGATCGGGAGCTTGTGACCGGAGGGGGGCTGAGCCGGCTTGTAGAGGCGGAGGTGGAGGTCGTGGGTCGGGTCGAAGAGGGAGTCCTTGTACAGGACTGAGCCGTCGTCGTGGACCGGGATGTTGAAGCTGGGTTTGGCGGACCGGGTGATCGAACCGTCGCTGAAAACTTGGAGAACACCCCGGCAGTCGTCTACTACGTACGGGGAGGGAGTAGCCATGATGGGGACAATATGGGATCAGAATCTCTCTCTCTCTCTCTCTCTCTCTCTCATGGGATTGGGAAGAACCCAGGAAAGAGTTGGGCTCTTTTTGGAACCTATGAAAAAGAAATGGAACCTGCAGAAAAGAAAAAGAAAAAGAAAAAGGAGGAAAATATGAGCGAAAATTTACTATTCACTTAAATTAAAAACTTCTATTTTCTTTTTTCTTTCTCTTCTAACTAAACAATGAAAGAGAATTTTTTTTAATTTTCTTTCCTTTTCCTTTTCTTTCCATAAGTTCCAAACAGAGCCTTAAATATGGAGAGTGGTATTGGCATAATGGCATGGGACATGGGAGTTGCTTCATTCGATAAGTATTTGATTCTCTTTGTAAACAACTCTTGAAACTACCTTTGCTCCATATGCCTCGGCCTCTCATGCTTAAAGTGTGTGAAAATGGTGTGGGAAGGGGCTGCTGAGGATATAATAAGTCTAAAATGCGCGAAAACTTACCCACCCTGCATTACGAGAAATTTTTGGGTGTCGGGTGAGTACCACGTGGCCGTACCCACATAGTACCCGAGCAGCTCATTCGGACAGTTGTTGGACGGCTCAGATTGAAACCTTATCTCTCCTCCCACCCCACCACTCTCTCCCCAAATTCAAACCGTCCAAAATTAAAATGGAAGGGTCCGGATACACTACTCGGACCCCAAGTGGTACCCGCTCGGCCCCCAAAAATTTCTCCTGCATTACCAACAAGAAATAAAGAGTTAATGGAGGTGGCTTTTGGGTGTGGTGTTGTAAGCAAATATGGCGGGTTGTGTTTGTATTTCGGTTGGGAGTGATTGTGTAGAGTCGGACAGACGTGTTTGAGACTTTGAGTAGCACTTTGCTAGTTGGCAAATCATCCACTTTCGTTAGAGCATCTCGTGCACCTTACATTAGTCGCATAATTCTTCAGTCTGCTCTCGGGCCCTATTCTGCTAAGCACTAAAAGGACTTTATCTTATTTTTGTTCTTATTTAAATTTTTTTTCTCGTTTGTTAACTTTGCACCAAATTTTCTTGACTTTTTTATTCGTCCCATCGAGACAAATCGGAAATGGTAATATTTTTTTTTACTTTCACCCAAATATTTTGGAAAATAGCCACTTTTAAGTAAATAAAAACAGGTATACTACATTTCATGTGAAGTCCATTTCGGGTCCCACAAAAATCAACACAAAATGCTACTATAAGTCATAAAAAATAAAAAAATAAACTTTGACAACGCCATTTTGGTATCAACGTGTGAACACAGGGTTCACACCCTGAGGCACCATGTGACCATGCCGCAGGAGCACCTTATGATTTTTGTATCTGCAGGAGCACCTAATGATTTTTGTATTGAAGAATGGTACCATTATATCACAGGCTGGAGAATAATGAGAAAATTTGAACATTTAGCTTTTAATTAAAAAAAAAACATCCTTCGTCCTCTTCTCTATCCTCTCATGAGGAGTAAGGTACAACAACAAAGAGGACGATGAACAGAAACTTTTATAAGAAGAAAAATGGACGCCGACTTTCGGTTAAGAAGAGGATGGGAAGGAAATAACAAAAGCTTTACAACTATACAAAATTCCCCCCATGTACTGTGGTTTTTCTTAATTCTGGAGTTGACTAAAGGAAACTCTAAACCTTCCTGCTCAGCCCAGAAGAGCCGCCTTCAGCAGATTGATAACCATGTTCATTTCTTGGTGTATGTAAGGTATGGATCTTGAGCAATACTTAGAACGTCTGGCCGCTCTGCCTGATTGTAAGTCAAGCATCGGCGAATAAAATCCTGCAGAAAATCAAAGGAAAATGAGGAAATTGTATTTAAGAAACTAGTATATTTTATGCTCCATTTGCCATCAGCTTGAGACTATTAGTATCACAGAATCAGGAAAACTTATAGCTCAGGAAAACTTATAATGTGGGTAGTTCTCTTCTGGCAAAGGTCTCATCTATCATTCAAAATGGAGAGTGGTGCTGGCCTAGACAAAGAAATAGGGCCATTATGCAACTTATGAGGAGTACCCCTTCAATTCTCAGGCCTAACATAGGTGTCGCTGATTCCGTGATCTGGATTCCTACCTCAAATGGTATGTTCTCTGTTAAAACTGCTTGGGAGACTCTTAGAACTCCTCTCCCTAAAGTTCCGTGGGCTCCGGTTGTTTGGTTCAAGCATGGTATTCCTAGATGGGCTTTCATTATGTGGCTTGTTTGTTGGGGCCGACTTTCGACAAAGGATAGGCTTCTTTCTTGGGGTATGATGGTGGATCCTTTATGTGTCCTATGTTCTAATGTGCATGAGTCCCAAAACCATCTGTTTTTTGCTTGTTCTTTCTCAGCATGCATTTGGGGTAAAGTTCTTCATATGTTTAGCATTTCTAGAAGACCAACTGAATGGGGGCAAGAAATTGGTTGGGCTATTCAGCACCTCAAAAAAAATGTCTTTTATCTGCCCTCTACAAGTTAGCAATGGCGGGTACAGTGTACTACATTTGGAAGGCGAGGAATGACATTGTTTTTTGCAACAAGCAGTACACTTCGGATGCCATTTATGATATTATTGTTAAGGATGTTCGGGATAGAGCATCTTCTTGGCGGGATTATGGTCGTAGTACTGCTAATAGAGATTTGTGTAGAGTTTGGAATATTTCGGAACATATTTTGTAACTAGCAAGTAGTTAGGCTATTGTTTTAGTTTGGTGCTCCTGTCATTTTGTTCCAATAGGTGGCTGGTTTTTTTTTTCCGGGGTATGCCCCTTGATTCTTGTATTTTTTGTCTCTTTTGGTAATAAAATCTCTCTTTACCAAAGAAAAAGATGACGAGTAACCTCTGGTACTAGAACTATAATTCGATGTACCAAGCCATATTGACTCATAGCTGGGGTGAATCGCTGTAACACGAAAACCATATGATTCGCGTACGATTCGGTTTGATACACCTAATAATTGATTCACTTTATCAACAATTTTCGCTGGAAAATGTGTGGCACTTCCATAATGAAAGCCTTTTGAGGTGATTAGAATTAGATGAAGTCCAAAATTTTATTATTTGCCCATTTCATGAAGATTGAAGACTGAAACAAAGATTAAAAAAATTAAAATTAAAATTAAAACTAGAATTTTCTTACTTATTTTATCATAAAAATCGTTTTTAAATGGTCAATGGTCATTTCTACACAAGCATATTTGGCAAATGTTTTTGTTTTCTATTTTATGTCAAGATAATTCAGTTAAAAGGAAGGTGAGGAAGGCTAGGCAACGTGGATCTGAGAGGGAAAAGAGTTGGAGGCCAAACTACCCTTGCATATAGTATTATTGACAGATGGAATGTAGAACCTCAACTCTTTCATGCATCACGATGCCTCACAATAACCTATCTTGAGCTTAGCAAATAAATTTTCCTAAAAATGAGGTAACAGCAATTGCACCAATTAGAACTATCTTTTATTGGATGGCTGAGTAAACTCTATCCCTTGCACCATATTACAGAAGTTTAGGTTTTTTATTTGCACCTTTCCCTAATTCTTATCTTCAGTATATCCATCTAACTCATCGACTTTGGGTGGAAAAAACTCACACACAAATAACAAAAGTAAGTGATAATGCATGGACCAATATCGAAACGCAGCAGCAATGAACAAATAGAAAGAACCAACCTTCGCTTCATTTGAGACAGCCGGTCTGGAAGGGAATTCCACTTTGCGAGCTTTGATAATAGTATCTTCACGTAAAATTCGCTCCTGCGTCTGGTCATGACCAAAAGGCCGTCTGCCAATGAGCATTTGATAAAGCAGAATACCAGCCGACCAAACATCAACCTATTTTCCAAGAGAGAAACTTTTAGAAACACCTTTAGCCCAAGAAAGTGAATGATGAAAACGACAACGTGAAACTCCGAAATTATTAAGCTTCATTAAGTTAAGAAATTTCAATGGGCTAAAGAGATGGACAAAGAGATGAAATGGCAATAATTACTCCCTAATTTGTAAAACGTACTCGTAAATGAAAATGCAATTCAGCTTAACTGACCTTTGAAGAAATGAGAGGAGTTTTGCTTAGCTCAAAGCATTCTGGGGGCAGATACCTGAACTTACAGGATAAGAAACAATCAACTGACTGCAAATTTAACAATAGGTAACAACACGTAGAGCCAGAAAGAGGAAGGATAAAGCTAAATAAAAACCAAAGCTTTAAACCAAGAAGCAAGCAGGCAGCATTAGGATGTTACCGGAGTAACTGGATAAATTTGTAATCGTCCAGAAATGAGAAGCTAAAGTATGCATAAACCCAATCTAAGCTATAAGTTTCCAAATGTAAACTTCATCTAGTTTGGGTTCACACCTGAATCTGTTTCCCAAATTCAGCTCCACTGAGAAATACAAGATGGAGGACATCATAGAAAGTTGGACTATATGCCTACAACCAGTTTTTAATGGAAAGGGTGGGTTTCAGCTTAGTTCCAACTTCCAATACCTCTGGTCACAAATTGCAGAAGCCAATAAAATTCTAGTCAGCTCTGTTTTGTTAAGGGCATGAAATTCTAGAGCAGGGTAAAGGATTGGTGTTGATTGGATTATCAGGTATGGTTAGGCAACATATTCTCTCTTAAGTTGGTAAGGTACCAGAGTTGCGAACTATAACCATAGAATAGTGTGCTGTGAAAGAAGAACCGGAAAGTCGACATACGTCCACATAGAATCCATAAGAATGAAGCCTGAAACTTGGTTGCACTATACATCCCGCAAAGGAAGCGTTAAATGTTTGCAAGATTCTCAAAATCTCTACTCTAACGAAAAGATTACGAAATAGTATACAGGCTGCGTTGCTCTCCTAATTCAACTAGAACGCGAACCCAAAATGGGAAACCAAAGGACATTGGCGGCTAGCCAACTAGAACATTCTAGATCAAGTGTGTTACATACTCCATAAAAAATCCAAAAATACAACAAATGCATGTGCCGTGACCAAAGTACCCCTTACTACTACAATACCACACATAGATGTTAAATCTATCCAGCATCATTCCAACCTACTAAGAAAATAAAGTAAACCCAAGATGACTTCAAGCCTAATCCACACTGAGAGATGGAATTGCTCCTTTTCTTCTTTCCTTGCTCCGTGTCAATACAACTCATTAAATCCTTCCCCAGTAAAAATAAAATAGAGGGAGTGTGACCAAACCATAATGATAGGAAACAGAGATTAATCCAGGGCATTTTGTCTGAATCAAGTTAAAATTCTTTCGAACATGACATGGTGATTGGATACCACACCACCCTAAACCCAACCACACCATCCTAAACCCTACCACACCACCCTTCCATCACTTGTCCAATACAGCCTGGTCAGGTTAGATCAGGTTTACTCCAGTTTTTCTAGGATTTTATATTTCCCAAGTTGAACTTTTACTTCTTCCTTTTTTGTTGATATAACAGAGACAAATCAAAGGAACAAATTGATTTTACCACCCCGGATTCTATCCTCCGTGCAAGGTAGGTAGGAACAAAAATAAAATTTCATCTATCCTCCACAAATAGAGAACATCCGAGCCACATACTAATACAGTTCCTATAGGCCCAAAAGGATGCTATGCTTGACAACGTGAGAAACAAACAGGCAAACAGTAGTACATCTTAAGCAAACCAGATATCTAATTCCATCTCAAGCAAGTACAAAAATTCATCATGGTATAACATCATGGCAGAAGCCTATGATGCACGGACACGGACACGGACACAGACACGGGAATTCTAAAAAAATAGGGACACGGACACGGCGGGGGACACGCCACGTGTATATTTATTTGTTTGTTTATATTTTTTTCAATTTTTTCCCAAGTTTAAATGGCAAAATGTGGACAAAACGAAAAATCCATAGTTCCAATACCATTCAAACAAAACAAGACATCCATAAGTTCAATACAACCCTATTGAAAAATCACAGTTTGACCCCCAAAATTTAAAATAATTACAGTTTGACCCCAATTTTTTTTTAAAATTACACTTTGACCCTCCGCCATGTCCCCAGCCGTGTCCCCCTACAAAATTTAAATTAAATTATGGGACACGCCACATAGGTGTCCCCACCATGTTCCCGTGTCCGACACTGCAATACGTCGACCTCTAAAGGTGTCGGTGCTTCATTCAGAAATCAGTTATAATTTGCAAGGTCCATAGCCTTGAGTGAGTAGGAAACGTATCGCCAAGCTTAAGAATCTATTGCAAAATTGATGCAGCACTTACCAGTATGTTCCAGCTCCCTGTGACGTGAGTTCCATTCCCTGAGAGCCGACATCATCCTCTACTATCTTACTAAGACCAAAATCAGTCACTTTAGCAACACCGAACTCATCAAATAGAACATTCCCAGGCTTCAAATCATAATGGATGATTTTCTGTGTTCTTTTATTCAAGTAAACAAGGCCTTGGAATATTTGAACCATAATGATCCTTGCTTCCCTCTCTGGCAGTACAGGCGTTGCTTTAAGAACTGCATCAAGATCTTTGCCTGCAGATAAGTGTCGGTTAGAAGTATGGAAGGGAAGCCAGAATGAGTAAATTTCTCTTTACTTTTTGAACGCAGAGAGCAAAGGTTTATCATTTTCAATTAACTGCAAATGTAAGTTGAGATAACTAACATAGAGAAATAACAGTACAGCTGAAAGACTATACACACCACTACAGTACTCTAAGATGGTACAGAATGTATTATGGTCAATTTCAAAAATGTCCCAAAGCCGCACAATGTGATGATGAACCAAGGTCTTGTGAATGTTGTACTCTCGAATTGCATGCCTTATGTAACTTTGCTTCTTGTCTTCACTCCACTGAGCATTCAGACCATGAAGCTTACACGCAACATATCTATGCTCCACCAAGTCAAAAGCCTGTTGGAAATTTCTTGCATCAAATGAGAGCCAAAAGTACTACTACTACTACTATAATATCTTCCATTTAGGGCAACAGAATGATCAAGACAAATGAGAATTCGTAAAACAATACACATGTGCAGGCAATGTCTGACCTTGTAAACCTCGCTGAATCCACCTTTCCCAAGAAGGTTTAGAAGTGCATATCGGTGGTTCAAAATCTGAAAATTGTTGAAATGAGAACCGTCCTCATCCCGTATGCGTTTCATTTCACGTATAAGCCTTCCCTTCTCTATCTCATATCGGTCCCTCTCGCGCAAAAAGGTATCTTCCTCCTACAGGACATCCATAGCTCAATGAATGAGTGTTTGTTTAACTTATTTTCTTTCATTTCCATTTTCTTTCATTTCCTTTCAGTGGCCCTTATTTCATCTGTGGTTGAAATGGGGTGGGGAGTTTTGGAGGAACTTCAATCGGCTCAATGTCAATTACCATAAATAGCAACTTACACGCTTGATGCTGGCTAGACGGGATTTATAGATCTCATCCTGGATTAGAAAATCTTCTTCATGAGATCCTGCTTCTGCATCGATTGCATCTCCCTTGTCTTCAAACAGTATCAGTGTCAGGAATTTTTGTGAATGACAAAAATAACTCAGATGATGAGAGGGAAAAAAATCTACTAAGCACAAATACTTGCACTCGTAGATCATGGATTTTAATAAACCATTAAGCCCTCAACAACCAGAATGTAGTTCTATGCATACAGCCATGTGTCGACAACTTCATATGAAATTGAGATCCTATTTGACAATTATTTTCATAAGTAACAAAATCTATGCAATAACGTATCAAGGGGATGTCACCCATGTACAAAAGAAGGCCAAGAACAAAAAGACCCTAAACATCAAGAAACACCAAAAAGAATCATGGTATTGGTAAAGGAAACACCACTCTAAATGCCAAAATTATCTATCACATCAAGGAATTGGTAAGGGTTGGATTGCACTCCCCCGACTACCCAACTATACGGACTAAAAAGGAAAAGACTCTTGAGTTTCAACAACAGCATTTCCTCTCTATCGAAATATTTATTAGTCTGCTCTCTCCAAATAAGCCACATCAAGCAGAGCACAACCAAATCCATGGCTTCCATATTCCTTTTCCCACTCTAGCCCTGTACCATTCATGAATAAGCACTAGTTTAAAGCACACGGAGACCCCCTAACATTTAAAATTGCACCCTCCCAACTATAACTAACCGTTAACAAAACAGCACCCTTCTATCCAAAAAAAAAACGTTAAAAGAGAATCGTCATTTTCTCTCACTCCGTTAACAAAGTTAGCCAATTTTTTATTTCATATAGTTGAGGGGGTCTATATGGGCGGTTTTAAATGTTAGAGATCTCCGTGAGAAAAAGAGATACTTGAGGGGGTCTCTGTGTACTTCCACCTAAGCACTAGCACTGCCAATGGGAGAACCCACGACGTGCCCCACCATACAAGAACCAGAACCCAAAGATCCCTGACAACCGAACAGTGGTTATTCCTAGGGCCAAAAACAGCAAGAATGTGCATATGGAGCCTATGAATTAAAAAAACAAAGGAGAATCCATAATACTCTGACGTGACTCGTGTCTCGTGAGCTGAAGGACTTGACAGTGAGGTCGCTACAGCCACATTGTAAATTTTAGAAGTTTTCATGGGAGTTCACTCTTCTTTACTCTCCTATCTATCAGATATACGGAGCATTGCTCCTTGGTGCTTAATTTCAAATATCCTATTGAATCCAATTGCAAAGCCATTCAGTGCTACTGCTACTTGATTGAACAATCTCTCGACGAACACTATATTGGATTTCAGTTTGTGCCAACAAATAACAGAGTAGTTAAACAGAAGAAACAACCAGATTTACGAAGATTCCAAAACAAACATTACCTGATTGTCGTTTCTTCAGTAATTTCCGCTGCCGCTCAATAGCTTCCTTCGTCTCCAATAAATGTCTCTGTAAAACAAACCAATCTCGAGACTATAAATTCGAATAGAAGAATGAATCAAACAAGCTCACAAAAAACAATCACTAACTCTATTGACAGCAAAATATGTGACGTAAAAGATGAGACACCGTGCATATTGGAATGATTTGAAAAATCCTTATACAATGTTAGATTTCAATCTCCAAAAGCTTTTTAAATTGCAAGAATTACGCAAAAACTTAGTGAAATTTTGTACCAAATATGCAACACTAGCAAAACATTTTTTCCAATTGCACCAACTAGCCTAGTTAGGAAGTCACATTGATAGCATTCAGCTACTGACTGATAGGTCAGAGGTATAGCTACTGGCTTGTTTACTTTGCTCAACAAAACACAACCAAATAATCCCTAAGGTAGTCTATCTCGTAAGGGATCTCTAAACAAAAAAACCTGGAATAGTTTATATAACACAATTTCAAATCCCGTCTTTCCCCAAACAAACAAAATCATGCTACGCAAATATAATGTTGCAGATGTTTTATACTGACGACGTACACCACGTCCTAAAAAGATAAACCAACTATTCTTCTATAATAAGATATACCGTGGATCATGTACGACACAATCATACGACACTTATCATGAATCAGATGTGATCGATAGCAAGTAGCTAGTCAGTTAAGAGATAAAAAAACCATACAAGATGAGCATTGAGATCCTTAAGTGCTTGCCCATCCTCCCATGTCTCAGATATGATAGTTCCGGCTCTGCGATTTCAAATATAAGAGAGGAGCATCTCATAAAAATTGATAGACATCAATAGAATGATGCATGAAATTTTTGAATTAATGGTCGCAAAATTTTTGCAGTAGTGGCATCTAAACATTTAGGGCTCCAAAAAACGTTAAATAATGCCTATCATCCGGTATTTAAACTTCTGTGCTGAACAACATTATTCACTGGAAGAAAAAAAAAAAAAAAAAAAGGCAACTGGTCCAACATTGTCCTATATATCATTGCCATTGACGTAAATATAAAGCAAACACAAGTCGATATCCCATGCTTTTTCCGACGTACTATGCACAAAGAAAAGCAACACATTTTTATGCGTGCAGAGATGACGAATTTTTTGCAAAATCAATGCAGACAAAAGCCAAAAGGCAACCATCTTAGTCCTTGTATTTATTTGTTGGGGTCTTAGTAGCAGGATCCTTCTAAAATAGGTGAGCTCCGAGAGCTCGAATCGGTGCTCCCAAGATGGGAGCTTGACGGGAGCTCAGACTTCAACGTGTAAGCATGTCCCTGATATGTTATTACATGTCCAATATCCAAGTTTCTTGTGAGCTGACGAAAGTGGCTTCGTGCAATGTCATTGAGTTGACAGATATGTGATACTTAAAGAGTATAATTTTCTAAGGATGATTTTCTCCAATTCACAAAACAAGATTTCCCCACTCTCTCAAATTGTTGCAATCCACAAGACCAGTCACCATCTATCGATAACTAGAGAGGAGACTACTTTCCTGGGGGTTAACTTTCGGACCATGTCATTCTTTCTCTGTCAATTTACTGGGATCAAAGGGATGGGCAATGATTTATTGTAAGTATTAGTCGAACAAAACCAGAATGGACGGAGTACCTGATTACACCCACATTGCCAAGTCTCAAAGAATCCTGGCGTACTTTCAACCTTGCTTCTTGTCTCTCAGCTTTTGAAACAGATACTAAAAGATCAGA
Source organism: Rhododendron griersonianum (assembly GCA_018127125.1). Taxonomy (NCBI): domain Eukaryota; kingdom Viridiplantae; phylum Streptophyta; class Magnoliopsida; order Ericales; family Ericaceae; genus Rhododendron; species Rhododendron griersonianum. The sequence goes on from CM030800.1 coordinate 32,482,954, forward strand.
TATTATCTTCATTCTCTGCACCAAAGAAGGAAATGAAAATGACTGTCAGACTAATCCCCCAATCAAACACGTATTGCACATCAAATACAGAGAAAGCAAAAGCCAAGCCAAGTTTCTCAAAAAGCAGATCGGTTATGCAAGTAATAGCCAATCAGCACACAGAAGAATGACAACACGAAATCAGGAAAGGAACAGTGATATGCCTTGTATAGGAGTTAATCTTCTGGGAGTTTGAATTGCATTATTTGAGCTTTCATTTAGATTTAAAGAGAATCCAAGTATACCATAAAAAGTGTATAATGAAGAAAAGTAATAGTTTCTTCGATTAGCACTGCTGTACTTTCTCTCATCAGTGTTACCATGGACTAACGGGTAAGAACATGCCCTTGGGAGGGGAACAACGGCTGGGAACAGCTGCTAATGCCCCATAGGCTGAGGAATCTTGCTAGTAACGTGAAAAAAGACTTCTTGTAAGCCTTCACTAACTTCACCCAAGGTGGTACAAAATTTTGTTCATTTCCATCGAAACGGAAAAACATAAATACTAGAAACACGCAGAAATGATGAGTTTTTTTCGAAACCTATGAGGAATATCCCCACAATACTTCAACAGACTTCAGAACTAAAATCTTAAAAGAAGAGAATCTGATAAACTAGAAAGGAAGGAAAATGTAAATGAGAAATTTTGTCACCAACCACAGATGGTACAAATTTTCTTTTCTTTCCGTACTAAAAGCTCTTCTGCATTGCGCAGACCACCTCCACAAGTAAGCATCTAAACCTTCTTATGAGATTCTATTATTCATAGACTTCAACTTGTTCGACATTATAAATCTTTAAGAATGTAAATTATGGTTTACAAAGCTTTTAGTATTAGTTTCCAATAATATTCATGCTTTTCCCAATTCTTTTGTCACTGCCCTCATGTTTCCAACCCGAAATACTCGAAACCTTTTCCAAGCCAACTGAAATAACATACCGAGAAAAAATTTTGATCCTCACCTAGGTGCATGATCCTTGTAAAGGTGTATTACCTTAGACCTTCCAACAGGTTCGGTCTATCTGCTTATGCAACAGCTCTCCAAAACCAACTTTGAAGGAACTCTTACATACAAACATATTATTCATCGTAAACATCACGAGCTTCCCGAGATTATAAATTTTGGCAGTCTACTTAATTTTTAGTGTTATTGTTTAGCAGGAACAAGTAAAGCTTTACCAAAGTACCTTTGGTTTCATTTGTTGTTCACCATCTTTAAGATCCTTCAGTTCCTGTGCAATTCAACACCAAATACTGACAGAGATCAGGAGTTGCAATGAAACAATTTTCGAACCCTGAAATGGAGAATAATAATACCTTTTCTAACTGCTGGCATAGTTGCTGATAATCAGAGGCCTCTTGACGTGATTTCTTGAGGTCCTCTTCTAATGCAGCAACCTTTGCACGTAAAGATGTGATCTCCTCCTAAAGTTAGTTGACAATAGAAGCAAGCACAAGTATTACTAAGCATACTGTAACTTACTGCAAGAGTACCTGAAGCAGCACGATTATCATATCTAACTTATATCCAAAGAGTAAGTAACTAAAAGCAGAAAAGTACAGTATAGCAGAAGATTTTATTTTTCAATTCCCCTTCTAGACAAAATCAGAGCAAATAGCTCTTATCAGGAATGTCACCATAAAAATCAAACACCATACCTCAAGTGAAGAGCGGTCGTCACTCCCCTGTTGCTCTTTTGACAAACTGTCCTGCAAAATAGGAAAGAGGCAGCCATCAAATGAAACAGAAAACACATACTACGATAAACCTCACAGTTGCTACCATAGAATTACAGGCAACAGTTGCCCTTCCAAAATAACCTAAGGTTTCTATTAAGCCAAAAATAATCAGAAAATTTATCACACAAACATCAACGACATTCAGAATTTTTCAGGTACTAGAACTTCTGTACACCACACAGGATGCAGACCAGGGGAAAGTCAAATCATCCTTCAACTGATGGTAAGAGGTCCACTACAGCGAAAGCAAATCTTAAATCTTAAACTCATGCTAGATTAGGATAATATTCTGAACCATACTCAGCAGAGTATCATGTTTAAGCATATTCCCGACATGCAATAACATACCAGCATATAGCATCACGGACATACCAAAATTTACGCTGGATACTAAAAAGGAGCTATTGGCTGTGTCCAGTCGGTAGATAATACAACTTAATATACTTAACTTTCAGCATGCAATAGAAATATTGCAACGAAGAGGTATCTTGATGCTTATCTTTGTTAATACTGTCGCGTGATGCTGTACTCCCAATACCTATGAAACGCATGACATGACAGACCTGTATAACTGACCTTTCTACTTACCAAAATATTTATCAAAATATCCAACTAAAGATTCTGTATAGGAAATTATGGACTTTCCGACAAAACTGAAGTACCAATTAGAAGTGATACCAGACAGTAAACTGAGATAAAAACTAGTAAAAGGAAGTAGTTTGTGGAATGAAGGGAAGGTACTTTGATTTTGAACAAAGATGGTCTAGAAGTTGAACCTTCACTCTAGTCGTGGACACTATACATACTAATACACCAAACAACGTAATACTGACACAAAAAAATCTCATGCATATGGTAGTAACACTTTCTGATGTGAATGGGGTATTAGAGGAGGCCACCAGTTCAGCAGCTTAAATTCCAGTTACCTTGAGCTCATAGCTTCGAATCTGAGAACACCTACTTTGTCCTAGTGGACAAAAACTAGGTTTATACCAATCCTTCCCAGACCCCATTGATGGGGCTTAACTGGCAGTACTTTCTCCTGTATATATCTGACACTTATACCACCTTGTAGGCAGTAAACTCTACTTTTATTGCACATGCCTTTATATGAAGGAGGGTCTCAATCAGTATTTAGGACACTACGTTTGTTTACGTAAGCCAAACCAAGTCGAATACTTGATACCTAGCTGTAACTTCTAACAGGCATTAATACTTTTTAATGGACGTGATACTGATACGTACAGTTTTGTTCAAAACAACTTTCTTACCTCCAATAATTCCAGACTGAGACCTTCAAATGTATCCTAAAACTCTACAATTCTTATACTTCGCACCAAAGTCCCGGATAATAGAAATTTATTGAACCGTAACTATAAGTCTATAACATTACATCACTCAACAACAACGACCACTATACAAGGGAAACTTCTTCGCATGTTACAACGGTGTAAAGATAGTGTAGACAATGTCACACGCAAGAATGAGCACTATAGATAAATGAGTACGCTGGAAAATCTAGGTGTGACATGCAGAAAGTAGAAATTGACGTCATCTGATGCACAATGACAAAAAAAAAATATGGAGGATATGACTTATCCACAACACACCTGTTTGGTCTCCTGGTCTCCACACCCATTATGAGGAAATGAGTAATTGAGTACACTGTAAAGTTTTCCTATTACCTATATTACCCTCTATACTGCAGATAATTTTCTTATTCTTCCATCATTATGCTGATCAATGCAGCAAAGAAGCAGCAGATTATCTTCAATTAGGTTCTAGCTTGAGAGAGAGAAATGAAGAAACCACAGATGATGACACTTCATTCTGACATGTCAGAAATATTTCGGACCTCCCTTTATTTTATCTTCAAACAGCAGAAGAATACCAAGTAGTTAAGTGGTTAAATCCCCTCTTTTTTTCCATACAGCAGAATAATACCAAGTAGATAAGTGGTTGAATTCCTGAACTACAATGTAAGCAAACGCATGCATAAAATAGGCTGACAAATCTCTCAAGATCATTTCTATCGTATTCTAATGCAGTCATTAACAATGTGAAGATTGCTGCAGAAAACAGTGACATAAGATTGTGTCATGTGAACTGAAACTTCTCTGTTGACACACAAAAAAAAAAAAAAAGAACTGAAACTTAGTACCACAAGTGCTAAATATCAAAATCCCAATGTCATTTGGGACTCGGGTTGCAGCGTAAAATGGCCTCCCCTGTTGCTATGCTTCAGAATAACATGGGTATAGCTGCTACAGCAGCAGCTATTAACTCACATAAGGAAAGATGTCTGAGGAAGATATAACACGGATGACATACCTTATGATACGAGTTCTCCAGCAGACCATTTGATGTTAAAACCGGTAAAGGAGAACTTTGTGCTCTTGCCTGACCATTAACTCTGAAACCGCGCCCTCTACCTGACACAGCATGCCCCCTACCACGGCCTTGTCTTCTTCTATTGATATCTAGGCCTGGCTTGGGGTCCGTGGGTTCAACAACCTTTTGCCCTATGTCAGCCACTGCCTGATTCATAGTATGAGAATATGCAGGGCAAAAAAAATAAATAAACCTTAACAACTCGGAACCCACACAGAAGAGAGCAACGGCAAAGGACAACAAAAATAAAAATGGATCAGTAAATCACCATTGTCCATTAATGTTCACCAAACAGGGACAATGACAAAAGGCAAAATATTAAAACAGGCTTACTCATAAAGAAGGGTGCTGTACGGTACATAAATATCACAACTTCAATATCTCATTTAAACGAAACAATGCACTGTAGAGCTCACCTCTACATGATCTAAAGCAGATGAGCTGTCATCCTCTTCAAGCTTCCGGCGCTTTTGAGTATTTGCTTGTATGAGGTACTCCGCTCCATTCTAGCATTAGTACAGATTCAGTGTTGTCAAAGCGATGTAGAATGGGAAAAAATAAGAGCCATCTTCAAAGGGATGGACCACATTGCTCAAAAATGGGTCAAGTGAACCAGACCATAGGTCAGAATAAGTAATTGTTACCAATAGAGAATATAGGGAACTTCGGATTGCGAGATATTAATTATTCCCACAGTTACAAATTATGGAAATGTAGCTCATTGAAAACGGGAAAAAAAACATGCAGAGAACACACAAGCATGCACTCACATACAAGTCAAGGATGTGTATATTATTAGCTTAGGGCACAGTTATTTTATTTTGATTGTTAGACCACAGATCTTAAATATACAATGCAGAACTCCCATGATTACGTTATTGGCAAAAATAAATTCCACTTTCATGCTGGGAATTTTCACTCCTTTTTTCTTTGTTCCTCCGAAAGCTACTAATTTCCTCTTGTCTGATAACGTTTGAATCTTTCTAGGACATTTTTGCAACCTACATTTTGCATTGTCTTGTTCCTGAATCCTGCAAGTATGGATTTTTTTTTTTTTGAACTGAACACTAAGCGGAAATGTTCATAGTTCAAACTACTTGTGGCTGAGTTTGAAGAAATAAGCAAAATGTGAATGCATGCACTCTTCGGCTCATGGTATTGCCTTTTTCTATAATTGATGCAATGCAAATTTATATTCGCCCCATATTTGGTAGAGTACATAGGCACAAAATTCTACATCTTTATCCCCTCCTGCCAAAGACTAGGCCCACTAGGGTATTGAAGCCAGCAAGGTAAGAAATAGCTTAATGAGGGAACTAACAAACAACATATACGGCATGTTTCCAACTCAATCTCTATGGAGCGTGAAAGAAATAACCTAATGAGGGCACTTACGAAACGTGATTACACAAATAGACTTGCCTGAAGAAGGAAACATACTAGTAAAACCTTCCTTGACATAAAGGAAGTGTGCGCTAAGCAGAGAGCGCAAATTAAAAGCCATATTCGCAATTGGTCGAACTTGATCGTCAATGCCGAACGATTTAATGCCATAAGTCTTTACATACCACACTGGGGGGCAAACTGCCATATAACTTACAGACATCAACAACTGCATGCTTAACCGTTCTCTCAGTTGAAAGAAATAGATTATTAAATTCAATTTGACCCAATTTTCATAAATGGCCCAAGTATTCCAAATTTCATTAAAACTCAGATTTGGGGTTGGAACTGACAAAATTTATCCCTACGCTGGATTCGTACAAACTTCATCACTGATTAAGTAAAAGACATGCTGTTACGATATTTAATGTTGTTTCACCACTTTTGGGTCATTCAATAAATTCTCATACTCAACAACATTAAGCTAGCTTAACATTCCCTCAGAATTTCAAAAGACCCCTATTTGGATTTGGACTTTCCTTTTGAGTCTTAACTAATCGACTCTATATAACCATGCCAAGAACTGATGGTCTAGTATCATATGCAGGAATGGACCGAGGTGAGAGCTGGCTGAAGCAACCGCCTCCAAAAAATTTAATAACCCTCTTATCGCAGTCATATTTGTAATTCGCTCCAAGATCCATGACATTAAATGCAAAATCTCTCACTCAAAACTTAATATGACAAGCACAATCTCCTACCATACTTTAATTAATTTGTCCAGCAAAGTCGGAATCCGGTGTCATCCATGATCATAAGGCTCCGTTCAGTTGCAGAGAAAGGAAAGGAAAGCACAGGAATGTTTGACTTTTCTGTACTTTCTATGAATTTAGTTAGTACGAAAGTTGTACGACCCACGCCTCTAACTTTCCCACTCGGATTAGTTTTCCCTCGAAGCTTGTCCTACATAAAATACAAGATTTTGCACGAAGCTTGTCAATACACTAGTTTCTACATAATTAAGCTACTATTTTTCCACTTTCCCTTAAATTTCTTATATCAAATGAACGCCCAGAAGAAACTATGTTTCATTTTCCTTCACCTCACTCTAATTCTCTCGGGAATAATTTTCTTCCACTAATCTCCTGACAAGTGAACGGAGCCTAAGCAAACTAAAAACGACTGACATCATATCTCAAACATGCGTACAGTATCAATCCAACTACAAAACACAAGTGCATAAACAGAATTCAGGGCTCACATCGTCATCCGAATCGCTCGAAACCAAATCCTCCGCAACCCCATAATTTGCCACGGACGAAACAGCCGGCCACGCGGCCTGCACAGGGGCGGCGGCGGCGGGCGCAGCCAAGGGAGCCTTACCGACCATCCGAGCTTCGAGTTTGGCAATCTTCGTGGGCAGAGACTGGTCGGATTGGTTCGAAGAGTTGGAAGAGAAATGAAGCAGCATGTCGTCCGACATTGTTAGCCCCAATCAATGCAGATACACAAACCGTTCACAAACAGCACTCACGTCATCTGCATACAGTTAGAATTCAAAAGAAACCCTAAAATTGCAATTTCCAGTTACATAGGGTCGTATCGATTATATAGTGAGATGATCAAAGGTGATGGAACTGAGTATATGAAGAGAGAGACGGCGAAGTTTTAGAGAGAGTGAATTTTGATTCTGGGACTGAGGAGAGATGAAATTAGGGTTTTTTTGGTTGCAGAAGATGGGGTGGATGAAAGGAGAATCGACGAGAGAGAGAGAGAGAGAGAACTGAGGAGGAGTTTAGAGGGGGAGGAAAAAAAAAGGTGATTTTGAAGTCACAAGTCATGGTTTTTGGTTTGGAAGCAAAGTTGTTCCAAGGAGGTGTAAAAGGAGGTGAAAGAGGTAATTGGATCTTTGAAAACAAGGAAAGAGAATGTGCATATTGGGTATGACCTAATCTTGAGGGAGGTATGTACATTTAGCCTCTTCTTAGGTATTTCCATATGGTGTTATGTGGGTTGATGACTACTAGGGCTATTCACAAACTGTTCGAGGCTCGGTTCGGCAAGAGTTCGTTCGAGTACGATTCAATAGGGGTCTATTTGTAAATATAAAAAATTTTAAGGTTGTATATATAATTCAATACTTATTTTTCTTTTAAATTCTATACAATCAATGAGAGGGTTTGGGTTCGCTTGAGTTTAATGAGCTGAGCCGAACCAAACCTGAGTCTTGATGAGCTCAATTCGAGCTTAGATTCAGCTCGGCTCCATTCGTTTGAGTTTAACGAGCCAAACTTGAGCCAAGATGTTCAGGTTCGAATCGAACTCGAGCCAAACTAGTACCTTAACGAACCCAACCGAGCCGAACCCGAGCCTTGAAAAATTTTAACGAGCCGAACGCGAACAGAGTTGTTCACGCTCGAATCGAACTCGAGCCGAACTAGTACCTTAACGAACTCAAGCCGAACTTAACAGGGTTCGGCTCGATTCGGTTCGTTTACAGCCCTAATGACTACTAATCTAAGTATAACGACTTGCCTCAACTGACCTGCTTAACTCTTAGCCTAATCAAGTAGCTTAAAAGGTTAATCTCAAGTTATAAAGTAGCTCGTTGCGTCTCGTTATATACCATACCAACTGCCCACAATCCATCGATGTGGAACTTTGATTCCCATGGTGGGTTCTCACAGTCTCCCCACCTTGGCTACAAGGTTGGACAAGTCCTCGTCTCATGTGGGACCGCCCAAGCACCTCAAGCTCCTCACTTGTCAGGCCCACCCAAGCACGTCTCCTCGCGAGACCCGCCCTACACTTTCGGTTGATGTGAGCTTTGATACCACCTGCTGACCTGCTTAACTCTTAGCATAATCAAGTGGCTCAAAAGATTAACCTCAAGTTATATGGTAGCTTGTCACGTCTTGTTATATACCATACCAACTGCCCACAATCCATCGATGTGGGACTTTGATTCCCATGGTGGGTTCTCACACTAGACCCGGTCGAAGTTAGACTTGGACCGGGTTGAAGACTCGTCTGGGCCCAACACAGGTGATCTTGACGATTCCACAAACTCGCAAGCTTTCAAGTTTGAGTTTACAAAGCCCAAGCCTAACTCGGAGGCTGGAAAATCCGGCTGAGTTTTGAATGGTGCAGGTTGATGACTTACCTAGGCCCGATTGAAGTGAAACTTGGATTGGGTTGAATACTCGTCTAGGCCCGACTCAAGTGATACCGACTATTCCACATACTCGCCCAAGACTTTCGAGTTTGAGTTTCAAAGCCCAAGCTTAACTCGCTTACAAACTCGGGTTAGGTTGCTCAAATGGATTGTATACCATTACACACTATAGACCATATAGTCTAAACATAAGGAAAAATGACGGTTAAGAACGTATTTTGATAATTAATATCCGCTAAGGATATTTTCAGCATTTACAAATGTTCTTAACTCGTTCTTAACGGGTATTAATTATCAAAACACGCCTTGGACCGTGATTTTCCCTAAACATAACCTACGTCCACCTTCGAGATTGATCCATCAACCCCAAGCATAACCTTAGCTAAATTTAAAAAAACTCAAAGTTATAAAAAAAAGGTTGCTCAAATGGGTTGAAGCCACCACCAAGGGTGGTAGCCAAGTGGGCAGGTGCCCCCTCATCCCCAGGCAAGGTATCGGTTTCGAGCCTTATCAAGTGGCAAGGGAGTGTGGGTTAAAGCATTATGTCCATTTGCACCTAGGTGGTGTTATGGTGACGGCCTATCCTCCCGGACAGTAGCTATGGCTCGAACCGGCCATTTACCGGCCGGTCCAAAAACGAGAGTCCAAACTCCACGAACTCCAAGCCCAACCCAAAATGCACGCATAAGGACACGGACTAAAAAATTGCCAAAAATACCCTCGGAATAAAATATAGCTGACCGACGTCATCATTCTGTCTGTATCTTTCTATCTCTTTGTCTAGTGTCTGCACCATCTCCTCTCTCTCTCTCTCTCTCTCTCTCTCTCTCTCATAGCTTGTTCTCTCTCTGACTAACTGGAGACTTCTACACGATCTAACGTCCAAAGGTTTTCAGTTTCCAGATCATCGAATGCTTCTAATCTAATCTAACGATTAAAGGTTTTCATTACTGACAATGCATGCAAAGAAATTCATAACGGAACCATAAAATTGTCTTAAAAATTTTCGATTCTAAATCGCGAACCCTAAACCCTAAATCACGTTAGAAATTCAAGATCAGCTTTGAAAGCTCACTCTATTCATGATGTATATTTATAGATTGTTTTGCTGCTTATGAGGATTTGAGTTGTTTTGAATTGTTAATTTTCGAATTTTAATTTCCGAATTTTGTTATAATACATTGTTTTTTTTTTTTTGCAAGAAAATGTAGAAATTTCCTTCATTTTGACACATGCTCTCACTTGCTAAAAACTCGCAGACCTGTTATATGTATGTGAAAACGTCTGGGAAGCTATCTGGATCTTCAATCTGGATCTTATATCTGCTTTATATTGTCATGAAACAAATTCGCAGTGCCTCATTGCATTATGCTACAATAATCTAATTTCCAAACATCTCAAACAACAACTTCTACAATATACGAAGAAAAAAACATTTTGAATATATCAGTATGTCTTATTAAACAATTTTGCAGAGCTTTTGTATTCTATTCGTCATTGATTATTTAATTTTGATGAATAAACAACGTAGATTGCTGCGAAACTTTTCATATGTGAAATAGAACATTTTCGCAGACCTTTGTAGGATAATTGTCTAGTGCAATGAAATTAGCACTGGACAATTAGCACTGAATATTATTGAACTGACGTGTTTACATGTATTCATAGCTTATATTTAATCCAGAGTTATATGTATGTGAAATAGAACATCTTTGTAGGATAATTGTGCAGTGTTATGAAATGAACACTGTACAATTACCACTGGACATTATTGAACTGACAGATTGTTGTTATTTAATCAATCCATTATTTATTGTTTGCAGTTTTAGCAATCAAGAAGAAACCAAGGAAACCAAGAAACACTCCTGTTGCAACACCACGTAGCACACAGTCAACATCATCATCATCAATCAGGGAAAAAAATAGTAGTCCTTATCTTAAACATTCGCCATACAGAGCAATGAATAAGATCATACGCGCGAAAATAAAGGAAATAAGGGTAGAACGGTAACTTCAACTTCTGTTTATCCTTGCACGTAATTAAACAGCTCTTGCATCCTTAATAGGAATTAGAAGTCCCTAAGCCCAAATTGTTAGTTGGAACTTGGAACCTGTTTTAAATCTTGTATTTGAAGGAATAGCAGATCTTGCATTTGCTGCTAATTTCTATTTGCAAGATGCATGAGGGCCAACAACCTCTGCCCCAAAAAGGAAAATGTCATCCAATTGACAATTAGCGTCTGATATGTCTACTTATTTCTGTGTCCCGTTCGAGAGCCACATCGTATACGAGCCACTTTTCAATATGGTTGTACAAAAAATCCAAGCATCATATCTGTTGAATGTGGAAATATATATACGACTTCAAAAAAATTCAGATAAATAAAAACTCCATAAAAATCGTATATACATAAGTCATGTTCACAACCAGCTCATAAATTCAGGAAAAAAAAAAGTTATTAAAAAAAAAACGAAGATAAAGAAGAAGAAGAAGAAGAAGAAAACAAAGTTGAGTTCACAACCAGCTCATCCAGGCGAACTACGTTTGTCTTGATTTCCAACTCAGCATGCATACCCGATCCTCGATTGAGTTATAACTTATTCAAGATTAAAAGAGCAATTGTTTAGTGGTCTCTGCTGATAGTTACAAATCATTTGCGATTATTTTGATTGCCTCAACACTACAATGCAAAAACAGGAGGAAAGTCTACTGTTCACTTTTTCTGACAAAAAATTGTTGCAAAATCTTATACTATCAAAACACCTTCTTAAAAAATAAGTACTTATTTCACATTTTCAAACTCAAAAATAATGTAAATGAAAAATAATTTTTTGATTTTTTTGTACCGTTCAAAAGATCTCAATGAGATCTATCAAACAAGATCCATATTGCTAGGAAAATTATTTGCATAAATACATTGTTTTTGTGCTTGAAATTGTCTTCTTAAAAAATAAGTACTTATTTTGAGTTATGGAACGGGCACTAAGATTTATCTGCAACTATCTTTTTGCAGAATTACGAAAGGTTTTTTGCAATGCAGTCTACATGTCATATTAACAGGCTCATTCTCTAGCAATACAAGCCTGTCTAATTCTTGACTTGGCTTCAAATAAAATTAAAGACCAAGCAATCTTGTAAATGTGTCCAATATCTTGCGAGGGAGATGTAGTAATAATAAAATACAAACTGGATCAAATTACTGATCGCCGACCAAAGTAGGGGAGGTTATTGAGTGCTCTTGAAACATTGTTTCGCACCACTTTGCACCACCAACCATTATCCTTTTAAACACAAAACAGAATTATGAATTTCACAGTAGTTACCAATCACAACACATTTGAAGCTCCGTCCAAAAATTTCCCATAAAACAGCTATCCCGGTCGCTCACCAAGCTCTTAGGTACTCCCTAGTACTTGACAATGAGCTGAGTTGGGCCGTCTCCTTCGTTGAGTTGTACTACTTGGGAGCTGCCACGAACGTTGCATATTTGGTGAATCGGTCCACGATGATGTCAATGGTGCCGATCTCTCCCACTTTAGGGGACTGGTAATGTAGTCAAGTGACACTCTCCCATGGCCTTTTAGGCAGTGGCAACGGCTGAAGCAACCCTGCCTTCTTATGTTCAGGCTTGTCTTGTTGAGAGAGAGTAAATTGGAAAGATTTGTCATTTGTGTCCAGTGAAAAAGAAAAAACTAAACATTTATATCATTCCCCATAGCAAACTGCACATTATGGAAACTATTGACCTTTCTTTTCAACAAGTCAGGAAAGTGACGGAGAATATTAACCAAACTTAAGCCTCATGAGTCGAAAACCATGAGTTTTCTTCCTTTATTCCCCTGTCTAGTCTGTAAAATCTAAATAAATACACCACTTTCATTGATGATATAACAATATCCGAGTAGACACGGTGCGATAACAAATATAGAGAGATACCAGGATAGCTGGTTGAAAAAATAACTAAAGTGTCGTCTGTGAAATTAAACATTGCATTGTGTTTCAAACTAAGCTCGACACATTCTCGGGGTGGATCAAGCTCCCAACTACAGGGTTTAGCATTTCCCTACAATAATGTACACCGAGACCTTTCAGAGAGGAATTACTGCATCCGGACAATGTACAGGTAGATCGGCTCCAATTCACTGCAAAAGGATACAAACACAAATGTTGAAACAATGTCATGATATTAATGTAGTGTACACTAGAGAGACAACTCGACTCATGTCTGCGCATTTTTTTGAGTTGGAAATTATATCAAACGGCAATAGGACAGGAAATAAGAACTGGACATACTAAGAAGGGCAAAGTACGGATTACCTCCCTGAGGTTTGGACATTTGGCAGATAACCTCCCTGACGTTGACTAATGACCACATAACCCTCCTATGATTTTGGAATAAACTGCAACCGTTAGGTTTTCCATCCAAACTAACGGAAGGTGTAACACACACCTCTATTGTGAGAGTGAGAATGGGGAAAAAAAAATTAAAAATCACACCGAAAAAATACTAGAATTGCTTAGCAAAAAAAAATTACTGGAATTGATTTTTTTTTTTGTTACTTTATTTAATTTTTTTCTCATTCTCACTCTCACAATAGGGGTGTGTGTTACACCTTCCGTTAGTTTGGATGGAAAACTTAACGGTTGCAGTTTACTCCAAAACCATAGGGGGTTATGTGGTCATTAGTCAACGTCAGGGAGGTTATCTGCCAAACGTCCAAACCTCAGGGAGGTAATTCGTACTTTGCCCTACTAAGAATGAAGGAAATCAAGGAAACCCTTTTAGAACAAGTTCATCACACAATAAAAAGATAAATCCCGTAAGATCACAACAAAAGAAGTACAAACTTCAAACAAGACGGAGAAAGGAAAGCTTGATAGCTAAAAGTGGTGTGTCTGGTTTTTGGTCACTGGCAGAAGATTGTCCAAAACCAATGGGCTAACAAATATAAGCTCCCATTAAAACACTCCAGTGAGCTGAATAGCTAACGACAAGTCGACAACAAATAGACAAAAAAATACCTAGCTAAATGACAGTATTCTTCAAAGGTTTCAATAGATCAGGTCTACAAAAAGAACTCTTGCCAAGTTCATAAAATTGCAATTTTCCACCAAGGAAACTGGGCAACCTGGGTTAGGCCCAGATTCTCTGCAAAAAATGGACAACCAGTTGAACATAAATGGAGAGCTGCTTATTTTGTATTCATTTCGTAGAGTACAAAGTGTGCATCACTGCAATGGAACCAGACTAAAATCTTAGCTGGCCCGACTACTCTAAGACATGGGTAATCTTACTTTTATCAGCATCAGATGCGGGCGGGGGATTGTTCTGATAGTTTTATCTAATCGCAGAATCCAAGGACAAGGGTGAAAAACTGGTATTCGTGTACACTAAATTGGTCTTATCTTCCCCGATAGCATGTTTGGCATAGATACATTATACATAACTAATATTGTATGAACCACATGGATACAATGATAGAAAACATAACAATATGAAGAGCAAAACATCAAACAACTAGAATTCTTTGATATGCTTGCTGAATCTGTGTTAAAGAAAACGTGTCAGACCACATTTACAGAAGTCCTAGTATGTTCACTATGTTGAAAGTTTCAAACAAAAGGAAAGACAAATGGATTGAAACCAGACGCACGGGAGAAAACAGAATCCAAAACTATTAAGCAATGAAAACCAAACTGCAGATACTTACGTGGATTAAATGTCAAAATGAGATCCCCCAAACCTATATCCTTTTGCAGTTACTCCCTCCTCAAGGCCTTCGTACAACAGGGGCAAAAATCTTCCTGCTACCAATCATAGTTTCTCCTCATTCCATCACTACTAAAGTTTCCAAACCTTGAGGCTGAATATCTGTGTTGATAAAATTGGGGGGGTCCATTTGATGCCGAATCTCCAAAATGAAGCTTTTGTGTTTTTTTAGAAGAACGAGAACTTGAAGCATGACCACTATTAGATGAATAGCAAGTCTTATTCCACTTATTATTTGGTGTTACCGGAGATCCCCATGGACCCCATCCATGCATTTTGGCTTTTCCAGGGGATAAGTCTCCAGGATCTTCGGTAATCCAACCACCCCTTCGTTTTACATTAGATGGTGTTGTAGTAACCCCTTGGTACTGAAATTTGCTCCTTTTGCGATTCTTCCCAGGATCAGAAGGTACAGACCTTGATCTCACATCCTCTCTGTTTTTGTCTAAAAACTTCTGCGCAGGGGTTGATAATTCAAGGTTCCTCTTCCGAACCTGCGTAAAGTCAGCAAAAACAAATCCCACATCATTCGAAGACCAATTAAACACCTATGGAAATTGGTAGCAACGAGCAATGCAAAGAACAGAGGATAGTGATAACACATCAAAATTCAGAGACCTCAGATATCTGTGAGAGCACCTGCTGAAAGCCCAAAATATACCTTAGTTGAACTTGTGCATTCACGAGCAAAATGTCCTCCTTCGCCACACTTGAAGCATGAATTGAGGGACCCCACTGTAGTTATCTCACCATGTGCCCCTATGTATTCCTGCATGTATTGTATTCCAAGTTAACACATATGGACTTAGTAGAATTAAGAAAGCAGAAGAGATCTGTGAGGCCACCTGCTAAAAGCCACCCAAAACATACCTTAGTTGAACTCGTGCATTCACGAGCAAAATGTCCTCCTTCGCCACACTTGAAGCATGAACTGAGGGACCCCACTGTAGTTATCTCACCATGTGCCCCTATGTATTCCTGCATGTATTGTACTCCAAGTTAAACACATATGGACTTAGTAGAATTAAGAAAGCAGAAGAGATCAGTGAGGCCACCTGCTAAAAGCCGCCGAAAACATACCTTAGTTGAACTCGTGCATTCACGAGCAAAATGTCCTCCTTCGCCACACTTGAAGCATGAACTGAGGGACCCCACTGTAGTTATCTCACCATGTGCCCCTATGTATTCCTGCATGTATTGTACTCCAAGTTAAACACATATGGACTTAGTAGAATTAAGAAAGCAGAAGAGATCTGTGAGGCCACCTGCTAAAAGCCCAAAACATACCTTAGTTGAACTCGTGCATTCACGAGCAAAATGTCCTCCTTCGCCACACTTGAAGCATGAACTAAGTGACCCCCCCGTAGTTCTCTCACCATGTGCCCCTTTGCATTCCTGGATGTATTGTACTCCAAGTTAAACACATATTGACTTGGTAGAATTAAGAGTGTAGTACCAAGAGATTTATTACTTATCAAAACAGAAAAGAAAGTAGTACCAACAGACTGAAATAAGATTGAATGTTAACATGCTAAATTGACTGACATGTATAGATCCCTAACTTAAATAACTTTTATATACGCAGCAACGTTGATTAAAGTGAATAGCTATAAAACCTGAACCCAACTTGGCGATACTCGAATAGAACTCCAGACACATGAACAGCAAAAGATACGACGCATTCAATATCTGTTGAAGTGGGTTGTCATAAATTTAAACCCCGTGCAGATTGTAGTGGCTGAGTCCAACTAGACAGTGGGCCTGACACCACAGGTAGCCCATCTCACGTGCCTGGGCCGGACGCACAGGAGCAGCACCGTCGGCCCAATCGTCCCTTGAGGCCCATGTACCGAGCCCAGTTGGGAGCCCAGTAACTGAGCCGAGAGGATTGTGACCAGCCTGTGAAGATGACTCAGAAGCCACTCAGATTCTACGTGGCATCCTGGTGTCACGTTCCGGACACGTGCATTCAGCAGCACACGAAGCGTCATAAGCACAAAACCCATTCAACCTCAGCGAGGCTGACAACATAGCTGTTTCTTAAGCACAAAACCAGATATCTAATTCAACTCAAAACAGTCTCCATCTCCATTTTTTCCACACATCTGGTCTCCTTAACAGGAACAACTATGCATGGTGAGAACTGAATTAGATAGTATGTGTTGGATAAAAAACTGGAGAAGTGCGAGGTAGTAAGGCACAGAAAGACCGAACAGAAGAAGATTCCAGAAGTTTGTCCACCAGAACAAGTTAATCTCCTAAACTTTAACATGTTGACAGCATTAACCTAACTAGGATTCCATTATGTTAATATATATATAGTTGCTAAAACAACAATATGTTTCACATAAAATCATATGAACATGACAGGAACCTGTAGAGGGACATCCCAAGAGTTCACGTTGAAGTTGACACGGAACGCATATGTACAAACTTAACATATAGTTCATTATAAACAAAACAATGCTGCCAAATACAAAAGGGTCAATAAAAGTACCAAACCGTTGTGGCCCAACTGACCACATCTATAACAAGAAAGTTCTCCAGGGCCATTATCAGCAAAATCAGCACAACAAAGATGCCCAAAGCTCTCACAAATGTAGCACTGAATTTCCTGATAAGTTAAGAAAAGGAGGTTAAAAAAAGCTCAAAACAATTGCCTATACAATAAGAATTTCACACAAGTCTGAATGATAAAAAAATCAGATAAACTCCTCAGTATTAACCCACTCACTGATGTGTATCATTGTATAATCACAAGAAACTCGAATAGTAGAAGTACCTTTAAATCATCATGAGAATAATTATTTTTGCATGAAAACATCTCGTGACCAGAGTCTCCACATTTTAAGCATATCTTAGAACTCTGAGATACCCGCTTGTACTTTTCCGGGCAATCTTTTGCACGGTGACCTCCTTTTTTGCAGATAAAGCAGTCTTGTCCCTGAACACACATAAAAAAGCACTTAAAGGCTTACGCCAAGGATATTATTGCTTCAAATATTTATAGAACTACATCGAAAGCTCTACGAAAACAAATTTTTCCACTTCGATGATGGAAATCACAAGCAGGCCAACTTTTTATCCACTTCAAACATGGAACTACAAAATAAACAGCCCAGAAGAGGATGGTAGGAAAAACTGAAAAACATATAAACGTCAAAGTACTTGACTTATGGCTTATGAACAGATTGATTTACTTCAACTTTCTTGTGGGAGAAGACGAAAACTTTCCAAGGAGATCTAAGAAAATAGACAATCAACGAGATTGTTTGCCTGGTCTTAACTAGTTTCATAATTGATAATACCATGTAGGACCGCTGCTCGTACCAAACCTTCTAGTTATCATTATGAGGAGAGGTAACTGAAAAGCTCGGATGTGGACTGGCACTATGTAGCATGGGTGGCAATGCAAGAGAGAGAGAGAGAGAGAGATCCTTTTAGGGGAAAGAAAAGCCCAATGATACGTGCCTTGGAAGGAACGGTGTAGGCACCATGATTATCCCTTTTATTGGCATCTTCCTTCAATATTTTAATGGGGAAATTATAGTTTGCCCCCTTTAACTATCACCCGGCCACACTTTGCCCCCTCCAACTACTCAATCCAACACTTAACCCCCTTTAACTATTATTTCGCTGCCATCCAAGCCTTTCCGTTAGCTGTCTGTTAGTGTTTAGGATGGAAAAAATTTCCAGGCCATTATTTATTAAACCCAAGGACCAAATTACCCTCTTCTTCCATTTCAAGCATACACAACCATCTCAAATTGAAATTTCCAGACTTTACACAAACCCATCTCTCTCTCTCTCTCTCTCTCCACTGATTGTCAAAGAATCTAATCAGAATAGCAAATCCACGTAATTCCCAATAGCAACTAATGAAAACTACAAAGAAAACAAAACTTGCATAGAATTCAGTCTCACAATTCATAAGATTTTGATTTTTTAAAAAAAGCATAAACCAAAGATAATACTGTTGGGATTTTTTTTTAAAATCATTTAATCCCACTCACAAACGAAAGCGTAATTGGAAAAATTAAACACGCAAAAAACAAGACATAAAAGAGAACCAAGGAACATCCACGGGAGATCAAAACAATCCTAAATGTTGTGAATAAACTGCTGCAAATTAGGACCAAAGACTGCACTTGAAGCTTTCCTTTTTCACTGAGAACACACTGCACATACAGTTTCCTCTTCTACACTGAGAGCACCAACCCACAGTGCACCACCTCTTCTCTGTTTCTACCTTTGCAGGCTTGCAGCACTCACACACGAGCACTAGTCTTTTTGGGCCAAACAAAATTGGACAATTTTCATTAGCAAAAAACCCAACAAATACTCCTACAGAAAAAACAGATACACAAAAGATACAAGTCTGACTCTCTCTCCTCTTATACCTTACCAAAAGCACTCCGCCTCCAACTCCGGCGAAAAGACCCACCGTCATCCAGCTCACCGCAATTCCCTCGTCGGAACCACATCTGACCCAAGTTCTCATCAAGACCCACTCCTGCCAGACCCTCATTTGACCCACCCTCCGTCACAGCCGTGCCCAACCCCCACTCTCTAGAAAAACATGCACCCACTCTCTCTCTACACAGATCCATCTGGTAAAATTCGATCGGTCAAGCGGAGAAGATGGAGTCGACGGCGTCGTGCTGGTGCCACAGGTGCACCCGGTTCGTCGTACTGGTGCCATAGGTGCACTGCGACAGAGGATTCATGTAGGCGGTCACCGCCGCGCCGTCGGATTGCCCTCGTCCCTTCCCCGTCCCCGCCATGTAAATGATCGAGCCATCCTGCCCCGATCCCGCCGGCAGCGGAGGAACCACGTTTACGGACATTGATTAGGGGTTTTAATAATGATAGAGGTCAAGCTGACCATATGGAGATTATCCGGTGGGAAGGTTTGCCGGGGGAGGAGGGGCGGAGAGAGGGAGATCTCGGTCGTGTTTACTGAGATGGATATACTGGAAGGGTTTTTAAGAACCAATAAAAGATAATACTGCAAATGGGTGTTTTCATCAGGGGCAAAATGGTAACTTAAGGCCTCTCCGTTACGGAAGTTACCCGGATAAGAGTTTTCATTAGTTAAAGGGGGTTAAGTGCCAAAAAAAATAGTTAGAGGGGGTTAAGTGTCTCCGAGGCATAGTTGGAGGGGGTTAACTATAATTTACCCTATTTTAAAGGATTTGTTGATTTGTTAGTCATAGAGTGGTATTTGTAGTAGTTTTGGTTGGCGCATGATATACATAATGCTACATTCAAGGTTGTGCCCCAGCTGCCTTTGTTTGTATGCATTACATTTATATATCACAAATCATTTATGTTTATAGATACCTGACTATCAGGACATGACCAACTTTCCCACGAGGGAATCTCCACCAAATTTCCGTATAGAGCTTTTGGTGGAGGATTGCAGATCTCTATTCACAAGAAATGGCTACACAATAGGGCACACGCTTGGTGAAGGAAAGAGAGTTGCAGACAAGCTTGCCAAGAGGTGTATTGATCAAGAGTCACATATGGTCAATCTCATCTCTCCCCTGGTTCAGATCAGTGACTTGTTTGAAGCAGATAGATCGGGCAATGGGCATAGCCTTTGAGAGGCCTAAGTTTTTCTTTTTCCTTTTCCTTTCGTACTGGACCTACTGGAATAAAAGGAGAAGGATAAGAAAACGAAGGAATACCCCTAAATCCTTCTCAAAAGGCACCAATATTTTGAAAAGTAAATCTGTAAATCACTTGATGCCCGTAGTTTTAATCATTTTTGTTACTAATTCCTTTCTAAGTGCAAAAGGTTCTAAATGCAAGGGCAAACATGTAACTGCACATAATAGTGACAATAATTGTGCTCATCTTTTTGTCGTACTCCTTACAAAAATTGGAACTTTGGCGATTACAGATCATAATTTTTGTTAAATGATGAAGATTGCACCACCAATTTGCTAGTTACAAAATGTAATGCACTTTCTCTAAAATCTTGCAACCAGTCATATTTACTCTCAAGTCTAACCAAAAGATTGCCTAGGGCTAAGCCTCACAGATGTAGAATTTAGATCTTTCTCTTTTCTCCGTTTTCCTTTTGCACTCTAATGGGTAGCTATACTTCCGTAACTAGTATTCTGCCCATGGAACAGTATGAGAGAAGCACAAAGAGTAGAGTTACAGACAATTCAGCTGTTCCGCAACTTGAAATCCAACAGGACAAGAAAAACAAAACTTAACTAAAACATTATTAAAATGAGCCAAAAGCACTAAACTAGACAGTGAGAGTAATAAATAAAGAACCTTCCCATCAACTTTTTCCTTCCACAAACCTTTGTGCACTGCTTGGCATGGTGCTCCAAACTCCCACAAACGAAGCACGGCTTCTTCCGCTTAGCTAAGGTACAGTTCACTGTTATATGACCTTGTTCACCACAATTATAGCATGCACCCCAACCACTGTCTGGAGGATCAAAATATCTTGGCCCTCGCTGTAGAACAATCAAACAGAGAGATCCCACTCTAAGGCTAAGCCTTCAACTGAAATAGTCAAATAGCTTTCAAATGAAATAGCTTTTTCTTTTTTTTTTTTTGCAAAGTGACATACAGCATATCATTTCAACTCACAAGAAGCTTTCGTAACACAACGTTATCAGGTATATCAGCGGGAGTCGTCTCCGCAAGCTCGTTACTCTTGGCTGCTTTGCTTGTCTCGGCCTTCTCTTCTTCCATAGCAACCACAACCTAATACATTTTAAGCTGGAAAGAGTTCACAACGGCCCTAATAAAAAATTACAAGCACAAATCTTAAATAACTTCTCCACTGCCATGATTCTTATTCAAAATTCGCAATTAACTTATTGGACAGAAAACAATTACAAAAATGCCCCAGAGAAAATACACACAAAGGACTTTTCATGACCTTGAGACCATGTATGACTACAAGCACAAGCTGAGCATCTCCAGCCCTTACTCTCTTTTATTACCCAAAATTTGAGTAAAACCCTCCTAAAATCCACTCCACTCTGTAACTCAAAAGTCAAACTTATACCAAATTGAGTTCTACCCAAATTTGTATTCAAATCAAGAGAGATTCAAATTTTTATGCAAATTTTGCAAACCTGTTTTGCCCCTTCCAAAATTTACTGAAGCTTTTGCTCAAATTTGAGCTTTGATTTGGGTTTGCCCATTGCCTTTCTGAGTAAGGGTGCGTTTACGCTAATGGCAATAGTCAAGGTGTGTCCGGTAATTGGTATTTTAGTTGATGTATGTGAGTAGAATGACCTGCCTAGAAAACCGTAAAAACATGGGCTTTTAGTCCATAGTTTTGCAGAAAAACACCCTAAAAGTACGAGTAAGGGATGAAGATGCTCACCATCTGCATAATTAAGTACATACGTTCGCAGTCGAAGCAAAAAGTAAGTCAAGAGCACATGCTAAAACCTAATCCAATTCCTTATGGTTTCCTCAACTTACCCAGCAGCCAAACAGAGGTTTCAATTTCAAGATAAACACAACGAAAACTTCGATAAACTCAATCAACTCAGCGAAACGGCTCAGGTGCTTACAGTTTCTTCCTCTTGCTTTTCCACCATCTTGTTCTTCTTACTCTTCTCTTTCCTACTCTTCTTCTTCGTACTCTTCGAATCCGACGCCACAACTTCGGTTTCCTGTGAAGAAGAAGAAGAGACGTCGAATGTGAAGCTTTGTGGGGCGGTGCAAGCTCGTAGCATTGCTTTCTCGACGATTTTCAAGCTCAGATCTTCGTTAGCTTCTTCATCGTCGCTGCTCACTACGATTGGGGATCTTGTAGGGTTCAATTGTTGATGTTCTTGGTCTTCTTCTTCTTCCTCGTGATGGGACTTAGCTGCTTTTGGATTCTTCTCTCTCTTGCCCATTGGTGACAGAGAGGAGGAGGAGGGTTGCAGAAGCGAGGGAGGAGAGGAAGAAACCCCGGTTAGGAAAGTGAACCGCTTCAAACCCTAGCCCTAAAACCGAGTAGGTCATTGGCTAATTAGGGTTGTTTGCAGGAATCTCGGCTCTGTTTGGAGCCCATGGAATGGAAAGGAAAGGAAAGGAATGGAAAATAGTACTGTAAAAGAGAAGGAAAATGAAAAGAAAAAAAGGGAGGAAAAGTTACTAATCACTGCACTTGAAATTCTTATTTTCTTCGTTCTTTCTCTTTCAACCAAATAATGAAAGGGAAATTTTTTTAATTTTCCTTTCTTTTTCCTTTCCTTCACATGGGTTCCAAACAGAGCCTCAATTTCGGCAATTTTTTTAGGCTCTGTTTGAAACTCAGGGAAAAAAAAGAATTTTTTTAAATTTTCCCTTCTATTATTTGGTTGGAAGAGAAAGAGAGAAGAAAATAAAGATTTTAAGTTTAATGAATAATAAATTTTTCCTTCGCTTTTTTTTTTCCCTTTCCATAGGTTCCAAACGGAGCCTTAAGGAAAAGAAATGAAAATTAAAAAAAAATTCATTCCATTATTTGGTTGGAAGAGAAAAAATAAAATAAAATAAAATATTCAAGTTTAGTAGTAAAATTCTCTTCTGCCTATTTTCTTCTCTTTTTCTTTCTTTTCTTTTCCTTAGGTTCCAAACATAGCTTAAATACTAATAGGTTTAATAATTACTCCAACATTTTAGTATGTTACACACCAAACCAAACAAACCGAGCCTTATGTTCTCCATTGAGCTATGTCAAGGGCCATTTGTTCACACAAACAATATTTTAGAATATTTTTGCCACAAATATGGCATTCCTATAAATTACTGCCTTTTTGGCTTAATAGTTATTTTGAATTATTCTTATTTTTATTCAATTTCTAAAGCTTTTTTACTTTTGCGTCAATTTTTTTGAAATTATTGGTCCGTCTTGATAAGACAAATATAAGATGTAAAAAGTTATGATCAAAATTTTTAAAGAGTGTAACTATAGGAAAAATAATCCGGACTTTTTTGTTTTTGTTTTTGTTTTTGTGAACTTTCTTTACTTTTAGTTCATATTTTTCAGCTTTTTTATTCCTACCGAGAGCCGATCAGCCAGGCGAGGTCCAATATTGATATGTGTCCCCAGTGATTGTACTAGACCAATGGGACATTGAATACAGTACCTCATAGGATACGACTTACGGGCTTAGACTCTATCAAATAGCAATCACTAAACTAAAGAAAGTCGAAAAAATCATAAGAGAAGCAAGACCCACATAAGGTTGGGAAGTTGTATGCCCAGTTCACCAGGTTCTACCACGGAAGGATCCAATTATAGTCAAAATCATCAGCAAGACAAATCGATAATTCAAAACAAAATTGACGCAAATTAACAAAAGCAAAAAAGAAAAGAGAATAAATAAAAAATAATAATTCAAATGATTAACTCGATTCTAAATAAATTTATGGGCACATGTTACCATTCTTTCTTCCACCACCACCATCTATAATCACCACCACAACCACCATTCCAGTATGTCAATTTATTGGCTGATATGCTACTTTATTTAGAACCCTAGTTTTGAGTCGATAGATGACCGAAATCTTGTGGATTCTATTGTGTTATTGTTGCTGGAGAGAAGCAATGAGCAAACAGTTACTAATAATAGAATGTCCTCGATCACTAGATTTTGAACATTTCTTTTTTCAGTGTCTCATTGATAGGAGCTTCATTGTTCATAGGATAAAAATTTTATATGTCCTCCGATATACATACGTTGTTCATAGTTCATGAAATTTTATTCCTTGGCAACAATGCCAGTTCTTAAAAGAAGCTTTTATAGGAGTAGTTTGCAGTGTAATTGAGTATATCTATACCTGAGTCACCAAAGTTCACTTCTTTTCATTCATTTAGGTCCTTCAAGAAATACCGGCATACATAGTCAGAGAACCAAGTGAATCTCTTGAACTAGTAGCTATTGAAGAGCCAATCGAGAAAATTCAATTCACTGGGCCAGTTGCAGCTGTAACTACTGTTGTGGTGTCTGTCACGCGGAAACTACGGGCCGGAGAAAATATCATCCATTGCAGCATTTCATGTTCTATAATACTCAGACTTACATGTTTAGCTCGGGGTCTTTCATGATTAAAGAAGGGTGTTAGGGAAGACATTTTGTTATAAATGTTGAAGACCCAGAATGGGATTGGGTCGGCCATGATTAGTTAACTTCGATCAGTTGACAAATATTGCACTTTTTATAGTTTCATTGTTACTCCTATAATAGTGCAGACAGTTTATTCATAGCAATTCAAAAAAAAAAAAATTTAATCAAAAGCCCATTTCATTAACAGCCAAAATAGGCTAAAAACAACGAATCCATCCTAGAACAGAGAAAGGGGGCCTACAGCAAACCATCACCGAAAGAAAAACAAGAAGACTAGGTGACCCAGGAGCAGCGATAAAATCGCAAAGCTAGTAATTTGACCTGTGCACGACTCACCGCCACCAAGGGTCGGGACACGAGGGGCTAGACATCTAACCACTAGCCGCCCTGGCATGATAAAGGCACCCTATCAGAGCTAAACTATACACCCTATCAGAGCTAAGCTATACAAAGCTGATGGAATACAGGAGTAATAAACAGTCAAAAAAGATAAACACGACCAACGTGGATGGAATATCCATCCACTAAGCACGCCGGCCACCTCTAGCAGAGAGGAACCACCCGAAGCCTACGATGGAGGCACCGACTGGATCTCGACCGAAGGAATGGAGAACATCTGCGGCAAGCCTACGCTGGCACGACAGGCTCCGAACACGGAAATCGAAGTAGAAATCCTGGGCAGGATCTCCGATCACCGGCCACACAGCGCCGAAGGCCGTGAAAACTCCTTTGCCAATCACCCCCACTGCTAATGATGAATCATGGCCTAGGGCCATGCCCCGGAGCCTTATTTTGTCACCACCAACACCCGCTCAAACTGCCGCAGCACCACCAAGCAGCTGGATTAAGCGCCGAATTCATAGCAATTCAATTGATTGTATAAGATTTTATAAGCGGAACGTC
This sequence comes from Rhododendron griersonianum, assembly GCA_018127125.1. Classification (NCBI taxonomy): domain Eukaryota; kingdom Viridiplantae; phylum Streptophyta; class Magnoliopsida; order Ericales; family Ericaceae; genus Rhododendron; species Rhododendron griersonianum. The sequence continues at coordinate 32,508,445 of CM030800.1, forward strand.
AATATTAAAACGGACAATAACATTTTATCTTTCTGAAAACCAAGACTTGGAAATCATTGCCTTTTTGTGCAAGCTTGTATGTATGTGATTTGCTGTTTCTGGAATGGATGGATTTTTTAGAAGCAAAATCTGTACGGAGACTTATATATGCACTGCTTCAGGCAAAGTGAAGAAGCCATTTTATAGTATTTATACGGAGACGTGCTACGGGCTGTAATGCATGGGAGGTGACTGGTTATGGGGGTAAATTAACGAAGCGGGGCTCGTTTCAATTAAAGCTGCGTGTGGATATTGTACTTGGCAATTTCTGGCAATAGGCTGAACTTAGCAAAAGTCACTTGCTATCGATGCGGCAGGAGGAATTTGTAGCGGCCAAGTGCAATTCGATGCGGCTAAGAGGAATTCGTAATAGCCAAGTGCAATTCGTAGCGGCCAAGTGCAATTCGATACGGCCAAGAGTAATTCGTGGTGGTCACGTGCAATTCGTAGCGGCCAAGTGCAATTCGATGCAGCCAGGTGTAATTTGATGCGACCAAGAGCAATTCGTAGTGGCCAAGTGCAATTCCCATGCAGCCAAGTGCAATTCATAGCGGCCAAGTGCAATTCATACCGGCCAAGTACAATTTGATGCAGCCAAGAGTAATGCGATGCGGCCAAGTGCAATTCGATGCGGCGAAAAGTAATTCGATGCGGCCAAGAGTAATTTGTAGCGGCCAAATGCAATTCGATGCGGCCAAGACGGAGGGAGTAATAAGGAAATTGATAGTAACACATCTATGGGTACATCTATTTGGTTACATGCATGCTCTCTCAGAGGCAAGTGGCAGAGCCCACAACGAAGTTTGGTGGGATCACGATTACTTGTGAAAGAGATGTGCAAAAGAGTGTAAATTAAGATAAATGACTTACTGCCATTGCTCGACCAATAAACGAGCAATGGGGCTTACTGCCATTGCTCGGCCAAGTGCAATTTGGGGCTTGTTTGCAATATCTGTGAGTACAGATTTTAGTTTTAGATTCTAATGCAAATTCAAAATTTTGGACTCTAGTAGAAGCAGATATACATGTCTACTATTGCTACTAGGCTATGGATAATATGTATGTAGTGCCAAACAAGTAAGAATTTCAATACCCATCTCGCGGATATCAAAAATACTTTTCTCGGACATCGATACACTTTTCACACATTATCCGCCGCCCTAGGAGTTGTGGTTAGCATTTTCCTAAGGTCTAATAATACGCATGTGTGTGACCTTGTTCCCATGCAAACTAGCAAGGAGCCCTTTCCATTAGATTACAACAGGGCGACCGGAGATGAGAGCGACAACACATTTGAGAGTGCCACCACAAACGTTAGTGATTATGCTTGGCCCAGGTTCAGGTATCGTCAAATTCATGCCATCACCAAATGTCTCCACATATGGTGTTTCACCCACGACGACAATGGCATAGGAGAAATCGTTGGACTTTACGAAGTTTTTATCAGGGTTCTCACAATAGACAACTTGGGTAGTTGGGTCAACAGCGTTCTTTACAGCCGTTAAGACTGAGGTACCTGCGAACAAAATCATATTGCATGTGAACAAGTAATCCTCTTCCATTAGCAAGTTAATACTATGCTGAATAATTGCTAAATGTTGCAATAACACAAACTAGTTGTGTATCTTATTTAATCCCTTACTGTAAAACCTGTAACATGCACCGCCAATGGTTTATTTTACAGATTCTTGATAGATTTCACTGAATTGATGGTGTTAGTCTCTGATAGTAGACCTTTTCATTCGTAGAAGTACAGCCTTAATTCCTAACTGCCACACCCCTGCGAAGAAAGCATGATCCAGCTATTAACAATGCCACAAACTAGTTGTGTATCTTATTTAATCCCTTACTGTAAAACCTGTAACATGCACCGCCAATGGTTTATTTTACAGATTCTTGATAGATTTCATTGAATTGATGGTGTTAGTCTCTGATAGTAGACCTTTTCATTCGTAGAAGTACAGCCTTAATTCCTAACTGCCACACCCCTGCGAAGAAAGCATGATCCAGCTATTAACAATGACACCTAGCACCAAAATTTTTATTAGGGAAATTTTGTCAACACTTTGGTGATATCCAGAAGGTATCAGCATTATTTTTTCGTTGGCAATCATGGGCAGTATGTTAAAACATCAGGTTGGAAACATACCGACTATGAACTCATTGCCGCTAACACCCTGCCATTCTATAGTCCATCCTCCACACTCATACCCCAAGTTGTCAGCATGAGTTCCAGTAACAAGTATCTTTGGTGCCTTTTTGGGAAGTGGAGGCAGTGGCGTATCAGCAGGTTTACCATTCTTCAGAAGCACAAGTGATCTCCTCAGCGTCCCTAGCCAATTCTCGATGTTCCTATCCCAAGCAAATGATAATAAAACCGTTACATGGATATGGCGCTTAAACCCATCTCACAAAAACGAAAATGTTCAATAAGGTATCTAAGTTATTTAACCTTGCTTCCCAGTTGATTGGCCAAGCTAAGATCAGCCATTGGATTCTCAAAGAGGCCCATGACAAATTTAACCCTGAAGATCCTCTTCACAGCATCGTCAATCCTGCTCGTGGGAATGATATTATTCTATACCTGGAGCGTCAGATCATCAATAAACTCTGTGAAGTCTATTGGGACCATGATCTGCAAGTCGTCCGGGACAAAAATGTAAGAGAAGGTGACAATATCTAGAAAATGTTAACAAAGCAGCATTTTACAAAGTTCCAATGCTCGTAGACTTATATGAAAAAATTCTGGGCACAACACGCTGTGACTGACCATGTCAATTCCTGCAAGGACTCCGGCATGAACAGAATAAGAGTAGTTAGCATGGGGCGGGGATGTAATTCTGTCGAGACTCTGCCAATCTGATATGACAAAACCCTGAAATACAGCAACAAAGCAGAATTATACTCAAAATCCTCGTGACTATTTTCAATCTAAAAATCTGATAATCTTGTTGTATTTGATTTTCCCTCACCTTGAACTTGAGCTTGTCCTTGAGGAAGCCGGTGACAAGATCACGGTTAGCATGCATTTTTACTCCATTCCAACTTGAGTAGGAGATCATCACTGTGGCAACACACTTCTTGATAGAATCAAGGTATGCTGGCATGTGGATGCTGAGCAACCCTTTCATGTTAATCAATAATCACAGTGTTGTTCTCATTTATGCTGTCTGTTGTGCCGCCATCTCCCACAAAGTGTTTAGCGCAGGCTGCAACTTTCGTCCTTGATGAAAGGAAAAACTCTGTTAAGGGGTTGTGCTGGTGGGTTTTCAAAGTTGGTGCATTTCAGTCAGTAATAATTTTGTAAGGAAACTATGTAGGGAGTGATTTTCACACTCCAACATGGTGTGTGTGAGTGTATATATACAGTGAGTTTATATATATACACATAAACACACATTAAACTTACCGATAGCATTGTTGGAAATTTCCGATGAAAATGAAGAACACAATCACATTCCCAAGTCCTAACTAAAGTTTCCAAATTTGTGCTCTGACAAACCAATGTGGAACAAAGAGCAAATCGAAAGTGGCCAAATAAACCAGAGTCAAGTAGGAAATGAAGTTGGGAATCACCAAATTATAACCAACTAATCGGACCATACTTATATATGCGGTCACTATGTAGACTATGTTACATGTGATGCCCAACATCTATAGACAGTGACAAAGCAATAACCTTAGTTCATCCGAAATGAAAATGCAGCTATCCCTATTAAAGTAACTGCAAGTTAGACAAGGTATGTCTTCTTAAGCCATCGATGAGTTCCTATATTAAAGCCTATATGGCTAATAAATATACCCCACACTAGTACAGCTTGGAAGATGTCGAAGAAATTGGCTAAATACAAGGTTTAGACGTGGTTGGGGATGGAAAACTACTTTATGGTCACAATATCCAAACCGCGAGTGTAATAAAAGAAACATATCAAAGAAATTGGCTATATTAAAAGAGTCTGTCTGGGAAAACTCAACAACATATGAATATTTAGACTTCTCTTCATAGAGTAGGGAGACAATTATCAAAGAAGTAGTTTCATACTTTCCACCAACAAAGGGGACACCGTGTTGAGAATTTGCAGTGAGATCTCCTTGTAATCCTGGAATGATTTCGGTCATTGCTTGAACAATCCTATGATCTTCACTATAGCTTTCATAACACCGACCCCATCTTGGATCTCTGCAGACCTGTGGAAACAGAATTGTTAGAAACCAAACCGATTTATTACTTCAAACAAGGTTAGCAGTGGTCTAGCTGTTTGTTACCGCAATACATGTAGCTCTAACTTCAAGTGCAGTTGCTTCCCCGATCTTCCTGAGAAGTTCAGGATCCCTAATAGAAAGCCAAGGCAAATTTCAACATAAGCAGATTGCTCAATAAAATTTTTGGCAATAGCAGTTCAAAAGTAGCAAGTAAATAAATTCAAGCAAGGACTCCGAGTGCCCTAAATACTAAAGTCTGCTAACGGATTGCTACAAGTTTACAAACGACCATTTTAACCGGGAATGGAGCATTTTTTCCACTTTAAATTGTGATGCAAGACTCTCCACTTTGAATTATTGAGTACTATTTATTAGTATGAGATTATTGAATTGTGCTTTTTGATTTGTGCACGAAAAGGGCCTTGTTTGCGATCATTTGTTTTGGACTTGTTCATGTTTTTCAACACTGCAGTTTTGATTCTAAAACTATTTTTGAGCATGAGATAATAGTTTCGTAAGTAGCAGATAATTTATTTTAATTTCGCCACCCCAAACTCAAATCCTGACCCCCACCGCTCATGAGGTACTACTGTACCTTCACGGCTTCTTGATTCAGCTTTTGTGGCTTTTTTGGCTAGTCGAAGAAGAACAGCAAAATTAGTTGCCTTGAACAAACTGGTTGATCAAGAAATGAAAGTCCAAAGGGCATCTTGGAGTTCCTAGATTGAATATTCAATTAAGACATACTTATAAAGTCCTTCTGGAAATATTCGTTCTGGACCTTAAATAAGTGATGAGCCAAGTGACCTAACTGATAGTTTAAGCACAACTATTTCATGTATCAATGCTACTCTCCAACACAATTCACACAAGTTTTACAAGCTTGCATCGAATTGCACTTGGCCTCATCGAATTACACTTGGCCGCCACTACGAATTACTCTTGGTTGCATCGAATTGCACTTAACCGCATCGAATTACTCTTAGTCGCTTCGAATTGCACTTGGCCGCATTGAATTGCACTTGGCCGAATTACACTTGGCCGCTACTAATTACTCTTGGTCGCATCGAACTGCACTTGGCCGCATCTAATTACACTTGGCAGCAATTATTAGTGGCCAAGTGCAATTTGATGCAGCCAAGAGTAATTCGTGGCGGCCAAGTGCAATCAAAATGGGACGGAGGGAGTAATAAGGAAATTGATAGTAACACATCTATGGGTGCATCTGTTTGGTTACATGCATTGCTCTCTCAAAGGCAGTGGCAGAGCCCATAACGAAGTTCGATGGGATCACAATTACTTGTGAAAAAGATGTGCAAAAGAGTGTAAAGATAAATGACTTACTGCCATTGCTCGACCAATAAACGAGATGACTTGGCAAAATCTGGGGAGATAGATGTTCACTGGCTGTTGCAAGTATTTGCTACTCATTTAATATCTTGACTCGATGATACATTATGACATTTGAGTGCGATTCTCTTCAAATGATCATTGGCCATTCATGTGGCAATGATCTCCATTTACTGCTAAAACAGTGAGTGTCCCTTCTAAGTCCTAGCAAAGCTTGAAAAAATAAATTCTCGGCCCATGGACAGCCCTACCTATGACCTTGACAACATTAGATGTTGATGAGAAGCAATTACCCGAACTATAAAGAACATGAATTGTTGATTATGTCAAGCTATTTCAGCCAATACCTGGACTTAGATGCAGATAGAAAGAGCAGCATCAAAGATCAGTTTAATTTTTCAGAAAGTATCAATTTCATTCTCCTCCGATCGAGTTCAACCCTGCGCCTTGGTTGCCGTACGCTTAGTTGCTCTGACTCATTTAAATCAACTTTATTTTGAGAGCTTCATGGTTTATTGGGAATTGTATATTTTGACAAATTCGAAAACTTAAACTAAATTCGATATGGTTGTAATATGTGGACGTATGCTTTTGAAATGATGACGTAGTAAATCTATGAACTTTTGGAAAAATTGTCTTTTTAATATTTATTTAACGTTTTCGAAATTTGGGGCGTTACACTAGTAGACATGCTGTACGTAATTGCTTGGGTACCTGCATTAGCCGAAGTAGGAACTGAGGTAAATACATGTGGGAAACATAAAGAGAACAAAAACCAAAGAGGAAAACATATAGCTAGAGTACGAAGAGTTGGGACAAGGGACCCGTATTGTATAGGCGCCTCGGTGTGCCCAATTGAAAATTTCTTTTGTCATCGTTATCTGAATTTTTCAATTTGTAGAGTGCAACAGTATTTTGTTCAATTATAGAATTGAGTTTTTTTTTTAATCTGGAATAAAATTAAATTGACCGGATACTATTTGTCCTTTCCCAAGCAACATTAGCTATACGGTCATAGGAGATTATACGAGTAAGTATAATTTTAATAATTTAGTGTGAGACAACTCTATTTTGATAATGCAAAATCAAAATCCGATTAACTTGATTTTTGGTACACATGTATTGTCAAGCGATCTCTATAAACTGAACGGTTCAGATCACGATGATGGCATTTTGATTAAGCACCGAGGTGCACTACGGAGACCCTTTCTCCGAGAAGTAGTAGGGTGTGTGTAATTCTATTGAATGTTTTCAGTAAGCGATAGGCGTACTAAGGGGTTGGGTTATGTAATGTAGCCTAGTGTTTTTGTCTACTATTTATCCCAAATAAAGATGACCAAGTATTTCTTGCAGATATAGACACGATTTTGTTGAGCCACGTAATTCTTGTGTCTCTCCCTATCCGAACCGATTACACTTCTCGAAACAAGTGCAGTTTTCAGATCAACTTTGCAAAACAATTTTGTGCAAAATGCTCAAATAGCACTCTTTTTTATGTTGCTTTTTCACGTAATTTTTGTACGAATTCCAACAAATATGCCTTTTTCTTGTCAACGGTGTTGAAACAATAGGTAATAATCCACCACAGGAGGATCCAAAATTGACTTCCTCGAGTTCGACTTTTAGGATAGTTGTTTTTCAGTCATAGCAAATGCATCACTTGTACATCTAGGCTATTATACACAATAAAGAAATGTCCCATGCTAAATCACATAATGCGCGGATGCGAGCGAGAATTGAAAAACTCGAGCGTAGAACGAAAATTGAGAGCGGGATTGAAAGATCCTACTGAAAGATTATGCGACCAAGATCCCATGGCATGGGGTATGATTTTTCCTAGGTCAAGAAGCCAAGATAGAGGAGGATTTAGCTAAGCCAACTCCATGCTTGTCTTTCGAATTCTAGGTCCCTTGCACATGCTGTAATTAATTTATCTTCCAAAAAATCAACAGTATTTTGATTACCACTATCGTAGCAAAAATAATTGCTTTATACTTTATAGTGTGCACAAGGCCAAAAAAAATTGGGGCTTGTTTGCAATAGTTGTGGGTACAGATTGTAGTTTTAAATTCTTATGCAAATTCTAAATTTTAGACTGTAATAGAAGTAGATGTATATGTCTACTACTGCTACTAGGCGGTGAATAATATACATGTAGTGCCAAACAAGTGAGAATTTCACTACCCATCTCGCGGATATCAAAAATACTTTTTTCGGACATCAATACACTTTTCACACATTATTCGCCGCCCTAGGGGTTGTGATTAGCATTTTCCTAAGGTCTAATAAAAGGCTTGTTTATTTATCCCCAACTTCAGTGATTTCCAACATCGAAATCAATCACAACAATAAAAGAACACCATAACTAAAAAGGTAAAGTTCAACCAGCACATTATTGAAGGTAGTATTGAAACCAGTAAGGAGCAAGCAAAAAAGTATCACCCCTACGTATATGCGTGACCTTGTTCCCATGCAAACTAGCAAGGAGCCCTTTCCATTAGGTTTCAGGCTCAAACCCTTCCAGGTGCTAACTCCTTTGCAGCCGGTCCATAACTTTGTCTCGGCTTCAATTGGGTCTCTTGGTTGTTTTGGTCCCCTATAATTAGTCGAGGTGCGCGTAAGTTGACCCAGACACCTGAGTTATAAAAAATATAAAAAAAGGAGCCCTTTTTCATTTAGTTTAGGCATCTGATGTTACAAATTTTCTGTATACGTCGTGACCTTGTTCCCGATCCAGGATGGACAGAGGCAACCGCTCACTCCGAGTTTCAAGAAGCCCTTATTATTTGTAGGATTAGACAAAAATATGCTATGTTCGCCCCCTCCAAAGTTTATCGAGTTTGTTACAACACATTTCATTGCAAAACTTACCAGCCAGTTGCTCAACCCAAAAAAGATAAATAACTAAATAGATGGAAGCAAATACCCATAGATATCAGCAACATGTAATATAGCATCTGTATCTGCATATAAATTGACCGACCGGATTGGATTAACACCAAGTCCTCCCAACAATTTTTCTGGGGAGGCTCACAATGTTTCTGCATATGAATTATGATTCAACTGGAAACCATCCAATCTCAGTTATTTGCAGGTTTGGTTGTGAGACCAAAACCAAATGGGAAAAGAGGATCATAATGCGGATCACCAACATTCATTGGGAGCTGATCGACGTTCTTGAACCAAGTGCGAGCAAGTTTACCAGTAAATCCATAGTCACCAAACAGAAGGTCAGTAACACCTTGGCCTTCAGTTCCTGGAAGCCAAGCAGCAACAAGAGCATCCATTTTATCGACAAAGGGCTCAATTACAACAGGGCGACCGGAGATGAGAACGACAACACATTTGAGATTGCCGCAACAAACGTTAGTGATTATGCTTGGCCCAGGTTCAGGTATCGTCAAATTCATGCTATCACCAAATGTCTCCACATAAGGTGTTTCACCCACGACAACAATGGCATAGGAGAAATCGTTGGACTTTACGAAGTTTGCATCAGGGTTCTCACTATAGACAACTTGGGTAGTTGGGTCAACAGCGTTCTTTACAGCCGTTAAGACTGAGGTACCTGTGAACAAAATCATATTGCATGAGATACATGAAATGGTAGACCTTTTCACTCGTAGTAGTATGGTCTTAGTTGCTGATTGTCACAGCCCTATGAAGAAAAAATGTTCCAGATATATTAAATATGACACCTAGCACAATAACATATTTTTCATTCGTCTTCCGTCTTTTATTCGGGAAATTGTCAACACTTTGGCGATGTCCAGAAGGTACCAGCATTCATTTTTCATTGGCCAAAAAGAACTGGAAATCATGAACAGTATGTTGAAACATCAGGTTGGAAACATACCGACTATGAACTCATTGCCGCTAACACCCTGCCATTCTATAGTCCATCCTCCACACTGATAACCCAAGTTGTCAGCATGAGTACCAGCAACAAGTATCTTTGGTGCCTTTTTGGGAAGTGGAAGCAGTGGCGTATTGGCAGGTTTACCATTCTTCAGAAGCACAAGTGATCTCCTCACAGCGTCCCTAGCCAATTCTCGATGTTCCTGTCCCAAGCAAATGATTATAAAACCGTTAAATGGATATGGCACTTTCCCACCTCATAAAAACGAAAATGTTCAATAAGATATCTGAGTCATTTAACCTTGCTTCCCAGTTGATTGGTCAAGCTAAGATCAGCCATTGGATTCTCAAAGAGGCCCATGACTAATTTAACCCTCAAGATCCTCTTCACAGCATCGTCAATCCTGCTCATGGGAATGATATTATTCTTTACCTGGAGCGTCAGATCATCAATAAACACTGTGAAGTCATTTGGGACCATGATCTGCAAGTCGTCCGGGACAAAAATGTAAGCTAAGGTGACAAGAAAATGTTTAAAAAGCAGCATTTTACAAAGTTCCAATGCTTGTAGACTTGTATGAAAAAAATTCTGGGCACATCGCACTGTGACTAACCATGTCAATTCCTGCAAGGACTCCAGCTTGAACAGAATAAGAGTAGTTAGCATGGGGCGGGGATGTAATTCTGTCGAGACCCTGCCAATCTGATATGACAAAACCCTGGAATACAGCAACAAAGCAGAATTATACTCAAAATCCTCGTGACTATTTTCAATCTAAAAATCTGATAATCCTGTTATTTGATTTTCCCTTACCCTGAACTTGAGCTTGTCCTTGAGGAAGCCGGTGACAAGATCATGGTTAGCATGCATTTTTACTCCGTTCCAGCTTGAGTAGGAGATCATCACTGTGGCAACACCCTTCTTGATAGAATCAAAGTATGCTGGCATGTGGATGCTAAGCAACCCTTTCATGTTAATCACAGTGTTGTTCTCATTTATGCCGTCTGTTGTGCCGCCATCTCCCACAAAGTGCTTAGCGCAGGCTGCAACTTTCGTCCTTGATGAAAGGAAAAACTCAGTTAAGGGGTTGTGCTGGTGGGTTTTCAAAGTCAGTGCATTTCAGTCAGTAATAATTTTGTAAGGAAACTATGTAGGGAGTGATTTTCACACTCCAACTTGGTGTGTGTGTGTGTGTGTGTATACAGTGAGTTTATATACACACATAAGCACACATTAATCAGTTTAGATAAATCACCAGAGTCAACTAGGAAATGAAGTTGGGAAATTTAGGTTGTCACCAAATTATAACCAACTAATTGGACCATACTTCTATATGTGGTCACTATATAGACAATGTTACATGTGATGCCCAACATCTATAGACAGTGACAAAGCAATAACCTTATCCCAATAAAGGTAACTGCAAGTTAGACAAGGTATAACTTCTTAAGCCATCGACGAGTTTCTATATTAAAATCTATATGGCTAATAAATATACCCCACACTATTATAGCTTGGAAGATGTCGAAGAAATTGGCTAAATACAAGGGGTTTAGAGGCGGTTGGGGATGGAAAACTACTTTATGGTCACAGTATTCAAACCGCGAGTGTAATAAAATAGGCTATATTAAAAGAGTCTGTCTGGGAAAACTCAGCAACATATCAACATTCAGACTTCTCCTCATAGAGTAGGGAGACAAATGTCAAAGAAGCAGGTTCATACTTTCCACCAACAAAGGGGACACCGTGTTGAGAATTTGCAGGGAGATCTCCTTGTAATCCTGGAATGATTTCGGTCATTGCTTGAACAATCTTATGATCTTCACTATAGCTTTCATAACACCGACCCCATCTTGGATCTCTGCAGACCTGTGGAAACAGAATTGTTAGAAACCAAACCGATTTATTACTTCAAACTAGGTTAGCAGTGGTCTAGTTGTTTGTTACCGCAATACATGGAGCAAAAGCATAGGGGATTCCTGTAGCTCTAACTTCAAGTGCAGTTGCTTCCCCAATCTTCCTGAGAAGTTTAGGATCCCTAATAGAAAGCCAAGGCAAATTTCAACATAAGCAGATTGCTCAATAAAATTTTTGGCAATAGCAGTTCAAAAGTAGTAAGTAAATAAATCCAAGCAAGGACTCCGACCGAGTGGCCTAAATACTAAAGTCTGCTAACGGATTGCTACAAGTTTACAAACGACCATTTTAACCAGGAATGGAGCTTTTTTCCATTCAATGGAACTTGTTATTAATGCTCAAAGGTTTGTAGGGAATGGCAAACCATCTCCCTATATTGCATTATCCAAAGACGTAGATCACAACAAAACAAGAAACAATCACTAGTTCTTAAGTTTTTATTGTAAAACATAGTCCAAAGTCCACACAAACGAATCAAAATACCAACCACTCCAACGTTTCCACCATCTTGAAGCTTTTGAAATTTAAACTTAACCTAACAACTGTATTAAACGACCCATTCTTCAAGTTTCCAGCTGTCAAGTTAATAGATAACAAAACAGAAAAAGCTTCAAATATATAAAGTTCAAAAAGAAATCATTACATCTGGAATTGTTTGAAGCTAAAACTTACCCCAATCAAACTAATTCTTAAAATTTCCAGCAGTAAATATATCACTATTTTAGAATCGATACCATTCTCAATTGACAAGTCATAAATATCTGAATCTCTGCTATTCTTTAACAGTGATCTTGAAAAGTTCCAAGCACACCATCAATCAAATACGAATGGACGTCTCTCCAAAACCAAAACCAAAAGATAACAGACACAAATTATCGCAAGCTTTATAACTTTATACAAGTCTGATATGCTAAGCATCACCTTGATATACAGGTCCACATATGAAAATAACCCTTGTGGGCTACGAAAAAAACTATAACAATAGTTGTAGTCCTGGGAATATATACTTGCCTTGTAACTCCAAGCCCAACATTATGAGGGAAAATTGTTGCATTGTATACGTTGTTGTGGCCGTGTACAGCATCAATACCGTAAATCATTGGGATGCCGAGACGTGTAGAGAGAGCACCCTTTTGCAAATCATTCACCATATTCACCCAACTTTCGGCAGAAGCCTTGGGAGCCGGTACACTGCCTCCACCACTTAATACACTTCCTGCCCAAGTTAATTCCAAATCAATACAAACCAACTCTTTCATTTAAACAACCTATGAACGAGATTTGGGTTGTAGGGCACCATCCGAGCCGTGTTTCGGCAATCAATGGTCCAGATTTCACCCTGGAAGGACCTATGGTCCTAACAACACGAATGTAACATAGACCGTGTGCAGAACTGGGTTTTCCAGACATTGTGCAAGATAGTTGAAGAAACACATAGATACATCATACATGTAGATTCATAAATATACGTAGATATCATAGAAAATTTGCACAATTTCAGAGGACCAAAAAGATGGCTGCATACCCATGAAGTAGGTATTCAAAAAAAAATAATAGAGAGAGAACTACAAAAACCCCAAATGGGTTTCCCCAAAGATCGTAAAAAAGCTCTTGTTTTCAGCTAAAACCTTGTTCTAAAACGAAAAAAGACACATAAAAAACGTGTATACATAATAACTTTCTAGTACACATTATTTGAATGAAGGATGAATGCATACCAATGAAGTACTTGTTCATCACAGCAGCTGACGCAACCGAACGCTCAATCTGTGTCATCTGCCCAATCTTCTCCTCGAGCGTCATTCGACCCATGAGGTCCTTGATTCTCACATTCAATGCTAGATTTGGGTCTTTGTATTTCATGTCCTGCGCCTCTGTAGCCGCCACCGACAAGCATAAGGCCACAAAACCCATCACTGCTAATGAAAATCTCACCATTTTTTGGTCTCCAAAATCAGCTCCCCCCCCTATCTTCAAATCTGAAATCACAAAACAATGCAACTGACAGAGTCAGTTTTAATTGAATCAAAAGACGTAGGTGTGAACCCAGAGTAAGTTAGAATCTCAGTAAGTGTCAAGAAAAGAACCAGGCAGTCACAGAACAAGAAAGCAAGAAGCTTTTGTCTTATAGTGTGAGAAAGGTATCATTCTCAGAAGTATCACATGGCAAGAAACAAGTTTTTGTTTGCTTTTGTGTGTGTGTGTGTGAGAGAGAGAGAGAGAGAGAGAGAGAGAGGTATTGGGCAATGAAGAAAAGATGAATACAGTGCATTGATATGAGAGAAGACCAAGATTCATTGGATTTTGAAAACATTAGGTGGGAAAAAATGTAGAAGATGGAAGAGTGATCATAGATGCTTTGAACTTACTTGCTAAATCTTTCAAGGTTGATCTCAGAAGGATACTGATGCAGACAGAGAGAGAGAGAGAGAGAGAGTAGGGGTTGGATGGGTTTTGGACTGCTATCTCCCTTTGCGGTTTCAACTTTGTTTTGTCCTTGTTCTTCTTTATCACTCTCTGAGGAAAGTAGGGAAGAGCGAAACCGCATGGACCCTCCTATTTATAGAATTTATATCTCCACCTTTTCAAGTAGGAATTCTATTAAATTCTGATTTCTTTAGTATTTATCTCGAGACCCTTTTTATTATTTTTTTATTTTTCACACGAGGATAAATGTTTTTGGTTTTTGAGAGGGAATGTTTTTTGGTTTTAGGGAAGATAACATATTAAATCCTAGAGTTCGACCCATTTGCCTAATCAAACTCTGAGTTTTTAATTCGAACAATTAAAACCCCAGCGTTTCAAACGTGTCCCAATTCACAAACCCTTGTTTCACTTCCGTGAGCCAATTTAACAGAACCCCTCTCCCTCTCCCTCTCCCTCTCCCTCTCTTATAATGGCACCCATTATGAGCCAATTCAAAAAATACAAATAAGAATACCTAAATGAAAAATACCAAAAAAGTTATGAAGAATGGGGCTAGTAGTTTTTAATTCCTCAAGTATGTACATACATATAGGTTGACACTTGACATGATAACCGTAGCTCCATTGTTTTAGCAAATTTAATTATTTGCAACAAAAGAAATACTAAAATTATCTATGTCAGTACAATATGCCAAAACAATTATTGAACCAATCCAATACTAGTATACATTAATCTGCACAAATCAACAAAATCTGGGACAGAGGGACCGTGCTGCGCAGCGTGCTGTGCGGGGCGAATCGCCGCCGCTCCGGTCTCGGTTTAATGATCGGAAACATTCACTTTGTAGAACTCATCGAGTAGAACAAGTGTATCAAAAATCAGCTCAATCGGATATCATTAAGTGCCTCATTTGAATATTATTATCTTGAAACGAATGGATCCGAAACACTAGATTAAAATCCACTGTTTTTTGGTACACTTAATAATTTCAATATAACAATGTTAAGATGAGGCACTTAATGATATCCGAACAAGCTGATTTTTGATACACTTGTTCTACTCAACGAGCTATACGAAGTGAACGTTTTCGATCATCAAACCGAGACCGGAGTGGCGGCGATTTGCCCCGCATAGCACTCTGCGCAGCACGGTCCCTCAATTCTAGATACCCAGTGTTGTAATTACACTTTGTACAGTTCTAGAGTGTATCTATTGGTTCTTTGACTTCTTTCTTTTTCTTTTTCTTTTTGAGTTCGACGGTCAAGGTGTACTGGCCAGTCTATACTCTTCTCAACTAATTTCTTTACCGGTTCTATCAAAGGCAGACCATCTATGCTAGAACTATGAAATTCATAAGAAAGTACTCCCTCCGTCCCATAATATTTGTCCGATCCGGAAAACGAGGACTAAAAAATAATGCATTTCTTTCAATAAAAAATTCAAACTTTTTTTATAAATTACAAGAACTCATCGATATCTAATGAATTGTTGAAAAAATTTTGAATTTTTCTTGCAAAAAACATATTATTTTTACGTCCTTGTTTTGCGGACCGGACAAATATTATGGGACGGAGGGAGTAATTATTTGTGCTGCTTGACATAAAAAAAACGAAGCTTTGTCAATTGTGTGGGTACTGGATAACAAACCCACCTAACAATTAGACAGATTTTTGTGCTCATCTATTGGGTTCTTTCTTTTTCTTTTTTGGATTCGACGGTCAGGGTGTCCTAGCCAATTTATACTCACCTTAATTAATCTTTTACCGGGTTCTATCAAAGGCAGACCATCTGCACGGCTGCGTTAGGACTATAAAATTCATTAATTTTTTTTTTTTTTTACGGCTTGACTTCCAAAAAATGAAACCTGGTCAATTATGTGAGCACTGGAGAACAAATCCACCAATACAGATTCTTGTGATTATCTATTGGGTTCTTTTATCAGCTTACGTAACCCAATTTAGGCAGCCTCAGTTTTTTAGTCTACAATTTCGGCTTCGTTGGTCTTTTGGACGAGAGACTTTTCAGTGCCGAGCAGGTACATCCCACGTGGTACTCGCTCGGCGTATCCGAGCTATTCGATACACTTTTGAACGGTTCGGATTGAAACTCTCTCTTTCCTCTCACCCCAAAACTTTCTTTCTCCTTTTTTCTCTCCAAATCTGAGCCGTTCAAAAATGAAATGGACAGCTCGGATGCGCGAACGGACACGATGTGGTACTGGGAATTTTTTTTCCTCTTGGACCCATCATCGCATGTTTTGGTCGACAGGACATCCTTCTGGAAAGCGGAAAAAGGGGATTAGGATTTAGGAAAAACCAATCGTATGAGACATGTGAAAAAGACACGGAAATCTGGAAGGCGATTGGGAAATTAAGGTGGTGTTCCGCTTTTAGAAAAAGTGCTTTTTTTTTAAACGGAGGTAATTTCAAGCCCAAAAATCATGTGTTTACGCAAATAATTTTCCTACTAATATGGATCTTGTTTGATAGATCTCGTTGAGATCTTTTATACGGTGCAAAAAAAATTAAAAAATTATTTTTCATTTTCATTATAAAATTTGAAAAAAAGGAATTTTTACAAAAAAACACTTTTACCGGAACACCACCTAAAACCAATCAAATTAGAGAGAGATAGTGACGGGCGGGCGGTACCACATGTGTGGTATCCTGTAGGCAATCACAGTCATTCAAACGTGTTTTAGACGGTCCGAGTTTTAAAGAGAGAAAAAGAAGAAGAGAGAGTGATCGGATGAGTGTAGAGAGAGAAAATAAATTTGAACATGGCCGACGGGTACCACCACGTGATACCCGGCTCGGCACCAAACATTTCTCGCCTATGGTGCGATTTTTATTCCCACTACGTGTCTCATTCTAAAAGAAACAATTCAACCTACTTATTGATGTTTATCAAAAGGCTTGAAACTCAATAGTATTTCTTGGTTCTCCCTTTTGAGAGGTAAAAACCTACTTATTGAGTTTCAAAAAAAAAACACACAAAAATCTACTCTTTTTTTTTGGTTAGGCGATATGCATAGCGGGGGTTAGTGGGGGGTTCCAAGATCTTCCACAAAGAGAAGGCAAAGACTTACCAACTGCACCAAACAGTGGTTGTCCCACAAAAATCTACTCATTGATCCCCAAAAAACAAAAACAATTCAACCTACTTCTACTAATGTAACTGCCAACCTTGTAACCAGGGGAAAAAAACAAAGCAAAAAGTACCAAATTTATACGAAAACTAATATATGAATTAAATGGCATTTGATTGACAGTGTCAATACTTCGATTGTGAGATCAAGATTTAAAAAAATTTGCAAGTTTAGTTTTTTAATTCCTACATAGAAGGATAAATTAATGAGTTGAAAATCTGCACACTTGAGATTCAAAATAACAAGCTAATGAGTGAAAAGATTATGGTCAGTTAAAATTAAGATTACTGGTAATGCAATGTTTGCGGCTATCAAACTTTAATATTTGTGGCCGGGAGCAGTCAGCCCAACGGTCAAATAACTATACCTATGCAAGGTGAGGTTGTTGGTTCGATTACTACAATTCCAATGGGTTGGGATGGAATGGTAATGTAAATTCTCTTGATTTGTTGGGGGGAAACTTGGATATTGCAATAGTTGGAACTTAGCTTATTAACGGGCGATTTTCCAATGAAGTTCACATTTTTCCTTTGCAATGACTCATAATTTTTTACTTTTTATTTTTCGTAGAGAGGGTCAAGGGAGCTTCAGGCTCTGTCTCAAATGATCCATTGATTCTTTGCGGTCACTCTCTTCTCCCTCATATACTATTACAGTCTCAGCTATGGATTTAGTTCAAGAGGCTCTTGACGTTCAAATTCGTGATCTCTTGTACTAAAAACCGCAGGCTTTGATCAACTAGGACGGTCCGGTCCTGTTACTTGAAAAGTTGCCAGGGTTTTCAACGTCTATCTTGGTTTAGCGGCTCTCTTTTAGCTCTCTCTCGATTCTCAGATGCTACTATTTCTTCTTCTGTTGTCAATGTAAATACTGTAACACATGATGGCATTTTAGACAGGTTCCAACACTAGCCCTGAAAAGTTTGGCTTCTTTTCAAAAAAGGTCCCTATTATAATTGCTTCAGAATCTTAGGTACATTTGCTTTTTAGACAGTGCGGGAGCCGAAAGCTGAAGAAATTAGATTTTGAAACAATTTGACCGTTGCACAGAGTACGAGATCTAAAACAAGCTCCAATGACATATGACCGTTGAAGGCTTTAAAGCAAATCTCCCTAATTTGAACATTGTAATCACAGCTATATAATCCGCCAGATATCCCCTCACAAGACACCAAAAAGTAATCATTGCTATGTTTGGTTTGATTTTTGAAATTTTTTTTGAAAAATAGTAGGGATAATAAGTGGAGAGAGATAGAGAGAGAAATGTTGGAAGTAGGGGGAATTTTTTGAAAATTTTTTTTTGAAAAATCTCTGTCATGTACGTCAAAAAAAAAAAAAAACCATTGTTGTTATTACAACTCAGTTGTTCGGGCCAGTTTACGCCCACTCGCTCAACTCAGTTGTAGGAGTTGATAGCACATGATGAGTTTAGAAGTTGAGGTCTTCGGAGGGGAGAGACACCTGAGTCTCAGGTCTTGACCACTAGGCTAACCCCTTTGGATTTATACTCCGTAACATTTTTCAAGATTCAAATTGATAACCAAAAATTGGGTACTAATTCCATTCAAAGAATTTCCAAGATTCAAATGCCTTAATGGCGGTTTGTTTTGTTGTTGTTTTTTGGTTGTATTTGATTTTGTTGTAGTATTTTTTTTTCGTAGTAATATAACTGGAATTATCTTGTTCGTAAAAAAAGAGAGAGGCCTTACTTGCACGACAAACGAATCTCCCCTTATTTTCAGAGTGAGAACACAAAAACAAATCACACGACGCCAAAACGACTTAGATTAATATTTTTTTCCACGACGATCAACCAACTGGATCTCATGTATACTTCTTTTCTTTTTGATCCGCGATCTCATGTACTTCGTTTGAGAGATTATTTTAGGGGTGTTCCGGATGAATAGTAAAAAGAAATTTAGGAAAAAGATGGTTTTTCAAGTTCAAAAATCACGTGTTTACGCAAATAATATTCCTACAAATATGGATCTTGTTTGATAGATCTCATCGAGATCTTTTAAACAGTGCAAAAAAAATTAAAAAATCATTTTTCATTTTCATTATATTTGAGCTTGAAAAACTTTCTTTTTTCTAAAATTCTTTTTACTGCGCATTCGGAACACCCCTATGAGTAACTATTACAACAAAGTTCAAAGTACAAGAATTAAAACACTACACTTGTGGAGTTTCCGTTGAATTGTTTCCAAGATCCAACATGCCCTTTATTTTTTGGTTACAACAAAAAAGTGACAACGAAAAGACCAAAACGGATGACATGTATCTATTATGCGTAATATCTTTAGTTTGATATTTGTCTATCTTAATTCTGCTCTTTATTCAACCGATATTTTCTTCTCCAAACTGCCCGAGGCCATTCGGAGATTCCCGAATAAGTCAACCTTTCGAAGTGCTGTTGAATCCATGGGCAAGCAAGACACAAACTGAATATTCAGGTATCAAAAGACATAGTCAGGTAGATAGCAAGCTCTTTAAGTAGCATTCCACAATGTCTAGTCCACAGAAATCCTTGACAACAGGCATGGTAGCAGGGACTTCCAACTGGAATGCTGAATCACACCCATCTACACCTCTCCAACAGCTAAGCTGTTTTCTGGCTTCTTTAATGGCTGCTCTCGTTGCACAGTGAACTGATACCGCTAGGAGTAACGGTGGCTCACCAGAAGCTTCACAAATAACAACAATACAGTTCAGTGTACCAACCAAAACGAAATGATACTTAACACAGCACAGAGAGAGAGAGAGAGAGAGAGAGAGAGAACCATTTACCATAGGAAGCTTATCACGGGCACAAATATGTGTGACAAAGGTCAGCATTACAATTACTCGTATCAAATGTTACCTACTTCTTCACTTTTGGTTCATATTACTGGTTGTCAGGAAATAGCTAAAAACAACAAAAATGACTTAGGCTTTTGAGTCACGATTGAATCGCTTTTTCTTTAAGACAATATTTGCCACTACTGGAATAGAGTTTGCTACTTGGTTGTGGCAAATTGCCTCCAGGGTACAGTAAAGCCTATGGAATCTACAGAATAACTATATACGAAATTATAATTCGATATTAGACAGTTCAGATGGTTTGCCTGATCATGTTGGAAGGTTGTCCCTGTCATCTTGGTCTGAATAAAACAAGCTAATTATCTTTGCTAAATTTATTAGTTGATAAGCATTGCCAAACTTGTAGGTTCTCCGCTGTTTGTGGATGTTTAGATAAAGGATTCCAAAATGTATCTACTTCAGCTAACAGGAAACTGTCTTCAGATTACATGGAGAATTAAGTAAGTCGCTCCTTGTATATATTCCAGTACTCACTAAAAAATAAGTTTCGGATTTTTTTCCGAGAAAGCCTTCAGCATACAACATTACTTATATCTAAAAGGATTTAGCCAAACAAGGAACCAAATGAACTTCAAAAAGATACCTTTAGAAGAGAGAACTCGCTTTTGATGGTGTCCGCTGTTTAGTAGCTCAACATTGAACGATTGGGGAATGGTGTCAATAGTCGGGATCTTGTATGTCCATGTGCCATCCGCAATAACCAATCCATCTGGATTCGAAGTATATTCTTCGAGCATAAAAAATCCAACTCCTTGTACAAAAGCACCTTCGATCTGATAGAAACCAAGTAAATAGAAACATTTTATGCATTTAATTTAGCTAACAAAGCCTATAGAAACTAAAAATCAAGGATGCTAAACTTTTAAGACTGATTTCACAACAAAATACTGTAGAAATTGGGCCAACCTGTCCCAAATCCACAGCAGGGTTCATGCTCTGTCCACAGTCATATATAATATCTGCTTGCAAAATTCTGGTTTCCCCAGTCAAGAGGTTTACCTCCACCTGTAAAACCCAAGGTGCAACTGTCATTATCTCCCTATGCATATGCTACAGTGAAATATTGAGCATGCAAAGCAAGGAGCAATGCTCTATGAGGAGTTGTATAAAAAAGGAAATAAATGAAGGAAACAAAAGAACACAAGGGAAAAAGAAAAATGGGTAGCAATAGCATTGAAGTTTTAACCTCGCTCACTGCAGCACCGTAATTGAGGTATTGCATTGAAGTTGAGTCAGGCACAAAGTAAGTACTTGCCGACAAATTAACAGCTACCATATTCGCCTGAATTATATCAAGGAAATAGTGAGAGAACAATAAACTTCAAAATAAATTTTTCAGTAATGGATGCATACACAAATGATGATTACTTCTCTGAAATCTCCTTCAAATCAACCTAATTAACTGGTCTCTTATGAAATTTTATGAAAGATAATACTCAATCAGTCAACAAAATCTAGTCTAGGCAATTGAGTGAGATATTAGTGTGATGTATATTTGGGAGCATAACTTTGTTGACAATTTCTCGTCGGAAATATCTTAAAATCAATTATAGAAAGTACAAAAGTTTTCACCCAATACGATTCTGTCAAATAACAATTTCCAGAAACACAATTTTGTCACAATCAATTGTCATTGCTAGTAGTGCTGTTTTATGTCCATTTGAAGGTTTTCTTATAACTAAGTCCTGTGTACTCCAATCTTGGATCGTATATCATGAATATGTAAAAGTCAAACAAGAGTAAGCCAATTGAAAGTAAAATTCTAGAAAGGAACAATTAAAAGAGAAATCCGTTGGATTCATTGATCCAACAACAGTTTAGGTTAAATAAAACAAAATAAAATGTCTGCCCTTATCACAATGATTTTGGTTGGACAAAAAACAGGAAGGATGCTATTCAAAGCATGTAGTGGCAAGGCCTATGGTTAATAAACCTATATATGTACTAATTACAACTACACACGTACTTACAAAAAAAAAACTACACCCCAAGCTCAATTAGGATAGACATAAACACATGAACTATAAACATTAAACTGAGAAACTTTCACATTGTTTGTGATTATTGTTGAGGCTTATATTTGAAGCTCATGATTGATTGTACTCAGCTAGTTAGTGTTACTATAAGGAACATTCCATCAACAGTGCAATATAGCTTCAGGATGACTTCTAGCCTTTTGAACTCTAGTGCAGTATGCAGAGTGAAAACTGAAAATAAAAGGGGAATAAATGGGCCCGCAACAGTCCATTTTGATGATTTGAGCCATTCATTTTGTAAGTCCCAACACATAATCCATCCATGCGAGGCTAATCAAATATCAGTAATCCATGGTTGAATCATATTTTTCTCGAGATAAATGCACAGTAAGAACTGAAATGGACCGTAAACTGTTCCTTTCTCTCAATAAAAACATCATTAGGTGAGGTATCTATCAACTTTTGATTAACCTAATTTATTGTACGAATGATTTACACATCAAGACCTTTAAGTGAAGGGCTCATATCACTAAAATAGGACTGCGGCGGGCCCCATTTATGGGGAATCACATTAGAGGATCCTGACTATGAAGCTACCTGGAGAATCAGAGTCTCCCATTTTACAGAACCCATTTGTTCCTTTAACTTATCCTTGAGGGGGGTTAGTCTTTCAACCAAGATATTGCAGCAAAGTCTAACTGCTTCACAGCTTGATTCTGATGTAGTACTTCCAGCAGTGAAACCCCCTTGTACCAAGCTCAGGGTATCGGCTTGCACAACCCTTACTTTCTCCAGGAGGTCTTCAGTTCCATCACATTGTATTGAACTGAGAGCAAATGCAGTCATCTGTTTGACCTTGGTCCAGAGCCCCTGGCCCAGCTCAATCCCTCCTACTTCTACAACAACAGACCCATCCCTAAGAATGCTTACTCTCCCTGGTGTAGGTCTCACTGTCACTTCATGCACGATTGGAACTCGAGAAATACCCCTTTTCTTCCATTTATTTGACCTATTGAACTCGTGCACCGTATCGATCCTAAGGTCAAAACAAGAAGACATTGCCAATTTATCCCAGATAGAAGGCAATGTATACTCAAAAGACTCACCTGCACTACCTTTGTAGAACAAATTCAGGCTGTGGAATGTGTGGAGATTTTTGTTTCTCACAGAATCCACATCCATTGAAAGCACCGATGCTACATGTTCTATAACGGCTTCAGCAATAAATGATCCCTGAACCTCACCAGGGGCGCGCATTGCTGATTTACTTGAATGGTTTGTCTTGCACACCTTAATATCAAAAGATAAAGCACCCCAGTCGTACTTTTTTAGTGCACCCGACATGTTCCGTGGCAACATTGGGCTTATGTCTGCCCAAAATCCACCCTTGATTAAAATATCAAGGTGTAGTGCTGTGATTTTCCCATTGGATTTGAACCCAACACTGTATGTTATTTTCATCGGGTGTCTTCCTCCTGCCATTACCATATCGGTCTTGCGGTTGACATAAGTCCGGACAGGGCGCCGTAATTTATGTGCTGCAAGTGCGCATGCTGTAGCAACCTGAAGAAAAAGAAATGACATAGTAAATATTTGGACCTAGTGGTTCATAAGTGAAGGATAGAAACATATGATTTATACCACAGCAACAGAAGGAAGCAGATCTAAAAGCAACAGTTTTGCTTGATCGGGCATTCTTTCAATCTCGATCAATGTGGTTTTTCATACAGTAGTTCCTGGCATATTGTTGTCGATATCCATCAGTCTATTGTTAATTGGTGAGGTCCAAACACTCTTTTCAATTTTGAGTTGGAATCCACTTTTGAGTGGCGATTAGGTTCATTGTGTTAGCCAAGAATAATTTATTCTTGATGTTGATATTGTCTACTTCTAGGGATGCCTAGAAAGTGATTTGCTATAACCCCATTACTTTTACGTAGTGGAAGACTGAATCGAACTCTGACACTGTTGATGACGGCCAATCCCGGAACCACGAGAATTTGGTGTCTCACAGTTATTTTACTGTCAACTTTTGATGTCGTTCTTCTTTAGTTGTTGTGTTGGATGGATCCCATGTCACAAAAGAGTTTTATTTTCCCTGCAAGTGTTTTTTTTCCTGACAAAAAGATTAACCACTTTTTTCAAACTTATTTTTATTTTTGGTTAAGATGTTTTCTAGAAGCTGCAGCTGAAACAAACCTAAAATGCTTGAAAGAATACAACCCAAAAAAAGGGGCCTTAAGGGTCTCCTTCTACATTTCCTCATTAATACAAGCGTCATCCCAATGTTAGTCTGCAGCAGTTAAAGAAAATAGCTTCCAAAGCAGGTTTCCGAAGAGATACACTTGTAACTTGGCACAGGACAACTCTAAGAAAGGAACAATTTGTATATCGTCTTTTAAGAATAATGGTAAATTAGCCACAATCAGCCAAATTAATACTTACAGGCATAGCTTTTATGGCCTTGCCACCAAAACCTCCTCCAACTCTTCTCGTAATCACTCTGATGTTATGCTCAGGAACACCAAGACATCTTGCAATTGTGGAGTGTGCATACTCAGGGGCCTGCATCGAACTGTAAACCAGCATGCAGTTGTCTTCATCTGGGATGGCAAGGGCAGTTTGTGTTTCCATATAGAAATAGTATTGAGAGCCAAGTTTGATCTGCATACCACAAATAATAAAGGAACTTCACAGAGGCATAACTTAATAGAGAAAATTCCAGTCCAAATGGTTTATGAATCACCATAATGATATCAACTTTGAAACGAAAAATTGGAAATCCGTCCAATAGCGAGGGCAGCAAATTCAGAGGAAAAGGAGAGAAAAAAAGGGAGAGAAAGTTATTGGAAGTACCTCGGCAGAGAGAATCTTGTGATTGGCTTCAGCCATTCCTTTTGAGAAGTCACCAACTTGTGTAGGATATAGGAAAGGAGGGACCTCAAAAAAGCTAGATCTCTCAACCGCCTCTTCAACTGTTAAAATAGGGCGTTCTAAGTTTTCAGTGTCATAATCAATGAAGGCACTTTCTGCTGCCATATCAGCAAGCTTCTGCGTATCTGCAACCTAAAGAAATCAAATGAAAGAAGGATTGAATAAATACCTTTTTCTTATTTGCATCCATTTAAGTAGAAAACTGATAGAACATGGATAAAAGGATTTCCAACCCAACAAAACTGAAGCACCAAATTACCACAAACGCGATGGGTTGGCCAGCAAATCTGGTAAGATCATCAGCAAATAGGGGTTCAGGACCAAACATGGTCTTAGATCCGACATTGTCCCCGCCTTCTGGAATATCCCTGAAAGAAATAACTCCAGCTACTCCTTGTAGTGTCTTAGATATGATTTCAACACTCTTTACCCGTGCCAAAGGCTTTTTGCTATAAATGAATGCACCATAAAGGCAGTTTGTTGGTGAAGGAAGATCATCCACATAGACAGCTTCACCTGCATGATTGGCAAAAAAACTTTGAGTAAGATGAGAAGAGACAAATCAACTAGTGAATACAGTTACATCACCCAGTCGCTGAAAAGAATTAAGAGAAAGACAAAAGAGTACCACGTAACGGAAATAAGAAACATTCAGTTAAGAGTCTTAGAGAGGAGAGGACTAAAACCCCAAAACAAGTAATATTCTAGAAATAGTTAAAACAATGAGTAAGAGGAAGGGAAGAAAATGAGGAATAAATTAAACTGATCTGGGAGTCTGTCAGGCTCTATAACACCTGACCTAAAATAAATTAAACTAGTTATTGTGTCCAACTGCAAGTGTTCACTAAACTTAATCAGTGAGTGAGCAGTCTAACTTTACCGGTAAGCACTTCAATGAGGAAAAAGAAATTAAGCCATGCCCATGCTGACTAAGAGTTAAAAAGGGGGACAGAACAAACCAGAAGCTTGGATGGCAGCACCAGCTTTTATAATTGGCACACCTACTGGATAATTTGTCAGGTTTGATTCCACCACCTGTTTTCCAGACAGTGACAATGCTGCATTTTCAATACGACCGAACTGCTTATGACTATTACATCCATCCAACAAGGAGTGAAGAAACTCAAAGAGAAAACCAACAGCCAAGCTTGACCTGTAAGCTGCGCTTGTAGTCCCAACTTTGGGCACAATTGTGGCTCCAAGCAATTTAACTGCTTCAAAAAGAACATTAACACTCAATAGTTTTCCAGCTAAGAAATCCTCAACCATTCTTGCCCTTGTTGCATGTTTTATCCCATAAGCACCAAAAGCCAACTGAATATTGTCTATAATAACTCCACTTGAAGTTTCACAAGGTGTGACTTCAGCCAAGAACGCAGCATTTAAATAAGCCAATGAATTGCCCAAGGGTCGTGGTGCAGCACGATAGGTTTCAAACAGCAACTTGGCGTCTGTTTTGGTAAAACCATTTCTAGCTTTTTCCCAACATGGAATGTGCACACTTAAAAGCACACTTCTGGAGTCTAAAGGAGGTCTTCCCAAGAATTCCTCTAATGTAAGCTTTTCATGTATCAGATCTGTCATTATATTAACTGACGAACCGGCAGCAAGAAGTATTGTAGCGATATCTGAAGGAAAATGATTCCGTTGTGCCATCACCAAATTTCCCCCCACACTGGCTGAATTTCGGATAAACCCTGAAGCAATCTTCTCCATATGGTCAGCGATTCTTTGGAACACTGCCTCAGCATGTGGATGAAACTCAAAGTCTTTTTCTTTCTTCAAAGCTAAGATAGCTTTTGAGATCGTCACAGTTGCTCCAATTTCGATTCCCAGATGATCCCTTCTAATCACTGAGAGCTCAGGGATGTACCTCAGATTAACGAATTTGTCATAGTGCTCTATTTCCTTGTAATAACCCACCCCGGTGTTACCAACAACTAATTTCACCCGTGTATTGTTTTCATTAGAATTGGATATCAACATGCTTTGAAGCTCCTTAACACTAACAGGATTATACCAAGGATATCTTTTAGAATTACAAAGCACAGAAGACCTGATTTCATTTTTCAAGAACTCAGGAAATGTACAGATCTCATCACTTGGGTTATAAAATGGTAATTTACTTCCTTTCACCTCCTTACAATCTCCTTTCTCCCAAAAAGAATTGATTCCTAAATCTTCCATGTCAACATCAGCTGCAAAGCTTTTGCAGGCATCAGCAATGGGTCGATACCCAGTACATCGACAGAGATTCCCGGAAATAGCCTTTTCAGCTTCTGAAACTGTGAGCTTGGAGAATCCCAGAGGGGGCTCCACCCGTGGTGTTTTTTCCGCGTTGATAAGAGCTGAGAAGAGAGAAACGCACATCCCGGGCGTACAAAAGCCACATTGCGATGCATGGAAACCAGAAAACCTTTGGTGAATTGGGTGAAATCCATCTCTACTATTTCCAAGGCCTTCACTTGTAGTAATTGAGCACCTATCTACACTGCAAAGAAGTGTAAGACATGAACTCACAGTAAAATGTTCAAGTTCTTCACTAATGGGGTCGTACTTCGACAGTAGAACAACACAAGCACCACATCCACCTGTGACCATGAAAATTTGACAAGTGAGTATCGCTTAACCAAATGTATGTCTTACGAGACTTTTCATTATAAATTGATAACCTATATTTCCCCATGTCAGTATTAAGGAAAACTAGGGTGCCCTATAAGATTGCAACAAACACAAACAACTGACAGGAAAATGGCCCAACCAGAAAAATTACTTCACCTCGCTTCTTGGTTGCAAAAATGGAAAAGAATGGAACATGGAATCATGTGCCTGTACAAAAACTTGCCAAGTGCCTTACCTTTTAATGGGCAACTCTCCTTTTATGGTCATTTATTTCCCATGCCTAAGCATCTTCTCTACCAAACAAAATGTGATCTTCTTCTTCTCTTTGCATCTTATGTTTTCTTCCTTTGTACATTCACTCTCCCTCTCCTCTTCTTTTAAGTACTCTCTCCACCTTCTCTTCATATTTTCAAGAACACTTAAGATTACTTTTCCACTCCTGGCCTCTTAAATAAATAAAATAAAATTATTCTCTATACTTTTTGTGTGCCACACTTGCTCTTGGCTTTTGCTTATACTCCATAGCAATTATATAAATTTGAAGTTAAGGAGCGGAAAAAGATTAAGCAAGAGAGGAAAAAATGTCTCTATTAGGGGCAATCTTATCATCTTTACATACCATACTGCATTTTAAATTTCATTCGCTTTCAGAAATACTGTATGAATTTAGTTTGCAAAAAGATTTGCATAACTAATCAAGCCATGCTTCCTTTGGATGCCAAGAAAAAGGGCAACCATGTATTATTATTGGAAGTTATGTTGCTGTATTTAGACTAAGTTACAATTTTGCGGTGTCAAAATGGTGTCTATAGTTTAATGACTTGGTATCCCTAGCTGATGAAATAATCAATTATGAATTGACAAGCAAAATTATCCATTAGTTTAGCTATGAATTAAAGAATACGCACACTGTTTGTATACATAGATTGCACATAAGCCTTTATAGTAGATCAAATTCTAAATAAAAGAAAAACGATCCACTTTATTCCATTATGAAAATGAAAACTAACAAATCCTTTAAAAAAACTCCATTATCGCGAACGAGAGAAACTTATTCACGGCTCAGCCGTGAACAAGTTATTTATAGCAGCAACCAATCGCGACCCTCCAAAAGTGTTTTGGACGGTCCGGATTTTAATGAAACTTTTCCGGAAGAGTTTCATTAACATTTGGATCGTCCAAAACATTTTTGGACGGTCGCGATTGGCTCCGTAAACAACTATTCATGGCTCCGCTGTTAAAAAGATTTTCTCATCGCGAACAGAAAGAAATCAAATCATCCTACTTTGGTCAACATACATTACAACAGCCTATCTAGGTAGTCAACTTTCAAGTCCAAAAAAGTAGTCAACTTTCGGAACAAGGAAATCTATCCACCAAAATCAATGATGAACAAAAACCCAGATTACAATCCAGCAATCCCCACCGATTACAATCCAACCCATTCACTCACTGATACTCCCAAGTCGTTTTTTCCTTATTCTATGGTAAGTGTTGTCAACAAGTATAATAAGTGTTTCTCGAGATTTTTTTGGTAAAAAATTCTTAAAACCATCTCGTTTTTAGCAAATTCACCGTACTTTTTTTTGAGTGATTTTATCTAAAGGCTGTAATTTACCTACTTTTCAATCCTAGGGTTCAGATTTAACGGGAGCATCATACTCCCATATATCACTTGGGAGCATTGTAGAAGTTTTGTTCACCCATACTGTCATACATAACAAAATACAAAATAGATAGATAGAGAGAGAGAGAGAGAGAGAGGCGGGGGGGTGTAACCTTCGCCGCAGCTGAGCTTGACACTCTTGAAGCGTGTTTGGGAACGCAAGAATTGGAGCAAAGTAGTAGAAGGGTCTACGGTGGAGAGCTCGAACCTCTCCCCATTCACTGCAAAGACTAGACTGTCTCCTCCCAATCCTCTCTCTCCCACTGCTTCTGCTGCCGCTTTTTCTCTCTCCTCCTCCATGCCCATTATGCAGTCAGCTCAGTTCTACCGTTGTACTCAGAGTCTCAGACCCACGAAAAGAAAAGAAAGACACAAAATAATGCAAATAAAAAAACAAAAAAAAAATACTCAAAATGGTCAACGGCTGATCTCCGAATGCGAACAGCTGTGCTTTTTTCTTTTTCTTTTTTTTATTCAAATGGTTATAGAACAATAATTCTACCACCACACCCATTTACACATCCATTCACACCCTTACTCACAACAATGGTAGGGCCCACACACATTGGGTATGTAGTGTGTGCGGACTCCACCCTTGTTGTGAGTGTGGGTGTGTGTAAATGGATGTGGTATTAGAGGAGTGCCTTGGCACTCCAAAGGGTTATCAATTTTTGGGAAGTGTAAAAATCAATTCTTCATAATTATTCTCTTTTTCTATTTGGTGATGCAGAGTGTCTTGATCAGTTTACGCGCATCTCAGACTAATTCTTACGATCATCGCTTACAAATGAGGTGGGGCGGCCCCGAAATTTGCGGATGAGTAAAATTGAACAAGAACATAATCAGTGAACAAACTCTTACTCTTAGGTACTAGTCCAAGACAACTTTCCCAACTTGCTGCTAGAACCATTCTTTTTCCTTTTTCTGTATTTTATCTGCAAAATCCGTATCATTTGGTAGTGGCGTGTAGATATTGAAGAGATGATATGAGAGTGGAAATTGCTGCCGATCACTATCACAAGGGAATAGTTTGAACGTGGGATATTCTGCACCCTTTTTTCCCCGGCACCCATACCTTTTTTTATTTTTTTTATAGTACGGTGTTTGTACCTATTTTCGCGCACCTGAACTTATATCATAACTTTGAGGCCTCGTTTGATTCACGTAGAGAGTAATTTTTTCCTCTATATGGGGTATTATATTATCCCCGGGGAGGTGGGATTACATAGGATTAATAAAAGATTGGATTATTTTCAAAAATATTTTAATGATATTAGGATTGATTTCAAAAGGAATTTTCAAAATTATTTTCATTAATATTAATTTCAGAAAATGTTTAACAACCGAACAAACTTCTAAGTAAATTGTAGAGTATTCGCTTTGGAACTCGAGGAGTAATTATTCAGTGCCCCAAACCTTTACGACACATTTATGTGGGCTCTACACATTTTGTGGTGGGAACCACAACAAATATGTGGTGAAAAAAGAGTTTGGGGCATCACGTGACGGTGCCCAAGAGCATTGAATAATTTTTTAAACTCTAGACTCAACGCTCTATATGCGCATGATCTCTAATAAGTTTCTCCTCTTATTTTTCTATCAACATAAGTTTTTCCTCTTATTTTTCTATCAACCTCTCTCCACTAAATGCCCAAAAAACCTTCTTTAAAATCAAACCAAACGGAACTTTAGTGCTCCTAAACGAGTTGATAGTATCAAGAAAATTTTGTGCCCAAAACTTTAGGAGGGAATGAACCCTAAGTCTCGGTCTTTAATCACCACATTGATTTGCAATTTCATCCTCTCAGTACCACACATCCTCCTACTCTTTACAAGCGCAAAACAATCAATTGCCATCCATTGTTTCCGGCGAGGATCTTTGAGTGAAGACTTATTAATTGTAAATTTAAAGAGGCACAAAACAATTGGAGTACTATTTGGGTAACATTTAAGTGAGAGTCACTAGTCTGTAGTCACATTAATTTTTTAATTTTTCAAAATGGTTTTCGCTCCTATTTTTGATCTCTGCGCTCGCGCTTTCAATTATCGCACTCCAAATTTTTGTTGTTAAGGAGGGTTTTGATTCTTTTGAAAGACGTTTGCTCCCGCACTTGCATCCGCAATCATCGCACTCCGAATCTTTGTTGTTTACGAGGGTTTTGATTCTTTTGAAAGGCGTTTTCACGCTCGCGCTCCCGCACTTGCATCCGCAATTATCGCCCTCCGAATTTTTGTTGTTTAGGAGGGTTTTGATTCTTTTGAAAGACGTTTTCATGCTCGCGCTCCCGCACTTGCATCCTCAATCATCGCACTCCGAATTTTTGTTGTTTGGGAGGGTTTTGATTCTTTCGAAAGACGCTTTCACGCTCGCACTCGCATCCGCCTGCATATTATGTGACTTTCACTTATTATAAGTTTGTTAAGGCATCTTGTGAGTTTGAAGAGATTAATATACAGTAATCAGTACATCTCTATTTTATAGTCACATGTAGTAAAGTTTTATACATAACTAAGCAGTACATCTCACCGATCCGCTTGACGCGGATATAAAGATTTACTAAATAGAAATCGTACTCGAATTCCAATCAACTTTTAATAGAATTATGTATGCATCGTGCATGTATAGTTTTACTATCTTCTTTTCCCATAAAAGCATCCGCAATGGTAATAATCAAAATCAATAACTAAAATGTGTCACGTCAGCACTTAATTATCCATTTAGTCCATAATCAAACTTAACAATCTCTACCTCCACATTGATTACTTTTACATCCCTAACAAAAAAAAAAAAACACCCACAATACACAATACACATTTGTCCAATCACAAACGAATTCCAATCATGCACCCGACCACACCAAATTATTCATCTCGATGAGACGATTCCAATGTGGGGCGTTTTTGAGTTATTGAGTTTTGGTTATTGGTAAAAGTTATTAAGTTTGGTTATGGAATGTGTAGAATTTGATTATTTGCTAAAAGACTTGTAACTTTACTTATTACAATGTGGGAGTGTTTTTTGATCATTGTTAAATTTACTTATTCACACTCATTTGCTTATTACAATGGCGATGCTCTAATATGCTTATGAATTACCGCCAAAAAAAATTAATTTATTTCCTTCATACTATGCAAAGTTCAAGATGATGTAATAGATAACAATAGTGTGAAAAGATTTACGAGTTCAAGTTCGATAAGAAAAAAGTTCGAAAAGAACAGTAAACATTACTCCGTAATTTGAAAGAAGGGGAAGAGAGAGAGAGAGAGAGAGAGAGAGAGAGAGAGGGAGAGAGAGAGGCTAACTGAGTGTTTGAATGAGATGCTCGCGCAGAGGATTTGACAACCAAAAATTTTTCCGGTGGTCTTGGATTAATTACTGAATCATTTCGGCTCTTGGGTGCCACCATGGTTTAACATAGCAGTAGCAGTAGCGGCGCCGGCCTATATACCAGTAACGATAGCGGTTAAACGGTAGCATGAGTATTGAGTGATTCGTAGAGAGAATCAGTTATAACTGTCATGAATTCGTACAATCATCTAGCAAGAATGACCGGTAAAGATGATTCTGGATATATACTATTAAGTACAAATTTTGTCCAATTTTATAGTACCTTGGTCCAATAGACTTTAAATTTCAATTCGACCTTTCAAACACGTCGAACCACCACCTCAGGACCCTAAAAAATGTGGGCGAGATGCAGCATTCTCGTGCAAGAAGATGATAATTTACAACATTGGGAGATCAGGACCTCCATTACAGAGCATTAACAGAAGCAGAACAGTGTGACATGCCCCAAAAATCTTACGGTCCACTGTCCAAATCTTTCTGGGTCAGCAGTTGAAGGCAACTTTAGAGCAGAAACCTTTCTGGGTCGGTCTAAGGAGAGAGGGATCTCAATTACACGCTCAAGAAGAGTGGAACAGACCATT
Organism: Rhododendron griersonianum; assembly: GCA_018127125.1. NCBI lineage: Eukaryota > Viridiplantae > Streptophyta > Magnoliopsida > Ericales > Ericaceae > Rhododendron > Rhododendron griersonianum. Next base: position 32,541,374 of record CM030800.1, read on the forward strand.
AGACCAAAAGACGGTAGGTTGAACTTTATCGTTACCGGCATCTGAGTAGTACTCGTTGTAATTGAGATAACCCCAGAAACGTGAAAGACCAAACTCCGCGTGTGTTGGTGTGTTGAGATAACACACATGCAGCTCTTTGAGATTTTTATGGAACGTCTGTTTTATGGCAGTTACCTGCAAGTCATAAACAAACATTTCGTTGTTAAAGTTAGACTTCTTTTAATTTGTCTTGTTTGATACAAACATAATTAGAATAGTATGACAATCCAATGAAGCTATCCAAGAGCAAGTACTGCAAAAAAGTGAAATTAAACCATGCAGACATTCACACATCTCAGATTCATATAGAGTCATGCAAGCATCATACAAGTTAAATTACCGAGACAAATGCCCATACATCATGATCTGACAAACCACAACATTGTATGTAACAGAGGGTACCGTCCGTTATGGTCTCTAGTAGTTGACTTCAAGCTTTGCGAGTTTAATATCTTTGATCCAGCTTTAAGGGGAGAGTAAAAGAGTGCTAGGTGATATTTAATTTACTACTTGTACATACTAGGTAGGGTACTTGGGTAATTCTCTTGGTTAATGTTATAAATGAATGTGGTCTGTGGAAGTAAGTTAAGGATTCCATCTCTTTTGCTTTTACTCTTTCTTCTCTCCATCTTTTTCACTAAAAACCCAAAATCTAGAATCTATATTTCAACATTAAGTGATCGAGAGCACGTGCAAGATAGTATCACACTCTTTTCTTCTCGCCCCGACTGTGTGTTTTGTGTAAGCATGTGGAGTGTTATGGTTCGATGATGATACATAGGAAGTATCAACGTAATCATGACTGATTTGTCTGCCTAAGAGTGAGGAGATATACAATCCCATGAGATGAGTAATCCCACCAAACTAATTTGCACATCATGTCTGTAATACCAATTACTCCGAGATATTGTCTGTTATATGCTTTATAGAATTGATTGTCCACCGAATACGTATTCTCTCCGCTGATAGATGTAGTTGAAAGTGGTAAATAACCTTCAATGGAGTTTTGAATTTAATTCCCTCTCTAATCTGGCCAAATCTACCAGCTCCCCCCCCCCCCCCAAAAAAAAAAAAAAAAGTCAAACTATTATAACCAAATCAAATAAAAACTTAAATGTTGAGCAAAATTTTCACTAGGGATAAATTAACTGATGCATGCATGTATCTAATTGGTCTTCATTGAAGTTGTTGACGAAATTGCAAAAGTTTTTGTATCTGTCTATCTATTCCAGTGACTTGCATTCAATAGTTACCTTGTAATCCATGCAATAGTTAGGCTAAATGTGAAAGTTCTAATTTCATCTCTTTCACCAGTTTGACTTGGATTGTAATTGGTTTCAATTTGCTGGTAATCGAGACTTTTTGTCTATGGTCACATGGTATGCAGTTGGTAAGCAGAAATTACCAATGCAGACTTTGTCTAGAAAGACAGATTACACATAGAAGTCATTAAATGCAAGTCAGAGAATGTAATTTACTAATTGAAACCATATAAATAACGAAAGAGTATCAGGATATGAGAACCACCTGGGAAATGTTGATTCGAGAAAGTTTACCCGACAAACTTCCAGAAAGTACAGCTTCAAAATTGGCTCCAGTCAAACAAGACCTGAAGTCTAGTGCACACTGTAAAATACGATCAATAATTCTGGCTATGGACTGCATTTCTTTAGACAAGAAGCATCTGAAAGGAAATATCGGAGAATAAGATAAATGACAAGAAAATTAATTTTTGGCAATTTAAGCGTAGAAAATATGCTAGTCTTATGTAAATGAGAGAGAGAGAGATTCTTGGAGGACGACGAAAACATTTTGTAAATTACAACATTAGTTCTAAATGTTACTACATGATAGTGATGATAATAATAAGAACACGGGGTAACCAACGATGCAAGCCATACTTACCTCAGTCAGAAACGGAGTTATTTTGCACCCTGCAACCACATATATTTATTCATGCAAAGAACAATCATGATTTCACTTTGCTCTTCTAGTATTTCGCCTACCTTGCTTTAATCTTCTCCTCCCAGCTTTATTCTTTAATTTTCTTTAAAGCATTTCCCTTGTTCAATGCAAAAGAATTGAAAGGAAACACAGCCTTCTTACTTTTCCATTAGTCTTATGTCAATCCTGTTTTCTCTCTGGTACTTCAGTTAGCCATGGTAACAGTTTTGGCTTTCAGTGGTTCGGGAACTATGGGAAGTCTATCTTCCAAAATCTCCCCATGAAATTAATAACTCCCGGTATTTGAAGAGACAAACTGCCAGTAGCAATGTTGTATGCATAAGCCAAAAAGTCAGTTTCAGTGAGTAGTCCTACAAGCATTCAAACCCTTTGTTTGTACCATCGAGAAGAAAAATATGCTTCATTTAATATGTTGTATGCATGAGAATTCATGACATCATATTTGAATAAAATATATCTGGAGCGACAGAATAAGCTTTAACTTGGTGATACTTGAAATTATTTAGTAAACACAAGCTTCTATTTAATTGGCAGACCATTGAATATCTAGTTCATTTTTCGAGTTAACTATACATGGCACATCTAGGACCAAAACTTGTCTCCTTGTAAATTTATGTTACTGGGACAGTGATACCAAAAAAAAAACTTTAACATGATCAGGTGCGGAAGTTGCACATTAGCAATTTTTTTATCCATTGTTTAGGAAGATAGTCTTAAATATACATGCCAAAAGCAAGAACGCTTCCAGCAAATTCAAAGAGCACTTCATCTTGATCTAGGTAAGTACCAAACACCTAGTGCTCATGATGGTGGCTACATTTCCCAAAAAATTCTAACCAAATAGTCATCTATTTTATACTAGAACTTATGTGCTCAATTAGTACATTTACCCGTCTTTCTATGGTTTTAATTTTATGTAATGTAAGATGAAAGAGGTGCTCAATAAACCAAACCGAACCTTAAGTCCTCAGCTACATGAATCTATTATCTCCATTGAGCTCAATCAAGGGCATCATGTTCCATGATCTTCAAAAAACCTTCGTCCTTAGAAACTACCGCTTCTAATGTCATTTTGGTCTACCCCTCCCCTTAGTGCTACCATATACCGTTGCCATATTGCACCTTTTAACAACTACATCGACTGATCTACCATAGACACGTACAAACCACCTTCATCCATTTTCTCTCATCGTATCTCCTCTTGGTACTACCATTACCATTCCGCGAACGTTTTTCGTGTCTAATTCTATCTCGCAAAGTCTTACCACTTATTCATCTCAACATAATGGAACTCTAAAGAGGAGCATGATCTTTTCATTCATGGATGTCCCACTACTACTTGAATTCAGACTTCCCCAACTCTCTTCTTTTCATGGGTGCTTCAAAATACTTAAGATCGAAAAGGAATAGAACGCATTAGTTGTTGATATCGCATGTATTACATCAAAACACAAAAGCTCCAAGGGGGAAAAGAGAAAAAAACAAGGTATGCCAACGCAGTACCCACAGGAGTACTCATACCCATACCAACAGCTTACCGGCAATGTACCTGAATATTTTTATAACATACACCGATATGTTTTGGCATCTCTTTCACTCTACCAACAGCTTACCGACGATGTAACTGAATATTGTGACGTACACCAATATGTGTTTGGCATAACTTTTACATATTTCGCTATATCCATATAGTACTACTATGTTTTTGGAGTACCATGCTTCATAGGAAAGCAACCACAAAATGTGAACTTACATGTGCAGGGCATCAGTTAGATATCCCATATGAACTGAGTCGAGATCCATCATATCTTTGACCTACAAAAGCAAAAGGTCAAAACAAAGGGAAAAAAGGACAACAAATCCAGGGGAACAATTTAGAAAAGCAAAAACAATGAAATTGAATGCCTATTAGTTGTAAACCACAGAAAAAGAGGCCTCAAACCTTGTGCTTAAAACAGTCTAGAAACCTGCACCAGGATACATGGGATAACTGCGATTGGACATATTGCTGCAATGTAGATACAAAATGATTGACTTGGTGCCTGAAATGCAAGAGAGTAGGGGCATGTCATTGTCAGATATATGATTCAAAAAACAAGCAGTAAAAAATTTATCATGAAATAGTTAAACAGAGATTCGAAAAAGTAGCTCTTAAGGTGAGGGTGCCCTCCCGAAAGGTAGACCAAGTACATAAGAAACCTTTCTCTAATAAAACTTGAACTATTAAAATGTGATAAGCAAATACAAAAAATTCCAAAAAAGTAGGACAAGTCAGTAAAGAAGTATCAGCGCCAATCTTTTTTCGTAATATTGGATATGTCTTCACCAGTTCACCATATTCTTTGCAGTTTTGGGCATTCTCCCTTAAAAATCGTCATACAATAACCCAGAAATTGCAATAGAAAAGAAAAAAAAGGACGTCATCAGTTATTTTAAATCTTTTCTACCATGAAATCTCTTCAGTACAAAAATATGACCATTACCGTTTCAGGAGGTGTCGGGCTAGTTGTGAATTTTTGTTCCTTTTTATCATGGAAACAATCAAGAATAGTAAGACACAAAATTTGAAGTAACCCAGAAGTATCAGACTCCGACATGGATAATGCACCCTTACTAAACACATGCTACTTAGTTCATCAAATAAAGTCACAGAAGCAATTCCGAAGAAAGCAATATAACAAAGACTTAGAAACGCCACAATGGATAGACAATAGAAGAAAGCATAGACTGGAGCACGTTTATCATTTAAAAATATGCATCATACCTCACTGTGATTAAGATATTGAAATGTTGCATTTCTGGGACACGTGCTTCAGAATGGCGATTCTGATTAACTAAATGCAGTAAATCCTGTTGACCAACAAAAGTATCAAATATCTTACTGTAAATTTCCAAAAGCTTTCATGAGCTAATTTTACCCATGGTGACAGAAGTGAACATTCAAAGCATTGTATGACTATAAAACGTCATTTCTTCCTTTCTCTTCTCTGTATATATATTGTTTTGGTGAGTGTGTCACGGTGTGCCTTCCACTAATCTGTTGCTAGTAAGCACAATAAGCTAAATCCAGTTCTCAGGTCACTAAAACAAAGTCCATGTACAAAATTACTACTGGAAGATCCAATCATAAGCACCATAGTATGGATTTGGTGCTAAATTGTTGGCCACTAACTAATGACAAGCTCCAGTTCACGTTTTAACATGGTATCAAAATGGGTGCTGGAACCTCACCACCTACTTCATAAATCATAAACAATGAATGTGTTTGGCCTCCTTATGGAGACAAGTGAGGGGACCGTATGGAGAGTATATTAAGTAAAACCTCTACAATAGCTTAAGCTTTTAGATGAGACAGTGGTTCACAGCCAAAAATTTAGACATGAAGCTTGAAAGACAAGAATGCAAACAACAATGATTATCATGGACGCAAGGGAGCATCAATGCACCTACAGAAACCATGGTGCGAGCAAAGAGGCAAAGAAAAAGAAAGCAAAAAAGGAGGAAACTAACTGGCAATATACCAATATTTGACTCGTTGGCACTTGCCAATAAACACAACAAATCAATTTCAGTTCTAACGCCATTGATATTTTCGAAGGTTGTTTAGGTTTAAAAGTACATCTTTAGAATCTGTAAGTACCTAAGTTTTCAATTTTAATCGAGCAGGCTTGAACAATTAAAGTAAACATTAATACAAAGATCTGTGCATAGTGCATGGGAAGAGATAATACACACACACCAAGCTTCTTATTTTATCAGGACTAGAATATTGTAGAAAAGCCAGACAACCAATCATTAGTCAATCCCACAACCAGAAGAAAAGAAGCAGTCCCTCCCTCCAAAGCAGTTAATGAAAAAGTATAATTACAGGCTATTGATGTTTGTTGAAAATATGAATAATAAAATTATCTCACTCCCTAATATCTTAAGGTTTTAGATGAAATTGGTGGTTAACAATCAAAGATGGCATAATAGAATGTAATAGATCATGTGTTTGAACCTCACTACCTACAAAACGAGTAAAATATTTACACGTGTTTAGCTGGCTTATGGAGAAGAGTCTAGCTACACGTGAGGGGGCGTGTTGAGATATAAATAATAAAACTATCCCTCTCTCTAACAGTTTAAGCTTTTAGATGGATTGGTGGTTAACAATCTTGTAATGTTCGCAAGCTTCAATAAAATGACGGACAGGAACAAAGAGTCAAGGGTAATTGTGATACAAGTAATGATACATATCTGCATAAACATTGTATACATGTGTTAATCCATACCTTCAACGAGGACCATATGTCAGTTAATGAGAAAACAGCAAGCTTGACTCGAATAAGAAAGCTGAATATCTGGGCATATATTTCTAAGGCCCGTGGTGTCACAACAATACTGACCGGCCAATCCACTCTGTAACCCAAACCTAAAAAATCAAAAGAATCGAGTCCTGACATACAAACAACAAAAAGCATGTAAAACACCAAGCCAAACACTTCAAGTACGAACGGAAACAAAAGAAATGCAGTAGGAGAAAACAAACAAAATGAGTTTGTTGCATCAGCCATCCACGATAAAAGATTCACCTATTGTAGATGTCGAGAGAGGCATCGTGCCATTTCCCTTTCCCTTCATGTACACGAATAGACGGTCCTTATTATGGTCTCCTTCACATGAAGACCTCTGAACTGACATCTCAAGTAACCCCTGAATATCTGAGACTTTCTGATCTCCCTCTGTCACATAGGATTTCTGGTTTCAAAGTGAGAAAAGAAACATAATCAGACCAGCTTTTTTTCAAACAAAACAATTGAAAACATAATACACTGAAGTGGCTAGTCAATTGTTTGAATACATGATGCAAAAGGGACATGATAAACAAATCTGCCCAGTCAGCTAATTCCATGAAATGGTATCGCCGTAATGCCAGTAGATGTCCTTTCAAATCAAATCCTTCTTCAAGTATTTTAATAGTCAACTTGCTGACATACCAATATCTGGCTTTGTTAAGGGAAGGCATAACTAGCACAAATTATTTGCATTTCAAACTGGAATAACCCAACTGAAGAAACTATTCTCTTGTGAAAACAAAATTTTATCACAAAAAATATGCAAGGACGGTGCTAGAATGTAGAGCTTGTTTCTCAAACGATATTCATGCTCACCTGAAAGGGTCCTCAAAATTCTTAAGCAAACAATTATACATGCAAGTAACACAACTTGGTCTTTTCCAACAAGTCAGATGGATTGACTTAGCATAATTGATGACTGCATTAGGCATGAAAGCAACGACAGGACTACAAAATTTAAACAAACAGGTAAATAGAAAAGGCAAACACAGGTCATGTGACCATAAACCTCGTTTCTGTCTAGGGCAAAGTATAAGGATACTGAAGCAAGATTTCCTGCAAGAGGCATTTCTCAATTACGAAATCAACTGGTATCTCAAATGTAGCTGCCAAACTGTTCCTTTGATCTCTGCCACTAAAATTGACACTACTATCTGAACAACTGAGCATACTCTGCCAACCACTTCCACCAGAAACATTGTCCAGCGCCACTTGTTCTTTCTTTTCATTCTTTGATTCCAAAGTAAAATCATCGCGAGGAAACTCATGCTTATCAATCAAGATCGAAGGAATATTGTTGCTTTCCTTCTCGCGGTATTTGCTCGTAGCAAGTGCAGCAGAAGCATTAGATTTCGGGAAAAGTGCAACCTTAGCTCCAAACTGATGCCTGGCATTGGCAGATAAGTTCTTGGCATAAAACTTACAAGGGTCTTTTACAGATGAAAAATCAAAGCAAGGAAAGGGTTCTATTCGGTCTACGCAGCCTTTCACTCCATGTTTGCCCATCAGGTCACTTTTAAACAATACTGGGTTCATACTGAGAAGATTGGAATGGTATTTGTGGTTTGATTGTTGCAAAGAATTTAAGTTTGACAGAAGGTAAGTTCTGTTTGAAAGTTGATCCTCATCGTTGGTTTCCCCCGTTAAAGAATTTGCAGGGAAAATCATATTGCTCACATTTCGCGCACCATTGTCTTTATACCTTCTGTCCACATAAAAATAACTTTTCACAATGTCACTAAGAAACCAGCCTGCATCGCACTGACTATCTGTGTTTTTAGCGTCAGACAACCTTGAGCCATTTGGCTTCCATTTGGTCAACTTTGTTCCTCTGTGACTAGGATAAACAGATCTGTCCTCTAGAGCAGATTTCTCATTAATCTCACATGAATCACCTTCCATGCGGATTGATATATCACTTTCCGAAGGTTTCTGTGCAGAATTATCGATGGCAACAGTTGAAAGTAAATTTAAAGCAGATAAATAGTTCTGTTCAACTGCAACCAAATTACGAGGAAATTGAATCAGCTGCATAGAATCATTTTCCTCTTCAGAGCCACTTAAAGATGAACATTCTGATGATTCCAACTCCTCCGCATAAGAGAACTCATCCGTTGTGCTGGCAACCTCAGACTCCATATTGTCAAAAGCCCTGGGAATCACGAATGTCAGCATACAGTCAGTGGAAGGAGATGAGAGAAGCATAGAATAACATCAGAAATACAGCAGACAAGTGGGTGAAAGAAATAAAATAAATCAATATCAATGCAGGTTATGATCAGCATCTTCTGATTTTGAAGGAGGTGGTAGGCATGCGAAACAAATGTCATAAGCTGATAACCAACATACACTGATACGGGGGGGGGGGGGTGAGGGATTGGAGAGAGAGAGAGAGAGAGCTCACATATCCGAATAACCATTACTGGTAGAAGGACAAATGAAACTGTCATCCTTTGAAAATGAAATAGGGAAGTTTGGATTCCTTCCATTGGTATTTGAATAGATTGCTGCATTGCCCTGTGGAACTACCTGGGAAAGCATAAATTTTCACGAAGAGATTAAAAAAGAAGGTAAGAAATCTGAAAAAAGCCTGCAACAGAACCGGGCATAGATTTGGTAAGTACGAAGAAATAAATATTGCTTGACAATGAACAATTCTTCTGCCTGGATTCTACAAACATAAAACATAAGCTCCAAATCTTCCAAGTCCCCCTTTGAGCTGCACAGGTAGGGCTGTAAACGAGCCGAGCCAAGCTTTATTGAGCTCGAGCTCGGCTTGAGCCTTAACGAGCTGAGCCCTTAACTAGCCGAGCTTAGTTATTTACCAAATGATTCTCTTTAATCGAGCCGAGCCTAACTTAACGAGCCGAGCTTTTGTGGAACGAGCCAAGCTCCACTTGGCTCGTTTACTAGCCGAAACTTGAGCTCGACTCATTTACTAAACGAGCCAAGCCGAGCTCGCGAGCTGCTCTGTTCATTTACAGCCCTATGCATAGGGGACTTCAGTTGACTTAGCATATTTCACCTCCAAGTCGTCATAAAGGGTGAGAATCATAGACGCTGATTCTCACTCGCTTGGTCTCATATACTAAATGATACAGGGATAACAAGTACCGAACCTATAAAAATCATGCAGGAAAATCAAGAATGACACCTTCGACAAATGATGCATGAACAAAACAACAAGATAAAACGTCATTGAGCTACCTCTACTTGAGAGCTAGAGTGTTAATTTATAAGTTACAACTACTTTCAGGTGTTGTTTCAAATCCCAGGTTAGTATCTTTTCTTCATCTCGAGTAGGGTATTATTAAGTTTTTCTAGGAGTTTAAAAAGTCATTTTACTGGATTTTTCTGAAAATTTTATGTTCATTAATCATTGATATCCAGTTTGATAGAAATCCTACTTTTAGATTTGTAACCCTAACTTGGTGAAGCATTTCTTTCCCGGGCTGCAATTCAGCTGATAATTTGTCCAGCAACAGATCCATATCATATTGAGTTGGGCAATTTCTGAAAGCCCTTCTTTTTGTGCATTGAGAGTATTCTAGAATCTCTTTGTTTTTTACCAAAAAATAATAACTTTCCTAGTATCCATATGAAGGGCCCCTTTCAGCAATACAACTCCACAGGAATTAAAGCTTTTTCTTCTCAAAGATGATAGGTGATCTCAACTAAAGTTTGAGAGTGGATACTGGATTGCATACAGACCTTGTGGAATAAGGTTCTTATTTCTCCCCACTGACTAAATACTGTACGTAATTTTCCATTAGTCAGTATAAAAAGTAGAAAACGCGACAAACAATTACGACACAGCGGGCTCTCACGATGCAATACCTGTTGATATCTGATATCCAATGCCGTAAAAACAATGTCCAGTTTTTCCAACTTGCTTTTGTAATAGTTGTTCCTTGCACATACCATAGCTTCAATGCTTAATTTAATAGAAGGCAATGAAGATGCATAAGATGGAAAGTCACTTGAGAAATCACTCCAACGGGGAAGAATATCCTCAAAAGCATGGTTCCCGATGCCAATGTGACTACACAATTCAAGCAACTTCATTACAACTTGAAGCTGCTGACCAGCTCTGAGAAGTGGAATGGATAAATCTTTGAGAAAACAGGGTACAGCAACTCCATCTTGCTCCTGAGGCGGAAATTTCCAGATTGTGAGCGAAATCCCAAGGGATAGCTAAATGTTTACATTGTTAAACTACAATCCATAGCATTACCCTAAGCACGGCCAATGGAATGTCATTACACCTTCCAGCTTCGTCAGGTGAATAAGATGGTGAATGTTCCGCAAATTCTATGAGATATTCATTATACGGGTCACAAAGCTTGGCATCATAGATCCATGATCTGATAAATTCACAGTACGGTTCACACGAAGAGAGAAAGAGAAACTTAAAGACAGAACTGTGGACCGGATCAGCAACCTACAAATACAATACCAGAATAATACATCAGTAGAACCACAAAAATTAACAGAAAAAGAGCCATTTACACAACTCAAAATTTGCATGTTGATGAGGCAAGACAACTACGTTCAACGGACTGGGTGCTGGTGTCGGATGAGTATGCATATATAGGTGTCGGAAACCTAAAACTTAAAAATCGAGGAAAGTGGAAACGCAACTATGGAACAAAATCTGGATGCACCTCCAGGCTGCAGGGATACTTCAACTACTTTTATTAATAACAATAATTTTCACATGAACCTGAGTTAAAAAAAGTTGGCTCCATAGAACTTTACATATTTATATGTGTTAAACAATTGAGAAGGTGAATAAAACATCAAACAATTTTAACATAGATAAACTAATAAGGTAACAGCCCACAGCCCAATTAATATGCTTCCATGATCCTATTTTCGCCTGCAGATTTTTTCCCTATGCCTCAAACACATTAGTTAAGTATGTAATGGAGACACCCCAGTACCAATTCCCTTAAAAGGGTGGTCCATAAACATACGAGATTTTAAATGATATTTATGCTGCTGCTGCTTCTGAGATGAATCCATGATTCCCATCTTGGCTTTTAGGTTTGTCTGCCTAGAGCAGAAAAGAAATATCTATGCAGACAACAGCCATATGCATTTAATTCAAGCCATATCCCGCACCCATGTCATGTTGACATGGCACTTCACGCAAAATGGTGGCTCCATGTGACATTGCAAGACAACATCACACAAGATTTTCTTCACTTGGTATAAGCAGTTGGCCACATATTTCAGCTACCTAGTAGGAAGGTGAAGGTCGTGTTTAATATCTAGTTCACGAATAAATGATCTATCGTGCATTACAGATAACGACATAAAGTGAACAATAACAAGAAGGCCAGGAATGGAAACCAACAATTTTAAGGCAAAGCACAACAGAATCTATAAGAGGCAAACAAAAAGATTGAATAATGCAGAGTTTCTGACCCGTAGTTGTGTATACAAATAAGTGAGCAGATTTCCACCTGTTGGGAAGTTACAGAACTCTATATTAGCTTTAGCAACTAAATCTTCTAAAGCTGACAGTGATAAGCAAAGAGCTATATCACTTATGTTGCAGATATGTCCAATTGCTTCAATCTGATTTCTCAATTCCTTTGTGTGCAGGTAAACCTCCAATAGGGTAACTTCAGAATGTACTGAGCTCCTGAGACTGCCTACTCCAAAACAAGAGTGCGAAGACAAATCAGTAGTCGATGTTGAATGCCTTAAACCCACTGATGTACATAGCGTATCCACTCCACATATATAACCTTCTAAAACTTTCCGCACAGCAACAGAGAATGCTTGATTAACAAGACTGCGTATATGGTGTTCTCCCCCTTCAACCGGAAGATCATTATGATTTTCTTTTGCTTCTGAATTTGAAGGTTTATTGCTTAAACCTTCGTCTGAGTCAAAATTAATAAAATGATCAACAAATTTGCGGAGAAGAAACACTATACATCCAGAGTGGCCTATGGATTTGAGAATTCTTCCCAAAGCAAGAGTGCTTGATGACCGGTTCCACAAACTGGGAATTCGATGGAAGGTTCTATCAGCTGGATCAGAGTAGATTGCTGCACAGAGCTTTTCAATGGTTATAAGAGCTGATTCTATGCCTTGTAGCGCATTTAATGCTATCCTCACCAAACTTGCTTCCTACAACCAAAAAATGGTTTGGTAATCATAGTATACAATTTCAGCAGTACCTAAGTGCAAGAAAAGCTAGAATGAGATATTAACTTAGCAGACTCCAGAATAGAAATGTACTGAAATTTGAATGTGACAACGAAGAGAGAAGACCAGTTGAGAAGAGTAAGGAAACTCATCTCAAATTGATTTTTCATGCGCGATGATGGTTTAGAAAATATGTCCTTAGTATGAGAAATGGCCAATGTGGACTTAAATATGAGCACAGTCATGACTGGCCAGATCTCAATAAAATACATCTGCACGTGACCTCTTGGCTGTCCCAAAAGAGTGAACTGGACAATTTTAAAATAATTGCATTTACATTAGGCAATAGACAAGTTTCAGGAGATGTATTTCAGGCGCAGTTGCGCAAAAATGTATCAACTTCACAAATCTACAAATTCTGCTTCCATGAAATGAATTACGTCTGTCATTTCTTTTTCAACATACAATTTCCTTACCAATACTGAGCCAATTCAAGTTTTCTCCCACTGGTCACCTAGAAAATTGTGAATTAGACTGTCCATAAATTCACAGATTTGGAATTAGCTTATTCATCATTGACCAATTCATGAAATAAAGCAAATCCGGCAACCAAGTAGGTCCTTAAAACTTGATGTAATTAGCAGAAGCATGGCATCCTCAAAAGGTTCAGACATGTAGGTATGTTATAAAGATCACGTAAGTTAATTGAGTAGGCAAACTGCTAAGAGACAGGACTCCTGAGGGAATTCAGATATAGAAATAACATCTAGGCATAACTAAAACGTCAATACAGTAGTGAAACACCAGTGAATTACCCATCTTCTTTTGCATACAACATTACAACCTAACAGAATAACAGTCCTTCAAACTCACTTGGTGCTGGCCGACTCGGTGCAGAGGAGCTTGGCAGCGGCAGCCATGTTACTGAGAGCAGGCTTGACTTCACCATATTTTCTCGTCTTGAGGCCACAGCCCGGGTTGACCCAGAGAATGTTGCTCTCTGGGTCCAGGTTGACCCAGATAAAGTTTTTTCGATGAGCGACCCAGAGAATGTCACTCGCAAATTTATGTAAATTTTCATTTACTCTCGTTTTATACGAATGTCCGACAGTTTATGAAATAAATGTCCCAAGTATATGCCAGTGTTCTAAGACAAGGAATTCCTCGCCGAGTACTCGCTCCAAGGTGCCTGGCCGAGCGAGTAGCGAGTTTTAGAACACTGGTATATGCAACAAGAAAGTCTGAAAATGTAGTTGCATTTTTTGAACCTAGTGTGTTCGCTTGAACCCCAAAAACCTAGTGGAGCCGCCCTGAACTAAAGTCTGTGGAAATTCCCCATACAGACGGGTTGTACCCATATTTAACAAACGGGTATACACAAACTACGACAAACAGATCAATATACAAACGAGCTGCATTTCTAGAGATGGGTAAAACGGACACAATCGAGAACAAATTGACGAAAGGAATCCCAAGGTTGGCCAAGTGTGTGAGACTTGGGGTTTGCTCACTCCTACGGTTTCAGGTTCGATTCTCCTTGCTAGCAATTCTTGGGGCCACCTCACCTCACGTGTAAGTGTGTGAAATGACTGTGAGAGATTCTCCGTGGTGCGCGCAAGCTGGTCTGCATTACCCAAAAAAAAAAAAATATTGACGAAAGGAGTAGTAGTGTAAGACTTACGGAGACAATGGGAGTGTCGTAGAGAGGTGTAGAGAGAGAAGAAGAAGTGGATGTTGGAATGCCGGAGCGAGATGATCCGCTCTCTGAAGGGATCGACTCCCAAGGCCGGGGCGTGAGCAATGGATCTTCCAGCTTCAGGGTCTTCATCAGCGACGCGAAATCCGTGTCGACGGCCATTGGATTGGAGGAATCTGGTGCGAGGTTTTTTTCGAATTGAAAAACCTGGTTTGGTTTTGGAGGGCTTTTTGTGCTGCCGGCCCACACTGCAGGCGGCGGAACTGGAGAGGATACAGGATCGGACAAGGGATACTGGCACCAGTGCCGGCCTGGGAGAAAGGCCGCCGGTTTAGTTCAAAAATAGTAGGGGTGGGCCATCGTGTCATTCATTTAGTGTGTTTCGTGTCAAAATTCTCTCAACCATAATCCCGTTCTATTTAGTTTTTTGTGTTATACAGTCTCTTGTCATATTCGTGTTTCATGTCAGAAATAATCGACCCTAACCCGCTAACTCCATGTCCGGTTCGTGTAGTGTTATCGTGTCATTTCATAAATTCTCATCACGCGTCGTGTCGTGTTATCTCGTGTTCATTTCAGAATTCTCTTGATCCTAATCTGACCTATTTAGATTTTCGTGTTATCGGGTCGTATTCATGTTTCGTGCCAGAAATAGCTGACCCTAACCCGCTAATTTTGTGTCGGATCGAAAATTCTCACCCCTGAAAAAATGTATAGTGTATTACGTAGTATATAAATTTTAGGGGTCTCTTTTTTAACGTTGGTATTAATTATGAACATCTAATGAAATGAAAAATCATGCATAACGGAAAAATACGCGATGAATATTTTATTTCTCTTATATTTGATGTGAACAAGTTAAATTCTACCGACGTTGACTGTTTATGCTAATTTAAAAAGTGATTTGAAATATGAAAGAGCTTTTGATAAAAAATATTGTGCGGGCATAATTAGTACTCTTAATTTCCTACTAAAATTACAATAAGCATGATATTTAATTGATGCTACCATCTCTTAGGAAAAAGACGGTTATTACTCAAGACTTCACTTCTTTGGTGAACACTTAAAGAGCATCTTCAACCTTGACCTATTTTAAGACCCAAATTTAAAATTTGGACAAAATCCACACAAAAAAACCCTATCCAATCTTTGACCCAAATCCTTTTTCATTTGGGGTTTTACCCATTTTTTTCCCCAAATTTGAAACAACGTAAGTCTCTCTCCAATTTTTTCTTCAATATTCCAATGGCTCCTTCCATGCCATTCGGCTTTCCCAAGCTTAGATACCTACAACTCTCTCTCTCTCACATGACCGCCTCCGCCAGAACGAGTTCCTATAGATGGAAAAAAAGGGAAAATATATGGATTAGAGTTCTGTGGGTAGTGGTAAGTGGTAGACTGTTTGGGTGGTTGGCAGTGGTTATGGAGGTGAGCCGAGTTCTTCTTCTTCTTTTTTTCCACAGAAGTCAGTAACTCTTTACCCCAAATCAAATTTGTTTCCTTATATTATTTACATTATTGCCATTGAATTCTTAAAAAATAATATATTTGGGTAAAAGATCATTTTGTCATTAGAGTGAGCCTAACCCAAAATGGATTTTTACCCAAATTTGGGTAAAATTTTGAGTCAGGCTGGAGATGCTCTCTGGAGCAACTATTTTTGGGAAAATATTTTATACTCCATATGCTGATCATAAAAATTCACCCACCGTTTTTAAGTGGGTTTGGTAAGGCCGTCTCATATAAGGTAATCAGGACAGTTCTTTTTTGTAGAAATTGATTTGTTAGTTGACTGCGCAAATATTTAGCTCAACCAAATATTGGGAAGAACGCGATGAAGAAAACCCAATCATGCTCAATGAGTTCCTGATCCAAAAATTGAATTTTGTGATCAAGAAACTTCTTGAACCGGATCTGCAACTTCCTGAACCAACTTGAACCGTTTTGTAATGATCATACAGATACTCTAGCAACAAGTAACAGGCTCAACAGCTAACAGGAAAGAGGAGCAAATCCGCATCTTTAAAGCAAACAACACAACTCCGGAGGCAGTTGTGTCAAGAGTTGCGTTTTAAAGTTGTGTTGGCAGCGTTGCTCTAAAGCGAAACAGAAACTGGTAACTGGTAGTAATTGCCTTTCATCTGTCACTTTCTATTTTATTCCATACAGCCTTTGAAGGATGGCGTAATGTCCGCAGGACTACAAAAGCAAACCAAAGACAAAATTTTAACAAAAAGTAAAGAAAATTTTAAACCAAGACACAGCGACAGAGCTCGAAAAGCAAAACCCGAATAAATCATCTCCTCAGCAATGACTAAATGCGCCTAACCTCAGCAAAACACCAGTGAATTCCCCATCTTGTTTTGCATACAACCTAACAAAGTAACAGTCCTTTGAACTCACTTGGTGCTGGCCAACTGGGTGCGGAGGAGCTTGGCAGCGGCAACCATGTTACTGAGAGCAGGCTTGACTTCACCGTATTTTCTTGTCTTGAGGCCACAGTCGGGGTTGACCCAGAGAATGTTGCTCTCTAGGACAGCAAGCATTTTGTTGACACGATCAGCAATCTCTTCTGTGGAGGGGATTCTCGGTGAGTGGATGTCATACACACCGGGGCCAATTCCAGCACCATACTTGACTCCCTCGCGGAAGACAGAAAGAAGCTTCTCGTCTGACCTTGAGTTCTCTATAGAGATCACATCAGCATCCATGTCTATGATTGAGCGGATGATGTCATTGAAGTTTGAGTAGCACATATGGGTGTGGATCTGTCCAACAAAATCAACAAGAAGATGTTCATTTCAGAGGCTACGCCTTGTGCTTTTGAAGGTATCCTATTGTGCAAAAGAAAAAAACAGAGGCGGCATCTTGCTAAAATTAAAGGAAAATCGAAGTATGAGAGACTAATTTCCAAGAAACAAGAACAATCACTCAGAAACTATTGCCATGAGCACAATAGATTGTTCAGAATCATAAGGAGCCTTCCGATGCTCAAAATATTCCTGTTCTGTTGGAAGGCAGCAACTCAACAGGGCCTGGAAAGATGTGAACCGTCCACTAAACGGCGGTGCTTTTAAGATATGACCCATTAATTTGTAGACATAGGTATAGCTTTTTAAAATATATTCTGCTTTTGCATGCCAGTTACTACCTTTAAATATTAAAAGAATTACCGACTTTAGAAACAACCCTAGGCATCCCCGAGCCTAAGTAAGTAATGGCATCTCCGTACCAATACCATAGTCAATATTTAGGTTGTTTTATTTATTAATTGTCATAAAACCCTATGTGCAGAATCCTTTAAACAGGCTCGACAGATAGAGATGACAAGGATAAAGATAAATCCTAATAAGAACAAGGTAACTCCAAGATGAGATTTGAGAAACAAGATAGATGATACTGATAAACAAGATAAATCCTAGATAGTAAATAGAACAGATAAATAAGATTCTTGTCTAATCCTTCTCGTACACCATCAATGTGTATTATGAAAATTTCCACCCTTCACACACAAGTAGTGAAGCTCACGAGTCATGTCTAGGGCAATCGATGAAATTTTCTAGAAGCAGACTTGAAGATAGAAGGGCAAAGATGAACCTGGGAAGTGTCTTTGACACCACAGTTGGTGATTCTGAAGGAGTGAACGGCCCAGTCCAAATAGAAAGCTTGCTCCGACTTCCTAAGAGGCAAACCTTCTCTTAATGCAGCCTCGTCAATTTGAATAACATTAATTCCAGCCTTCTCAAGATCTTCAACCTCATTCTTGATGGCCAAAGCAATCTGATAGCAGGTCTCAAATCTAAGATACAAAAGGTAGCGATAAAAAATAATAATAAGTGAATGCAATAACCAGAAGAAGTAAAATGAGCTAGCTTTGTTTCAGTTGGGTAATTTTCAAACCTGGGTTGGTCATTTCTAACAAAGGACCAGTTCAGAATGGTAACAGGACCAGTAAGCATTCCCTTCATTGGGCGACTAGTCATACTCTGAGCCATCGAGGACCAGAAGACAGTCATTGCCTCGGGACGGCTCACATCACCGTAGATGATTGGTGGCTTCACACAGCGAGAACCATAAGACTGGACCCACCCATTAACAGTGAAGGCAAAACCAGACAACTGCTCACCAAAGTACTCAACCATGTCATTCCTCTGCATTGATCAAAGATGTTGCAAACAATATTATGATTCTGACTTTTCACAAGAGAAATGTGACTAATTGAAATAGAGCCAATTTACTTGTGAGGATACCCACCTCTGGCTCTCCATGAACCAGAACATCAATGTCAAGCTCTTCCTGGAGCTTGACAACTTTGTTAATTTCCTCCTCGATGGCCTTAACATACTCATCCTCAGAGATCCTACAAATGCATCAAACAAATTACTACTATGCTGAAGAAGTTGAAAGAAATAGTAAATTACCAGGAAACCTCTATAAAAGTAAAGAAAGAAAGCTCACTTCCTAGCCTTGTATTCACGGCGGACTTTTCTAAGCTCCATTGTTTGAGGGAAAGATCCAAGGGTCGTGGTTGGAAGAATTGGAAGGTTTAGCTTCTTCCGTTGGGCATCCAACCTGGCACTCACATTTGTAGCTCGGCGGTGATCAGAGCCCATTAAAGCAGCGGCCTAAGAAAGAAAATACTAACCTCAGGTAAGACCGAGATGATCCAGATCTAGAATATATGGAAGACGGAAGTTAAGCCCCAAAGAAATACTTACAGCCTTTTGAACAGCCTCATTTGTCACCCGTGGAGAGGACTTTCTAGAAGCATGGGCTGCTGCATTAGCAGAGAAGAATGCCTGAAGAGAGATGGAAAAAGGCAGCTGAGAAGGTAAAAGTACCCTAAAGTGATTTCACGATACTGACCATGCAATACAATAAGTGGAAACCTTAAGAAAAGCAAGAGTTTCTCTATTCCATGAATATGAAGAATTTGTTATGTACGCAATGACGAGCCTTCCAAGAAAAAAATACTCATGGCTCAGGCCAAAGTTTGGTTTTTTTTTTGGTCACCCAGGCTTTAGAAACGCACAATGGACTCACAAAACAGCATTAAGTTCCATAGATGAAGCTAAAACCGTATCTCTTTACTTTCCAAAGACTCATAATGAACATATAGTTCAAACAAATGCAAATTACAGATAAGCCCAAGATTGTAATCTAATTACATTTACAGCATCAAAGTTGTTAAAGTTTCAATAATATGAAGCATAATGATGTTGCATATACTAAATCCAACTAATTGTTCGCAATATACTCTCATTTTCATGCAAGAGAAATGACAAAGGGAAACATTAACAGAAAGAAGTCAGAAGATGAAGTACCTCATCTTTCTGACCAGACAATGCATTTGCCAAGGCATTGACTTCATCTACTTTCTGTGCAGCAAATGCAAGCCAGGATTTAATCTCTTTGTCCAACTTAGTCTCATAAACTAAGTCAACGGCAGTGTGAAGGAGAGAACAGGAGGTTGAGACGACAATCTTCTCTGTTGATGATTATCATAATAAAAGCCACTAATCAGCCCCTACCAAAGGATACTGTTTCCTTTCATTAGAAAAGAAGGACAAAGAAAAAGGGAAAAGTTAAAGAAAAGAAGAACTATTTTCAGTAAAAATAAGTCTCTATGTAAAGACAGAAACTAACTCAGGTCGAACTAATGGTCGGCACAATGGGACAAAGGTGCATGGGAGAAGTTGAAAGAAACAAAAGCTACAAGTGGCTTAAATCTTTAGTACTTCGTGTAATCCAAATATAGGATGAAAAAGTTGACCACTCTGCTCTGCATGAATCAAGCTATCTCCAGTATGATAATTTGGCCTCTGAAGTTCCTTGAGATAACTAATGATGAATACTGTGATAAAAAACAGAGCTTTACTGATTGTGTACTGATAGTTATAGAAAATGAGTAAAATATTTTGCAGCCATTCCAGATTTCAGAATCTTGTAAGTAAGAAACTTTTTGCCCAGAATAGAGATTGTAACGAATTTTACACTAACTTTTATGTAGCCTTGTTTGCCAGCAAAATACCAGGCTTCATCCATCATAAGTTTCGCCAACAACGAATCAGGTTTGCGCGGTACCAAGTTTTTCCAACACAAAGGCACCAGAGGTGATGGGGGAAGAACAGAGGGTTTCAGAATGCAGAGAAGTGGGAGGTCGGGGATTGAATTGACACTGCTTCTGGTTTCAGATAAAGTGGATGAGACACTTGAGAGAACTTTCCTTGAATGTGAATAGAAGTAAAGTTTTGGTCACTTGGAGTGTTTGGTAATGAATATCTAGTTATAAAAACAACAATTATTTTGGCTAAAAGGAATCATAACACTGTAATCATAGATAGATACCTTTTCCCACAATGCCCTCAAGAGCCTGCAGGGTATTTAGAGAAGCCGCAAGATCATTTGCCCAAATGTTCCTTCCATCAACCACTCCAGCAAAAAGGTGCTTGCCGGAAGGAAATCCACTCTTAATTAAATCAAGGGTCCTTGTTCCACGAACCAAATCAAACCCGAAGCCAGTAACACCCTTCAACGCAATAAGTGTTTTGTAAGCCTCGACAGGAACATCGGCAAAGTATGTCTCGATAACAACATTCAAACCAGAGAGCGACGACTCCAGCTCTGAGTAGGCATGAGTAAATGCCTGCAATTTGTGAGACTCGAGATCCATCACAAGAGTGGGCTCATCAAACTGAATCCAGGAAGCTCCAGCTGACTTCAGTTCTGCCACAACTTCCCTAGATGGTAAATGTATCACATGGAGAGTTTAATGGAGAGAAATAACATGAAAGCTAAAGAAATAAGTCACAAATAATATTCCCAAGTCCTTACTTGTAGACTGGAAGAATGTTTTCAACCAGAGAGAGAAGCGAAAATGACTTCTCAATGCCCTTAGCTGGTTTTGATAACAGCAAGTACGACACAGGACCAACAAGGACTGGGATGCTTTCAATTCCAAGCTGCAATATTACGATATCAACTATACTTAACATCTCAACCAATTCCAGCAAATCTGATGAAATTTAGATGTAATATACCACAAAAGTTAGCAACTTATTCTATCAGCGTTACATAGTTACATGTTTGACCCAAAATTGTTATACTAAAAATGGTCACCAAAATTAAGAAAGAGACATAAAAAAGGGAAAAAAAAGAAAGAAGAAGGTATAAAGAAGAAAAACAAAAAGGATAAAAAGAAAAAAAGGGGACACGGCTAATAGAGGAAAATTCCAAACTTACAAATCACATAAACAACCAGGAAGCCCCCTAGGCCCCTACCTCCTAATTGGCATTTCCAATAAATATGAATATGACAAAAACAACGAACAGGTGAGGGACATACGTATCCCATTAATATCACATAACATGTATCGGTAAATGTAAATGGATGACAACTTAGGCAGCAGCAATAAGAAATTGATGAGGTAAGAGCATCTCCAGCCCTAAGCCATTTACTTTGCCAGCACCACAGTGTGGCACAAGTTCTTAAAAAAACGTCTCCAAACCAAGTTAATCACTTGCCAAAATAGTTTTGAGAAATATTGTGCAATTTGGAACAAGAATTGGCATAAGCCAAAAATATTATTTTTTTATCCCTCTCCAGATGGGCACAACAAAAATGACTCAAGGACTTGGATTTTCTATTTCTTATTTCATTGTAAGACAAGGTTAAGGAAGTTTGCATTTCATAGAAAGGAAAACTTTACAACCTCCCAATAAATGGGAGGCAGAAAACCCTCCCATCATGACACTTAATCTAACAGTACTATGCACTATGCAGTATATTACATAGCCAAATCTTCTGGACGTGTACCTCAACTCTAACCATACCCCACTTTTGAATAAGGATTCTTATAATCAAATATTTGGGTTCAGCAAGGTCCACCGCTTGGACACGGTTCCACATTCTAACAGTCCGAGTCCATGTAACAACACCTTTGAGCGATGGAGATAACAAAATGAAGTGATTCAGCTTCAGTATACATCCACCCATAGTTATATTTAATGTGTAACCCTACCAAAAGATTAGCAGAAAGATAAGGAGATCTGGCATACTTACGGCTTTGGCCTCCTTGAATTCATTCACTGCCTTGTGAGATGCATAGGAGAACTTCACATCTGGTCCTAATTCTGGGACAATGTAATGGCTGCATCCAGTGCCATATATGTCATTCTGAATAAATCATGATCACAGATTCTAAATTCTTCATAGTGGATGAACTGTGAGAATCATAATCATCACTTACTAGTTAGTATCAAACCACTTCGTCATTTCCTTAGCAGGAACAGAAGCATTTCCCCTCGCCATGGAAAAGTAGACATCAAAACCAATCTCACCTCCATTCCAACCGTATCTAGGGGGAACAGCCCCGACCATCGCTGTGGTGTCTAGAACTTGATCATAGTATGAGAAAGTGTTGCTTGGGATATACTTGATCCCAGCATCGGCCATTTGCTTCCAGATAGACGACCTGAGATCAGCTGCCACCTTCTGCAGCTCCTCAGCACTACTCTTCCCATCCCAGAAAGATTCCAAAGAAAACTTTAGCTCTCTCTTGGGCCCCATGCGAGGATACCCAACAATGTGTGATGCCATCGTTCTGTTTCACCAAATTCCACAATAGTTACTCACAAGGACATGACATAAAGAAGTGAATACACAAAAATCAATTTGAGGGAAATAATTACAGGGATATAAGAATGTGTGGGTATCATTTTTAATTATGTATCGTCCGATAAAACAATTCATCAGGAAAACCATATCTGCATTAAAACCTTCCCTCGAATTCTTCTAAAAATAAGAACCAAGGGGAGTTGCATTAACTAGATGTGCTAAAACTTAGGGTTTTAGAGTGTGATGAGTGGCATCGACATTCAAACCCACCCTCTGTCCACACTGAGGAGCAAAGAGTGATGAGAATTAATAAACATAGGCATCGAATGTCTAACCTAATTGCCATTGGATTTATGATTGACACAGATTAACTCGATTCCATCCTTAAACAACAATAACAAACACATTCAAGTACAAATTTACTACCTCAGGGCAGAGGTAAAAGAGTCGCACGAGGTGGCTGAATTAGTATGGAAATAGACCCGAGTTTCACATACGATCCACCAACCTTAATCTATCTTAACCCCAACCATGTTCAGCTAAAGAAATGCTGCAAGAACTAGTCGAAGCTAAACCATCGCATATGATACAGACATCAAGAATATGGAAAGAGCAGCAGCAACAACAAAAACAACAACAACAACACACACACAAAACTGATTTGAAACATATCTCCTTCAGCCTAAATTGAGATCCAAATTGAACCATCAAGATTGAACCTAAGGATGCGTTTCTGCTAGACTAAATGGACTAAAAAGCCCCTGTTTTTGCGGATTTTTCTAGGCAGGTCATTCTCCTTGCATAAATCAACTAAAATACCATTTAGCGGAAACAACACAACCATTGCCATCAGCCTGAAGTCAATTTAGTTTAGTGAAAACACACCCCAAGTCACATAATGCACGTGCGTACGTGAGCCAAGCACGAGCACGTGCGTGAAAAATAACTTTCAAGATGATCCTGAACTATTAAAATCCGAGCCGCGATTGAGAGCGCGAGCGGAAGGGCCATGCTATGCTGAAGGATTATGCGACTAAGGATTGAACACAGAAGCAGATTAAAATGTATTATTACGCATGAAGTATGTACTTATAGATATCAGAAAATGAACCATATTACCTCAGGCGGAAGTGGAAGCGTGCGAGGCGGTTGGTGGCGGGACTAGGGAAGAGAGAGGAAGAGGGGCGGGAGACAAGAGCGAGAGAGGACGCCGTGAGCGACGGAAGCGCTGAGATGTGTCTCATTTATAGGAGTGAGAGCTAGTGAGCTACGACTCCCCCGCTAGGCCACTGGCCAGTTGGCAGTTCCGAGTTCCGGCGGCATCGTTCTTCCGTCTCTCTCTCTCTCTCTCTCCATGACAATATATCATAAATTACACTGACCGCTCCCGAGGTTTCTAACAAATACATTAATCTCCTTTGTGGTTTGAAGATTTACTCTGACCCCCTTTTTATTATATTTTTTTCACGTTTTCCCACAAAAAAATTTGATGAAATTTTGCGAGAAATCATAAGCCATTCTTTTTTTATGATATGAAATTACATTATCTAAAAGGCTGTCAAACATTCATATTAGACCAAAGTTTAAATCCTCATCTTATATGAATATTTTTTTTTTACTTTGTCATACGTTTTTATACTTTTCGTGTTCTTCTCATTGAGATGAAAAATATTGTGTAAAAAATTAAAATAATTGTGTCAAAAGTCCGAAATCTTTTGTTCAAACAAAATTACATCAGAGCATTTCCATTCCTTACTCAAATCTTGACTCAAACTTAAATTTGAGTAAAAAACATCCAAAACCCTCCTCCACTCCTTACCCAAACTTATACCAAATTTGAGTTTTACTCAAATTTAGACACAAATTTGGTTAAGGCTCAAATTTTTGAAGACAAATTTCACACCTTTAAACCTATAATATTGCCATTAATGAAGTTTTTACTCAAATTTGTGCATATTTGTGTTTGGGTTTGAGTTTACCCATTGAAACACACAATACCAAGTCAAGTTTTTACCCAAATTTTTACTCAAATTTGGGTAAAAATCTGAGTAAGAATTGGAGATGCTCTCATATCTCATCATATACAAACTCCCCTTTTGTTATCTTGCTCTCAAAATGACCCTAAGTGACAGTCGTCCACTTGCTAAGGCATCACTCTAAAAGGTTTGAGTTCAATTCTCGGAGTAGGCCAACCAATTAAAAAATGAAAGTTCATGCAAGTATTTTCATGGGCACGTTCAATAGTTCCTTCCTAGCTATTTCTAACCATTATCCGTGGGGGTGTGATTCTCTATGGCTGGTCTCAAATGAATTAGTCTCATCCATTTGACGTTGGGATAGCTTCTGTTGTAAAAAAAAACAAATGTGTTGTTTGATAAAATGAAAGTTATTAAAGTATTTTGCAAGTTGAGGAACGGTTTTGACTAAACATATTAATCACTTAATTAAAATAAAAATGATGAATTCATTTTAGTTCCACTAGTTGTAATGAATCTTTTTTAATTTTACCGATGGTGGCGGTGGCGGAGTGTGTTTGTGGTAGCGGTGAATGGTAATGGTAGTGACGATGGCGGAGTAAGTGATGGTAGGAGCGATGGTGGAGTAAGTGATTGCGGTGGTAGTGGCGGAATGGTGGCAGAGGCGCTCAGAGTGGAGGCAGTGGTGTAGACGGTGGTGGTAGAGTTGTGTTGGTGGCATGGAGGAGGAAATAGTTGATTCATGAATTCCGCCTGAATAAAAAAAATTGTAACAGATTAGATTAAACAAATATCAGGTTAAAATAATTACTTTGTATCATTTATGCGGGATCCGAAATGGGTGGGTGCCCGCCGATACGGCGATACCCATGGATTACGCCTGGATTTGGGCGGTCCCCACGAGATTACGCCTGGATTTGGGTTACGACACCCAAAAGCCTTGCTGGCAAAACCCACTTTAAATAGTCTCTCCACGTTTTGGAGTACTGTCCAAGGGCCCCTCCCAACCGTGGGAGCAGTTGAGCGAGTACCCCAGATACGAAACCACTTCGCCGATTCTCTCTCCGTTTTATCTCATTGGGTCCGTCTTCTCTCCAAGACTCAAGTCCTTCATCCCTATTTCTCCGATCTCTCGTCGTCGGAGTATTTGGGAAGATCGGAACTTGCCCTTTTCGAATCGCGCCCAGGTCTGCCCGAAACTCGACGTAGATGGAGCCGCAACTGCAGGAAAAAACCAAGTGGCGGCGCATTCCGAAGCAACGCAGGTGAACGGGTGTTGGGCTTGCACTCTGCGAACATGTACTAGCGGCGGAACGAACCGGAGTTCTGTTCTGGTATTCTCAATTTCAGCTTGTGAATTACATATCGAGCAATCTTTTTTTTTTTTTTTCATAACTCGGCGTCGGGTGCCAGCTTATCCACACACCTTGATTAATGCTGGGCCCGATTCCGCCGCCGCTCACTCGCTGATGGCCCAATTTAAGCCGGAGAAAAAGCCCCGTGTGGCCTGCCGAGTTGATTACCCTGTGAGGTTTCGAACTGACCAGTAGGCCAATCCCTTGGGAAAGCAATTTTGTTCAACTTCGGGAGGACATGCTCATTCCAAGTCTCCCTTCAATAATCAAAAACAGTTCGTTTTGTCGAGATTCGTTTGTTAGGAAACCATGCAAAGATTCAGCACAAGCTGTTGATCTAAAAGTAAATAAGCTTGTGCCGAAATAGGATTGAGTTTTTGTGCCCAGATAAGATTCAGCACAAGCACAAAAATAAACTCCTAGATGAAGGACTTGCCGAGATAGGATTGAGTTTTTGCGCAAAAATCATTTTCAGCTTCTCCAGGTTGATGAATTAAACCATGCTGAGAATTCAAGTAAAGATATCTAAAGGAATCGGTTTAACATGTTGTTTAGGCTCAGGGTCCAAGTCTTTCTCAACACAAATGGAATCCGTGTCTCTTTGTGAGGCATCTGCAAATGAATCAACATTGGCAACTTGATGAACTAAATCATGAGTAGGTTGAGTTGTGTTTTCAGCCAAACCATGAGTTGTTTCTACTGGTTCATAAGCATCTTCTCTAGGTTAGATGAATTAAACCAGGAGTAGGCACTTTTGGTCCACATGCATCTTCTACATTTTGCGGTACTAAACCACGATCTGGCCCCACTAGTTCATTTGCAGCTTCTTGTGACTGCTGTACCAAATAAGGAGTTGATTCCGTTTGTCCACGTGCATCATCTCCGGACTGATGTTCCGAGCCATGGCCTGTTTTGTTTACTAAGGATTCATCTTCAACACATGGTTCTGCAATTTTAAGCGAGGCCTGTTGGGTTCTCTCCTGTACATTGTTGTCTTTTGTTTCTCGTTGGGTCTGACTTGTGAAAACTTGGTTTGGGTTTGAAGGCGGATTTTAAATTAAGCTTGTGTCCAGATTCAAAAAAAATTTCGTCAAGCAATTTTGTTCACCTTTGCAAGGAAAATAAATAAACTCCTAGATAATGGACTTGCCGAGATAGGATTGAGATTTTGTATGGTTTCATAACTAATGAATTTGAACAAAATGAACGACTTTGATCATCAAAGTGAGACGCAGAAAGAGCATTACCCTCTCCGAGGGTGAACAAAAATTTTTGATAACGATTGGGGAGAGGTTCTACCAGGAAGCTTGTGAGTTGGAAGGAAAGTACGTTGCTTTGAGAAAAATATCTAGAGGCCTTATTTCCATGTTATGCCACCTGGTGATAATCAACTAGAGAATTGGCATCACTATCTAGATTTTGTCGAGATGCAAGAAGATTTTGACCGGGTATGAAAATCTGCTGTTCTGGTTCTTATATAGATTATTTCCTATTTCTTTTCCATATCTGAGACTCTTTCCACTCACAGGCCGTAAAGCTTTATGAAAAGATGCTTTATCTCCTGTGCTGCTACACTGAGTTCTGGATGTGGAACCTTGAATTCAAGGAAACTGAGGGAGGGAGGGAGCTAGCAAACTTTGCGCTAGTCCAAGCAAGAGAAGTATTTCTTAAGGGGATCCGGCTTTCAGTAGTCCAACTTCCCAATCTTGGCCTTTCATCTCGACAATTAAGTGTCCAGATTGCACATTTAATGGCTGTGGTAACTCGAACTGTGAACTGCAGCCAAGCCAAGATTATTCTTAAGGTATGTGTCCCTTGCCACCTACCCCATTTTTAAGAAGGATAAGATGATGTGGTGGTAACTTATATTGTAAGCTCTGGTATTTTATGCTTTATGAATTCTTTTTCTTCTAGTTTTGTTACAATTCCAATGGCTTAGTGTTTGATCCAAAAATATGTACGAGTCAGTTTTGCTTTTCGGAATGCCTTTAGGCTTATAACTGACAAATTGAGTTTGGATTTAGAATGGTCAGAACTGCTATAATTGGAGCTCATTATTCACTAAATGATGCATTTTCATGTTTCTTTACTGTTTTATGTGTTGGTTACTGATTTTATATCACCTTGTACCCATTATTCTGATCCTAATTTTTTTGTTATACTTCTGATTAGATACTGCTTTTAAAGCACATATTGGAAATCCAGGAATGTTTTCTTTTGAAGCACATTTTTTGAAAAACGCCAAGGATTCTCTTAGAGGCTTCAGTTTTGATTATTTTCTTCAATTTAAAAGATTTGGGTCAATCTTTAATGATTGATTGTGTTTGATCTATTTGCTGCCCTAGATATTTGTATTGCTCGAAAAGCTTTGGCCATTATGTGCATATTTCATGGCCAGCAAAATCTGTTGCTTTTATTTTGGTAATTATGCAGTATATGGGTGTTAAAAGCATCCTTATGATTGATATGCGCATTTCGTCTAGTAATTTGCAGAAGTACATAGTAAGTTAAAATAAGGAGACTAACAAATATGGAAATTTCCGGCCTAACTGCAACTCCTTCATTTTCTTCCCTCCCATTTTTCCATGAGGTGAGGCCCTGAGGGTGGAAAATATGCTAACTGCAAAGTGTGGAATGGGGGTGTAACGAAGGGGAACACAAGGTTGATGATTTGCATCAAAAGAAAACAGAATAGATAACAGGGAAGAAGGGAGAGTAATAACACGAAAAAGAATCACCTGGAGTTCGTCTCAACTTAAAGTTGATTGCAGTGATCAGATAACTGTTTTTTTTTTCTTTTTCCCAGGGCCAGTTTTTTTTGTTTTGTTGAACGGCAAAGAAAATTTCATTATCGTAAAGATAAAAGAATGAAATCCTTACCGTAGGAAAAGCATGAGAGAGCTTTGAAGAGTACAATACTCTCCTAGTGCCAGTGTAATAGTAGTTCATAATCATATATGCGAGTGTCGTCACAGCTTCATGCCAAAAGATGTAACTACTCCCTTCCTTTTGAATGCATGGATTAAAGGTGAAAGAGGCACTCTTCAAACTTCAACATATACTTCACAATCAATTACATGCTAGTCTTTCATGTGACTGACCTTAAGCTTCATCCAGAATGAACCAAAAACTGAAAAGAGAATAGAGCGAGAAGAGAATAGGTGCACCGAGGCACCATGGTCCCCTAGAGCCTAGGTGCGGGCCCGCACACGTCAAGTTGTAAAATTGAAGTAGAATTCTAATATAAGTAAAATCAACATTAGGAAATTTGGAAAACAACATAGCATAAGAGCAGTAAGATAGATCGCAATCCCAAGAACAAGATACTGTTAAAAACAACTACAATATAAGCACAGGGAAACAAATGAAATCAGGAAAAAAAAAAAAAAACCGAAATCCAGAAGCAAGTAGACTTTAAAACAAAGCAGATTGTAAGAGGAGGAGGAAGAAGAAGAAGAATCTAAGGCTCAGGAAAAAAAAAGAAACAGAGCACAAGTAGAAGAAGAAGAAGCACCTAAACTCATTCAAAAAAGAAGAAAACTTACTGATATGCTCGTAAGGGGCTCTTTTTAAACACTGATGTGCATGCTTGTACCCAATACGGACTTTTCTTTAGCCCCTGCTACCTGAAAATGTTCATAAACAACAGGTAGAGCAAAACTTGCTGATTCAGTCTCCCATGATGTGATGATCAAAATTGGAATGCTGCTAATCAGAAATACGCAGCATGACATTACACCTACTGTCTTTGTGTTGGGCATTAGCATTGTCCTCTCTCAATGTGGGGAAGAGGAATTGGTCTGGGTCCTTAACTTCAATATGATTATACACGAATATTAACTTCAATACGATTATACTCCATATTCGTGCCATAAAGAAAGTCATAAATTCACTCTTTCTCCATTATTCTCGTTCATATGGTAGATTGTCACTGCAATGTTTGGACAGTCAGCCTTGGAAACTCCGACAATAGTAAATCTCCTTTCACAAATTACAAAGTAGGGGTGGGCATTGTGTCGTATCATGTTGTGTCATCTCGTTTTAGAATTCTTTCAACCCTAACCGGACCTATTTAGCTTTTTGTGTTATCGTGTCGTGTCATATTCGTGTTCCGGGTCAGAAATAGCCGACCCTAACCCGCTAACTTCGTGTCGGGTTTGTGTTGTGTTATGGTGTCTTTTCATAAATTCCCACCCCGCGTCGTGTCGTGTCATCTTGTGTTCGTGTCAAAATTCTCTCAACCCTAACCCGACCTGTTCAATGTTTCATGTTATCGTGTTGTGTCATATTCGCGTTCCGTGTTAGAAATAGCTTACCCTAACCCGCTAACTTTGCGTCAGATTTGTGTCATGTTCTCATGTCGTGTCAGAATTTCCCATCCCTATTACAAAGCTTTGCATGGTATTTAACAACTACAAACCTATCCTTTTGATCCAATCCATCCCTCTTTCCCTTCTGAGAGTTTGTCTGCACCACTAAAGAGGAATACTTATAGGCTGTATCCAGGTGCAAAAAGATATGCACGATGTTATGTAGCATGCAATTAATCAATCAAGACACGACGAAGCATTCTCTAGAGTTCATTTATCACATTGAGTGCTCGTGTGACACAACCAGAAGCAAGTTTTAATGTGTATGAACCTGACCAGACACATAGTTGGTGGCTGGTGCTGTCAAACTTAGCAGGACTGATCTAGATAAATGAGCTATCAGCAAGAGTTCGAACATCATGGCTCCACCCACTCTCTTTACTGCTCATAGAGGGCACTCATTGAAATAGTGTTGAACTTATCTAAAACCATAGCCACAAATTCTAGGGCTAACAACACATCAGTGGTCGATGCAGAAGCTTATACAATGCCTCTAAAGCTGCACTCAGCATCTATAGAAGTGCCTTCAAGCAACCAAATGACCAGTAGCTTCGATTGGGCACATTTTTTTTTTTTTTATGTAAATCAAATTAGAATAGGATTCAATCACCCTGTGAACTTGGTCAATTTTTCAAGAGATACCTATAGGTATTTTGTGATCTCTTTATGTGAAAGTTAATTTATTTTTGTCATTATTCTGCTTCTGCTGCTCTCTGGTGGAAGTTATGAACCCAAGGCAAGCCGTTGCTGCCACAACACACTACTTATCACCTGTACAACTCCTACAGAAAATGACTTGGTTGTTTATTGTACAGGGTTTGATATGGTTTTTGATGACGCATAGAGGACTAGGAGAAGTGAACGTAGTGGACCCTATAATAGGTGGTGCTATATCTCCATTGTCAGATGCATCTCAAGGGTTGGGCAACAGATCGGGAAGATATATCGGTTCTGACTTCTGTATTTGCAGGTTAAGATTTCTCTTTGAGCTTGTGTAATGTACTCCCTAAGATTTTGGAAATAGAGCAATTAAGTGTGCATTAAACTTATGTTCCGTTGGTGTCTTTTTTTATGTGGAGCGGGCTCCATTTATCTGTGTATTAGCATTCTCTTTTCGACAGTAGAGTGGGCTCCATGTACCAAAAAGTGGATGTATCTTTTCTAATAACATTTTCATTAACTGACAAAACTGGTTTATTGTGAAGATCATATTATTTTTTTTTGTTGCTTCTGTTGGCCTTAGTTGCATGAAGTAAAAACGGGTGCAAGAGTTGGAGCGGGTGCAGAGAGCGAGAGGACATAGAAGGTTCTAAGGTTGGGAGTGTGACGATTGTCTGTAGTACTGCGAAATAAAAAATTTAAATAATAAATAAAAAAATTCTCAAAAAAATTATTTTGTCGCTAGTCCTAGTATACACTTCAATTTCTAATTCAGGGCAATGATATATATTATTTTGTTGAATATAAGTAAATATTATGTCTATGGCTCTATGCTAAGTACTTGAGCGAATTTGAGTTCATGTTTTTCTAGTATCTTATCATTGCTTCATATTTTATATTGCTTGGCATCTTTTATTTTGTTTCTTTTGAGATTTATATGCTTGACAACTTGAGAGGGAGCGGGCTTCTTTCTTGCTGGGAACGAGGTTCCTAGGTGAGTCTAACTTGGATGTGATGAAGCGAGCTTCTGTGGTGGATTTGCCACCCCAATAGGAGCATCTAGTAGTGAGTTGTTGGCTTTGGGCTTGCCGCTTGGAAATGATTTCAAAGAGCTTCGGTGACACTATGGAAATGGTGAATAAGGATTACATGGATATGCTTGAGAACCTCTGTATAAGTTGGTATCTGATTCATATTAGACCAATATTACATTGCCCTAAATCGTTTCCTTCCACGCTAGATGACATTATTTGGGAGATAGCATAAATTAAAAGTTGAACAGGAAAATGCAATAAATGTCAGATGGTAATTAGTTACAACATTATTGTAATGTTGTTCACATCGTATGCTGTTACTTCTTAGTCTTTGCGATTTGTAAGCATCGTAGTCAATGAATATTGATCATGGTTAGTTTTGCTCATAGTAGTAGATATCGGTTTCTAGAATTTGTTACGTTACTTACGTAGTTGCTATGGCAGTTTAGCCTTTGTCCATTTTCTATTGTTGATAAGTACAAAACATTTCAACAAGAAGACTATTAGGATATATACTCATAGGACGTGACTTCAAAATTTACAATGACCTTCTATTGTTGATAAAGTTCAAAACGTTTCAACTAGAAGACTATTAGGATATATACTCATAGGACGTGACTGCAAATTTGACAATGAACATCTACCTAGTACCTGCCACAACTGTCTTGTTTTTCTGTTTTGGCTTTCTTGGACCCATTTGACTTGTAATCTTCAAATTTATGTGAAATTCTTTGGTAGTATTTCGAGACAAACTAACCCAACAAAAGGTATTGAAATGCATACCCAAAAGGGAACTCAAACAAATATGTTTAGTTCAGCATTGAGGAGTTTTAAGTATCTTTTCTAATGCAATAATGCATTATGATATACGGGGAAAAGAAAACGGATAATATTTTGTTATTTGTAAATTACCAAAAATCTACATTCACTTTTACCCCGTAGTAAATTGATCAATATTAGCGTCCTTGTAAATTAAGTTGTTGTCCTCACAGAAAACAAGCATCTTTGTATAGTTGTTTTGAGTTCACTTTGTTTTAGAATATCTCTTCTTTGTGGGAAAATAGAAAAGAGAAAGAACTTCAAGTGAGACATACCAATGGAGATTATAAGGTCCACTAACAGCTGAAATTCTTGAATTTGGGTATTCCCTTTTTGAATATATACGAATTAAGGCGTTTCAATTATGAAGAAATCAATTAAGAATGATTCGCCACAATGAATTTTTTTTCTGCTACGCATGATGTAGTAAAGTTTTTGGAGGCATTACGGAGATAACCACCCCAAATAGTTAGTAATTTGTGTTTAGTTGTTGACTATTCAAGTACAATTTGAGTTCCCATGTTATGTGGGAATGTTATACAGAACCTTATAAACATAATTCACCTAGAAAATGAAAGATCTGAACAAAAAATGAATATGGAGTCGTCTTGTCTTTAAACTTGGGAATTAGATGGATCTCGCATTTGGACACAACAGACGACACCCAAACCCAAGTCCATGTAACTTAGACTAACATTATATTTTGTATAGGTCATTATTTCTTTTATTTGGTTAATATTTATAATAGAATTCATTAAATTAGTATCACCAACATCATGCACATTCATGTCTTTTGTCTATTTTTTTCCTTCTTAAAGAGAGAAACACTGAAAAGTACTTTGAAATGGAAATAGACAACTAGTATCTCCCTAAGAAGCAACAGATAGATATTACCAAATTTATCGCCATTTCTTGTCAGCATTGAGACATGCTTGTGATTTTATCCATTTAAATTAACAATCGCAAAAAAGGAAAAAGACAAACAAGGAATCTTGCTTCTGATTGGTAAATGTTAGTGACGATTATCTTGATGACAACTGGACATTATTGGGCCTTTGATGATTTGATTCTCTTGCTACTTTATTGGTGGTGCATGTTAAAGCGTCGTCCGAGCTCATATACTAGTTTTGGAGGAGATAATTATCCGATGTGGGCAAACTCCAACACTCCCCCGCACATGTGCCACCCCGACTCACACGTAGAGAGGTAAATAAACGATCGATAACACTTGGATCACAACAAACAATGGTGCACCTATAGCACAAACAAGGGAGGACAAATTCTCCGAAGCCCGAGCTTTAATGCCCTAGCTCCAACTCAAAACCAATTGGCAATGAGTGAAAAGGCTACCTAGGCTCATATACTAGTTTTGGATGTAATAATTAACCGAGGTGGGACAAACTCCAACAGTGCTTTATGGGGATGTTCATGGTAGTAGTTTGGAAGTAACTCCATAGGATCCTATCTCGTGAGACTCTAGTAAAGCCGTAGAGGATTCTATGTGAAACTAAGTATAAAAGGGAACTAGTGTTTGTGAACCCTAGAACTTGAAGAAGGTGTGGAGTCGGCAGTCAAAGAGCTTTTGTCCTCAGATTCAGATTGAAGCCACGGAAATAGAGTCAAGAAGCTTTGGTAACTCAGTCTAACTCTTTTGGGCTTCCTTCTTTCTCTTTTACCTTATGAATGCTTTTTGAGTTTTTTTTTTTGTCCAATCAACCAATCCAATAGATTTGCTAGATTAAAGTGAACATGGGATTGAAGTGCCTTTGTTTCAGTCTTATGCATGAAAGAAGATCTTCATGTATAGATTGCCTAGATATGTCTTTGTTGCATTGTCGTATAGCTATCACATCTTTGTAGTATCTTAAGACAACTTGTGAGCCATTGGATTGAGCAGATCTGCATATGAAAGGGCATTTTATGATCCTTTATCTTACAAAGATCTGAGCATCAAAAGTCGAATTTGAAGAAGGTTCAAGGTTCTGCTTGTGTATAACTTTAGGAGGTATATTTGTATCAAAATAATTGTCGTCTTCTTTTTTAAGTCGAAGTTTCCATGGTTCATGGTTGTGATGATTGTTTAGTTGCTGATTAAGCAGATCTGGGCATACAAAGGCTGCACCTTCACAGTTTGGGTGTGCAGAACTTTTGGTTCGCATTTCTTCAACCGAAGAAAGTGTCTTCTCTTATTTATTTTGTCAAAGTATAAATTTTTTGTGATGCTGTTCTAGATTTACGGAGACGTATATGTTTCTTCTTGCCTGTTTGATTTTCTGCTTTATGAGTTTTTTTTTTCAAATAAAGTAAAAAAGGAAATTGAATTAATGCTTGTAGATCTATGATGTCTTCAGCTAATAAACATTTGGTAGCATGTCTCATCGTGGATATGCGAATTTTCTCCAAAAAAGTAAATAGGAGTTAATTCCTTAGTCTTGGCACCATTCTTTTATTATCTCTATGACATGGAACTCTATATATCTATAACCCTGCCAAGTACTGAAAGAGAGTTCGAAATTATTTTAAGAAGGCTATTTCTTGTTTTTCAAAAGGTCCAATTACGTATAAGCAAATATATGTTGTTGAAGTTGTATGAATGTTCTCCAATAAAGGTGTTAAATTTTAAGTTAGCAAGTTTTGCTTGAATAGTAGTACAGAAATGTGATATTCTGTATCATATGGGATTTACTTGGAGCAGTGGTTTTTCTTTAACTGGAGTCTGTCCTGACGGGATTTATCGTAATGTACCATTTTTGCTTCAAATCATCTCCAAAGCACCCCATCTTCGCCGCAATCATCAAAAAGCTTCTCCTAAGTCTCATTTCACGTCCAAGGGTTAGCGAAACCTACAAACATGAGAAACACAGTCAACCAAGTAACAAGATAAATGGACTACATACGTAACTTAGGGGGCTTAAATTGATACACTTGAGCACTTATCACATATTTTTTGACGCCTTTCTTTTAATTTGTTTTTAGGTGTATCCAAAGATAGTTCTGTTCATTATGCATTATTATAGTCTTCGATGTGCTGCAGTGAAAAAATATTCATCAGTTCACCAGTCTAATTATCAGACTGATACATTGACCAAAAACTGCAGTATTTTGTGCTCTGATGGTCTTTCTGATTCCCATAACGTCCTATACGATGCAATCAGTCCCCCACCACTCTCTTCACTTTATCTTTTCCTATTTGTCCACTAGTACTGTTATACTTCCCTTCTATGAGATCCCCAAAAAGATGCATTTGTGTTTCCTACAGTAGAATAATGATTCTTCTTGTAAATGTCCATTCTTTGTGCTTGAGATTCTTGTTGGTTTCTGGTTTCTTTTTTTCGTGTGAATTTCTTAATACAATGTGAGATAGGTAATCAGCTATGACAGTTGCAGTGGCAGTACTGTTTCTCTCTTCTTTTGCATTAAGAATGTTAACTTTGTTTATGGGAAATTCTGACTTTCTCTATATTTTCTCCCTGGCCATGATTAATCGATCATGGCAGCAGTTTGTTGACCAATGTAGAACTGTCCATGATTTGAGCATGGAATCACACATATAATTGTTCCCACTTTTGCTAAGGTCTACCTCATCAAATAAGCTCTCAACTGCAGGCATTCAATTGTTGGACAATCTGATGGTAAGAAGAAAGAACCCATTTCCAACGCCTTTTCGTCCATCTGAAGGCAGTACTTCGGACCAACGTACCCAGCCCCAGATGCAAGAGCAGGGACAATCAACGCACGAAAATCAGCCTTCAAACCCCAACCAGGTTTCCACAAGTCAGATCCAACGAGAAACAAAAGACAACAATTTACGGGAGAGAACCCAACAGGCCTCGTTTAAAATTGCAGAACCATGTGTTGAGGATGAACCCTTAGTAAACAAAACAAGCCATGGCTCGGAACATCAGTCCGGAGATGATGCACGTGGACAACTGGAATCAACTTCTTATATGGTACAACAGTCACCAGAAGCTGCAAATGAACCAGTGGGGCCAGCTCGTGGTTTAGTACCGCAAAATGTAGAAGATGCATGTGGACCAAAAGTGCCTGCTCCTGGTTTAATTGATCAACCTGGAGAAGATGCTTATGAACCAGTCGAAACAGCTCATGGTTTGGCTGAAAACACAACTCAACCTACTCATGATTTAGTTCATCAAGTTGTCGATGTTGATTCATTTGCAGATGCCTCACAAAGAGACATGGATTCCATTTATGTTGAGAAAGAGTTGGACCCTGAGTCTAAACAACATGTTAAACTGTTTCCTTTAGATGGTCTTTACTTGAATTCTCAGGATAAGGGATATGGGGATTCAACACCCATGTCTTCTTCTGTGCAACAATCTCCTGCTTTTAATAGACCAGAGAACTATCTGAAGGCTAAGGGGAGCCCTAGTATAGTCAGCCCAGCAAGCACTAGATCTTGTGATCTGGCCCAAATCGAAAATGGACCTGTAAAACTTTCATCTGGAGATGCAAGATCTGGGTTTCACCTGGATACAGAAAATCGACCGCATAAAAAATTGCGAGTTGCTCCAAACAAACAATCCCCACCAGCTGAAATGAATGCTCAAATGGTTAACAGTCAAGGTGATTCCCATATTCCTTTAAATGGGCAAATTCCACAAGTTCAAGGGAATTCAACAACTACTCATTCGTGGCCACCACGAAATTTGCGGCAGCAGAGCTTTGTTTCCGAAAACCAATCACTTCCTCAAGCACAGTTGGCTCAGTTTCCTATGCAAAGTGCGGGGCAGTATGGGATGGTAGCTGATAATCAAGTTTACAATCAGATGATGGAAAATTATTTCCGGCAGCAGCAGTGTATGATTCCTCAACTTCACTATCAGGAGCGACAGCAATTTATGCAGCAGCAACAAGTTCAACAACCCTATCAACAGCAGCAGCAGCATCATCTTTATTTACAACAGCAACTGCCACAATTGTCCTATCAACAGTTGCTACAGCTGCAGGAACAACAAGCTCATCTGATGCAGCAGCAGCAACATCAGTTCTATAATCCGTTGTTGCAGCCCCAGGAACAGAATCCAATGCAATGGCAACAGCAACAAGTATATCAGCAGCACCAACAAATGCCGCACCAACAGCAGATTATTACCCCACAAATTCCAACATGGAACAGGAGCTACTATCAGCAGGTTTGGTAATTCTGAACTAAAGTCATCATTTTGTTGTTCCAACTATGTAGTTATACATTTGTGCTTGCGTATTGGAGGGAAGTTGGCGGTAGTGAACTTTGATTGTTAATTTGTTAGCAATGCCAGATTAAATCCAGTTATGATAGATGAAATTTTTTATGGAAAAGAATCATGTAGTGTGTCGTACGATTTTCAGAATCAGAGGGAAAAAAGGCTGAACGGTTGAGTTATCTAGACAAGTACGCCGTGAATTCTCTTCCATTATATGCAAAACCATTTTTCTATGCTGCGAACACTGGGTTTCTGCACTTATCAGAGATGGATATAGTGTGTTTTTAATCTTAATTTTCACCACTAGAAATGATGGAGTCCCTAAGCAATCACTTAGTGGAAAACATCTGGTTTGGGGGGTTTGGAGCTGATTGTTTACTTGTTAAGTGTAAAATAGTGCAGAGAGAAGATATTGTATTAGCGAAGAAACAATTCAAGCATGAAGGGGCCTGAACCATTTCAATTTCCAACTGCCATATGGTGTAATTTCGTCAATGAGTTGATTAACAGATGATTGTTTTGAATTTCCAGTCAGTCGAATAGAAAACATTATTTTACTGGATACAGATTTTTTAAATTGTGGGTATTACCATCAGTTTTTTTTTCTCACTCTCCTGATGTTGCTTTATCCCTTCAGCTGGTTTCAATGGTCTGTGACTCAGTGTCAATTTCTTTTTCTTGCTTTGTTCTTTTTTAGTAGTTTTAAGCATTATCGTATGCAATGCTGTGGAAATATAGCAGAAGCCTCATCAGGGAAGAGTCTAGGCTATTGAGGTCCTGAACCTTACTTCTACTTTCCCATTTCTACCCATGTGGAATTAGGAAACAGCTGGGTGGCATAATTTCACTCTGTCAGAAGTATGTTGTGAGATTTTGAGTATATTATTTAAGTGGGTATGGCAGTCTAACTTTCATTATTTCCTCTTGACAGCAATCTTCATTGCAAAACTTCGGCAGCAGCCATTCTAGGGTTGAATCAGGCCAGCAGTTTGCATATCAGGTGAAAGATCATTTCGATTTACCACATGCACTTAGATGGCTTAGGAGAGAGAACATGGTAAATTGCATAGTTGTAGACCAACATGATGGCAGTCTTTTTTCTCATTGAATGCTGTCAAGAAATCGGTATTCAAATTTCTCCCGCCATCCCATTTTGTTTGATCATTTCGACGCTCTTTCCCTTAATTGGATCAATTTAAATAATTTAGTCCCGTGAAAAATTTCTTTGATATGATTTTCACCAATCAGAAGATCTCAATTGGTTCTTTTCTAGGTTACATGAACTCGGTTAAGTGCTCAAGTATCCTTGTTAGACACTCAACATTCAGATTAAGGTATAAAATCCTTTGAGAGTCTCCTAGCAAGCACATTTTGGATTTTGAATACC
Source organism: Rhododendron griersonianum (assembly GCA_018127125.1). Lineage (NCBI taxonomy): Eukaryota > Viridiplantae > Streptophyta > Magnoliopsida > Ericales > Ericaceae > Rhododendron > Rhododendron griersonianum. Next base: position 32,580,995 of record CM030800.1, read on the forward strand.
TTATAAAGTAAATCCGTTTGCTTAATAAAAAACCAAATGACAAGATTAGGTCTAGTGGCAGCTAATCCAACTCTAATTGGTACAGGGTCAACTGCCACAAAGTAATAATGCGCCAAGGCACATTGTAAATGCTGTTTATCCAAGAATATAGAAGAATTTACCAAGAATTATGAATGCTTTGGCGTGTCTCCCTGACCTAGAGTTGGAAAATACATGACTTCAGCATTTGGACACATACACACAGCTGACACCTCTATCCACGTCCATCTAACATAGGTTCTTGTAGACAGGATGAAATATAAAGTATAAACAAGTGCTTGAGATTTCTGGAATAGTAAGAAGGGTAAAACAAAAAGTGTGGAGGTAGTCCTATTTTGTAGCTCCTTATCTCTTATGTGCCAATTGTCTAATTTCGGAAAATTATTTGATGTGCTGGTATTTGAGATCTGCCCTTATGTTAACATGTTTTAAACCCCAATCTGCTCTCAAATTTCTAATTTTTTGTTCATGAAGGGACAGTGGGTTATGTCTTCTCATAGTGCAAGTGCATCTGAATTTCCAAATCCCCAGCAACAATCTCGAGGCATAACACAACCGCGTCATGCAGCTGCATCTGGATCTTCTGTTTCTCCACATAACCAGCTGCAACCTTCCCATGGAGTGACGCCGCATGGTGCGGCTGCATCTGGATCTGCTGTTTCTCCACATAACCAGCTGCAACCTTCCCATGGAGTGACGCCACATGGCGCAGGTGCGTCTAGACCTTCTTCATCTTCGTATAACCAGCAGCATCACCGTAAATGATCTTCTATTATTCGCATGATTCCTTTGGAGAAGTTGCTTCAGAGGAGGACATTTGTATTAGTGTTGTGTGATTGGAATGCAACGAGAACTGTGAGTCGTGAAGGACGACGTGCTTCTTTTATGAGAATCCTATGTTGATCTTACATGCCGAAAAATAAAGCTCTAACCGGGTGTGTTTTTTTCACACCTTGAGAGCGTCGTACTCTATGGTCTATTACTTAAGTGGTTAATAGGGTGAACATTTTGAGTGCTTTTCTGTGTTTTTTCTGAGACTTGGTTCTGCTATTTTGGTATTTGATGAACTCATTTTTTAAGGGATTCAGTGTCGTTTTTTTCAAGTTCTTTTATTTATGCTTTCGTTAGTTGCTTTCCTTTGGGACATCACTTTTGGCTTGGTTATGTCTCATATATCTATGCTCCTTTTATTTTTTCATGTGACAGATATCTATGCTCCTTATCGGTACTCCGACATGCTTATGAAATTCTTATTGATTCCTTAAAAAACAACATATCCTAAAGACAGCTATTCCAATCCAAATGAAACTCAAGAACTGCATTAAGGTATTTAAATGTTGCAAATTTTCTGGTGCATATGGAAGCTAACTAAGATCTGACCATCCTAAGGCTTGGATCGGACCCGAGGGAGTTGGTTCTCCATCACTGTGACCGATGGGGGTTTGACGGTGGAGGCAGCAGAGGGCTTCGAAGAGAGATTGCGAGGTAGAGAGGTGGCCGGCAAGTAGAGAGAAGGGGCGCTAGGTGGTGGAGGTGGCAGCCCCACCCCCCAAGCAGCCGATGTTCTCGCAGAGAGAGAGAGAGGTGCCTGCGCCCTCGACTACTTACTCACTGGAGAGCGGGTTACACAAAAGACTCCCTCTCTATCTCGAATCTCACCCTGACCTCGGACTCGGACTCGTTCTCTTCCCGTTAGCTTACCGAGTTCATTTTATTTCAAACTAAAAATATTATGATCAAATAATGGTCGAGAATCAATCAATATAATTTATGACATCGTTAATGTTCTCAATAAACTCTACGAAACGAACAATTCTAATCATCAAAGGGGGGCCGACGCATAACTAAAACAAAATCGCCCGACTACATCCCCGTGTAGCTTCCTTCTCATCAACCGTTTAAAATCCCAGCTCCTTCTATAAAGCTCTCTCCGGTAATTCGCTTTCCTATCCCCTTCCAAACACAGCCTTACCCTTGATCGAATTCCAACCAGATCGAAATACATTCATGGAGTATAATTTTCTTTTTAAAAGTGGGTTTTATTTAGTTTGCCGAGTTCATTGTGGTACGTCAACCAAAATGTATTCCGATGTATTAATGGTCGGGAAGTGGGAACCAATCAATATGACCATTTTGATATGCTTGATGGTAATTTTTTTTTTTTTTTACGGTCATGAATGTCTAAAACGGTTTACGCGTATCTCGACTATTCTTTTCCCTAATCCGGTCAAAGGTAGAGACCATTCATGCCGGGACTAGGGAATTCGCAAAATTTTTTCCTCTTACAACTTGACCCCAAGAGATTGTCAAGTTTCAAAACTCAGTACGTCTTGGCTTACACTTCAGTTTCAATAAAGAAAATGCTAACCTTTGCCCTCAGGGGTAGAAGGTACGGAGTAATAGGTAAAATATGCATTGATATCCATGAAAAAATGTATATTAATATCCCTAAGATATGTATTGATATCCGAACTTGTTTAAAATTATTTGTATATTATCTTCCGTCCACTAGGCGGAGATTAGCAATTTAGCATGACCGTTTCAGTAAACTCTAGTACTACTACTCCATAAACAAAGGGTGGATTTGGCTCAATAAGTCAAAATGACTTATTTTTTCGTATTTGATAATTTTGCATCAAGCTTTTGTGACTTATTGATCCGTCTCGTCGAGAGTAATTGAAAAAAGTAGAAAAAAATTCGATCGAAACTCATAATTTTTTGAAAAAAACAAAAAAAAACAAAAAAATATTACTCCATTTTTTACTTTTTTCGATTATTCTCGTTGAGACAAATTAATACTCCGTGAGTCACAAAAATTTAACGAAAAATAAACAAATGCAAGAAAAATTTTGAATAAACTTTTTAATCCAAAATTCACTCAAAAGTCACCAAAGGGGGGGCCCACGTAACCCAAAAAATGACCAGCTACAGCCCTCGTGTACTTTCCCCATCAAGAAACCCTTCAAACTGTTCAAAATCCAGCTCCATCTATAAAGCTCTCTCCCGTACTTACCTTTTTCCTATCTCCTTCCAGTTTCCAAACACAGCCTTAAAACCAATCAGATTCCCCTGGTAACCCTAAACTCTCTCTCTCTCCTCCCCTCTCTCTCCTCAGATTCCCGCAATCCGACACCACCTCAGATTCTCCACCATCAAATCCACCCCCTCCAAACCCCTTCCATGCCCTCCCCACCGAACCCCTAGCTCCTAGATGTCAGAAACCGACAAGGCCCTAGCCGCAGTGTCCTCCCCGACCACCTCCCGGTCCGTCACCGAGACCGTCAACGGATCGCACCGGTTCGTCATCCAGGGCTACTCGCTGGCCAAGGGCATGGGGATCGGCAAGCACATCGCCAGCGAGAACTTCACCGTCGGAGGGTACCAGTGGGCGATTTACTTCTACCCCGACGGGAAGAACCCCGAGGACAACTCCACGTACGTGTCGGTCTTCATCGCGCTGGCCAGCGAGGGGACGGACGTGAGGGCGCTGTTCGAGCTGACCTTGCTCGATCAGAGCGGGAAGGGGAAGCACAAGGTCCACAGCCACTTCGATCGGTCGTTGGAGAGCGGGCCGTACACCTTGAAGTACCGGGGCAGCATGTGGTAGGTCCTTTTATGACATTTTTTTTGGTCATGTTTAGAACCTGTGATCGGAATCTTTAATTAGCTCTGTCTTTTCCGCTATATTATTGGACTGCAGGGTAATGGCAATAGTCAACTTGTTTTCTTTAAGTGGTATTTTAGTGGATATACGTGAGGAGAATGACCTGCCTAGAAATTCATGAAAATATGTGCTTTCTAGTCCATGTGGTAGGTCTTTTTGTGTCGTTCTCATCATGTTTAGAACCTATGGTTGGAATCTTTAATCAGGTATGTCTTGATTTAGGTTTCGCATTGTGTTTGCGTGTCGACTCGATGCGCTTTTGCTTCATCGTTTTGAGTTAGGATGGATTTGTGGAAATGAATTGCAATTGTACGGTGCTAGGTGGAAGTACCGCGGGCCATCATGTGGTAGGTCTTTTTTTGGTGTCATTTCCATCATGTTTAGAACCTAAAGTTGGAATCTTCAATAGGTCTGTCTTAATTTAGGTTTCGCGTTGTGTTTGCGTGTCGACTCGATATGCTTTCGCTTCGTTGTTTGAGTTATGGTGGGTTTGTGGACAAATGAATTGCAATTTTACAGTGCTAGGTGGAAATTTGATTCATGAATGTAGAAACTCATGGCAATGGTAGGTCTTTAATTAGGTCTGTCTTAGGGTGTGTTTCTGCTATATTAGTAGACTGCAAATAATGGCAATAGTCAAGTTGTTTTCGTTAAATGGTACTATTTTAGTGTATGAGAATGGCCTGCCTAGAAGGTACATGATTTAGATTGAGCTCAATAGCTCCTTCCATGACGAGGAAGAACCCATTCCACAGCTGAACAGGTGTTTCTTGAGTACTTTTGTAAGTTGGGTGTCCGGCCCGAAATATGGCTAATTTCATTGAGCTAGTAGAGTTCGTCTTTTTTCCGTAGCATGACTTTATTTTTTCCTAGTCTTGTTTGTGGTTGTCGCTCTTGTATCAGATGCTCTTGACGCTCTTTTTACATATATAATATATTATTGTGCTTATGAAAACAAACAATTAGGCAATCAAGTGAATGGTTAGTGTGTTGAACACTGAAGGACCATGCTAGGCATGTTAACTTGCCAGCCTGAAATGTGATATCTTGCCATCACCCCAATGTCACAGCTTCTATGAGCACTTGATGCCAATTGTCAAATAAAGTGTAAGTTTCTATGGTACCTAGACATCCAGAATCTTATGAGATGCACTCTTAACTTTTCTGTTTGCCCTAAATTTAATACGCTCATTTCACTTGCTTCTATGATTGCAATCGTTTTGGCTAGTCATTATGGCTAGAATCTGATCTTTGTCCAATGACTTTGATAACTTGTTGAATGTAGGATTGATGAACAATAAAATGCACATTATGCAGTTACTAGCAACAACTTTTGTTTATAAGTTTTTTTTTTTCCTGATGAGCAACCATAGTGAACAAACTAAGGGGGGAAAAAAGGTACAAGCAACCAAGGAGGAGGAGAAAAATAGGGGAAAAGGAATCCGACACTACATTTTGCATGCCGCTCCTGGCTCTACTAATTAAAAAAACAGAGGTATCCCTCAAACAAGTGAGATACTCATGCCTACAAGTTCATAACATTTGTCTTGTAGAACTCTAGCAGTTGAAGGCAAATCACCTAAGGATTTTACGCTTAACAGAATGTCATGGAACTCGGTCCTTTGAATTGTAAACAAAGACCTTGAATTCAATATTTACCAGCCATGTGCAAGAGGATTTTACCACCCAATCCATGGTCATCAAGGGAAACAAATTGTGTCAAAAGCGTGATACCTTAAGACTCTGAATACAAACCATTGAGAAAGTAAAATAGACTGAGGTGAGTGAAGTCCTTTTCTGGAGCATGGTATCGACCTTATCTATGTGACATGAATCCGCTAGTTTGGGAAAAGCACCCGTGTCAATACAGGTGTGGGATATGTACCCGAAACAAGATTCAATGGACTTATCACCTGCCGGCTATGTGGGCTGTTAACACTTATTTGCTATTTCTTTTTGTGGATTGGGAAGTTATGACAAACATTAGGAGTTGTAGTTCGCTATTTTTTGGGCTGAATTCAAGGGAAGTTCAATAAGGTTAGTGGATTGAAATCTTATTAAAGAGTTTGAACTTTGAACCCTTAGCTGGCTAATTCATCCTTTTTTGTCTAACAAATTTCCTACAGAAGTTATTTCACCAGCTTTTTTATATGAAATAATATAGTAGTGAATAAGCATTTAACATACCTGTACCTTTATTCAAATTTGGATCTGTACCAGCATATCCTCAGTCTCTAGGTTTGACTTGCCCAAGCCCTAGAGGTGGCGCATTGGAGTTATCAATCAACTTAATAATGACTAAAGGATATCAAACATGAAAATAAATGGTGTAATTTCTTTTGAGTCACATTGCAACTTAGAGAGACTTTTTCAACAAGGTGAGCCACTCGGTGATCTTACGATCATTAAATATGTATAGAAATTGAAATTTCAATAGATCGAAGCCGGATTCGAGAAAGCCATGGTAGCAACGAAAGCGTTATCAGACAGAGATAAATGATACAAATGAGGGAATAGAAGAACAAATGAAACCTCCCTCCCAGTAGCCAATGTTCTCCTCATAACCAACAATTGAGTAAATAGGAAAAAGCGACAGGGAAACATGTTTCGATGTAGTTAAAGAGTTACCCGGATTGAATACTTGAGAGCCCCAACCATTGGCCCATTGGCCACATTTCCTTTTAATTACATGATGGCATAACATGTCACTCTAAATAGGGAATCTCCATAACCACTACCATAACGAGTCAAAAAATAGGCAAACTCCATAACCACTTCCTAAGCGCAATGTTTCTGAAGCTAGACCTCCCTTCCTTTGACTTTCCTTGTTTGTATTTTCCATTGGTGAATTCTTTTTCCTTTCTTTTAATTTTGTATTTAACTTCCCACCTACTTATCAAAAAAAAAAAGTATTTAACTTCCCACCTGGGTTTGTATTTGCTGATTGTCTGCTCAGTACAACTGAGCATCTTTCAATACTAGTAGACTAAACATGAATACATTTTTCATCCAGTTTAGCATGTCCCCCTATTTTCTTCACCACTTCCTATCTTTGAAGATGCTAATTGGTCTGAGATTGTTATTATATAGGGGATACAAGCGGTTTTTTCGACGACAGCTGCTTGAAACTTCAGATTATCTCAAAGATGATTGCTTGAAAATAAATTGTACCGTTGGAGTTGTGGTTTCTGCAATAGACTGCTCAAGGCTACACTCGATTCAGGTCCCAGATTCCGATATTGGAGCACAGTTTGGTATGCTGCTGGAAAATATGGAAGGTTCCGATGTTATTTTCAATGTGGCAGGGGAAAAATTTAATGCTCATAAGTTGGTATTGGCTGCTCGATCCCCCGTGTTTCGATCTGATTTTTTTGATGGATCAGAGGGTGCGCAGGAGATTTTGATTACCGATATGGAACCCAAGGTTTTTAAGGTGAGAATTTTAATTTTATTCGTTCTCACTTTTCTTCTGGTTACATTAAAGCAGTGGATCACCTTCTTTGTCGTCTATTGGTATTTTGCTCTAAACTACTGCTATTTTCTAGTTTGTTGGCTTATCAAATGAACACAGAACTGTTTGTTCTGCTATTGTTGGGTTGCTGTCCTAATATTTCTGACTCTTATAGGCAATGCTGTACTTCATATACAGAGATGCTCTTATGGAAGATGAGCTGGTAGTTTCTAGTTCATCATCTGTATCCTCTGTATCTGACACATTAACAGCGAAGTTGTTATCCGCAGCTGATAAGTATGATTTGGGAAGACTAAGACGGATGTGTGAATCTCATATATGCAAGGATATTTCGGTGAACTCTGTTTCAGAAACTCTGGCTTTGGCAGACCGTTGTCATGCCACTGAGTTAAAAACTACATGCCTAAGATTTGCTGCTGAAAACCTTGCAGGTATATTGTCGTAGTTGCCATATTGTTCTTCACCTTCCCTGCAATAATTTCCATAAGTTCTTACTTGTGAAGTTACTTAGAAGTGGAAAATGTTTCATGCATCAACCTTCATTGGCTTCCATGCATGATAGCTCATGTAAGGTGTTTCTGGCTTTGACTTCACATCGTCAAGTTAGTCACTTTTTCTTGCAACTGTAAATTGAGCTGATTGTTACTCTTCTCATATATAATGTTAATGACTATAACCATAGCCAGTTTAGTTAAGCTATGTGATTGAATGATGCTCTTGGAACATCCTATTGTAAAAGATCCTATGGATACCAATACAAAGATGTCTAGCAATTAGTCAAGTTTCTTAGTAAATGCCACTATACTTGTGTGACAACATAAATGAATATATTTACAGTTTCATCATTGATCACAGGCATGCGGCATAGCCCTTGATTTAACAGCTTATTATTTTTGGAATTGCAGTCCATTCTAAAAGTTGTCTTTTGCATTTACTTAGCAAGCCTCGCTAACTGCATTCTCATAACTTCTGAGAGGTGCTATCAGCTATAAATAGGTAAATATACATGTGTGTATGTGTGTTTCTGTGTTATAAGTGGTTCCATTGTAAAGGCTAGTGGAGGAAGTGAGGTGGTTTCGAGTTGTCCCTGCTGGTGGTTGATGTTTAGATGCGAAGCAAGGCGATGTTTTGTTATGACACTCGACTACAGGGTGAGGTGTTTGTGTGTTCGGACAGATTAGAATGTTTAAGTGTTTGTTTGTGGAGATACTTAGGGTATTAGGTGTTTGTTTGGGTGGGTAGATTAGTTTTTCTCTGCATTACTTAGGCATTACAAAGAGCTTTTCTTTTTTAAACCCAAAATTGCTGTCATAAGGATATTCCATTTAATATTCCAACCGGTGACTTAATGGATGCGTGGTCCTTATAATAAAAGTATTGGGACGCCCCTATACTTGCAGCTAGGTCTCTCTGTTGTCATTTAATATTCCAACCGGTGACTTAATGGATGCTGTCATAATTTCTTAGATTTATTGTACTTTTCATGCCATCGCACAAATCTAAGATTCTTTGTTCTGATTTGGGTAGGGAATATTTCCTGAGTTGATGGGACTATTCATCAATCTTCTTACGTTTACATTCTTGCCCAAAATGGTAGGGCTTAAAAAGAGCATCGTCACCTTCTTAACACAGCTAGGTCTCTCTGTTGTCATCATCTGTTCCTTCTGTGTTCTAGGGAGAAGCTATACTCACTGCAGCCTATCTTTTGAATCAGATTCCCACTCCACTTCTCTTTGGTAATTGGTATGTTCTCTTTATGAGCGACTCTATGGTCAGGTTCCTAACTACTACCTCCTTCGTGTTGTTTTGTCCTTCTCCCCAAGAAAGATCGCACCAAGCTAAGTGCTCGTTGCGTCTTATGTGTCTTCTTTCTTAGGGTACGACATTAATCAAAAGGGCCATTGGTGTTATAATCCAGTGAATAAAAAGTTGTTTGTATTTAGGCATATCACCTTCCTTGAGCGCTTACCATATTTTATTCTTCCTCCCAAAGCTGCTCCTGTAGCCTAAGAGGATTTGACTCTTATTGACCCCTCCCCTGTGGATGTGTCTACAGCAGAATATACATCCACTCTTGAGGTGTCTGATCTTCTAGTTACTCGTCAGCCCTTCTTGGCTCGTCTTTACCCAGTATAAGCATGGGAAGTATATAAGAGTTAGGACACCCTCATTTTAATAGCTAGCTTTTATGGTTGAGTTCTACCCTGTATAACATGATATCAGAGGTTGGTAGGAAAGAGAGGTAAGGTGCAGGTGCTGCCGAGTGAGCAAGTTGCGCATGAGTAATGGTGTGAAGTTAAGTCCCACATTGCCTGGGTACCTAAGTAATATGAAGTATACAAGTGTGATACTTCAATTGCTACCTTTTGGAGTTCGGTTCTACCAAGACCGTGTAACATGGTATCAGAGCTAGGTATGGGGATGGGTAGGGTGCGTGTCTCTACCCTGCAATCAGGTGTTGCCGCGTGAGCACGACGCGTGTGAGGGAGGTTGTGAAGCGAAATCCCACATTGCTTGGGTACCAAATCAATGTGAAGTATAGAAGCGTGAGGGCACCCTCACTTCAACAGCTAGCTTTTGGGGTTGAGTTTGTCCAAGGCCGTGTAACAATTTCAACATTGTCGTGCTCTGCCTTGTAGCATATTAAAGTTGGTGTTTGTTAAACTGTTTTAGAATTGGAAGGGGTTACAAAATGAGGCATTTGATGGCAAAGGAGCTAAGAAAGTGATACTACGACTTTGAGAGAAGGGATTTAGGAAGATGACTTCTGTGGATAGAGGCTCCCAATCTTTAGTAGTGACCCATCCAGAGACAAGTTCCTTGAAATGAAAGGTCGTGGAATGCTTTGGCCTAAGATGGCAGGATGCCTGCAGCTCAAAACAATATATTTGTCATTAGGTTTCTTTTGTTCAATTTGTTGATCATGACGTATTATCATAACATTTCCTATGCATTTAACATTTGTTTTGTACTATAATTGGATTTTGTATTGCAGCTGTTATGCGGTCTGACGGGTTCGAGTATCTTAAAGAAAATTGCCCGGCACTGCAGTCTGAGCTCTTGAAGACTGTGGCTGGTTGTGAGGAGGATTGTAGTAGTGGGGGCGGAAAGTCACGAAGTGTGTGGGCCCAACTCTCGGATGGTGGTGATACCAGTGGCAGGAGGCTGAGGCAGAGGACTTGATTTTGACTACAGGAAAGGTGGTTGTTCGTTGTATAATGACGGCGACGTTGGCAAAAGAAATGGTGATGGTATGCATGCTACAAATGCTGACAATGTTGATAGACTGTAAACATCTATTGTATGCTTTCTGATATGTTTCTCATGAATGTATAATGGTGGTGTTTCTGGAACAGGCTGAACTTTAGTTTACCAGTGCTGACATAATGACTGTTTTTGGTATTGAGGCATGTGGTATACCATCTCTATTATTGGAAAAAGCCCCCACCCTTTTCTTTAGTTTTCATTATAGAAGCAGTTTTAGCTTTTTATGTAGGAATGTATGTATCTGTAGATGGGGGATGCTGCTTTGTATGGAGTTGGGTTTGTTTCATGTGCCTCATTCACCGTATACCATGCTGATCGTTAATCGAGCTTACTGTAATTGCATAATATTCATACAGTGATGCAAGCTTTATGTAGCAGGATAGGCAGGGCGAGTTGAGGCCGACTTTGGCACGCGAATATTTGGCCCTTTTTTTTTTTGTCTCGTATCACAATTGTCAACAAAAGAAAACCCCGAATGGTGGGTTAGGCGTAAATGGTTCGATATCGTATCCCGTCGAGGAGAAGTTATATCTGGAGCACCTCTCTTTTAGGCAAAAAGAATTGTTTGTGTCTCATATACTCACTAACTGATTACGTTACGGTGCAGTTCATTCCTTTTTGTGATCTTGCCATGATGTTTACTGCTACTAAGGTGATGGAATTGGTAATCTTGTGAAACTAGTGCTGACCTTCTTGTGTAAATTTTAGATGTCAATCTAGACACGTTTTTGTTTGTTTTTTCCCCTTTTTATGATAAGTTTGATAGAGCTAAATTTTAAGTTTTTGAATGTCTTTATGTAAACACTTGACACTTCATTTTGACTACGCAACGTTTGGGTACTGAGTCGGGCATTTTGGATGATGAACTGATGACGAACTCGGGTTGATCCAACGTTGTGGATCGCGGGTCAACAAATACCTTAGAACTGGTTCTTTGTTCTTGGAGTTTGGCCTTGAATTACTTCTCCATTTGAAAAAGAGAGTTTGACTAATTAGTAGTACTACTAGCAAGATGTTTTTCTGCCGTGACAGCAACTTCATCTGCATTTATTCCAGCTACTGCATGATTATCCACTGGATTAATACCAACTTGTCTGGGATTGTCATCATTCTTCTAATTGTTTGTTGGAAATTTTCTGGAATTATGGCGAATGAAGTTGGGAATCCGGAGGGTCTCTTCAAGCAACCGGAAAATCTCTCATTCGTTCGTCGAATACGGAAATGGTTTCACATTCATTCCGAGCCTCTTGGCTTACCGGTAATCATTGTATTACATTGTTGGCCGAATTCATTACAGCATATCAAAGGTCTATGGTGCTAGATGACAATGTTAAATTGTTGGTTTTCTATTTGTTCTTGGAGTGCGAGAGAGAGATAATGTTTGGTTCACCAAGGCAGTCTCTAGTGGTGTTCTGAGGGCTGTGGTTCTAGCCGCTTTATTTTGAGAGACAGATGCCACTGCGACCTCTAACACCCTCGGTAAGTCTGCAAATCTGTTTTAAACGGAGACTGTGTGAAACACGAGACTCGGTTTGCATGTTAATGTGTTTTTATACTGCCCTGCATCTAATAATTTAGCTAATTCAAATCTTTAAATTGGTAAGGAATTTTTGTAAAATAAACACATGAAAATGCTTTGGTTATTAAGTTGTAAAAACATACGGAGTACTACTATTATTTTACGGAGTATATTTTAAACTAAAATTATAGATTCTCACAAAAATAAAACGAACAAAATATAAATAAAAAACTACAAGTGCCAGCTCTTTTTATGCCGCCTTTTTCGCATCCCCACGTCATCACGTGGTCACATGTTTTTTCTCCATTTAGCTTCCTAGTATCTTTTTTTCTTTTTAAATTATTCTCTAATTTTTTTTTTTTGGTCATCTAAAATTGACTACCTTGTCACCGTCACCACTCCCGTATTACAGGACAAGAGTAACGAAAAACATTTATGTAGGAAGCGACATGACATTATTGGACATAGTTTGGCATTTGGTGGGGAAGGCTTCAAACTTCAAAGTATCACGTCTGTATTATTAGATGTTAGGGAAAAAAACCGAAGGTCCCTGTAGTTTAGTATTTGTGTCAATTTGGTCCCTGTAGTTTGAGTTGGCTCGATTTACACTTTGTAGTTTTCATTTTGTTTCAACTTGGTCCAATTACTAACTGCCGTTAACCTCCGTTAACTCTAGACACAAATGGGTCTCTTTTCTAGTGAATTACCGAACCCTTTCTTCTCTAAACTCACAGACCTAAAGCCTTTTCCTAAAAAGCAAAATGGAGTCATTTTTTTCTAAAACTCGAGTTCTCTGGCCTGTGTTCTTTTTTCTAAAATACTTGAATTATTCTTCCGATATTCAAGAGGTGACTAGGCATACTTAAAACTCTATGCCCGGTGGAGACTCTAAGTTTTTTCTAAACTCCTTTTGTGACCCGAACTATGGCCGGACTTGATTCTTCTTTACCTGGAGATATGTAGGCAGCTTGATGAAAGCTCGGTCCCTTTTTAAAATAAAACCCACTTCATTTTCTAAAATTCAAATATTTTTCAAAAATATCCGAACCCCTTTTATAGAACACAAAATTCCTCATTTTTCCTTTCTTTTCAAGAATCACATCGCAATCCATTGGAATCGGATCACTTATTCAGGCCCTTATCCCTCTCACTCCTTCCCCCCCGAAGGCGAATGAGACACATTTCGGTCGAAGGTAAAATCCCGGGCACGACAAATGGAGAATGGAAGCTGTGAAAAAAAATTGGAGAATGGAACAATGAAACTCTATGTTTTGGTTTAGAGATATATTAGGGTAAGAGGAGAATGACAGATTACGGTTTTAACCTTAGAAAATGGGCTCATTCGTGTATGGGGTTAATGGAGTCTAACGGCAATTAGTAATTGGACCAAGTTGAAACAAAATGAAAACTAAAGAGTGTAAATCGAGCCAATTCAAACTGCAGGGACCAAGTTGACACAAACACTAAACTATAAGGACCATTTCGGTTTTTTTCCTTAGATGTTAAATATTATTTCATGCGTTATTTGAGCCTAGTGGATGGTTTTTTCGATCGTTAACTTCAGGATATCGGATTAGTCAAGGTGCGCGCAAGCTAGCTAGGACATTCCGTTATCAGAAGACAAAAATTTATTCCATGTGTTTCAGTCGCTATTTATGCACATTTGAGACCATTTCGTTGTATTATACGTGTTTTGGTTTTATTTATTTGGTGGGAAAAAGATGTAGCGATGGGCCAATTAGAGAATCCCTGCATTGGACGATAAGTCCTACTTTCTTTTAAACCATGGGAAATGATTTTGCCACACCCTTTTTGTGGCAAAATCACTAGCCTAAATCATAAGTTTCCTAAATAATAATTCAAAAATTAGATAAAAATTAGATATAAATGTCATAAATACTTTAGTCCAGTTAGTGGTATCAAGGATTAGTGAAATACTCGCAAAATAATTCCACTTGGGAACTCTATTAGCGGTGGGCCAGTTGTTGGTGGGGAGATAAGGATGATAGCCATAATAAGTTTGTCGGGACGTTCATCTAGACACGGACGATTCAGATTAAATCTGAGCACATGCCGAAACGAACGGCAGGATCAGCCGCTTGGCGGCATCCCCTTCCCTAGCTGAGAGTTTAGTATGTGGCTTTACTACCGCTTGCTCTTACTCTACTTACCACCAGGTGAGAACGAATGTATTATAGATTGCGAGTCCATTTATCTCTTTGTAAATCGTAGCTCTATCCCTGAATTGAGGTTTGCATAAACTGGCCGAATCACCCAGTAATGAACTAGAGTGGATCTGGAGTTGTGAGAATCAAACATTTGTAGTGGTTGTGAAGTCAGTTGCACTCACTTTCTCGTTCAGAGGTGTGGATCGATGTGTAGATTCATTAAACCAATGTCACACTGCTCACTCACCTTTCCTTAGTTTCCTCTTGTCACTCTCATCCTCTCTCTCTCTCTCTCTGGTCTCTGTCTCTCTCTCTCCCCCACGCAGAGGCGGACCTAATAAGGGGGACGTAGGGTCACATGCCTCCATCCCTTTTCTTTTTCTTTTTTTAAATTTATAGTTTATTTTTTATGCAAAAATGAGTGTGTTTTTTTTGGCAAAAATGAGTGGGAGAACGAGAAACTCACACAGAAAACTCGACGGGAAGAACTCGCTCGACGCTTGATTTACTTTGTCGTTGCCGGTTGCTCGTCTCTGTGGTTGTCGTCCATCACCTCACTGTTTTCCTCACCAATCATCAATTAAATTTGGAGCTACACGGCAAAAGTAACATTTTATTGAAAAGACTTTTAATTTGGGGCTACATAATTTAGGACTTTTTATTCTTTTCTTTGAAGGTTCGTAATATATATCTTGATTGTTTGGAAAAATTAGGCCTTCATTTTTTACTTGGTTTTTACCCAATGAATGAAATTTACAATTCAATTTTCCATAATTTGTGCGCTTAATTTCGATTTTTGCTTAAGGTTATTAGTATAATGTGTCCTCACGTGAGACAAATCCTGGATCCGCCATTGCTCCACACACTCTCAACATCGTCAAACTCCATTGTTGTCAAGTGCAAAAGTTCACAACGGCAAGTTGTTACTCACACGCTAGGCTAGCCAACCTGTCCTGAAAAAACCATGTGTACAATCATTTTACTTTAGAAAAAATTGAGAGGAAGATAAAGAAATTTACGGCCATTTTAACCGGCGCACTTGATCATTCTCATGGTTGCGTGAGAGAGAGACAGACGCCGAATGAGTTCGCCAAGGCGGTTGTTGGTGGTGTTACACAGTCATGGTCTAGCCATTTTATCTTAGGAGACAACGTCGGTCAACCTCCAACACCCTCGGAGAGGCGATGAATCTATTTTAATGAGACTGTGTAAAAAGAATCTGTTCGCATATCATTTTGTATTCAGTTTAAGTAATATGTATTTCCAGTTTGGTTCTTGTAATGAAATTGTTCTCTGAAATTTGCCGTCCATGGACCAGATTGTATCTTTACCAAACAAGGTGCACTGAGATTGTCGGTTCAACTTCTATATAAAGGAAGTTGACACCCTAGTTCATAGGGTGGGAAGGGATATCAAATGGGGTAGTGTGAATTCTTCTAATGTATGAAAAACAGAAAGTTTGGGAGAAATAGAAAATGAGAAGGAGCTTGAGTCGGACTTGGGGGTAATGTAGTGCACCCCCAACATTACACGTGTAGTGCGGTCAATTCGGCCGTTCATTTCGGCAATGGACGGTTTGGATTTTCATCCGAACAATGGACGGCTAGGATTTGTAGGAGCTCGGATTAAATCCGAATCGTTCGTGCTGAGATGGATGGCTGGATCGACTGCACTACACGGTGTAGTGCGGCGGGTGCACTACAGCCCCTCCCATTTCGCTTGGGTCGTCAGGAATTTGTAGCAAAGTGGTAAAAGAATTGGCTTTCTCCCCAGCAATACGAGATGTCTCAATACGTAAGCGTTATTTAGCTGTTAGATTTCTTGGAGGGTTCCACTCTAAAATTGATTGACAATAGGTGGAGTAGCTTCTAGAATATATAAACCAAGTTTGGATGACTTAGACGTGAATATGTGGAGTAACCATGTAGAATATATTAACAAAGTTTGGGTGGCTTAGATAAACGAACTAGGATAAAGTCTAATTACACTCCTCCTCACGTGCAGCTCGGATGCTCTGATACCATGTTAGATTTTTTGGAGGGTTCCAACCTACTTAAAATTAATAAATAATACTTTGGTGACGATCTTTGAATACCATGTTTTGAATACCATTTGATGTGTCATCAAGGTGGAATTTGCTTCATTTGTCACGTAATGGAGCACATTTTACCAATACTTTGATGACACATAACATAATACCCAAAACATGGTACTCAAAGATGGTCACCATAGCATTGCTCCTAACTAATTGACCGCAGGTGAATTAGCCTCTTGAAATATACTTGGATGAAAGATATGGTATAAAGTCAACATAAACAATAGTAATAATCTTGTTTGTGTCCATGTAACACTTATTACCAACTGTGTCTAATGATTTGTCTCTTTTCTCAGTCATTCCTAATCTTATCTCCTCTCTCTCTCTCTCTCTCTCTCTCTCTCTTTCACATCCTCAGTTTTTGGGGCACAACTAGGGTTAGATGCATCTTCACCAGTCAACACTATACAAGTCTACACATATTACTCCTATTCTTCTTCTCTGCATCCAACTGGGGAAAGTGCTATCTATATAACTATCTTTCAAAATGAAATTGAAGGATAAGTTATTGGAGTACTCATTTCTCAAACGTGGCAAACATGACAACAACTACTAAATACAGCTAACAGCAAACCTCTCATTAAACTATATATCCTCCCTAGTACACATGTTTGATAGCTGCCTTGCCGCCTCTTATCTCACTTTTTGTCTTTGCATATCACCTCCACAAACGTTTGTTCAATGGACCAATTACACCCTCTACTAACAGAGGGGCCGATTAAAGTCGATCGAAACTCGGTCTCATATGGACTTGCCCAACACAAGCAAGAATTGACAACACGAGAATGAGAATCGAACCCCCGAACCAAAAACATTTTGAGGCTTCTGATTGACAGGTGACTACCAGTGTGTTAACCCCCAGAAGTTAGCTTTACCAATAAGTTTAAGTTGACTTTCTTCTCTTCTCTAAAACGCTAGAACTTGATTAAGAGGTTGCTCTATTTTTATTTAAGGCCATTCTAGATTGTATGTATGTCTTCAAATTTGTTAATACGGTCTTTAAATTCGTTAATATGGATGGATATTTAAACTAGGTCTTTGGTGGCTTTACCGGTCTCTATCTTATTAGTCTATGTCCTTGTCAGGTCTAGTCTTTGTCCAAATTTATTTGTCACAACTAATTCTCCAAGACAATTACCAAATTCACTTAAAATATAATCCATAGAATATTATGTATTAATTAACAAGCGGTATCCTGTCCTTTTGTAAAATGATTTTCAATCACATTCTAGTATTCTACTAATTATTTTGCTTTCTCTTTAAAGTCTTACATTTGAAACTTCTTAAATGCTATCAACTTCTTTGGTGCTACTAGGAATTTGTCCGATCATTAGTTCAGAGTCTTGAGCTTTAATTGAGGCACGCAACTTAGTCTGGACATCTGATTATCCGAAATAGTAATTAGATCATCCTAAACTTCTATATACAATGCTTCTCTTACGTCATTTAAAAAAAAAAAAAAAAGATCCTTTGATACCTTCCCCACAACAAACGTACAACTCTTCTCATCAATTAATTACACTTTCATTTCCACAGTCACCTCTCTCTCTCTCTCTCTCTCTCCATTTCCTAGATGGCAGGAAACCTCTACATGCACAAACCCAAGTGTCTCCTTCTGTTCCTAAACACATCCTTCCTCTTCCTCATCTGCCTCCTCACAACCCATCTCATCTCCGCACCCAATTCTGATCTCCATTTCCTCAACCTCTTCAAGAAACCAAAACCCACCAATTACCACCAAATCCGAGACACTGATATCGGCTGCAAAGGCCTCCACAGATTCCCAGACAACCAATCAAAATGCTCTTATGTGAATTCCCACAAGGGCTGTCAACTAGGTGGCTACATACCCTATCTCCACCTCTTCTATTGCTCTTTCCCCCCATTCCTTGGCCACACCAGCCTCTTCCTCTGGCTCCTCATTCTCTTCTACCTCCTTGGCGACACTTCTGCCTCTTACTTCTGTTCTTCTCTCGAGGGTCTGTCGAAAATCTTGAAGCTCTCTCCCACCGTAGCTGGGGTCACTCTCCTCTCTCTGGGAAACGGAGCGCCTGATCTGTTTTCAAGCATAGTCTCCTTCATGGGAGAAAACACCAACGAAGTTGGACTCAACAGCATTCTTGGAGGTGCATTCTTTGTGTCCACAGTCGTGGTTGGAATCGTAAGCATTTGCGTTTGCCCGAGCCAGGTTTCGATCGATAAGTCGAGCTTCGTGAGGGATGTCCTCTTCCTGCTTCTCTCTCTCCTTTGCCTGCTTGTCATCATCATCTTTGGCACCATCAACTTGTTAGGTGCCATCTCTTTTCTGTCGCTTTATTTCGTCTACGTGTTCTTGGTGTCCGTATCCGAGGTATGCAGTAAGGACAGAGGAGGAAACCCGATATTGCCCTTGGCTAGTAGCAAGATTTATCCAAATGGGGATGACTCAAAAGAGAAAAGTTCAGAGCTTGGAGCACCTTTGTTGTTGAAATTTGTGGATGATGAGAGGCCTGTTTTGGTCATTACAGATGAGGTTAAACTTAAAGCCAAAGAAGATGGAAAAGGGTGTTTGAATAGTGAAACATCTTATTCAATCTGTTTGTTTCTTGGGAAAATTCTGTGGATTCTACAGCTGCCACTGTCCTTGCCAAGAAGGTTAACCATTCCAATGATTTCTGAGGAGAGATGGTCAAAACCATGTGCAGTTGTATCAGTCACTTTAGCTCCAATTTTACTGGCTTTGGTTTGGAGTTCTAATGGGCCAAACTTTCTCATATATGGAGTTGGTGGGTCAGTTGGAGCCATATTGGGCTCTCTTGTTTACTTCAAAACTAATGGGCCAGGCCCACCAAGGAAGTGGCTGTTCCCTTGGCTTGCAGGTGGGTTCTTGATGAGCATCACCTGGACTTATATCCTGGCCCAGGAACTGGTTTCTCTGTTGGTTTCGATTGGGCTTATTGTGGGGATAAGCCCATCAATTCTTGGGCTGACTGTCCTTGCTTGGGGCAATTCTCTTGGTGACTTGGTAGCCAATGTGACAATGGCAAGAAAAGTTGGGCCGGATGGAGTCCAGGTTGCCATTTCCGGGTGCTATGCTGGGCCCATTTTCAACACCCTCGTGGGCCTGGGCCTGTCACTTGTTTTCGCTGCGTGGGCCGTGTATCCATCCTGTTATGTCTTGCCTAGAGATGCCTCTGTGTATGAAACTTTGGGCTTCCTTATGGGTGGCTTGCTTTGGGCCCTTGTGGTGCTGCCCAAGAACAATATGAGGCCCAGTAGGCTTGTCGCGGCCGGGCTTTTGGCCATATATTTGTGCTTTTTGTTCCTAAAGTTGGCAAGAACTCTTGGCCTAGTTCAATTTCATGTGTCCCTCCCCCATTTTAGGACGTAGTTACTTTTATTTTGTACTCCCTTCGTCCCCTTTTTAAAGTCTAGTATTCTATTTTGGGTTGTCCCTTAATAAGTGTCTATTTCGTAAAGTTAGTGGGTAAAAGTTGGTACATTTTCCATTTTGCCCCTAAAAATATATTTCATTTTGAAAAGTTAGTGAGTAAAAGTATAATGATGATATCTCCATTGAGGGTAAGTGGAGGTAAAAGTTGATGTGAAATGTGTAATGATGATGTTTTTTTTAATAAGTTTGAGTTACGAAGCGGGACACTTAAAAAGGGACGGAGGGAGTATGTAGAGATTTTACAGATAGGGTCGGAAAAAGCTATGTAACGGAGGATGTCCATGGCACTAATTGTAAGTAGTAATGAATTTGAATCCTCTGTCTAAAGTATGATTTTTGTTTCGTTAGATTTGTTTAAACGTGAATGCGTTAATGAAAGAGTATCAGTTGAACATCATTATCATCTTGATGGAAGAGAAAGTAGGGTAACGATTGGAATATATGTTACGATTAAGGATAGCAATTTCCCTTGGACAAAGCTGAAGGCACAAGACATGGAAGAATGTATACCAATCTAAAGCATCAACATATATGTGTTGTTTTTATGGCTAAAGCTTGGCTAAGAGCATGTACTGCTGTGTAGTTGAATGAGTTCGTTTTTTAACAGATATTTTAACTAGGCGACACCCAAAATTTGTTTTCCGATAGCCTCATTAAAGGCTCGTGTTCACTCAATTTCCCTTTATCAAGCCTATCGGAATACTACTTTTGGGGAGTGCACAGATTCAGACACAGATGTCTCCGAAATCAATGACCATAATCTAAAAAGTTTATCTATTTTGAATTATCCTTGTCTTGTTAGCGAATTTCTTTTACCCTTTGGCCATAATATTTTTGAGAATCTATCATCAAGACTGTTGTAACGAACGCTATGAATGCAAGCTAAGAACGAGAAATTGAATACTAAACAAGAAATCACAAAGACACAAGATATACGTGGTTCCCCAAGATGGGTACGTCCACGGGCGAGGAGAGAGGAGATTCACTAACCAACGTGAAGAAGAGATACAAAGAGCCGGCTGTAATCCGTAACTCTAAAAAGGCCACAATATGAAAGCCCAAAAAGATACTTTAGAAGTTCCCCAAAAGCCTTATTTATAATAGGCTACAAAAACGGGAACAACATAATTAACCAATGTGGGACTAAAGAATACAAGGCATTCCCAACAAAGACAAATGCTTAACTGAACAATTTTGAAGTTAAGGACAAAAATAAGTCTAAATATTTCCATTATGCATTTCAAAATCTCTTACAGGTCCCTTGAACCATCTCCTTGCATCTAAAAACCACCAAAGCATAACCAGAAACAAAACCAAGCCTAGAGCTACAGGTGCATAGTTAAATGTGTTCCAAGTAATAGGGTAAAGAGTTGGCAACAAGAAGGCTGAACATGTATAACAAATCCACAAGAATGCCACCAAGCAAATAATCCTGCTTGCCCTGCCCAGGTAGAAGGGCCCTGGCTTGAATTTCTCTTGATCCATCACGAGCCTCGCGAAAATCGGGACACCGTAGCTGCCGACCCATCCGATCGTACTTATGGAAACGATGGCTGTGAACACCACGTTGAGTTTCAATATGGGTAGCCCGAGGATGGTGGAGAGGGCCGCGCATAGCCACACTGCGTTGACGGGAACCTTTTGCTCCGGGTGAATTCTTCGCCAGATTGGCGAAAATGGGATTCCTTTGTCCCTAGATAGAGCATAAACCTGGTAGGCAAAGAAAGAGGTTGTTTTTCATGTTGCGAACGAAATAACGCGGGGCTAGATTATTCTTGCTTTTATTTCCGCGAATATGAAACTACGAGTAATAGATTTTACGTAGCATTGTGTACGAAAAAAGGATGAGGCGCACGTACAACTCTGGCAGCACTGGTTGTGACTGAAAGCCCACAAAAGAAGAAAGATCCCCAGATGATGCAGAGGAAAACAACAGCTCCAGTGGAGTTGTGAAATCTCCCGTAGAACGCGTCGTAGATTATTTGTGCCGGTACAAGCGCCCCCGCTGTCTCATTGTTTACATCATACAAGTAGCTTGGATTCTAGATTTAAAAAAAAGTATAGAACCATGTCAAAGATGCTGCTGTCTTTCTCAAGGAAATGCATAGCACAATGTGAATTTTTCCCAAGACTCGTTGTGTTTAGAACTTTGGCAATGACAGAGAAGAATAGCAATGGATATGCTTGGATGCCCCCTTTTCTTTTTTCAGTTCCCTATGTTATGGGACCAACATTGGATATGTCTTTGCAAGCTCATCCTGGGCCCACAACAATGATCTAAAACGTTCATATTTTATGGCTTGTAAAGCAGTATGAACCAAAAATGTTCATTTTGTCTCATACGGATGTGAACTGTAGATATATCTCTCGATGTTCAATGAATCAAGCTAATTTCTTTCAAGATCATACTACTTTAGGAGCAATAATATATGAAACGGTTCAAATCACTCTTACAGATATGGATCGGACCCAGGATGGCCTAAAACTGGACCAAACTCGAGGATTAACTGCTGGCCCGGAAGCCTATCCACTATTATGTGCCTGAAAAATTCAAGATCTGAATGATAGAGGGTAAGGGGGTACCTTGATGCTGAAAGTAAGAGCCAAGTTATAAGCCCATCCGAACACTGTGATGATGGCAATGCTAGTGAGAATAGCAATAGGGCCGGTTCGGTCAGCGCCTTTGGTTTCTTCGGTTAAATGAGCGGCCGCGTCATAGCCGTAGAGACAGTAATTGCTGAGGAGGACAGACATGATCACTGCATAAGGTTTGCTGGAAATTCCAGTGTTCTCTGGAGCCGTTTCAAAATGAGTGAACACATAGGAAGCTGGTTGTACTGGGTATGCCACCAGTGGTAGCATTATGATCACCACCAAACCACCAACTACCTGCATCCGTGTCCGAATTTAGGTTGCAAATTTGCACTATCAGTGTTTGAAATATCGACTGATACGTATCGGTTTATGGCAAATTTGCTACTCAATGGACACCTGATAAGGCTAATATGACTGCTCCAAAGCTCCCATTTTTATTTTATTTTTTGAACAGGGAAAAAAGAGAAGGATCGGAAGCAAAGGCATAATACAACGAGAGGAAGCATCCCAATGAGGTTGGCACCCGACAATCATATGCCGCTCCGAACTCAAAAGGAGAGCAGACAAACCACAGTTGACAGGAGTCAACAGGATAACAATGAAAAAAGCAATACAGTTTTCATCAAAATTCACCCACATCATAGACGCACCTAGCAGCAGCAGTGCAAACCAGCAGCAACAAAAGTGAAGCAACAGCAGTACAAGCAACAGTGTGCAAAATTCAAAGACAACAACAAACGACAGCAGCAACGTACACAGGCATCACAGCCGCAGACACAAAGTGCTCTAAAGCTCTTTCTCGCCGGTGATGATTTGATCCAGTTATAATCGTGCATCGATTCTCTTATGGTATTGTGAAACGAGGACTACTAAAAATTATGAGTCTCAGATCTACGTACATAATATGTACTCTTCGATATGTGTCGTTGGTAACATACATTGCATACTTGAGTAAAGATGTGAAGTAAAAAGAAACAACATCCATATATCTATTTTCTAAGTTTCACATGGATGTGATTCATCCTTTTTTCTGATAACCAAGTGTTTGAGCCAACTTACGAAGCGCATCTCGACTAATTCTGAGACATGGATGTGATACATGACCTTCCATAGTTTTGTAAATCACAATTGATCATTTCAAATACGTTACGAAATCGTAAATCTCTCACGCGATACAAACTAAGAGGGCATTAAAATACCTGCCACCAGATGGAGATTATGTTGAGGTAAGCAATCACTTTCAAGGCAAAGGAGTTGAGAACTGCCCAGATGAGGATATAGCCCATGTAAATACACAGAAATACGCTCCGAGGAGCAAAGTAGCCACCTCCCTTATTTGTTCCAGTGGACAAAAGGATTATAATCTGCAGTGCCTGTGCTCCTGAATATGCCTGCAGATCAACAACAACAACAACAAAAAAGGGAACCATATAAGACTATTTACATTGTATTCAAAGTACGTTTTTTTTTCCTGATAACCAGTGTTCGGGCCAGCTTACGTGCACATTGACTAATCCTGGAGAACCAATCCCACCGTCCAATAGCGGGGGTCCATTTACAGCCAGAGAAAAGCTTTGTATGGACTAATGGACTGGCCCCAAAGAAGTTGATAGCACCTGAGAGGTTTCGAACCTGAGGCTTTGGAAAAGTACAATTTGCTTTTGACGCACATGGTATTCTAAGTATGTGAAGCACATGGTGTCTTTTTTCTTGAACAATCACACTTTCTTTTGACACAAATCCACATTTTGAAAAAGTTGATGGGACAAAAGTGTTGTTTACGTAGTTTAGGGACGAAGTAGATAAAATATGAATAGTTTAGGGGAAAAAAGGAAAATGAACTCATAAAGGAATAGATAGTTGAAGGACCTGAGCACTAATTCCAGAGATGAGTCCGATGGTCTCGAGCCATGCACAGCACCATGATGCAAAAGGTCCCCATCTTGGTCCAGCCAAATGAGCAGTCCAAAAGTAAAGAGAACCCGTTGTCTGTATCAAACCAATTAATGCCGACGTTATTTCAAAAGAATTAGCCATTATTACAAGTGTTTTTAATAGTTATAGTTTGTTGAAAGTTTCTTCTTCGTAAAGAATATTTTTAGAATAAGACCATTCATTGTTGAGACTGCAAAAGTATCTCTACAGTGGAGTTGCAGAAAAGCCGGATCGATTTCTAAAAGAAGTGTCGCAATAATAATGATATATTGTATTTGAGTTGCCGCTTTGGACCTAGCTCTTGTCCAATCAACTTATCCTCAAGTTTGGCCCACTTTTTGATCGTTGCCAACGGTGGGCCCACTCTTAGCTATAGTGGAGATCTAAAAAGTTCATGCCGTAGACCTTGTACAGATGTAAGTCTCTGTACGGAAAAAAAAAAAAAAGTCGAGCAAACATCGATAACTATATCAACAGTTTACGTCTGTGGAAGACAAAATGGACGATGAAGATTCAGAAATTGCATTTGCCGTTTATTTGTCTTGTACCAATATGAACCGTTGATATATCTATCGATGCCTCTCTTTTTTTTTTTGCAAGAATGTACTTTTGTGCGCTACTTACCGCATAAACAGTTTCAATCACTATTGCGGGCTCGGGATGAGTCCACAACCTGCAACCTAAAATTGAATCAAATTGGAGGATAGGCTAACTAGACGGGAGATCCGGGGATTCTGTAGGGTGGGCTGCCTTACAGGAATCTGTAGGACATCTGAACCATTAATTGCCGAGATGGACAGTCCGAATGCGCTTTACAGGCCCTGTAGGGCAACCCGCTCTACAGGATCCCCGAATCCCTGGACCGGAGCTTGATCCCTCATATGAAGTGAAACTTTTTGACTTCCCACCACTGACATAACCACCTAATGGGAAAAGAGGTAAACAAGGAAGAAGCTAGAAGAAATGAGATTGAACATACTGGGAAGGAGGAGCATATTTCAGCCATGGCAAGTCCAACAAACCAGGTGAAGAATGTCACAACAACCCATCCCCATATCAAGCTTGCAGGGCCTGCATACAACAGGCTTTGTCCATACAGAGGCGTTCCGGTGAACACTGCCATACATGAGAATGTAATTGCCAGTGTCTTGAAAAAACTCTGCAAACAAAACAAAACCAAAGATATATACTGTGTTTTCAATTTTCGATTAACGTTTTAATTTTTTTTTTTATATGAATTCGAAAACTGTAATCAAATTCATATTTCATGGATGTAATTTTTTTTCAAGATCAATAGTCTTTCAAATTTCCTCCCCGGCCGGATTTACGGCTCAAATCCAGACATTTGAGGGCAGGTGGAGTTCTCTTGTGTTCACGTCCAAGGAGGGTCAACTACGTTGGTCGCTCTAGCTCACTTTTTCCGTCAGCATGCTCATAGGATCTTTCAAATTTCTTGAATTGTAAATATGTGTTATTTTAGTAGTTTAGTTGAATAGTAATTACTACTAAACAAGCTTTAAAACAAGGTATAAATTACATCAACCTCCCTTCAAATGAACCTATCTTAGACATCACACTGGTACCCGTATCAAAGTTTGTCTTTTAAACTTAATTAACTCTAGAAAGATAGTTTGTCTTTTAACATTAACTTTAGAAAGATGAAGCTATCAGATCCCCAAATTAATTAACTCTTGAGAGTCAGGTCGCAAGAAAGTAATTGTTTATGAATTCCCGAAAACAGTTTTAGTCTCATCAACATCAGTGAAAAACACGAGTTTGTGGAAACATACGTCATATGTGTGTTCTAAGAAAGGGTTGTGCTAGGGATAAAGAAAATGGGCAAAGAAAATCCTCTTAAAGTGTACATGAACGGCTCAGATTCACTGCACAGTGAATCTGAGCCGTTCATGTACACTTTAAGGATCTTTTCTTTGTCCAACCTTTTGTAAATAGGAAACTCACAACGCTAATAAGCTAATTGACATGAGAGGTGGGGGAAAATTAACTTGTTCATGAGTTGGAATTTAGTTTCCAAAGTAAAAAAAAAGGGAATGGAAAATGAACATGGCCACCCAATGCTACCGAGCGGTTGCAGAGCGGCCAATCCGGCCGTTCATCTCAGCACAGACGGCTCGGATCAAATGTGAACGCATACAAATAACATACAAATCTGAACCGTCCATTGCTCGGTTAAGATCCGAGCCGTCAATTGCCGAGATGAACGGAGTCGCTCTGCCCTGCTCTACGAGGAGATGCTTGGTAGCATCTCCCATTCCCACACAAACAAATTAGCAGACTTGTGTTACGTGAAGGTTTAATAGAATGTAATAAAAAGCTATACAAATACCACCGACCATCTCTCTTCGGAGTTCTTGCTTGTATCCAAGCTCGTTGAGACGCTTCTCTCCTGAATCCATTTTCGTAGTAGTAGTTTGGAAAGTCATTGTTCCATGCTCTTCTCTTGAACCCATTTCCATTGCTCCAAATACTCTCTCAACTTACCAGAGAGAGAGAGAGAGAGAGAGAGAGAGCTAGTGAACATGTACGTTAAATATATATGGTTTGCTCTGTATGTATTTGTACGTGTATAAAATTCTACTCATATTTTAAGTGCATTAATTGTCAAGTTGACTTCCAATCACACCAAGTTGTTGTTAGTATTGAGACTATTGACAGGGTTAGTTCAGGGAAATGATATTGGCACTCCAAAAATTGATGCAGACACTTCAAAATTAATTCAACTCCAAAGCCACTTTCCTTTATTTTTTAGAGTGTCCTGCATCAATTTTTGGAGTGCCAATATCATTTCCCTTAGTTTATTACTACTACTCTATTGATAGGATGACATGCGTCATTGATCTATGGTACCCACGGGCGCGCGGCTCCAGAGTTCTAGTTGATCGGTGACAAAAATATGAAGAAAATATGGGTGTACCAAGTTCTTTATAAAATAAACATTTTTATTTGAATAAAAGTTTATTAGGCCTAGTTTATTTTATATCGTTGAGCTATATTGTCTACTTACTTACAAGTTTAAACGAATTTTCATCTATTTTGACTACGTATATGAATAATTCAGTGCCGACAATATTAAAGAAAAATCAAATCATAAGTAAAAATGTTCAAAATTTTAGTGCATTTTTATGAGCTAGGGGGACTGGTTCAGTTGAACCCCCTCAACCCATGGTGCAACCGCCCTTGATGGTACCTATAGTATAACGATATTTCGTTCTCTTATTTTCAAAATCTTTATAGAAAGCTAGAAAATATTGACAGCTAAATCAATATCGAATCATACATATCATAGTATCTCACAAGTTCAAATTTTGACTCCGTCCCGTATGGCTAGGTTATTGGCCGAGTATGAGGTCTTGTGGGTTTGATTTTGTCTTCACGTACGT
Source organism: Rhododendron griersonianum (assembly GCA_018127125.1). NCBI lineage: Eukaryota > Viridiplantae > Streptophyta > Magnoliopsida > Ericales > Ericaceae > Rhododendron > Rhododendron griersonianum. Next base: position 32,608,583 of record CM030800.1, read on the forward strand.
TCGATTAATTTAAGCCATCCCAACTTGCAGATGGAGACCCTTTTTCATCCGTTTTGAATTTTGCCCACTTTCTTCCCAAAAAAAACATTAAAAAATAAATTGGCCAGTTGGGCTACATAATTTTCTAGTCTTATAAGGAGGATATTTTGTTGCTTTTTTTTGACTCTCTTGCCTGTTATAAAAAAATATTTTTGGTAATTGAGGTATCCGGATCAGCTTACGCGTATCTTGACTAAATTCACAACAACCCACCGCCATGATCCACCCACTTAAATCATGGTTTGATTCAATGAAGAATCGAACCCTGCCATATTGAAAGCGCAGATTCTCCCTTATCACTGGGCAACCATTAGTGGGTCTTGCCTGTTATATTGATCTCTTTTGTTTGTCCTTTTACTTATTTCAGTCAAGTGTGATCTAGATGGCTTGAGAACGGCAAAAGCAGTTGAAATCTTTGACTTCCAGGGTGTGCGCTGCATGTACTGTCATCTAGTAGACTAGTTCTAAAATATTCTATGGGTCGTGAATGTCCTTCTGGTAGGTTTAAATAACACGCGAGTACCACTACACCACATACATTGCTTTCCGATATGTATTGCTTTAAGTTCGACTTGTTGACCGCTATGACCGCAACGATCGTTACACTCGATTCTTGCTACGTATCATTCGATATTCCGCCACCGCTCTTTCAACCCTTGTCTTGTATTTAATCTTTCATTCTTTATTTTCTACTTCTATTCTATTTTTTTTTACCACATCTACTAGCCGTTAAAAATGCGTTGGCAAAATGTCCAAAAGTAAAACCATGTCAAACCAAATGGAGGAAAATATGGTTCAAATTAACCTCTTTCCCATCGTATGGATCCGTTGCCGGAAGAAAAAAAATTTCCCGACGCGGAAGGTAGGAGTCGCCAAACACAAAAATTGGGTTGGCAAAATGAATTTGGAAAGGCGGCTGATCCGACCGTCCATTTTGACGTTGACGACTCAGATTTAATCCGAGCTTCTACTGATCTGAGCCGTCTATTACTTAGATTAAAATTCGAACTGTCCATTGCCAAAATGGCCGCCCGGTAGGATCCCCTTGTCCCGGCAAAATGGTACCCTCGAGGATTTGGATGGCGTCAACTATTTTCCAATAACATTTGCCGACGGCATCACCTTCCCTTTGCCAAAAGTAATTGGTGTTTGGATGATTATCATTTTTTACTAAGTACCATTTGGATGACTTGCCAACACTATTTGCAACCAATAATTTTCTAAATATAACTCATTGAAAAGCAACAAATTTCAAGACAAAAATACCCTCATTTGTAATGACCATTTCATGGATGAAATTTTTTCCCCCCTCCTCCCTATACAACAACCCTTCAGCAACGGGTTGTATCTAGCATATAGTGGGTTGCTAATAGAGTCCCACGTAAGTTTTCCATGTTCAAGAACTCGTGATACCAAAGGAGTTAACACGTGTACAAACAAGGCCTCCACAAGACCTTGGGATAGGAAAAGTTATTTGGTGGTTTTGTCGTGGCGTCGTTCCAACACTCTTCTGTACTACACATTTGTATAAGGTTCATATAGCGAATCCCACATAAATGTGTAGAAAATAAGGGTGCTGAGGTCAAGACCGCTGAATAATTACTCGTGCAATAGAGGAAGGAAAAATCAACTAGACCTTGATTTCCCAATCAAATTTGCAACAGGAACACTATTTTGTGGTAAGGAATAAAAATTAAATCATCTCCAGCCCTTGCTCAATTTTGACTCATAACCAAAATATAATTCAAACTCTCTCCAGCCTTTGACTCAAACTTATTAAAAATTGAGTTATACTCGACCAAATCAAGAGACTCAAATCTGTATTTTAATTTTTTAAGGCCATTTTCTCTCTTTCGAATTTACAATATGCCATTAATGAAATTTTTACTTCAATTTAAGTTAAAATTTGAGCTTGTAGCGTTACATATAATGAAGGTTTTACTCAAATTTGAGTAAAAAATTGAGCAATGGCTGGAGACGCTCAGGAAGAAAGAAAAACCAAAGAAACAGTCCCAAACAAGAAAAATTGTTCATTGCCCCGGCCATTTCCTCTCAAAAGGCCTAGGAACACAATTGTCCGTTACAATTATGGACACAACTGTGTTTAGAGTCATCTGATGTATATGGCCCACGTGCGTCAAACTACTTTGAATGTGATTGCGTTCAAAGTTATATTTTAAAGTTGTATTTCTAGGCTCCTAGCATTGCTCTTTTCTCCAACACATTGGTGTGAAATTCTAATCAAAATGCACAGACCCCACCTCAATGTGCATGGTGCGCAGGACACTGAATAATCTCTCCCCAAACACGTGCTCTTACCAAACATTTCTCCTTCTTCCAAGCTGTTGGGCACAAAAAACCAGAGAAAAAACCGAACCCCGGTGAAAGCGAGCTGCACCAAAAATGGAGATATTACAGTCTCAGAGGGTGGAATTGATGGTGGGCGTAGCCGTTGCGCTGGTAGCCATTGGTGCCGGCACTGCCTATTACTTCCATCTCTCCAACAAAAAACCCAAAGGTTCTTTTTCACATTTTTCTACTTCTCCTTTATATGGGTTTTTTTGCTGTCAGTTTCTATGACCCATTATTATTGAAACTTTCATCCTTTTGGGATTTCCATGTTTCAGGGTACACATTTAGAGTATTACCCTTTTGAGGTGCCTATTGTGATTTGAGTGTGTGTTTTTGGGTGGGTGATTTTGTGGATTCATTGGAATTTACAAATGGAGGCTGAATGTTTGTGTTAAATGCAAATTGTTGACAAAGAGCAGGCCGTTTAAACAGCTGTGGATTCCCCCATTGTGTAAATGGAGCATATCCTTTCCTCTTGGTGTAAAAACGTTGCTGTCAATGAAGATGTTACATCGTCTTTGTTTACCGTATCAAGAATTTGAAGCGATTTCACGTACGGTTAAGTATGCAAGTAATGTGCGATGCGTGTTTTTTACACTTGTTAGGGTAGATGAAATTGGCTGCACCCAGATTGAAACATGTAACCTGTGAAGTGTTTGATACCTAAGTGATGGACCAGTGATCGTGGTATTTAGTCTGCTAATTACCAGTTAACATACCTCGTTTAGTGTGCTTGCAACTTGAATGGTTTAATTCTGCACTTTGCAATGAATGTCACGACTAACAAGTGAGGTTTCCCCGTCTTCCTTTCCATCCGTATTGAAACAGTCAAGTTGGTTTTGTATTGCACATGCTTGTGGTATAGCTGGTGGGTACAGCATGCACCCTTTTTTTCTGAACAGCAATACAACATGCAACAATGAACATTTTACAAGATTAAATACACTTACAGCTATTGCTTTGGCTTCCAATAATCGCAGTTGTTGCATAGTTCTAGTTGAACCTGAAGGCAAATGGTGTGAGTTTCATTGTGATATTTATTAGCGTTTGAGTTTTTACCGCATTTGTTTTATTGTCGAATTATTTATTATTCAGATCAACTTCTATTGGTACTGGTTGATTGAAATATCTTTGACCTCCACTTAATAGGAACATAGTTTTTTCTTTTGTGGTTTTGATGTTATTTTAGGTGTAATAGTTTTTCTCGTTGTATGTGTAAGATATATTTCCTGTACTTTTTTGTCATATCCCATTTTGTTTTTCAAAATCCTCGTGTCTATACAGTGTAAGCACTAGTTTCGTTTTCAGTATTGGTGCTTCTCACCTCTCCCCAAGGCTTTTTTTGGAAATTTCCGGTGCTTATTTCCCGTGAAGATGTACGATGAGTTCTATTGATCATCTAAGTTGGATATTAAAAGACCATCCTGGCCATAAAAGATGAAAAAATTGAAAATATCTTGTCTTTCATCTGGTCTTGATTCTCAACATTGAAAAATCTCTTGACATAATCTTTTTTTTACTTTTTCTCTTTCTTGTTTAGTCAAAGTATTCCCTATTGTTCACTTGTTTAGATGGATGCCTTGGGCCATCAAAGTGTTTTTCTTGTTGCACTTCATTAATTACGAAATCTTATTTTTTGTTATCATATTTCATGCTTCTCAGATTTTCCCCCGTATGCAAAAGATTTCCAATGTTTGTGTTTCTAATAAGCCGCTCTCATATAGTCATATGGCACAAAAAGAGAAGAGTGTACGAGGACATGTTTTTGCCAGCTGATATGGCATTATAATCAGCTGCTAACATTTCCCCTCTCCTGACTCTACTTCATGCTATTCATAATTGATGTTGTATCTTCATCTAGCTCTATTTTCTACTAGTATAAATTCTGTCTAATTTGTATACCCTTTGGCTTTAACCTTATAATAATCTTGAATGATTTGAGTTATATGCTTCTTCGCTTTACTTTGAATAACAATTCCTTGCCTTATTTTTTTCTTTCTTATTAACCTTCTTTTTTCTTGTATGTGTTTTTGTCTGCATGTCAACTGACCCCATAATGTGCCTTGATAGGTTGCTTGGATCCGGAAAGCTTCAAGGAATTCAAACTTGTCAAACGCACCCAGCTCAGCCACAACGTAGCTAAGTTTAGATTTGCTCTCCCTACACCAGATTCAGTTGTGGGACTTCCAATAGGACAACACATGAGTTGCAGGTATGAATGCTCAGGTTTATTTTGCATTTGTCCTATTCATAGCAGAAAGCTAATGTTCTACTTTTGCATGTGCTGATTACTTTATAGTAATGGTTGGATTAAGGTGAAATGTGATACTATCAGTCTAAAGTCATTTGTATTGTCAAACAGAGGAAAGGATAGTCAGGGTGAAGATGTTATAAAACCCTACACGCCTACCACTTTAGATTCAGACATTGATTACTTCGAGCTGGTCATAAAGGTATTTCTACTCTATAAGGTCTTTGTACTTTGACTTAGTTTTATGTGGCCCTAATACCCTTTGAGGTGCTTTTGTGTTCTTGAATTTGCGTTAATCAGATGTATCCACAAGGAAGGATGTCCCACCATTTTCGAGAGATGTGTGAAGGTGATTACCTTGCTGTGAAGGGACCCAAGGTAACACTTCTTCTTTTCCTAAGACACTCTACCCTACGACTTACCATCTCTGGTGGGTTTTTTTAGCTGCATGGCATGATGGTACTTGGAGCATAGATGGTTGCAGTATGTGCAACAAAAATAAGGACTTGGTATGCTGAGAGTTTTTTGTAGGGGTTACATGGTTTCTTCTCTTGGCAGTAGTATACCCACTCTCAAGATATGACAGGGTCAGGGCATGTGATAGTGTGCCCACAGAGGCGAAGCAACTCTATATCTTTATGACCCTTAATTTCAGAATGACCTTGCTTTTGATAGAAGAATAGACCACGATTGCATGTACATTCGATTGAACTTTCGAGTTATTGTAAAATGCGCATAATAGTGTCCAATGACACTTGCGTGGACCCGGATAGCCATGTAACTTATTTGAGATCTGTCCATCATTGGAACTTGTAAGATTCCGCTTACATAGTTTTGATTTGATTTTGCCCACTATATTAGTCGGTATCTCCTAACAACTCTGCCAGTTTTGACTAGGGGTCTGCTCTGTACTAATTTGTAAGTGTGCCTATTTGGCATGTTGGACTTCTTTTTTCCTTCCATTTTTGTTGATGAAACACTCAAAGCTGGCCAATAGTGTCGGACCATGGGCTGCTAGTTGGTCTATATGTTGTGCTTTCATTCCTCTCTGTGAACTTCGATTGAGGGTTTTAAAAACCTCCAATAAAGCATTTGATGTTGTTTCTTAATTTGTTTCGGATGCTGAGATGTTTATTTAAAGTGGCGGTTTTGAACTAAGATCAGTGCACAATTTTGAAAGCCTCTGAAATTGATGAATGTGTCATGCTGGCTACAGGGAAGATTCAAGTATCAACCTGGCCAAGTTAGAGCTTTTGGAATGCTTGCTGGAGGCACTGGCATTGCACCAATGTTCCAGGTACGTACTTCACTAACAAAAATAGATATAGCTTTTCCCCAACAGGGACGTTCTTATTTGATCATGCAATGTTATGCATATTTTTTCACCTTTCTAGTTAGCCATGTTTCTCGTTTTGTTTGTCTTAGGTCACCAGAGCCATACTAGAAAACCCAAAAGACAAAACCAATGTACGTCTGATCTATGCAAATGTGACTTATGAAGACATTCTTTTGAAGGTAAACCTCTCCCTCTCTCTCTCAAAACGGCAGTGGTTGTTCTCTCTCTCTCTCTCTCTCTCTCTCTCTCTCTCTCTCTCTTGAGCGCGCGCACGCAAGAGCATATAAGTGCACTTGTTTATGCTCTAAACATTGCAACATAAACCAAATCCTGTTCCTGAGAACTTGGCATTTAGAAGAACTAGGAGGATGAGAAAGTTGTTATTCTTTCTTGTATGTTGGGTAGTCTTTATCATTTTTACACAACGCAGCCACAGTTGCATGGATTCTTTTTTTTTTCCCTTGCAATTTTATAGTTTGTTCCTTTCCAAAAAACAAATATGGATCTTTTTTTTTCTGGCCTAAGTTGCACTACCTTATTCAGGGTCATGAGTTCTTTGAAGTCTAATGCTTATGTCCATACTTCGTATCTGATTTTCTTGAGATGATTCCAAGGATTGATCAGATTAAGCCAGTGGTTAACTCGAGTTAACATGTAGATGGTATTTACTCCACTACTATTTTTCGCAGGAAGAACTGGATAATCTGGCTAGTAATTTTCCTAGCCGCTTTACTGTGTACTATGTTTTGAATCAGGTATGATCTTCTTTGGTTGCAACTTCATTCTTGGTTTACTTGTTTTTGTTATTTTGTTACCTTTCCTTTAGGAAGGAGACTTCCATCTTCAAGATTTTTTTTTTTGACATACTTGACCTAATGTAGAGATGGTTTTGCTTAGTGATCTTTGGTAGAAAATGAAGTAAAGCTTTGCTCTAATTGCATGGACAATCGCAGTGCACATCTTTTGCAGTTTACCTTGTGTCCTAGAATGTGTCTCTATTAGCACCAAGATGTGGTTACGCCTTGCCTTCAACACCATTCCAATTTGTTTTTTACGTGTCTCCCCATAAACAGCGGTTTCGTTGAAGGCACATTAAGAGACTAATTAGACAGCAATTGCATTTTATTTTTCACAAAAACGGTGCTTTTGTATTAATTGATGATCTTGAAAAATATGCATGATAGCCCTTGACAGAGAGTCAGAGAGTCTTTTCATCCTTGCAAAAGTTGCCCTCTTTTTCTTGCGTGGTCAGCTAATTGCGTTTGTGCCTTCGCCCCTCACGACCTTAATACATCACTGTATGCTTTGACAGTACATGTTTGATGCTTAGTTATGAATTGAGATACAATAAGGAAACTTATGACAATCTCTTGTGGAACAGGATCACTATAGGAAGCATATGAAACAGGCTTAAGAAATGCATCATATTTTAAGTTTCTTTGGACTAGCATACCGAGTTTCTAGGGACTTTCACAGAATCTGTCCTAGTTTCTCCTTTGTTTCTTGTGAATTTTCCTTTATTTTGCTGCTTGTGGTGTAGAGGTTTACTCAAAAAATTCCAGAAGGTTTTTCTTAAAACTTTCAGAATCGCACAATACCGATTAAGAAGCATGCTAATCGCTCAAAGTGGGTTTTTTTTATTTTGCGTGACAAATCTTTCTGTGTGTTAGGTAAATGTATTTTCTTGATTTTAAACCTGCTTCTGTTCATCCTCCTCAGCCACCTGAAGTATGGGATGGTGGGGTTGGATTCGTATCCAAAGAAATGATTCAAGCCCAATGCCCTGCGCCTGCACCTGATATTCAGGTCTCTCTCTCTCTCTCTCTCTCTCTCTCTCTCTCTCTCTCTCTCTCACACACACACACACACACACAATTAATGGCATCTAAACCGAGTCTCTTGTGTGTTGAAGATACTGAGGTGCGGGCCTCCACCCATGAACAAGGCAATGTCTGCTCACCTTGATGCTCTCGGATACACTCCCGAGATGCAATTCCAGTTCTAAGACGCTACTTCTGTTTGTCCTTCCGCTACTTCTGTTTGTCCTTCCGCTACATGATTTTGTAACGCAACGAACATATGATCTCCATTGTTAGCAGTTTACATAGTATCCAGCCCAGCCCAGCCCTGGTAGCAGGGCTCTAAACAACTGGAGGCACCATTTTTTTCGCACAACGAATGTAGTTTGGGGTGGGCGGATCACCGGTCATTTCAATTTAAATGGCTTTAGTTGACTCTTTACTGGCTCAATAATTAGCCGGAAAACATCATCTGTTATTTCTTGATAATGTCCTGTACTTCTTGCATGTTGAGGAAGAAAGAGCTTTGCTGATCCTGATAAGTCTGAAACTTGCCCTCGCCCTTTTCGTCTCATATTTGGCATTTGAGGGATTGAATTTTATGAGTTTCGTACGCATCTAAGGTATCTCAATTAGTTCTTTAATTTGGTGTCAATAAACAAATATATATATATATATACATGGAAGTACTTTATTTTTGTCAAAATTTACACGTCTTTTCATAATTAACCATCTTTGTTAGACGGATGCAGTAATAAAATTATGCATAGAAGTAGTAGGCGCCGTATACCTCTTGCGCTGGAACATACTTTAACCGAAAATTATTTGTTGCAAAATTATTTTACATCGAAACAAATAGAGCCTTAATGTGTTCTTTCTCACTTACATATTCGATTGAATGTTAATAAATGCATTTATGAAATATTTGACTAAATCTAAATTTTCGTATCAATACTCAATAGTACACATAATGATAATAAGGGCAAACTAATTTTCTTTATAAGATGCATGAAAGCTCCAGGAGCTCTCTTTTTTTTTGTAAGGCAAATCCTATTCTACTCTTAATCTAGGAGAAATGGAAAGGGGCCAGTGGAATCCTTGTGCAAGAAGTATACGGCGCCTACTACTTGACTACTGCTCCATTTGCCACACTTTAGGAGTTAACTAATAGCCTTTATACAAAACAAAGGTAAATAAACAAAAATTGTACACTCCGATTTATTCATAAATGGCAAAATTGAATCCAATTTGTGGCAAAAGGATTTGCTTTAAACATCAAAACCAGATAGTACCGTCCTGGCACTGATTGGTCTGCGTATTGATGCGAAATTTCCATTCAAAAAGGAGTTGAAATAGAGCAAAAAAAGAAAAGAAAAAAAAAATCAAATCCACTCTAGGAAGGGCCTTCAACCAAGGAAAGCTAGCCGCTTGAAAGGAGAAAGCTCAACTGCTATAAGGATTTCCGGTTCATTCGTTATAGTTCAAATCATCGTCGTCTTCAAGCTCTACTTCAGCATCATCGGATCCGCCCAGGAGTGACAGGAAAACTAAAACAGCTACCAGCTGCGTAACCAGGAAATATTTGGCCCTTCTTTTAAATTTTTTCTCTTCCTCTGTCCTTTCCTTCTTAGGTTTGCTCTTGGGTTTTGAGCCTACATTATTAAAACTCAGTTACTCAAAAAAATTACACACATACAAACAGAAGGCATCAACAAAAAAGCATATAGTTGGAAACAAAACTGAAGGGCCATTAGTTCAAAGAAGAAAGAAGTACAAATATCTGGGTATAATTGCTGAAAAACATCTTAAGTGGCTGTGACCAAGCTCTCTCTCTCCTCTCCGACTTCGGGTTTGTGCTATGCAGTGAGGTGTACACCTCTGAGCCGCCGGATCGTGCATCCGACGGCTCGGATCTCACTCGGCAACCAACAATCAAGAGCCGTTCATTGCCGAGATGAGATCCGAGCCGTCGGATGCACAATCCGACGGCTCAGAGGTGCGCAGCACGGTGCTGCGCACACCACTGCACAACACCATTCCCTCTCTCTATCTCTCTCTCAAAACGGCAGTGGTTGTGAAGCAATAGTAAATTAATTTCGCATAGCGAAGGCAACAAAAACTAACAAGCCTGCTACTTTTCCTGGGGATGAATATGTCAACACTAGATTCCAACCGAATCAAAATCTTCCCTTTGCTTAGAAAAACTGCTCCAATATCCAAAACGCACCGGACAATGAACCAACTGACCATTGCTAGAGCACAGCGGGAACCCACTCATTCTACCAAGTACTAAGCCACCGAGTGCCAAATGCAGTATTCTAAGTGGGGTGGAGGCAAGTCCTAAATTGGATATTCCCTATCCGCTAAACACAAGTTACCCCACAAATCGAATGGTTCAGGCATTGTTTTCTACACGTATTTCATATTTGGGCAATGAAAACAAATTCCTTGAACACTTCATTGGTAAATAGTATTGTTGCGGCGTCGCCTAATAAAGTATTATGACTAATAGGAACAATTTGGAATGCAATAACAAAGATATGATTATTTAAGAAATCTCTCAATGAGAAGTGAAAAGTTTCTTACTCCAATTTGAAGTACCTGCTCGTCTTGGAAACGACGAAGATGGATCTGCATGAAAGGGTGGGGTTGAAGAGGATGAACCACCTTCTACGAACTCCAGTTTAAGTTTATCAGCATATTTTACAAGATTGGAATGCTCCAAGAGCTTGCCCCGCAGAACTGATGTTTCCTGTAAGTGAACTGAAAAGCTAAAGATCGGAGACATGCTTCAAATATTTGATCAAGGCAAAAGTGTGAAAGCTTCAAGAAAATGATGAAAACTAGAATGTTTGAACTTTGAACTAGGTCAAATTCCAGAATACGTGGTATAAAGAGCTCCATCCCTTCACATAGTGCATTACACAACTAGAGATTACATAGAAAGACAGGAATTGCACCAGCAATACATCTTTTGAAAGAGGAAGTGAGTCGTGTATTGAAATTGTAATTCCAACAGCTTTTATGTTGGCACAGAGAGAAATTATTTTTTATTCAGTTATCACAAATAACCTTGGTCTTCAAGTATCCAAAGATTCCAAACCATAGCTATACACACATAAATATAGTTTGACAACACTTCAAAGTGCTCAAGCATTAGCATATACATTTCTTGGACCAGATGCTTTCCAGTCAGATTCCCTAGCAGCTGTGCAGTCTTCCCAGCTATTGAGTACATGGTACATATTTTCCACATGGTTAAAACACAAGTTTAGCTGAAATTAGCAATACCAAGAGTAAAAACCTTTTAGGTCCAGGCACTGAATGAACCCACTATGGTCACATGTTGAGTCGAAGGAGTATCTATGAGATAGTAAACAGCGCCTAAACCTACTTTTGAAATCCCCCACAGCATATTGTAAGGAAAAAAACAACGATCAGTGGCATGCATGCAGTTTCACTTTTCATGGCTAGCTCCACATTGCTTGGTCAATAAACTAACCTTTAACGTTGCTTGAAACACAGATCAGATGCGTCATCTGTATACACCTCCTTGATAGAAGTCATATAGCCAATTAATAGATAGTTGAATTTCATGAGTGTCAAGTCATGGGGGACTAGGTAAGGCTTCAATTGTTCAAACTTGTCCCATAAATCCTTCAATTGTTCAAACTTTTTATCCGTGCATACTTCCATTTCATACTATCCAAAAGCACAACATTAATGTTGTAATTCTAAGTGCTCGATCCTTCTTAATGGAGTGGGCACCTCTATAAATGAATGAAGAGTGTGGGTCACTGAGAGCCTAGAGGGCAGCTGAATTCAGTCTGAGAAATGAAGATGTTGAAGGGCTCTGGACATCGGAGGTGGGGAGGAGAGAGCCCAAAGCAGGCCTTAGAGAGAGAGAATAGCAAGTGACCCATGTGTTTCAGTTTGGTTATGTTGGTGTATAGTCGTACCGCCATGAGTCTTGGACGATGGCAAGACTCCCCTTATATAGGTAGGTCTCAGGCTCAATTGAGGACTGGTAGTGGGCCTTCAGTTGCCACATTTTGGAGTGATATCCGAGGTGATAGACCAGGTTTGTGAGGTCCACGAGTGAGAAGTCAGTGACAAATAGAAGTCCGTGACCCAATTGGTCCCGAGCAAGTACCTTAGACCCTGCTCCCAGCCTAGGTGTTGCCATGTTGGTGAAGATTGCAGGGCGGGGTTGTTGCCCTATGGAACCATTGATTCTGAGGGTTTTACCTCCCCTTTGCATGGAAGTAACTTCCAATTGAGGCTCTTTCTACATATTTAATGCTTGTTATCCGGGGAAAAAAAAAAAGAGAGAGAGTAAAACCACTTTAAATGAACTTAAGAGGATCAAATGGAACATTTACCATAGTATCACAGAAAGAATCACAAGAATTGACCCGATGGATGTGAACAGTCTACAATCTCTTATCACTAGGAGCAAGACTCAAAGAGGCCGCGTCAAGGAAAGATAATCAAGAATCTAGATCACTGGATTTCAGAATCATTTAAAAGAAACCCATGCCCTGATGAGAGCGTGAAAGCCAATACAAACGAGGAAATAACCAATCAGAATTATGAAGAGTGCTTCTTGAAATGGATTGATTCTTAATCAAGCATTATGGAAAAAGCTAATATGACAAGTCAATAAAACCATAGTAGGTTTCTTACTGTTTGTATTATACTTTCAATTGTCTGTTCGTACAATATCTCAGAAAATATATCACGCAGGATTAAATATTATTTGGAAGGGGACCTGACAATTGATGTAGTTTACATAAACAACAGAAATCTACCTCAAAAATGTAATTTACATGTCAAATTAATGGAACCAACATTGCTGCATAACACGTGAATTGTCATGGACTAATATTAACACAGGTTTGTCATCACATTTGATAAAGAGGTGACAGAAGTTTTGTAAATTCAAGCACGCCGTTGTTGATATTAAAAGGAAGCAAATTTCTATTCAATCTTTAGAGTTCACGATTGTTCTATTTCAAGATAAGCACCAACTTTGTGTGCCAACATGGAGACAAGGTTCTATCAACATTAGCTGATTCATTCCTTTTTAAGGTAAGCCAAAGGTAGTCACTACTTGCCAATCACTACTGAAGTGTAATAGGGACAACTCTTCTTTCCTTTGTCAAGCACATAACATTAAGTAACAACTTTACCACGAATATATCATTAATGAACCACAACCGCCTTTAACAAAGAAGACAACTACCATGCAATTGATAGAGTACTCACAGGAAATGCTTGCAGGGTAAAAAGTGCATGTCCAAGGAAAACTGCATCCAAACTTGTTGGCCTGTGAACCAAGAGTGCACCAATAACATTTGTCTTTGCATTTAACAATTTTAAGTATTTCAAAATTGCTTTATATGTTTAAATCTGAGAGAACAAAGAAATTTCAGCAGCACATTCACCTTACCTGTCAAAGAAATAGGCCTGATCCCCTAACCGAGTTGAAAGAGCTCCATAAGCAATGGTTGCTCTCCTATAAATCTGTGCATAAAAAATATCATGACTAGAGTACACTTCAGCATTTGTGAAAACTAAATTACGTGTAAGAAGAAAATCAGAAAATGAAACAATAAAATCAACCCCTCGAGCATGTGCTATTTTAACAGGAAAGATGAGGTAGAGATAGAACGTACCTCCTCTTCTCTTCGGTCTGCATTTTCCTTCGTTATTCCTAGTAGTTGTTTTGCCATTCGAACTTGTTTAAAATAAAGAAACTTTCCAATTGGCCATGGCAGGTCAGAATAATATATCTTGTGCGCAGAGCTTCCATCAGAACCCACCCAGAGTTCATACATTAGTGCGTCTGCAAGCCACGAATTAACCATTGCCTTTGTGGATATCCATTCCGGGACAGAGTGAACTTCTGAGTCCATATCAAGAATACCATCTTCTTTTAAGCTCTCAATAACCCCACCCTTCTCATTGTTGTAAGCCACATAGGTACCAGATTCAACATAAGGAATTTGATCTACCAAAATTGAAGTCAATAATCACATTAATGAGTGTACTGATAGCATTTCTATATGCATTATACTAAAAAACACCAAAGTTCGGTCATTTTGATATGAACTTTGCTATAAACCTATCACATCTGATTTGGATGATACAACACCACCACCAAAATCAAGGGGAATCATAAATAGGCAAACAAAAATTAATAATCTATGGTGTTACCAACTCCTAATAACAGAAAGAAAAGCTTAAACTCTTTGCTATACCAATTACGAAAAACAGTTGGGGAGATTAGGCTTTTTTATTGAGTAAATTGTAACTAATATAGAAAAAGAGACGCCAATTGAGTGCATCGCAATGACAGAGAAAAAAAGGAAACCAACTACAAAAAATCTCTATATAGCTCCATGATGATGAAGGAGATCCATCAAACAAGAAATAGGTCAAGGGAAGGACATCATTAGCAATGCTATGGGTACTGACTACTCATTTATGGTGTTACAAGTCTTGTGACTGGCACCCATTGGGTCCTCTCTACCAGATTAATGGGCACAGGATCGTGTGTAATATGGGGAGATCCTTGAACGCAAAAGAAGCTTATGTTATCCATAGAGGAGGGTGGAGATGGCCAAGTAGAAGGAATGCAGTCAGTAAGGAAATTATAGCTCGCACTCCAAGCCAGTTTGTTCCTAATGAGAACCAACAAGATCCTATGATTTGGGCACTTACATCTACTGGCAATTTCACTATCAAGGCAGCCTGGAATACAATACTAGCTAATTGCTCCATGCATAAGGCTGTTGATGTTCTTACTCCCAACAGGTCTGGTCCTTCTTCTTGCGTAGGATTGGTTTCCAGAAAGTGCCTGCAACTCTTGCACAGGAGGTGGATTGGATCAGGATTAACTGTGTGCTTTCTTTGTCTCAAGTTAGGTGCTTTTTTTTGAACTTCCTTTTAGTGCTCTCTTTTCCTTTTTTTGAACTGCCTTGCCCTCTCTCTCTCTCTGTGTTTTTTTTTTTCTTTTTTCCTGAATTGAAGTTGGGCATCACAGTTCCAAAAAAAAAGTTGCGCAGCATTGAAGGTTTGCCTTCTCAATTCTTGATTTTGCCTAAATCAAATTGCACACGCATCGCGTCTACCCAGCTGCTAGTATGAACATAATAAGCATTCTAATCTGTATTCAATGTTCTTCTGAAAAATTCACCATACATGTATAGTAGAAGATACTCATACCCCACACAAAAAAAGATACATATACATATCTACACATACAAACAGACCCACCTATATATAAATTTATGAGTATTTACCTGAATCAGGGTGGATTAGGTTGAAGTCCAAGGAGAAGGGGAGTTGAGCAAACTTGAGGTAAATGTAAACAGGCAGGCATGAAGGGCAAGCTGTTGGGAGACCAAAACATGCTTTCCTCGCCACAAGAGTCAATTGACTCGATTCTTCCGCCATATCGATCTGTGAATGGTTTTACGAATACGTTGAGCTGTTCTATGGTTTTATTCCCACGGGTTTAACTACGGAAGAGAACTCCTGTGAGAAACAAAAGTTTGGTTTGATGAGGAAGAAACCTTTCTTAAACCCTAGCTACGGTTTTGAGGCTGCGGCCACCGCAAGCTGCTGAACCCAGGGCTAGAGCTTGTGTATGTCCGGGGCTTGTAAATAAACTGAGCCGTTCGTGAATTGTTCGAGGCTCGACTCCGTAAAGATTCGTTCGAGTTCGATTCGTCTACTAAATGAACCAAACCTGAAACTCAATTTTAGGCTCGTTTCATAAATGAGCCGAATATGAACGCAGCAGTATTCGGCTCGATTAGGCTGGCGAACCTAGAGTATATGTGTATCATGGGGATTTTATTCAGTTATATAGTAAAAATTTTAAAACTTGTAAAAGTCTAAACTTTTACGATTACTAAAAATTTACTTATGTATATGTTTGTATCATTTTATATGTATATGAACATATTTTTGTATATATTGTTATAATTTTATATGTATATGAACATATTTATGTACATAATGATTTTTTTTTTTTTTGTAGTTTTAGACGTGTATGAGAGTATAAAAATATAATATTATTGGATCGTTAAGGCTCGTGAACAAGCTCGAGTTCAACCCAAACTTGGGCAAGCTCGGTTCGAGTTTGGCTCGTCATAATTTTCATTGAGTTCGGCTTGAGCTCGAGTTCGCTAAAAAACTTAATGAATAAATCTGAACATTCTAATATTCGGCTCGATTTGGCTCGTTTATAGCCCTATGTATCTCTATAGCTCGTTTACGTCTGATGGGATAAGCATCCTCCTGTCAAGTTGTGCCAAGCGGCCGGATGCTCGACAATTGACGGTTCGGATCTTAAACGAGTAATAGATGATTCAGATTTAATGTGCTCCGATTCAATAGAAACCGTTTGTGCCGAGATGGATGTCCGGATCGACTGCTTTGCACCCGCAAGCTCCTCGGCAGCATCCCCGGTTCCCGTTTGGTGAGAGGTTAAGGATTGAACTCTTTTTTTTCACCAAAAAAAAAAAAAAGGATTGAACTTTTTAGGGTGAGTTTGAATTAATTTTCTTTTTTTGAAATAATTTTCACACTTTCATTTTTTATTTTCACACTCTCTTTCTTGTTTTTTATTGAAAAGATTATATATAAAAATTTGATTAAAAGACAAAAAAATAGAGTGTATATATCAAACTGGGGACTGGGAGTGTGAAAATCATTGCATTTTTTTTTTCTTATCGTATAGTACGTTTTTCCTCACTTTATTGATTTATTACCGAGTATTATTTTTTGTCGAAATATTACATAGGAATCAAAAAGTGCAAAAATATTCACAAGATTGATGGAAAAATATTAATATTTTTAATTATGTTAGTCTTTCGTGAAATATTTTTTGTTTAAGTCAAACTTATTTGAAAAATTATAAGTGTGCAGTGTCAGTAATGAATCAAATTGTTGGGGAAACTTCATAATCTGGAACTAAAATAGAAAAGGAAAAAAAAAAAAAATTGGACAAATATGAAAATTCCAATTTTTTTTTGTACCCATCTGGCTTGTTGGATATGTTTGAATTTCAAATTGATTCGACGTACAAAATCACAATACTGCATACACTACATATTCCTACAGTATAATTCTCTTTTTATTTCATTACACAAAAGTTTAGTTTTCTTGGTATCGTTGTCCATTAATCACAAGCATTCAAATTCAAATTTCATTGCAAACTAGAGAGAGACTTATTTACAGCGGGGTGAATCCGGACCGTCCAAAAGTGTTTTGGATGTTCCGAATTCAGTAAAACTTATATACGGAACCCTCCGTGGATAAGTAATTTTTCTCTGCAAACTACCCTCGGTTGATTATTTATCGATCCTTTTCTTCTCTTCTCCCACGCTTACTGGGACGTCATTTGGAGCCACTGTAATATTACGTTATATTGATGTCGGAATTTTACCGACTACTTATGAATTTTGTTGAAGACGATGAGATGTCACCCATAATTTACAGAAATTGTCTCCGATGAACATCAACATGCAACTTCTCCAAGACCTTATGAAACTCCGTCGAGGTCCTCCATCGCGAGTAAGAACATTTCCAGCCTCACCCAATTTTTTTTTCCCAAATTTGAGTCAAATTTTGGGTAAAAACCCATTGTGGGTAGGCACATCTCCAATCATCAAACCCAAATTTTACCCAAGTATATATATTTTTAATTCTTAATGACAAAATAATAAATAGGGCTAGTCAAAACAGATCACGTCTCCACCTTCTTCTTCGTCTGCTCACAATCAAAACCACCACTTTCTCTTTCTACATCTTCTTCTTCGTCTGCACCTCCAGCAATGATCGGCGCCCAGCTTCAAGCAAGACAAAGCTTCAACAAACAAAGAAGACAAAGCTTCAACAAACAAAGATCCGGCAGCATAAATCTCCGACGAACACAACTCTAGCAACGCAAAGATCAGACGAGAAATCAATCGAAGAAAGCTTCAACAGTCGGCAACTCAGCGACTCCGGCAAAGGTCGACCGGCTCCGACAAAATACAGAAGCTCCAGCTATATATATATATCCCTAACTAGCCGTTGCAAAAAATGGGTCAAGGCAAAAATTGTCCCAGATTTGGGGGGAAAATGGATAAAATCCAAATGGGGAAGGGTTTGGGTAAAGGATTGGAGAGGGATTTTTGTGATTTTTACCCAAATTTTGAATTTGGGTCTTAAAATTGGTCAAGACTGAAGATGCTCAAACACCTTTCAAACAAGAATTCTCTTCTGGAAATGTGAACATACCGCGAAAGCATAAATAGAGCAACAGATAACAACATAGGCAAATCTGAAGAAAACTCTCTCTTGGACTGTCCAAATTGTTGTCCCTTACCTTTCTCTCTTTGTTTATCTCGATCCTTAACGAAGATCCTTCCGGAGTAAAAGCATTCTACTTTATACTCCTACTTTTTTCCCAGTAGCACCTAGCCATTAACGGGAAATCCCATATAGCATCTAAGCAATTTGCAGTTTCAGTTAACTGGGAACACGAAAAATATGATCACGGGAAAGTATAACAAAAGTGACAAGGAGAGTTCGTTAGAGATTGGAATAAAATGTGGAATATATGGGAGTATGGAGCCTCCCAACATATTTCATAAAGAAATGAGAAAATGTTGTACATGCGATGCACTTGGCTATGAAAATTTGAATTTTTTTTTTTAAAATAGAAATTGAAGCATTATCGGTGAACTTGGCATATAAAGTATTGCGACACGCGGAAGATACTTGGTAGACATTATTGGTGTATGTTATGCCGGAAGGAGGAAAAGCTACAGCCTACAGATGCCAATTTTCCCAGATTGTCACCTGCAGCCAAATATCGATGAAGTAATGTTGGAGCATGCATATTAGTTTCATAGTTTGAATAAAATGTTGACTAGTAGAAGTAACTTTCTTGTTATACAGATGGGCCCTGAATGATTTTAACTGCAATTGGCTGGTCTTCTATATTCGAAGTTCAGATCATGGCTGTGAAAAACACAGATCACAGCGAATACAAATAGTAGTAAAATTACTACCAAAGACTTCAGTACAAAAATGTTTGAAAGACCAATGCAGCACCAGATCTCAGGTTCTCAAAACTGCCAAGGTTGTATATTATAAGCTGGCAAGCTGCCTGTAGAATTAAGAAAATGAACGCAAAATTGATAAAAGAAGTGTCTTTCTTGGTTTTGAACATCTCAGGAAAGCAAACAATTAATGACGGAAAAAGCTGATTTTACATATCTCAAATCAACACCCTTTACATAGCTGAGTGAGTTACATCTCTATTGACAGTAGTAGGCCTAAAAGCTGATTTTTCATGTCTCTATTGACAGTAGTAGTAGTAGCTGAGAGAGTTTTCTTCAGATTTGCCTATGTTATCTGTTGACCATACGAAGATGGTTCGACCATCAACCCAATCCCCACTAGCCGTCGATTCTACTGCAAACCACTGTTCTGGGAATATCGACTTCAGAAGTAGATATGGAGAGATGGATAAGCAATATATTATATATTGGTATTTGGTGGTGTGAGCTCTGACCATATACCAGTGGTGACAGGTCTGAGATGATGCTAGCCTAGCAAGCCTTGAAATCCCTAGAAACCTCTTGCAAGGGTTCTATTGTTATTTGTTTCTCTACAATTTGAGGGTGCCCAGGAGATATCGTAGAGAGGAGACGAAACTTAAGAGAAGACTACAGATATGGAAAGGGTGGGGGAATAGCCAAGAGGAAGAAGAGAAGTACAGAATGAATGGGAGAGGGGAGCAGGACGCCTGCAACTAAGTCCCAGACTCCCATGACATAACATTCACTTCCATCACAGAGGGCATATTCACAAATTTACATAAATGCCAAGCATTGGATAGACTGCTGCGTTTTGGAACAAGGGCAACGATGGTTTTGCATTTTAATTATCGAGAGTAACCCTGCGCTTCCTTAAGCAAATTACAATATACATCAGCACAAGGCAACAGAAATATACTCGCTTCTATGCACAAGCAAACACACAATAAACTTCTCATTCTGATGTGCTCCGGTCAAAAAGGGTTTGAGGGAGAATATATCACACTCCAAACAGAAATATGGTGATACACAAAACACAAGCCATTTGAATCAGTCAATTCATTACTGCCTGCTCCAAATCAAACCAAAAATGTCGCATTGATAATAGCGGATTCCTTTTACCAGGGGAAAAAGGGTAAATGTGAGGAGTTGTAAGATAATCCAAACACTAAGAACCCAAAGACTAACACCAAATGAACATTGTGTTAAAAATCCAAACGCTAGTTCGAGCTAAAAGACATGCTAAAATGATGAAATGTATATAGTATTCTTACATGATTAGCCAGGAAAGTCTTGCAATGGCAAGCAACAAAGAAAGCAGCATCCACTTCTACGCTTTGGGATTCCCACTCACCCCACGCTTAACGTGAAATACACCAGTCCTATCACGATTCACAGGGTTCTTCTTTGCTGCAACTGAGCATTGTTCAGCACGGCTACCCTTGTTGTTCATCTCACGGCCACCCTTACTGTTCATCTCAAATTGGATCTTACGGCGCCTCATTCTGTTCTCCAGTCGCATGCCTCTTAAAGCATGAACCCTCTGTTCAATCTCCAAAGCCTGTGAGAAGTTCCAGATCCGAATAACCCCTTCCTCGCCTCCACACACAACACGATCACAACCAATGCCCACTGAGAATAAATTGCTGCCAAATCCATGTAACATTCTCTGCGGGGGCTCAACATGGTTCCGGTATGCCTGACTGCATACCCTTTTAGGGTTTTTAATTGCAGATCTTCTGCTCACCTTTAACAACTTCCGCACATCAATAAGTGAAAGCCTCCCGTCACTGGAAGCCGAAACAAGCCATGGGAACTCGAATGCAAGGGAATTCACAGGTCCAGAGTGAGGAATCCATGTTGCAACCTGCTGCAGCAAATTATCCTCAACGAAATGATTGCTGAGCTCAAACATGTGAATAGCCCCATCTTCTCCCCCAGTGAAAAGGAGTTTCCCTGTGTGGCTTCGAGCCAAAGAGCAAGTGTTGCCAACATGGGCATCGCTAACCATGGCAATGTGACTCCCAGTATTACTGTCCCAAACATACACATCAGAGCCTGCTGCGGTCGCCAGCGTAGTATCATGAGGAACGAGGCTCCAAACCCAGTCACTGTGCCTCAAAACTTTCATGCACTTAAGTAAGGAACGGTCCCAGACACGGACAGTCATATCCCAAGAGCCACTATAAATCCTAGTCAGATCCAAAGCAAGACAAGTAATGGGGCCTTCGTGCTCCCAGAGTCGGAACTCAGAGCTCTTTTGGTTTTTAGGACCTTCAAGATCAAACAAATTGGGTAGTCCTTCCTCTGCCCTCCAGCCATGTATGAAACCATCAGTACCCCCAGCAATCAAAAGTTTTGTATCTGCCACAACTGCTCGGATGGTAGAGCCAAGCGGACGAGAGGATGCAATTGCCAAGCCTTCCACCATGTCCCACACACGAACAATCGAATCATACCCAGAAGTAAATATTAGCTTCTTAGAAGCCAAGAGAAATACTGTGCGAACTGCTTCAGCGTGGCCATATAAAACATCAACACTATAACGTCCAAGAAAGGTTTTGCTCCGAAATTCCCTTTCTACAAAGAGTTCTTTCCAAGTCTTCTTGGCCGAACAACCCGTTCCCAGAGGTGTCGGGACGATGGGTTGCCCCCATCTCTCGAAATAGAATTCCTTCCAGACGTCGTGTTCAGATGCAAGGCTATAGAGATAATTAGAGACACAGGAAACTATACCAAGCTCCTTTGGGCCAAGGCAATTAAGGATTTCAGATATCAACGCCGGAGGAAGGTCAGTAATTGACCGAGAATAATTAGAAAAAACCTCATTACCAGGCAATGATTTCGCACTAGACAGGGCCAAAGTCCCCTCCTTGGGACGAAATTCTATAATGGGTTTCGTGTTTTCAGACTCAATTTCTACTTTCGAATCAAATGTCAAATTTTCTTTACCACTAAGGGATTTAATCTGATCAAACTCAAGTTGCTCACCACTAGCTCTATCAACAGAATGCACCAAATTGTTTGACAAACCAAACTCCGTAGCTTTGTGGCATTCAAAGGCCATAAAATGTATTGCCTAATTTTTTTTTAAAAAAACCCGACAGCTCTAGCCCCAAAAACTTCCAAGAATTGAAACCCTAATTGACCTTGAACCCTGTATACTTTCGAATCAACAAAAATGGGAAAAAGTAACTAACACCCCAAAAAATCTTTCTAAGGAAGCAAAAATACGAACCCTAAAAGTCAAAACCTTTATACACGAAACAAGAATTTTGGGTTATGAGAATCGAATACAATTTTGAAAAAAACCAAACCGTAACAGGAAAACAAGCTCTACTGAATTAGGGTTTGTCTGATCCACACACACACAGATTTGAAACTGAAATGAGTAAGGAGGTACCTCGGACAAGAAGAAGAGATCGTTTAGGGGATCCAACTGTGATAAATCGGGATTTAGAATGGCGGAGAAATTAGGGTTAGGTCGGAAGGCGTGTGAATGTTTGATAGGGAGTAGTAATAAAGAGGGACGTCACCGACAGATTGGAAACCGTGAGATTATACTCCGTACTTTTTGTGTAAACTGCACTAAGAACCCCTGTATGACTACGAAATAGCACTTTCATACCCTCTATTCCTGTATGACTGCCAAACTGCACCTCCTTGTTGAGTAGGGGTGTAACCGAGACGAGTCGAGCCGGGCTTTGTAGTGTTTGGGTTCGGCCTATTTACTAAACGAGCTCGAGCTCAGCTCAGTTCTAATGATTCGAGCCAGGTTAATCTTCTCAATAAAGCCTCTTTAAACGAGCTGAGCCTATACAAATGACCCATGCTTTTGCGAGCCGAGCCGAGCTTTTAAGTGTTGAGCTCGGCTTGTTTACTAAATAAGCCTAAAACTTGAGCTCAATCTTAGCTCAATTACTTAACATGCCGAACCACGAGTAGCTCTGTTAGTTTGCAGCTCTATTTTTAAGTTGTTGAGAATCGAAGGGACAAAAAAAGTTGAGGTTACTACAATAACCTGGTGTAAGAAATCGGATTTCTAAGAGCATCTCCAACACCCAACCAAAATATGCAGCCCAAGCAGAAGGTTGGCTTGGAGGTCATTTTTCATCCCGGCAAACTATTTCAGCAGTTTCAGTCATTTTTTTGGCCAAATTTAACCAAGGAAATTGCAAAATCTACTTAATTGTGTGCAGCAACAATCTTCTAAGTGTGTGCAATAAGAGAAGAACTAAAAGTTTTTTATTGCTTCCATCAATGAAACTTGAGTATTAAATCTACCGTTCGTGGCTAAAATCCTTTCTACGATGCAGATACCCTCACCCAAATAACAAATGTTATCTTCCCATCTATTTTATCCTTGAAATTACATGCGATTGCAAACTTGTATTGTACTAGCCGGTTTTAGGCCTCCGCTAGTGATGATCATGATAATTATAGATCCTGGTTTATTAAGATGGTTAATTATCTAACACCATAAAGAAAACTTACAGCCTACTCCTCGGGAGCCAGATCAGTTTACTATTGAATCAATGAAAAACACTCATAAGTTCTTTCTCTAGAGATACAATAACCTTTCTCACAATATTACGAGGTTCTAATCCTAAAAAACCTATTAGGGATGTACAAATAGTTATGTCCGCGTGCGTCTCGTCCGTTCGGACAGTTTTCTAGTGGCTTCAGACGATCCAAAACACGAATGCTTGTCCAGACGGCTTTCATCCCCGTCCAGACAGTCCGCCAATGCGGCATTCGGCCTCAGCAGCCCATCTTCCTGACCGAATCAGGCTTCACCTTAACAAGATTGAGCTAATGCTCAAAGAAATTAACAAGTTTCCAACTATATGCGTGCTCAATTTTTTCACATAATGACTCAAATCTTAAACGAGTCCAGCTCGAGCGCGAATCGTACTTTACCAAGCCAAAAAAAAAAAAATTAAACAGAAGGAAAAAGAACTAGATATAAAGTTCAAATACTATGTAAGTACGTGACACAATCAAGTGGTCCTGCTTCAAATGATGGCTCTTTCTCCGCGAGAGAAATCGCGATTCAAAATAAGATCGGTGTAAACAAGGCATCTAATTAATCTGGTTACAATATCAAATGAAATGGAGAAATTCAAATGAATGTAAAATTAAACTCCATAGTGATCAAAACTAGAAGACTAGAGCTGTTGTGAGACACGCGATAGCAAAGCCAAGGAGCTGGGAGACGTTCGCAATGCCTGAGGCTCCACTTTTAGAGGTACTAGCTCCTGGGGACGTACTACCTGCAGCAACAACGTTATTTCTCGGGGGCATAAGGAAGAAAAATTCTTAGAAAAAAATCTCATGATGATCGAGAACGTTCAATTTTTTTTCCCCCTAAGATGCAAATTTGTAATCCATGTCAATTGGGTACTGGTAGATATTATTTCAGAATCCGTTTATTTTGAAAACAATATGTTGAAACACTGAGTCAGAGCTCATTTCCGAGATAAGACATATCGAAAAGAGAAATGCTACTGATACAGCAGAAATGACATAGACAGCGCGTACAGTACACATTTGGGCCCGTCTCGGGTCCAACAAAAATAATCGGAGCCGTTCATTTTGTTCAATATATTTTGCTTAAGGTCTCCGTAAAAAATCAGCTCCATCCGACATCTATAAGAGTTTTTACGAAGCGTCCAAAATCACTTTAGAAATTTTCATAAGCAATTTTTGACGCTTCGTAAACGCCCTTATCGATGTCGGATGAAGCTGATTTTTTCTGTGGACCTTAAGCAAAATATATTGAACAAAATGAGTGGCTCCGATTATTTTTGTTAAACCCGAGACGGGCCCAAACGTGCACTGTATGTGCTGTCTGTACCATTTCTGCTGTACCAGTAGCATTTCTGTATCGAAAAAGAGTCCAAGAATAAAGTTACCTTCTTGGCCATAGAAAACCAATAGAAAAGGAGGTGATGACAGTAAAATTAACAGCAGTTGGGTTTGAGAAAATTACCAGGTGGTGAAGGTGCTTCACTAGGCGTCGGAACTCCAACTGGATATCCAGCCGCTGTCGGAACTCCAACTGGATATCCAGCCGCTGCAACATAAGCATGTGTTAGAATATTTCAAAAACCGTTTAAAGAACGACACGAATAACGAAAATGGACAAACAAAATGGGACTAGAGGGAGTAATATCTTTTGGACGTCACAAAACTAATTATTACAAACAATTACGTGCCCATATACGACTATATAGTGAGAAGAGATAGTATATAGTAATTCTTAGCGGTGTACCAAGATTTTAAAAATCGGCTGTTACGTAACGGTTTTTCGGTCTTCCCATACCGTGATATACCCAGTAAGAGCAAAATTGCATATGTATCGGCAAGTTCTCGTTACGTATTAATCCGTACGTTACCAAGTCACAGACTGATTCACGACCGTTACAGTTGATCATACTCGACCTTTTTTCCCTCAAAAACGAATTTTAAAAATTCATGACTACGACAACCGATTCAGTTACGTATCGTTTGATACTCCCAATACCAGTACACCTCGACAATTACCGTCACATGTCCCAATACCGTTGTTTAAAACCTTGGTACGTACATGCTTAAGACATCCAAATGAATGTGTGTATATAAGAGCTAAAATTATTTTCTTAATCACTTTCTAACTTTTGCACTCTCTCTAATTATAGCGGTGTGTATTTTCCTATCTTGTAATTCACGTCAATCTTTGGAACAATTAAGCTAGGTTTCGGTTCGCCTTATTGTTGGGCTTGACTTTTGCTCCTAACAATTAATACCTTGAGGAAAGCATAATTTCAACTGTTTTCCCAACAACTAATGTAGGAAGACCAATTTTTAGGGAGTCCACTCTATCTACTAGGTTCGGATTCTCTCAAGCCAGTAAATGGGGCGGAGGTGTGTAGGGGTCTGGGGGCCAACTAATGTACGTAGGAAGACCAATTTTTAGGGAGTCCACTCTATCTACTAGGTTCGGATTCTCTCAAGCCAGTAAATGGGGCGGAGGTGTGTAGGGGTCTGGGGGCCAACTAATGTACGTAGGAAGACCAATTTTTAGGGAGTCCACTTTATCTACTAGGTTCGGATTCTCTCAAGCCAGTAAATGGGGCGGAGGTGTGTAGGGCCTGGGGGCCAACTAATGTAGGAAGACCAATTTTTAGGGAGTCCACTTTATCTACTAGGTTCGGATTCTCTCAAGCCAGTAAATGGGGCGGAGGTGTGTAGGGCCTGGGGGCCAACTAATGTAGGAAGACCAATTTTTAGGGAGTCCACTTTATCTATTAGGTTCGGATTCTCTCAAGCCAGTAAATGGGGCGGAGGTGTGTAGGGGCCCGGGGGCCCCGGCCCCTTTGGCCTCGGCTCCATGAACGTCCGAGTTTTAAAATTTTTATTATATATATATATATTTGATTTTAAATATTATTGATAATTATTCATGTATAGTTACTTATAATCTTAATAATTTTGCTTCGAATTGATAAAATAACTGGTTATTTTACATTCTCATTTCTCAATTTCTTTCATAAATAAAAAATAAACACGTGACGGTTGAAATATCCTACATAATCAATTCAATGTACAAATGTAAAAGCAAAAACCTTATGATATAATAATTATACGTTCCAATAAAAAATATATGTTTGTTAAGCTGGCCTCCCGGTAACAAAATCCTGGCTCCGCCACTACCAGTAATATATAGTTTCTGAACGAATCTGAACCATTGATTATATCAATATCTGGTCCAAATTTGGACTGTCCCGTCCAGTCCAAATTCGGGACGGGAGACGATCCAATTCCCTATCTATTCTCTCAAACAATTCAGATGACAACAGTTAAAAAATAAAATAAAAATAAGAGTCTCTTCCTAATGTATTGAATAGTACTATATATATGTTGTTCAAACAAAAAGAATCTCTATTATAAAATAGAAGGGTGTGGGGACAAGTTGTTGGAACGGCTTAAATTTATTTGATCCAAAGGCTGTAGTGCATCCTCCCACTTCCCGGTCAAGTGCACATGGTTTTCACCTAAATCACACAGCTGCCATCCCCTTCCAACCGGGATGCGTAGTGCCGTAGGCACGGACTAGCACTAGTAGTACTATATTTCCTCTTGCAACAGATTTGTTAAATTGAGCCAGGCAATTGGAGGCACTAGAAAGGGAACAGCTGAGTACATACTTAAATTTACGACGAAGATCAATTCGCACGTAAATTGATCCGGACAACTTGAGTTTTTTTTTTTTTAAAAAAAAAAAACCTGCCAACTGGATATTGGTCCAATTGCACAATCTCAGCTCAGTAGGTTTGGCAATCTATTGTTGTCCAATGCAAGATTTGACTAGTTTCCCCTGTTCTATACGCCATCTTTTCTTCAGTTCTATTTTCTTGTCTGGTTGGGATTTTAATTGTCCAAGATTTTGGAATTTCTTAATTTATACAGATCATTAGCCAGTTTCATGTTAACTTGTCAAAACGTACCAGTTAAAAATTTGTTTAAGGTAACTTCTAATTGATGTTTTACGGCATCCATATTGATGTCGTAACAAAATTATTCACAACATAATGGGAAAATCTACAACGTGCAATTTTATGTGTTACGCTCGTGCTTTCGCTTACACACGCGCATTAGATGACTTAGGTTTTGAGAAAGTCCGGTTATCACGTCATTTGATTAATGTTGTGTAGTGTGCTCGCCGCATAAAATGGTACATAGATGTGATGCACGAAATATAGTCACAGGAATGAGAAAGTATTTTAGGCAACAATAATACTGTGTGACGCGATAGTTAACATTTTGAGATATTTTCCTAGACAACATTTATATAGAGATACATTGCCTAAAAAGTGAAGATAGAGGGATAGATTTTTTTTTATTTTTGTGGGTAAATAGAGGGATAGATTTATTATGAGAAATGATCTGATTGCTACAAAGTTAACAGAAAGTGATCTAAAGGTTATAGAGGTTGCTCTCGTTTATATGCCTATATATTTTTTAACAAAAACCGCTCTGTTTTATAATATAGATGATCTATTTCGTAAAGCAGAAAATAAGTATATACTTAAAAAAAAAAAAAAAACCTTTTTTGGAACGGAGCCTAATATTTGTTTGTTTGTTTGTTTGGTATAATAAGTACATCATTGATATTTTGGGTGCCACCTCCGATTTTAAATCTCAACTCCACTCCACGTGATATCACCGTTTCACAAGATCCGTCACTGCCTGAGAACACGTTTCGATGAAAAAAAAACTTAACGAACGAACCTGAGCACGTGGACATGGGAGGAGTCTTGACCCCACAGACAGAAGGAAGCTTGAGAGCCTTCTGGAAATTAATCTGGACACCGAGCGAGGCACTGGTGTTAGTCCCCAGCAACTGGCACAGGCAAACGGGATGGCTATCCACCAGCCCCGCCAGCTCCGGACAACACGATTTGTCCGGCGCCGTCAAGTTGCTTCCTTCCTCCACGTACGTCAAGCAGTCCGACATGTTCACCAGGTACGTCACGCAGTCCATGCCCGCCGACGGCCCCGGTGCACCCGCCGCTGTGGTCAACGTTTCCGGTGCCGGTGCCTGAGCCGCCGCCACCGTTACCAGCAAGGCCGCGGTGGCGACGAGTATTGCGGTTGCTCGGGTGGTTCCCATGGTTCTTGTTTGCAGTTCGCAATAGGCTTATGATCTCTCTGTATGGGCTGTGTGCTTTGGGGGAATATATGGGAAAACAGTTGGGAGTAGGAATGGTGGTGTGATGAATACTGCTGATTTTTCGTAACTTTTTGGTAGACCGTATTAAAGAAAACTACCAACCACCTAACCGAGTTAAATTTGCCTTGCTGGTAGCTGTGAGGAAATGTTACGTGGTTCCGGAGCACCGTCACGGTAGTGTCCCAACAATTAATCTTTCGTTAACAAAAATATTTACGCACGACAACTCGTTAACACGACTCGAATCGAACACGTACGAAGTTAGAAAGGTTTAAGTCGGCACGGACACGGGTATGTCATGACCCGACATCATCAGAATTCAACGGGATGGAGAGAAGGAGTTGGGTTCTCAAAGCGCGATTTTGATACGGATCATTATTTAATATTTTGTGTCGACCCGGAGATCACAACATAGACACGGGTACGATGGAACGATGCCAACCATATGCCATGATTTTTCTATTGTTAGGACATGTTTTTTGTTGGTTTTATAATTTAAGGCAATATGAAAAATAAAAAAATGTGTTTAGTTTAGATTGAAAGGATGTTCAATTATAATATTGCTACGATGTATCATTTTTAAATTAGACACAAAACTCAATGACACAACCTAAAGACTGATTGTGGAGGGCGCATAGCAGTATCCTATCAACCAGAAGTTTTTGGGTGCCGAAGGGTACCACGTGGTGGTATCCGTTGGCGATTCGAACCGTCCAAACGTGTTTTGGACGGTTCAAATTTATTCCATCTCTCTCCCCCACCCCACCACTCTTTCTCCTCTTTTTCTCTCTTTAAAATCCGGATCGTCCAAAATACGTTTACACGGTCTAAAATAGCCGACGAGGTACCACGTGTGTGCCACCCGACCGTCACCCAAAAAATTCTCCCTAGCTATCAACACCGAATAATCTTTCGTTAGGTGTGGCGGTGAATGCCAGTTTTCTTCCTAGCTCCTTTTCCAAATATCCACATGAAACCCGTACACACACACACACAGTCGACCACGCAACCGATCAACCATTTATTCGGTCTGGACAATTTAATGTTTCACAAACCCACAAGCATGTACATAAGATCCTAGGGCCGGGGTTGGCACGCTGGTCTTGGCTTGAAATACGGGGGTTTGCGGTCTCATGTCCGATTCTTCTTGTCAGCAGTTTTTGAGGTCACCTTATTTCCACGCGTAAGCAAGTACAAATTTGTAGTGGGTGTAGAGATTTAGTCCAAGATTCCAAGGTGCGCGTAAGCCGGTCCGAGATGGCTTCGTTTAGGAAAATAAACATATGCATACAGGACGTACGACACACATTAATTCTTATGCAATTATTGTGCGTTTGGACGCAATTTGACATGGTTTCTTAATTGCTAAGCTTATTTTTTGAGCGGAAATATTGAGAAGAAACAATAATTTATTCCCTCCAGGCTTTATGAATGTCAGTGTTATGGGAGCCTCCATCTACTGCTATTTTGATTTGCCGTTACTCCCTCCGTCCCTAAATGTTTGGCACTTTCATGCTTTTTGTTTTTACTTGTAATATTCGTAGCAAATTGGCAGTGATTACTGTGTTGGATTGTTGTTGGAGTTTTCATGTGGTGTTGTCAAAAGGGGTAGTAGGATGGGGTCTGGTGTTATTCCTATCGGAAGAGAGAAAGAAAGAGAGAGACTTGTCTAAAACCACCAGCATCAGTCCTGTTACGCCAAGGTTTTTATTTTTTAGATACTTATTTTCCACTTTATGAGACACATGTCATTCTCTTACAATATATCACTTTTAATTTAAAAAATAAATATTTATTTCTCTTAGCGGAACGGGGCGCCTCTGACTAATTCATTACACCTTTCCTGTATTTTATTCTCTTTCCATTTTTTTTCCCTCAAATCAAGTTGGGCTTACAAGCCCACTTCCTTTGTGTAGCCCATGCTTTATCAACAAAAACTTTCCCAAGCCCCAAACCCAAGGGTAATAAGAGAAGCCTTTTCCTTTTCCTTTTCATTTGAAATTTAGGTTTCTTAATAAGCACCCTAGCGCGAGGCACCCAAACCAAACAAAACTAGCCAACACAGCCTAGATCTTTACATTTACTCCATTCGTCTCGATTTGTTAATCTCTTTTCACTATTTGGGACATCTTACAAAATTATCTATATGTTTCAATCGACATGTATATCGAAATTGGACAAATAAACTGGGACAAAGGGAGTACAAAACTTGGCTTTTGATTTAAAAAAAATTCCTACAATGGGATAATAACTCTTTTATAGAATTTTTAAATTTGCCAAGGGGAAGGAAGGTAGAAAATTAGTTGTAACACTTAATGGAAAACAAAAGGAGGGCAAATCTAGGTTCGACTCTTGGGGGCGAATGGTTTATCTGTGGTCGGACAGAGGAGGAAATTAGTCTAAGGAGATGTAGATTGACACGAACACCCCTGACTATTGTACCCAAAAAGAGGAACAATGATACAATAGAGTATTAAAAAATCTTAGAAACGTGTCTCTTGTACCCAAAAAGAGGGACAATGATACACAAATTCATTTTGGGGTCTCAAAACCCTTGAGCACGATATTCAATAAATTTTCTCAATCTATATTTCTTCACTCATTACTTCAAAAAATCTCCCTCAAAACTCAAACTGAATAGACCAGACTTTGTGGGGTAAAAATCTAATACTACTAAACCTATATGGTTCATATGTAATAAAACTAAAGTATACGTATGTTTCTGACGACTGACAGCCCTAACTGGGTAATCGAACCAGAATCCGAACCATCCAAAAAACCTCAAAATCAAACGCAGTTCATCAACTCCGGCGACGACGACTAGATCAGGTACCTCTCTTTCTTCTCCGTTCCCGCTCGTCTAGCTGTTGTTCTTCATCTCTCTCTGGTTCTCTCTCTCCTCTTCATCTCCCCGGTCTTGGCTCCCTGAGCGTTCGAGTTTTAAAATTTTTATTTTATATATACTTGATTTTAAATGTTATTGATAATTATTCGTGTATAGTTACTTATAATCTTAATAATTTTGCTTTGATTTGATAAAAAAAACTGGTTATTTTATATTCTCATTTCTCAATTTCTTTCATAAATAAAAAGTAAACACGTGACGGTTGAAATATCCTACAGAATCAATTCAATGTACAATGTAATGAACTGAAAAGCAAAAACCTTATGATATACTAATAATTATACGTTTCGATAAAACAATTGTTAAGCTAGCCCCCCGGTAACAAAATCCTGGCTCCGCCACTGTGGCAGTAGTATATAGTTTCTGCATGAATCTAAATCATTGATTATATCAATGTCTGGTCCAAATTCGAACGGTCCCGTCCAGTTAAATTTGGGACGGGAGACGATCCAATTCCCTATCTATTCTCTCAATCTCAAACAATTTAGATGACAACAGTAAAAATAAAAAATAAAATTAAGAGTCTCTTCCTAAATTTTTGAATAGTACTATATATTTGTTGTTCAAACAAAAGAATAGTATATTTCCTCTTGCAACAGATTTGTTAAATCCCCTTCCTGTTTCCACTCTTGACCTCTACCTCCTCCCCGGCATGTCTCCCACCGATCTCGCTCCTGGGCGATTCTGGTTATGCCTAACGGCTGTGGTTCGCGTCGGGCATTGGGGATGCTCTATGTTGTTCATTGACGAGGTGTCCTCGCTGGTTTCACTGTTGGGTGAACCGGATCTAGCCTAACGGCGTCGGGAGGAGTTCTTGCTGTTGGAGGCCGTGGGTGGCTGTGGGGTGGAGGGGTGGCATAGACCTGGGTGTTGCAGGTGGTTGTAGCTCTGTTTTTATTTAACGTTTTGTTTGTTGCAGGTTTCTCCAAAAATCGATCGACATAGTAGCTTGGTGGTCGGAGATGGTGGTACTGTCTGGGTCATAGCCGAGGTCATGGTCCTCGACGGAAGGGTGCTACTGATCGTCTTTTGCGTGCTGATTTCGGCCGGCGATCGTCCAGTGGTGCTCCGACGGCGACGAGGGCGGTTTTGGTGAGACTTGCCGGGATCCTTGTCTTCTTCTTCCTTCTCTCTTTTTTCGGCCCCCACCCTGATTTGGCTACCCAATTTCTGTTTCTCCGCAATTTTGTCACCTCTGCTCCCATCACGGCTCGCCACTGACTCCGGTGTGCTCTTCACCGGTCGGATATCTCTTGTGTTTTCCGACGTATGCCTAACGGTGTGAGTAATGGCCTGCCGGCGTCGGTCTCCCGCTGGGTTCATGTCTTGGGTGTCCCCGGTCTCGCCTAACGGCTCCGGTTGAGATTTTGCGGCAGTGGTTTGGGTCTCTTGTTTCGGTGCTTGCTTTTCCAGTGATGGTGGTGGCTGGTGGTGCTAGATTTGACGATCCGATGGTGATGGTGGTTTCTGTCTGGTGGTGGAGTTTGCGGTGGAAGGCGGCGGGTGATGGAAATTGGTGTAGCAGATTAGGGTTAGGGTTTTGGGTTTTCTTGTTTGGGCTTATTGTGATATTTGGGCTTCTAGGCCTTCAGGTGTTGTGCTTTAGTTAAGGCTCCGTTCGGCTAAATAAGCCAATTATTGGCTTATTTTTTTGTCCTTATTCAATTTTTTTTGTGTATTTTTTAATTTTTTGGGGATTATTGCATCGTCATAATAAGAGGAATCTAAAAAGTAAAAAATTACGATCGAAACCTAATTTTTTTGAATAAAGACAAAAATAAGCTAATAAGCCAATTTTTTCGTCTTTATTAAAAAAATTGAATTTCCCCTGTTCTTAATTTTTTACTTTTTAGGTTCCTCTCGTCATGACGATGTAATAATCCCCAAAAAATTAACGAAAAACTAACAAATACGAAAAAAATTAAATAAAGACAAAAAAATAAGCCAATTTTTTTGTCCTTATTCAAAAAAAAAAATCATATTTGTTAGTTTTGCGTCAATTTTTTGGGGATTATTGCATCTCCATGACGAGAGGAATCTAAAAAGTAAAAAATTTCAATCGAAACCTAATGGGAAAATCTACAACGTGCAATTTTATGTAACGCTCGTGCTTCCGCTTGCACACGCGCATCAGGTGACTTAGATTTTGAGAGAGTCCAGTTATCACGTCATTTGATTAATGTTGTGTAGTGTGCCCGCCCCGCATTAAATGGTACATAGATGTGATGCACGAAATATAGTCACAGGAATGAGAAAGTATTTTAGGCAACAATAACACCGTGTGACGCGTTGACATGGCCGGTGTTATCAATTAATCTATGCAGTCACATGTGTTTCAAGCGAGCCCAAAGCCGAGCGGGTAGTGATCAGCCAACTCGAGTGAACTTGGCTTTGGACCCATCTCAAACACGTGCCTGAGACAATCCGAAAATCGAGCTGGCAGTGCTAACCGGTAAGTGGCCCGCCAACTCGGCCTCAAAACTTGTTTTGGGCACACGCTGCCTAACTTGATGAAGCGACGACAATACATCAACACACCACGTGATCACATGCGACCTTAGGTCTTAGGTCCATAAATAAGAGGGAAAAAAAAAAAAAGCCCTACGCAAAAAGACTCTCAATAGAGATAAATATTCGCACTCCCTCTCGGTTCATTTCAACGGAAAAATCGATCCTTCCAAGAAATTTCTTAGTAATTTGGTTTAGCATCACTCTTGGATGATTTTTAGATCTAAAAAAAAAACGTCAATTTCCATTTTCATAAATTGTTAAACTTCTTCCGCTATGAAAATGAGTAGGATTAGTTTTTTTGGTACTAAATACATATTTGAAAATAAGTGGAGTACTTATTTTTTGAATAAAAAGATTATGTATTGTGAGAAAACTAGCGGATGCCCATGCCTGGAATGTAACATTGAATCAACTTAAAAAAATTATTCGTTCTACCTGACTGATTTACGCGATAAAAATAATCTACGCAAAGCGTCAGTTAACATTTTGAAATATTTTCCTAGACAACATTTAAATAGAGATACATTGCCTAAAAAGTGAAGATAGAAGGATAGATTTATTATGAGAAATGATCTGATGGCTACAAAGTTAACAGAAAATGATCTAATGATTATAGAGGTTGCTCTCGTTTATATGCCTAAATATTTTTAAACAGAAATCGCTCTGTTTTATAATATAGATAACTTATCTCGTAAATCAAAAAATAAGTACGTACTTAAAAAAAAAAAAACCTTTTTTGGAACGGAGCCTAATTTTTGTTTTTTTGTTTTTTTTTTTGGGTATAATAAGTACATTATTGATATTTTGGGTGCCACCTCCGGTTTTAAATCTCGACTCCACCACTCCACGTGATATCACCGTTTCACAAGTTCCGTCACTGCCCGCGAACACGTTTCGATGGAAAAAAAAAAACTTAACGAACGAACCTGAGCACAAGGAGATGGAAGGAGTCTGGACACCACAGACAGAAGGAAGCTTGAGAGCCTTCTGGAAATTAATCTGGAAACCGAGCGAAGCACTGGTGTTAGTCCCCAGCAACTGGCACAGGCAAACGGGATGGCTATCCACCAGCCCCGCCAGCTCCGGACAACACGCTTTGTCCGGCACCGTCAAGTTGCTTCCTTCCTCCACGTATGTCAAGCAGTCCGACATGTTCAACAGGTTCGTCATGCAGTCCAGGCCCGCCGACGGCCCCGGCCCTCCCGCCACGGTCGATGGCCCCGGCGCGCCTGTCCCAGTCGACGTCTCCGGGCCCGGCGCCGCTGGCGCCGGTGCCTGGGCCGCCACTACCGCTACCAGCAAGGCAGCGGTGGCGACGAGTATTGCGGTTGCTCGGGTGGTTCCCATGGTTCTTGCTTGCAGTTCGCAATGGGCTTATGATCTCTCTGTATGGGCTGTGTGTGCTTTGGGGGAATAAATGGGAAAACAGTTGGGAGTTGTGAAGAGGAATGGCGGTGTGATGAATACTGCTGATTTTTCGTATTAACTTTTTGGTAGACCGTATTAAAGAAAGCTACCAACCAACAAACCGAGTTAAATTTGCCTTGCTGGTCTTAGCTGTGAGGAAATGTTACGTGGTTCCGGAGCACCGTCACGGTAGTGTCCCGACAATCTTTCGTTAACAAAATATTTACGCACGACAACTCGTGTAACACGACTCGAATCGAACACGTACGAAGTTAGAAAGGTTTAAGTCGGCACGGACACGGGTATGTCATGACATGACATCGTCAGAATTGAACGGGACGGAGAGAAGGAGTTGGATTCTCGAAGCGCGATTTTGATACGGATCATTGTTTAATATTCTGTGTCGATCCGGAGATCACGACATGACACGGGTACTATGGAACGTTGCCAACTATATGTCATGATTTTTCTATTGTTAGGACATGTTTTTTTGTTGGTTTTATAATTTAAGGCAATATGAAAAATAAAAAAATGTGTTTAGTTTAGATTGAAAGGATGTTCAATTATAATATTGTTACGATGTATCATTTTTAAGTTAATAAGTGGTTTGACACGAAACTCAAGAATGGGACAAAAAATCTGTACCAGTGGATACAAACCCTTTTTTGGG
This sequence comes from Rhododendron griersonianum, assembly GCA_018127125.1. Lineage (NCBI taxonomy): Eukaryota > Viridiplantae > Streptophyta > Magnoliopsida > Ericales > Ericaceae > Rhododendron > Rhododendron griersonianum. The sequence continues at coordinate 32,644,670 of CM030800.1, forward strand.
CTCATTTTGGGTCTCAAAAAAATGATCGGAGTCGCTTATTTTGTTTAAAATACTTTGCTTATGGTCCTTATGAAAAATAAGCTCAATCCGATATCGGTTAAGACACATACAAAACGTCCAACTTTGTCCCATAATTCAAGCCTGAATTCTAGAGCGAAGTTTGGATGTTTCGTAAATGCTCTTACCCGATACCGGATTGAGCTTATTTTTTGTAGGGACCATAAGCAAAGTATTTTAAACAAAATGAACGACTCCGATCATTTTTTGAGATCCAAAATGAGCCCATAAAAGGGTTTGTACCCACTAGTACAGATTTCTTGTCTGTACCATTAGACTTTCTGGAAACTCAATGACACAACCTAAAGACTGATTGTGGAGGGCACATAGCAGTATCCTACTATCAACCATAAGTTTTTGGGTGCCGAAGGGTACCACGTGACGGTATCTATTGACGTTCCGAACCGTCCAAACGTGTTTTTGGGCGGTCCAAATTTATTTTCTCTCTTCCCTTATCCCACCACTCTCTCTTCTCTTCTCTCTCTCTAAAATTCGAACAGTCCAAAACATGTTTAGATGGTCTGGATAGCCGACGAGGTACCACGTGTGTGCTACCCTACCGTCACCCAAAAAATACTTCCTAGCTATCAACACCGAATAATCTTTCGTTAGGTGTGGCGGTGAATGACAGTTTTCTCTCCTCCTTTTCCAGATATCCACATGAAACCCGTACACACACATACACAGTCGACCACGCAACCGATCAACCATTTATTCTGTCTGGTCAATTTATAATGTTTCACAAACCCACAAGCATGTGCATAAGATCGTAGGGCCGGGGTTGGCACGCTGGTCTTGGCTTGAAATATGAGGGTTTGCGGTTTCATGTCTGATTCTTTTTGTCAGCAGTTCTTGAGTTCACCTTATTTTCACGCGTAAGCAAGTAAAAATTTGTAGTACGTGGGTGTAGAGATTTAGTCCAAGACTCCAAGCTAGGTGCGCGCAAGCCGATCCGAGACGCCTTCATTTAGGAAAATAAACATATGCATACAGGGCGTACGACACATGCACATTAATTCTTATGCAATTATTGTGCGTTTGGCCGCAAATTTGACATGGTTTCTTAATTGCTAAGCTTATTTTTTGAGTGGAAATATTGAGATGAAACAATAATTTATTCCCTCCAGGCTTTTATGAATGTCAGTGTTATGGTGTTATTCCTATCGGAAGAGAGAGAAAGAGAGAGACCTATCTAAAATCACCAGCATTAGTCCCGTTACACCAAGGTTTTTATTTTTTAGATACTTATTTTCCACTTTATGAGGTATGCCATTCTTTCACAATATATCACTTTTAATTCAAAAAAAAAGTGCTTATTTCTCTTAGCGGAACGGGGCACCTCTGACTAATTCATTTTACCTTTCCTGTATTTTATTCTCTTTCCATTTTTTTTCCCTCAAATCAAGTTGGGCTTACAAGCTAGCCCACTTCCTTTGTGTAGCCCATGCCGTCTCAATCGTTACTTGTCGTTAACGGCACAAAAAAAAAACCTTACCACCAGTTATGATCAAAATAATAAGATCTTCACACCCATTCAAACGGATTAAAAATTGGAGCACTTAATTTTTTAACCATATTTTTTACAGTAATATATAAACGGTCTCAAAAATTATATAAACGGTCTCAAAAATTAAGTGCTCAAATTTTCACTCCGTTTGAATCGGTGCAAAGATCTTTTTATTCTTATCATTTTATTCTAAAGGGTCGTAATTCATTTTTATCTCTAAGGCTCTCATATTAAGTATGTGTTCTTTATTTAGGACCCTATGGAGCAGAAATGTGATTATGAGCACTTAATTTTCTGAGCACTTAATTTTTATGAGCACTTAAATATTTGATTCAAAACGGAGTGAAAATTTGAGCACTTAATTTTTTATGACCGTTTATATATTAAAAATATGATTAAAAAATTAAGTGCTTCAATTTTTAATCCCTTTTATTATTCTGATCATATTATTATAAAGAGACATAATCAAATTTTGTCTCTAAGGCTCTCATAATCACGTTTCGGCTTAATTATTTTTTATTTAACCAAAACGTTGCCATTTTGGTGTGTGGGTAAGGGCGGAGCACTTAATTTTTTTAGACCGTTTATATATTAAAAATATGGTTAAAAATTAAGTGCTCAAATTTTTAATCCGATTGAATGTATTCTAGAGAGACATAATCAAATTTTGTCTCTAAGGCTCTCATAATCACGTATCTGTTAACGACAAGTAACGGATTGAGCTAACGGAAAGTCCAGGTGTTCAATTGAAGTTTATTTAAGTTCAAGTCATTTTTTTTCCCTCAAATCAAGTTGGGCTTACAAGCTAGCCCACTTCCTTTGTGTAGCCCATGCTTTATCAAGCCCAAAAACTTTCCCAAGCCCCAAACCCAAGGGTAATAAGAGAAGCCTTTTCCTTTTCCTTTTCCTTTTCCTTTTCATTCGAAATTTAGGTTTCTGAATCAGCACCCTAGCGCGAGCACCCAAACCAAACAAAACTAGCCAACATAGCCTAGATCTTTACAATTATTCCATCCGTCCCAATTTATTTGTTTCTTTTCACTATTTGGAACCTCTTACAAAATTATCTATATGTTTCAATCGACACGTATGTCGAAATTAGACAAACAAACTGGGGTGAAGGGAGTACAAAACTTGGCTTTTCATTTTAATAAAAATTCCTACAATGGGACAATAACCCTTTTATAGAATTTGTAAATTTGCTAAGGGGAAGGAAGGTAGAAAATTAGTTGTAACACGTAATGGAAAACAAAAGGAGGGCAAATCTAGGTTCGACTCTTGGGGGCAAATGGTTTATCTGTGGTCGGACAGAGGAGGAAATTAGTCTAAAGAGATGTAGATTGACACGAACACCCCTGATTATTGTACCCAAAAAGAGGAACAATGATATACAATAGAGTATTAAAAAATCTTAGAAACGTGTCTCTTGTACCCAAAAAGAGGGACAATGATACACGAATTCATTTTGGGGTCTCAAAATTCTTGAGCACGATATCCAATAAATTTTTTCAATCTATATTTTTTCACTCATTACTTCAACAAATCTCCCTCAAAACTCAAACCGAACAGGGCCCGACTTTGTGGGGTAAAAATCTAATACTATTACTAAACCTATATGGTTCATATGTAATAAAACTAAAATATAGGAGTACGTACGTTTCTGACGACTGACAGCCCAGCCCTAACTGGGTAATCGAACCAGAATCCGAACCATCCAAAAATCCTCAAAATCGAACGCAGTTCATCAGCTCCGGCGACGACGACTAGATCAGGTACCTCTCTTTCTTCTCCGTTCCCGCTCGTCTAGCTGTTGTTCTTCATCTCTCTCTCCTTTTCACTGTGTTGTTTTTTATGGGTAATTTAGATGCTGAAACATCACATTCTTGGGCATGGTTCGTTAAAGTCTTGTACTTTAGGGGCCCTCTTCGAGGGGCGGTGGCTTTCTAGGCTTCTGCCCAGGGCCGGCCCTGAATATCAAGTCTTTGAGGGACTATATTGTTTGATTTGTTTTTGAGGAGCTGGATTATACTTATATCTGTACTCCTATCTGTCTGTAGTAGTAAAGCAAAGTAGTAACCGAAAATAAAAAGAAGCATTCTCCATGTCTACATATATTTTTCTTTTTCTAAACTTATTCTTACACACTTTGTCTGCAGTTTACAAATAATAATTACTGTAACTATTTTGAAGATGGAAACCCTAGCTTAAAACACCTTCCTCCTTATACAGGCTTGAAATCCCTATTAGCTGTGCATATGATGGAGATAAAAGACAAGGTAGGGAGAAATATAGCCCCATCAGACCCTTCGGATTGATCGCCCATATGGCGTGGTCAACTGAGCTGTCCATAGTGTCTCAAATACCTTGAGGTGAGGCGCAGTTCTTGAAGCACACTAGAGGCGAGGGGCACTCACTCAGTGACTTTTTCTGGATGCCTTCCGGCTTTGCTTTGGGGTCATGGTTGCACGGCACATGTCTTGAGTTCCTCAAATTTTGGAGGTATATGAGGCCGCTCTTTCGTTTTAAAACATTTTGAGAGCAACCCCTTTGTGCATATGGTGCCAAAGGTTAGGTCTATCTCCCGTCCTCCCCCGCCCATACCCCATCGGTGGTGGTTATATGGCGTACTTTCTATGTAGACAGACACGGATACGGACACGAGACGCAGGAATTTTATGAGAATGGGGACACGACAGTACATGTATATATATGTGCATATATACACACACACACACACCTGTTTTCATACTGATATAGACAAATACATTTTATATATTGATGTAGCTGACATATATGTAAGAAATGTTCTGATACAATCTAAAATATACAGAGATATAAATATTGTCATAGATGTACTGAGATATACAGATATATGGTATATGCTGATATATGAAGATGGTACATATACTCGAAGACATATCTATATAATACTGAGAGAGAGAGAGAGAGAGAGAGAGAGAGGCTCCAAACCAGACTACTGCTTTCCTCTTTTTGGCTTTGATTGATCTGTTAGGTTTGTGACGTTTGTCTTTATATACTTGATTACACTATCAACCCAAATATTTACAGTAATAACATTTTTGCCCCCGAGAAAAATTTAAAGGCTTACATAACTAACCCGGTGTGTCCCTTTACGTGTGCCCACTGTGACCCACTCCAAAAAATCAATTAAATTCAAGGGACATGCCACATGCGTGTTCCATGTGTTTTCCGGTGCGTCTCCAGCGTGTTCGAAAATGGTATGGCGATCTCCGTGGTGTGTTGTTGCTTCATAGCGTACTGTTATTGTTGTTGTATTGATGTTATTCATTTTATTATGTTTCCAAAGCTAAACGTTATTATGTTAACCTTTATGGATGTTATGTGTTGGTTAGTATTTGCCATTTGGTTATTTAAATATTTTAAAAGTTACATTTTATGGGTTTTGGAGTTTTTGAGGATTTCCGAGGTTAAATTTTTGCCTATATCCAAATTCCACATTTTTGTTTGTAACATGTGTCACTTTTATGAAGCGCGCACCTCACCTCGTGCCTAGGCTCCACGGGACCTAAGAAGAACGGATACGGACACGCGACGCAGATGGCAAGGCACAAACACACAGACGCGTTTATTATTCAAAAAAGTTGGACACAGACACGTTGGGATACGTTCAATTATACATATTAAATATATTGTTATGTAGGTGTATACCATAAGCATACGTTCCAAATTATCCAATTGAGGAGAATCATGAGATAGAACAAGTTATCACTCAAGAAATCCTTAAAAAATAAGGCATGAGCATGGTTAGGTTTCCTCAAGAAAGCCTTTAAGATTTTCAATTGAATTTAAATATGATTAGTCATAAGAATTACTATTTTTCCTAGTTTGCATATCATAGTGAAATGTCGAATTCCGAAATCTTTGATAATCACATATTTTTTCCTTAGTCATAGACACCAAAAAAGTTATTAGATTGTTAACTATCAACTCATCTAAAAGCTTAAGCTGTTAGAGAGAGGGGCAACTTTATTATTTATACCTTCAACATGCCCCCTCATGCGTAGCCAGGCTCTCCTCCATAAGCAAGCTGAACACGTGTAAATATTTTAACATTAGGTAGGCCGCGAGGTTCAAACACAGGATCTATTGACTGCTTTGATACCATATTAGATTGTTAACCACCAACTCATCTAAAAGCTTAAGCTGTTAGAGAGAGGGGCAACTTTATTATTTATACCTTCGACAAAAGTGTTGTACACGTTAAAGAAATTGTGTAGGACGCGTGTCCAAATTAAGATTTTTATTTTCTAATAATGGCTACGGAAGAAAGAGTATTAGACACGTGTCTGAGGAGTATCGATCACTTGTCGGACGCGGACACACCACCTTCTTTTAAGTGTCCCTGCTTCTTAACAGGGACCATGGCGCCTCGGTGCGCCTAGAGCCTTTGATAATTCTGGTTCTTTCCATGTTCACCGTTGTGGTGGTCTTTTGATGACAAGAGTAGTAAAATGTAGATTGATTGGTTTTTGGATAAGAGTAACCATGAAGTATATTCTGCTTTGTATTTTTCAAAAGAAACCTTCCTGTTCCAATAATCCTAAATTGGGCATTTGTTAGGTGTTGTAGAAAGAGAGAGATCTGGAGCTTTGGAAGTGAGAGGAAATAATCTGGGAAAAAGTTCCATCTAATTGCACCCAAATCAGGTGTCCTAATTTATTTAATATATTCAATATACAGATTTATTTATTTGCTCATTGAGATCATTCGTTGTTATTCTTCGTGTTGCTGGAGGGTCCCTGTAATCATTTTTTTTCACTCCCTTTGTTCTTTAAAAATTGTCCATTTCACCATTTGAATCTCTGAAAATTATACATATTTTATAACTTACACTAGTTTTGTTTTTGTTTTTATGATTTGATGAACTTTGTCTGATAGAACTAAGTGGAGATCATATGTTAATAAAAGGTGGTTATAAATGAAAAATTACAGATTATTTTTGGTCCAAATAGCGAAAATGAACAATCTATTTGGGACAGAGGGAGTAGTATTCTATCCTGAAGAACCTATCAAAATGTACTGAAACAGATTCGGGGGAAATAAGGCAGTCTTTTAGCCTAATGGAGGTATAGCCTAGGTCCCTAGGACTATCGAGTTCATACTATTATTGCCTTTGCCCAAACTATGATCATTGTTCCAGTTTCGTTGCTGTAAGTAAAATATGTCTTGGTTGGGGAAAAACTTGCTTGAACATGGGGATCTCATCCTGAATCTGATCTTAAATTCTCGTGGAGTGTTTAACTAATGTTAAATTGTTAATTTCTGTCGATTCGTTGAAGACGCGTCTCTGTACCCCTAGCTAACTTTGGACAGTATCCCAATAACCTAGGCTTTATGGTTAGAACTCTCGGTCACATACCCTAAGAACCTAGGATTTAAGATTTGGAAGGCTTGACATTTGGACTCGTACCCGCACCAGTTGCTTGTATCCTACTACATGTAACATTGGTAGACAACAATGTTATTTCTGAAGTACTGAAAAAAAGGTAGATAACAATGACCTCTGCTTAACCATGCTTTGTACAGCTCGGTGACATAATTAAAAGCTTAAATAATAAATATAAATCCTTTTCTTATCATGAATTTTCTGTCAAAATGCTTGTTTTCCCTTTGAATTTCTAAAGCATACAATGGAATTTAGGTGGTCGGTTCATGTCTAGAGGTTCATGGAAGGTCTATGGTTTATGTGACTTGTTATCTTTTTACACGACTTCTTAGTAATCGAGTTGAGATCACTGCACCTTTTCGATTTTTACAATGACTGGACTTTTGTGTACGTAGTTTAATCATGAAATGGAAATCTGTTGCCCATGTTGCAATGCGTCTTTCTAGCTTGAAGCATTGAAGCTTTGTGCAGATTAGCACCAATATTGTTTCAGATGAAAAGAAAAGCATACCAATATTGTTGGCCTGCAGATTGAAGCGTACGTATATTGGTGATTTGAAGTGGTTAGAATGGATGTTGAAGTGATTGACATGGAAGAGGGTAACATGGGGCTTAGTGCCATCGCAGATGATGAAGATGCTGAAGCCAATGATGGTGGAGAAGCAAATACAACTGGAAATTCTATGTCTTCGGATGAGGATGGGGATGCCGAGCCACATGTTGGTATGGAGTTTGATTCTGAAGATGCTGTCAAGAATTTCTATAGTGAGTATGCCAGACGTGTTGGTTTTAGCATCCGGTTTCGTCAGTATAGTCGTTCCAGGTCTGATGGGGCCGTTACATTTCGGGAGTATTTATGTGCCAAAGATGGCTTAAGAAGAAGGGCTGGTGATAGCTGTGGTGCAATGCTCAGAATAGAGTTAAACGGCAAAGATAAGTGGATTGTGACAAAATTTGTGAAGGAGCATAGTCACGATATCGTGAGTCCTAGTAAGGTGCATCACCTTAGACCGCGCAGGCATTTTGCTGGTGCTGCCAAGAATATGGCTGAAACTTACGAAGAAGGGGTGGGCGTTGTTCCAAGTGGTGTTATGTATGTTTCCACGGATGGAAACCGCGTCTCTCCTGCAGAGGCAAATCGTGGAGCTAGGAGTGCTCCTCCTCCTGTAGAATCAAATCGTGCAGTTAAGAACACCGGGAGTGTGGGTCATGCAGCTAGACCTTCTAGTCGAAAAAGGACATTAGGAAAGGATGCTCAGAATTTATTGGATTATTTCAAGAAAATGCAGGCCGAGAATCCTGGTTTTTACTATGCAATACAACTTGATGAAGATAACCGCATGGCAAATGTTTTTTGGTCAGACGCAAGGTCAAGATCTGCTTATAGTCATTTTGGTGATACTGTTACGTTGGACACAATGTACAGAGTGAACCAGTATAAAGTACCATTTGTTCCATTTACGGGGGTGAACCATCATGGTCAAACTGTTTTGTTTGGTTGTGCGTTACTTCTAGATGAATCTGAGGCTACATTTGTATGGCTGTTCAGGACATTTCTTGCTGCGATGAATGATCAGGCACCTGCCTCCCTAGTCACAGATCAGGACAAAGCCATACAGGCAGCAGTGGCACTGGTGTTTCCTGAAGCCCGGCATTGTTTTAACAAGTGGGATATGTTGAGAGAAGGGCCAGAAAGGTTGGCTCACGCATGTTATTCACATCCCAATTTTCAGGTTGATCTGTATAATTGCATCAATTCGACTGACACGATTGAGGAATTTGAATCTTCTTGGGATTCTATCCTTGATAAGTATGATCTCAGGAGAAATGATTGGCTTCAGTCTTTATATAATGCACGGGCAAAATGGGTTCCTGCATATTTTCGGGATTCTTTTTTTGCTGCTATTTCTCCAAACCAAGGATTTCAAAGTTCCTTCTTTGAGGGCTATGTTAACCAACAGACAACTTTACCGATGTTCTTTAGGCAATATGAAAGAGCTTTAGAGAGTTCATTTGAAAAGGCGATAGAAGCAGATTTTGACACAATGTGCACCACTCCAGTGTTGAGGACACCGTCACCTATGGAGAAACAGGCAGCAAATCTCTACACAAGGAAAATATTTGCAAAATTCCAAGATGAGTTAGTTGAGACCTTTGTGTATACTGCAAATAGGATTGATGATGACGGGTCTATTAGCACATTTAGGGTTGCAAAATTTGAAGATGACAGCAAAGCCTACATAGTTACATTGAATGGGCCAGAGATGAGAGCTAGTTGTAGCTGCCAGATGTTTGAGTATTCAGGCATCCTTTGTAGGCACATTTTGACTGTTTTTACTGTGACAAATGTACTTACTCTGCCATCGCATTATATCATGAAGCGTTGGACAAGAAATGCCAAAAATGGTTTTGGCTCTGATAATCATTTTGAACCCCAAGGTCAGGAGTCGTTGGCATTCCGGTACAACCATCTATGTAAAGAAGCAATCAACTATGCAGAGGAAGCAGCAATAGCTCCAGAGACCTTTAACGTGGCAATGGTTGCTCTCAGGGAAGGAGGAAAGAAAGTGGCTGCTGCGAAGAAGAATGTTGCGAAAGTTGCGCCTCCTAGCTCAAAAGGTAGTGGGATAGGTTATGATGACAGGAGGAACTCTACTTCGGCTCCAGATATGGTCCCTTTATTATGGCCTCGGCAAGATGAAATTACACGGCGCTTTAATCTTAATGATGCTAATGTTCCTGCTCAACATGTTTCTGATTTGAATTTGCCACGCATGGCCCCCGTGTCTGTTCACAGTGATGATGGTCATCCTGATAACATGGTAGGATGGGAGAGATATAGTACATTCTCTATCAACTTTTGTTCTTCAATATCCTCGGTTTCCAATAATTCGGAATTTAACTTTGCTTTTATTTTTTCCTTCTTTCGCAAAGGTGGTTCTTCCTTGTCTTAAGTCTATGACGTGGGTGATGGAGAATAAGACTTTAGCACCTGCAAATAGAGTAGCCGTTATCAACCTGAAGGTATGCAATGCAAGTCTTTATATATCCTTCGCTTAGCAATTCTATCCTGACTACTTAATTGCTACAATTCTATTTTGTACATGTTTTAATCTGTTAATCAAACAATCAAATGATTATGCTGGTGATGCCGTAAAGAGGTGGGGCATTAGTGATTTATTATATTTGTCTTTCTTTTGGGGCTAAATGGTAGTTTAACTGATAGGATGACTATATGCTAGGAGAAGCATGGATTGAAGCTCCTCTTTGTTTTATACACGCCATATGATGCATAGGGGTGGAAAGATAATGATGATTCCTAATAGCTTGATTCAGGGAGGGATTTGATCTTTTGGTGGTTTTTTTTTTTCTCTCAGTTTGTGGAGCATTTAGATTAGTTAGCTGCTGTATATGTGTAGTCTTGTCTCACACACTGATAGTGTTACGGTTGCATCCAATTTTGGTTTTGCACTTGCAGTTGCAAGATTATAGCAGGACATCTTCAGGGGAATCGGAAATTAAGTTTCAGCTATCAAGAGTCACGCTAGAGCCCATGTTGAGATCCATGGCATACATCAGTGAACAGCTGTCCACCCCAGCTAATAAGGTTGCTGTCATAAATCTGAAGGTCTGTAAATTCAATATCTTTTACCTTTTTTTTCTCATTCAAGTTTAATGCTTATTTGACTATTTATTTAACATGTCAAATTTTCCCTTTGTGATGGTGAGGTGGGGTGGATTGTACGGACTTAGGTTGGTTTAATCTATGGATTCCTTGGAGTTTGCTCCATTATTAGTAAATTGGGATGTGGTGGACCCCCATTCCATACTCGAAACTATACTATACGGTGGCTCCATACGGGATAAAAGTGGTTCATGTAATTTTCTTCTCGTTCTTCTTTTCATGGTTGTCATTGATCTCCGTTTTCTTGAATCTTCATCAAAAGTTCTATTGTGGTCTTGTTTTTTGAGTTACACCATGAACCTTTCCTCTTTGGGCAGTAAGCCAATAACCATTTGCTGTGGAGCTTAACAATGTAGGATTAGTTGGAGAACATATTTTTTACTTTCTATCAGCAATCTTGGAAGCGTTTTAACAAGTTAAGGTCTGAACAGTTACTGTGTTTGTGGATACAGTAGCAGGCTCCATCAGGTCTCTACAAGTTACTAAACTGCTGTACAGTAGCGTGTTTAGAGGTTTTCCAATTTTATAGTGATTCCAAAAGAGTTTCTTTTGAGGGTTGGTTGTAATTGGATTTGTAGTGGAAAGGCCTGATAAAGTTGTGACGGGATTTGTGAAAGAAATATGCATTGTGATGTGCTGGATTTCAATCATGCCAGAAACACTGAGAATTTGGAGCTGTTTTGGGTTACTGTGAATGGTACCGCCTGTATTTCCCTTGTTTTGTTGCCGTCTGTAGTTCACTTCTTGAGCTGCTTCCTGGAGAGGAGTTCACGTATTTTATAGCCAAAGATAAACAGTGGCACACTCTTAAGCAGAATTTGGCTGTTTGAGAAGCCCCTTGGGATGTGACTCTCAGTATGCCCCTTGGAATATTAGTTAAGCAAGAGCCATGCGTACCTTTAATGAATAATCGTGAAACCTGAACTTGTTCATAGACAGTGGCAGACTTCCAGGCATGGTATCTTAATTTTTTATGGTAAACTGTTCAAACTTCAATCCTGCAACATCAAGTATTTGGTAGACCTCATTACAAATACCATTTCAGGGTCAGTAGACATTGGGCTCATCCTCCTTGTACACACAGAGGCAAAGAGCAAGCCTCAACTCAATGGAAATGGGTGGGACTTGCAAGGAGGTGGGAGAAATTCAGTTACAGGGATTGGAAAGTTAATGTTGGCTTTTGGGATTTAGGTTTAGGATATCTTGAAGGCTTAATGTTCAATGTTCTACGATGTAGGAAAAAGTTACAGGATACATGATTGGAAAGGACGGTTATTGCTTGAATTTTTATTTGGCAGGTGTTGGATTTTCGCACATGGAATTTACAGGAGTGTCTGGACAGCTGCTAATTTTGATTGAAATGGTTTAGTTGAATGGCTTTGAGGTAGGAAGCAGCTTGGAACATCTAATCCAGGCTCAACAAATTCTAGGCCAATTATTACTAAGCCAATTTTCTACTTTGGCTAGTCAGCTTTTTCTGTCACATTATAATAGTCTCTTTTGACAATAACTTTTTTCTATTTGATCTAGGTTTTATTCTTCTTTTTCTCCAATGGTTATGTTTGACCAGCACATTTTTTAACGGATGATATAGTAACGTTTAGAAATTCGTGTCACATCTTTAATCATTCATGTACACTAATGTCATTCAATAACACTATGCATATCTGGTTTGTGCGTCAAAATGTTGACACCTTTCTGTTGCCGGAGCTCTTTTTTCCTTCATCCTTTTACATGTTTTACTGTCACTATTTATGTATTCAAAGTGGTCATTCTTCCTTCATATCTTTCAGCTCCAAGATACTGAGACAACTTCAGGAGAATCAGAGGTTAAATTTCAGGTGTCGAGGGATACTTTAGGTGCCATGTTGAGATCAATGGCCTACATACGAGAACAACTCTCTAATGCGGTACGTGTTGTCTTTTTAAGTCTAGAAATGACTATATGTTTTCAATACATATGCTCTGCATGGCTACATACCCTTAGGAGAGTATTACAATGTCTTCCATTGTGCTTTTTATTGCTCTTTATCTTACGGGGGGTTCTGGTAAGATTCTAGACGTGATTATGGGGAACTCTACATTCTTAAACTTTTGATTTCTGAAGGGAATTAAAGTTCTGATTTGTCTGGCACAACATCTAAATTTTTTTTTTCCCTTTTTTGTGGCTGTTTTTTTCTCTTTAGGTGTTACATCTGAATGTAGCAAAAACTAAAAGGTCTGACATCGACATTCTGAACTAGATAATTTGTGGAGGCCAGTCCTCTCATAACCACTAGTTTCCTTTTTCTGTTTGGTGGTGTTTTTCGGGCATTTTGTGGAATGGAACAGTGAAGTCATTAAGGTTTGAGAATCTGTTCTGTTTTTTTTTTTTTTGGGTTCTGTTGCTCTTTAGGAGTTGAAAAGGATGCTATGTTTGGAAGTATTATTTGTGGTCTACTGATAGGAGTCTTACTTTGGACAAACTTCTTTCTAATTCATTTCCAAAGACCACAACCCGCCTTGTTAATTAATGCCTTAATTTTGTTGTGTGTGTGTGTGTATTTGGGCATGTAGATGGGAGTGGTTAGTGTATGAGATTGTCTTGGGAATTTTTTTTCTTTTATGTAGTTTTTTTTTTTTGCCCGGAAGCTCTAGTAGTCTGTTACTCTGTACGTCGGTAAGAGGTAATCTAATGCGGGACCAGGGTTAAGGAAATATGTTCGCAGAGGGTGTTGCTAATCTGGGACTGTTCAGAGTTTACCAGAAAATATTGGGTACTTTGTTGACACTTAAGGTGAAATGATAATGGAACTAATGAAACTAACTTGTGGATCATTGTAGTTAGCTCCTAAGAAATTGTGAAGAACTGTTTCATTTTTAAGTTTCATTGGAACAATTCCAACTTCCAAAAGGATTTTTTTGTCCCAGTTTCCCCTTAATGTTAGAGGAAGTGACATGCTATTTGGAAGATGAAACCAATGTAATGTGAAGGCAGACAGGCAAGTGTGTCAAAAGTAGCCAAGTACAAACTTTGTAAGTCAAAGGAACTGGCCCAGTTTGTAAGAAGAATACCAAGTGAGGAAATGAGATTGTTTGCACTGTAGTGAAGACAAAATCAGTTTGCTATTGAACTTGGCAATGCAGTAGGAATTAGAAACTTTTTGGAAGATGGGACCACAAATAAACAAGTCGTAAGGCTGTTAGAGATGCTATATTTAAAGCATGTAATGATCTCCATGGAATATTATGCTCAAAGGTCCAGAAGAGAGTATAAACCCATTACTTTGAGTGGGGAGGGCATCTAGATATGTAAACCTAAGTCGAGAGGGAAGCACAACTAGATATTTCAATCATGTTTTAAAGTAATTAATGAGGATTGACAAGTATTGGTGCTAGACGAGTTTTCTTTTAGGATTACAGAGAGTGGTGTTTTGGAGTTATGGGGAGGCTGTTATTTCAATGGTACAAATTTTTTAGAGCAGCCAAATGATGCCCAAAGGTTAGGAGTGTCTCCGGTCCTCCCCCGCCCATACCTCTATCAAAAGTTAGAGGTCTTAAGCATTAGAAAGAGTGAACGAACTGTTGCGCTGGAATACCCAGATAAGCACACATCTCAAACTAAGAGAAATTCAGCGTGTTTCTGCAATAGCATACATCCATGGTCAGCAAATTTCAGTATGTGGAGGAGTAATTACAACACACCCAAATACTAAATTGGATCTCTCTCTCTCTCTCTCTGATACAACTTTAAACCTCTCTACAATGATACACATATATGTAGTGAGAGGAGAGAATATGAGATGGACTCAGCATGCTTAGTATTTGATATAAGCTTGATACACAAAGTTAAAAGATTTTGGCTTGATTGGGTTTGAGCCACCAAATATATTTACCCCGACCCATTAAGGACTTGCTGCAATCCAAGACGGATTTGGAGCTTTGTCAATACACATATAGCGCTTGAACCAGTAGTATAGGATAATACCTAGGAGGTCAATTGTGGTAGTTATTTATTTGTGAAGAAGCTATTGGCAAGGTATGAAGATACTGGAAAAGATATTTCTACTTGAATGGGCTTGTGGAAAACCTATGACAGGCTCCATAGATGCTTATGGTGGGATTTGGAAAAGAAAAGCGTCGCAAGAGATACATTGTAATTCAAATGCCAATAAAAGAAAAAAAAAAATACTAGTGCTCCCTCCGCCATAATGCTTGTCAAGTATTCTATTTTGTGACGTCTCAAATTGCTCATCCTTGTTGAAAAGTCAAAGTAAAAACTTTTCAATTTAACACAAACTAACCTCATAAGTGATTCAGCTAATACCAATTCTCACTTGTCCTTGAGACGAATATCTCAAGTAAGAGTTCTCGTGCGAGGTTTTAAACTAAAACCATTTCCAAATCGAATGATAGGTTACTTTTTTCCTTTCTAGAGTAAATTCCCTGTAAAAAAGATGCATCTATTGCTTAATGCTATTTCTTCGTTTTGATTTTGGTTTATGGATATGGAACTTGTACTTGGCAGGCTGAGACCCATTCTGAGAGTCCATCAAAAAAGCAACGGAAGTAGAGACAATTGTCTTTCCTGTTCTACGACCTGGTGTCTAGCCGGTTCTCTACTTTCCTGTTCTACGACCTGGTGTCTAGCCGGTGGATGGTATTTGGCTGATGTCTGGCATTTGGCATTGCTCTTATTGATTTGGGTGCGCCCTGAGTTGTATCTATCCTTTAGGTTTTCTTGCATCTCTTGCCCTTCCATAGAAGCCTCATTCTTGCATATCTGTACATCTAACTCGTCAAAGCCAAGAATGCAAACATCGAAGTGTTGTTTGGGGCTATACGGTGCCTAGGGGAAGAGGAGACTATTGTGTATGCTATTTTTCGTGCTTTTTTTTGTCGTAGGGGAATGGTACATCTCTTGGTTTATTCTGCTTACTTTCTAACCTCTCAGTGTGTTTTGCTTATGATCTTTCATTTTTGTTGCGAGCATTGGTGCTCAGCAGTGCAGTCCGAACAAAAAGAGGAAGGCAGGACATGTTGGCCTAAGTAAGAGTGAAATAAATCTGATGTTTTACTTGTCCTTAGAGACAGGCTTAGGTTTCGATTGGATGTGTAATTATGACATTTGCGTACGTGTATATACATTGTTGGCAGATAGCATTTCTATGTTTATGGGAGCATTTTTTTTTTTTTTTTTTTTTTTGACTTAACTTTTGTGCTTTCTCTTTGAACGGTATTTTGATTGTACAAGGTGCATTTTTTACAGAGTCGTATTCATGCTACAGGAGAACAGCTAAGATAGTTGGTCATTGATCGAGCTTAAGATTCATATGTTATGTATTTTTATGGTTTAACTTTTGCGTATGTTTGTTTTTTTTGTTACGACTTTTATGGTGGTGGTTACGCATTACTCTAGTTAGTTATAATGTGCGTGTAAGCACGCGTAATTTTGAGTTACTGTATAAGCCATTTTGCTTAGTTGTGGTACTGCGTTTTTCTGGACGGCCCGATGTTAAAGCTTTGTAGCCATGTGCCTTGAGGGATGTTCGCTCTAGTGATGCTAGGGACTAAGAGCATGGTTCAAATGTAGAGATGTCAATTATTCCCCAAGGTTTACGCGGCGATTTGGAATTTCTACCTTACCTTGTCTAAAAGAGTTTAAATATAGGGAAATGATTTTGTCATTCCTTTTTGGGTTAACGCCACTTCCCTGCAAGTGTATTTTTGAATCAAAAATACACTTACAGGGGAGTGGCGTTAACAAAAAAAGGAGTGGCAAAATCAGCAGCCTAAATATATCCGAAAATTGGATGCTTTTTTATTCCTCTAATCGGTGAGTTTTTTGGGCCAAGTTGGATTTGAACCATACTACATTTTTTTTACTCCATTTTTTTTGTGCGCGTAAATGTATGCTAATGAAATACTTGCTTTTATTGATGAGTAGAAAGTAAAATTAAATTACATGACACATCAAATAATAAGCAAAATAGGTAGCAGTACATAACGTCCAAGTCAATGCTATGGTATTAAAATGTCCCATCAAATTTGTACGAAGGTGCCCAAATAGAATTTCTTGAAGACTTTAGAATAATTTCTTCTACTTTTTTAAATCTCGCAAATGTGCAACTGAAGATAAAAATCTTGAAATTTTGTCATATGGTCATGTGAAATCTCAAATGACTTACTTGGGCCCTCCTTTGTGATGTAAGTGGTAGGGTTTTTACCAAATTCAACTTCGACAACCATGTTGTGCATATAACAGAAACGCTACTGGGCTACTGGTACAGCAGCTGGGGCACAAACAGCACGTGTTTGGGCCCATCTCGGGTCCAACAAAAATAATCGGAGCCATTCATTTTGTTCAATATATTTTGCTTAAGATTCCCGTAAAAAATCAGTTTCATCCGACATCGATAAGTTTGTTTAGGAAGCGTTCAAAATTGCTTAAGAAAACTTCTTTAGCGATTTTGGATGATTCATAAATGCCCTTATCGATGTCGGATGGAGCTAATTTTTTACGGGAACCTTAAGAAAAATATATTGAACAAAATGAGCGGCTCTGATTATCTTTGTTAGACCCGAGACGGGCCCAAACGCGCGTTGTACGCGCTGTCTGTGCCCCAGCTGCTATACCAGTAGCAGCACTATATACTCTATTATATGTTGAAGCGTTTGTTGATCTCAGAAGACGAGTAACTAGAAGAAAGTTTTTATTTTTTTTTTACCTTCTTCTCCTACACATTTTCTTGAGTTTTCACCTCCTTTGGTTGGTACGGCAACAATAACCAAGCGTGAAGCTTGATTATAATTGGGGTACTTAAATATTAGTAGTAGTTCTTGGGGAGATGTAAGTTTTTCATTCCGGTCATTTTGAACAGTTATGTTTTTATCCCGACATTCAAATAAACCCCAGATTGCCCTTGTTTGACTAAATTCCCTTCTTCTTCTTCTTTTTTTGGGTACTATATAAGGCAAAGAATTTTGAGTCGTTGACAAAAAAGTCTTACTTTTAGGCTCCGTTTGTTTGGACATAAAATGTTTGACCTATTTTCCGGTGTTTGATTGTGTAAAAAATGAGGAAAATATTTTCCATGCAAAACATTTTCCATCAATTAGATGAAAATGACTTACCCTTAAATTTTCCGTAAGTAATTTCCGATCGAAATGAACCCGCTGCCTTCTACTGCAATTCACACCACTCGATTTTCTCGATCGTTAGTCCTGATCCACGTTCAATTACAATAATCTGAGATCTCTCCACCGTTTAAGCCCCCCTCTCTCTACACTATTTTGTTGATTTCTAAAAATATTTTCAAGTGCCAACCAAACACCGAAAAATAAAAGTTTGAAATTTGTTTTCTGAAAAAACATTTTACATCGAAACAAACGGAGCCTTAGTCTCAAACGAAATTTTTTTTTTTCTTTTAAATTTGGCATGCAATGAAGGGCCTACCAATTTTGACAGCTTCTTGTTGCTATCAATGGCTACGTAAGGTATGAAGGTGGGTTCGGCACGAGTGTTAAACCTGGATTGGCTGTGAAAAGTGACCGTTTGAATTCACATCCCGACTGTAATTAGACTATGCTATTAGACGGTGAAATTGATCTTTCGGAGTTCTGTTAAGATACACGTAAATTAATTTGGACCAAAAAACAAGCGGCCAGTTTAAGTTACCACGAGTGGTTGGACTTCCCCGTTGGAGTTGCTCTAATCAATATTAATATCAAACCAGTGCAACAAAAAAATATGTGATGTTGACACTTCAACGGCGGCCGCACTTCGGAAAATCGTTAGGTTCTTTCTTAGGGGTGATGCCGTGATCATATGAGTTCTTAACCGCACTTGAATATTCAGATGAGAAGTGTTCTTGTTAGGTATAATACTAATATGAAAAATATTGATAACGGTCGCCTTCATTTGAGATTAGTTGAGCGTGTGTAAGTTGACTTGAACAAAAACAAGTAACGACCGAGGGACGACCCAACATTGTGACGTTCGTTAGACGTGGTCATATGACTTCTTAACCACTGTAGAATATTCGGATGGAAGGTATTCCTACAAGGTACACTAATTTCAAAAATCATAATAATACACACTTTCCTCCTAAATTAGTCAAGTGCGCGTAGGTTGATTTAAACATAAAAACAAGTGAATGACTATAGCTGCCACAAGAGGTTTGACTTTGAGCTTCTCCGCTTGGTATAATACCATCTAGTGCAATAGAAAAATTATGGGATGTTGATACTTCAACAGCGGAACGCACTCATTCATTCACTCTATCATCCGAAGAATTCTCTTTTGGAAATTGAATTTCGCGCTTCACTTTTGTACGCAGACGCTCCACTTTGTACATGAAAATAATGTACAAAGTAGAACGCCTGCGTACAAAGGTGGAGCGCCAAAATCTGCATCCTTCTCTTTTTTCTCACTATTTGTGGAGGGATTATTAGGTGCTCATGCTCCAGAGCCTCGTGTGTGACACCCCATGTTGCTGTCCCACATCGGCAACAAAAGGAAAATGAAAGTGGTATATTGTATATAAGTAATTCCGAGCAACTACTATACGTAGAATTTGAAGTTAACCTTTTGAGCCACGTAGTTATGCTAAGGTTAGATGGGGCAAACTGAAGTCGAGGCAACAAAGATGTGCAAACCGAAGTCATTTACGTCACTAAAGAAGGTTAATCGTATAAATTGAAAAACGATTCTTCTACAATTACGCAAACATGGGGTCTAGGTTTTGCTAAAGTAAGTTCATTGACATATATAGTGCAGGTTTTGTGCTAGTACATGCGTACATTGCATACTAAGGCCCCGTTTCGGAAAGGAAAATAAGTACTTATTTTTTAAGAAGGCAATTTCAAGCTCAAAAATCATGTGCTTACGAAAATAATTTTCATATGGATCTTGTTTGATAGATCTCATTGAGATCGTTAATACGGTGCAAAAAAAAAATTTGAAAAATTATTTTTCATTTACATTATTTTTGAGTTTCAAAATGTGAAATAAGTATTTATTTTTTAAGAAGGTGTTCTGGAACGGAGCCTAAACTTGCTTTACAGTTTAAGTTCTTTCTAATAAGTTCAATACGCAATGCACAAGTATAGCAACACAAAACCTAGTTTTATGTTGTTTTATCTTGCGTTTATTTAGCTTCTATTGCAATTTTGCTCGTAAGGTATCTTTTGTAAGCTTATCAGGTCATAAGTGCCAAGAAGGTGGTTTTGGACGCCAAGCAGTGTTCCGGGATGAACCAAGTGTCCAGCTGCCCGCCGGTTCTCATTTCATTGTCACCGAAGCCTAATGGTGCCACAAGAAGCCTCGAAGATTGGCCGGTGGTCAAGGTTGGCGAGAAACGTGCCAAAGTGTTTCAAGTAAGCCTAATGCATCGAGGACGGCCCTCGAGGGCATCCGATGATCCAAGGCCACATGGCATACTTCCGCAAAGTCCCGTTGATCATGTAATGAAGCATCAGAGAGCCGTCGGGTCACCACAAGGC
This sequence comes from Rhododendron griersonianum, assembly GCA_018127125.1. Taxonomy (NCBI): domain Eukaryota; kingdom Viridiplantae; phylum Streptophyta; class Magnoliopsida; order Ericales; family Ericaceae; genus Rhododendron; species Rhododendron griersonianum. The sequence goes on from CM030800.1 coordinate 32,664,830, forward strand.
TTGGTGAACCAAGCTGTCCAGTTCTGCAGTTTTTTCACAGAAGTATGGATACCTCAAAAATAAGGTATCCATGCTAATGCCCTTCGGCCAGCACCTTTTGCTGAATATTTCAACTTTCCTTTTATGGAAAGTTTCCACCTTTGGCATGTCTTTGGGATATTTTAGGGGCCTTTTTGTCCACTTTTTGGCTGTTTTTGTAAGGTCTATAAATAGCCTCTTATGCCATATTTGGAAAGGATGTAGTTCATTATTAGTTTTAAGTCTTTTTAAGTTTTAGAACTCCATTAGAGTCTTTCAAGCTTTTCTAGTTTAATCTTTCAAGAACTCTAGTAAGTCCTTCTCGTTTATTGTTTTCTTGTTTATTAATGTTGTAGCTACGGTTGAGATCCTTATATAAATCTAGTTTATTTCCGTTTTGATCGGCCAAGCATGTTTTCACTTCCTAGCCTTGTTTCTAGTCAATTTGCTATGAGTGAGTAGTTAATCAGTTTGGTCATGGGGTGAGGTTTGCTCCATGGATTAGTCGTTTAAATGGTTTCGCTTAAACTTTAGCTTAATCTCAAGGTTTTGAATGAATTAAACCCATGATTTCTAGCTTTGATCATGAGGTCGGTGGCTTTTTTGATCAATGAAGTCTATCGCCTCATGCTACGTGCTTGATTAATCTTACTCGTGCGAACGATCCTTTTTCGTCTCTCACTTGCGTTAAATGAGTTCAATTTGAATTAGAGCTTTGAATTAAGTTACAAGTAGTCTTCAGCTTTTAATTCTTCTAGTGGAATCTGGACGGTTTCGGTCCATACATGAGTTAGATGAAGAAACCGTTTAATGGCTAAGTCATGGGTAAATCGATCCTTTTGACTCGACCACTTTAATCTAGTTAACTTCCAAGTTTAATTCCATCTTTCGAATCAATCACCAAAGTTGGCCGATTGAAAGCCGAAACTCCCCGAGACCCAATACTTACAATTGGACTTTAGGTGAAAACATGCCTCTTTGAACGATTTTGATTTGCTCCGGTAGTAAGTGGGGCATCCGCTAGATGATGGTTCCCCAAGATTAGGGCCGTAAATTAACCGAGTAGCTCGCGAGCTCGGCTCGGTTAGGCTCGTTAAGGCTCGGCTCGATTCGTTCGACAAAAGCTCGGCTCGTTAAGGGAGACTCGACTCGATTAAAGAGGCTCGTTTAGTAAATGACTAAATTCGGCTCGAGCTCGAGTTTTTAGCTCGTTAAGTAAACGAGCCGAGCTCGAGCTCGCCGAAACTCGGCTCGGCTCGGCTCGTTTACACCCCTACCCAAGATTAGTCGAAATGTGCGTAAGCTGATCCGGATACCTAATTGTAAACAAAAATATCCATGCCAGGGAGTGTAGGGTTTTTTTTTTTTTTTTCTTTCTCTTGAACAGTTGAACTGGCCCGGGCGTGTGGTGTATTTTTTTTCACGTTGAACTGGGCAGGGCGTGACGGCGTGTAGTTGGTTTTGATTTTTCAAATCCCCCCACTTTTGTTTGACGGTTTCAGGAGTGGTAGTGTATATAATATATATTTCAAAACAACGTCTTACGTTTCTTTCTTGACATTAAAGATGTAAAGATGAGCTGGATTCTTACCATTTCCAGCCCAACTACTCTCCATAATCTTCTAGTAATATTGGAAAATTCTCCGATCAGTGACAATTAGTGTGACTAATATCGTAGTCATGCTGCCAAATTTTCAAAATAATTTTGCACATAGAAAGATGTTAAATTAGTACTCCTATCCTACCATAGAATGCCTTATCCGGATGACAATTTTACCCTCGGTTGGAACCTTAGTCACATAATTCAACATAGCCTTCACTCCCGCTCTCAATCATCGTTTTGCGCTCGCGCTCTCAATCCTCTTACTCACAAATTGTAGTAGTTGTTGGGAGGTTTTTGAAAGACGCTTTCACGTTCGTACGTGCTCGTGCTCTCCCACACTCACACGCACGCATATTATGTGATTTCGGTTGGGACCCCTTGCTAGAGAGTATTAATCACAATAACAATGGGCTTTGTTTTTATCTGCTTAATACTAGCAATGATTTTGGTGATTTAAACCCTTCTCTCTTTTTTTGAAATTTTGCGAGATTTTAAAATTCGGCGATTTTCCAAAGAAGATAGAATATTTATCGTCGTTAGCTTGTTAATTAGCATCGCTAGCCTCGACAGGTATTAAAACAGAGTGTGGGACCTAATTAAGATGGTTCTGATTCGACCTCAATCGACGAAGGAAAGATCTAATTGGCTGGCAATACCATGTCACTATCGTGGAGTATTATCACTGTCGTGACCTAAGATGATTCGGATTCCAACTTAGACGAAAGAAAGATCTGATTGGTTGGGAATACCTTGTCGCTGTCGTAACGAAATATCACGGAAGCAACCAATATTCACTCCTTTTAAGTTGGAAATAGCATGTCACTAGATGGAGTTGGGCATTTCAAAAGTGTATTTCAGTCCGGAGGACATACTTGTCCCTGGGACCCTGTCTCATTTTCTCAAATAATATGAGAATTCCTAGTCAGTGGCATTAGAATACACGCTTCCATGATATTGATATTCTGAAACTTAAACCCCACTGGTTGAAATTTTTTCTGTTTCTTGCATGTGAAATCTTCCCTTTAATTTAATCACATCCACCGTGTGCGCTTTCTCTCCGTGTGCGCCTCTCTCTCTCTCTCTCTCTCTCTCTCTCTCCTCTTTGTGTGTGTATATATAGACATATGATTCAGAAGCCATAACATTGTCACAGAGACTTTTGTGTATTGCTTTTCCCTTCCCAAATTCATCTGATTTCAGGTACGTGGGTCTTTTCGTAACTTTCTATCTCTATCTGCCTGCCTAGCTTTTCTTCTTCTTGCTCTGTTTTCTCTTCTTCTCCCTATTGCTACATTTCTTTGCTCTTCGATTGCTACTTGGATTTGCAATCAAATCAATCATGAACATTCAACAAAAATCACGTATGGTCGATTAAATACGCGGTGGATTCTTTATATACGAGCTTACTAGCTAGATGTCAGTGCAGTCTCAACTGATCGATCGTACTATATTTTCGACCACGAAAATGAGTAAATCTTCGGTGAAAGTCTGATTCCTATATATCGAATAATGTCTCCGAGAGGCGCGTTTGAATAAATCGGTATATACACACGAAGGAACTCTTTTTCGAAATTCAAAACTCGTTTCGTCGTGAGAATTGTAATTAATGAGGATGAACATAATCTTTTCTCTCTTTTTTTGAAATTTTAAAAGTTGAGAGTATTTATGAGGAAATTAAACTGTTCTATTTCATGATATGCTAATAAATACGTAAGTATTAAAGCGCGTAAATTATACACGTAACTTACATTCCCCCTGATATATATAAAAATGCCCCTCCATCTATTCAAAATTCTCTCTTTGGATATACATAACATTTCCTCGTATTCCGCAGATAAGAGGGGTATTTGTAGACACTCAAAAAATATGACTGAGCGAATTCACCCCACCAACTCCCCACCATCCTCCGGCGAAGCGCCACAGCCGCCACCGACATCTTCCAGAACGTCCTCTGCGGAAGCGCCACAGCCGCCGCTGACATCTCCCAGAGCTGCAGGCTCCCCGGTGCCGGGGACTTACGTCATCCAAATCCCCAAGGACACGATATACCGCCACCCGCCGCCGGAGAACGCCCGCCGCTACGAGAAAAAAATTGCCCGGCAGGAGCCGCGGCGCAGCAGCTGTTGCTGCCGCGTCTTCTGCTGGACCCTAGGAGTCCTGGCACTTGTCGTTTTCCTCCTCGCCGCCGCGGCCGGCATCCTCTACCTCGTCTTCCGCCCCGAGGCCCCTAAGTACTCCATCGAAGAGATCGCGATCAGCGGCTTCAACCTGACGTCGCCTTCCGCGATCTCGCCGGAATTCGACGTCACCGTCCGAGCCCAAAACCCTAACGACAAGATCGGGATCTACTACGGGAAGGGAAGCTCCGTCAGTGTCTACTACTCCGACGTGAATCTCTGTAACGGAAACTTACCGGCGTTTTACCAGCCGTCGAACAACGTAACGGTTTTCCAGACGGCGTTAAAGGGCTCGAACATTTTACTAACGAGCGCCGTGAACGCGGCGTTAGCGAGCGAGCAGAAGCAGGGGGAGGTGCCGTTCTCGATACGCATGAAGGTCCCCGTTAAGATCAAGTTCGGCGCCGTCAAGACGTGGACGATCACCGTTAAGGTCACGTGCGAGGTGGCGGTGGATGGCTTGACGACGTCGTCGAAGATCGTTTCTAGCGATTGCAAAAAGAGTTTGAAAATATGGTAGCAGTAGTAGTTGGGACTTGGTGGGGGCCTTGATCCGGTCTTGTTTGTAGAGAATTTTGCACAGAGAAAAATAAGACTCCACGGGCGGTCCGATCTCCTCTATTCCGAAAATTCCCGTGCCTCTGATGTCGAGAGGTTTTTCGGTACAGAGACACAGAGATTTTCGACAGAGACGATCCTGCCTCGGTGTCAATTAGAATAGTTAAATCCTCCGTCTTTTTAGTTTGGATTGGTTGCAGCTTGCAGATGCAACGTTCTTTGTACAAGTTTTCATGCAATATATTAAACATATTCTTTTGGAGTGAAGTCCATGTTCATGTTGTTATTCTAATATTTCTTTTTTTGTGATGGGATAGGAGATATATATATATATATGCGCCACGGTATTATATTGGCATCGTAGTGGTCAAACATTTTTTTAATCATGGTTCTCATGTGTAACGTAAAACGAGACTCAGCATGGTTTCAATCGTTTTGTAGACCTCGATGGCCGACGCGTTCATCTATTTTGTAAAAAATCAAGATGATTAAATATTGGGAATTGCTTGTTCCAACAGAATTGGTCATGAAGAAAATTTCTCGATGACAGTTATGTTTCATTCAAGTGAATATGTTGATATCTGACCAAATTGGTTTTTTGCACGGCTATGCTATGTTCTCGTTACTTCTCAAAAATAATTTTTTTTAAAATTTCCCTTAGATTCTTCCTACTTCCAACATTTCTTTTTCTATCTCTCTCCACTTATTATTCCTACTATTTTTCAAAAAAAAAAAATTAAAAAACGAAACCAAACACAGCATTATGAATGCGTTGGGGCCTATAAAATGAACAGTTCAAATCATTAAGTCAAACTATGATGGGTCATATTTTGCATCACATGAGAGTCATATGAGAGAAATTTCATTCTTGTTGACAAATATGCTTTTTTATCAGAAAGTCTACACACAAAGCAAATCTATGCACAGATTGTGCACAGATTTTGTTGTGTGGCCCACCACGGGTCCCACACAAATCATCCGAGCCGTTCATTAAATGTAAAATATTTTTTCAAGGGTTCCCGTAAAAAATAAGCTAAAATCCGATACCTATAGGTCATCAATCCAACTATATAACTTTTCATTACCCGTGGTGGGCCCCACAACGAAATCTGTGCTCAAATTTGCTGTGTGTGTAGCAGGACTCCTTTTTTATACCCTGTGAAGTCTTAACCACAGGGAAAATGTTAGTATCAAATGTGTACAGATTAAATTCATCAAACTTAACAAATGGTGGGAGAGAGAGAGAGAGAGAGAGAGAGAGACACGAAAGGACAGAGATGTTAATGGGGGACAGGTAAAATTAAAATTATTTGGTGCTCTGTCTCACTCTTGGGGTCAAAGACTTGACTTTATTAGCGGTGTCAATTCGGAGTAAAAAACTAGGCCTTAGAGCATCTCCATCCGGGGAAGGGTCCTCTCCAGTCTCTTATTGTCCAGTCCAGTCCCGTCCCGCCCATTTTCAATTTTTTGGGGCTCCATTCCGGGCTCGCAACAATGATCAGATCCGTTCATTTTGTAGAGCTCATCGAGACGTTCTATCATGCAAAAAATTATGTTGGTCGATTACCAAGCAGGCGTCGATTGGTAACCGACGAACATAATTCTTCTCGTGGTGGAAGGTCTCGACGAGCTTTACAAAATGAAAAGATCCGATCATTGTTACGGGTATAGGGCAAGGCCCGCAAAAATAAAAAATGGACGGGACTGGAAAAGACCCTCTCCCTCCATCCGGATATGGATAGCCCAGTTCGAATGGTGATGGGCTGGTATCGGGTATTGGGTTAAAGCCCAACCCATCCACTAGCTCGGTCCATAAACCTGCCCGTTTACCTAGGCCGTTGGCTGGCCCACATTTATCTTGCCTTTCATGTAGGGGATAATTGCTCAGACCTTGAGGAATTATAAAGGGTTATTGCAGCTATATATGCTGCCTTAGAGCATCCGCAATGTAATAATCAAAAGTGAATAATCACGTCAATTTTTGATTATTCATTTAGAAGATTGCTAAAGTTAGCAATGCAAAGTCCCACATTGTTACTTTTGATTATTCAAATGCCCAAATTTGATTATTGGTTAGGAGGTTGCTAACTTTGATTATTACAATGTGAGCACTTTTTTAAACACACATTGCTAACTTTAGCAATCTTTTAATTTTGATTATTACATTGCGGATGCTCTTATTAAGCGCGTCTGCGTTGATATCGTGTATCTCGATTCTACATATGAATTCCTTGGTTAAATCTCAGCTTGTCAAATCCGCTAAATATCTCCCCAAAAACATCGGGTGGGTTAGAGTTATTATTCAGTGGCTCTAGGACACCGCCACGTGGTGCTTCAACACCACACAACATCTGTGGGGCACCGGGCAAGACGACCAAACAATTTTTCATTTACCAGGCCCTTGGGGTATCAAAGCTAACTACTGGGTTTACCAAGCCCAATTGTGAACCGTCTGTATCTGTTTTTCTATCCACTCTCTTGCTTCCGCCCAAAAAAACAAGAAGTTGGAAACAACTCCAAAAAACCAGAATCATCATCAAACATCCAACACAAGACATTCTCTTTGCTTCATTAATGGCAAAATGCCTTGAAAGTTAGTACAACCAATCTACTTCCACGAACCCGACAAACAAGCACTGTAAATAGTAACCACGCCAAATGCAAACTTTACATGATTCATAAAGCACACCCTTCATAGAGCAATGAGTTTCCTGTGCAAATGCTCTCCGGTGGTAGAACTCTCGTGTCCGTGTCCGTGTCCGTGTCCTTCGTGATCATGAAAAAGAAGGGTCAAAATTCCGACCAAACACAGCACCGAGCCCACAAGAAGCTTGTCATAGCGCTCCACCCAATGAAACTTGATTTGGCTGGCGCCATAGAATGAGAGAGCCACCAGCGACGTCATTACGGTTATGGTACTGCAGATCAAAATACAATCAACTTGTGTCAAATTTCAATTGATGTTGAGACCAGGCCAAACATAAACACCAGCATGAATTGCTTTAAGTGTCCCAAGAATGATCATATTGATGAACGGTTACCTAAGAAGGAAAGACAAAATCCCTTGGAATAACTAGACTTTAGTTTCTGAATAGGAAAATATGTAAGAGCTAAATAATGATGCTGGTAATCTATGTTTCCATATGCCTCTACATAAGTCAACTTTGACATGGTATGATAGTGAGGGGTGTGCATTGGCTGAAGTACCTGAATAGCAGCACTATGATAGCAAGCACCATCATGGAGGATGAGTTCCCAACAGCAAGAAACACCGGAAGAGTGGTGGCACAAGGAGATAACGCAGGAACCAGAACAAGCCCAGCCACAGCCATTTTCTCCATTGGTTGGTTGTGGGAATGGCTATGGCCACCCTTTCCAGCTACGAACAGCAAAATATAACTACCACCAAGAATTACAAGCAACAATGAAGCAAGTTTATGCACAGTTTCCTCGCCAGCAATGGTATTTGATATGGTGATTGCCGTAATACCCAGAAGCGAAGTGGATAACACATGCAAAACAGCTCCAAATGCGGCTGCATGATGAACACTAAATTAATTGTAAGCATGAACAAGAATGAGAATCAGCCATCTTCTGTATCTATCTGTTCCAAAATTTACAATTTCCTTCCCCGATTGAAACTAATGTCTTAGTTGCCATTGCATCTGACCTCCACATACGTCTTAGCCAACAGGAAAGGAAGCATTCTCATTAAACAAACCCCCTTTTCAGTCTCCAAAGTTTTCCATTTCCATGTATATGGAAACGCAGAAATGGTAAACACAAGAAAACAATCTTCAGTTCCTATCCTGTTCTAACAAAAAACATCAACACCGAAGCAATTAGATCTGAAATCATGCCCTCCAACCCTTCATTTGGTAATTTCCACCCAGATCATCAATCCGGTACCCAAGGAAACGTTAGGAATTTGCCTTTGGTTCTTTTTACCCCGAAACAAAATCAGTATATACGATGCAAAAAACGCCAACTTGTTTTCCCATCTGCCTCCTCTCAATTCCGAGCAAACAAACGCATTTCAATACCCATGATAGACAAGATCAAATAAGCATAAAATGCACAAGCACGTCTACGCTAATATCTATTATCTATCTATATCTATTATACAGGGAACACCCTTTGTGGTGTGAAGGTCAGTTTTGAGACTGGCTCATACAATTTTTTTTCCCCTCCTAAACTAGCCCTTTTTAAGTTTTAACTACCTCGAAAAACTACCAAGAAGAGAAAAAAAAAACTGTCTTCCCAAATATCTTCTCCCCTCTTTTAGCTCAATTTTTCATTACAGATTAATCTCAATTCAAGATCTCCATCTCAATTCACGATTTGCACGCGTATTGAGTGTGCCCGGCGTCTAGTATAGGCGCGCGCGCGCACACACATATACATATATATATATATAGAGAGAGAGAGAGAGAGAGAGAGAGGACTTACTGACGAAAAGGGTTCGGGAGAGGGTCCATTTCTGGGCACGGCCGACGATGGAGAAGGGAAGCCAGTGGGTGGGAATGAACGAGTGCAGCAGCGACACGGTGGCGATTCCTCCGATTGTTGACAGATCTTCCGCACTAAACCCTTCCATTGTGGATGAATTGAATTCAATACCCAACAAAACCCAATTCCAATTTCTTTCTTTATCCTATTCTCTGATAACAAAAATATACGTACATATATATATTTATGTATAGATACAAATGGGGATTTTGGGTACTGAGAAAAATCTAAGGAAGAGAGATCTACATTACGATTCTGCAAGCACAATTTCAAGATTTCAGTTTTTTCAGTTCTCTGTAACTTCTATTCGGAGAAGAGCAGATCTATCGTGGAGTAATTTAGACGTGGACTAATAACTTCTTAAACACCCTCAACTATCACTTTGTATCAATTTGCCCCCTGAAAAATTCTCAATCTTTTTCAATCGAGAATATTGTAAGGATGCGCCTGGGGCGCACTCGAATTGCGCTTAAGGCACATTACATCTATTGAAACACTTACATGCGCCCGGGGCTCACAAAAACAGCACCTAAATGGATGCTCCTAGGGCGCACTCGAATTGCGCCTAAGGAGCATTAGATGCGCATCACAATTGCGCCTGAGGCACATTATATCTGTTGAAACACTTATATGTGCCCGGGGCGCACAAAAAATGCACCTAAATGGATGCGCCTGGGGCGCACTCGAATAGCGCATTACAATTGCACCTGAGGTGCAAAAAAATACGCCCAAATGGATGCGCTTGGGCGCGCTTGAAATACGCCTTAGGTGCATTGAAACGCTTATATGCGCCCGGGGCGCACTAAAAATGCGCCTAAATCGATATGCTTGGGGCGCGCTCAAATTGCACCTAAGGAGCATTAGATGCGTATTACAATTGCGCCCAAAGCACATTACATCTGTTCAAAACACTTACATGTGCCCATGGTGCACCAAAAATGCGCCCAAGGAGCATTACACCAGTAGAGAATATACATGCCCAGGGACACAGATTGGCTCCTGAGGCACATTACATGAGTAAATATTATTTGGATGTGCTCGATGCGCCAGTGAATTGCGCCCCAGGCACATTAGACCTCTAGCACTACCGCCACCTACCCGCAAATCATTTCACCGTCTTATAAATAAATAAATAAATAACATTTCACCGCCGCCACCATTGCTTCACCACTACCAACTCTCAAAAGCTATCATTTAACCACCACCACCCCTTTACCGCCTCCATCCCCGCCTCCAATACCACCGCCAACTCCCAATCACCATCTTTCTACCGCATCTACCATCAACACACCTCCACCACTATATTTTACCACCACACATCCACTCTTACTCCACCACCACCGCCCTCATTTCACTTTACGTACCATCGCCACCTACGCACCAACATTTCACCGCCACACCTCCACCCTATCACCATGCCCACATTTCACCACCATCGGCACTTTACAGCCATTATCTTACAACCACCAACCCTCGGTCCCTCTACCACCATCATTTCTCCACCTCCTCATCACCTACACCATCGTAACTTCATTACCACTACTACCACACTTGTTGCCACCACAAACTCTATCCAGCCACTACCACCAACATTTATCAACATCCACCACTTAAAACACCATAAAAATACCACCCCTCCACCTCGACTACTATACCATCATTTTACCCCAATCTATCCACCCTCACTACCACCACCACCACCACCACTATTAACATTATATCATCACCACCAACACAACAACAAAATTAGAAAGATCCACAATGAGATTATCCAAAGGAATTGAAAAATAATCCCAATGTTTCAATCTACTGCCACCACATTATAATCACTATTTAAATTGCCACCCAACGCATCGAGAATACTCTCTGTCCAGAAATCTGATAACTTTTATTTTCTCAAGGTTAAAATTCATTGTGATGACTTCAAAACCATCGATCACCGCCACCCCACCACCGTAAAAATCACGTTGGGAATATTCTTAATACATAAACTTTAAAATATTCATCTTTTTGGACCGAGAATATTCTTATTTTTCCATATATGAAAAAAAATCGTAGTTTTTTTTTATTTTTTTCAAATTGTTTGAACTAAAATAATTTTCTTAAACCAAAAATCCTCAGTTTCAAAACCGAACCCTATATACGGTACTCCAAAAACCATATCCGTCGGTTATGATTCGGGTTTGGATACGACAACTGTAAAATCCAGATCAAATCAAGCCGTTGCCATAGAAGAAACCCTAAACAGAAACCCAGAACCCTTGGCCTTTGTCAAGAACGAAGAAGAAAAGAGAGTAGCAGCACAGCAAGCGAAAACCACTGCGATGACTTCAAGGGAACAAACAATGAAGAATATCCCTCTTCTTCTGATTGGCTGTGGAGGGGTTGGACGTCAACTCCTCCAGCACATCGTCTCCTGCAGATCCATTCATGCTAAACAGGTACGTATCTACAAAAAAAGATTGAAATTTGATAGTTAGGTTCTGTTATATATCAAAATTTTTATGTACATGTATGTATGTATGTATTGCTGTGTTTAGATGTGTGTATATCTAAGTCACATAATGCGCAAGCGTGAAAGCGTCTCTTAAAAACTTCCCGAAGTACTAAAATTTACAAGAGCGAGTATTGAGAGGGCGAGTGCAGATCAAGGATTGAGAGCGGGAGTGGAGGACCTATAGAAGGATTATGTGACTAGAGTTCGTGGCACACGCATTGCGTGTGCAAATTAGAAGAAAAAAATCATTTGGGTGGAGTTAAATAAGTTTATTAGGAGGTACAAAGATATGTAATGGTCAAAATAATTCTTAACAATCAAGTAAAATCATTAGATCAAAAAACAAATGACAGAATGTATATATTTTTCAAACCTGTCCATAAAACTTATCTGACAATGGGTTTTATAAATAAAATCTTTTAACTCATCAAAATTTCCCACGCACATAGATATGCAAACATGTGTAATGATTTTACTTGGAAATTGATTTTTGCTGTGTTTGGATTGTGTTTTGAATTTTTTTTTGAAAAATAGTAGGGGTAATAAGTGGAGAGAGATAGAGAGAAAAATGTTGGAAGTACGGGGAATCTAGGGAGAATTTTTTGAAAAATTCTTTTTGAGAAGGAAAGAGAACAAGGCATTTGGCACTCCAATTTTTACCACTGGCACTCCACTTTGTGTGTTAATCATGTGAGAAAATAAAACTAAAAGTGGAGTGCCATTGGCTAAATTTGGAGTGCCAAAATCACCTCCCAAAGAGAACAATGCATAACTAACAGACAATGCTTTCTCCTATCTCTGAAAGTATGAAGAAAAAAAAAAGAAGAAAGAAGATTCTTACATGGTGGTAATTACTTCTCTCTGTCTCTTCTTAATTTGTTTGTTTTATTGGCCTCAAGTTGAAGTAGTTACATGTCAAATGCATACACATACAAGCAAGACTGGATTTGATGATTGTGGGAAGATGATGGACGGTTAACTCCTAGTCCCTTGAAAAGTGGAAGTACAAAGTTCAAATATTGGTCTTATCTAATTACTAACCTACCCAAAGCAGTTACGGGAAACAAAAGCAGTTGAAGTGTCAATCTAAGAGTGTTTGAGGGACAATGACAAAAATTGGGAGACAGCAAACTGGTGCTCTCCCTTTATATATTGGAAAAGATGTTATTACTATTCAGTACTCAATGTGTGTGCACGCGCGCATGTTCTCTCTGATAGAAAGTGCCAATGTTTCTGCTTTAGCTACTAGACGGTAAGGATATCGTAATTTTGTGCGAATGCACGGTCCTGCAGTGTCGGTTCCAAAAGTTTTAAGCAGTGCTAACTTAAGCACTTGTGAATATGTGTTTTGTGAAACTTAAAGGACACTTACGAACTTACTAACTCAGAAACTCTTTCACAGCTCACAAGCCTTGCATGGTCTGCCACCAAGTTCGTTTGTAATATTGTTTATGCAGTTTTACAAATGGCTCCGGCGATTTAGTTATTTTGGAATCGCCTTTACTGCTATTTTGTCATTTTCAATGTGTTCTGGAAACAACCGTTAAGCCACTAATTTCACAGTTGTCTTAGACACATCTTATGGAAATTTGTCCCAAAAAATCAACTAAAGCTGCTAACACTTGTTTTTTTCGCTGGTGCTCCAAACTGTTGGGCAAACTAGTTTTACATTCTTCAGAAATTTTGACAAATTTCTGTGCTGGTGTGAAGTGAACACGTTAATCAATATGTGGTGCTGCTCTTGTATGTGGGACATTTCCTGTTGGGGCCTGTTTACTCAGCTTACTAAAATCATGGCTTTGAATCTTAAAGGTAAAAGATCACAAGTGCAGGACAATCACAGTTGATAAATGAGTTTTTCGAAGGAAATGAAAGTAAAGTGGAGGCAAAAATGAGGACAAAAAAATGGAAAAAGAAAAAGAAGGAAGGAAACAAAATAGAAGGTTGTGCAATGGTATCACATTTTTTTGCTCTCAGAGGGAATTTCATTTTAGTTAAATTGTGGTTCTGTTGAGTGCACTCCAATCGCCATAGAATTGTTATGACTCCATTGACCAGCGATGGATGGATGACCATCCGTACTTCGGAGTGGATTTCTCTTCAATCACTTGAAGGTCGAATTTGGTCGATTTATAATGGCTTCGCTGGCTACTAAGATGGCCACTGTGTTTTTCATATTGGTCCCATGAAGAAAGAGAATTGGGAATGCGAGGAAAATGAAGGGATACCGGTTATCGAACTTTAAGTTCTGAAGATCGTAAAATCGCATATAATTTGGTGTAGCTGAAAAAGTACATGCCAAATGAACTTTTCTTTTTCTTTTCTATCAAGTTTTAGGAAAAGCAAGCAGAAGTGCTTGTAATGACACCCCAATGGTGGAAAGTATAATAGCATTCTTCATTCCCCCACCCCCCCGATTTTTGTATTAAACATTTTTGGATTCTTTCAGCGATAATCTTGTTCTGTGGTATACTACATGAATATATCCTCGATCACGGGGCGTGTGAAGTAGATGGAAGGCGTTTTGAAGTAATTCATTCAATGTGATATTAAGCTCTCTAAATTACTATGCACTTTGAAGCTTAGTTGCACGAAGCGGGAGCGGGATTGGGGGCGGAGGATCACAGAAGCTCCTTGTTTGGGAGCGCCGGGGAGAGCGTTTAGGTATGTTATAAAAATATACTTAAATGGTACACAAGTAAATTTAATAATTCGGTATTCATGTCGATTACAAATATTGTTTTAGCAAATATAGGTAAAATTTTGTTTATACCAAGTACTTGAGCGAATTTGAGCTAATATTTTTCTATTATCCTATCATAGTATCATATTTTATCTTACTGGGTATCTTGTACTTTAGTTTCTTTTGGGATGAACATGCCTAAGAGGTTCTATAATCTATCCTAGTTGGGAGTGGGCTACTTTCACAATGGGAGTGAGCTACTTTCTCAATGGGAGCGAGGTTACTAGGAGAGTCTGAGGAGCGCGGGAGCGAGGTTCGGAGGTGGATTCGCCACATGGATAGGAGGTTCCTGCAACTAAGCTTGGAAGGACTGCATGGTACTATGTGTAAAAGAATTGCAATGCAGCAAGGGTTATAGTGATTGACATCATGGTTCCAAAAGCATTTTCTATGATTTCGTGTCTTATGTCTTGCTAATACTTGCAAGCAAGCCTGATCTATGGGTCATAAAGAGGACTTCGGCATGTTTAAAGTCTGTAATTGCATGCTTGAGCTAAAGAATTTGAATCGGGCGACCTGGACTTTGTATAGGTTTTGAATTTTTTTTTGGGGGGGGGGGGGGTATTATTAAGATTTCTTGATTATTCTATTCTTATGTGACAGAAATTGCACTTGCGAGTTGTGGGAATATGCGATAGTAAAACATTACTCGTTCCATTGGATGTGTTCACCGTGGAGTTGGATGATGCCTTTCTTCTTGAAGTTTGTCAGGCCAAGTTGAAAGGCTCTTCTCTGCTGACACTTAGTAATTCAGGTAATCCCTTTTTTTTGCCGTTCGAAAAAAGGAGGGGGGTTATGTATGTATAATCTTATGAGTGTGGATACTAATACATGACTTATTGATTTACTTTCATCAAATAATTTTTCAAGGAGTTAAATTTCCCCCCTGATCTTTGACCTTTCTTGTAAGCATGTTAATTGGTCTTTCATGAATCGATATATGATTATACTGAAAAAAAAACCCTCATAAAAGCTCAAACTTGGGCTCTTGGCCGTTCAAATCTCATCAACATGCTTACACTTCTTGTTACTTGGACAGGTCAACACAAGGTGTTTTTGAACCCAGAAAGTATGGGAAAAATCATCGACATTGCAGCCCTTCTGGCTAGATCCACAGGTTTGCACATGTCTGAGCTGAAATGTAGGCTTCTTCTCTGTGTGCTTGAGGGCAAACTTTTAGATGGTGTTTTGAGGAATATTTGTGGCATAGCAGTTTATCTTCCCAGCATACCTTGCATATTTTTATTCACTATTTTGTTTCCAGCCAAAGAAATTGTTTATCGAACGAGGTTATTAGTTCCATATCCATTGAACTAAAGATTATTGCAACAGGTTTGACAGTCATTGACTGCTCTGCCAGTTCTGATACTACTGGAGTGCTCACCCGAGTGGTAGAGTTGGATTGTTGTGTTGTGATGGCCAATAAGAAGCCTCTTAGTTCTTCAATGGTAACTAACTATTTATGAACACTTATGCCTCTGTTTGTAACAGAAGCATTCGATGTTGTTGTTTTGTAATAAAGCAAACACTATTATGTTGTTGATTGTGCTCCTTACATATCACCATGACAAGTTGTGGGGAAGAAATCCTTAAAATGGTTGTTCTGGTAACTTTTCTATCTTGTGGATACCCGGTAACTCAGTGAGCTTTCATTGAAAGTTAATACTTTTTCTTGGCTTGCAGGAGGATTATGAGAAATTGCTTGCATGCCCACGTCGCATTCGGCATGAGTCAACTGTAAGTGTGCCAATGATGTCCTAAATTGGTAATTCTGTTGATGACTTGTACTATATCCAAAATTCCAAATAGATTAATACATTCTTGCGCCGATGATTCCAAACCGGTTAAAGATTTTGAGGTCTCTCTAACGTAGCTTTAAAAATTCTATCTTTTATGCTTTGACTATGTGAAGATGGGTCTACTAAAATTAGCAGTGAAACAGTTATGAATGTCTTCAAGATAACTAGTCGAATTTCTGTAGATTTTTTGACTTCCTTGGCCATCAAATGGATAATAATGGTTTTACTGAAAGTGGTGGTGGTACTTGGAAGGCCATTTTTTAACAAATTGGAAACCTCTTTTTTGTACTGTTTTGTTTAATATAAGCTTCTCTAAGTAGCTTTGGCGTACTAGTTGCTTCATCTGGGAAAGAGCAATTATCCTGTGTACATATTTCTCCGAAACCTGCTTGCTTCTCCTGTTACTTCAGATATATCAGAGTTTTTGCTGTTTTTGTTCATAAAATCTTGGGTCAATAGGATGATCATTTCATGCTATGGCAACTGTGACAGCACTTTCTAGTCTCTCTTATTACTGTCTCTGTTTATTTTGCTTTGACAGGTTGGTGCTGGCCTTCCTGTCATAGCATCCTTAAACCGAATGCTTTCATCTGGAGACTTGGTTCACCGTATTGTCGGGAGCTTAAGCGGTAGAAATATTCATGTTCTTTTTTTCGAAAGCAGTTTGTATCTTCTTTACTCTGGCTTGCACATCTTGTTTGCAGGTACGCTGGGGTTTGTAATGAGCGAGGTAGAAGATGGAAAGCCGTTCAGCCAAGTTGTTAGATCTGCAAAAAATCTTGGCTACACTGAACCAGGTCTGGTAAATTGTAGTCCTGCAGCAGTATATCTGATTAACAGATTTCTAGTGTTCTTGGTTGAACAAGTACAACTAGGTAAAAAGTGATCCGAATCCTTGATTTCAAGATCAATTAGGGTGTCTCTCCTTCCCCCACCCACCCCACCTTTCACTTTCATATTGGCTGTTTTCTTCTAAGAAAAACCAACACGTTCTCCAGCCTTGTGTACCTCCGATATCCCATATGTCTGGGATACGGAAACATCTCAGATACGTGTCTGACACGCCCTTTAATTGCTGTTGACCGTGTCACCCCCCACCCTTTTTTTTTTAAAAAAAAAAACTTTTGTGTGTTTTCCTGACACGCAAGTACACTAGCAATTCTTCTTGGATATGTAAAAGAGGGAAGACACGTAATCGACAACAATCTCAATCGTTTCTAGATCCAGATCGAGAGTGCTGCTGGTAGGATTCTCATTGAAGAGTCCATACCAGATTGACTGCCATAGATCGAAGAGACAAGGTGGAATATGCTCCTGCTATCGTTGTGCACTGCTGCTTTAGGAGGTGTAGGGTCTGAAGTCAAATAAAAGAATATGGTGTTCATGGGAATAGGGCTGGCATGGGCTGAAGTAATTATCCATTGGAGCTTATGGTGGCATGGGCTTGGGAAATCAAATAGATGGCCTTGCTCTGTGTGGGCTATTTTATGGATTGGGGATATAGATAGGCTATCATGGACTTATGGTTATTTTAAAGCTATTAATTCAAAGCTTTTACAGGCTAAAGATACATGCTTCCCAATTATTTTCTATGGGCTTGGTCTGCTGTCAACCTCATTAGGTGACATATGGAGCAATCTTAGATCTCCATGCTCTCCTTTGTGGGTGAATCAATTGAGGCTTGCACACATGGTGCCTCAGCCTCGAGGCTACACACTTAGAGAACAAATGAAAGGTTTTCCCAAATGCTCAATCAGATTAGCTTGGGACACCCTTTGCTCATCAAGGCAACTCTTAGCCCAAGCTTTTTCACCTTCTCCACTTTACATAATATTAGTGGGGCATCCTTGGCCCTCTTGAGCAACTCTTTTGGCGAGTGTGTCTTTCCTTTGTCTTTTCAGAAAGTCTTAATCTCCACGTAGCACGCACACTCACCCTTGCCGTGGTACTTATGTTCGATTGTCCCTTGGCTTGATGCATCGATCTAGCTGCTCCATTGACTGAGCGCACATCTCAAATATATGACACATTCTCTCCAAAAGGAACCTTGTATACTATCGTGCCAACCCAAGTTATAAACATTGATATGAATCATGCAAAATGTAAAACAACAACCAATTATCAATGAAGGGAATAAAAGACTACTCTTGCAAAGAGTTCAGGAATGTAATCATGTTGTATACAGTCAGTACCTCATACTATGTCATGAACCGTAGATCTGAACATCTCTCCACAACCTCGACTTCTCCAAGTTCGGTTTCCCCCTTTCTCTCACCTGGAACAAACACACAAGGGGGTAGGGGTAAGGTCTCTTGAGTGTGGAAGTTTAGGTATTTATGGAGGTAGGAAACTTGGCCATCAAGTAATATGAAAGGCTAGGATTAATTGTTGCTCACCATGCAAAATCAAAGGCTAGGCTCAAGTGCTGGTCAGCTAGCAAAATGGAGGTTTGGGATTCAAAAAAAACGAATGGCTAAGTTCAGGTATAAAGTCAAAAAGCATATAAACCTCCACAAAATAAAAAAAATAAAAATTTGTTATTATTGAATTCTGGCTATTATTGCTTATGACAATTAAATATTAAATTGCCTTTATTTGTTGGATAACGAACTTGGAAAACTGTATATATCAATGGCATCTAAACACCCTTTGACCAACTTATCATTTAAGGAAGGTTCTGCTGCAAGATTTTCTTGAAATTGGAAGAGAACCTTACTTTTCAATAAAAGAAAAACTTATTTTGGAACCTATATTTTTTGACAGATCCTCGTGACGATCTCAGCGGGATGGATGTAGCAAGAAAGGTATGGTTGTTCTGAGTATATTTTTAGAGGGAGACTCCATGCCCTCCTTAAGTTTCTTGCCTGCAGCTGAGCGGAAACTAATTTCAAGGAAGTATTCCATCTGAGGGATACGTAATAACATATCGATACAGTTAGTTGAACTTGTGCAGAAGCATTAGTTCTATTTATTACAACTGTCATAACTACGTACTCTGTAGGAGTTCTGGCATATAAACAAATAGTATGGTTGGTGGCATTCTAGAAAATCAGATCTTTTTCTTTCCTGTTTCGCTTATATCAAATATGAAGCAATCTGGAAACTGTTTGGAGTGACCTTAACCTTGAAGTTGTTAACATGCAAATTCGAAGGCTTTCTCTTGTGCACAGATAGTTCCTGTTACTAACTTAACAAAACCAAACCAAGTCTTGTACTCTTGTGTCTGAATCAGTTGTTGGCTACATGAATCCTTTTTGTGATCTCAAGGGGTATATGTCCAGTTAAATTTGTTAGATACAATTTTTTTACCACAACATACCATGTCAATTCACTCGTAGCTTTATTGGTAATTCAAGTTAGTATCCAACTATACAGGGTCTCACTCTTCTAAGGAAACCTTGCCATACTAATAGAAGTAGATGATGAAAAGCTGAAGAAGTGTGTTATGTAGGCTTACTTGAGATGTTTATATTTGCAGCATGTATTGATCAATAAGGTGTTTCCTATAATTGAAAACAGGCTTTGATCCTTGCTCGACTTCTTGGTAGGCGGATTGTCTTGAACAACATCAAGGTTAGGGAATGTGATGATGCTTTTTTTTTTTTCATTAACTTCCAGATCAGGTACGATCAGATTTACACCGATGAAATTACTGCTTCAATTTGTAGGTTGAAAGCTTATATCCTGAAGAAATGGGACCAAGTACAATGTCTATTGCATCTTTTTTGGAGAATGGCCTTCCACTGCTTGATAAAGGCATCCAAGAGAGGGTTGAAAAGGCTTCTTCAAATGGCAATGTGCTTCGTTATGTTTGCTTGATTGATGACTTAAGGTACTCTTCTAGTTCGTTTGCAATCAAGGTCTTGTGAGTTTGATATATGGTAGAGAATGTTTGTGTCTTTTACGAGGCATATCATCTGATTTGTGGATGATAGCAAAGAGGAGAAAAAAGTATTAGTAAAACCAAGTTTCATCAGAGGATGACTGTCACGAGTAGTATACGGGCTGTCAGACAGATCATGGTCCTCAGAAGCAGTTTGAGGGGCAGAAGAGCTGGGAGGTGGCTGCAAAGAAGCTGCACGACGACGAGAGTAGACTAAAGGAGGGAGGAGAGTAGACCTAGAGGTAGCAGGCAGTATATTAAACACTTCAAGAATAGCGATATAGTCCTCAACTTGCATATTTGATTGGAATAGATTAATGTTTATCAAATCCTCTTTGGCTACAGTCACAGTTTTGGGGGAAAGGGAAAAATATGGTAGATGCTTAAGAAAGGTAAGATGTCGAGACACATACAACTTTTTAGTCTCTATATCACATTGACGTTAGCCTATTTTTATTAATATGACACAACGAGCCCAAAGTTTAGTGCGGTCCCTCTTTAGGAGAAGGACAAAGCAAGCTGAACTGAGCGCACAGAGAAAGGAATATTCAGGAACTTGACCAAAGAAACCGTCATATGGAGAAGCATCAGAGAGAAGATTAGTGGGCATCCAATTCAAAAGATAAGCTGCTGTGAGCACAATTTCCCCCAAAAAACATAGAAGTACTAGAAGATAAGAAAAGAAGAGACCTAGCAGTGTCAAGGATATGAAGTTGAGCTTGGCCAATATCAAGTGCATGCCTTATTTTGAGCTTTGCCAACACTTACTTTTCATTGTTTCTACCATCTTTTTTATTGTACATGGTGTACATTTTAGATGGAGCTGTGTACAAAGCTGATCGGTCTTCCCAACACGCATGCAACAGATATTTTTGCATTGCCAGCTGACATAAAAAAAAAAAAAACTGCAAAGCATCTAGCATTTACATCAATTTTTTTGCTTGAAAGAATAAAATTCTTCCCTAAGACCTACCTTATATTTCAAGTACCCCTTTCGACAATATTAATGTATTACCTTAGTTAACAAGCTGGTGCATGATGTTACGTGTCACCTGCCCATCTGACATCTTTATGAATGGGTTAGTATCTGATCTCGATTTTCAATTTGCAAGCTTAGTGCTTTTTAAAATAATGGCTCCAAACCATTTTTCTGTTGGGAATGATCAAGGTACAATGACTTAAAGGAACTTTGAGACTTCCTGGGCATTACTATCCTTAGTTAACTAAGAAGACATCTTTTTTCTTTGTTTTTGTGCCAGTGTAAGCACCATTCCTTGTGTGTGGACAAGTCACAGTCTATAGTAATCTTGTACTTGATGGCTTCATCACGGTTATGTACTTCCACATGGTTGTAAGCTTTCCCTCTTTTGTAGGTGTGAAGTTGGCATCCAAGAGCTTCCAAAAAACACTCCTTTGGGAAGACTGAGAGGAAGTGACAATGTGGTAAGCATTATTTATTTCTCTATTTGTTCCATCTTATACTTTCTTTTTTGTTTATTATGTATCTTGTTTGTTTAATAAAAGAAAATTCTTGCTGCATATGATACACAATGAGCACACAAACTATCAGTGTACATATCGAGAGTCTGGAGATTACAAACTTGAAATTTGGAGAAAAATTGACTGATTCTTGTTTTCTTGCATAGAGGTTATGGATGAGAATATATGGAGGATTCATGCATCAGTTATTCATACTCCTGGTGGAGTTGATTGCTTCACTTGTTATTGTCATTCATCCTTTTTCTATTTATTATTACTCCTGACACATGGAGAAGAAAGTTAACTTTTTCTGGAAATTCTTTTGGTGGCATTTGTGGAATTCTTCAGGGAAACTGTTAACACTCCTTTCCTCCTCCTACCTGGTACAACCTTTGTCCCCACTTGCAGTTAATAGAGCTCTGCAAATTCGTCTATTCTCTGGGGCCTTTACTATTTTACCTCCCTTTTACCTACTATTCCCTTCTTATGTTTACGACGTTTAGAAAGTGCCATAAAAATACACTATCTGGCGTTTCGCGTTTTTTGAAACGCCACCAATACAAGTGGCGGTGAAACCACTTTTTCTGGTAGTGTACAAAGGAGACCCTAACCACCTAGGCACCTGTTTATAGACAAAGGGACTCAACAAAACTAAAAACACTATTACACCTTTCAAAACTACTGCAACAAGCATCTTGTAGAAAAACTTATCAGATGATGCACCATTTCCATCCTCAGGAGGTGACTTGAAGTGCTGGTTATTTTTTCCAGCTTTCTGCAGTTGTTACAGCAGAGACAGGTCTTTGGAAGCAAAGAAGTTCAACAGTTCGAAACGTGCTTTCATTTTACCATACACATGCTTGGATTTAGAAATTTTGGTCATCTCTGTGTTGAATCTGTTCTCATCACATAAGCACTTCAACTGTTTCTCTTGGCCTCTTACGCACTTCTGCAAAACTGTCAGAATGAATCTCCATGAATGGATATTGTTCCTGCATTTCTTTTGAGGAATTCCAGTATAACATCATGCAAGCATTCTTGCGCTATCCCTCACCTCACCAGGTGCTAAACAAGATATGAAATGTGACAATATGTATGCCTTGCTGCAGTTGGAGATATCAAGCAGGTGTTACAATCAACAACCATTGGTTATTCAAGGTGCTGGAGCTGGCAATGATACTACTGCAGCTGGCGTCCTCGCTGATGTCTTTGATGTTCAAGATTTATTCCACTGACAAACATTTTTGGTCCTTGTAGTTGGAATCATCTCAGAGCTGTAGTTGCTTGATTGTATGACTCATCAAGGCCACTGATAAGGTATCGAACACTGAAAACATTGAGTTGAGATTATTGTACTGATAACTTGTGGATGGCACTAGTTCAAATTGAGTATATGGGAAAATATTAGGTATCTTGTTACATGGTTTGGTGTTTTGGAGATACATTGAAGTTGCTTCTGATTGGTTGTGTACTTTGTCAGGTTTAGAAACAGGTAATTGTTCGTAAAAAAATATATATATATATATATATGTTTTATGGAGTTTACTAAGCAAATAAAATGGGAGGGATGGAGTATGTTTAGTTTAAAAATAGATACTCCCTCCGTCCCTTTTTTTGAGTCCAGTATTCCATTTTGGGCTGTCCCTTAATAAGTGTCTATTTTGTAAAGTTAGTGGGTAAAAGTTGGTGCATTGTCTATTTTGTCCCTAAAAGTAGATTCTATTTTGAAAAGTTAGTGAGTAAAAGTGTAATGATGATGGGTAAGTAGGGAAAGTGGAGGAAAAAGTTGATGTGAAAGGTATAATGATGATGTATTTTTAATAAGTTGGAGTTACGAAGCAAGACACTTAAAAAGGGACGGAGGGAGTATGTAAATGGGTTAATGGGCGGGTTCTGTCAGGTTTAGAAACAGGCAATTGTTCGTAAAAAAAACGAATATGTTTTATGGAGTTTACTAAGCAAATAAAATGGGAGGGATGGAGTATGTTTAGTTTAAAAATAGATATGTAATTTGGTTAATGGGCGGGTTAGATTTTACTCTTTATAAATGGTCGGTTTATGGTAATACGTATCTAGCTAATTAGATCGTAAATGGGTCAGTGGCTCATTAAAGACCTAATCCATGCACAACCCGTCCAAGCTACCCAAACCCGCTTATTTAACACCCCTAAGCCTAAGGTACAATGCATTTGTTTTTTTATAATGCAAAATTTCTCGGGTCAATTTGTTTGCATCTCAAAGTAATCTTTATAGTCCATCTCACAAGCAGTTCACAATTTAGGTGTATTATCAGCCCATTTATCTCTGTTAAAAAAATTTCTGAAAATGGTACGGGGATATAATAGGAGGGGAATTTCTGAAAAGGATATGGGATATAATAGGAGGGGAATATGATAGAATGGTGGACTATTATATGCGGGTGACTAGTTATACGGAGTTTGTTCGGATATTTTTTGAAAGAGGGAATATGATAGAATGGTGGACTATTACACACATCGGATGCCGTTGATTCTCGCGTAGGCCTCCTCGGTTTTTTTTTTAGAATTTTTGGACGGCTCGGATCGGCCGGCCGCAGCCGTCGGTACGATTTCGGTCCGTTTTTGGTCGGTACGGGGGTAGTAGGACTCTTTAACAGGCCAGCTAGAAGAGAGTTAAAAAAACCCCAACACGATACAGTGCACCCAGATTGTGTATAGCTATATCGGGCTGAGCTCCTTTTGAGGGTTCCCTCCAGATCACCCGACTCCGATGGACCTGAGAGTGTGCCCACTGATGGTTAGACTTTCTTTTTGATTTCGAGTAGGGAATAGGGAACTTGCCTTCGGGAAAAGGAACTCAAGTTACAATCCGGAAAGAGAAGAAAGCGATAAGAACTTAGCTCCAACATCTAAGGACTATGGTTCAACCTTGGATGTTTCATAGGGGATGGAAGGTCTACCTATTGAAGGGTTGATAATTGGCATACGATGGGCCCACTTTACAAGCAATTTGGGGGATACGTTGGGTTTGATGTTGGCAGGTCTGGCCTCTTGATTATTGATGATAGAAGCTTTGACTTTTAGGTGTCAATATGGAAAATGCAGAATCAAACAAATTACTAGTACATTTTGGAGTTAGATTATGCTTCTACTTTGAAAATTCGTCCGCAAAATTTATTCCGCACGTATCATCAATATACATTTACACAGATTTTCATTACAATCTAAAAATTTACAATCAATATTCGTAAGTTGTAAATCATATCGTTTGGCTCGACGAGATTTGAGTACAAATTTTAAATCAAATCCTTCGGTTCGATGAGAATAATTGAAAAAACGTATAACAATAAAGCTCAAAATTTGGGAAAACTTTATAGAAAATAACAAAAAAATGTGACAAAAAAATCACCAAAAAAATAGGCCAAACTAGCCTTTAAAAGTACCATTCTTTCGAGACATGATTCTTTATGTTGAAAACTTATTTATCCGACCTATAAATTTAAAATATAAAAAAAAAATTACACATTTCAACGCTGAAAAAAAGCGAGGGGAACCCATCCCTTCACCAGAAGTCAAGTTCGGTGATTTCAATGCAACTGTTGCAAGTCAAAGGGCATATAGGAGTATTATTTTCCCTCTGAGAGCAACTCTGATCCATCTCCAAAACTCTAAAAATGAAAAATGGATATGACATATTGATAAGATATTTTGTAATTTATCCTCTTTTTTTTAATTTTTTTATACTTTTTAGGAATATCTTGGAGGGACCAATGGTCATTTTATATCTCTAAATATGGAGGCTTTTATTTTAGAGATCAAATCTCTAAAAATGACTATTGTCCTCCCAAGATACTCCAAAAAAGAGTAGTATAAAAAGTGAAGAACAGGGGAGATAAATTAAAAAATCTCCTCTTATGAGAGTTGAGTTTTGTTCATCCTCTACTTAATAATAGGGTAAACAATAGCTTACTTTTTATTGATTAAGATAGTGTGGACCACAAAGTATGTGGATCCCACCAACGTGATGTCAACCAATAAGAGGGACAAGGGTCACATCTATTCTCCATATAACATCGAAAACCCTCCTATCGATTGAGATAGTGTGGACCACAAAGTGTGTGGAGCCCATCAAAATGATGTCATGCTTTTCAACCGATAAGGAGGACACCATTTCAACCGATAGGAGGACGAATAATGTTCACCTCATATTTATTCTCCGTTTTGGAGTTTTGGAGATGGATTGGAGTTGCTATCATATCCGAAAACCCGTTTGCAAGTTGATCAAAAATTTCAACACCCAGAAAATTCAGACTGTGGAAATGGACCGCTGGGGAAAAAAGCGACCATTCTGGGGGTGAAGACCGATGAATCGGTCAAAAAACATCATATTTTGAAAAGGGCAATCTGAAACCGGGAAGCTCTCTGGAAAGTCAGATTATCCATATACAATACAATAATTTTCCTACAGTAGATAGATAGAGATAGCAAGGCATTGATGTCGAGGGACCACAGATTTGGTATTACGTGATTGATTTTCAAATGCGGTTTGAAGACTTTGGTAGAAGACCCATTTGACCGACGGCGATCCAAAGGTCTATTGTGTCCCAGAGTCTTTTAACCCAGAATATGGGTTTCGTATTGGTTTCATTCTCTCCATCCATCAGGGTGAGCTGTGGCAGAGAGATAGAGGGAGAGAGAGAGAGAAGAGAGAGAGACAGAAGATATGGGGAATTGTTGGGGAAGACCAGCCAAGTGTGCTCATGCTTCTTCTAACCAGTTCCCTGGTAAGTTGAGTTCCTCCTAAATTATAGTAGTAGTTTTTAGTTTAATCCTAATCAGATAAAAAATAAATTATATCTTTTAAATTAGTAATGAATTTTATATTAAATATGGATCTTATTTGATAAATCTCAATTAGTTCTATAAGATAATATTTTTAAAATTACATAAAACATTATAAATTAAAAGATATAATCGGTTGAAAAGTGGTATGAACTCCTAAAAAATGACTATTAAATCCGGACGGCAGGAGGACTCCAGTAAGTAAATAAGTTTAGTTTTGTATCTTTTTATTCAGTTTTTTTGTCACAGTTTTCGGATTAGTTATTCGACTGAATGAAAATCAGAAAGGTAAAGAAATATGGACGATGGCAACTTTTTGGCATTATTCTTGTCTTTAGTAATTTTTTTTTTAATTTTGATTGTAGAGAAAATCTTTATAACGCCGGAGCCGTGAATAGTTGTTTACGGAGTCAATCGTGACCGTCCAAAAGTGTTTTGGAGATGTTAATGAAACTTTTTTGAGGAAGAGTTCATTAAAATCCGGACCATCCAGAACACTTTTGGACGATCGCGATTAGTTGCTACCGTAAAGAACTTGTTTATGCTAAGCTGTGAATAAGTTTCTCATTGTGATATTTTATCTTTAAAATGTGAATCTATCAAACATTTAGAAAAGACGAAAAAAAAAAAAAACGTAAACACTAATTTAGGAACAACAGGGCCTAAATATTTGTCTCCTGAATTTGAATTATGAGAAAAGAAAGTATGTTGTGGATGTATTTGATTTCTATGATTTTCAATAACCATTTATTCTTTGAGTCATAATTCAAAGAATAAATGGTTAGAGACAAATACTGATCAAGCCCTTACCGATATCTGAATGAGTTGATTTTTTTACCGTAATTCTTCTTAAAAACATATGTGTGCGCGTGTGTGTAAATATTCAGAATCTCAGATCAAACTCGTTGGCACAATTATGGAAGTGCCTCTCCTGATCTTGGTTTTTTCTTCTCATATAAACCATCATTTTCCTGCTAGATACAGTAATGTTTTCTTGTAAACAACTAATCTGTTTCTTTTGCCTGCTTAAATAAGAAACTTAAGGAAGTCGAAGTATATTGTACTTGGATATTGTACATATGGACCGAAAATCGAGGCCTATCCAAATTGGAGGCCCTAGGCCATGACCTCAATGGCCTAAGTCTTGCGGTGCCTCTGTGTGTGATGAAATGCGAATTATTAAGAAACAGAAGATGTACAGCGAACTTTTACATTGTGATGAAATGATTAGACTTTTGTCAATTGTGAACCCCGCTGAGGCCCATTGAGAGCATCCATTTGGAAACTTCACGAGGAATGCGAAATTGGGTATTGTCAAACTCCACCTTAAAGCTACTGATGAGATATCTGGAAACGGATAAATGTTCATATGCCTTCTTGGAAACAGGAGAGTTGATTATGTTGGCAGTTGAACTGTAGAAACGCCATGGTATAAACATTTATGATGATTCCTCCTGCTTTAAATTGACGCTCCCAGAAGTTCTGTTTGTTAGGGGTTGTTAACATTTTGAATACAAAATGACTTTCATTGCGGCATCGCACATAAAAGGGCCCCAGTGTTGTTTTCCGGCAAAGGCCACTTTGGTTTCTGGTTTTATTGCGTGAACCTTTATTTAGGAAATCTTCTGTTAGCTCTATAATCTTTTATCCTTTTTTCATGTAGAGATTGCAATGCCGACTGGCAAGGAAAAACAGGCTACAACCCTCTCCAGCCAGCAAACACCTTCAGAAAGTTTGACCAACGCTCTCATAGCACCCAAAGGTGATGCACCTACCTCCAACATCAGGTCCTTCAGTTTCAATGATCTCAAGAATGCCGCAAAAAATTTCCGGTCTGATTGTCTTCTTGGCGAGGGGGGGTTTGGATTTGTCTTTAAAGGATGGATTGATGAGAACACTTTTGCACCCAGCAAACCTGGAACTGGGGTTGTAGTGGCCATCAAAAAGCTCAAGGCTGAAAGCTTTCAAGGTCACAGGGAATGGCTTGTACGTGTCATTAAGACTTAACTTGAAGCTTTTGATCCCTTAACTTGTCTTCAATGCCTTTTCATGCAGTTGTATGAAGTAAACCATGTCTAACCCTTTGAAACTTGGCAGACAGAAGTTAACTACTTAGGTCAGCTTCGCCATGAAAATCTTGTGAGACTCATTGGATATTGCTCAGAGTCTGAGAACAGACTTTTAGTTTATGAGTTAATGTCAAAGGGAAGCTTGGAAAATCATCTATTCAGAAGTGAGTTCATTTTATTGCTTTTTTTGCCTACTTTTTCTTCCTTAAGAAATTCCTTCTTCTTCCTTAAGAAATTCCTTCACCAATATATCAATTCATCTTATTCTTATGAGTAATACGTGGATGTAAAAAAGTATTGCAAGTTTACCCAAGGTTCAAAGCTGCAGTCATTTGTGTCGCAATAGGTGATTAAGGGAAGAAGGATCTAAATTACAGAAGCATGTTTACTCCACATGGCCTCCTCCCAAGTTTTAAAGCTCTATTCTTACCACTTTCTGCAGGGCTCTCCCTCTCCCCTTCATTGAATTCTGATTTCGGAAATAAAATTCACAATGATCTTAACTTCCTAATCACATCCTAAATTTCTCCATTTCCTTCTCATCTCCCGATCATGGTTTTAAATAATGGCCATTGCGTCATGTAACTGCCGATACTTGACATAACAGCCGATGCATTAACGGTATTTTCTGGGTCTATTAGGTTACGGTATAGAATAACGGTGATACAAAAAATCACATGGGTATCAGCTGATATGTTCCCTAAGTATCGCAACGGTGCAATATTGGACCATAACAGTCAATCTTGAATGTTACACTTACCTTAACGTCGATAAATTCTGCAAAAGAAATTTTCTGCCCTTTCTCTTCCTTTCTCAGACCCGCCACATTCTTGTGTATGTGTACACTCTTGTGCTATTTATATGATTTTTGCATCAATGTAGCAATAGATATTAACATTCAGTTTATTTGTTGGATTAATATTTATTCTGGTATGGTGGTACCATTTCCTGTTTGTTAGATACTGACACTTTCCCTATCAAAATATAAATATTCGTTTCAAGTATCTATTGTAACAACATTCAAAGTTTAGCTCAGTTGGGCTGGACCTTCTGGTTGCTCCTGAAATGTGTTTTGTGTTCTTTTTGCTTTGCTGTTTTACTGGAACTACTTTAGAGGGGAAACTTTCTGCTTTGGGTGAGCCCATTTGTGCAAAGCAAAAACATAGTCCACAATCCGCTGTTAATTGGAGTACTCAGTTATCCAGTCCTATGTACGTGCTTTTGTATTTCTTGTCATACTTATTTGTATCGTTATTTCTTTCATTGCAGAAGGTGTTGAACCTATTCCTTGGACTACACGGATGCGCATTGCTGTTGATGTTGCACGTGGATTATCCTTTTTACATAATTTGGACGCCAATGTGATCTACCGTGATTTGAAGGCTTCAAACGTTCTACTTGATTCGGTATGCTAACAAAACATGAAGTTTGAGTTCATGTGTAGAATAGAATTGCTGCCTGGAATCCTGTAATTACCTTTAATGGCTTATGGAGCTTTGATAAATTTGTGTAGGATTTCAACGCAAAGCTTTCAGATTTTGGCTTAGCAAGGGCTGGTCCAACTGGAGACAACACTCATGTGTCCACAAGAGTTGTGGGAACTCGGGGTTATGCTGCACCAGAATACGTAGCAACAGGTTTGAATCATCCTATTGCTTAACGTATTCCCCTTAGTCAAATCTCCGGAGTGCTGGCAGATCAGATTATAACTTGCTAGGTGCAAGTTTGATTTATTTTCTTGTCATCATCATTTTCTCTCCCCTATTATCACCCTGTCTCTCGAACAAAGTGTTTATGAGTGCAGTCCCTCAATGCACGGAATGCCAGTGATTAGGTCATACCCAAGCTAACCCCCGGCATCCTGAAGTAGTGGGATCAACGCTGGGTGATTGCACTTTTCCTATTTTTAACCATTAGGAATTTTACCATGTGATGACTCTCACACGGGCGGGAAGACTTGTTTGAAAATTAGTGCAATGCAATCTGTTATTGACAGTGTTCTAAAAGTCCCCGCCTAGGCGCTAGGCGGGGGTTCAACGCCTAGGCGATTAAGTGGCTGACTAGTCCCTTGCCTAGGTGCTAGGCGGCCGATTAGTCCCCGCCCAGGTGCTAGGGGGTATCCGGCCGACTTGGGAGCGCCTAACGTCTTTTAGAACCTTGGTTATTGATAAAAAAAAAGATATTTTCATTTATTAAGATAGTTCATATTGTTGTTTTCTAATGTCATGAGAAAACATTAGAAAATGTGGTCTGTTAAGCTGCACTTGCGATTCGGTAAATTTTCTCTTCCAAAGTATACAATGAGACTCTTTAGTATGTTATAGTGATTTACCCAAGACCCAAGTATCAATTGAATTGTATCATTATCCTCATTTTTCTTCCATATACGTCCTAAAGAAACTTTTTACTGTTAACCGATAAACCAAGCAGGTCACTTGACTCCAAAGAGTGATGTCTACAGTTATGGAGTTGTGTTGCTGGAGTTGCTGTCAGGAAGACGAGCAACGGGCGACGACAGGCCTGGGAGTGTCGACGAAACTTTGGTGGATTGGGCAAAGCCTTTCCTGAGGGACAACCGGCGAATTCTGAGAATCATGGACACACGACTAGGGGGCCAGTATTCCAAGAAGGGGGCCCTATCTGCTGCTTCACTGGCATTACGGTGCCTGCACATAGATCCCAAAAATAGGCCAACCATGGCGGACGTGCTATTTGCCATGGAGCAACAATTTCACACATCCAAGGATGTCCCCAGGACCACACCCGCAGCGAACCTGGATCATCGTGGGATTCAACGGTTGAGGTACCCCAACAACTCGAGATAATGCCAGTCGTCTCGTCTATGGAGGTAGTCTCTTAATACATCAGATAACTATGAAGAAAGCATGGGTTTTCACTTGGTTATTTTAGATGTCAAACCTTTACTGTACTGTACGGAACATTTACATATCACACCACCAACAAAGGAAAAGAAAGGGAAATTCTCCCCACAGCCATGATTAGACCTTAAGCGTATAATTTTTGTTCTTTGAAGGACTTTTGGGGCTGTAATTTTCAACATATATATTGTGTTCTTTCTAGCTCAATAAAATAAAATTAAAAAAAAAAACTATTGTGTAACTGGATGATACTATGGGCCAAAATCTCTCTTCCAAGCTGATCTCAACGCACATTCGCTTCCCAAAAAAATTTACAGAAAAACTATAGATCTTTTATAGTCGTGAAATTTGATTTTGTAAGGCGTTGCCGCGTTGGTGGCTTGAATGGTGTTTCCTTGGAGAAGCTATCATTTAACTTTCTTCTCCTGCAGTAATATAGTTGTGCAGTGTGTAACAGATCCTTTATTTGGAAACATATTCGGTGGCGCATCACCATCCGTCGCCCTAAATCGTGTGTAACTGGTTCAAACTGTATGGCTCAAGGTTTCTTTGCTGGTATTTTGGGAGACAAAGAACTCATGGCAAAAACTCCAAGGTCTGAAACTGAGGAGCTTGGTCCTTCTCAAGTCTAACTCTTGTGGTTTACTCCACAAGCAGTTTGTCCCGGATTAGGCGGGTTCTGCTATCGTACGGTGGGATTGGTTCTTCAGGGTTTTGTCGAGGTCTGCTTAAGTTTGCAGTGAATGGTTTGGGGCAATGTGACAACCAAATCTTCTCTCTCTACATTCCTTGTTCTTGCTAATTTGCTATGTTAAAGTACCCCCGAAGGAAATAAGATTCATATTGGATATAAAAAAAAAGTAGTTCTTAGAGATCTTGTGATCAAGTCTTACTGAGATGCAGAAACTCTCATAGGATTGACTTTTCTCATCATGTTTTTTTTTTTTTTTTTTTGGGGGGGGGGGGTGGTTAGACTTTGTAACACTTTCTTGAACTTGTCCATCGGGACCTTTTACCGCCTCGCCAAGAACTAGTAAAAATAGCAAGGTTTCACAAGACGATAAAGCTCAAGGAGACATTGATCCTTGAACCTCTTGACCACCCAAATTATTTGAGAATAAGCCATTAAGCTATCTCCATGGTGGTCACTCAGGATTAACTAACTCATGTGACAAAACCAAGAGTTCTGCAATAACAGAAAGTCTATAGCTAGGGCCAACTTTGAGATTTATGGGGCCTAAAGCAAACTTTTTTAATGGGCCCCTAAAATCTCAATGTATGTTGAAGAAGTTAAAAATAACTGCGGAAAAAAAAAGCACTTCATAACGAAGTAATTACAAGCATTTGAGAGCATAACCATGCACCCAAAATTAATAGCCATTGCAATACCTCGAAAATACAAAAACATATCATTTTAACATTACTCTTCTCGCACTTTTAGTTGCAAATGTACGTTAATTGAACGTGCATGATCAAGTTTTTCTCCATAGGCTTTTCAATAGACAACAACCACTTCATTCAATCTCTCCTGCGACGTGGATGATGGAAGGTAGGTTTTAAGCAACTTTAACTTGAAAAAGATTTTCCCTGAAACAAATGTAAACAGAATAGCCAATAATATGCAACCCATTCATTTGGAAACATTTATCCTTTGCCTTCAAGCAAGTGAGCACGTCAATAAGCTTTCCTTGTTTTTATTTTTATTTTTATTTCACAAAACTACTCTCACAACTTTCAATTCGGAACACAAATTCCTCCCATCAATATTGGAAAGATCCGCTTTTTCTAAAATAATATTTCGAACTTGGACAATAAGAAACCAAATTAGCTCAGTTTAGAAAAGTCCTTTTAACTCGGACTTTATTTTGAATTGTGCCCCTAAAATCTCAATGCATTTTTACATGGGCCTATACGACTAGGAGGCTCCAAAATTAGTCAAAATTTAGAGGACTAAAACGGTGGCTTTGCGGGCTTTAGCCCAAAACCGGCTCAGTTGGTAGCATTGCTTCTCAAAACAACACACAATTGACATCTAGTTCATAAGTTATGAGCGGTTGTAGAAAAACTCATCAAAAAGGGGAAAATTAGTCATTTAAAGGAAGGACGCCAGCAAAATAATTTTTAGCGGAGATCCTTCACCTTTTTGAATTTTTTAACCATAAGGCCAAAACATATTTAGATACTTTCATAAGGTTTTAGAGTGCACTTTTCTATTATAGGGTTTTGGTGATTTAGGCACTTTCATATATAGGGTACCCTAGGGTTTTAGGCACTTTCATAGAGCATATTTGTCTTTATGTTTAATTGCAAAAGGTGTTTGTCCTTAAACTCAAAAAATGTAAATATAAAGAATTTTTGGCTAAGTCTCCCTCTAAAAAATTGTTCAAAAAGTCTGTCCACAAAGACTATTTGCACGCAGACTGTGCACAAATTTCGTTGTGGGACCCACCACGGTTCCCACACAAATGATTCGAGCTATTCATTAAATGTAAAACATTTTTTCAAGGGTCCTCACGAAAAATCAGCGCAATCCGATACCTATAGATGTTCGATCTAATTGTCTAACTTTTCATTCAGATTTCAGGATAATGATAAGTTAGACGATTGGATCGAGCCCCTATAGGTATCAGATTGAGCTGATTTTCACAAGGTTCGGACCTTCGAAAAAATGTTTAACATTTAATGAACAGCTCGTATTATTTGTGTTAGGCCCCACAACAAAATCTGTGCACAGATTGTGTAGCAGGATTCAAAATTGTTTAGAAAAGGGTTCGGGTCGGGTGAAAGTTTCCGGGTCCAACCCAAAAAAAAACGGAGCTCCTAAAATCCCTGTTTGGGGCCCACCTTCTCCAAACCCTCCCTAAAAAACCTTTGTTTGCAATTCTGCGTTCTCTTCTTCGCCAATCGCTCGTCGAAACACGACCGTCGAAGACTCGAAGCTCCTCCTCCGGTCGCCGATTTCCCTCTCGACTCCCCTCCCTCTCTACTGATTTGCTTCCAGTAATGGGTTCTGGTGACCCTCTCTCTCTCTCTCTCCGATTGATTACTTCAATTTTGTGATCGTTTCCCTTTCGTTATATACGGTGGTGGTTCAAACTGTTACAAAACTGACGATTTTGTTCGAGTTCGACGGCCCCTATAGTAATTTTATTTTCTTTTACCTTTGACGTATTCATTATGTTGCTCAATTTGTTGTATAGTCGCCTCCGTTTTTCTTCAGTTTCGTTCTCTTTCACCTCTCGATAGCCTCCATTATAAAGTGGATATGAAAACAAATTAATGAAAACAAGAGGCAAAAAGTATGCACTAAGACTTGCCAAGCACATTGCCCATTGGATGAAGAGAAAATTAAATGGCATTCCAATTTTTTTGGGTAATGATTTTTGCACTCACCTTTATTATCAATGCACTCCGAAAATTTTCTTTGTTGCTTAAAATTACACCCAACACGAGCACTAGAAATTGTTAGATTTCTTGGAAGGTTCCAACCTAAAACCAATTGGCAATAGGTGGAGTAATCTCTAGAATATATTAACCAAGCTTGGGTGGCTTAAATGAGCGATGTGGGACAAGTCTAAATGTTGGAGTGGATTTATAAGAATGTCGATTGCAAAAATCATTTCCCAAATTTTTATTTTCAGGATATTCTCACTTGCAGGGAGTCATTGACACTTGATTTTTTTTTCCTTACTATATTGCAAATTTCCAAGTTATCATGCAGTCTCTATTTTTGCTGAAAAAGTTTTGTATAGATAGTTTGAAAACCCGACGCGGCCAATGCCTATATGTGAAATTATTGAAGTTGCATTTCAGTCGGGACTCTTTACTTTTGTTAATTTGTAGGACTTGGCAGTCACGTTATCATCTCTATGTAATGATGTCCTTGTTCCTTTTTTCCCCCCCTTACATCGGTATTTAATACCCGTATAACAGTGATCTTAGTTTAGTTGTTTGGATTAAGGGCACTTTGTCGTGATTGAAGTTAATGAGAGAATAGAAGCTAATTGTTTTGTACACTCCACTTATTTATGTTTGCACTTCTGTCTTTGTCTTCATTCATGTGATCGCACTTCGTTTTCTTGTCTTCATTTATGTGAACTTTCGACAATATCCTTTAATGTAGTAGAAATTAAGTGAGTGAAAGGACAACCTTATACTTTTCCCATAAATAAAGACACCAAGAAAGTGTGAATATAAACAAGAGAGGTATTAAAATCACTACCTTAAAAGAGTAAATGCTATTTATACAAGAGTGGCTCCTAGGATCAATTGTAAGTCATGTGGGCAAATAGGAGAATATTGAGCTGCTCTTCTACAAAGAGTCCAACTCCCGTATGCTAGTGTAGCAGTGTATGGACCAGTATGGTGCTGGCAAGGTGCGGCATTGACAAAATTGAGTAGCTCTACAACAAAGAGTACATAGTGCAAACGCAACGTAATTTGTTTGTTTTGTCTCATAGATATTGATTCAGTCAGTAAGTACTGTTCAATGAAGCATTACATTAAATACTTAATTCATCATATTGATTGCTGTGAAGTCCTACGGGTAAAAATAAACATCAAACAGAGCTTACCAGATTGATTGTATATGAACTTATGCTAATGAAGTAACGATCATATACAATTTATGGGCAATCAAAATATAGGCTCTAACGTACGGGGAAGATAAAAATCATACTTATAATATTTTTCAGATCTTGTCTCCCTCGCTCTTTCTCTGTAACTTTTGTATTGGTTTCTTATTCAGTTTTTCCCATACTTCATACAACATTAAGTTGGAACTTTGATGTTTGTGTTTCCCAGATGCAGATATGGAGGATTATGGGTTTGAGTACTCAGATGAGGAGCCTGAGGAACAGGACGTTGACATTGAGAATCAATATTACAACTCAAAAGGTAATTAATTCTAATGGCGTTGAGGTAACACCTGCTTGAGCTATTCGCACTTGTTCAGCCTTTCTTTATCATCTTCCTTCCTTCCTTTCCTGTGGTGAAAAGAAAATTGTGTATTCAACTGGGAGCAGATCGAAAATATTGGACTATTGACACACTGGAGGACGGAAATCGCAAGAAAACCTTCCGTAACGAGCGAAGAATAACTCTTTTGCAATTTGTTGAACCCTCTACTTGCTAGAATATAGGTGAAAAAGATTAACAACTCTATGGAAAACATCATTGTATTTTATTAACTATAGTGAATTGCTCAGGCTTACATCATTATTAATGGTAGCAATCTTACCAACCGTAGGAACACTATAAAAAGAAAATAAGCTTTAGCAATTAAATCTTGTCATTGTAGACCAAGTAAGATATAAAATAGGAAAACAGATCAACTTAATATTTTGGGAAACATAATGGGAATCCCTACAAATCGAGAAAATATACCAAAATTACTACATCCCTGCTAAGAGGCCTTCCAAGGAAGGAAGCAAAATCCAAGTTTCTCCAAATTTGAGTAGCCATCTCAGCAAATGGCTCTTCAAGGGAAGGAAAGAAGGCACTGCACTATTTTGGAGTAGTTTTCCGTTTCTTCAAATTTGAAGATAATGAGAAATAGATCTTCGACTTGGCAAAATAAGGAAATAGTTGGGGAAAATTTTCTTGGAGTGAACTTGTTTTAGCCCTTGTTCGGTTGTGGGTTTGGAAAAAAATTTCCAAACCCAAATCCATTCATTATCTATATTTTCAATCATTACTTTCATTTCTCTCTCCACTTATTACCCCTATATCCAATCATTAATCTCATTTCTCTCTCTATCTCTCTCCACTCATTACCCCTATCCCCAATTATTACCCTATTTTCTCTCCTCACTCATTACCCAAAAACCAAATCCAAAAATTTTCCAAACCCACAACCGAACAAGTAAGTGGCTCCTCAACTGGTCACATGGGTTAGCAAACTAAACGTTGGGTATAGAATTTTGCTTCTTACCTTGGAGATGCTCTAAGATGCTAGTTCTAGAACAATAATAGCAAAAGTAAACAGTTCTCTTTTAGCTGTTTATGCAACCCTATTGAGTTTTTGCTTTTCCTTTAGTATTTCTTTTAATCCTTTTTGTAGGTTTAGTTGAGACTGACCCAGAAGGAGCACTTGCTGGTTTTGCTGAAGTAGTTCGGATGGAACCTGAGAAGGCTGAATGGTGAGGAACCCTGTTCCTCCTCCTACCTTTTAGAAAATAAGCTCTGAATATAAGAATGACAGGGTTCTTTGGCATGGACCCCTGAATGTAGTCTGTATACTTTATGTTTCTCACTCGATTGTGTTGGTATTTTTCCTAGGAAGATGACTAGATGAGATACATGGGGAAGAGAAACGAAAATTAACCTTACATTATTGTTTCAAATTGGATGAATAGCCAAAACTCTTTGGTTGGGGCAAACAACATGACAAGGAATCTCGAATTCCATTGCTTCGACAATAACATTGTCATTTCGGTTTAGAGAGAGAGAGACGTGGCCTCAAATGTTGGAGTTTGGAAATTGATTCGCTTGGCAAGTGTCTTGGTCTTCGTCAATTGATTGAGATTCAATGGTTGGTGCCTAGGTCATCATCAACTACCGAAGCCAGAATCTTGTGTTGAAGTTTTTATGTTAACCCTTCGCTTTGGTGGTTCTTCGAATCCAACAACATGCCTCTCTCTTGGAAAAAAAAGAACATTTTTATTATGGTACAAATGTGTATGTATTTGTAATTCGACTATTTTATGAATGTCCCCACTTGTTAATGAGTAATGATCTATAGGGTGTTAATTGTTTTGTTTTTTGTGTTCTCTTGCTCTAGGTGATGGCAAGAATGTATTGTATATTATGATAAAATGATTTTTTTTTTTTTTCACCATGCTGCATAGGGGAAATAATGATAAGTACTAAATCCACCGATGACCGACCTGAAGTTATGTTTACTTTTTATGCTAACAAATAAACAGCGTTAGGCCACTAATAAGACTTAATTTTATTGACACACTTTCTTTAGAGATGTTTATGTCTTTATAATACTCCTCTTACCTTTTATTTGATATTATTTAATATTAGGTACTTTCAGTAAGCACTAAGATTTAGTATTTTGTTTTTTTGTAGTTTGTCCTGTCTAAATGATATACAGCCCTCAAGTTGTCCAATTTTTTCTGCACGGAAAAAGTTTTTTCAGGAGCTCCGACCTGAGCGAATGTGTCACATGTATAAATTCTGCTAAATTGTTTGCTCCGACCTCATTTAAAAAGCTTAAGGGGTTAAAGGTAGGGATAACATTCCAACGGTACATTCTGAACCCCTGATTGTGTCCTTTTCTTCAGGCTTCAGTAGTTCTTTTTGGTTTCCCAAGGATAGTGGTAGGTGGGGCGCAGCTCGCTTGTGGGAAGGCTCTCCTCCATAAGTAGGCCAAACACATGCAAATATTGGAATCATTAGGTAGGTGGGGAGGTTCAAATTCTAGTTCAATTGGCTGCTCTCTTAAAAAATTAAAAAGGTGCTCCTAGTTTAGTCCCC
Source organism: Rhododendron griersonianum (assembly GCA_018127125.1). Taxonomy (NCBI): domain Eukaryota; kingdom Viridiplantae; phylum Streptophyta; class Magnoliopsida; order Ericales; family Ericaceae; genus Rhododendron; species Rhododendron griersonianum. The sequence continues at coordinate 32,703,349 of CM030800.1, forward strand.
ATTAGCGGGGGTCAGCAGGGAAAGATAGGATATGGACGGAACCTTTGCTATTATTTGGACAAAGTGGTTGTCCTCAAGTTCAAACACACAACCTCAAGACTGCTCTGATGGCATATTAAATGGGTAACCGCATACTCAAAAGCTTAAGATGTTCGGGAGAGTAGCTTTTTTGTTTATAGTTTATACAGCGTCAACTGTATGACTTACATTTAAAAGTGTTTGGCTATTTTGAGAGGATTCCATGTGCTTGCATAGCTGGGCACATTGGGTCCTTATGGTCTGGCTGTTGTTTTCGTTACTGAAGAGTCTTTTTCTCCATCTTCAGGGGATTTAAAGCTTTAAAGCAGACTGTCAAACTCTACTACAAGTTAGGGAAGTATAAAGAAATGATGGATGCTTACAGGGTGATGTTAACATATATCAAATCAGCTGTGACTCGCAATTACAGTGAAAAATGCATAAACAATATTATGGATTTTGTATCTGGATCAGCTAGTCAGAACTTTGGTCTCTTGCAAGAGTTCTATCAGACAACTCTAAAGGCTCTTGAAGAGGCGAAGAATGAGGTCAGATTCATGATCTTGTCTTCACTGAACTGATGTTTGTATAAAAAGTACAACAATGTGATATATTGCATTGTTTTGCTTTGCGCAGAGGCTCTGGTTTAAAACGAATTTGAAGCTCTGTAAAATTTGGTTTGATATGGGAGAATATGGGCGAATGAGTAAGGTATCTTCATTAGTTCGAGAAACACCTTTGTTTATTCTTCAGATTGCTTATTGAAATTATAGTTCTGACTGAATTTACTGGGATTTATTAGATCTTGAAGGAACTCCATAGATCTTGTCAGAAAGAAGATGGTACAGATGATCAAAAGAAAGGAACACAACTTTTGGAGGTATATGCAATCGAGATTCAAATGTATACCGAGACTAAAAACAACAAGAAGCTTAAGGTATAATACTGTTTAGATTTCGCTCCTTGTTTCTGTATTCCGAGATGACACGTACTTACTTTTTATGCCCACTTGTTTGTTTATTTTTTAATTCCTATTAATGACCTATAGTATCGGTCTATTTATTGTTTGCATTGGTGGTTTTTAGAGTATGTGCTTTCTCTCATACTTTCTTATTTATGAACTATACATTTGTTGGTCTTTCTTATCATAGTGACTTTTTGTACTTAGTATTCATGACACCCTCGATAGAGTTCAATGGATAAAACGAATTCATGTAGCCGACCCCATTTGATTGGGACTTTAGGCTATGTTTGGTTTGTTATGGTCAGTGACAGTGTACTTTCTTTTTATGAATAAAGCACCTTTCCTAATGAAGGCTAAGATCTCTCGATCACTAAATGGCCAGAACTACCGATATTGAGGAACTTAATGCAAGAGAAAGCAAAAGAATGAGACTCGATAAAGTTATGTAATGTGGCTCTTAATATTATAAGAATATGATTAGGCGAGAATCACAAATATTGAGGAACTTACTGTAAGAGAAAGTAAAATGAAGTTTTTTCTTTTTCCTCTTTTTTTCCATGTAGGTAGAGTACCATCCAATGTATACATATACAGATTTTATAGTTTTCATACATGTGTATGTGGGTGGATATCTGTAAATTTAGGAATGTTGAGACCTAGAGGCAAAAAGTTATGCTAGCAAATTTTGATGCATTCAAGAGCAGGATTTAGGTGGTAAGGAAATTGGTAAAGTTATAGTCCCGGCACGAATCCATGCAATTACCATGACAAAAAGAAGTGTTATTTCTTACACTTTGTAATATCTATTTGTGGGGTTGTAGGGCTTCACTGGTTGAGAGTTTGGTTGTGATTAAGTTCCATTCTGACACTGGTTTATAGGTTCTAGAATTTCTGGAATTTAAATGCCTGAAGGAGGAGGGATTATCACTTATTTTGATTACAGTAACTTGATTTTAGTCATCAGGTCTCTAGTTATTTTATTGAAACGTTTTGTGTTTCCAACTGACGACACAGGTGTTCGTAAGTGTATGAAGCATGTCCTGTGCTAAAAGGAACTGTCGGCAGGTGTTCTTTCTGTGTGTTTGTGTACCTTCTTACAGGGATTTGAGCTTTTCAGAGTAAACTGAAGTTATTTAAAAAGACATTTGGAAGTACAATCGTGGATTTCTAGAGTTAAAGCATGTTTATTTCTATGATTTTGTGGAAGTGGTACAACCAAAGAAAAATGATGATCCTGGATTCTGATGTGACATCTCTCATGATCCAAATCACCCTAATCAACACAAGTATGGTTTCTACAGCTGTCATTTAAGTTCTTGGCATGAACAGGACAAGGGTCTCCTCAAGTAATGAACCTATTTAGAATGTGGGAACAGGATGACATGCAATTCTTCAGCTTGTTTTGTTAATGTCTTGTGTTTTTGGTTTTGCCTTTTCCATATTATGTTTGACATCTCTTCTTTCTTAAGTTATTTCCATGGCTGGGGTGTGATGCCACATTCCTGAGATGATTTATTTGAACATAATTTTTGTGTAACTATGTTTTCTTCAAGTGATACAGTAAATGATTTTGATGTCCTCCATTATTTATTTGTCATTTAACTTCTTTCAGTTAATGATGTGATGCAGCAACTATACCAAAAGGCACTATCAATCAAGTCAGCAATACCCCATCCCAGAATCATGGGAATTATTCGCGAATGTGGTGGGAAAATGCATATGGCAGAGCGTCAGTGGGCTGAGGCAGCCACAGATTTCTTTGAAGCTTTTAAGAACTATGATGAAGCTGGGAACCAGAGGCGTATCCAGTGCCTAAAGTATGCTTGCAAGCTCATTAGTTGCATTACCTCTCTCCGTGTGTCTTGATCTCTCTCTTGGTTTTTTGATCTCTCTTTCCATGCATTTTCTGTGAACCCTGCTGTTTTTGTGGCCTTCTATTACATATGAGTTGCATATGTAAAACACTTGAGTCTCAGCATGCAAGGCATGACCCAATCGTGCAAATTTCCTGATGCTGGGGCATGGTTTATAGGCCTCGCAATAGTCTTGAACCATTGGAAGAGAAATATACCCTGCTATTTTTGTCTCTGTGTTGCATGTGAATCTCACTCGTACAGTCATGTAATTTGGTAATTGTGTGAATCGCATATATGTTCTAATGCGCACTTCTTGAGCAAATTGAAACCAGGTAGAAGTTAACAGGCTTGAGATAACCCTGAATTTTATTCTTTGCATTATTGGTTTTAACTCGGTTTAACACTTGCATTGACTTCTTTTGGCTCCTCCCTTTGGTAGATATCTTGTTCTGGCCAATATGCTGATGGAATCCGAAGTTAACCCTTTTGATGGTCAAGAGGCAAAGCCGTGAGTTTTTTAATGTTTGCAGTTTCACTTAGGTTATGTTTCTTGATTCTACAGTGCCTTATCTCTCTCTCTCTCTCTCTCTCTCTCTCTCTAGATATAAAAATGACCCAGAGGTTTTGGCAATGACAAACCTGATAGCTGCATATCAACGGAATGAGATTTTGGAATTTGAGAAAATCCTCAAGGTATGCTCAAGTGGAAATTCATAGTTTACCATATGCCTCTCTCTCTCCCTCTCTAAACCTGAGTTGGTGTTAATTTTTCAGACAAATAGAAGGACGATAATGGATGATCCATTTATTCGAAACTACATTGAAGATCTCTTGAAAAATGTCAGGACGCAGGTGTTGCTTAAGCTCATCAAGCCTTACACCAGAATTCGTATCCCCTTCATATCAAAGGTAAGATCGAGGTTTTTTCATTTTCCTTTCTTGTTCGTGCTAATTTTCCTTTTTGTAAAATCCTACCCGGTCCTGTTTTTTCATCGAAAGTGAAGGAGACGTCTTCCTCTTTCTCATCTTCTTGTTTGAGGGAAAGGTGTCCGTTTACTGCGTTATGCAAGCAGACGTCACTTCTTATCCTTCTCGCACAATGGTTGTAATATCTTGCAAAATGTATTGAACATGTATTCTTTCGGAAAAAAATCAATGAATGGTTGGAATATCTTGCAAAAGTGTTTTGAACATGTATTATTTGGGGAAAAATTCAATTCGTAGTCAGAATAGGAAAGTAGTTTGGTGCAATCATCTCAACCGTGCCAGCAGTTTCCTAACTCAGTTTGGAAAATAGTTTGGTGCAATCATCACAACCGTGCCAGCAGTTTCCTAACTCAGTTTAAATGCAGGAGCTTAACGTTCCAGAAAAAGATGTCGAGGAGTTGTTGGTTTCACTAATCTTGGATAACCGTATCCATGGACACATTGATCAAGTCAACCGGCTGTTGGAGCGTGGTGACAGGTTACATATTATTTTACTTTTTGTATGCCTCTATTTCGGTTTCATTAACTTCCGAAACTCTATCTCCTTATCTATTAACGTTGGTTTTTGTCAATTTGGGAAATTTGCTAAACAGCTCGAAGGGAATGAAAAAGTACACTGCCATAGATAAATGGAATACACAGCTCAGGTCCCTCTATCAAACCATTGGCAACCGAATATGCTGAGATCGATTATCCTGTAGAAATTGCGGCTCGATTTCCTTTGCAGCTGACGGCTCTCATATTTGGTTTCATTTCATGGCTGTATCCAATCGAACTTCTTTTTGTGCCGATTATTGTCTGTGCTTGCTCATATAAGCTGTTGATACGAACGTTGACTGGCGGTGATGTCTCGGTATTTTTTCTGTTAAAAAGTTAGTATGTTCTAGTTAAGTGGAAATTCTGCTATATCCCGGTTAGGGTTTCTGTAATTATTTTGACCTGAACCTGAGAATAGTTTTGATCCGTCACCATTGTGTGCAGTGAAACCGACCCATATGGGTTCCGAAATGTATTTCAAACCTAGCACCTGGCGATTTTTAATTAGCTGCAGTAAAAATACATATGAATCTTCTTCTGTTTCTCCCCATAGTCAATGAAAAGACCCGGGTTGAGGCCATGGTGACCCTAGTGCTCGATGGAAAAAGACTCAGGTAAAGCTGTGGTGACCCTAGTCACGAGTCCCACATCACTTGGTAAATGCAAAATTCAGTGTTATATATAACAAATTATGTCCTTATCGTGTACAAGGCTTTTTAAAGCCGTGAGGGTGTCAAAGTTCATTGGAATTTCACAGTTAAATGTGTTCACTCTGGAGTAGTCCTAGGATGGATGGCCTATTGGAAAGTCTATAGACCATGGGTGGTCATAGTGGATAATATTGTACAAGGTGGGTACCATTATAAATTAATATTGATTAAAAAAGCATGTGATGATTAAGACGTGCGAAGGGCTAGTTGACTTAAATGGCAAAGTCCACTTTATTCTACTCCGTACTTATGGTTTGGGGCTGCCCCTTATTAAAAACCGTTTCTAGCTGTATTTGAATCTTCTTTATTTTTTTTGGGAAATGATTTTGCTATTCTTTTTTTTGTTAACGTCACTCCCCTGCAAGTATATTTTTGCACCAAAAATATACTTGCAGGAGAGTGCCATTAACAAAAAAAAGAAGTGACAAAATCGCAGCTTTTTTTTTTTTTAATATTTTAGTTTTTGTGTTATTAGTGTTTCTGCGTTATTTTTCTATGTTCATGCTTCTTCCATTGTTGCGTGCAAGGTTATAATTTCTCTTACAATAAACATGTTCATGCACAAAGTTTTTTTTTCCTTGCATTCATGCCAGCTTACGCCCACCTCGACTATCCTGAAAGACCAATCTCATTGCCCACTTGTGAGGCTCCCAATTAAATGTTCGTACACAACGTTCCTCGTCAAGTTGTTAGGTACTTTGAAAATATTGAGTCACTCTGAATATTTCGCAGATAGTATGGTTCTTGTTTAATCAAAAGATATATTTTGAATTGATTTATTTTCTCTCACCTTTTATTTGAAAGACAAGCATATATATCGACTGACTCATATTTTGTAACAACTCTGGTTTTTGGTAAATAAAAATTTCGTTAAAAATCTGAATTTTATTTTAAAAATCTGAATTTTAGTTAACTTCTAACCGAGTAATTGGAGAAACCTAATTACCAATTCACCTAGTTACATCCTCCTAACCCTAGATGAGCCTTTTTAACCCTCTTTGAACCTTGTGAACCCCTCCAAACCCTAATGGAACCCTTTTGGAACAAAATAGTAATCATCATACTACATGATTAGTCATTTCAAGACCACACTCATGACTTACCTCATTACTCATTGGTTAATAAATGTTAGGAAAAATTTTACCCCTTGGTTAATAAAAATTAGTCATGCCAATGAATACTTAGACTTGACTAGACAAGTCAAAACCAAATCCCATCATTTTGCTTCCAATAGAAGTAAACTTAGTCTTGCATGCATCTTGCCATGCATGCAAGCCTAAAAACTAATAGCCCTAAACCTATTTACCTTCCAAAGAACACTTTCCTAGATTTTCTCTAGATATATATACCTCGTAGCCTACCATAGTCAAGCCTATATAGTCATGCATGCACTTTCTAGGAAAATTGTTAACCATTGGGTAATGCTTTCACTTGAAAGCCTTAACCTCTCATCATTTCCTCTTTACCCTTTGAACAATAGTTAGTAGGGTAAATATTATCCATTGACTAATAGAAAACCTAGCCTTATTTTGTTCTTTCTTGCAAACAACCCATTTGCAAACAACCCATTTCTAGTCTACTTTAAACCCAATCCTAGCCTTTTAATTTGTTCTTTCTTGCAAGACTTACCATCCTATGTTATAATCACCTAGAAAGCATAAGATCCTAGTTAGTTTATAACCTTATGCCTAAAGACTTGGATTGACCCATGAGGAAGTAGACTTAGCATGCTTTCAAGCATGATATGACAAAACAATGAGAGAAGGAGAGAGGAAGAGAGAATCGGCCAAGAGAGGGGGGAGAGAGAGCCAACATTTTTGCTACAAATAGCACCCCACACTTGCCATTCAACTCACACCTTCCAACCCTTCAACTTCTCTCTCTAGAAACCATTTTCGTTTTCCAGACAGCCTGCTGCCCTTCACAAATCCTCATTTTTCTCCTGCTTAAAGTAGTCTTTAGAACCAACTCCCTCCGAAAAAGTTGTAGAGCACTTCGAGATCTTCAAGTTAGACCCAAGAACCACCCTAATTGGTCAAGAAATGACAAAGATATTGACATCCGAAGTTCAGTAAAAATCTCGGATTCCAGATTCCAAACAGCATACTGTCTCTTCCTTTATCACCATTTTTCTCCTACCTAAAGTGGTTTCTAGGATCAACTTCCTTCACAAAAGTTGTAGAGCACTTCTAGAGCTTCAATATCGACCCAAGAACGATCATATTCGGCCAAATATTGACCGAGTTACTGCCATCCAAAATTTGGTCCGAATTTGTGAGTTTCACCGCCCGTAGAATTTTCCAACTAGCTTATTCGGCCCCGACTAGTTTCGGATCAAGGTAGATTAATCTTAACCTCTATCTCTAAGTATACTAAAAAGTTGTGTACTACTTGTACGTTTGAAATGCATAATAGTTAGTAAACTTATTTCGTTAATGATGGTATTAATATGTTGAATAATTGACTTTTACTCTAATAGGCATATGTTGTTTTGAACTTCCCACAAAAGAGGAAAGAACGGATTTTGAAAGATTAGAACTCATCGCTTAATTAGAAGTATTCGTATTTTGATCGTAGGATGGTTATGAGCATATATATGTGATTACTTAGATTATTTGTTTGTTGTGTGATAAAGCATAAGTGGTTTTCCACTCCAAAGGTGTCCGTCCATGTGGCACTATGCTTTAGATTATATGCTAAATGTTTTAGCATGATTACATGAGTTCAAGGATAAAATGAGCATGATAAGTAATATAGAGTTGGATGATTTTGCTAGTTTAGTTTCAAGATTACAATGAATGATCTATGGTTACTTATGAGAAAAGTCCTGCCGCGGAGTCATGGCATGAAAACGAGATATGAAAATCGAGAAAGTTAGATATATGACACCTAGGGTGTGATTATTGAAAAGGAGAAAAAGTTTTGAAATCACAATGTGGCCGGACGTGGTAGCCCATTTTGTAAAGAGATGTTAGAAACCGTAATGTGGCCGGACTTGGTAGCCCATTGTGTGGTGTGTGTTGCCAATGGGACCGGACGTAGTAGTCTCATTGGAGGTGATTTAAATGTTGTAAAAACCACGATGTGGCCGGACGTGGTAGCCCATTGTGAAGATTGTCAATGTGGCCGGACGTGGTAGCCTCATTGGTAATGTGGCTTGGTTATCCGCGGAGAGGAGCCAATGCGAATTTTGTGTGCCAATGGGAACCCGGGACGGCGGAACCATTGTGAGGATACTCGGGAGACCGGAACAGCTGAACCGAGGTTGGGTGTGTAAAGACGAATTTTGAAAATGTTGATTTGGTAATGAAAAGTGAAGATGATGACACGGTCTACGAAATGCTGCGTAGGAGAAACTCTGATGTCACGGACACCAACGATAGTTAATAGAGAATGTGGATGTGTTATTGTTGATAGTCGTTGAATACGCATGTGCTAATTAGACATCATTAAATATCTTTGACTTGTTTTGTGTAAGTTATGGGTTAGCGGGTATGGGAATATTCTGCTGAGCTTTTGTAGCTCATGGTGTTACCTTTGGTGATCCTGACATATTATATCGGTGGCGACGCTGGTATAATGTGTTAGACTTTGTAAATGAACAAGGTGAGCCGTACACCTTAGAGGCCTTTGGAGCAAAAGAGCTGGCTAGGATGGAGGAGCAGACAGAGCTGTAGTTAGGAGCCCTAGTTTTTCCTCCCTTGTGTAAATAATGAATTCTTGTGAGAAGTATGATGTAATAATGAGCCAGACTCTCTTTAAATATTCAATAAAATTGTCCTTTTAACGTACCCAAAAATTAGGGGCGTTACATATTTCAAGCCAACTTTGAAAAATCTTACAAACGGTGATCAAGAATGACACTAGACAATTGTTTGTGCTGGCGTCTCTCGCATTAAATTGAAAAACTTGTGTTGCATATGCATGTATTGGGTATCTTTATAACTAGAGAGATATGGGTACTTCATCATATAAATTGAGGTAATTGATCTTCTTGTTCTCTTTCTATAACTTAATTATTTAAAAGTAATAATTTTTGCGCTTAACTTTAAACATTCTACAATTTGTTTTAGAATTTTTACATTGCATATGTACACATAGCAGTACTCTTTCAAATTAAGCACATTAGAAGATAATTTTTAGAGCATAATTATATAAAAACGGCACCGTTCAAGGGACACACAAAAAAAAAACACCTTAAAAAACACTCTAAATCTCAATCTCATAGTTTCCAATCAAATTCTTATGATCCGAACCGTTCAATATGTGCAGAATATGATTTTAAGGGTGCCCGCAAGAAATTAGCAAAATATATGACAGGGAAGTGCTTATTTGAGCAGTTTTTAATTGAACCGTTCATTAAATCTAAGCTAAAAACTGCTCAGATCAAGTCTTTTCTGGTCATTTTTTTTGCTAATTTCTCGCAAGTACCCTTAAAATCACGTTCTGATCATATTGAGCGGCTCGGATCATCAAAATTTGATTGAAAACTATGAGGTGTTTTTTTAAGTATCTAGTAACAAGTTAGTTGTCCCCGGAACCGCCCCGAAATAAAAAAAGTGGATTGGAAAAATATTATTCCCTTTTTCTAAATATTCATTCACGTGAATCACATGCGAGGGAAAATGATGAAATTCCCATTAGAAAAAGATATCTGATCTGAAAAGTGAAAAGTGAAAAGAATAGTCACATAGGGAAAACAACTAAAGCTAGTCCACATCAAGAGCTGTGGTAATTAGAAAAGTAATCTGAAAAGATAAAACAAAAGTCACTTTAATGGAAAACTAGTCCATATGTTCACCAACTTGTATTTCAAGCCAACTTTAAAATAATCTTAATTAACAACCAGCAATCGGCAATTAATGACAAGAGACAATTATTTGTGCCAACACTTCTCAAATTAAATTGAAAATTTGTGTTGCGTGTGCATGTACGTGATGTGATATGTCTATAACTAGAGAGATATGCGGTCTTCATAATAGAAAATAAGGAAACCAATTTTTAGGTTAAAACCCTTTGCTTTAAATCGAGGTAATTGATCTTCATGCATGTTCCCTTTCTATAATCGTATTTAAAAATTATAATTTCTACGCTTCACATTCTTATAAGAACATTCTACAATTGATCATTTTTAGTGCTTTTACACATTATCAGAAGATACTAATTTTTAGAGTATATTTATCCAAAAAATAGAACGTAAGAAATTATTTTCTTTTTAAAATGTTATCATTCATGAGAGAGAAAATGATGAAACGCTCGAAGTTGCCTTGTAGCTCTATTGGTTGAGCAGGTATTGAGCATTTCAATTGCCGAGGACTTAATCCCCACCGCCCACAACTATATATTTTCCTTAGGATAATCTATAGTAGGATTTTCTAAGAGGAAAGTGATCTTGGCACTCCACTTTTCGACTTTTTTTTTTCTATGTGAAATTACCACATTGTCCTTTATCTGGTTAGTGTTCATCCACTATAAAGGATAATTTAATAATTTCAACTAGAAAAAAGGACCCAAAAAAAAAAAAAAGTAAAGCGCCAACGGCCAAAAGTGAAACGTCATAATCAATTTTCCTTTCCAAGATTGGAAAATGAAAGATCGAATTCCCATTAGAAAAAGTAATAGATACTCCTACGAAAAATACATCTCACACTAATGGAAAGCTAGTCCACATTAAAGCCCTTACCGGATTTTCCATCCTAAAAATAGAAAACAAACAAAAAAAAACAAAAGCAGAAAATCACTTTAACACCCCCCCATGTGGGCTGCAGATTACGTGGTGGGGTGGGGTTGTACTGATCTTCTGTACAGAACGTGGCCCCACGGACGTACGGCAGAATTGAATTGTTTGGTGCCTTCACGGACCGAATCATGATCTTTACGTACCATCACATAAATTCCTTCTTTTTTTTTTTTCCCCCCCTAATAATAATAATAATGACTCCGGTGTTTGTTCGGGTGAGCATACGTATGAGCATCTCAACTGATTCCGGGAGTTCAATTATAGCGCTCGTTTTTTTGGGAGTCTGATTAAAGTTGGAACAAAATAACGTATGAACTGACTAGGAGTTGATAACTTGATAGCACACTAGGAGGTTTTTTTGGGAGTCTGTTTCACATATTGTTGTGAATTGTGATGGACTAGTTCTGATTTTTTCCGGGGTTTAACTTTTAAACGAACTTTACAAATAAGTTTTTTAATCTTTTATTTGATAAAAGCTACTCCGTAAGAGATACTTATATGAGTTTCGATCATAAATTTTTATTTTTTCGATTCCTGTCGTTGAGACGAATCAATAAATCACAAAAGTTTGATACAAAACTAACAAATGCGGAAAAAATTGAATAAAAACAAAAAAAGTCAACTTTATTTTTAAATCCAAACCAGCCTAATAAATAATAATCATTCTATTGGTACAGCAAACAACGATTTTCACGCATTGGCAAAAGTCATAATGAAGTCCTTGCACTAATTAACTTTCAATTTCGGCATAATATGAAAACAATACTCTCTCAATCTCAAAATATTTATCCAATTTGCAAAACGATAACTTAAAAATAGTATGAAATTTCCAAAAAATATTTAAATTATTTTTTTAACAATTTATTAGATACCAATGAATTCTTTAATGCATTATTCTTGAGTCATCAGTTTGTGATTCAAGGAGGTCGAGAAGCTAAGCCAATTCGATTAGATGTCCTGCTTGATCCAAACGGAAGACGCCCTCAAAAGACCTAGCGGTTTGTTAGTAGTCAGCTACCTAAACTCTCGTTGGAAGGCGTTCGAAATGCTCTGTATCTTCCGCGTATGCCTAAAGTCGATATGATTTGTTGTGTTTGGAAATGGGCATGATAAGGTGTCATCACATAAGTCACAAACTTATTTGGTGGTCAAGAGAAGTTTTTGGGGTGCTAGACGAGTATCACACACTTGGTACTCCGTCGGCGATCCCAACCGTTCAAACACTTTTGCACAGTCCGAATTTTAGAGAGAGAGAGTGGGAAAATCTGGGCCGTCCAAATTGGGACGGCTGGGATTGCCACGTGGTACCCGCTCGGCACCCAAAAATTTATAGGTGGTCAGGGTCACAAGACAACTGGTGACCATGTTCTGGGATCACTCAATAATTACTTCATCCGTCCAACCGTACAAGGCAGGCAGGAAAACACATGGACCGGATTGTCTCAGACTGTCAGCAATAATTGATTTCCTTTTTTTTCAACAAAGGGGCAAAAAAAAGAGTGAAAACAATTTCAACACGCGTCTTTGAACCGAATAAACGGAAGCATATCCGGTGGTGATACTGAGGCGGGAACAAGATCCGGTGGCGATTTTTCACCCACCTCTTCGAGCGGAGTATTGGGTCCGACATCAGAGCTGAGCGGCTTTTCCTTTAATTTTTATTGTTGTTTGATCCTGTGTATTTTTGTTGTGTTTTGTTATACTCGTTCTTATTTATATATATACTAGTGCTAGTCCATGCCTACGGCACTACACATCCCGGTTGGAAGGGGAAGACAGTTGTGTGATTTAGGTGAAAATCAAGGGCACTTAACCGGGAAGTGGAAGAATGCACTACAACTTTTGAATCAAATGAATCTAAGTCGTTCCAACAACTTGTCCCCACATCCTTCTTTTTTATAATACAGTATATATGTATATATATGGGGATGATCTTATTTGTCAAAAAATGGATAGAAGCAAGTTGTAGTGACCGAGTCACTGAGTCGGACCAAGCTCCCCTAAGTGGACGTGGGTATGGTCCGAGTGAGTCAGGAAGGAGAGAGATATTTTTGTCGGCTTACCTTCTTTTCGTCTGCATTTGAGCTCGCACTGTTCTCTCTCTCTCTCATCTCTCTTTCTCTCTCTCTCTCTCTTCAGGATCAGATACATACACATCTTTCAATTCTACATATTGATATACGCAAAGTCAAAATATATTTCGACCCATTCGATTCAAACTTCTAAGAAGTCGGCCGGTTAAGTTCCTCTCTCTTCTATCCGTTCCTTCCGTACAGGTGAATTCCCTTCTATTTGAGCATGCATCTTGATACATATGTATGTAGGAATACACATATATGTAAGCTTTCGTGTGAAAACTCTGTTCTTCTTTTGAGGTTTTATTCTCTACTGGTTCGGTTAGTTTGTGTTCTCTCTCTCTCTCTCCTACGGATAACAAAGAATTTTGAATTGGGTCGAAGTTGGGTGTGAGAAGAAGCAGGAGTTTTTGGGCGAGAATTTTGGGAATTATGTCCTCCTATGTACTATATGTTTCCCTATTGACTATTTCTTTTGTATAGAATCAGACTTCTGCAGTCTGTGATTGGACAGCAGAGAGTGGTTTGTGTGATCTCAGCCGTTCAAAAGTGTTTTTAATGGTTAGATTTTGTTGGGGGAATAAACTCTTTTTCTTGGGAAGAATCTTTTTAAAATTTAGAACATTGATTGCCGAGATTGACGTACCATATGAGAATCTTCTATAGTCCAATTGCTGAGAAGCCGGGTCCTTGTGTATATGTTTGCTCAATTGTGCTAAGTAATGTCTATCTTTTTTCTTCCCTATGCTTAATGTGGGATGGCGATTCGCTCGGTGTACAGATGGTCGGATCCAAACTCGGCTGCCAAGGCTGACTAGTCCCCGCCTAGGCGCTAGGCGGTGGTCCAACGCCTAGATTAGGTAGTCGACAAGTCGGCGCCTAGTCTTTGCCTAGGCGCTGCCGAGGCACTCCTTTTCCGCCCGACTAGCACCTATCGATTTTGAGAACATGGATCCTCTGAGTGAGTCTCCTCCTCCTCTGAGCAAGCCTACAAAACAAGGAACCAGTTAGCGCTGCCCGGTTGGACCAGCCGAAGGGACTCCGATGCCTAAGTTAGACACTGCGGGAGGAGAGTAAAGACAAACGCAATCGATCTCAAATCTGGGAATGGTGTACCTCTTTAGGGTTTGGTATTGTACCTTAATATAGAGAGTTACTTGCCTTGGCCTCCCAGATAGCTCGTGCCTCCCACGACGTCACAAATAAGTAATTACTGCTTCTTGGATTGATGTTATGCATGACAATTGCCGTGTGCCATGTTGTCAAGCGGCATGCGATCGAGCCACACGGCTGAACCAAGAGTGGTGCCTGGTGACCGGACCGAACAACTGAGCGCTGATGTGTCATCGACCTAGTCACCTAGCCACACACAATCCTCTAAGATCCAACCCAACACCTTGGCCCGCTCTTGAAGCTCCGGCGACCCGTTTGGTCGCCAATGGGTGTTGGCTGTCGGGTTTGCCTAGATTTCCCCACTACACTTAGTAACTTCTAGTATTGCTTACATTTATCGTACCTTAAAGGTCCGTTGCGATTGCGACAGATTTGAAATCGAGGGATGAGGGATCTGATGATCAACTTTAAAGATAATGCTTGTGAAATTGAATAAGTAGATGTGTTAGATGTAAAAGAGTTACAATTTATTGGAATCAGGGCGCGTTTGATTATCACATCTTATTGTTAATTGTCTTATTTTCTTATTTTGTGCATGGATCTAGACACGAGTGTTTATTTAGCTATGCCATAGTTCGGATGATGGACAACCTGTGTTGGCTTTTTATTTCCATGATTGGAGATAAATATGTGGCTGGGTGCATTTTTTGCTCAACATGCTTTCATTTGGTTATTTTAGTGTGTAATACGATCACTTGGAAGCCCCATTCAGTGCCACTTTGCTTTAGCTTCTATTCTTGGAATTTTGCAGAGTAATTAATTTAGATCCTGTTGTAAAGAAGGCTTAAGTCATGTTAAAGCTGACTAGAAGTCTAATTATAGCAATGATCCAAAGTTTGTTTTTTGTTGAACACAAGATTTTGCTTGCATACATTTACTTAAATCGTGGATAACTAAATTTGTTATGCCTTTTGACTTGTGTATGATTGCAATGTTTGAGAGACTCAAATTATTCGTAATAGTGAATTGCTAAATTTTTATTGCCTTATGACTTGTATATCTTCACAATATTTAAGAGACAAATTAGTCAGGGTTTTCCTTTGTGTGGACATGCTCAATGGATTCTTATATTGCTAGCTATTTATGTACACTTCAATTGTAGGTCTGTTTTTCTTGAAAATGAATGATATATACTGAAGTTTATGGTGCTATGTATGGCGCTCTTTATATAGGCTTGGTCTGCATTTCAAGAAGAATTTCGGAAGCATCAAGAGTTGTCACTATAAGGGAGTTTCCGCCTGTAAATCAAACATGAATCCACCTAAAGTCAAGCGTAGAGTAGGTAAATATGAGGTGGGGAGGACAATAGGCGAGGGTACATTTGCAAAAGTGAAATTTGCAAGGAATTCTGAAACCGGGGAACCGGTAGCTCTCAAGATTCTTGACAAGGAGAAAATTCTTAAACACAAAATGGCTGAACAGGTTTCTCTTGGTCTTCTCTTCCTTTAAATTCTTGATGTTTCTCTTTTGTTTACTCTATTTACTTTTTGTTCATCTGTATAATGTTTGTTAGTTAAGTTTTGGCATCATTGGAATTCGATACTTGACTTGTTCCTTTATTCCTTTCCTATGTTTGTTTGAAATGGATATGGGGGCTGTCCCATTGCATGGCTTAGGATGTTGCTTTTTCTTAAGTTTTTTATTTGCTTCTACTTTGTCTCTCTTTTGCGCTGTTGAAGGAATAAACTGATAATATCTGGTCTCTTAACTGTTATGCAGATAAAGCGGGAAATAGCAACGATGAAGCTAATAAAGCATCCTAATGTTGTTAGCATATTTGAGGTCTCTCTCTTTCCCATCCCCTTGGATCCAAATGTTTACTGCTACTTTCGTAGTTAAAAATAAGAGATGTATTGTTATCTTAAATAATGTCACATGTAGGTGCTGACATTTCCCCCTAAATCTTCCTGATTCTGTAAACTCTGTCATTGTCGTGCCCATTTTTGATCGAGTTTGTGTGCATAAGCGCACCAGTATGGCAAGATTTTGTGCACGGAATGTTTAGGAGCAGATAAGTTTTATATGTTTCAGCGAGCCACCGAGACCTTATATGGTTTGGTACTACTTTGGTGAATCACTCTTTGAGCCGAATCATGTACGGCTAAATTTTACTAAACATCAATACATCCTGGTATCCAAACTATATGAAGGATTGTTGACCATCAGCGCAATTGTGATACTTGACCCGCTGAGATTTTTAATGGCTCATCAATAATTTGGTTGCCCCTGAGTCAAATCCATGTCTATGCTGTATTAATTATAAGGTCAATGACGAAAATTGATTTTCACGCTTTTGTTGTTTGCTGTATGCACTCTTTTTTGCCTTTTACTTGAAACCAAACCAAACCGAGCCTTATGTCCCAATCACTTGGGGTCGGCTACATAAATCCTTTTCCTCCATTGAGCTCTGTCAAGGGCCACTTGTTCACACAAACCTAATATACTCATATCTTTGTGCACCACATCATCTAATGTCAATTTAGGTCTACCTCTCCCCGTAGCATTGCTATCCAAAGCTATCCTATCCGCTCTCTTAACTACCGCATCTTCTGGTCTACGGTAGACATGCCCAAACCACCTTAGCCTATTTTCTCTCAACTTCTCTTCTATAGGTGTTACACCTACCATCTCACGAACCATTTCATTTCTAATCCTGTCTCGTCTAGTCTTACCACACATCCACCTCAACATTCTCATTTCCGCTACACTCATCTTGTTCACCTGTTGTTTCTTGATAGGCCAACATTTCGTCCTGTAAAGCATTTCTGGTCTGATGGCAGTTCCATAAAATTTTCCCTTCAATTTTGTGGGTACCTTCTTGTCACACAGTACACCCGTAGCGCTCCTCCACTTCAGCCACCCCACTTGGATCCTATGGGTCACATCATCGGCAATCTCCCCATCACTACTAATAATTGAGTCTAAGTACTTAAAATAATCACTCTTAGGTATCTCCTGGTCTTGGATCATCACTCTTTCTTCATACGCACTGCTGGTATCACTAAACTTGCACACCATATACTCAGTTTTACTCCTACTTATTCGAAAACCCTTTGACTCTAATGCTTCCCTCCAAATTTCTAGTTTCGTATTAACACCTCTAGCAGTTTCATCTACGAGGACAATGTCATCTGCAAACATCATACACCATGGGATATCCGCCTGAAAGTTTGTAGTCAATTCATCCATAACTAAGGCAAAGAGGTACGGGCTCAAGGCTGACCCTTGGTGCAATCCTACAGTGATTGAAAATTCACTCGTAGAAAGTCGAAATAAAATTCCGCAAAAAATTAGATAACTGGAAAATAGGGGCTTTTATTTAAGAAAATGGGAGCGTATTTGTCAAATAGGGGAGTGTGAAACCCACTTTCCAGTACTTATGGTTTCTCTTACACTCATTTGGGGAAAGCCTCTATACGGCTGATCTGTATTGCTCATGAAATAAGCTCCTTGTTAGAACCACTATCTCAGTTGTTGTAACAAAGAGCTTATTTGAAGGAGATCTCTTGATCGAAATGAAAACTAGTGTTTGTTAAGCTAGTAGATTGAAAGATCCTGTAAAAAGGTCTCAACTCTTACCTTAAAAATTAATTTTTGATTTTCCTTGCTTTAATGAAAATTGTATCATATTGATGCTCTGGACTATCAATGAAGGAAGCATGGTAATGTGCACAGAAATTGAATTGGGTCTCTTGGCCTGCCCTCTTTGATGCCATTTGGCTTTGATTTAGGGGCATGGTTCCGCAGCAAAACAGGTATAGGGGGGCCACTATTTCAGTGGTTTTCTGAGAGTAGCCACTTTGTGCATATTGCCAAAGGTTAGGTTTGTCTCCAATCTTCCCCCGCCCATACCCCCAATGATTGGGAACTACATGGGTTCTGTTGTTGTTGTAATGAAAATTGTATCAGCTGGTAAATTTATCTGTCTTCAGGTAATGGGGAGCAAGACGAAGATATTTATTGTCTTGGAGTTTGTAACTGGAGGAGAGCTATTCGACAAAATTGTAAGTCAGTTTACTCTTTGTATCTTGCGTATTGTTGTCTTCTCTCTTTTTGATGATTTAGTGTATACTGTATACTCTTTCTTGTTACACTGCCAAGAGACTCTCTACTTTGAGAATTAGATGTGCTTATCAATGTGCTTTTTCCTGTTTTCATGTCTTTGCTCTTTGGCAACTCCTGTTGTTAAATCATGTGATCTCATACTCTGCATAAACACATTGTATCTTCAATGAAGGTAAACAGTGGGCGAATGAGAGAGGATGAAGCGCGGAGGTATTTCCAGCAACTTATCAATGCTGTTGACTATTGCCATAGCAGGGGTGTATACCACAGAGACCTTAAGGTACTTGTGATGCTTTTGCACATGTTTAGGGTTTCATTTGTATATACTTGGAATTATATTCTTCCATATAAGTTGGCTTCAAACATCACTACTCTCTTTTCCCTGTTTCTTGTTGCAGCCAGAGAACTTGCTCTTGGATGCTTATGGAACTCTGAAAGTTTCTGATTTTGGATTAAGCGCTCTGTCCAAGCAAGTCAGGGTAATCGTTGAATAGTAGATTCTCCATTTGTGTAAAGCTTTGTTCAATTTTTTTTTATCAATCCATTTTTTTATTGGTGGTTGATTTCGGTAATTATAGTTTTTGGGGAATGCAAACAGCATCGTAAAAGAAGTGGAGGATTCCAATAACTGTATTTCAAAAGTAGGCTTTTCTGACATGGTTCAGAATGTGGATTCCTTTTGTTTGCCTCTCCTCTTTGTCTGATAAGTTATTACAAAACAACTTGAATGAAACTTTAGAGAGGAGTCATGTTAGCGAAATAGGCAAAAGGGAGGAGTGGTGAACAGCTGGTAACGGTTGCTGGACAGGCAGAAGCACTAAGCCTGGAATCACTTTGAATGAAAGGCATCCAAACTTAACTCAATTCTGTTAACTATCTTCCCCATTTAGGTATAATTAAAGACACGTCTTTGTTTTTGTGTCATACTTGGAGAGTCATAATAGTCTTTATACATGGGTTTTCCAAAATGTTATTTACGTTCTGTGCCACTATACGCTGTATTTCAAAATTCAAATGGAAAGCTACTTTATTCTCTCACCCCATTTTCCGACTGTAGCCAATAGCCATAGGAAGTAAGAGGAGCTCCCCGTTGGTCTGAAGC
This sequence comes from Rhododendron griersonianum, assembly GCA_018127125.1. Taxonomy (NCBI): domain Eukaryota; kingdom Viridiplantae; phylum Streptophyta; class Magnoliopsida; order Ericales; family Ericaceae; genus Rhododendron; species Rhododendron griersonianum. The sequence goes on from CM030800.1 coordinate 32,722,576, forward strand.
TATCTCATTCTCGTAATGTCATTGCTCTCTTCTTTACATAAAACTCGGTATAAAGCTAGGTTCTCATCCCCAGACCTGTGGGTTATGGACCCACCATGCTTCCAACTCTGCTTCACAAGTTAATGAATGCAAGTTCTTTCAAATTGGATTTCAGTGTTTTGTTACTATCGTGGATTACTTTTTAGCGTTACCTGAAAACCCGTTCTGAGTTGTGCACTATATTTTGTGTTGAAATTCAAAACCAGTAATATGTGCATGTTCACATACTGCGCAGTCATAGTGCCAGAGTTGTCTTTGTCCCTTCATTTTTGTATGACAATATTTTTTATGCATCATCAGTCACATTTCTCTCACACTCAACAGAACAGAGAACAAGAGAGGGAGGGAGTTTGCTTGAACTTTCTTTCTTTGGTTCTTTCTAAACATTTTGGGAAAGTGACGACATTTAGTTCATTCAAAGGATACCCCTCCATTGTATTCTATCCTGATCCAATCCCATTGATTTACTACCTCTTTGGTGTCATCTGACATAACAGATACGGTTTCTGAGAAAGTTTAAATATAACAGATACGGTTTCTGAGAAAGTTACAATATGACAATGTACTAATCGATGCCAATGTCATGACAATTTCATGGTCCTTTTAATGTCATGAAAGCAGAAATAAGTGGTTGGGGAGAGTATGGTATGGGACGCGTCTATAATCCATTGAATGAAATAGCCCTCCTCTCAATCTATGTCAGTTAATTGGATTACCATAGGTTATGGATTTGTGGACGAACCAACCTTGCCTTCAGAATTCGCAATTCTATACTATCTCAAAGTATTGCTATTCTTTTGTTCACATTTCTACTAACATGCCTGCCTTATCTCTCCCTCTCACTCACTCTCTAATTTTTTTTTAATGTTTCACATGCAATGATCACGCCCATTCTCACCCACACCAGGGCCAGTAAATACAAACCTACAGAATCATCCCAAAGAGTGTCATTCATGCATACTCTTTTGATGTTTAGTTGTCTACTAGCCATAATTGTTTTCCTCTGCAGCAGCAAGGAGATCTCTTTGTTTCTTTCTCCATTTCAAGTTTGGCTTCTCATATTTGAATATACATTTCTTGTGTATCAACAAAATAAATGTCCCTAGTTTGAACTTAGTTTTGACCTCTCCTTAAGAAGTGGATTGTAGCTCTTATTTCTAAGGTTGATTTGGCAGGATGATGGCCTGCTTCACACGACGTGTGGGACGCCAAACTATGTCGCTCCTGAGGTATAGATTGATGTTCATATGCTAACTTGCTTCTCTTTGTGCATACCCATTTTTCCGCCTGTTCTTGGGCCTGTTATATTGTATTGGCTTTCTGTTTAGGTCCTCAATGATCGAGGTTATGATGGGGTAACTGCAGACTTGTGGTCATGTGGAGTCATACTATATGTATTGCTTGCAGGTTACTTGCCTTTTGATGATTCTAATCTTATGAACCTGTACAAAAAAGTGAGCATTGTTATTCATTCATGGCACTATTCAACCATTTTCTTCATTGTGTTTGTTATAGTTTCTTTGTTTCTATTTGCAGATTTCAGCAGCTGAATTTACTTGCCCTTCTTGGCTCTCTCTTGGTGCCATGAAATTGATAACTCGAATCTTGGATCCCAACCCTGTGACTGTAGGTTTTGTAATTTAAGTTCATGCTTTGGTGGAATGAACTTTTGAAAATTTGTAATACTGACTTGAAAATTTCTTTACTTGTTTAAGCTGTTGTTTCTGGTCTGTAAAAGAATACATATTCTAGTGCAATAGGAGGTAAAAATTGAACTCATGCCTTGCAAATAATTTTTCTGACAAGATCCATATGGAAAGATACAGTGCCGTAGGAGCTTAAGATTGATGTCATTTGCTTAAATGGTTGGGTTTATGGTCAAGATCTTGAAAATTCAGAGATCTGATTGTCGGTGAGCTGATCCGCCATTTTGATTGCCTGCTGAGAAAGTGAGGGAAGTCGAGGGACAAAAATTGCAGTGGTATAGAGAGGCAATTTTTGTGCGATAGATACATACAGGGCGAGAGGAGAGGAGGGGTGGTATATAGACAGGGGGAGCTGGTCAAAAGGGGGCATCTCATGCTCCCCATCCTCGTACATGCAAATCAATGGGCAACTTCTAAATGCACCCACTTAATGTCTTTGCACACCCACATCACGCTTTTATTTGTAAAGGAAAAGTCAGCATGCACTCGTTAACTTATTTCGTCGAACATAAAGCAATACAGAAACATTCTTAATTCTGAAACTGCCTGATCGTTTTTTTATCGTTGTGTCTACTTTTCATCCCTCACTGAGTTTCTGAAATTAGCTTTTACTGTAAGCAACTTTAAACTTGGCGTAGAGAAGTTGGTATTTTGTTTCTTATCCATAGTCTTCCCTCTTGGTGTATTGGTGTTATGCACAAGCTTTGGGTAGAGTACACTTGAGCATGTTAATAGAAAATTGAAGTTGTATATATATTTGCTTGTTTTTCTTCTACATGATCATGGATTCTTTTTCTTTGTTCGATTTTTACCTCTCTTATTTTGTGGTTCCTTGGCAGCGCATCACTATACCTGAAATTTTGGATGATCAATGGTTTAAAAAGGGTTATAAGCCACCTGCATTTGTGGAAAAAGAAGATACAAATTTGGATGATGTGGAAGCTGTTTTTAGAGACTCAGAAGTAAGTTCTGTGGATTTACAGAAGGTTTTGTGTGTGTGTGTGTGAAAAGAGAATGCTGAGAAGTTCCTAGAAGTACTTTAACGAAGTGTATGCTTTAAATATGCAACAGGAACATCACGTGACGGAGAAGAAGGAAGAACAGCCGACTGCGATGAATGCATTTGAGTTGATTGCTATGTCGAGGGGGCTCAACCTTGGGAATCTGTTTGATGTGGAGCAGGTGTACAACCTTTACAAGCTGTTCTGCTCCTTCTTTTACTACTATTAGCGTTGCTTCTTTTAAAATTGGAATCTGGATTAATAAGCAATAAGCCATCCACTTTCTGTCCTGTAATAGAGGTGAAGATGGATGAGACCAAGGATTGGCCTCATGGATTTGGTGGCCCCTTACCGGGTGTGAGCTTGTAGAGCTGTGGCTTTCCATCTCCTATTTTGATTCCTTTGATTCTTGGGGAAAAGAAGAACAAGGGAAAAGAATAACAAAGAAAATAAAAGAAAGCAAAGTTTCATGGCCAGTGTTTGTTATTCGTTAAAGTTGAGTACCCGTTCTGCTATCTTCGGATAATCGTAATTTTGAGTAGGAATGAGAATTTGATTACCATCAAATAGAGAGTTAGAGAGTAGTTTAATACCTGAGAAAATCACATTCCATAGTTTTGATTACTGTAGGTTTTATCAGGAAACCTGCTCTCAAGAAAGTACAGAGTCAACATTTGATTTTTAGGAATTGAGTTTTGAATCTAAGATTACCATGGATGAGGGGTTGGAAGGGATCACATCTCTACTCTAGTTCACTCCAAACGAAGGAATCATGTGGATATAACATCACATTTTAATTCACTCGGGATTCCTTCCATCCAAACTGATCCTAAGTTGAAATTGAATTTAAGCCTCATGTCAAGTGTTTATTCTATAGCTATTATTAGCAACTTTTAAAACCCCTGGAAGTCACTACGGAATTGAAGGGAGGAAATTATTGTTGACAAATAAACTACTTGAAATAACTTGGTGACAGGGGATGCTAAAGCCATCCAACTTCCAATTTTGAGAAGGTTGAAGCAATTAAGTCTCACGTGACTAGATAGACTTAATTTTCTTTCATGTTTTTCTTTGTCCTGGTCTTTGGCTTAACGTTGTAAGGGGATTTCGCATGAAGCAATATGACCTTTGAAACTTTTATGAGAAGCTTTTCTCTAAATTTTTCAGATATTCTGTGTTCTCTCGATTTAGGTAAGCCGTTGAAGGGATTTGATTATTCATTTGGCGGGAGATAGCAATTACTTTAGGTACTAGGGTTGGTCCATAGGTTTTAGTAAGCAACCGAACCCAAACCAAATTAAGCAAAGCCACATGTCCCACTCTATCAAATGTTTGTTTCTTGATTTCTGTCTTTTCAGGGCTATGGGCTCACTCAAATTATATTTATCCTTGTTTTTATCTCAGAATCCCATCTCAAGTTTGGTCTTCTGTCCCCTTAACTTTTGCACTAAAAGTAATCCATAATCATATCATTTTTTTTTTTTTGGTTGTATTTCTCAAATCACATTTATGTATTTTTCTTAACTTATCTGCAATTGTGCTATTGCCAAAAATTCACGAATATTTTTATTTCTTATTCTTTCTCCTACTCCTATTCCGTATCCCTGCTAGACATCCTCTTTCTATTGACACTCTTTTGTTTGTGTTATCCCTTTGTTTCCCAACATTTTGTCCTGCATAGAATTGCTTTTCTTTTAAGTTACTCTGGAATGGACATTGATATGCACCCCTCCACTTGAGCCAACTTACTTTGATTCTATAAGATACTTTTTGGTAGTTCATGGTTTTGAATCCTCACTTCTTCGCTAGTTGTACTTCTATTGTCTCTAAATTTATGTTTCATTTATTTAGTTTTGTTCCAACTTATATAAAATCTGTTTCACTATAAACAGTATAAAGCATTAACTTTATTGTTTGTAGTTGGTTAATCAAAACCAGAGGAGAAGAAATGGATTGTCCTTGTTTACATTTCAAATTCTTTCCTTGTTGCATCCTTTGTTTTTCTTAGGCTTTTTTGCATTGCTGTTACAGGGATTTAAGAGGGAAACGAGGTTCACGTCTAAATCTCCAGCTAATGAGATAATTAGCAAGATCGAAGAAGCTGCAAAACCTCTTGGTTTTGATGTTCACAAGAAAAACTACAAGGTGAGGAAAATCAAACAAATTCAAATTTCAACTTGCATTGGAGAATTTAGTGCATCCCAACTTAATGAAAGGGAAGTCTGAAACCCCTTTCCCTAGTAACGGCAGAAACAACCAGTGGAAGACAAGGTTTTTCTTTTTAAAGTGAAAGCTTATTAAAAAGGATAAAGCACAGAACAACATTCTTTTTATCTTTCACAGTAGCGAAGCAAAAAGGAAAAAAAAAATCCAAACGGTGGTAACCAATAGAATGATAAACGCCGAATGAAATGATATGCTTCTTGTGTTTCCAGCTGAGGCTTGAAAATGTGAAAGCTGGGAGAAAAGGAAACCTTAATGTTGCTACTGAGGTAAGTGAAAAAAGTATACTTGATGGATTGAGTTGGTGGTTTGTCACTTGTGTGACTGTGTCATGCTTATCTAATAATCTTCGGTGGCTAAATCAGGTATTTCAAGTGGCACCATCTCTTCATATGGTTGAGGTGCGAAAAGCTAAAGGAGACACTTTAGAATTCCATAAGGTACCTTCTTCCCACGAGTTTTTAATGTTGGCTATTATTTGATTCTGGACATCAATGGAGACCCAAAGTGCTTTGGTGGTTAGATTATAGGTGATTATATCCGGATAGGAGGTTAGTAAAAGTTGGGCTTTTTGTTTCTAGAGTATGGGTGGTTGTTATGTAGATATCTGCTACCAAGGTTTCAACTCAACCCAAGAATGAGAGATGTAACTAGGGTTTGCAACAATGGAGGTAATACCAATAGAATCTTATCTAGATGGGCCTCTCAACTACATCTCTGAAGTTTCCCTAAACTGTTCACATTCATGTATAGTCACAAGAGTGTCAGATTCTCAATTACCAGCGTGGCTTGAATATTCAAGCTTACTACATCATGAATCGAATGGTAATGTTAACATTCTGTGTGAAGTCCTGTCAAGGGTAAATGTGATCTCGCAGTACCCTAAACTAAGCATGTACACTGGGACGAAAATCAAATACCATGTGTCAACGCACTCCACCGTTCAAAAGAAGTGTCAACTCACTCCTGAAGTTGAGGATAAAACACAAGGGATTGGCCTCTAGGAGGACAATTCATACTTTGGAGCTTACCGTCAGCCATCTTTTCTACCATGACACTTTTTTTTTGGGTCCCACGATGAAATGGCAGAGTTGGATTCAATTTGAATGCACTTCTAATTTTACAGGAATTTAACCCAAACAAAAGAAATAACAAGAATTAACTTCTGCGCCAAGGAAGGAGTTTTGTGTGGCCTCTATCGGACAATCTGACTGTTTTACGCTAAACTTTGGTTTTGCTTTTCGTTGATGTTTCTCTGGGTTTTTTCCCTTCTCAGTTCTACCAAAATCTGTCAACCTGCCTTGAGGATGTTGTCTGGAAAACTGAGGAGGAGATGCAAGAAATGAAGTAAGGGATTGCCCACTTTGAAGAGTAATAATACTAGCTTCCTTCCCGGTGTACCACGAGGTTGCTCTTGTGATCTAATATCTCTTCCTCTTCATTCTATTGTCTATGGGGACCTTTTTTCTCCCATACCCTTCCCGCAGAAGACATTTGTGGCTGGCTTTTCCAATTGTTTGTTTGTTGCTAGTTTTGAAATGTAGTTAGTTCTTGCCAAGATGCGATTCGTACGATTTGTATCCTCCACGAGAGGGGAAATGGAAAAAAAGAAGTGAGATTATGTTAAGAGTCTTATTGTTTCTTGATTGCATACATCCTCAATGTAATGTTTTCCATCCGTTGTCAAATGTGGTGGTGTTAGTCTGGGTATTAGTATGCGGAAAAGCTATGGACACCGACCAAGTGAAAAAAACTGATTGTGCACCGACCGTCACGCGGGATCCATTCCGGGTTCCGCACGGATGATTCGAGCCATTCAATAATTTACTTGCCAACCAAAAAAAAAAAAGATCTCTTTAGTTGGGGAGAGAATTTTATGAAATGTATCACTCCCAAATTAGATGTCAAGATTAGAAATGTCCTAAGGGTCCTATCATATGTGATCCACGTTGCACTAAAAAGTGGAGGAATATTTGATTGATGGCATAAAAGGTAGGGGCAAATATGGTATGGTTACAGAAAATATGAATTTGATAAAATTCCGAATGCACCCAAAGCATTTCTTGATTCACCACTATTGTTTAAGAATGGAATAGTTTTACAAAAGAAACAATTCTTATTTGCACAGATATGGAGTATCTAGTCGGTGGTACTCCGACAGGAGAGAGCTGTTCTCTTCTTTAGTTATTTCTTTAGTTGTTGGTTTTTTCAGATTTCAGCTGTGCTCATTGTTTATTGCGGGTTTGAACTGGGGTCCATTGGGATTCTCTACTACTACCTGGACCTAGATTGGTTCCTAATCTAGGCGTTTCGTCGGTCCTACTTCTGCAGGGGTTGCCTGTGTCAACGTCTTGGTAGTTTTGGTTCATGCTTGTATCTTTGATGAAATCTGTACTGCCTTCAGGCTTTTAATATTAATAGTGACATTTTCACAAAAAAGAAAAAAAGATATAGAGTATCTAGTATTATCTGATGCACATGAGTCTCTTAATATTATTTTTATTTATAAAAATACATGCAGCAAATGGTTTTAGGTACATTTATTTCGACATATGTGCACTAAAATAAATTAACTTTTCCTTCGAACTCAATTTGGATGCCCGTAATCTTTAGTGAGAATCGGAATTTAATTACCAAGAATCAAATTCCTAGTAATTTAATACCCGGAGTAATTCTCCGCCGACGTTCGGATTAATCCATTAACCTTCTCCAGAAATCATTTATTTTGGAAAATACTTTAAAGTCAAACATTTCCTTCTTGTATAGATTGAGCTAGAAATCTAGGATTCCCAAAATGGGAGAGATCAGATTTCTACTTAATTTGAAAATATGATTCTTGGTTTTAACATGCCGTCAAAAATCGCATTCATATTTACATCAAATCCAAACGCAGGAAAACATGAAAAATATACTAGCAATGTTCTCGAATTGGAGATGGTGTTGTGCAATAGTGTGCGCAGCACCGTGCTGCGTGCCTTCGAGCTATCAGATTGTGCATCCGACAGCTTGGATCTCATCTCAGCAATGAACGGCTCGGCTCTCGATCGTTGGCTGTCGAGATGAGATCCGAGCCGTCGGATGCACGATCCGACGGCTCGGAGGATGCTTCGCACACCATTGCACAACACCAACCTGAAGATTGCTGTTTATCCAAACGGGTCCTAATTGAGGTGGGTGTACTAAGACATGTAGTGGGTGCATTTAGAAGTTCCCCATTTGATTGGCGTGTATGACAATGGATGGAGCATCAGATGCCATTCTTCCTTTGGACCAGCTCCCCCATCCTATATAATCACCTCCCTCTCACTCCTCGCTTATATATCTGTATATCTATCTTTATATCGCTCTTCAAATTGACCACTGCGTTTCTCTCTCTCTCTCTCTCTCTCTCTCTCTCTGTAGGCAATCGAAATGGCGGATCAGCTCACCGACGATCAGATCTCTGAGTTCAAGGAGGCTTTCAGCCTATTCGACAAGGACGGCGATGGTCAGATTTCCCCTTCTCCCGATCCATCTTTCCTCTTATCACTTCATTTACGTATTCACAGGCTTATATTTATATCTTTCTCTGTGTGTGTGTGTGGGGATACGTGTACGCATGAATTATTGTTTGTGATTTGATCTTGTTTTCGCTCAGATTCAGATCTATTTCGCGATGTTGTAATTTCGCTTCCATCGGCCACTGTTTGGCTGACTTTAGGGCTTTTGATTTTTCTCTTCGTTGTAGACTGTTGTTTTCCATGCCATTAAAATTGGCATCTGGATGAGTTTTGATGGTTTTCCTTCCGAATGATTTCATTGCTTGCTGTACCTATGACGTAATGGGGTTTCTGTATGATCGCTACCGGTCATGTTCCTTCTGTACTTGATTGCCTATGTGACGCAGGAGATGTGTAATTGATATTTTGGGTAGGACACGGCTTCTCTGCAATCAAACTGCAGAGAGGGCCCGGTAGTTACATCTTAGCCGTTCATCTTGGCATTCAATGGTCCGGATTTTAAAACGAATCTTCCCGATCTGGACGGTTAAAAGGACTGCCAAGATTACACGTAGCCTGTTGGTTTTGGGTGTGGACCGTGTGGTGCATCATTTTGGTTGCATTACGGAAGTCTATTTATGAGGCCTGGTTATTTGCTGATTCTAGGTCTAGTTATTTATCAAAAGAATGGTTGTGTCATTCTCTGCTGAGATGATGCAATTTTTGTGTTTGCTGAGTACACTAGTTGGATCTATCCAGAGATTAGTTGTAAATATTTGAGGTTGCTGCATTTGCCAAACATCTTTTCGATTGTTCAAATTGTGTTGTTTTTTATTCAAACAGTTAAATCTGGGCCTTCTATGGTAGATTGGGTTCTTCACCTTCTTTTGTATGTGTCATTCCGCTGCTGAGATTATGCTTGCTGAAGACTGCCAATTGGATCTACGGACGGAAAGTACTAAAATTCTGAGGTTGCTATGCCTATATTCAACATCATTTTGATTGTTCAAATCATATTTCTTTTTATACTAGAATTAAGCTCCGCTTTAATCTGGGCTATGGTTGATGGGATTCGTCACTAGTGGTTCTCTGTCGGTGCTTCTTTTAGGCTCCGTTCAGTTGTCGAGAAAGTTGTGTGGGAAATTGGTTCCCAGAAAAAGTGAAGTGAGGTGAAGTAAAAGAAAAAGAAAATTATTTTCCTGTGAGTGTTCATTTGACAAAAGAATTTTGCAAGAAAAATTAAGGTTTAGTTGTTTATTTGTCAAGAAAAAGAAACTTTCGGGAAAATTTTGTGAGTGTTCACTCATTTTCCTTTTCCCGCGACGCAAAATCCTGTGTTTTTTGCAGGATCATTTTGCAGGAAAGTAATTCCTGCAGGAAAACTTAAATTGGTAAGTCCTAGAATTTTCCTGCCAACTGAACACTAGGAAAGTTATGGGAAAATTGATTTTCTCATCATTTCCTGTACTTTCCTGGCAACTGAACGGAGCCTTAGAGAAATTCACACCTGATTGTAATGCTCCAAGCTTCATACAAACACGTATTCCAATCTTTAGTCGTCCTCTTTCGAAATCGTGGGTATCTGACTCCATTTGGGAGTTATACTCTCCTGTATTACTGTGATTCCGTCTTCATTTGTCAGGTCCATATTTTGTACCAACTCTTACACGGGTTCTGTGAATAGGATGAGTGGCCGCAATAGTGAAATTGCAAGTATTCTTCATGGAAGATCTTGCAACGTTTTTTGTAGTTGTATCTGTTGTAGTTAAACCACAGAATTGATTTCCTGTTCTATGGATGTTTAGTGGTTGTTTTTAAAAGCTTTGGCAATGTTTCTTGTCAACCAACTAAAAGGCTTGGGTATTGCATTTGAAATTCGACCTTATGATTTGTGCAAAATTTTGGAACCCCGCGTGTTCTCCATAGAGATTTGGAGTCTTGAGTTCATGTTGATCTAATTGCTTACAGTACATGGCTGCAGGTTGTATCACTACCAAGGAGCTTGGCACAGTAATGCGGTCTTTGGGACAAAACCCAACAGAAGCTGAGCTTCAGGACATGATTAATGAGGTTGATGCTGATGGCAATGGGACAATTGATTTCCCAGAGTTCCTGAACCTGATGGCACGCAAAATGAAGGATACTGACTCTGAGGAGGAGCTCAAGGAAGCTTTTCGGGTTTTTGACAAGGACCAGAATGGCTTCATCTCTGCAGCTGAGCTCCGCCATGTAATGACAAACCTTGGTGAAAAGCTGACAGATGAGGAAGTTGATGAGATGATTCGCGAGGCTGATGTGGATGGTGATGGGCAGATCAACTACGAGGAGTTCGTCAAGGTCATGATGGCCAAGTGAGGACCTATCAACCCAACTCTAGAATTTGGAAAGTGCAAAAGACTTTAAAAAAAAAAGTTCAGATTTCTATTTCTGATACATTGGGTATTATTAGGTCTGCTTGGCTGTTTGTCTGTTTTCCTGTTTGCATTTGTTGGTAGTTCTGCGCTTTTGTTTCTGCTTGTTTGCTCTGTCTCTTGCTTTAGTTGGGGTTGTTAGTATCCTTCATCTCACGTCTGGTATCTTCTTCTAACACATGTTATTATGAACCTAGAACATTTGGGAGTATTGTGATACTTTTGCTTGCGGGGTGCCTAATCTTGTTAATGTCATCTTTTTAGGTTTCGTGCTCTTATCTTAACTCGTTTCATGTAGTGTGCAATGCTGTGCATATTATCACATCTATTATTTGTAGCAGAAGTTACAACTTTTAATGGTAAACATGATGACCTCGAAAAGCTGATTGAGTTTATTTAGATACTTCTTGCCTGAGCATTAGGGTTGTTGCATTTGTGGCTTTAGTATATCTGGAGAAATCTATCTATCAGACTATCACTATACATCTCGTCATGTTTGGGTCAGTGTTTCAGACAAACAATTTAGCTGAGGTTGCAAATTTGGTGCTTCTCCTCTTTTATTGAGGCGTTTACAGGCAATTTGGTTAGCCTCTCTCTCTCTCTCTCTCTCTCTCTCTCTCTCTCTCTCTCTCCACGCAAGAAATAGGCAAGCAGATTTTTGTTCAACTTCACGTGGAGCCTTCCGGTGATATCTATAGCACTGCAACCAACCGCGTGTGTAATATATATGTATATAGCTCATATGTGTGTGTGTGTGCGCGCGCGCGTGCGTGCGCGTATATATGTATGTGTAGGTATAACATCATGCAAGAAAAGGGTGTCCTTGTCTTCTCCCAGATGAGATCCGAGTGCACCTCGGTCCCCTGTAACCACAGGACTAGCTAAGTTGTCCGGTAAGTCGGTGTTGCTTACTTGATTAGTTGACCAGCCTTTTATACTTATGGTTTTTCTTGCGTGTCCCCTGACGTGGGAAGATCGTTGATGGATTTCTGAATATTCTCTGAAGTGCTCAAGCAGCTTAGCTGGTGTCGCAATCCTTTTATAGTATGATAGGAGTCTGTTTTTATAGTTTGTTATGCTACCAAAGTCCGCTTGTGTAGATTGCGCACTTATAATGCACTCTTCCTCAATTCCTTTGGATAACTGGGAAGTGGGAACTGTCCCCCACCAATCACACAACACAATTCTAGGTTGCGTGATTGCACTATGAACCGTGCCTCCATACCACATAGTTTTGCTCTTACTGGGAGTTCAACTTATCTCCGTTCTTCTCACCACATAGACTATGATGATGGAGGTTTTAGAACTTTTTAGTGTTTCTCTTTTGAGAGCTCCAAATCTCCATGGACCTCTATATCTTACGAGTCCTACTTTTGATTCATCAGAAAACATTGGAGATCGTTTTTAGATCTAAAAAATGTACACAATTTTGGACTGACTGTCAGTCTTGTGCATTCATTTTGAAACATCATTCACTAAGGTATTGGCGTTTTCTGGTAACATAATGTAGATCTGACGAACGCACAAGGTTTACCGAGTGGCCTGACACTTGTTTCTGGGGAATGTTATTCGCGTAGTATGATCCATACACTTGGTTGGACTGAATAGATGCTTCATTTAGATATGCTCTTTCCCTTTTCCCCGACTGGCCCATGATAGATATCAAGGCATCTGATTCTATTTTCTTCTTTTTTTCTCCTTTTATTATCTTTAAGAAGATTTTGTGGCCGACAGCTGAGGCTTTTGTGGTGGACCTGCCTGGTGAAAAGTGTCACCTGGGTGTTTTGCTACTAGAGGACTACTGGTATCATTTTTAACACTTTTGTTAAAGAACTAAGTTTCTGGCAAATGGGTGGATTTGAAATTGGAGGAGGGATAACTTTCGGAGCCCACTCTTCTCAATAAAGATGTGTTCCGAAAACATATCAAACGAGATGTGGTTTAATATGATTTTGGCATAACTTTTGTTCTGGATAAGTTTTAAAAGTGAACAGTTTTGATCATTGACGTGGGCTAAAAAACACCCACAGATGGGTTGGACAGAAAGCCTTGATGGTACCTTATTACTTTAGGTCACCCCCCCTAAATGGGGCACTCCCTCATTGGACGAGTAATTATTCAAGGGTGTTGGGGCACTGACACCCTTCGTCACCACACATTCCTATGGGGCCTATAAAAATGTGTGGTGTTGAAGGGTGTCGAGGCATCACGTGGTGGTGCCCTGCCCCCTAAGACCGCTGAATAATTTTTTGCTTTCGACAAGAAGGACTGGAGGAAGCAAAAAGAGTTGGAGAAATTGTGGTTGCCAGAATACGGTGATGGGTCCAATTTGGCTGCCCAATTCCTGATTCTGTTCCCCCAATCCCATCAATCCCTTCATCAAAAAGTTTCCACACTGAGTTATCTCTCAAGATTTCCACATAAAGTTTCCACACTATGAATTATCTCTCAAGATTTCCACATTAATCACGAGTTGTGATTCTCGTGATTAATGTGTGATTTTTGGAAAATGTGGACTTGGAGTACGTGAATGAATTCTCTCTCAAGATTTTGTTAACATAGATGATCACAATAATAATAATAATAAATGACACATTCTTTGGATTCCCTTCTCTACTTCTCTTTAGTATGGTGAAACTTTTTTAAAAAATAGAGTTCCTCCAGCCTCGTCACTTTTGTTCATAATACTAGTAATGAGTGCATTCACGAAATAGAGGAGTACGAAAAGTACTTGTCAAGCTTTACCACAAATTTCGTGAAATTTGCTGTGTTTGGTTTGGTTTTTGAAAAGTTTTTTGAAAAATAGTAGGTGTAAAATAAGTGGAAAGAAATAGAGAGTGAAATGTTGAAAGTATGGGGAATCTAGGGAGAATCTAGGGGGAATTTTTTGAAAAATTCTTTTTGAAAACTAAAGAGAACAAGGGATATTGTGAATATCACGGGTTGTAGTACTACTAGTATTCTTGTGGCGCCAAATGATGAGACTTGAATTTGAATTTGAATTTGGCCGTACACGCAATAGAAATTAAAATTAGTTTTAATTATACGCCACAAACAAACGAGTTTGGTGTTCCAGCACAGTGTTGCTCTCTCTGGTAGGATAGGGGTCCATTTTCAAACACCTTTATGAGGATTAAAAAATAAGTTTATTCATGCAAAATAAACAATAAAATAATAAAAAATCATACATCAGTTGCCATTAGAGGATTGAATTTGCCCACTAAATTGGATTAATTTTCTCGATGTATAAAGTCACATGATGGTCATTCTTAAAATTTATATTGACCTTTTTTCTAAAAAAAATAAAATTGTGATTTGGTCATTTACTAAAATTTGATAATTTTCTAAGTTGAATCACGGATCAAAATTTATTTTATTTATGATTTTAGATATCAATATTCTATTTTCATCATAATTATTTGTTCATGCATGGATTTTACTAAACAAGCTATTAGTTGGATCAAGTATCGTATCTTTCTATTTTAAAGCTTTAAAGATCGATTTCGCATTTACATCGTGATGACTTTTACACATATATATAAAAAAAAACAAGGTTGTTGAATCAAATATCGACTTTGAAAAAACGATATTAGAAGGAATTTTAGACAATGTATAGTTGAATATTCCAGGATCAAATTGAATTCGTTAATATTATTGACCAAAGTCCTTAGTTACTGCATCACAATTAGTCTCATGCATGTGTAAATTTTTCTAAAAAAAAAATAATAAATTGGAGCAAGAGATATTGAAGAACTTGCTTAAAAGCTATAAAAAAAAAGAGTAGATGCTTTCCAGCTACATGCCTACATGTTGATTTCATTTTAACTAACAGCTATGCTTGTCGGACTTCTCCATCTCCTAATGCTTTTCTGGTCCTCGCGATTTCTAAGATTGACAATCGTTGTGATTTTTTCTCATAACCGAATGTCCGGGCCAGTTTACGCGCGCCTTCGACTAGTTCCCACGGCCTTGAAGTTAACGACCGGGCAACCTGTCCGGTGGCCCTAATGTTTGTAATGTTTGGCACGGGATTCGAAAGTTATCGTCGTGTTTCCGATTTGTTAATTAGTTTTGTACCAGTAATTTGCGATTTTCTCACTACTTATAATTTAAATTTATAGCAGATGATCATAAGCTGACTACTCAGTTGTTAATTTGAAAATACAGAAGAAGACAGAGGAGGATTCGAGGGAAGAAGCAGCAAAAGCCTACGGGTAAATCAAAAGGAAAAGTTAACGGCAACAAAAGAAGCCGCATTCATGACTGCTGGTTCCTATAATTATCTCCACAACAATAAAATGGAATGAAGGAAGGATTGGGTTTGAAAACTTTATAACGAATAAAGGTATGTTAGAATCAGTCGAGGTGCGGGAAGGCTGATCCGGACATTAAGTTGACGAAAGAAAGAACTTCCATAACTTGGTGGACGTACTTGTAACGGTATGAAAGCCAAAGCTTATTAATTTGCTTTTTCATATTTATATTTTTGCCAGTTTCGTCAAGAAGAAAATTTGATTGCTTGCTCAATTTACCCCGTTCAGTTGTAGGAAAAGGAACGGAAAGTACGGGAATGTTTGACTTTTTTGCATTTTAAACATGTTTAGTTAGCAGGAAAGTCGTGGGATTCGCGTCTCTAACTTTCCCACTAGAATTAGTTTTCCCTCGAAACGTGTCCCGCATAAAACAAAAGATTTTGCAGGATTCTTGTTTCTGCTCTAGTTTCCACAATTAATCTACTACTTTTCTACTTTCTCTTAATTTTTTTTAATATCAAATGAACGCATGAAAGAAAATGCATTTTTTTTTTTTTCACTTCACTATAATTTTCTCGGGAATAGCTTTTCTGCACTAATTTCTTGGCAAGTGAACGGAAAGGTGATTACCTGACTACAGATTTTGTACTTCACAAGAGGCATGACGACCTGGATTTTCACTTTCTAACATGACCGGGAAACGTAATGGTGAAAAATCAAGGTCGTTACAGTCAAATTCCGAGGATGAATTTTTTTCTGAAAATGGTGTAGGTTTGGTATCTTAAAGCTTGACCTAAAACCAGGAATCACTGTCTACCCAACCGCTGTGGCGCGAGGCCCCCCCGGCTTTTTGTGTGTTTGATAGCAGCACTTTGGCTTTGGAGTCACCACTTGAATTTAGAAATCTAAGAGAGATTCTTAAAGGTTCAGGAGCTTAGGGCACACAAGGGGCACTCTTCAGCCAACAGAAAGGTTGGTCTCTACTTCTTTTCGACGTTAATCTTCAATCGACTGACAATGTAGTTGTTGTAAGTCCATTTTTAATGCAAAAAAAGGCGAACGGGAAAGGAGCATGCAAAAAATTGTGTCTCTGGAGTAAAGCTGATTGCACAGCCACCATGTCGATCACACAGCCCCATGCCTTAAGCGCTACATGATCACGCAGCCATGCCTTCAATCACACGACCATGCAATCCACATCCATACAGTTGCGCGGCTGCCAAATCTACTCAGTAATGACCCCCAAAAACTTTAGTTATGAACGAAACATATGAACCATTTCGGATATGCAATTCCAGTACCTGAAATCTTACGAAAATAAGGAGTAGTTTACTCTAAGCATCTTACCTCTAAGTTCCAATAAATGGCCCAATGTCAAAATTTTGGCTCTAAAGAAAACAGGAGAGATGTGGTAAAAGAGCAAATTTTAGCACCTAATGGAGCCCTATACTCTTAAACTTACCCCCGGAACAGCAGGTGGGTTGCTTCCCCTCCCCTGACCTCCCTGGTGAGCTCTTGACGAGGAGACCATAGGAAAAGTTGCTAAACCAAACGAGAGGGGAAGGAGAGGGGAAGAACGACCTGTTGGCAGCAGGTGGAGACATTTCTTTGGCCCGTTTAAAATGGGGCATACAGTCCCACAAGTGGTCACCGGTCAAAATCAAACAGGCAGGTTCACCTATCATGGGCAGTCTGCTAAGAGAATCTATACTATAAGTAAGCGATGGAAGGTTCAGTTGACTTCTAGGACAGAGTGAGACGGGATAAGCATCCACAGACAGTGATAGTAACTCCCCGGGATACACACGAGAGTCACTAATATTCACAAGAGCCACTAGATAAATGATAAATCATCTGGCATCGACCACCTTTCGTATGATATATCACAAAATCTCTTCTGATAAACAACATAAGTAATATATGCACAAACCATGAAAACTAATAATAAGAGATCGAAGCAAAATCCAGCAATTTCATAAATTAATAAAATTAGACATTCATCAGCAAATATATTCTACGTTCATAACACCATATGTCCGAAGATAATACCAAACCCAATAAGAAAGGAAACTATTGTTTGATCCCCCAACATAAAACTAACACCGAGCAAACAAGCAGACAAGGACGAGCAGAACTAAGAAACAAAGCAAAGTGGAGAACAGACAAACCACCAAGGAGACCTATTAATACCAAATGAAATCCTCATACCCAGAAAATAGAAAGCTTATCGAACTTATCTGCGGTTTCCCCCCCTTTCTTTTCACTTTCAAATGGGTGTTGGGCTCACTAGCTCTCACTTGGCCATCATGACTTTGACGAACTCCTCGTAGTTGATCTGTCCATCACCATCCACATCAGCCTCGCGAATCATCTCATCAACTTCCTCATCTGTGAGCTTTTCACCAAGGTTTGTCATCACATGGCGGAGCTCAGCTGCAGAAATGAAGCCATTCTGGTCCTTGTCAAAAACCCGAAAAGCTTCCTTGAGCTCCTCCTCAGAGTCGGTATCCTTCATTTTCCGTGCCATCAGGTTCAGGAACTCAGGAAAGTCGATTGTCCCATTTCCGTCAGCATCAACCTCATTGATCATGTCCTGAAGCTCAGCTTCTGTTGGGTTTTGTCCCAAAGACCGCATAACTGTGCCAAGCTCCTTCGTGGTGATACAACCTGCACCAATTTTTGAAATTAACAGAAAGGTACAGCAGAACATTAGAGCCATGACGACAAACTTATTAAAGAGCAGGGGCAACGTATACTGAGCTTTAGTGTTGTAATGCTTCCAAGTTACAAGTATCCAGTGGTAGTAAAAAAAGACGAGGGGAAAACGTCACAAAGAACACAGTTCTGAAGTCTCAAGTACAAACAATATTGCAACATTAGTTTAATAGATCACAGCAAAAGTTTCTTCATGATAAAGGAGAACATCATACAAGGTCAAATAGAAGTACCAGACAGTCACTAGGTCGAATTCCCTGACTTGAATGCAAATCCAGGAAATACAATACAAGCTTCCATGGTACATGCAATCCAATCAGTGGTTTTGACAACGATACATTTAGGAACAGAATCATTGCAAGATCTGCCTTAATTGCAATTTTTATCAGTCAGCCTATCAATTAGTATAAATGTTTCCAAAGGCGATTCTAGGACTCGCCTTCAGCCAAGATGCAGCAAAAACGCTCGTGGGTTTTGATTTTTGAGTGAAGAACCACAAAGGCATTTGCCCATCTGTCGAGGCATATGAGGGCTTACGCTTTTCACACCTCTCCTGTCCAGATGATGGAGGCAAACGCACCAAATAGACCCTGTTTCTTTTACCTTTGGGGTAGGAGATGAAGGGTTTTCGGCGTACTTGCGAGAAGACTTAGAGAAAGGTAGGAACAGGGTCTATTATTGCACTATGTTTTTATACCTTAATATGTTTTTTTGTGAATTCTATTTACCATTTTCTTATCTACAGTAAGGTGTGTTAACAAATAGCGCAAATACTAACCCCTCTTTTCCTTGTATTTTTAATTTTATTTTATACTTATGCCTCAACGCCTCGCTTCATGTGAGGCCAACTGCTCGCCTTGCGACTTTGCCTCTGGAAAACTTTGATTAAAATAATTGCACCCACTGATCAAAATAAGATTTTTTTTTTTGTGGAAAAATAACTGTACCTTAAAAGACGAGGACATAAACGTACTGAATTCAGAAGAGTTGACGATTCAAGAATGGGAAACATATTCATTTTGCATGAGATTCGACACTAAAAGAATAGCAATGAATTTCTATTGTTATACTGAAAAGGGCACCAAGGCCATTGAGAACAACTTCTGGTCCCAGATCCAATCAGAGTCCAATCCTATAGGGCACCAAGGCCATTGAGAACAACTTCTGGTCCCAGATCCAATCAGAGTCCAAACCTTGTATAAAAATATGCTTCATGTAGTCATTAAATACAGTTTGGGAAAATGACGGCCCAGGACGTGTTTTGATAATTAATACCCGCCAAGGACATGCTGAGAACATTTGTTAATGCTGAAAATGTCCTTGGAAGGTATTAATTATCCAAACACGTCCTTGGCCGTCATTTTCCCATACAGTTTTTACGTTCAATGACCTATCAAACTTAACTCGTGAGTCGTGATCTATTCTCAGATGATAGACGTACAACATAACAATAAGCAAATAACTAGGCCCAGAATCAGATAGATTTCTTGTTTAAGGCTGTGTAATACGATCAAATCACGAGATCAAACAAAAATAAATATAAAACCACAGCGTCGTCAAATATGCATCAAACCAAACAGAAACCCTACAACATCATTTGAATCACAACCAACTTTTCCGATTTCTCCCGAGATTCAGGATATCCTAAAGTCTGCCATGCTAATATTAACAACAATCTCAAACGAACAAAATGGGGAAACGATACAAACTAGCCTAAATTCCAAGGTAAACGCGTTCCAGTATACAAAACGCCCTAAATGAACAGATTAGAGGCCGAGCAATGCCACGGACACAGATGGATGTGCACAAGCCCGAGCACATATATGCATAGGAGACCCTCTGCACCGAGAAACCTTACCGAGCAATCTCGGACCGTTGGATTGTGTGAGAATTTTTTTGTTTTCTAAAACTTTGTATGTGATCTTGCGGTCTGAGATTTCTCGGTACATAGGATTGCCAAAACTGCCTGATGCTGCATGCGATGCCCACACAGTAGATGTGGAGCCCACACGCATCATCGAACAGTTCCGAATATATCTGTGCCCGGATCTGTACACATCCATCCGCGTCCGTAACATTTTCGTTAGCGACCGATACACGAAATTAAAAAAAACATCCAAGAGATAGATCTGATCTGAACACGATGACACACACACACACACACACACATATATATATATATATAACTACGGATATAGAAACAGAAAATAGGAGAGGGAGAAAAGTAGACCATCGCCGTCCTTGTCGAAGAGGCTGAAGGCCTCCTTGAACTCGGAGATCTGATCGTCGGTGAGCTGATCGGCCATTCTTCTCTCGGGCTACTCCGATGAAGTGAGAGGAAATTTGTGAATTTGGAGAGGGAAAAAAAGACGACGGGAGGAAAATGCGGTGCGGTAGTGGTTAGCGTCAGGCCGCGAGGAGAGGGGTCCTCTATATATAGAAGGTGGACTTGGTCCGAAGGCTGCTCTCTCTCTCTCTCTCTACTGCCCCTAACCACACGATAAAATGAGGACTTTAACTACATCTTGCCCCCTTCAATTATCACACCTCTTGAACTCTACTCCCTCCGTCTCCGTTTTTTAGTCCCTCGTTCCGTTCTGACCGGAGAGTAAATTGATTATACTTTTTCGATTGGTAACGCTTTTTTATATGCAATGAATCTTGTTTGATATCTCTCGATCGGTACTATTGAACAAAGTTTTCGAAATCATCTAAAACCTAACAGATTACGAAATATAATCAATTGAAAAGTGGTACGGACTCTCAAAAAGATCAAAAAAAAATTGGGACGGAGGGACTATCTAATCTTGGACCCCCTTAGTAAGTGTTCCGGTTTCTAAAAAGAGGAACTTTTAGAAAAGGAAAGTAATTTCAAGCTCAAAAATCATTTATTTACGTAAATAATTTTCCTATCAATATGGATCTTGTTTGATAGATCTCATTGAGATCTTTTAAACGGTGCAAAAAAAATTAAAAATTTTTTTTTTATTTTCATTATATTTGAGCTTGAAATTACCTTCTTTTTGAAAAAAAAGATTTAAAAAGAAAGCGAAACGGCACCTTATTAATCTTCAGTCACGTAATTATTGTTAAAAAATTTAGAATAGTTTCTAAATGTCTCTTTCCTTCGAATATAAAGAGAATGTCAAGAATGACACGCATATAAAACATGCATATCTAGCACAATCAGATACTAGACCTTCATCTTCTTCTTCTTTTTTTACTGACGAGCTATTTATATTTTGATGGTTTTGATAACGCAAGTGTATACAGAGGTGTTAATGGAGATAAAAGCACTGAAAGGTCGATAGATGGGGTGAGTGAAAGAACATGGTTTAGACATAGATATGTGGTGTTTGATTTGATTTTGCTAGAGACACAAGCTTGTTCCTATATCATTTCGGGCATTCTAGCCATGTTTTGAGAGAAAAAAACATTCGAGTTCTATTCTGGGCTATTTTTTTTTTATCATTCGACTGGGCTATTCTGGGCTATTTGATGGCCATTATACGACTGAAGACTGCTATAGGCCAAGTGTTGGGTTTTAGTGTGTAATTTTAAAAAGTGCAATCATATAAGTTGGGGGCGACTATTCGCAACTCCGTATTTTCTTCCGTAGCATGGTAAAAAATTTCGAAGATTATATTTCGTGTTAAAACTTGTCCCACATCGCTCATCTAAGCCACCCAAGCTTGGTTAATAAAATCTAGAGGCTACTCCACCTATTGCCAATTGGTTTTAGGTTGGAACCCTCCAAGAAATTTAACATGGTATCAAAGCAAGGTCTTGGGTGGCCTCACCTCGTGTGGTCAAGTCTCTATCGCCCGAGTCTATTATCTCACCTCATCAATTCATACCTCCACGTCCACCCAAGCTTGGTTAATAAAATCTAGAACCTAGGTTTTAGGTTGGAACCCTCCAAGAAATTTAACATTTCAGTAACTACATGTTGAAAATATATTCAACCTTCGATAAACAACTGCCGAACATACATTTTGGTAAATAGCTGTTGAAAACAAAATTATATTTCGGTAACTGCATGTCGGAAATGCATACAACAAAAACAAGAAACATATATTTCGGTATTTGGATGTCGAAAATGTATCTCAATTTCGGTAACTAACTGTCGAAACATATGGAAATTTTTAATGGGCTAAGGGATAAAATACGGGGCTGCGAATAGCCGCGCCCTATAAGTGGGTGAGATGTAATTAAGGAAAAAAAACAAACATTTGTTTAAATACATCAACGTTACTAAACGAGGCATTTATAAGTGTCCTTTGGTCATCCAAATTTCACACCTTTATAAGTGTCCTTTAGACTTAACTTAAATTTGAAAATTGTCATTATTTGAATTTTTTTCTCATTTGTTAGTTTTGCACCAAACTTTTGTAGGTTACTGATTCATCTCGACGAGAGGAATCGGAAAAGTAAAATTTTGGCACTTTTAAAAACTGATTATTTCTCAAAATACTTGGGTAAAAGTAAAAAATAATAATAATACTTTTCCGAATCCTCTCGTCGAGACGAATCAATAACCCACAAAAGTTTGACGTAAAACTAACAAATGCGAAAAAAATTCAAATAAGGACAAAATTTTTAGATTTAAGTTAAGTCCGAGAGAACGCAGCCTTAACACATTTCATCTCCAACATTTCCAGTTCAGAGTCATGTAGTCAATAATCCGATTTCCCCACGAAGCGATCATGGGGTGAGTACTTGAATTCTGTCTCCATCGTTATTTGGTGCAGCTAAACCTATTCTTTTGTGTTCAGAGTGTTTAGAGACTTAAGTTTCTATCTAAATGAAGGAGTGAGGAATCTCCTATATATATATGAGAGCTGTTAATCACACCCCCCGTGTCAGGGGGGTCTGACACCGGGCCCAGCCATTTCCCGTTTTACCCCATCCACCTTCTCTCTCTCACCGCTTTCCCTCTCTGACACCGGAAGTATTTTATTTTTTTTATAAAATTTTAAATACTAATAACTTTTTGTTCACATATTTTTTTTAAATAAATTTTATATTTTTAAAATCTACTCAACGAAACCTATCAAACGAGTCTAATATTGATGATGAAATAATGTAAAACGGAAAAACTATATTTTTGTGATAGTTTAAACTATCTAAAGAGGTTGAAAAATTAAGTGTTCCAAATTTCAATCCGTTTGAACAGGTGGAAAGATTTTAGTTTTCTGATTATTTTATCCTAAATGGTCATAATTAAATTTTGACTATAGGGCTCTCGTTGATTAACCCTAAGAAAGTCGTAGAATCAAATATCTCTTAGGGTTAATCAAGGAAAGCCCTATAGGCAAAATTTAATTATGACAATTTAGGATAAAATGATCAAAAAAATAAAATCTTTCCACCGGTTCAAACGGATTGAAATTTGGAACACTTAATTTTTTAACCAGTACAACGTTGTACGTTAATGCGATGACAAGTCCCAATGATATAGAATCCATCCAATGATCCTCTAGTGCCGATGGCTGGAAGCAACGAAGTCTTTGTAGCACCTGGGATACATAATTACGTTCTGGATAAACCTGAGCGTACATGACCGAATTTTGTTCAATCTCTTGGATAAGTTTCTGTCGTACTTGAGCCCATTTATCTTCGGAACCATAGATTTGTGCAGCTATCGCACTGAAACCATTAATTTTTTTCCAACTTTCAACCTTGATTTTTTAACCTTTTTATCCCAAAAATACCGATAACCGATTTTTTGTTATTTTTTTATTTAATTTATAATGTTTATACTTTGTGTCTTTTTTCTTTTTTATTTATTTAAAATTATTTTAGTGTTCCGATTTGCAATCCGGTTCAATCAGTGGAAAGATCTTGTTTTTTTTATCATTTTATCTTAAATGGTCATAATGAATTTTTGGTCTCGTAGAATCAAATATCTCTTAGGGTTCATCAACGAGAGTCCTAGAGTCAAAATTTAATTATGACCATTTAGGATAAAATGATCAAGAAACTAAAATCTTTCCACCAGTTCAAGCGGATTGAAATTTGGAACACTTAATTTTTTAACTATATTTTTTAACATATAAACTGTCTAAAAAGGTTTAAAAAATTAAGTGTTTCAAATTTCAATCCGTTTGAACCGGTGGAAAGATTTTAATTTTCTGATCATTTTATCCTAAATGGTCATAATTAAATTTTGACTCTAAAACTCTCGTTGAATAACCTTAAGAGATACAGTATTTAATTCTACGACTTTTTTAGGATTAATCAACGACAGCCCTAGAGTTTAAATTTAATTATGACCATTTAGGATAAAATGATCACACAACTAAAATCTTTCCACCGGTTTAAAAGGATTGAAATTTGGAACATATTTTTCAACCTCTTTAGACAGTTTCAACTACGTAAAAAATATTTTTTTTTCATTTTACATTATTTCACCATCAATATTAGGCTCGTTTGATAGGTTTTGTTGAGTAGATTTCAAAAATATAAAATTTATTTCATAAAAATATGTGAAAAAAAAGTTATTAGCATTTATAAATTTATAACAAAAAAATCAAATGAGAGAGAGAGAGAGTGCTGTGAGAGAGAGAGAGAGAGAGAGAGAGGGGTAAAAGGGGGAAGGAGGGCCGTGTCAGGGGGGGTCTGACACCGGGGGGGGGGGGCAATTAGTAATGGCCATATATATGTGTGTGTATGTAGCGTTGGGCAATGCTATGTGAAAAGCATTTTCCATATTTATTTTTTGTATGAAAGAGAAAAATAATCCAATTTCAAACAATGATTTGCAACAATAATGAATTCGATATGCAGAAATGACTCTTGAAGTAGGTGCTTCGGTGACACTTTAGTCTCCATTGTTTTGATTTTGTTAGTTTCGTACGTAAGTAGTTTAAGGATGTACTTAAATGACATAAATCTTGGAAAAATGAGCACCGCTTTGATGCATCTAAGATTTATTGGGCCAAACGAGCGGTGCTCATTTTCCCAAGATTTATGTCAAAACGTCCATACGCACAAAACGATCTAAATGGACGTTTTTCCATTTGCAACAATGGAGACTAAAATGTCATATTCACAAAACAAGCAAAATGGATGCATTTAGCTGACATATGGATGTATTTAGATGACATAAATCTTGGAAAAACGTCCATATGCACAAAACGAGCTAAATGGACGTTTTATTGTGGAACCATTCCCCCAAATCAAAACCAAAAGATATCAAAGAGGGCATGCTTAGAAACCCACCTCAATTTATGTGCACATTTAAAACTACCTTTAAAATCCTCCCCCAAATACCCTCTACTTATGGACCTGTCCCATTACGTTATAGTTGTTTGGCCATATTGGTAACATCTCAAGTCAAGCATGAAGGCCTCTTTAAAAAACATCTCAAACTATCGCCAAAGTGATAGTCGAGAGCCCGAGTGCAGAGGGAGGATTGAGAGTACCTTCCCTCTTCTCTGTTGAGTTCATTTCACAAAGTACATACACATGCAACAGAAGACCTCTAAAAGCTAAAAATGCAATGAAAACTACACAACACAAAAATGTACAGTCCCACAACAAACATAGGCAGAAAAAGAAAAGAAGGGTCAGTTCTATTTACAGTATTCGTGAAAGCCACAACACTTTTCCTCTGGTTCTCCAAAGTTAAGTGCGGAGACAAAAGGTTGGTTCACCTTCTGAGGGGCTTATAGAGAACAACAGTTACGTACTTGGATTCGAACCGGTGGGTTAAACCAAGAGCAACCACAGACTGAGATGCCAATCCTTTCTCTAGGTAGAGGTGGTTAAGCACAACATGTGGGGGCCTTGACAGAGACGACGATTCTGGATTTTGCATTCCTAGTACTTTTAGCTGGGATGGAACTAGTACCGGGTCCTTAGCAAAATCCTCCTCCCTCGGCAAATCTTGACTGTAGCTGGATTCTGGTGATGGTGGAGCCTCCAACTCAGCAATACTTTCAAAGTTCTCTGGCACATAATCCTGTAAGAGATTACAAGGCGTACCAATAATCAGGCAAATGGCAACTGTAGTTTGGTGCTCTTGGTCTATGTAGCACTGGCACGGACACACAACCCCACATGGACACGACACCAACACTCCGACACATACATTTAAACAAAAATGGAGGACATAATGTCTGGGGACACATTTTTATAAAGATACTTATGTATACTATTCTACGGCTAACCAAAAAAAAAAGAAAAAAGTAGGGCTATATTTATGTATCCGCCCAAGTAAATTTTTCATAATTGATGCTGCATGCCAGTCAACCATTTCACTATGACTTCGGGAACGGTGACAAGGTTATAGATGTACTTACATGGACATCAAGAAGATTGCAAACATGGCCCATCTCATCAGCTACAAAGGGAAGATCTGGAATATATCTCCCATCACCATCCACGATGAACTTGTAATGGTATATGCCCGCTGGGAGGACCAGAAGAATAGAGTGATCCTTGCCAGATCTTTGTAGCAATTTCCTGTTAGTAGATGTAATTACATGAGCCATACACCCATACCTCATTTCACGATGTACGATGCTATTAGCCAATTGTGTGTCATGCATATACAATGCGTTATCTGCCTATGATGTACTTGTTTATACTGTAAAAAAGACCAACGCTCACCGTGAAGCCCAGTTATCCCAAGATCCTTCCACAGCAACATCGTTACCACCATAGCTCCATGTTATCAAAGTAGGTATTCCTTGCTCAAGAGGAAGATCAACAGCACCATGAGGTTCATTCTGCCACATCTGATTAACAACGGGAGGGCCCTCATTCTTTTGCAGAGGAGCTACGGGAACCTAAAATTTGCACCAAAAACATGTGGTCTATCATTTGGAAAACAAAACAAATTGGGAATTGCAGCTTTTATCTGGTTATTGACTAATCAATTCTGCAAGGGTCCTGTTTTGTCGTAAACAAGGTTCCAAAGATTGGAGACATTTCTGGAACACCTCTACCCAGAGGGGCAAATAGTAAATTTTGAAAGACCATGTTATCAACCTCTATCAGATATGAATTTATCTGACTCATGAGGGAAGAACTTGCAACAATGTCCCAATTTCAATTCAAACATGGGAGTGATATAGGATATATGGGGCCATTACTTAGAAATGCATTTGAGCAACTACCCTTCCTATCTGCTAGAAAAGGATCTCATGATCGTGAACTGATCTTACCTGGGATCCAAAACCCAAGTTTGTCAATAAAACAGATTTGAAATTAGTAGTGAAAGCCTGAAAGGTAGTTCAAAACTCGACCGCATCCAAGTTGCACAATGTATGCATGTTTGAAAGTTGCAAACAGCATAAAGATAAAGAGCTCTCGTGGGATTATCAAGGCCACATCGTAACTGTTTAAATCATGCATAAATTCACAACTTTGATTAGGTCGACCCAAAAAGCATGCTAAACGAATTTAGACATATCAACTAAATGCGGTTTCCTCTTTGCTTTATCCTCTGCCTCAATACGGTTTTAAATGCAAGAGAAACTAGATATTGAATGTGAAATTCTAGAAAGGCACTCACGATTGACCTTGGAGACGCAACAAAGAGAGTTTCTAGTATCAACGTTTGCCTGATCATCCAGCAAAGGCTTAATTCATCATTGTAAAGGCCTGAGCTCTAAATTCTTGAGTGTTTTGTGGGCAACCGGAAAAAACCTTGGCTGACCAACATTATGTCATGTCCTTAGTCCCCTAAACTAGATTGTTCAGTTTGTTGACCAACCTGTATCGTGGTAGACCCTTTGAATTTTCGGTCAACTACTCAGTTTCATACTTGTCACTCGCAATTTGGGCTAAAGGTGTACATACCCATAGGTTGAAGAGTTGAAAGATCTTAAGTGCCTGCAGGCCACACTTTTATATCAACCTTTGGTGACGAGAGAGAGAGAGAGAGAGAGATTGGTAATCTGAATTGAAGGGCATAGCTTAACCCCAAAACGAACCAACATATGTTTCCGAGTCAATCCAGTATAATTCATTTAAAGCAAAACAGAGGTTCGCTAGAATGGCTCCATGTTTGAGTATTTGTCCATTACAACCTTCCGTAACATAATTTTCCGAAGGTGCATTACTGTGTGCCATGCTCGTGTCACCAATTGGACAACTGCCACTCGCCCAAAGATTAGAGCATCCTCAAAATGGTGAATTCACATGGGGAATACATGAATTTGCTTTGATGTGTCCTTCAACTCCCACAAGGACAACTCACTTCTCGGGGTGGCGAATCAAGGCGCTTAACCTTCTAGCCCGAGCTATATGATTGAAGTTTCCCATGTGAAGGGGACCAGTTCAATCTTTGCCAACTTTAGCTCTTACATAAGAAAGAAACTAAAGTCTCAATGTTCTTGCTGGTACCCAATTACATTTACATGCATGCATAGGAATAGAAACAAGGTGTAAGGAACACTACCCGCCAATATGCACCCCAGAATGTCAAATTTACATACTAACAAGTACCTTGGAGTATCATGTGTCAAACTTACCTACCAATATATTCTCAAATTTTGACATTACTAGGATTGTCAGGAATCTCTCAAATACCCACAAGTCTCTCCAAGAATCATCGTAATGGGAAAACTTAAATAATTGGACCATATTGCCTTGAGCACAATTTATCTTTTTTGTTGTTGAGAACCCCCAAAATGACAGTCAAGTTGCATAGCCCCTTACAATAGGAGAGTAACAGCATGAACCATCACCAAATGGCAAATGCGGATATGCGTAATCGATCCAATTCCAAGTGCAGAAGGTATGTCTTTGCCCAATTTCAGAAAAAATTGTAAAGTGTGGAACTCAGTTATGGCAATTTTTGGTGGCAGAGTAAAAAAAAAGTGGAGAGGTAAATTCTCTGGGTTCCCTGGTCAGAGTCGGACATATGTACAGGAGATGATGGAAGGCTGTGAGAGATTTCAAGCAATGAACCTTGCCTTCTTGGCTAACCAAGGATGGAGATTGGTGAGATGAGTGTCCAAGATTGTTAAAAGTCATTCCTTTAGGTAGGAATTTGCCTAATTCCTCCTTCTGGCAGGCTAAAGTCTGGAAGTAGTGCGTGATTGGGTGATGGGGTAATCTTCAAGGCAGGAAAGAGATGGAAAGAGGCATAAAATTGATTAGGGTAATGGTCAGGGTATTTGAATTTGAGAGGACCCATGGGTGCCTGATTGTGCCTCCTTTAGAGTTGTTTCTGAGACCACAATCCATTGTGGTCCAGAAAATGTTTGGTTTAATCCAGATAGGGTAACATTCAACTTGTGCATCGTGTGTTTCACAAGAGGTTATTGCTCCCTTCATTACATATGAGGTGGTAGTTGGTTATTGTTAGATTGTAGTGGCTAACATGTAATGAGACATGTCTCAGTAGATTAGTTTGTCTTAGCTAGGGTGCTATTTGTTAGATTCTTTGTACAAAAGGGTACTTTAGTCATTTGTATTGTAGGGATGTATATATTCCCCTTTTCTCTGTTAATGAAATCAGATGAGAGATTTCTCACGCTCAATTCTTTCTCTCTCCAAATTCGTTCATGGTATCAGAGCATCACGATCTAGGGCACCGGATCTTTTTCCCACCTGGACTCTCGCCGACTACCGGCGACCTCCGGCGAACTTCGGCGAACCCAGGTTGTTCTCGTTTGAGGTCTTTCTACCTCCGGTTGGACTCGTTTTGAGTGTTTTCTGGTGCCGATTGGGTATTTTTTCTGCTGCCTATTGCTTCCAAGATCTGGTATGTGCTCGTTCTTTATGTTTGTTGCTGTTGATCATCTCTGTAAGCTTCCGCTACCGCCTCTTTGCTTCTGAAAGTGACTGGGCCTGATTATCCGAGGTCCCTTTTTCATGTGTTTCGAAGCCTGTGGTTAGTTTACTCGTAACCCACTATTTAGGGGGCGTTTGCTGCACTTGAACAGTGATTTGTGTTTGTATTGTTCAGTTGTGCAACTTCTTTTTTTCGGCAGTCCACTGTTTTTGAGCCTTCAATATGTCAGAGGAGAATCCATTTTCAAATGAAGGAACTGGTAAGTCTAGTTCAAACAGTGGAATGGGTTATAGTCCTTTTCTTGACAACACTCCGATGGATATCTGCCGCGTCAAGTTAGATGGTTCCAATTATCTACTTTGGTCGCGTGCGTTTACACTGGCTATCACCACTAAGGGTCTCCTACACTACCTTACTGAGAATGTGGTGAAACCCACGGAGGGACCAGATCTCACAAAATGGACCAATCATAATGCCTTGGTCTTGACATGGCTGTTTAATTCGATGTCTTCTACTATTCAGAATAGCTTTATGTATCTTGATACGCCAAAGCAGGTTTGGGATGCCGTGGCAGAGACTTATTCTCAAAAAGGGAATGACGCCCAAATTTTTGAGTTGAGGAAGAAACTCAAGGCCGTTGTGCAAAACAATCGACCAGTTGCTGACTATTATGCAGAGATAATGGGGCTCTGGCAGGCACTTGATTTTTATCAAAGTTATCGGCCTGTTTATGCTACTGATGCTGTTGCTTTCCAACAAATGGTTGGGAAAGATCGTGTTTATGACTTTATGGCAGGTCTTGATGTGGATTATGATCAGCACCGTGGGCATGTGCTGAGTCGTACCCCTCTTCCCTCTCTTGGCGAGGCTTATGCAAGTATTCAGCAAGAGGAGACTCGCAGAAATTCTATGGCTCCTCCCTTGATGGCATCCACTCCGGATCACTCAGCCTTGGTATCTATTCCCTTTCCACGGGATGGTAAAACAGGACAGAGCCAGTTGAAGGCCAAAGGTGTTTCGGTTGATCGAGCCTCACTCCATTGTGACTATTGTGATAAAAATGGTCATACCAAGGAATATTGTTGGAAGTTACATGGTAAACCTAACTCACGGGGACACCGAGGTGGTCGTAGTGGTGGTTCTGTGCGCTCTTATGCCAATGCCACAGAGTCTGCTGGTGACTCTATATCTAATACTGGTGATTCTTTTTCTCCCGAAGAGATGCAAGTTCTCAGGCGGCTAATGAGTAACCAAGGTCCTCCATCCTCTATGGCTTCTAATTCCACTACTTCCTCCCACTCTGCCAACTCAGGTATACAAGCTCATATTTCTCCAGCTTCTATCTCTATTCCTTGGATAATCGATTCTAGTGCCACAGACCATATGACAGGTTGCTCATCCTTTTTTGATTCCTACTCTACTTGCTCTGGTAAGGACAAAGTACGAGTAGCTGATGGATCCCTATCTGCTATTTCAGGGAAAGGTTCCATTCGCTGCTCACCTACCTTACCTCTTTCTTCCGTTCTCCATGTTCCAAATTTTACTACTAATCTTATATCTGTTAGTAGTCTCACACAATCTTTGAATAGATCGGTAACATGTTTTTCCCACTCATTGTGTCTTTCAGGAACTGGAAACAGGAAAGACGATTGGTACCGGTAGAGCTCAGGATGGCCTGTATTTTTTGGAGTCTGTGCCTTGTCCTTCTTTTACACCCTTATCATTGGGTCATGCCCTTGAGGCGGATACGGGTTCAGCTCTTCCTCTATTGCATCAGTGGCACCGTAGACTTGGCCACCCTTCTTTTGGTATTTTAGAGAAACTTTTCCCTACTTTAACTAAACGATGTTCTAGAAGTAGGTTCTTTTGTGAAGCTTGTGAACTTGCAAAACATAGACGTTCCTTTTATGCTCCTGTTCATCAGAGAAGTGCTTCTCCTTTTATGGTTGTCCACACTGATGTCTGGGGTCCTTCTCCCATTACCTCTAATTCTGTTATCGCTATTTTGTTACCTTTATTGATTGTCATTCTCGTATAACTTGGGTGTATCTACTTTGAGCAAAAAGTGAAGTTTTCTCATGCTTCCAATCATTTCATAAGATGGTGCACACACAATTTGATACCAACATCAAGATACTTCGTTGTGACAATGGGACCGAATATATGAACGGTCCCTTCAAGTCATATCTTGATGGCCATGGTATTCTTTTCCAAACCACTTGTGTAGATACGCCGCACAAAATGGAGTTGCGGAAAGGAAGAACCGGCATCTGGCTGAGGTGGCTCGCTCTCTTATGTTTACTATGAATGTTCCTAAACATTTTTGGGGCGAGGCTATCCTTACAGCCTCTTATCTTATTAATCGAATGACATCCAGTGTTCTTCAATTCCAGAATCCATTGGATTTCATTACTGGTAACTATCGGGTCTCTACTCTTCCTCCTAAGATTATTGGTTGTGTTTGTTATTTGCATGCTCCTCACCACCCCGGTGGAAAGTTAGATCATAAAGCTCGTAAATGCGTTTTCCTTGGCTACTCTCCCGCTCAAAAGGGGTATCATTGCTATGACCCTCTTTCTCGAAAGAAATTTGTTTCAATGGATGTCACCTTTTGGGAACACCAACCCTTTTACCCTCTCTCGTCCTCATCTCTTCAGGGGGAGAGTTCTAGAGGGGAAGAGATGTTGACATCTTGTGGTTTTGATTTGTGGTCATTTCCCCCAACTGTTGGTGAGGGGGAGAATGTTGGTACAGGGGAGAACATTGGTGAGGGGGAGGAGGCTTCTCCTAGCCTTAGTAATCCTGAAGGGGAGAGAGAGGAACCTGAATCTAGAGAAAGAATAATGCCAGATGCAAGAGAAAGATTGGACAGACCTGAGTTAAAAACTTTCACTCGCAAGAAAAAGGGCCAACCTGGTGCATTACCACAGTACCAATCATCACCACCAGTTCCAGTTCCTGCTTCAGCTGAGTCTTCTGGTAAATCTCCTTCCTCTATATCCCTTCCTTTTGATGATCTTGATGTGCCTATTGCTCATAGAAAGCCAATTCGTACACATAAAGTGCCGGCTCGATTATGTACCCAACATTCCATTTCGCAATTTGTTTCATATTCTCGTCTGTCTCCTTCGTACTCTACCTTTCTTTCTTCTCTTTCTTCTATACCTATTCCACAGGGTTGGAAGGAAGCTTTTGCAATTCCTAAGTGGAATGAAGCTATGGTAGAGGAGATGAAGGCCTTGAAGAAAAATGGCACCTGGGAGTTAGTGTCTCTTCCTCGGGGAAAGAATGCAGTGGGATGTAAATGGGTGTTCACGGTTAAGCATAAAGCTGATGGCACTGTTGAGAGGTACAAGGCAAGATTGGTTGCCAAAGGCTATACTCAGACATATGGCATTGACTATGAAGAAACCTTTGCTCCAGTGGCCAAGATGAACTCTATTCGCACCTTGTTGTCCTGTGCTGCTACTCTACTGGCCACTTCAACAGTTTGATGTGAAGAATGCTTTTCTTCATGGTGATTTGGAAGAAGAGGTGTATATGGATATACCACTGGTTTTTCTTCCTCTACCACTGAGAGCAAGGTGTGTAGGTTGAAGAAGGCTCTCTATGGCTTGAAACAATCACCAAGAGCATGGTTTGACAGATTTCTCAAGGCCATGTTGAAACTTGGATACACGCAGAGTCATGCTGATCATACTATGTTCACCAAGAGGAGTGATGGTAAGATTGCCATCCTTATAGTTTATGTGGATGACATAATTATGACAGTGATGATGTGAATGAGCTTCAGATGCTTAAAGTTCTTCTTGCCAAGGAATTTGAAATTAAGGAGCTGGGGGCGATGCAATACTTTCTTGGCATGGAGGTGGCTAGATCCGAGAAAGGGATCTTCATTTCCCAAAGGAAATATATTCTTGACCTTTTGGAGGAGACAGGGATGCTGGGGTGCAAGCCCGCTGACACTCCTATTGAGGTCAATCATCATCTTGGTAGCGTGGGAGAGCATGCGGATAAGGAAAGATATCAGAGACTTGTGGGTCGTTTGATATACTTATCCCACACACGTCCAGATATTTCTTATGCGGTGGGAGTTGTCAGTCAATTTATGCATGACCCTCGTTCTTCTCACCTTGATGCTGTTTATCGTATCTTGAGGTACCTAAAATCCTCTCCGGGCAAAGGTATTTTGTTTTCAAACCATGGTCATTTGAGGTTGGAATCCTTCACTGATGCAGACTGGGCAGGATCTATTGATGATAGACGTTCTACCTCTGGCTATTGCACTTTCCTTGGTGGGAATTTAGTTACGTGGAGAAGCAAAAAGCAATCTGTGGTAGCGAGGTCAAGTGCAGAAGCTGAGTACAGAGCCATGGCACATGGTGTTTGTGAGCTTTTATGGCTTCAAACCTTTTTGCATGATTTGGGAATTGTTGATCACTGTCCTATGAAGCTATACTGTGATAACAAGGCTGCTATCAATATCGCTCATAACCCTGTTCAACATGATCGGACAAAGCATATAGAGATTGATAGACACTTTATCAAAGAGAAGCTGAGCAGTGGTGTAATATGCATGCCTTATGTGAAATCCGAGGACCAATTAGCTGATGTGTTTACTAAAGGTCTTAGTAGTAAGGTATTTCATCGTATCCTCTCCAAGTTGGGCATGATCAATATCTATGCACCAACTTGAGGGGGAGTGTTAGATTGTAGTGGCTAACATGTAATGAGACATGTCTCAGTAGATTAGTTTGTCTTAGCTAGGGTGCTATTTGTTAGATTCTTTGTACAAAAGGGTACTTTAGTCATTTGTATTGTAGGGATGTATATATTCCCCTTTTCTCTGTTAATGAAATCAGATGAGAGATTTCTCACGCTCAATTCTTTCTCTCTCCAAATTCGTTCAGTTATTGAGGGCTTCCCAACCTAAATGAATAGACAGTCTGGCTTTAATTATGCATTACCAAATAGCTAAGAAGGTTAGAATAACTTGCTACAAAGCCCAAAATTGGAGAGGGAGGATGGTCACATTGACTCGAAGAGCCAGTCAGGAAGCTGGGAACTTGTTTGGGGTCTCAAAATTCCAATAAACGTTTCGAAAACTGTGGTTGTGCCAGTGGAGTGCTCGTTGTCAACGTTTACCTTATTCAAAGAGCAATGGGCAAAGATCCCATATGCTTTGTGACTGGTCTTGAAGACGAATCTAGGAGCATTCGATCTGGTGGTGTCCCATTACTTCTAGGACTTGGGAATTCTCCCTTCTGAACTATACTTCACAGAATATAATTGCAGTTATTTGCAAATTGGTGGATTCATCTCAGGGTCATGGTAAGACTTCGGAAACTTTTAAGCTGGCATCCGATTGATGCTATGAATTCTGTTCCAATTCAGTAAAAAAGGGTGCTGAAGTCTAGACTCAATGATGGCCAAAATGCGATTTAGAAGCTCAAGACAGTTAGCACACTGCACATCTATGTTTCCAACTTCCATCATTCCCCAACTAGGCCTGGTTATGCAAATGTAATTTTGCAGGTCTATCAGTCTAGGTTTGTTAAAACCAAAACTCATGCAGTCATGCTGCCTTGGACAAAAGGTCGTTTCCACAGTATGGGGGAAAGCTGAGAGAACATCAAGAAAGCTGGAGGCGTATGTGTTTCTTTAGGGGAGCTTAGCTATGTCTAAGAAGTGCTTTGAATTTAGCCAAAGAAGATGGGCTCAGCAGAGTCATCGTTGAGTCTGATAACAAGCCTGTCATACAAGTTATCACTGGTGATGATGCAATTCTACATGCTTTTGCAGTCGCTGTCAAGGACAAACGAATTTGAATGAGCACATGGATTCCAGTTCGTGCTTGAGGCATATTTACTTAAACCTTGAGAAATGGACAAGGTCCGTGCCAAAGGAGGTAGATGAACACTAGAAATTCCATATTTATCTAGAATCCTAGATCCAATGAAGTACGCTTGCCTTTGTTGCTAACTTTTATTTTCTTTAAAAGGTACTTATGATACAATATTAATAATCATTTTAACATATAGTGTCGTATTGTCGTACCCGTGTTGGTGCGCGATAGCCTTTAGGAAAAGACAGAAGAGGAAGCTCTTGAAGCTATAATCTTCTTTTTCACGTTGACACCTGTTCGAATGAACAATAGTGTCCCTTCCTTTCATGACTGTTCGGAATAGTCATGATTTTTTGTACATAGATCTCTTTTTGTCATTGATTTTCAAAATTGAATCTTGATGAGAGTCTTTCCATACATCTTTTTGAGTTTTGAGTTGTCATATTCGAGATAGTACAAATTTTTGTTTGGTTTGCCAGGCCGATTGGGTATAAGCCCATTGGTTAGAGTGCTGGCTCAATAGGATTTGGACCCTGTTCCTAGTAGATAGATGTCCCAAAGATTCCGAAGTCCCATGTCATGTCATGAACCTGTCTCAATAATTCTAAGTACCCAAAAAGTATACCTCAAAAAGGTAAATCATAGTACAAATTCAACAAGTGAATCAATACCATTGATTTCCCTTTTCGGAGTAATTTCGGGGTATATTTCTTGTGTACCTAGCATATATAATGTCAAATGTTAGCCTTAGTCATTTCTCATCCATTTTTCATGTTTTGTTCAATTCGTATGTTTGTAAGATCTTATTTTTGTCGTTTCATTATCACTGTGGCATAAAAAGTAATACAAAATATTACTAAAACAACACATGTGATGCAGGTGCTAGTAAAAGGAGACATAATCGTTCCAGTCATGAAACTTGTACTACTTTGAAAAAAAAACAAGAGAGTCCTAACCTTATCTCATGCTAGTGGTCCCAATAGAGACTAATAGAACACTTTTATTTTATTCTTTTAAAAAAAGGAGAAAATAACCATTTGCAACAGCTGGCAGTCTTCATTAGTAGCCAATCAGATCATTTTACGATCTCTATCTACCCACCAAAAAATCTTGTTTTTTAATAAGTATCCAGCAAAAAAGATAGATAATCATAATCAATTGATAGCGTGGTTCAACCTTAGTCACATAATCCTTTATCATGAACTCCGGCTGCTCTGAATCCTGCGCTCACGCCCTTAATTCTCACCCCCGCGAATTTTAATAGATTGTGATGTGTTTCACATATGCTTTCGCGATCACACACACGAATTATGCCAATTGTCCAAAAAAAAAAAAAACACAAAAACAAAACTCGGCAATGAAATTTTCAGTCATTTGCATAAGCAATTGACGTTTGTAAAATGACGGAAAACTGAGAGGAACAAAAACCCAAACATATACACACACGTACGTGTGTGTTGAAATAGGTGCACGAAAAATGGAAGGAGGGAAACCTGAGGATCGAACAAGAGAGGGGATCGAGAGAGTCCAGAGCCACCGGGGGGCGGCGAGTTAGCCATTAAATCACCGTTGGATTTTGCCGCGGAGGGATCGCTCATTGGGGTCCCGTCATTGGCCGCGTCTTCTCTTCCGTTTGCATTGCCCATCCACTTTGACCGGAAGGCCAATATCCAGCCACGACTCTACTTTTTTCAAGATCGAACAACGTACTTACGTTAACCAACCACAACTCTAACTTTTTCAAGATCGAACAACGTACTTACATTAAAGAGAGACAAGGCGGAGAGAGAGAGAGAGAGAGAGAGAGAGAATGCAGGTGATGGGAGGTGGAGTGAGAAGAGGGTTGATTGTTTTAGAAGAATGGGGAGTTTACATTCGGGGGAGAAAGTCTGAAGTGAAAGAAAGGAAAAGATCAATCTTGCCAAAAGGGAAAAAGGAAAAGGATAAGGATGACAGGACGTGTTTGCATCATCACTCTCACGTGCTTTTATCTCGGAGATTATCCAGAAGGAAATTAATTTTAGGTGATGTCTCGGGCCACGCTACGAGAATTGGTGTGGGGGCACCTTTTGTTCGGTTTGGATTGTGATGGGGTTCTGGGGGTGACGAGTGAGAGAGAAATAGATAGAGAAATACGATTAATAATTGGAGAGGATCTTTTTGGAAATCGTGTACAGAGAAAAATGGTTATTTCGGGAAACAAAAATGATACTTATACAACACCAAACAGTCAAACAGTTGCGTAAGTAGCATTGTTGTTCTGGAAACCTAAAGCAAGCATTGTGTAAGAGCATCTCCAATCCAAGACTCTCCAAATCTCTATTTGAGAGGGTCAAATTAATCTATTTTATTTGAAAAGTAGATTTAGAGGATTGTACTATTTATCTCAACTCCAACCCAACACCCTGTTTTTCAACTCCAACACATATTTGAAGAAGATCCTCTATTTTTTCCTTCATCCTCTATATTTAGAGGATCAAAGTTCATCCTCCCAAATGGAGGAGAGTTTTAGATGATGGGTTGAAAAATATTTTTCCTCCAAAATGAAGATAT
The DNA here is from genome assembly GCA_018127125.1 of Rhododendron griersonianum. Classification (NCBI taxonomy): domain Eukaryota; kingdom Viridiplantae; phylum Streptophyta; class Magnoliopsida; order Ericales; family Ericaceae; genus Rhododendron; species Rhododendron griersonianum. The sequence continues at coordinate 32,760,553 of CM030800.1, forward strand.
AGATTATGGGTTGGAGATGCTCTAAGAGTCTTGCTACAACCACATACAAACATTTACACAAACTCACTTATATCACCTGTGGGTCCACACACGCTACACACTTCCAATGTGTGTGGGGGCCTACATGTGATGTGAGAGAATTTGCGTAAGTGTTTGTGACTTTTTGTTCGGTTGGGTTTTTAGAATTTGGACTCTAAATTATTATTTTACTCCAAAATCCACTTATTATTCCTATCTCCAATTATTATTTTCTTTTTTATCTCTATCTCTCTCCAATCATTACCTCTATCTCTCTACCCTGATCATTACAAATTCAAATTCAAAAACTAAAAAACGAACAAGCCTGTGCGTGATTTTAGAATTATTGCATAATGTAGTGTTAAAGAAACCTGAAACACGACGTGGCTGTGCGCTCCAGAGACACTAAAAATTCTATTTAAGTATTATTTTTGACTCACCTGTTAGATTCATATGGAGCCATTTATTTTCAATCCTTTGGATAGTGAGATATGAAAATGGACCCACTTCTCACCAAAATTTGCTGCAAAAATTATTGTAATCATTGGTGGGATATGAAAAGAGCCAACCAAAATTTTCAACTTTTAAACCTCAAGGGGTAGGGTGGGGCATAAGAAATCAATAAGTATTTGACAATGAGATTGCATGTTTAAATCCCACGGAGGCTAATCATTCTAAATTTTGAGGCCACTGAGGATTAAGGCGGTCGTTATCTTCAGGATCCCATAAATTTGTCGTTGTCCCGAACATTCGGTTGTAAGAAAAAATCAACTTTTTTTCTTTCCATTTCTTATCGAAATATTCAATCACAATGAGTGATTTGGCTAATCTTCCAAATGGACTAGTTGTAACGACCCGACCCAATTGACTTGCTTAACCCTAAGCCGAAACACATGACTCAAAAAGTTAACCTCGGGATTAATAGTAGCCAGTGGGTCATGTCTTATAGTACCATATAATCTTTCATTTTTTCCTCGATGTGGGATTGAGCCCACTTATGGCCTCTCACAATCTCCCCACCTTATGATACAACGTTCCCGTTACCATGGCCTCTCACAATCTCCCCACCTTATGATGGTTCCCGTACCAAATTCTATGACCTGCTTAACCATTAACCAAACATGTGACTCAAAACATTAACCTCGGGTTAATAGTAGCTGGTGGGTCATGTCTTATATACCATATAATCTTTCATTTTTTCCTCCATGTGGGATTGTGCCCACTTACGGGCTCTCACACTAGTCTTGGGCTCTCAATCACATAATCCTTTAAAAATGTTTTGCGTTTTGCTCTCAATTTTCACATTGCACTTGAGCTCCCAATGCTAGCTCTAGCGGATTTTAGTAGTTTGAAATGTGTTTTAAAGACATTTTCGCACTTGTGCTCGTGCCGCACCCGCATGCGAATCGTGTGATAAGGCTTGGGCTCCACATAAAATGTGGGGTGGGGAGGAGGCCTGGTATGAGCTACTCTGAATTAATTTTCCTACTTTGGCATTACCCGCTGGATTACTTGGGACGCAAAACAACTATTAGGGAACTTTTAGCCAGCTTTGCTCGAGCCCGTTGGTTGATGGCTAAGTTTGGGCTCGATTTTAGCCCTATAGTAGGCTCATCTAATATTGTACGTATACATTAACGGAGGTAATTAAGTGAAGAGTTAAGTTAGTTCACATGAGGTTTAGAGGCTGTCTATAGCCCTAAACCCCAACCAACCGCCTCTCATGGGGTTCGAACTGAGGCCTCCACTAAGGAAGACGGTGGGTGATGCCAATTGAGTTAAGAGCTCATCGGCGACCAACGGTTGCTTCAAAATTTCGAGGTTATTTGTCTACAAAGTGTGCACCTTGTTTCTCTTGGTTTTTCAAACTGTTTTTGTCTTCATTATTTTTTTCGCATTTCGTAGTTTTGTGTCAAACTTTTGTGAATTTTCAAAAAATTAAAAAAATTATGACTTTTACCCAAATTTTTTGGGAATTGATTTTGCCACTCCCCTTCTCTCACAAAACAAATCATTTAATATAAACACAAAGGGGAGTGTCAAAATCACTCCTTCTTTTTTTTTTGAAATATCCAATAAAAAGCCTCAAAAGCCTGTTTTTTTTTGGATATTTCTCAAAAAATTTGGCTAAAAGGAATAATTATTTACTTTTATGATTTCGTTCGACGAAACAAATCAATAATCCATAAAAAAAACTTGACACAAATTTACTGAATACAAGAAAAAAAAAATTACCCAAAAAAGTCGCACGGACGATAAAGAATCTAATTGGAACTTTTGGCTTATTAGTGTAACGCGAATATAAACGTTGGGTCGACCATGTCATTTCCAGTACCTTGTGGGTACTAATGTCTTAGTTGCAAACCTCAGGGGTGTCACTGAAATTTACCCCACACAAAACCAAGATAACACCAGCCGCAGGCTCATCGATCTTCTCTTTCAGTAGCGAAGGAAAGCAAGGAAAAAACCCTAATTCCAAATCCGAAACCCTAGTCGTCAACATCATCTCTGCTCATGGCGGGTAAGAAGCGAAAGGCCCGCCCTTCCGAGCCCGAACCCTCCGCCGCACCTCTGATCGAAATCCAGCCTCCGCCTCTGGAGGAGGTCGAAGCTGAACCGGAAGAACAAGTACGAGAAATACAGATCGAAGCCGAACCGGAACAACAACAACAACAGATCATTGAAGAAGAGCACGAATTGGAACAAGAAGAAGTGGATCCCGCGGAAAACATGGAGGACAACGACAACGGAGGAGAACAAGAAGAAGCCCTAGAAGCCGCCGGCGAAGCAATAAAGACGGAACAGGATGCCAATGGCGGCGTCAAGGGAGAGAAGGAAGAGAAGGAGGAGGAGGAAGAGGAGGAATTGGAAGAAGAGCCCGTCGAGAAGATTCTAGAACCTTTCGGGAAGGAGCAGCTGGTGGTTCTTGTCAAGGAGGCTGTTTCGAAGCACCCCGAATTGATGGAGCTTCTCCACAAGCTGGCCGACGCCGACCCCGCCCACCGCAAGATCTTCGTCCACGGCCTCGGCTGGGACACCACTGCCGAAACCCTAACCAGCGTGTTCGGGAAGTATGGAGAGATTGAGGACTGCAAGGCTGTGGTCGATAAGGTCTCTGGTAAGTCCAAGGGTTATGCTTTTATTCTGTTTAAGCACCGGAGAGGGGCCCGAAAGGCCCTCAAACAGCCCCAGAAGAATATAGGGGATCGCGTGACGTCATGCCAGTTGGCCTCGGCTGGGCCGGTCCCGGCTCCTCCCCCCACGGCCTCGCCTGTTTCCGAGTACACCCAGCGAAAGATTTTCGTGAGTAATGTGTCTGCAGAGGTTGATATTCAGAAGCTTGTTGAGTTCTTTTCGAAGTTCGGTGAGATTGAGGATGGGCCTTTGGGATTAGATAAGCAAACTGGGAAGCCCAAAGGGTTCTGTCTTTTCGTGTATAAGTCGGTTGAGGGCGCAAAGAAAGCACTGGAAGAGCCTCACAAGAACTTTGATGGTGTGACTCTGCATTGCCAGAAGGCAATTGATGGTCCTAAACCGGGTAAGCCGCATTTTCAGCAGCAGCAGCAACATCATCATCCTCATCACCAGCAGTACCATCCTTACTCTTCGAGGAAAGACAAGAATAAGTATCCAACTGGTGGTGGGGCTGGACCCGGACACTTGATGGCTCCGTCCCGACCTTCCATGAGTTTCAATCCTGCCGTTGCAGCGGCGCCTGCATTGAGCCCGGCTCTTGGGCAGGCGTTGACTGCTCTTCTTGCTTCTCAGGGAGCTGGGTTGGGGCTCAATAACCTGCTTGGGGGACTTGGTGCATCCATGAGCCAGGGAGTACCCCAAGTGATGAACAATCCTGGTGGGTATGGAAATCAGGCTGGTGCCAGCTACGGAAATCAGCAAGTGATGCAGGGTGGGTATCAGAACCCACAAATGGGGCAAGGTGGTGCTGGTAGGACGCAGCCTGGAGGTGGTGCACCATACATGGGTCACGGTCACTAGGTAAGTGAAAAATATTCCCCCTACATTCATGGGTTTGGTTTTTCCCTTCTTTTTTTTTACTGGTTATACAAATATTGGCATTCATTTGTGGACTTAGTTTTTAACTTATTAGGATCTACGGCAATAAATTGCTCAATATTGTAGGCACGTGTAGTTGAAGAAAACAAAAGCTTAAGCAATGAACAAAAATTTGTTTGCTGCTAATTATTACCGGAAATTTGTTAGCCTTCTTTGTGTTTGTCATTGATTATTCCAGGGAGAAATTTAAAATTGGACACACTGGTAACACTCGGGGAAAACCTACATCCATTGCTTGACACTCGGTGCAAATTAAAAAAGGACAATGTAGGATTCACTGATTAATTATGCATGATGTGAGTTTAAGCCAATTAGATATTTTTTCCTTTTAGGCAGTTGTTTATGGAAGAGAAACTTTTGTAGAAGAGGTATTAGAACATTTGACACATTGTTTTGTAGTATGGACAATTTGGAGAGTGATTTATTATTAATTTGATAGTGTAAAGTAGAGATGTTGTTGCACTGTTAGCAATGAATATTTAACATTTGTGTGTGTATAGGTAGGATGTATATCTGTTTGTTGTCCAATCTTTGCCGTTTTGGTTGCATTTTAAAATCATTTCAAAGGTGGCACTTGCTCTTTTGGTTTCGTTTTCGAACGAACTAGCAGTTTAACATTTAACGACCTACAATAAAGTTCTAATGTCTATTATAACATCATCCTGTCTGTCGTTTACATGGTACTTTTGTTGTCAACGCTAAAGAGTGTTTTCTGATGTTGGTCACAATGTTCTAGATTTTTCGGTGATTGACTCTATAAGAAGATTTAGCAAGCGACAATAAATGAAACTGTCATGATTTCGTCATGGGACTAAAGGAAGCTTGTCTAGTCAAGTTAGTCGTCGACATGGTATAGCCTTATTTATGTTTAATTTTGGGTTTCCGAAAGTTCTCCAATTAAGGGTATCTTGATTTTTTTTGGCTTTGTTGGACATGGATGGATATTGAGGACCTTTTTTTGATCGGTAAAGATATTAGAAGCTCTCTCTCTCTCTCTCTGCATATGTTTTTCCATGATCTCTTACGCAGGTATTGGGAGGATGAGATTGTCTTGTGGATATTGTGATTTTTAGTTCTCCACAACGGTGGGTTGCCATTGATATTTATTTCTCCATGGTTCCTTGCTCCTCTGTTGACATCATACCCTTTAATAAAGCAGTAGGACATTTCCCGTCTAATTGGATGGTAGGTTTTGCTTCTGGTATTTGTCTGATCTTGCATTTGCTTTGATGAGGTGTCTTGCCTTGTTAACTTTTGGGGTGTTCGGTAATTTTTCACTTTTCTCCTTTTGCCCCTGCTTGTGGTGAAGAAAAATCTCATCTTTTATAACCCCTGACTGAATTCCTACTCATCAAATTTTAATTGTCCACAAACCTTGCACTAGAATTGTGGTTGGATAGATGAAAAAGTTGCTATTCTAGATTTTATATATCCCAGGTATGGGGTTCATCTTCAGTTTGCACGTTTTTTCTGCTAAAAATATTTTCTTGCTAAAGTAAGGTTTTTGATGTTCTACGTATTCATTGTGCAGATTCCTCCATAGATGCATCAAACTTTTATTTTGGACTGGTGATTCTTCTGAAGTTCAAGCACATAGGCAAACAACGATTTCTATCGGTAGCAAAAAGTACTGTTTGCCTAAAGACCAGTGTCTTAAAACTGTATTTTTCTTTCTATCCAAGTACTTATGTTCCTTCTAGGGCTTTTCAATAAAGTGTATTTCGACTCCAATGTTTTTTGTTCTAAAGAAGTATTGGTGGAGCAGGTGATTTTAAAGTGGCTAGGCAGCAACTATTTTCCGATTTGACTAAATTTGAATAATGGATTCTTCTGCTTGATTTTAGCTACATTCTTAATGGCACTTGTGGGGGTGAAAGATCTTCCTTTCCCCATTTTATTGCCTGATTGTGTTTTTCATAATTTTTTTGGTGATCCATTGTCACTCTCGTTTCTCCTCACTTTGTGAACTGCTTACCAAAATGTATTTGTCCCATATGCAAAATTTTTGCTTACATTCAACTGTTTGCTTTCAAATGACAAAGCTATTTCTGCGGCAGTTGTGTGCAATTGCATTTGAGGCACCGCATTACAGCATCAACTTTGGCAGCATGGCATTCACCCATTATATGAATTTCTCCTATAACTCTTAACTCTTGCAGGTGACCTTCTGTAGCAACCTCCTCTTGCATGAAGATGACTCCCCCCCGGAGCTTTCTTCATGTACCTTTTTATTTTGTTCTTTTCCTTCTCTTTTTTTCTCTATTCACCCCCTTGCTTTTGGTCTCTTGGGATATGCAACTTGGTAGCATATTGGTTACCAGTGTTGTGGTTGTTGTGGAGGGGTGGGGTTAGTAAGGCTCGTTCAGAAATGAATACAAATTGTCGTATTTTGGTAATTTAACAACCTTGATTCTACAAAGCATGCTTTAAGCGGAAAGAACTCTTCTTCAGTATTCGGGTGTGGGGAACAGATGTTTCATTCTTATCTAGTGGGAAGTTGCACAATATTTGTTCATAAAATCACTGGTTTCATTTTTACTGGTCCATCTTAGCCTGAGAAAAACTCTTCTTATTTGTGTTCTTTGTCCCTGGGTTACAATGTTACATTGAGTATCAAGATTTGGTCTATATAGGTCTTGAAGGTTGAATGTAAATGGTTGTTTCCTCTCTAGAGATTTCGTATCTTTTCCCTTTTCTCGCTCGTCCTTGGCAATAGTTGCTCTCATCTGTCTTCAACAATTCCTGTTGATGAATACTCGCAATTCATATCTGTAATTGGAATCTTCTCCTCATGCCCTTGTGAGGGTTGGAATTTCTTGTAGCAATGACATTATGGCGAAGAGCATGATTTCATGATCAGCCTGTAGCTTGGGGTTTGCATCCACGGATGTCCTTTGAAACTGTCGTGGGAATTTAACTATGCAGTGGTCAAATCAACAGCATTTCCTGTAGAATTTACTTGGATAATGTTAAGCCTGTGCCCTTTCATATTATGTTGCGCAGGATTGTGTAATTGTTAAACAGGAATTAAGTTGCTTATGAGTTAAGTTAAGGCGGCTCAAAATTTGGTAAAATCTGTAATGCGCAAGTAAATACTATGTTTCTTTTTCCTCAAAAGTTTATGTTCCGCAGCATTTGTTTGTGTGACTTCAGTTTATGCAGTTCCTCCGATTTTTAAAATCCTCTGGCGATCGTGATGCAGACTGGTTGAAAGAAGGGGTTAACCTGGCCACTACTTCGAATCTTATTTGATTTGACCATTATGGGTTTTGGAATTACGCAGTTTAAAGACAAACTGGGTGGATGTATTACCTCTATCCTACGGCGAGAAGCTGAATTTTGCTGTTAATTTTTTCAACACGACTCTTTATCTGTGCCTTTTCTTTCTTTTTATTTCCTATATGTGCTGCACTGGATTTGTATTTGTTGTTCTTGCTAAAACTCAGGTGGGCCAGGAGCTGGATGCAAGATTTCTGCAGGGAAAAATTTTCTCCGAGAGTATACTCATCAGTTTATGTTTGTGTGATTTTGCCTTGGCACAGTTATGTTTATCCTCATCTTGTGGTCTCATCTTATTCCCTCTAAACCCTTTTGGCCATTAGGGTCTGCTTTGGGAAGCTGGTGGGATGCCTTTCATTCTTTAATTACTTTTATGTTGGCATCTTATTTCAATTTTTTATTTTTGGGGTACATGATGCCTAATCTGCAAATGAATTAAGCGCATAACCTTGACGTTTGGCGTTTGGTGTCGTTAACTAAAAAAGTTGGAACAAGAGGTCAAACAGAATAATATTATAGAGATTTTAGATTCTAGCTTGTTAACATAAGTTACAGCAATAATTTTTCTCAACTAATTTTAGTAGGCTCTTACTATGGTGCTCTATCAAGAGAAAATTGAGAAATTCTGAGTTTTCAAAAACAATTTTGATTTTTGTTAATTTCAGTTTTTGTTCAAAATAGAGGGTAAAAAAGTGAGGTTCTCAATTTACTAAAACTGAGAAACATTCAATTCAACAAAGATAGGAATAACAATAGCTTGAATAGTTGGCCCGAGGAGAATGTTCTATTGAGGTCGTTTGGTTCCTTGGAGATTGAAACTCCAAGTCACCAAAGATGGATGAGGAAGACAATATTGGTTTTTGGAGATTTAAGTTTCGATACCTGTAAGGGATGATAGGAAAATTGAGGTTGCCGGCTGGCTGTATTGTAAACAAGTGCCCTTAATGGCCAATCTAACCCGAGGGATACGACGTATCAGGCCCAATTCTCAAGAGGGTTGTAGGTTATGACCCTCGGACCTCAGGAAGCGTGAATAGTCAGTCATTCATCTATCAGAAGGCCTCATTCGAAAGAAGCGAGCGTCACTAGATGGCAGACATTCAGGTTGTAGGTGTGAATCGTTACTTGCCAATCATAGAGGCCTTAATGTGCTATTTAAATCAGCTAATCATAGGAGTGAATGTGGAATGTGTCTTATTCTTGGTCGTAGGTGTTATGTATGATGTACATATAGTGTTTGAATCTCTCTCTCTCTCTCTAGAATTGACATAAGGTCCAAGGGGCACCTTAGACAATCCCTCGAGGTCAAGCCTCCGAACCATGATCTCCGTGACAGTCCTAGAGCACCTAGACCCTGCTCCCAGCCTTAGTGTAGTTCTCCTTTGGCGGAGTTGGTCCTTGGCATAACCTAACGAGGTCAAGCAATGGAGGAGTGATTGTTAAGAACTTACGAGCACGCTGAGCCACTCACAATCTTGTTAATCTTTAAACATGGGCAACAAATCTTTTCAGTTTCTAGAGAGCACTTGAGGTTGCTATTAACTCAGGCATCTGGTGTTGGATTTTTATCGGTCTTGCGTGCTTCCAATTTGAAAGACAATGCTGTTCTTGGTATGGAATTCAGACACTTCTCGACTGCCGGTGAAGTTTCTAAAAAGAGGGGACAGCGTACCATCAATGATCTTTCTTTTTGTACAAAATCGACACTAGAGATCAAATCCAACATATCATCAGCTCAGGCACGTTTCCTCACTTTCTGCTGGGCTTCACTCAAGTACTTCACTATGGCATGATTTATTAAAATCCGCCATCACAGTATGTAAGATGAAAGGATCTCAAGAATAAAACCGCTGTAACTCTACCTTGAAGACCACAATGGGCTCAACAACCTTAACCATTTCTAGTTCCATAATAGAGTTTTCGCCACGCCTCAATCAGCAACACGAATCTGAAAAGAAACTAATAAAGTTAGCTGGGTGTTTTCAGGGCAACACCAGCTACAAGAGTTGAGATTAAGGGCAAGACCAAAAGTTGAGTAGTATCCTCCCTCCATTGATACCCACATTCCCTGCAGATACCACCAAATCCAGCTCCAGGCCCACCTGATGGAGTTATAGCAAGAACAGCAAATACAACTCCAGCGCAGCATATGTAAGAGATTGAAAAGAAAGAAAAATGACAGATTCGAGTTAAATATAAAATTAAAAAAGTAAAACAACAACACCACAAGCTTAAGAGCGCCAGGTGCTATTGTCAGGTTCAGGTAAGCTGGGGAACAATCTGCATCATCACCACGTGAGGATGTTAAGCCAGGTCAAAAAGGTTCAAAATAGAACAATTGAGACAAAGCAACGGTAGGAAACACTAAGGCTCTGCTTGTTTGGATGTAAAATGTTCTCTTGAAAAATATTTTACCCATCTTCCGCGGTGTTCAATTGGGCCAAAGGATAAGTAAAACACTTTTTATTACACCATCACACCTCCAAATAATCAACACTCAAAACTCCTCAAGTCATTCTTGGCATTTCAAACCTCATTTTCTTCGTGGCTCTAGAGCTTCCGACATCTATCCTAATCAGCCTTTGCCAATGGCCTTGGGTCAAGCTCAGCGTGACCAGTGCTTGAGCATGTCAGTTTGTACATTTAAGTTGGCAATAAGGCTTTACAACATCTCTCCAAGTGTCAACCAAACGGCAGAAAATGATGAGACACAATTATTTTCCGAAAATCATTCAGATGGAAATATTTTCTCATGAAATATTTTACATCAAAACAAACGGAGCCTAAAACTGAAGTGAATTATACAATAGTCCGGGAGTACCGCCACGTGGTGCTCCGGACTATTTTACAACCACACATTCCTATGGGATCCATACACTTAGTGATAGACCCCATAGGAACGTGTGGTTGTAAAGTGATCCGGAGTACCATGTGGCGGTACTCATGGACTATTGAATAATTACTCAAAACGGAACTCTTAAAAACAAAAGCTATTGAACAAAGAAACAGAGGGACTACCCTAACACCAGAACAAATTCAGCCAGCCTCACTAAATAGAAAGCGAGAACATAAGTAACTAACCAATGTTTTTATTTTTTATCTGAGTAACTAATAAATGTTCCACACTGCCCTTTTATGTAGCAGTCCCTCCACCAGTATCAATTTATAAATCTCCATTAAGGAACTCAAGCACAGGATACTCCTTGGAACTGACAAGAACAATCGACAATTAGAACCATATCCTTATCAGGCCATCAAGAGCCATGTGTCCTAAATTGTACAAACATACCTTGTCCAACACAAATATGTGATGCTGGAATCAAGATATGGAAAATAAAACGTACCGGTCAGTGAACATTCAACCAGTCATTCTCGGGTGAGCCTCATCGAGTAAATTTTATTCCTTTCGGAAGACTTTCAAACATCACTTCAAGAACCTGAACCCACAGTAACTTTTCACTTGACATGACTCAGCAGCTATTACTCCCCAATACCAAAGAAGAGTTCTTTCCACTTCATGAATCAAGAAGGTGCTAAATTACCCAAAGATCTGCCAAAATTTGTTTATCATCCAAACTAGCCTTGCCACCATACCCTCCACCATAACAACTATTATGATAACCAATACTTCTGCCGACTTGTCTAGCCAAAACCAAAAGAATAGGTAAAAGGAAACAAAGTAAAAGGAAAAGCTCTTGGAAAATCTCATTTTCGCGTCACCAGCAATAGCGACATTCATAAGAGAAGTTCAGAGAATCAGTTGATGCCATTTGAAAATTTTTGAATGCCATGCTGTCAAAGTTGGTTCCATGTCTGGAACATCAAAGGGGCTGAGATAATGAATAGATAAAATCATAAAACCAGCAACACCTGCAGAATTTTTGCTCTTGGACAAGTACATAAATAAAGATGAGCAAAATTTTAGTGCAGACAAACATGGAGAGAGAGAGAGTATATAAGACTTGAAACACTCGCAAAATAATACTCTGCCATCATTCCCATGATTGAGTAGAAACAGACATTGGATCACTTGGAAAAAAATTATCAGCATCATAGAAAGGAAAATGCAGACTTTTTACCTCCATATAAACGCCAAACCATGTGGACAAAGTTGAGCGGACAGAAACCATTAAGACATCAGTCAAATTGGAAAATTGTTGCTAATAAACAGCCTTAAAATACGGAAACTTGTTCTAAGTAGGAAACCATACCAGATTCCCGACTTTCAGAAACATAAAATATCGGAGTCAAATACTACATTTTAAAAATACTCCAAGGAACATAAGTACTCGAACAGAAATTTAAAAGTACAGGTTTAGGATTCTGGTCTTTAGGTAAACAGTTACTTTTTGAGTAAAGACGTCGTTTGCATGAGTGCCTTGAACTTCAGAAGAATCACCAGTCCAAAACAAAAAGTTTGATGCATCTATGGAGGAATCTGCACAGTGAATATGTAGAGAGCATAAAAAACCTCAAGTTTAAGAGGAAACTCTTTTGAGCATAGAAAATGTGAAACAAACTGAACCTTAAACCCCATACCTTCAATAAATCAAAACTAAAAAATTTCATTTATCCAACCCATATGCAAGCACAAGAATGTATGTCACCAAAATGGACTATTAAAAGATCATGTACAAAACAACCATCTGAAAGTAGCGTAGGGATATATATCAAAGCTTCATAGAAAAAGTTAAAACTGAATGTAATTGTTGCGCAAAACAATATTTCCATCAAACATGGGATAATTAAAAAAATTAAAAAATGGAGTTCAAACATACCTTCACTCCCAAAAGTCAACAAGGCAAGACACCTCACCGAAGGAAATACATGATGTCAGATCATCGCTGCCTTACGTGTTACAGACCAAAGTAATACACAACTAACAGAAGGAAAAACTACCATCCAATTCAACATTCAACAACCACAAATCACTTATAAGTTATAAGGCAAGGAACCAAGGATAATCAAAATGTTAATCTCTATTGTGCATTGGCATCCTCAGAAGTTAAGAGAAGACCACTTCAAACAACTACATCCGTAAAGCAAACAAACTCATCCCACAAATATCCTTGCATCCTCAGTAGTTAGGAGAAGACCACTTCAAACAACTACATCTATACAGCAAACAAACTCATCCCACAAATATCCTCAAGTGTCACAGGGAAACATATGTGGAGAGGGAGAGAGAGGATCATGTGTCCTATCACCAAGGGGCTATTACCTCAACATTTATGACGAAAACCTGATCTGTACTATATTGTGGGAGAATCGAAAGGACTATCAGCCAATAAACAGAATATAGATACCCCAAAAAATATGGTACTTCTTATAAGTTCATGTAATATTGGGTCAATCTTAATAAAAGTGTAAACCAAATTCGCATCTAAGCAACCAAAATTCATGCCATCAAACTTGCACAATCAATAAGGCTTCGCTACCTTTCGTAGGTTTCCTAGTGAACAAAAAATTCATGCAATTTTTGGATTAAAAAAAGAGAGTACTACTTCGATAATTTTTAAAGTCTTTTCGCACCAAAATAAAGAACTAATAATCTATAATTTTGTCAAAGAAAGTCAAGATCCTATGCATAGAGAGTTTTATCAAAAGAAGAGGGATCCTTGAGCATGAGGATGACTTCAAATGGCGATTCTAATAACTATGTGCCACCCAACTACATGATCAATCTAGAAAAGACAAATTTTATTGGGTAGAAGTGTCCATTTACCCTATCAAATCATGTCTAGTGAGTGAGGTCGTAATTGAATGAAGATGTGTATATCAGCAGCAACAAAAGAAGCACAAGAAAGAAAACAATCAGCGATCAAAGCAGTACACCTTTCGCTTACCTAGTAACCGTGACCCATGTAAGGCGCACCACCACCAGGCTGCGTCCTACCAGCACCACCTTGCCCCATTTGCGGGTTCTGATACCCGCCCTGCATCCCTTGCTGATTTCCATAGCTCGCACCAGCCTGATTCCCATATCCACCAGCATTGTTCATCACTTGCGGCACGCCCTGGTTCATGGGTGCACCAAGTCCCCCGAGCAGGTTATTGAGCCCCAACCCAGCTCCCTGGGTAGCAAGAAGAGCTGTCAACGCCTGCCCAAGAGCCGGGTTCAGCGCAGGAGCCGCTGCAACCCCAGGATTGAAGCCCATGGAAGGCCGGGACGGAGCCATGAGGTGTCCAGGTCCGGCCCCACCACCAGCTGAATACTTGTTCTTGTCCTTCCTGGAAGAGTAAGGATGGTGCTGCTGGTGATGACCATGATGATGTTGCTGCTGCTGCTGCTGCTGCTGATGCTGCTGAAAAAAGGGTTTCCCAGGTTTAGGACCATCAATTGCCTTCTGGCAATGCAGGGTCACACCTTCGAAGGTCTTATGAGGCTCTTCCAGTGCCTTCTTTGCGCTCTCAACCGACTTATACACGAATAGACAGAACCCTTTGGGCTTCCCAGTTTGCTTATCTATCCCTAAAGGCCCATCCTCAATCTCACCAAACTTCGAAAAGAACTCAACAAGCTTCTGAATGTCCACCTCAGCCGCCACATTACTCACGAAAATCTTTCGCTGGGTGTACTCGGAAACAGGCGGGGCCGTGGGGGGAGGAGCCGGGACCGGCCCAGCCGAGGCCAGCTGGCACGACGTCACGCGGTTCCCTATGTTCTTCTGGGGCTGTTTGAGGGCCTTTCGGGCCCCACTCCTGTGCTTGAACAGGATAAACGCGTAACCCTTGGACTTGCCGGAAACCTTGTCCACCACAGCCTTGCAATCCTCGATCTCCCCGTACTTCCCGAAGACGCTGGTCAGGGTTTCGGCAGTGGTGTCCCACCCGAGGCCGTGCACGAAGATCTTGCGGTGGGCGGGGTCCGCGTCGGCCAGCTTGTGCAGGAGCTCCATCAGCTCAGGGTGCTTCGAAACAGCCTCCTTGACGAGAACGACCAGCTGTTCCTTCCCGAACGGCTCCAGAATCTTCTCCACGGGCTCTTCCTCCAACTCCTCCTCCTCCTCCTCTTCCTCCTTCCCATTGGCTTCTTGTTCCGTCTTCATCGCTTCGTCACCACCGCCTTCTAGGGCTTCCTCTTGTTCTCCTCCGTTGCCGTTCTCGTCGTCCTCCATGTTTTCCGCCGGATCTTCTTCTTCTTCTTCCTGTGGTGGTTGTTCTAGTTCTTCGTTGGTCTGTTGCTGTTGTTCGGGTTCTGGTTCCGGTTCGATCTGTACCTCTTGTACTTGTACTTGTTCTTCTGGTTCAGCTTCGACCACCTGAGGTAGAGGTTGGGGTTCCGGCTCGGAAGGACGGACCTTTCGCTTCTTACCTCCGGCCATGAGGATAGCTGATGATTTTGGCGATTAGGGTTTCGAATTTGGGGGGCTAGGGTTTTGAATTTGGGGGCTAGGGTTTCTTCTTCTCTATCTATCTATTCGAAAGCAGAACGAACGGCTCACGGTTTTTTATAGAGGGAAAAGGTTGGACGAAGTTTCGTCCGTGCTCCTGGATGACAGGTTAATGACTTCATTGCCCTTTCTCTTTTGGTGCTTTGCGAGGTTATTCCTGTGTAAATTGTTACGAAAGGGAAGTGCAGTTTTGGGAAACACCGTTAAAATGGGTAGGTAAATTTCACTGGCCAACCTTTGGTTTTTTGAAATGTCACTTCCCACCCTATTCCTTTCTCTGACAATATCGAGATTTCCCCCCTTCTGTTAATTTGTTCGCAAACGGCGTTAGATTTTGTGGGGAAATGACAAACATAACCTTGAACTATTCCATTTCTCTTTTGTGTCCAATAATCATCTCTCTGTCGTGTAAACCCAGCAAGAATCCTAATTCCAATATGCCAATGTGGAGCACAGGTCCAGCTTGGACATGCCTTGGCCGGAAAATCTACTATCAATAAATTATGGACAACTTCTTGTTGTCTAAAAATGCCAAGTTATTTTTACCAACCCATAGGTTGTAGATAGTATATGGGCGGGTCAAAGGGAGAAAATAGAGTGGAAAATGAAGAGGAATAAGTTTTGGGCTAGTGTAAACAACATGACAAAATGCAATAACTTGTAGTTCAAAATTTTTAGTGGAAATGCCATCTTTTTTTTTTTGGGTAAATTCCAGATACACCCCCTGTACTTTGGTCATTTTTCAACTACACCCCCTCTACTTCATTTTTAATCACTCGCACCCCTTGTACTTAAGACTGGTTTGGAACTGTTAGTATTTTCGTCCAAAATAATGAAAAAGTAGGTAATGGCTTGTTGGCGGGAATTTTCCCTTCTAAAACATCTTTTCTAAGACCAAATTGCCCCAAAAACCCATTTACATCCTATGTATACAGTGAGAGCCCTCACGTTAAAAATACTAATACGATGATAATTCGTCAAACATGTATTTTAATTTTTGAGAGAGGGAGCTACGAAATTTGAAGAAAGAGGAGGATGGTGTTCTTCCACCCCCCACCTCAGTTCCACCACGAGCCACCACCTCCCGTCTCCATTCTCTCGTCGAAAAACTTGTTTTCTTGCCGGTAACTTCTTAAACTTTCCTGACAGCTTTCTGGACTATCACAAATTTGTATTTTGAGAAATCTTTTGCTATGATTCAATTTTTGAAGTCTTCATAACTTTTAAAGTACGTTTAAAGACGAAGATTTTGATACCAAGAACATGCAAAACCAATAAACACAGAATTAGTTATGATTTTCGGAATATGGACTGATACACATGTTTCGAAATCTGGACAGAGCCATCTTCTTTTTATTTCTGGGAACTATCCTATTAAGTTATGAATATGATATTTTTACTGAGAATAATACTTTACGTTAAGAAACTTTGAGAGTTGGTTTTAATATTTTTGGAATTGAAATGAATTAGTTATGGATTTTCTATGAAGACATGTTTGTCTGCCCTGTTTTTCTGTAGAACAGTTTGTTCTTTTGAAATTTGGAGAATATTTGGTTGATAACTAATCTTTCAATTTTTACAGTAGATACACATGGATGTTACGCAAGTTTGGGCGCTGGTTTGAATATTTTTGGACCTTATATGAATAAGTTATGATTTTTCACAGAAAGGGTGACAGATTTTAGTAAATGAACAAAGTATTATTTTTATTTCTTAAAATACCTTGCATGCATAGGTTTGGGGCTAGCAACGTACCATAAATGAACAAAAACCCATACGATTTTAGGGCTATCAAAGTACCAGAAATGAACAAAAACCCTAGACGATTTTGGGGCTATCAACGTACCTTACGAACACAATCTTCTATTTTTTGAAGCAGATGATTCACGATCTTACGTTTTGTCACGACCCGGATTTTCAACATAAAATAAATAATATGTTTCAAAAGAAAATGCTACGCTTGCCTTCGTAAACCCAAAATAAAGTTCCACCTGTTTAATTACAGACAAGTCCTCCAATCAGAAGAAAGTGTACTTTGGCATCACAGCCCAAACCAACTTAGTACAATTATAGTTCTAGTCAAAAGATAGTTCATGAATCCTTAGTTACAAAGCCATCTTGACCCAAAAACTAAACCATTACAAGATGAAAAAGTAACTAAGTGCATTAGGCTTCCAAAATCTGTCCATAATCCAAGCATGCACGCATGAGGCTAAAGTCCGGCATTGGTACCTGAAAAGAAGGATTTTGTTGAGCTACAAAGCCCAGTAGGAAAATCTTAACCAAAATTATATGTACGCATGTCGATTAGTGCAATAGAAGAAAGATGAGGAAACAATGTTCAACACAGAATAATCAATCAACTCGTGAATGGATCCGTAACCCCGATTAAGTACGTGTGTCATACGACTCATTTACTTCGATGACCCCAACTCAACTCGACACCACATATAACTCCCACCATTGGTATTTCCACCCCTTGCGTTACCATACAACTTCACGTGGATTACCGTGTTACCACCCCATGCGTCACAGTGATCCCCATAAACCCAGGGTTACCGTATTACCACCCCTCGCGTACGAAACCCTTGTGTGTCACCGTATTACCACCCCTTGCGTACGGGACTCCCTAAATCACCATTCGACCTCAAACAACTCGATTCTCAACTAACATGCAAGCTATGACTTCCCGAGATCACATTCTTAAGCGTAATGTCATATAACAAGCCAACACTATCACAAGTGCATCACAACCGATCACGTATACCAATTATCAACCAATAAGCAATTAACAACGTTAACCATGTAGTTCCATGTTCAATTGTGTCAACGGAAGACCAACGGGCAAGGAAAGGATTGAAAAGTCGCAAGAAGCCAAAAGAACGAGCTTGAGATCAATTAGGAGGTGTTTCAAGGGGTTTAGAAGTGGTTGGGATCCAAGACAATCAATAAATGGTCAACAGGAACAAAATCTGGAGATAAGCTCCCCGTATCGATACGCCAAAAAAATCCGTATCGATACAACATTAACTGTCCAAAAAGATAAGCTCACTGTATCGATACGCCGAAAATCCGTATCGATACCACGGGGCTTCGGGTAGCGATTTCAGCAGATTTTCAGAAATTGATCAACAACCAAAATTAACAACTAACAGCCCGATTTCACACCAAAACAACAAGCTAACATATAAAGGAGGTCAAGAAGTTCCTACCTCGAGACAATGGACGAGATCCTCGCGTTATTGGACGAGCCCTAGACTTTCGAACCTTGAAACTTCGATTCGAACTCAACCCAAAGATTTCCGAGCTTATGGACGCGATTGCAAGGCCGAGGAGAGGTTGGTTCTCAAAGATTTTTGGGTGTGAGGTGGAGTTTTGAGTGTGAGAGGAAGAGAGAGGAGGAGAGCCGGTGGAGAGAGGGAGGGAGCCGAGAGTTTGATTTGGGGAGAAATGATCTCCTACACACCCACAACTCCTATTTATACCCTTAAATCAATAAATCACACATTTTCCCTTCTAACTCCTATTCTTTCACATTAGTCCTTAATTCAATTATTCACCCACAATCCACATTTTCTCAATTAGACATTTAATCGATATTCCAAACATTAATATTATTCGGGTCTCTACAATCTATCCTCCTTAAAGAAATTTCGTCCCGAAATTTACAACGCAAGTCAACTAAGTCATGCACCACATAGTTAAACTCATGCAACAACGACATATATTACCAAATAAGAAGCCAACAATCGTAAAGCTTAAACTTAAAACTCACATTGATCAACTCGGGAACAAATGCGGATACTTCTCTCTCACTTCGTCTTCCCTTTCCCACGTCGACTCTTCCCTTCCGAGATGACTCCACAAGACTCGCACTAATGGAATGGTTTTACCCCTCAAAACTTGCTCGCGCGAATCTAGGATACGTATTGGCTCTTCCTCATAGGACGCATCGGCTTCTAACTCAAGTTCGGACCATTCTAGAACGTGTGACGGATCCGGTTCATACTTCCGCAACATCGATACGTGAAATACATCGTGGACACCCGACAATCTTGGCGGTAAAGCCAATCGATACGCGACTTCTCCGATCTTCTCGATAATATCAAACGGTCCAATGAAACGCGGCGATAACTTGCCCCTTTGCCCAAAACGAGATAATCCCCGACGCGGCGACACCTTTAGAAACACGTGATCCCCCACTTCAAACGTTAAAGGTCGGCGACGACGATTGGCATAACTCTTGTGCCTACTTTGCGCGGTTATCAATCGCTGGCGAATCAATTTAACTTGCTCGGTGGTTCTCCTTTGAGCCTCAAGAAGACGTAAACGTATCGCTCTCATGCTTTCAGAGGTTTCCTGAACTAATTCCGGCCCAACCAATGTAGCCTCGCCCAACTCAGTCCAACAAACGGGTGATCGACACGGTCTCCCATACAAAGCTTCATACGGTGCCATCTCGATACTAGATTGGTAACTATTGTTGTACGCGAACTCAACTAACGGTAGATGATCCTCCCAACTACCCCGAAAGTCCATAACGCAAGCCCGAAGCATATCTTCCAGAATTTGGATCGTTCTCTCGGATTGCCCATCCGTTTGAGGATGATACGCAGTGCTGAACAAGAGATTAGTACCAAGAGCTGCCTGCAGACTCTGCCAAAAACGCGCGGTAAACCTTGGATCTCGATCCGATACAATAGAGACGGGTATTCCATGAAGACGTATAATTTCACGAATGTAAAGACGACTAAGCGACTCAATCGAATCCGTAACTTGAATCGGTAAGAAATGCGCGGACTTAGTCAATCGATCGACTATCACCCAAATGGCATCGTGCCCCCTCGGCGATCTTGGTAATCCGGTAACGAAATCCATTGTCACGTTTTCCCACTTCCACTCGGCCACAGGTAATGGTTGCAACTCCCCCGCGGGTCGTTGATGCTCGGCTTTGACTTGTTGACACGTAAGACATTTGGACACGAAGATAACGACGTCTCTCTTCATTCCCGGCCACCAAAACTGTCTACGCAAGTCGTGGTACATTTTCGTTCCTCCCGGATGCACGGCTAACGGTGAGTGATGGAATTCTCTCAAAATTTCCTCCCGACACGAAACGGGTACGAACAACTTTCCTTGGTATCGTAAACCTTGATCGGCGTGAATCATCCATCCCTCTCGAGCATTGCCACTAAGAAACTTGGTACGAAATTCTCCCGCTTCCCCGTCATGCTGTTGGGCCTCAATGACTCGGGTCGATAAAGTCGATTGAACGGTTAAGTTACACAAAGTGACTCCATCCCGGGCTTCCTCAAAATGTAACGCATACGAGCCTAATTCGTTCATCGTTTTCCACTCACGGACGGCCAAACTCGCAAGTTGGGTCGATTTCCTACTTAGCGCGTCTGCTACCACATTCGCCTTTCCCGGATGATATTGCAACTCGAAGTCGTAGTCCTCTAAATGTTCCATCCATCTACGTTGTCGTAAGTTGAGCTCCTTTTGAGAAAACAAGTATTTTAGACTCTTATGATCAGAAAAGACTTCGAATTTCTCACCGTAAAGATAATGGCGCCAACTCTTCAATGCAAAAACGACGGCCGCAAGTTCTAAGTCATGAGTAGGGTAGTTTCGCTCATGAGTCTTCAATTGTCGCGAACCATATGCTACAACACGTCCCAATTGCATCAACACGCACCCCAAACCCTCTTTCGAAGCATCACAATATACGGAATAACCAATTCCTCGTTCGGGTACGACCAAAACCGGCGCGGTAGTCAATCTCTTCTTCAACTCTTGAAAGGCCATCTCACATGCGTCATTCCAAACGAAACGAGTTCCCTTGCGAGTCAATTTGGTCAATGGAGCCGCTAGGCGAGAAAAATCTAGTACAAACCGACGATAGTATCCAGCCAAGCCCAAGAAACTACGAATCTCGAATACATTCTTCGGTCGTTGCCAACTCATCACAGACTCTACTTTCCCCGGATCAACAGACACCCCACCATTCGAAACGACATGGCCCAAAAACTTAACTTCGGACAACCAAAACTCGCATTTACTAAGCTTGGCATACAAACAGTGTTCTCTCAAAAGTTCAAGGACAATGGAAAGGTGAGATTGATGCTCTTCCTCCGAAGGCGAATAGATAAGGATATCGTCCACAAAGACAACTACGAAACGATCGAGATAAGCACGAAAGATACGGTTCATCAAGTCCATGAAAGTTGCCGGTGCATTCGTCAAACCAAAAGGCATAACAACAAACTCGTAGTGGCCATACCGAGTACGAAATGCGGTTTTAGGAATATCTTCTCTCCGAACTCTCAACTGGTGATAACCGGACCTTAAGTCAATCTTAGAGAAACAGGTAGCGCCTCGAAGTTGGTCGAATAGGTCGTCAATTCTAGGCATTGGATACTTATTCTTTATGGTTACGCGGT
Organism: Rhododendron griersonianum; assembly: GCA_018127125.1. Taxonomy (NCBI): domain Eukaryota; kingdom Viridiplantae; phylum Streptophyta; class Magnoliopsida; order Ericales; family Ericaceae; genus Rhododendron; species Rhododendron griersonianum. The sequence continues at coordinate 32,781,761 of CM030800.1, forward strand.
TCAGCTTACGATAATCGATACAAAGGCGAAGAGAACCATCTTTCTTCTGAGCGAACAAGGCCGGTGCTCCCCACGGTGAAGTACTCGGGCGAATAAATCCCAGACTCTCCAGTTCTTGCAGTTGAATCTTCAATTCTCTCAGCTCGGCAGGCGCAAAACGGTAAGGAGGTATGGAAATAGGAGCGGTACCAGGAAGTAAGTCAAATGTGAACTCGACTTCTCTCTCAGGTGGTAAACCAGGTAACTCCGTCGGAAACACGTCCGGAAAATCACAAACGACGAGAGGTAACTCCCCACGCGCGAATACGCCCTCATCTAAGGTCAAACTTGCTAGCACGGCATACATCGACTCATGTTCCCGAGACTCACACAGATACGGTTCTATCGGTTCCCGACGCTCCCCGAAAAACTCAAAACAGGCACCCCCAGGTGGACAAATGCGGACCCGACGCTTGAAGCAATCTATAGTAGCGTGAAATGTGGATAACCAATCCATTCCCAAAATAAGGTCGAACCCCGACATATTCAGCACGATAAAATCAAAAGTGAAACGACGATCTCGTATAGTGAGTTCACAATCCCGGCAAATACGATCTAACGGCGATCTACCTCCTATAGGTGTGTCGACAAACAACGGAGGATTGATACTCTCGATTTCCAATTCCAACGCACAAGCAAAAGATGCAGCAATAAATGAATGAGAAGCTCCAGAATCAAATAGTACTCTAGCAAAGGAATTGAACAGAAGAAATGTACCCCTCACTACGGACGCCTCTGGGGCCTGAGAAATAACAGGAGGCGGAATGGCTGACGTGATGGCAAAAGCTCTCCCCTGAGTAGTTTGACTCTGGACATGCCCACCCCGATGACCGGAACCCTGAGTAGGTGTGGACGAACTAGCTCCTCTCTCAACCTGAGATCCCTGAGCCGAAGTGGTCTGACGAAAATGAGGCTGCTGCTGCCTCTGAGCGCCCCGAAACGACTGCCGCCCAAAACTCCGTCCACCCCTCGGCTGCTGCACTGACCCTGACTCACTGCGAGCCCCGTCCCCACGCGGACAATTCCTAGCAAAGTGACCCGACTTCCCGCAAGTAAAACAAGTACCCAAAATACGCGGACACTGAGCTCGAATATGCCCCGCCTGACCACACTCATGGCATACCATTGGAGGCCGATTGGAAACTCCTCGAGTCCCGAATGAAGATGAAGGTGGAGGCCTAAAGTTTGATGGACCTTGTGAAATCGACATTTGATCCCTTTGCCTTTTCCTCCCTTGATTACCGAAACTCCCCGATGATGAACTTATACCCCCCGTAGGTTGTCTCGGTTCCCAAGCTGTTGGATTTCTAGGTGCCTCTCGCGGTGTCTCAATGCTCCGTGCACACTCCACGACCTCGGAAAACTTCCCTTTTCGTTGTGCCACCACAAACTTCTTCACTGTATCACTCAAACCCCTTTCGAATCTTCTACTCTTTCTCTCCTCGGTTGACACCATCTCCGGCGCAAAACGAGACAAAGATTGAAATTTTACCGCATACTCCGACACAGTCATATCCCCTTGCTCCAACTTCTCGAATTCATTCCTCATTTGATCCCGACTCGTTTCCGGAAAATATTGCTCCTCAAAGAGCATCTCAAACTCCGCCCAAGTCAAGTTCTCAATGTCTGGCTCATCTACTTGAGCCGCGATCCTCGCCGCCCTCCTTGCATCTTTCCTTGACTCCAGAACGGATTCCCACCATTCGCCGGCTTCCCCGACCAACTGCACGGCCACAATTCCCACTCGGATATTATCCTCGGTAATGTTAAGAGCCCTAAAAAGCTTCCGGATTTGGGTTAACCAATGGTCAGCTACCAAAGGGTCACTAATGGTTCCATCAAACGTCGGAGGATTCCTACGGCTAAACTCCCGCATTGCTATCATAGCCCTATCCTCAGCATTCTCTCTCGGAGCCTGATTCAAAAGGTTTGCAGCCGCAAGTGCCGCAACAAGATCCCTAGCAAACTGAGTTTGATTCGGAGGCACACCTGCACCTCGACCTGCCCTAGCCCCCAGATTCCCACCTAGATTCTCCCCATGCTGACTAACTTCGTCCTCGGGAGGTACCCCACGGCCACGACCACGGCCACCCCGATTTCCACCCCTACCTCGTCGCACACGCAATCTCGGAGGCATCCTACTACAATTATAAGAAAAAAGAGGGTTCATCAATCACAACATCGTTTGCTGAGGTCAAAGCCTCCAATCATCCCAACACGGGTTGAAAACAACTCTACTGTATTGAAAAGTCATGCCACGTAAGCCAAGTAACAACGATGCACACAAGCACACAAGTGTTATAAAAAAAATAACGTGACATTTTGAACCCATGAGACTAGAAGTCTCCCCACGGTCTCTAGGTATTCTAAACCTAGACGCTCTGATACCAATTTGTCACGACCCGGATTTTCAACATAAAATAAATAATATGTTTCAAAAGAAAATGCTACGCTTGCCTTCGTAAACCCAAAATAAAGTTCCACCTGTTTAATTACAGACAAGTCCTCCAATCAGAAGAAAGTGTACTTTGGCATCACAGCCCAAACCAACTTAGTACAATTATAGTTCTAGTCAAAAGATAGTTCATGAATCCTTAGTTACAAAGCCATCTTGACCCAAAAACTAAACCATTACAAGATGAAAAAGTAACTAAGTGCATTAGGCTTCCAAAATCTGTCCATAATCCAAGCATGCACGCATGAGGCTAAAGTCCGGCATTGGTACGAAAAGAAGGATTTTGTTGAGCTACAAAGCCCAGAAGGAAAATCTTAACCAAAATTATATGTACGCATGTCGATTAGTGCAATAGAAGAAAGATGAGGAAACAATGTTCAACACAGAATAATCAATCAACTCGTGAATGGATCCGTAACCCCGATTAAGTACGTGTGTCATACGACTCATTTACTTCGATGACCCCAACTCAACTCGACACCACATATAACTCCCACCATTGGTATTTCCACCCCTTGCGTTACCATACAACTTCACGTGGATTACCGTGTTACCACCCCATGCGTCACAGTGATCCCCATAAACCCAGGGTTACCGTATTACCACCCCTCGCGTACGAAACCCTTGTGTGTCACCGTATTACCACCCCTTGCGTACGGGACTCCCTAAATCACCATTCGACCTCAAACAACTCGATTCTCAACTAACATGCAAGCTATGACTTCCCGAGATCACATTCTTAAGCGTAATGTCATATAACAAGCCAACACTATCACAAGTGCATCACAACCGATCACGTATACCAATTATCAACCAATAAGCAATTAACAACGTTAACCATGTAGTTCCATGTTCAATTGTGTCAACGGAAGACCAACGGGCAAGGAAAGGATTGAAAAGTCGCAAGAAGCCAAAAGGACGAGCTTGAGATCAATTAGGAGGTGTTTCAAGGGGTTTAGAAGTGATCGAAAGCCAAAACAATCAATAAATGGTCAACAGGAACAAAACATGGAGATAAGCTCCCCGTATCGATACGGGAAAAATCCGTATCGATACAACATTAACTGTCCAAAAAGATAAGCTCACTGTATCGATACGCCGAAAATCCGTATCGATACCACGGGGCTTCGGGTAGCGATTTCAGCAGATTTTCAGAAATTGATCAACAACCAAAATTAACAACTAACAGCCCGATTTCACACCAAAACAACAAGCTAACATATAAAGGAGGTCAAGAAGTTCCTACCTCGAGACAATGGACGAGATCCTCGCGTTATTGGACGAGCCCTAGACTTTCGAACCTTGAAACTTCGATTCGAACTCAACCCAAAGATTTCCGAGCTTATGGACGCGATTGCAAGGCCGAGGAGAGGTTGGTTCTCAAAGATTTTTGGGTGTGAGGTGGAGTTTTGAGTGTGAGAGGAAGAGAGAGGAGGAGAGCCGGTGGAGAGAGGGAGGGAGCCGAGAGTTTGATTTGGGGAGAAATGATCTCCTACACACCCACAACTCCTATTTATACCCTTAAATCAATAAATCACACATTTTCCCTTCTAACTCCTATTCTTTCACATTAGTCCTTAATTCAATTATTCACCCACAATCCACATTTTCTCAATTAGACATTTAATCGATATTCCAAACATTAATATTATTCGGGTCTCTACACGTTTCTCCCTCCACCATTGCAGAACCAGAGCTTTGTAGAGAGAGAGAGAGAGGATAATACGTAAATGAAAAAAGGGGAAAAAGAAAGGGGAATACGAATGGGTATTTCAGTCTTTTTGTTACTTTGGACGGAAATACTAACAGTTCCAAACTAGTCTTAAGTATAAGGGGTGTGAGTTATTAAAAATGAAGTAGAGGGGGTGTAGTTGAAAAACGACCAAAGTACAAGGGGTGTATCTGGAATTTACCCTTCTTTTTTTCGACGGTAACGGGTGTTCGGACCAGCTTATGCACATCTCGACTAATCTCATTTCTGGGTCTAGTCAGAGGTATATCATCCATACCAGAACTAAGGAATTCACGATAAATTTCTTTCTTATGGCCTCACCCCAACAAATTTCAACTCACAATTATATCACTAGCTTTTAGAGCATCTCCAATGGATTGGCTAAAATTAAATGGCCAATTGGTAGTTTTCGACATAAATAGGACCCACTTATAGATCAATAGGTAGTCATTAGTCTATTGAGTGAATGATCACCCCGGTGGACAAGCTAAATTTTATTATCTTAAACAAAAAATTTGATCCAACTTAGAATTAAAAAAAAGGAGGTCCATGTTCCATTGTGAAGGAGGTGAATTGAAAGCCTCCAACGTTTTTTGTAGCTATTGTTGCACGGCAACATTTGAAACAGATCCGTTTTATTCCTAGAAAAACAAAAATCTGTTTTTTTATTTAAAAGTTCGGACCACAAAAAAATATTATGAGTCTATATATATATATATATAGTTAGGATCTCTTCCGGGATCCCGTTTGGAGAGGCTGGTGCGGGATTCCCATCTCAACTATTGGATTAGATCCAACGGCTGTCGTTTTAAAGAGCCAACACGCGGATCCTAGCCGGGTTAAATCGTTTTCGCGGGTCGCGGGTATGGGAACCGGGTCCTTCTTTCCTCTTCCTGTTTCAAACGCAGACAGAAGAGAGAGAAAGTGAAGCGACGAACGAAGGCGATTTGGCGATTTCGACGAAGCACGCAGACAATTTCGACGAAGAACAAGATCGAAGCAAACCCACACCAGGTATATCTCTCTCTCGAATCTCTGGCTCGTATCTCTCTCTCGATCGATCTCAAAATTTCTCACAAATTAGGGTTTTGAACAGTTCGACGAAGAACGATTTCAACGAAGAACAAGATCGAAGCAAACCCACACTAGGTATATATCTCTCTCTCCCTCCCTCTTCGAACCTGTATTTTTTTGTAGGTAGGGTTTGTGACATTGGGTTAGAGTTTGTCACATTACTGATATTGGGGATAATTTGGCGAGAGGCGTTTCTTGAGATACAAGCTAGAGATTCGAGAGAGAGATATACCTGGTGTGGGTTTGCTTCGATCTTGTTCTTCGTCGAAATCGTCTGTGTGCTTCGTCGTCTTCGTCGAAATCGCCAAATCGCCTTTGTTCGTCGCTTCACTTTCTCTCTCTTCTGTCTGCGTTTGAAACAAGAAAGAAAGGGGAAAGAAGGACCCGGTTCCCATACCCGTGACCCGCGAGAACGATTTAACCCGATTAGGATCCGTGTGCTGGCTCTTTAAAACGACAGCCGTTGGATCTAATCCAACGATTGAGATGGGAATCCCGCACCAGCCTCTCCAAACGGGATCTCGGAGGAGATCCTAACTATATATATATATATATATATATATATATATATTGGTGGCTAAATTTTGACGGCAACCTATTGAACCATAAGCTTATGGACCAATTTATCTAGTTCATTGGAGTCACTTTTTGTTCATTCACTTGCTAAAAAATTTTAGCCATTCATGCTAACGAGTGTTTTATAGTGTCCGCTGGAAATGCTCACTTGTGTTCTTTTTTCTCATCGTGGGTCTGGTTCTTCTAAGGATAAGAATAATGTTTGTGATGTGCGCGATACACAACCCGTTTTGTGCACCCATTATGTGTCCATCCAACGTTTGATTATTTGACTTGAATCTTTCACTTTATTTGTTTCACCAAGTAGGTATTCTATTTAAAAATTCAGATCGATGAAATACTCATAACTATTTGATCGTTGGACATTTTACCTTTTAGTTTATTTTTAAAATTGCTTCATGAAAAGTAGTACTTAAACAGTTAAACTGGTTGGGATCCAGCACTTTTTTTTTTCCTTTTCTTCCCAAAATGTGGGGTTATAAACTTATATCTCTGTTTGATTAATTACTTATATCTCTATGTTATAAACATTTTGCATGTTGTTGTGCAATTTTTTCGGAAAGAGCTATGGGAATTAAGACGGATTATTTAGAAAAATAACGGGGCCAACTTTTAATTTGCATAGTTTCGTATGGGTGTTTGGTGGAGGAACTTCAATTGGGTTCACTTTATATGTATGAGATGATATGAAGTAGCTAAGAGCATATCTTTAAAGTTGAACTAAGCACAAAACACATATCAGTCTACTTTTTAGCATGCTAATGTCTAGCTATCAAAATGTAATAGACACGAAGGGCGGTGGGTCATGTTATAACTTTGCATCTCGACTTGACTTGTAACACCCATAAATTTGGGTACGTTAAGAAATAAAATATGCATTTTATTTAGAAAAATTGTTAACTTCATTAATTATTTACAAATTTCGACTCTCCAAATACTAACCGTAAAGGAAATTGACTAACTTGTTTCATATGAAAATGTCCAAATATGAAATTGTGTGAAATCTTGAAATTTAATTAACATTCAACTTTAATTAAAAAACAGAGCCATCTAAGCAACAATTTACTGGTAGAGCCATGGCTCAGACTGTTCATCTTTATCCTGCTGCTCTACCACCACGTATTCTGCAGGTAACTCTTTATACTCCACGTTATCCTTAGTACCAAGCATTACCTGACACTCGGCAAGCGACGAGTCCAGGTATGGACTACCGGGAGCAACTGGGGCCTGCGGGACTTTGTAGGCGGGGTAATTGGGATAAGTAAGATTTGTAAGGGAGGAGGGGTAATTGATGCAATAAGCACAAAAGGTGTTGGAAGGCCTTTTAGACTCACTTTTCATTGTACAGGAAATAAAACATTCAAGCTCTATTTATAGAGCAATCCACCGACCTCCCAATTTCTAGAAATGTCTAGTTTTACCTATGTCTTAAATACAAAAATCTTTTTAGTGTGATTATTACTTCTACACACTTCTAAATTTTTTAGCTTAGATATTTTAACACATTCTATATTATTCTAGAAGATTACAAATTACTTTTCTAACAGGCTACCCATTCAGGGCCGGGCATCCAAAAAATTTCAAATTTTAGGGGCACTCCAATATTATTTGTAAATTAGTATATACTCCATATTATTTGTTCGTTTTATAACTCAAATGTCTTTGCTAGCTCAGTGGTAAGTTGATTTTAGTCCATATGGAGTGTTTGAGTTCGAGTCTTCTGGGTAGCTTTTTCTTTTGAAATGTTTTCCCCCCAAAAATAATGCTATAAGTTGATTTTAGTCCATATGGAGTATTTGAGTTTGAGTCTTCTGGTAGCTTTTTCTTTTGAAATGTTTTTCTCCCAAAAATAATGCTATTGTAACTGCCAGGTTTGGAACCAAGTCAAGTAGAATTTAAGGCAACCACTTTGGCCACTGGTGACAAAGCAGTTAACATACATTATAAAGTCTAAAGTAGTAATATAAAGAAACATTTCTATCATTTTTGTTTAATTCTAAAAATACGTAGGGCACCACCCCATATTTTAGCCTTGGGCATCCAAATCGCTTGGACCGACCCTGTACCCGTTGGATGGGTTGGATTTGAACCTCATTTTACCAGGGTAATCTTAGAAGAACAATACTAACTGCGTTCTTGTAAACTTACATGTCTGAAACTTATTTAAGTATTTTTTACTTTTCGTAACTTTTTGTTTAGCTTTTCGCCGTAATTTTTGGGATTAATCGTTCGTCTTGACGAGACAAATCGAAAAAGTATAAAAATATGGACCAATGTTGAAAAAATTCAAATAAGACGGCACTTTAGACAAATAATAATATAGTTGTTTGATACTTTTTTCCGTCTCTAGTGCATTTTTTTCTTACTTTCGGTCATAATTTGTACTTTTTAGACTCTTCTTGTCAAGACGGATAATTAATCCAAAAAATATCACTCGAATCTGATAAAAATTCAGAAAAGACGAACAAAACATACAAAGCGAAGAAAATAATTAAGTTTAGAAGAATGAGGCCTAAACTGTTGACGAGTATATTTGATGAATTATGTTCTTGAGTTTTTTTGGCCGGAAGAAATTTTTTGAACTCCGTTGTGCTGCTTTATTGTTGCTCATTGATTGCAATGGGTGCATAAACTGTTGCCCTGCAGTTGTTTTTCCTTTAATCCCATTTTCAGAAGCTGGAATTAAGCTTGTGTTTGGATCATGGATACGTGAGGTGGTGACTTGTGAAAGAAAATGATACTAGGAGAAGTAAAATTTAACTACCCAAGAAAGCTTAATATGGTGATTCGATTTTGCCTAGAATTGTTTTCTAAACATTTTCAAGGGCTAGGCGCATATCCCACGTGGTATCCGTTCGGCGCATCCGAGCCATCCAATACACTTTTGGACGGCTCGGATTAAACCCTCTCTCTCCTCTCACCCCAACAATTTCTCTCTCATTTTCTGAGCCGTTCAAAAACGAAATGGACGGCTCGGATGCGCGAGCGGGCACCACGTGGGTTTGGAATGGGTTGTGTATCGTGCATTTTTTTCTTACATTCGGTCATACTAGGAGAAGTAAAATTTAACTACCCAAGAAAGCTTAATATGGTGATTCGATTTTGCCTAGAATTGTTTTCTAAACATTTTCAAGGGCTAGGCGCATATCCCACGTGGTACCCGTTCGGCGCATCCGAGCCGTCCGATACACTTTTGGACGGCTCAGATTGAAACCCTCTCTCTCCTCTCACCCCAACACTTTCTCTCTCATTTTCTCTCTCCAAATCTGAGCTGTACAAAAACGAAATGGACGGCTCGGATGCGTGAGCGGGCACCACGTGGCACCCGCTCGGCACTGAAATTTTTTCCCATTATCTAAGATGTTGTTTACCTACTAATTTTTATAATTTGCATAGGTGTAAGGTTTCTTGTCGAACCACGACTGTTCCACAAGGATGGATTTTCAATTTTCCGCTGAATGAAAATTCGATCTCCATAGGAAACCAGACCAGATCCCCAAAACTCGTTTGGAAACATCAACTTTTAGAGTGAAAACGTTTCGATCTCTAGTTCGTATGCAACACAACTAGAGTGGCATTTTACAACTGCATTTCCCTCATATTTATAACACAGACAATGATTATCCCTTTTGCCGAGGTTTAAGCACATGGGAGTGGAAGTTACTACCACGGTTGCAAATCCCTTTTACCATCAGCAGCTTCGACACTCCAGTACTCTTGCTTCTTCTCTGGGCTTAACAAGTAGTCACCCTCATCGTCGTCGTCGTCGTCATCACTGCCACCATCGTTATCATCATCGCTGTCAGATTCAAACAGGTTATCTAAGCCATCATCATAATCATCATCGACATCATCATAAACATCATCAGGTTCGCTAGCAACACCATTACCAACATCATCATCCCTATAGCCACCACCATTTCTCCACTCTCGCCTCAACCGCTTCCCTTCTATAACCAACTCCATTAATTGATCTTTTATAACCGAAGTTTCATCCTTCTGTGTGAGTGCACCCTTATCATTGTAGCACTCAACCAAAAACACAGAGTCCCTCTGTCCTTTCAAACTCACATAGAACAATTCTGGGTGCCTCACTAGCATCCCCCGCAACTTGTTCGGCAGCCCAAACTCCCTCCTAAAATGCGTCAGGTGATCGACCAAAGTCCTCTTCTCAACGGTCATTCCTAAGACCTCCCTCACCACAGCACAAGCCCTCTTCTCTGCCTTGATGGACTCCTTCACTAATTCAACCGCGGTAGTTTTATAAGGGCACACACTGGGCAGTTCTTCAAACTTGATCAGAAATTCACGATGAGGTCTTTTCAAGTTCAGCCCCTTTCGGAGTCTCAAATGCTTGAATTTCAGTGGTCTATCTACAATCAGCCCGGATTTAGCTTCAGGAGCAGGTAAAGCGTAAGCTAGATGTGGGTCCCATGAAACAAGCTCCAGCGCACGGCCGTAGGAGGTGTCAACAGTCTTGAACTTGTCTGGGTGGTGGTTGCAGAGTTTGGATCGGAAATTAGGAGGCATGCCAAGGTCTGGGGCAAGGTGAACAAGCTTTGACAAGACAATTCGGCGGTGGGAGGAGAGCATGAGAAGTTTTTGGAGCTTCCCACTCAAGCTTTCGGACATGGTTGATTTGAGATGGGATTCTTGAGTCGCAAGAGCAGCTGCAGCTGGGGTAAGACGGACACAGAGCTGAGAATAGGGTTTTGTTGCATTAAATGGAATGGGAGCCGTTGGGATTGTGAAGAGTTCAAAGATGGTAGGGTATCGACGGATCATAGACATGAGGGAACGTTGCTTTTCTAGGGATAGATAGGAGCGGCATTTGGAGAGAACGTGGAGTGGCATGTAATGTTTTGGTTTTGAAAGAAGTAGAGTCTTCAGTTTTTGTACAAATCGAATTTTGTTTTGCCTCACCACATGACTGTCCAGTAAACGATCACGAACTATTTTGGGGGCTGAATGAGCTGCTGAAATACGTAGACTCCTCCAGTTCCTCTTTTTTCTATGATTTCTAAAAACGGTGTTGGATGTCCATAGAGACACAGGTGGGACGAACTGGGACTTGAGGGGTATAATCGGTCTATTTTGAGGTGAAAAAGACACTGCAATTGCCATTTTCAGCCTTGTTGAACCTGCACAAAGTGAATGTAGTGAGGGAGAAGTGGGAATATCAAATATGGCACCACCTCTCTTCCTCAAAGTAGAATAGACAAGATAAATCTACCAAGGCTACTTCTGAGCATCCCCAACAAAGAAGTTTACAAAAGTTACAGCAAGCAAAAGGATAAATGTGGGATGGTCTTACTTGCTATATCTCCATCATTAATGACTATATTGGGGGATCGGTGTTGGAAGCAATCACCATTGTCGCTAATCTGTATAGAGACAAAAAAGAACCAATTTATGTTGATTGTATGACACACAGTGACATTTCATGCTTGAACATCAAGTGCAATTGTGTTGCACATTTTATCAAACAGCTCATGAGCACAAGTGGAAGGCGAGTTCTTTCTTTAACTAAAAAGAGCATGCACAGGGGAACACTTGTAATCTATAAAGGAAGCAAAAGCAGTAAGCAGCAAGTCCAGAATATGGCTAATATTAAGAATAGCAAATTAGAACCGAAAACTTTTTTATTTGATTTCTTCAAAGTGAAGTTCAGGTCAGTGATTAAACGTATTCAACAGAGCTGACAGTACAAGTTAATCCAAGTTTTGGTTCAATGAAAAATCCCACACAAGGACAACCAAAAAGAGGAAGCTCCAATTCCAATTTCAGAGAGAGAAGACAAAAACCAGGTCACATATGTGGTTGTTTTATCCTGTCAAGGGGTTATGGGAAATTCTATCAAAGTTAGACTCCTCGAAGAAGAAGAATGCTCCCGGTATAAATGAACAAAGTAGCTTGTGCAAATAAGAAAACTGAAAATCGAAAGGAAAATAAGTACCCAGTAAACAGACAGTTGAACTCTCAGCACTATGGGTCCGACGACAATGGTTGAATGACAATTCTGAAGTCCTGAACTTCCTGCTTATTCTTTATTTTAGATGGAAGCGGTAAAAACTACCTGTAGGACGTAGACCATGAAGGGCAGAGCATAAACAATATAGATATTCCATTTCAATGTTCAAGACATCCTGGAGGTTTCATGCTTTGACAACTTTAGACTCCCTCCGATAATTGTAACAGCAAGCATAAACGAAACTGAAAGATGGAAGAAATTGTCATTCCACCTTTTTTGTCTTGTTTATGATCAAGTGCTCACAAATGCATTGCTTTAAGCCTCAACCTAATGTAGTAAACTATTCTTCGAATGGATTCCAATAGCTACACTAACAGACATGGTAGTATATTTGAAGGTGAAAGACTAATGGCATTTACCTTAGCGCATCCTCCATCCCCCTAAGCACACCTGTCACATACAATTGCCTCTGGTATCACTTAAAGGCCTTACAGAACCTATATCCTGAGCTTGTGAACCTGCCAAACATCAAGCAAGGAGTCAGTACAAGTTTCACAATCATGATTAATTTAACAAACGGTCAGGAGGAAAACCAAAGGTGTCAAAAACTTAAGGTAGACATGGCCATTTACCAAAAGAAAATTCATGAGCTAGAATAATGGAAACATATTTTGAACAAATTCAGGCAACATGACAAGTGATACAAAGCAACTGCCAAGCTTGCTTTTTGGGTAGCATTACATAGTACTAATTTTGCTCTTGAGAGCCTATAGCTCCTTTCTTTGGCTCCCCATACAAAAAGATATAGCACTTTAGAAAATATTACCTTATGTAAAGGAGTGTATGCAGCATATTGGTAGCACTCGAGGTGGCAGGTCATTGTGCATAGAATTAAAGCAATAGGAACCAAGTGCGCCCAAATGATGGGGATAATATGCAGTAAATTAGAAAGGACTATATCACAAACGTGTTAAGAGGTGATATTTCCAATTATACCCGGTCAGGTATAATTAGAAGTTCATCAGAAATTCTATAGAAGATGTCAGTAACAACACTTGAGATTTTTTACGAACACATGGTAGACATACCAGTAATGACAGTATCCTTAGTGGTGCAGCCGAGCCGAGTTTGTTGTGTTCGAGCTCGGCTCGGTTGTAAACAAGCCAAGCCCAGTTAATTTACTTAACGAGCCTCTTTAAGAGCCAAGCCTACACATACGAGCCGAGCTTTTGCAAGCCGAGCCGACACTTTGAGTGTTGAGATCAGCTCGTTACTAAACAAACTGAGCTGAGCCTTAATGAGTTGAGCCACGAGTTGCTCGCGAGCAGCCCGGTTCGTTTGCAGCCCTAGAACTGTATCGTCTCATGGGAAAGGGAACCCAACAGAGTTATAGAGTTCCAGCACTCACTAAATACATGTTTCATAATACGTGTTCTCGATAACTCAATTCGACTAGAGTCAATTGTTGTTCAGAAAATCGGTTACTTTCCCAACAAAATGTTGACTTCTTAGGATTTTATTTCGCCAAGCCTCGATTCCAGGTAGTACTGCTTGATCGAGCTATGGGAATTGGTGGAACAATCATATCGGAGAAAAGATTGCAGGAACAAAAAAAAACAAAATCAAAGAAGAAGAAGAAGACAAGCTCCTTACATACAAGTACATCTCTTACACAAGCGAGGGAGTAGAGAGGGGGCGGCGGGGCGCAAGGTGGGACGGTGGGGTGAGGTGGTGGACTGATCGGAGAATGGTATTGTTCCGGTGCGTCAGAGATGGGAGTTTCCTGGAGGATAAAATTATCTGAATGGAGCTTTAAAAACGGGGTGTTTTTTTCTGAGTCCCAAGCGAAAAATCCAAACCATTTGTTAATTTTAAAATAATTTTTCGAGTGTCCAAGAAAAAAACACCTAATTACCATTCGAATTTAATAGTCTCTGGTTCAATTCTAACCGGATAAAAAATGAGTTATATTTTTAAATTAGTATCGAATTTTATATCAAATATGGATCTTATTTGATAGATCTCAATTAGTTTTATAAGACAATATTTTTAAAATAAGATCTCAATTAATCTTGTAAGACAATATTTTTAAAATTACATAAAATATTATAAATAACAAGATAAGGAATATAATCTATTAAAAATGACACGAAATTTTGAAAAGAACGATTAAATTCGGATGGAGGAAGCACTGGTAAATTGGATATTGTCCAAGTTTCATTCCAAACAAAGGTTTAGAGTCCGTTCCAGAACACCTTTTTAAAAAATAAGTACTTATTTCATATTTTCAAACTTAAAAATAATGTAAATGAAAAATAATTTTTTGATTTTTTTGCACCGTATCTTTCAAATAAAATTCATATTGCATATTTTTAAATTTCAATAAATCTGTCATTTTTGAGCTTAAAATTACTATTCTTGAAAAAGAATAAGTACTTATTTGGCGTTTAGGAACGGAGCGTAAAGGGTCTTATTGGCGGAGCGAGAATTCCCCTTCTTCCAACACGTGCCCGGAACGGTGCCGTCCGCATCTAGTCAAAAAGCGCACAGTTCCTTCTCTCTCTCTCTCTCTCTCTGTAATAGTAAAAAAGAAAAACCCTAGTAGTCACTAATCCACTACTTCCCAGTTCCTCCTCTCTCTCTCATCAAAGTTAAAACCTTCTCTCTCTCTCTCTCCTGTGCCCGCAAATCCACAGCCTCCACACCATCTTTTCTTACAAACTCATTCAAACGATGTCCTTTCCACCCAAAATCACCCTCCCGCCACTCTAAACCCTTTCTCGGTGCTCCATTCTGAATCGAGCAGTCCTATATACAGGCGATTGATTGATTGATTGGTGAGGGTCGTGGTTGGAATGGTGGTTGCAGAGAATGAAGCTAGTAGTAGCGGGGATGAGGTGAGTGGACCAAAGTCCCCATGGAAGACTCCACCCACCTTGGTTGATCCCAGAACGGCGCCGTCGCTGCCTCCTCCTCCTGATTCTCCGGTTATGGGCGCGGATTCCTGGCCGGCTCTCTCCGGCGCCCAGCGCCCCAAGAACTCCGAAACCACTGCAACAAAGCTGCCGCCGCCGCCTCCACTTGATACTGTCGCTCCGGTAGCCACCGTATTGCTTTCGCCTGTTATTCAATTTTCCTTATCTCTCTCCCCCTATTGACCGAGCTCAATGGCAAAAAATGATTCACGTAGCTGAACCCAATTGATTGAGATTTAAGGCTTGGTTTGGTCTCTCTCCTACCTATTCGTATCTTTAGACATGGACATTGTTAGGCATAGTTTCCCAAAAGAAAGACAACCTTGTCTTTGTATTTTGTCATTATTTAAATTTTGTTCGTATTTATTAGTTTTGCGGGGCAAGTTTTTTTTTTTGCTAGTTATTGGCTCGTCCTGATGGAACTCATGGAAGAAATCATGAAAAGTAAAAATTTATGGCTTTTACGCAAATATTTCTAGAAATATCCAAGAAAAAGTAAAAAAGTTCGAGATGATCCAACAATACACAAAAGCTTGACTCAAAACTATCAACTACGAAATTCTTTTGAATAAGGACAAAAAAAAGTCAAGTTTTTGTTTGGAAAACTAGGCCTTCGATGTTTGTTAGTTGTAGGCAGTGAGGTTTGAACATGTCTTGCGGTCCACCACTAGGCTACCACTTGACTTGCTGATGGCAAAGTGGATAGGCAGTGGCGGAATCGGTGGTGACACCCGAAAATATCCTTAAAGACTAAAAAAGTGTACAGTGTTCTAAAGTTAACCATTCATAAGACCAGAAGAAAAGTATACATTTTTTTCATTGTTTATTTGTCTCTCTGCGTATAATGGAAATAGTTTAACGAGCTTATCAGACTGGAGCTCGACTTTCAAATCCCGAAAATCACCCAAGATTGGTTCTAAACACGATTTCAAAGAAATTTCTCTAAAGAATCATTTGTTTTGGAATTGGACTAAGAGGGGGACTATTTTTCTACCTGTGGACTAAGAGTGTTTTTTTGCAGATTTTTAGTTTTTGTATTTGGGACATGGGGGTGGCAGGTGCCATTCCCCTTACTAATTGCCTCTGCCCCTCTACATAAGTTTAAACTCTTGGCTCTCGGCATTCACTTGATGCTTTGAAGTGTATGTTTTAATCCAAGTTAATCGAGGTAAAGAATGTGTCCTAATCTAAAAAGCTTTAGCTTTTGTGAGATGGAACTCGTGAAAGCTGCATTTTAAGCTAGACAGGGTTTTACTTGTGGAAGCCGGATTGTTATGAGTAGCTTAGACTAATTTTAATTTAGTGGTATCGCTTTTGAAGTTCTGATTTTGCACTTACATGGTATTTCTGCAATCTGAAGGTAGGGCTTTTACAAACGTCAACTATTTTGAGGACCTTAATTTTACATTACTTTTATTAACGGTGTGTCTTCTGTCATATCTTTCGGTGGTTTTCTAGGGATCGGGAGTGCAGCAAAAATCGCATGGGCCAGGGAGCCCTAATCCAACACATAAGCACTCGCCATCACGTCATCAAAAAGCAGGCTCCAAGCGTAATCAAAATGTTGCACCTCCTTTTGGTGCACCCTTGCATTATCATCAACCACCGATACCTCCTGTTTTTCATGGTATGGTTCCTGTGCCGCACATACCAGTTCCTGGTTATGCTTATCAGCCATACCCTGTACCCTATCCAAGCATTGAAGCTAATGCAGTGAAGTGTGGTTCTGAGGCATCTATGCAAACTACTGTTCCACCAGCTAATACTATAGATGCAAATAGAAGCCTTAAGCCTCCATCTCAAGGTGATCCGAATGCTTTTGTTGCCAATTTTCCTAACAGAAGGCCAAATATGCAAGAACCCGGTGGGCATTTTAATACTTCGTGGCATAATCAACGAGCTTTTGGTTCCGGAGATGGTATAGTTGTACAAAACATTGGGCCAAGGGCTTTCATAAGGCCTCCTTTTTTTGGTCCAGCACCGGGCTTCATTGGTGGACCAAGTTTTCCCGGTAATAATGTGGTATTAAGTTGCAGTACTTGATGAACAAATTTTCTGCCTTCTTTATAAACTAATCATTTTAAGATGACTTGCATTTCTTATCATGCATTTCTGTTTCTTTTGTATTGTTACTCTGTTTGTTGCTTACATTTACGATACAATACAGGTCCTCCTGGATCCATATACTGGCTTCCTGCTGCACCTCCAAGCCCTATTAGGCTACCTCATCCTCCTCGCTTTGTTCCACATCCTTTGAATACCATGCCTTCTACTCTACCCCCAGAGACATTAGCTTTAAGGGCCAACATATTGAAGCAAATTGAGTATTATTTCAGGTGAGTCATAATCAAAAATTGTTTTCTAGGTGTTGCTATTTAATCATTTCTAGCAGGAGCTAGACTGCGGTCTATGCTTCCATGCAAACCTTTATGCTCATTTCTTTAACAGCAATGTAAACAGCCAATTAATTATATCTATATTTACATCTTGAACATTGAATAGCTCCGGTGTGGTGTCTTTAATGGGTTCCAAAGATTCCATCCTTGGTGGCGAGCGGTGTTCTTGACTTGAAGACTCTTAATGATAATTGGAAACGATGGTCCATATCGATCTGCCATTGGACATTCCTTAAATTGTTTTTAGTTGGCAAAAGTTTAGTTACTATATGTGTTCTATAAATTTAGTTTGGTGAATTGGTCAAATTTTGTTCTGGCAGTGACGAAAATCTGAAGAATGATCGTTACTTAATTTCTTTGATGGATGACAAAGGTTGGGTTCCGATATCCAAAATTGCTGACTTTAAAAGGGTAAGGTTTGATTGAATTCTGCTTTATCCGTACGAGAATGCTGTCCCCCCCCCTCCCCCTCCTTCCCCCCACCCACACACATCTTCTCCTTGTCTCTAATTCACTAAACGCACCATAATTTTTGATATGGCTTGACATGACTCTAATTCACTAAACACACCCTCGTTTGCAATATGGCTTGATATGGAGTTACTTAAACATGTCCTGGCAGACAGACTGTAAATTGTTAAGCTTATCATGTTATCTCATCTAATGAGAATGAGATGCAGGTGAAGAAAATGAGTACGGACATTCCATTTATCCTCGATGCTTTGCAGAATTCCTGTGTCATTGAAGTGCAGGTTAGATATCCACTGTTTTTCTTTGGTATGTTGTGCTTGCCCCCCCCTCCCTCCCTCCCTCCCTCCCTCCCTCTCTCTCTCTCTCTCTCTATATATATATATATCATTATGTGCATATGTCTGAAAGTCAACGTCTATGTCTGAAGGGCCAGACCTATGACAGCAAATGTTATAGGTCAAAGGTTGTTGGGCTGGAGTGGGTTAATCGAGGTACACATGGGGGGTTATAAGAGGGTGGACAGAAAGGTGTTTATAGACATGTGAGGTCTAAGATTTAGGTTTGAGGGTTCAGTGTTCAGAGGTCTGATATGTGGAGTTCCATATCATGCGACCTCGGGAGTCGCATGAATGTCAGGTGGTAGGAGTGTACGGTCTTTTCAGCCTTAGGTTTCAGAGGGTTGGTATGATATGGATTCCGATCAAGCTGAGCTCTTGGTCAGCGTATCTCTCTCCTTCTAAGACCGGTCTGAAGGAGGCTCAAGCCTTCAGACTATTCCTTGGATTCAATCCCCCATGCCACATTCCTCCTTCGGTTCCCGAGTCACCTGAGCCCTGCCTCAGCTCAAGTGTAGGCTTCCGACCTCAAGAGCGGTCGTCCTTCAGGGAGGGCTGTCCTTCAGCTATGACGACTTTCACTCCTGAGGTCTCCTCTGTTCTTCAACCCTAGAGATTTGGGCCGTGGACCCACAGTGATCATTCTGCTTCACATGAGTTATCTTATTATTCTGCTTCTGCCACTCTGCTTCTCATGCTCTGCCTTCTTGCTCACAAAGCCCTTCTTTTTCCTGATTTGGGTGTGCTATTCTTCTAGGGTAATATGATACGAAGGCATGATGAGTGGGCAAAGTGGATTCCAGCTGTGGTGGAGCAGAATTTGTCCTCGGCTGCTCATCAGCCCTTGGGACAACCTGCAGAGGAGGCAGTTGTTTCTTTAAAGAATTACTTTGATGAGAAGCCAGCAGATAATGAAAATTTGGTGCAGCATTTATCAGGTGTAGGACAGATTCGACGGAATACGGAGAAGGCTCGGTTTGACAGTGTAAAAGCTAGATTTGTTCACCATGAAAAAATTGAAATGGAAACAGAGGACATGCAATCAGATTTGGCTGTACAGAATCTGGGTGGCCTATCCAATGATTTCGCAAACACATTCATGCTTGATGAAGAGCTGGAACAGGAGCATAAAACAATAAAAAATGATCATCTTTCATCAATAGGAAGGTATTACATGCTTCTGTAGATGCTTGACACCCTTACACCCGTTGAGTTACAATCTCTCTTGTGGTGTTTGTCTGTAAAAGTGATTAATAAAAGGGGTGATGTGCTTGCCCAAATTGGTGTCATATATTTTGGTATTATCTTATGGGTGCGTGTAAATTTTAATAAAATTGGCCTCCCCACACCCCCGCCCCGTGTTCTCATACTTCCATTTCAAATGGGATGAACACACAAGGAGAAGAGGATTCCGGGGAAGGAAAGCCAACCATGGTTATGTTCTTTTTTGCTAAACAAAGTCTTAATTGTCACCTCTTGGATTTGGCCTGAAGCCAGAGGGGTGCAGGGGTTGGCCGTGGCCCCCCTCAACGTTTTGGAAATTCTTTTTATTGCATCTCTATTTACAAATATTCTTCAAAAAAAACGTGGCATGACTCTACTTGTCTCATATTACGCAATAGCTTGACTCTACTTCTCATTTGGATAATTTCATATCGCTTACATCCATAATTATCATATTTAAAAAGCTAACCTCTCTTTTTCTTGGCTTCACTTACCTTGGCCACCCCACTTTACAAATCCTGGTTTTGTCCCTGGATGACTTCACTTTCCACCAATAAATCAGATAGCCTTCCTTTTTTATAGACTTTTCTTAAGCAAATCAGGAGAGAAGCTATTAAGAAAAACTGAGTCTTAGTGATGTTGATCTTTTAGTTTAGTTACCTGTTCCACTCTTGATGATTTACTAATTTGTAATCACTGTTCCTTCATATCTGGATCATATTAATGCCCAAAGGATTGATGACGAAGATGACGAGATGATTGTTACCGATCAGGCTGTGGAAAGGCTTATGATTGTCACCCAGGTGAGGCTGTTTTTCATTTTTTGTGTGTTTTTCATATCTTCTTGCTTTGTTTTATTCTTAAAACTGGTGTAATCTTTGACGTGTTGACTTGAATTGTTTCTATATTCTTTTAGGATATGGTTTGTTTATGCTCTTTTTGCATCTTGGGACCAGACAATTATTTAATTAATTATAAAATCATAATGTGTTAATTTTTCGGGGCAAATAATATAACTCTACAACTAGGTGTGGAGTCCCGACATCCTCATTGCAGGTTCAGGGCTTGGGATAGAGGATAAGGAACATGGTGCGATTAGTGACTAAAAGTTTGGGTTCCAAATAGATTGTAGTAATGATAGGACATAACTCTCACCTGCCCTTTATAGATGATTTTCCTTAGAAAATATTAATTAACCACAATATTTTTGCATTTCTCAGCCAGGAGGAAAGGGGTATACCTATTCATGTAAACTCCCAATGGGTGAATACTCAACGGGAGTTTTGAAAGGGTCAAACCCGCCATGCAGTCCATATGGTCTAGAGTGTGTACTTGATGGCTGAATACTTAATTGGAGTTGAAGGGTGAAACCGACCACACAATGGAGTCTAGTCTAACCACTGATCTACTCACTTTAAGTGCTCATGCCCAATGGGGGAGGAGTACAAGACTTGCACATTTTTTTGCTCTTCTTTACAAGAGGAAAGGGATGTTTGTACCTTTATCATTCTGGGAGGTGGAGGATATTAGCTGTTGCATACCTAAAGATCTCACACACGATTTGGGATTGATATATGATATTTCAAGATACTCATCTTGTTGGTAAGAAACCAAAGATTTATTCAGGGATCTTATATGTTTGTACGTTTGTAGATGAAACCAAACCTGGTTTACATTTCCAAATTTCGTAGAGAGAAAGATCATTTTCTAGGGAGGGAGGTAGGGAGAGAGAGAGTTAAAGCTATATAATCAAAGGATTCTAGATAGAGAAGATTTTGGAGACCAGTTTTTGGGGAGACTATCTGTAAATAACTTGAATACAGCCATCCTACCCTCCTCCTGCTGTCTACATGGGATCTCTACCACTGAATGGGCCATATTGGGAACCTTTCTTTTTACTGCTTCCAGGAGCAGACATTTCCCCGAAAAAGGTTGAAAACAGCTTCATGTTTGTCAGCTATGCTTAGCAGCAGATCGGGTTCCTGCCATCTTGTGGCTTAGTTGTGCTAAAGATATTCTAATGACTGTAAAGAGAATTTTCTGCCCATGAGGTTTCTTTTTTCCCTTTTGTTTCTATATTTCTTTCAATAAGTACTTAGTTTTTAACTTTTTATCCTACTAGCTAACTTTTTTTTTTTGCTTTCTCATTATGTCTCTTTGATGACTAACAGCCCTTTCTTTGCTATGCAGAACAACACCGAAACTGGTGAAGGATACGGAAATGGTTTAAACAAGTCAAACTCTATATCCAATGAGCTTGCTTCCGCTATAAATGACGGCCTTTACTTCTATGAGCAGGTCGAGGCCTTTTGCTCACTTTCCTAGTTCTCAGCCTCGTTTTTCTCTTTTGTGTTCCTTCCTGAAAATTCTTGAATAAGCCCTATCAGATTGTTCTAACTTCTCTAAAAGCTTAAGCTGCTAGAGAGAGGGTAACTTCATTATTCATACCCTTAACACGCCCCCTCATGTGTAGTCAAGCTCTCCTCCATAAGCGGGCTAAACACATCCAACTATTTAATTATCATCTAGGCGGTGAGGGTTGAACACATGATCTATTGCCTAGACTGATACCATATTAGATTGTTAACCACCAACTCACCTAAAATTTTAAGCTGCTAAAGAGAGGTGTACCTTCATCATTTATACCTGTAACAAACCCTGTAGAAATGACCCTAGTTTATTCGCTATTGCCAGGAATTGAAAGCTAAGCGATCTAACCGTAGGAAAAACAAATCAAGCGGTGAGAGTAGAGATGGGAACTCCAGCACTGCCTTGACAACTATAAATTCAAAGGCTAGTGACCATTCAAGTGGCTGTGAAGGGCCTGAAAGCACTAATACCAGAAGGAAGCAAAATAAAGGCTTTTCCAAGCTTCAGCAACGGTTATTCTCCGGGAACTTTAGAAATCATGGAACTTGCCGCAATTCTCTTGGCTTAATATCAGAGAGTCCACCTAGTTCTTCAGTTGGTTATTTCTTTGGTTCTACGCCCCCTGAAAGCCACAGGTAAGTACAAAGTAGTAATTTCTCTGTTGTGTGTCGTGGATCAAGTTGTTCAACTACTACTGCATGTTCATTATTTTGGAAAAATCGTATTTCGGTATGAGCACATAAACTTGAGCTTTGGGGTTCAAAAGGCGGGGATGGAATACCCAAAGTACTAAAAGTATATTCCCTCCGCTCCCTTTTGTTAATCACTTTTTAAAAAACGTGCATTTTCAGGAGGATGAAAATAAAATATATTTGCGTATTTTTTTTTTTCAAATTCTTCTTGCACCAATTAAAAGATCTAATTGAGCTCTTTTGACTTGAGCGTAAAACTTCAAAAAATCAGCCAATGAAGTACACTTTTTTGTCCTAAAAAATGTATGTTTTTCAAAAAGGATTTACAAAGGGAACAGAGGAAGTATTATCTTAAGTTTCTTGACTAGTTTATTCTTCTCTTACCCCGGTAGTTCATAGCTGAATCACAAACTTTGCAGCTTGAGGTCTTCAAAGTTGAGCGCTTCTCCTCATGGAAATTTCACGGCCGACAGTCCACCTGTTGGTTCCGCGCCAAAGCCATTTCCACCATTTCAGCATCCAAGTCATCAGCTGCTAGAAGAAAATGGTTTCAAACAGCAAAAGTAGGGAAATTTCTATATTTTTTTAAGTATTGATCTAGTGGTTGTGTTTGTCATATGTTTACTGACATTGTTTAAAAAATTGGCCAATTTTCGCGTGATCCATTGAAACTATCTGTTAGTGTTGAAGTTTTTAATACACATTGACCAGTATTAGTGTGTGTGTGTCACCATGACTGGTTGTTTGCACGACTGCGTGGTTCTAAACCATGTTGTATGTCTGTGTGGAGTTATTTACTTCATAATAGTTTATATGCTTGATCTTCATCTTTCATTCAGGTATAAGAAATTTCACAAGCGGTGCCTCAGTGATCGAAAGAAATTGGGAATTGGTTGCAGTGAGGTTATTCTCCAAATTCTCTTTCAGTTTGTGTTAGTTTCAATATTTTGCTCCTTTATGTCATTATTTTATTGGTCTCACTCTCATGTGCATGGATGTGACTCTCTCTCTCTCTCGATCGACTGATCAAGAAAATAACTTACGTATTAGTACATGTGCATGGATGTGAATCTCTCTCTCTCTCTCTCTCTCTCTCTCTCTGTGCGCGCGCGCGTCATAGTTGTATGTTACACAACCTTGTCTGAACTCTAATGTTATCCACGTGTCATTTTTCCTCTCTACCATGCAGGAAATGAACACACTGTATCGGTTTTGGTCGTATTTCCTTAGAGAAATGTTTGTCCCTTCTATGTACGATGAATTTCAGAAATTGGCACAGGAAGATGCAGCTGCAAATTATAACTATGGACTAGAGTGCCTATTCAGATTTTATAGGTATCATAACGGCACCTTTCTTTTTAAGTTAGAATTTTGTCTATTACTTTTTAGGTTATACCTTTGGAGTTTTCATCGTTTGTTGAAACTATCACATCTTTATCATGTGATAGTTGAAATATGATTACTGTTTTCCTATATTAATTGAACATATATGTGTTGCTAAGGCAGTTTGCTTATCATTTCAGTTATGGATTGGAGAACGAATTCAGGGAGGAGGTCTATGAGGATTTTGAACAGCTGACCCTTGACTTCTACACTAAAGGAAATCTTTATGGCCTCGAAAAATACTGGTAACTGAACTTTTTGTTTCTCCCTCTTTTCAATCCATCTAGTACGGATTCGAAATTAGGTTGGCTGTGTGAAGCGAAATCCCACATCACCTGGGTACCAAAGTAATATGAAGTATATAAGCGTGAGGGCACCCTCACTTCAAGAGCTAGCTTTTGAGGTTGAGTTCTATCCAAGACTGTGTAATAGGCTGCGCTAAGTTTGAGCAGGATGAACAGGCGTTTAATGGATAATTTTAAAAACTTCTATGTTTTACACTGCAAGATAAACTTTGGAATAGGTTAGAAAGACAAAATAACACTTTGTTGACAAATGATATGTTTGGCAAACTGGAGTCATGAATTCAAAAATTTACTAAGCAATAAGCATTTAATCTGGGCAACTGATAAATGGTCTTTCCTACACTATGAAGCACGGGCACACTTATGGTATATGGGTGAGCTACGTTACGGGTACAACGATGGGGAAAACCCTAGAAAAGCCCATTATTATTTTTTGAATGGCCCATTATGGGTGGGCCAGGTTACGTTGATAATTTATTTTTTGATTCTTCATATTGTATCACATGTATTTTGAAAAGTGAACAAAATTTAGCAACGAAGGCAATGAGTACTTCATCTTGATCTAGGATTTTAGATTATATAAAAGCTCCAGTGTTCATCTGCCACTTTTGGCATGGTCTGATCCATTTCTCCAGAATTTGAAGTAACTATGCCAAGAAAAATGGTTGGGCTTCGATGTGGGAAACAATTCTAGAGCCAATCTTGTTGGTTTTGGTTTTTTGTTTTCCTTTGGAGCATTAAACTTACTGCTAGTGAGAAATGTAAAGAAAAATGGTTGGGCTTTGGGAGCTCTGTACAGTAGCTTTGTGAGCTTTTCAAAATCAGGATATGTTGTAACATTTGGGTTGGAAGGCTAGGACCCACCCAAGCAGCGATCTACCGATCCCCGAGAAAGAGAATGAAGAGGATCTCGATAATCTGATAGTTGCTCAGAAAGCTTTTGTTTCCTTCCTTTTCTTTCCCTATAGCAACTTGTTGTGCACTCCGCAGGTTAAAGATTCATAGCCAGCTCTTATGACTCGTGAAAGATTTTAACCTTCATAAAGGTGCTGTGGCAAATATCAGTTGAAGAACAGAACGGGTTCTGGCTTTGAAATCATGCAACCAAAACCTTAAGAAATCAACCCTAAAACTGACTCCATTTTATTTTAAACCCCTAAAACCTGGCTTTACCTCTTAGTTCCGTCCCGGTACTTTGCATTTTGCCGTAGCCCTCAATAAATCCGTTTGTAGGAGGCAGCTTCATCTTCTGGCCCATGATTGTGTTAGTTGGCTTATGAGTTATATGATACAACAACAATAACATAACATAACCCATCTAGTCCCCAATCATTGGGGGTATGGGCGGGGGATGATTTGAGACAGACCTAACCTTTGGCAATATATGCACAAAGTGGCTGCTCTCAAAATACCATTGAAACAGTGGTCCCCCTAAACCTCCAAGAACCGAGGAGCTACAGGGACGTTTTGTTGTAGAACCATACCCCCAAATCAAAGCCAAATGGCATCAGAGAGGGCAGGCTTAGAGACCCAAATCAATTTATGTGCACATTATCATGCTTCCTTCATTGATAGTCCAGAGTATCGGTATGCACGCACAACTTATGAGTTATGATGCCTTAGTTAAATAGATATGCATCTAGTATTGAAATCATACTTATTGACACATGCCAGTCAACTTCCTATAAGGACTCCCTTTACATAGCTTAAGTTAGGACGTCATAGATCCCGATTGAATTTTGATGATCCGAACCGTTTAATGTGATCAGAATGTGATTTCAAGGGTTCTCGCGAGAAATCAGTAAAAAATATGACCGGGAATTGTTTGATCTGAGCAGTTTTCATTGAACGGTTCAATTAAAAACTGCTTAAAACAAGCATTTCCCTGTCATATTTTTTGCTAATTTCTCCCAAGACCGCTTAAAATCACGTTCTGCGTACATTGAACGGTTCGGATTATCAAAATTTGATCGGGATCTATGAGTCCTTACATAAGGTCCTTACAAGAAGCTTCCTGTGGCACATGCAATCATTTAGGTTGGCAATGTTAACCGAGGACGAGATTTTATTCACATTTAATAGGAGGAAGGAGGTTGTTGCTAAACTTCTATGGCCCGCATAATGTTTTTAAAAGAGTTCGTAATTTCGGTGCAAAGAACTCTTGTGGTTTTCTTCATTGTGTCGTGCCAGCAGTCCATCAGTTAGGATTAGAGTGTTAATGAGTTTTGATGCTGATATTTGTGATTTCCAACATTGTTTTGGCATTGCGGTTAAATTGGTTGACTTTATAATTTGTCACAGGGCATTCCATCATTATCGAACAGCTCGCGGTCAAAAAGCACCCGTGAAGAGACATCCAGAATTGGATAGGTTGCTGAGGGAAGAATATAGGAGCTTGGACGACTTTCGCCGTGCCAGAGGAAAGACTAATGAGGTGAAAGAGGATTGACCATCACCCAGC
Source organism: Rhododendron griersonianum (assembly GCA_018127125.1). NCBI lineage: Eukaryota > Viridiplantae > Streptophyta > Magnoliopsida > Ericales > Ericaceae > Rhododendron > Rhododendron griersonianum. The sequence continues at coordinate 32,808,220 of CM030800.1, forward strand.
CTGGATGCCTCTCTTTCCTAGCTGCTATTTGGTGATATGATGCCCCAATTTTGGAAACAAAACGGATCTAACAACTTATAGAGGAGCGAGCTCGAGTTGGCGGCCTAATTTTTGTGTGGACGCTAAGAATAAGTTTGTGTATGTGTAAGCATGAGGTTAGATGATCTCCATGAGGGCTGCTGGCTGGTATTTTTTTGGCTTTGTTTTGCGGAGTTGTCTGCTTGGGGAGGGCATCATTTCTGGTTTGCTCCTGGTTGTAACTTGTATATAGGGATAGTTGAAACAGAAACAGAAACAAAAACAAACAAAAACAAAAAAACAGAAAAAAAACAAAAAACAAAAAAAAAAGTACGAAAACCTGTAATTTGGAATGAGTGAGACAATAAGATGTTGAATTTTTTTGAAGTGTCCCAATTTTCTTAATCATGTTACGCTTCCATTGTTTGTAGAGTTATAGGTTACTGGTGTTTGCCTTTTGAGTAGGGGTGTCTTGTGGGTCAGCCGAATCGCCCATGAACCCACCCGAGGTAAGGTATGAATGGATATGGACCCTAATATATGAATTTTGACGGAATGAACTTTGACAGATCGGGGTTCGGTTTGGACAGTTTTTCAATGTATGAACTGTTCAAACCACCCAAACCGCAAATAAACTGACCAAATCAAACCACACCACACCCAAGGACGGGCACAGATGGAGAAAATGACAAACTTACTGTGAGCAATTTGGTTATAAAATTGAACCGCCCAAAACCGTCTGCTGGGTAGTCCCACTTTTGAGTAAACGCTACCTAATGGTTTAGTTCTATCTTCTTTGGACATAGTACAAAATTCTGCCCATGGTTAAAGTCGAATCTCATTTTGGTCCTCGTGCATCCAATTAGGGCATGCAGTTTCAGTAAAGGAACTAACTCAGATTTGAAAAATAAGTGCCCTAGGACACGTCACGTGGTGTTCAAGCTCCTTTTCCACCATGTGATGGGATTAAGAAAAAGTGTACAGAATATGGACTCCACCACTATGTGTGGTGAAAAAGGGACTTGGGACACCGAATAATCTCTTGACTTTTGGAATTTGGAGGCCTCTCGGTTAGTGATTGAAATTCTTCATTTTGTAGACAACATCTAAATGCTCATTCACTTATCTAGAAAAACATCTAGATGCTCAGTCACACAAAAAAAACAGGTCAATATAAGACTTATTCTCTTTTTTGGTCAAGGAACAGGAGAAAACGTCAATACGATACGATGTCCCCTAAGATCCAGAAAGCAGATCAATATAACAGTAAGTATTCTCACAGAAAACTTTACATTAGATACCATTTTAGTATACAACAATTTCACTCCCTCACAATTTTGCTACTCAAATCACGCATACATGTCACCTATCAAAAAAATAATACGAAAGAATATACATAGCGTATGATATATATATAGCTATATAATTTGTATAAAGCACGGATATATAACCAGCAAAAGTTCATTTCGAAATAGTAAGAGTTACGTCACTCTTCATGTTGGAAGAGAATCATTCTATGCCACAGATTACAGTTCCATATTCATTAGTAGCCTCTGATCTTTTGACAGAGGAGATGAAGCTGCTTCAACTATCTGCAAAAGTGAATAAGCCATAAAGATATATGACCCAGGATGGACATATATGCATGTACACGTATATATGAGTACTATCTGTAACCTGAACATAAATGCTGCAACAAGAGATTCTGGAATGCAGGAATGTCAATTGGATAATATGTATGATAAAGACTAATTTCCTTGTTTTCCAAGACAATTCTGTCAACGATATTCAACTCAGAGCAGCTACAATGATAAGAAATACAAATTTTGACTTGTGAGGTTTAAAATGTTTTTAGGAGTTCAAAATCTCAATAAGCATGATCAGGAACAATGGTGTCTTTTTGTACAGTATATATATACATAAACCAAACCTAACAGAGACTTGGGTGCAAATCAATTGGGATCGGCTACATGAACCGTTTTGTCCATTGAGCTCTGTTGGGGACATCATGTTCCTTGATATTCAAAAAACTTAATTCCTTTCAAAGTACCGCACTACCGCCTTTAATGTCAATTTTCCCCTACCCCTCCCAATAATGTTACCCTCAACCGAAACTATATCAAGTAGAAGATTCGTCCCTAGACAAGGAACCAAGCAACCACGACGGTGAGGACTCAACCCAATGGCTATACCCCAAGAAACACTCAAGGACAGCAAAGCTAGAAGCAAGAAACAAAGCAATAAATTACAAGTAACTAAAAGAACCAAACGAAAAGCTTATGAAGTATGTCGTAAGAATGAAAATATCTAGGAGAAACTCCCCGTGGAGGACTAGATGGAAAGAAAAACTGCACTAATAGAGTTCCATTGCACCTGATGATTCAAGTTGCTAGTCATAATAATGCCAAAGCTTAACAATTCTATCTCAAGTGCCATAAAGGCACGAGAACAAGAATGGTTGGTGACGCATGCCAAGTCAAACAAAATAAAACTAGGATACCAAAATATATATTCGAGGAACTTTAATGCAAAATATCTGAGTGCCAAACCTTAAAGCCAGTTTTTTTGTACAATTCTTGGGCAGGCTTATTGTCTGCATTTACATGAACAAATAGTTGCTTCATACCTGTTGGCATATTCAAAAGAAGAGAATTGAAGATGGAAATTATGTTACAAAAAAGAAAGCAATAAAGAATTATAGCACACAAAACCATCCTTGAAGTTGTTGAAAGTTGAAAACCTAGTACCTGATAAGGTGGCAACATCAGTGGCCAAATATAACATATTTGAAGCTATTCCCTGACGCTGAGCAAACTTTGAAACACAAACATTTGCAACATAAGCATACTTATGTGCGTCACAGGGGTCTTGACATGCAAAGACAGTAGACAGCCTTTTGACCTCCTGAGAAAAAAAATTATACATAAGGGTTCAAGGTGATAGAGAATCAGGATCCATCATAGTTCTTCCCGGTACTGATAAAGTTGAACCATATATCATACGATTTAGGTGAGAAGGCAAGATAGTCATGCAAGGTTGCCAGTAGTAGGTGTGCTCTGAGAGATAGAGAGCGATCACACAAAAAGTTCTTAAAACATATTGAAATGCAAAAATAACAACAAAAAAAATACTTTGTACGGTTAAAATCATGGAAAGCAGATAGAGGCAGCTGGGGTTTTGGACCTTTCTTAGGCTGTGTTTTGATTGGAGGGATTAATCAAGGAAACAAATCATCGGGAAAACCAAGGAAATGATGTCAGCTTCTTCACTTCATCATATTCTTTCCTTTTGTTACACTTTCCCTTCCCTCATACATCCCTTTGCAAGTCCATGATACTAAACACAGCCTTCAGCTGCTCATTGTAAATGACATTTTCTCTACATGGTAGTGAATCAAACGAAGTCGAACGCTTAAAAACATTCAATGTATGTCTCAAGTTAATATATAACTAGTTACGCTACGCACCCCAGGGTATGTTTCCCCTTGTAAGAATTGCCGCATGCTAAGGTCCAGAGTTCCCACAACACTGTTTAGAACAGTTCTTCTTTTATTTTTGTCTTCCTTCTTAACCTGAATGAGGAAGAAGAACAAATGTCATTGACAAAACTCAAAACTAGGAGTGTCATGGTCATAACTATAATCTCCAGATATGTATATTAGAATGTAGACACTAGCACGCACGACTCCGTAAAGCCATGAGCCTTTACTTGAGCCACAGTAGTCATGCTATTAACAACTCTGCAACATCTTGGGTTGTTACGAATACAACTTGCATTCTCCCCATGCATTTGAAGCATCTACGTTTTGGAAGTATGACAACACTGTCAACCCTTTCATTCCATGCAGGAAGGAAGATTGCTGCAATTCAGATTCTTGTCTCGTCTCCGGCACAGTTTCCACTCTCAAGCTATGGCTTGTCCTTTCTCTCATTCCGCTTTGTTCTCTATACTCTTGCGTGAAAATGCAATTATTACAGATCCTTGTTTGTCTTTCTTTTTTATGGTCTATAGAGCTCTCTTTTTCTTTCTGTCCTATCAACAGTGTAAGGATCTAAACACACACGCACACGATATTCGAGTATAAACAGTAAAGGATTGACACAGAGATATACGTGGTTCCCCAAACCGGGTACGTCCACGGGAGCGGAGCTGTTTTATTGATGATCACAGTACCTAGGGTTTTACAATAGAGAGTATATATATTCACGACTTCTATTTCAACCCTAATAATTCCGTTCCGCTCCGCTCGGCACTGGCCTTTTACAAGAACTTCTCAGTACCTCTCATACACAACATATGAGCCACAAGTTCCAACAAACAGATTCATAAATCCAACTCCGCTTTCTTTTTGTCAGTCTTAGCTGCATTACTACCTTAGAGTGCACAAAACTCTAGCAAAATCCTTCTGACTCCACCTGTACTTTGTTAAAAGAAATGCCATGATATAGGGTGGTATTTATACAGTTTCTTCATTCTTCTTTCACTAAAGATTTCAGCTTCCTTTACAAGTAACTTGGGCAGTTAGGATCATTTTCATCAAGAAATATTATGTCTATGTATATAACCTATGTTTGGGATAACCTTCATTGAAGTCTTCCTACTCCAACCTAATTGTCTCATCTTGGTGTTATGCGTTGGTACATACAGTTGTGCCTTCATAGTCCATACAGAAGTCAATTGGTCTCGCATAAAGACCCTCCAGAGGCTCTGGTGTGAGCTATCTCCAGTTTAATTGATCCGTATGAGTTACCCCAGTTCAAATGCATATCGTGATTGGGTTAAAATAGTGGTAAGTCATCAAACTCCACAATACTCTAGATTATCATTTACTACAAATTTGAAGCATTAACAACAACAGAAATCTTTGTATTCAAAAACCAATGTGCAAACAAAAAAGACCTTCAAAACTTAGAAAAAAGAGAGGCTATAAGTCAAGATTCAAGAACAAGAAGTCTACAACAGGCATACAAATCTTAAAACACAATCAACTAAAGATACTTTGAAACTGAAACCAGTTTTGAGCATAAATTGACATAAAAAGTATAAAACAAGTTGAGCAAGATAGAAAACAAGACTAGTGCAAGAGTTCTGCTCGTACTGCAACAAAACAAGAGCACTTCAATGAATTGCCATCCTGTCCAGTACATCGTCGCTTCAAAGCATAGAACTCCTGACACAACCATAAAATAGATACCAAAGATGGAGAAATTACAACTGTTATAAGGCCACTTTAGCTCAAAAAGATATTTGGAAACATGTAGTCAGCAAAAAACCCTAAAGTAGCAGTCAATTCATTGAACTATGGTTTTAAAGGATAAAAACACCAGGATGGTATGTAATATTTTCTATGAAAAAAGAATCCCCATCACTTCAGGATACAACATCCAAGGGTTCAGCCTACTACGCGAGAACGTGCTTTCTGACATCGAGTTTCAGCTATGCCAAAAGATCACTACTTTGATATGGTCAGTTCCATTGGTCATTCTTCAGGAGAGTCCCTAACTATTAGGATATTTGAACTTCCACAGGCACACCAATATAAGATGACAAATGCGAGAAATTGTTCCCAAGAAGCATGTGAAAAGAAGTCAAATATAAAATAGAATCAGAATCTTATCAATGTACAGAATCATTCTCAAAACCATTGGACAACGATCACATCATTTAACATATCTTCATGATGCAAACAACGTGGGTCCAGGTCAGGCAAATCACGAATGACTCTGGGCAACCAAATACGAACCCAAGCTGTGCCACCCACATTCTTTGATGTGTTATGCTTCATCTAAAGGTGATTTCTTAAAACAGTGTAAAGCTTCCTTCTCCATTCTTCTCCTCAACCTATTCCATTGTCTCACTCTCCTATAACTTTCTCAGCAATTGAACACCACCTTGCCGGATTTCCTTTACCCTCTTACCAAAGTAAACATTGAGCCCCTATTAATCTTAAACTGAACCCCAAAACCCTTGCCTAACCTGTTCCAAATCTCCACTATCCCTTTTCCCCTATAAAGCTAATTCAGACCCTGCGGGAACTAAAAGATCCGGCATCACATTTGAAGAACAATATACCATTCTCCAGGCAGGAGCTAATGGTTCATAATATAATATTTCTCGTCTCTTCACTCCTCTCAATCAGTATTCAATAATGCTCGTAACTTGGGTTTTTAATAAAATTCATCAAGTCAAATACGTAAAGGACAAAAGAAGAGACATTATGGAGGAGATTCGGCAAATATAATAATACATAGTCAATCACAACTCACCTGCTCAGCATACTTTCGTTTGTAACTATCAACATGCCTGGAAAATCATTTTAAATAAGATATATCAAATATTAGTTCGGATTGACCACAAAGTACATAAGTTATAAGTATATCTAGAGCCTGACATGAACAACCACATGTTTCAGTTGCACATGCGTGCAAGTTAAAAGCATCGGGTGCAGTTTTATAAACCTTAAAGGGAACATCAGAAATAAACAGTTCATGTCAGAAAAAGAAATTGACCTCATATATGATAAAGACTCCCAATGAGCTTCTGCTCGCAGCCATGCTGCCGTCTGCGATATGGAATCGAAGATGGAACCAAGAAATAAGCAGAAGTACTTCCAAAAACTAAATGAACAAAAAACACAAATCTTCAATGGAAACTGCACAAGAAAGAGCAATACCAACCCAATACTCTTCGTCCAGCACAGCTTCACGGGCGACAAACATGCCAAAATTTCGCTTTTGCAATCCAATACATTCCTGGTCACTGAGCTGCAGCCGGTTGAAAGAGAGCTCGGACAGCTTTGAGCTATCACTCCTAGAAACAGCTGACTGCCAGATACTTTGGCTACTATCACAATGGATATCAAGAGTTTTCCACTTAGAATGTGAAACAGGAAAGGCCTCCCTGGAAGAATTTGTAGAAATGAGATTATTTAGCTGGGGGTAAAAGAAAGTGAGGACACATACACAAAATCAAAACCAAACCGAGCCTTGCGTCCCAATCAATTGGGTCGGCTAGATGAATCCTAATTTCCCATTTAGCACAGTTTTCACTTTCAACTTCACGACCTTGGCCTCTTTTGTTTATCTCGTCACCTATGTTACATGGATCCTTCATTTTGGCTCAAGTAACCCGTATCGATGTGTCCGACACCCATATCCTTTTGGACACTCGGATCCTCTACTTGTTAAGATACTTACAGAAAAGGAATATCATATTAGCTAGAAAAGCGATAATTCGAGTATTTCACATAGACAAGAAATAGGGAAATATCAAAAACATAATTTTCTTAACCCTTTCTTGTTTAAATACATTTGTAAACATAGTTTACAGTACATAGTCTGAAAAAATTATGCAATATATAATACAAACATGAGTTCAAGACGTGTTCCCGTACCCGTACCCGTACCCGTACCCAAGTTGGGAACACATATCCACGTATCCTAAGATTTAAGTTTAGGAAGGTCCGACGCTTGGACTTGCACCTACACCTGCACCCGATACTCGCACCCGAGTCCATGTAACATAGCTCGTCACGGCAATAATTGCAAAAACTTATCATCAGAAATATAACCACTGCCTTTTCCGCATCTTGATGCCAAGGATGGTGACAAAAGGGAGAAGATCGAAAATTCTAGATAAGCATCTTGAGTTAGTGTAGTAATTTGATTTAAGTCTTAGTTTGATGTCCTCTACAGTAAGCTTCCCATTAGCAATATTTAGACTCAACATTTCATTGACAGCAATGTACTGCACTCTTCCCAATCAAGTTTCATCACATTTGCGCAGCCAAATTTGGCAGTACTGTTGGGAAAATGCAAGGTATGCTATCATCACGATTCATGACTGTCGTAAAAATCAAGTTTGTAACCCCAATAATTGCAAAAGAACTGAAGGATACAAAAAGTTTTTTTAGCAATGACCATCAAATCTCGAGGAATTGTTGGCTTGCTGCTACTATCCAGTTCAAGGACGCATCCTCTGTAGTCTTCATCACATGGATCATCATGAAAGCCTTAAGCATTAGAAGCATAAAGTTGGTGGGTGTTGAGAGGATATTTTGACCAAATTAACACCATAAAAGTTGCCTACAATGGGACTCATGATGATAAAGAAATTGACGCAAAAAAAGGAAAAGTTATACGCAAGACAGGATATATCCTCGACAATCTGTTATTATTACTAGTTACTACTATTATGAAAAGGTAACCCCCTTTTGGTGCGAACAGTCAATTTTCAGGCTGGCTCACATTCTAGTTTCTCAAACTGCCACTTTATAAAAACTGCCAAGAAAAACAAATTGCCGCCCCATTTTTCTTCTCCCCTCCCAACTTTCATTACAGATTAGTCTAGGTACAGAATTTTCCTCTTTCCATATTTTGCATATCACAATCCGATAATGCTAGGGACGCAACACTCCACTACAACAACCACCACACCCGCTTACGCCGCACTGCATGATTGGTGGTTGCAAAGCGGCTGTTCTCCCATTACCAATCATGCAGTGCCGCGTAAGCGGGTGCGGTTGGTGTTGTGTTCTCTAGGAAAATTTATTCAATGCCTCCGGGGCACTGCCACATGATGCCCCAGGTCTCTCCTCAACCACATATTTCTGTGGGGGCCGTGACTAAGTGTGAGGACCACAAAATAATGTGTGGTGGGGAGAGGCTTGGGCACCGCCACGTGGTGCCCCAAGGGCACGGAATAATCTATCGTTCCCTAGGATTATTGATCAAAGTTTGCCTCTAGAACATGAATACGTACACACACATACATGTAAAGCTTGAAAGGTTGAAGCATCCTCCTTAGGTTTACCTAGACATGCCGAGTACAACGTGGGATTGGCGCTTTGGGGGTGCCCAGTTGGTCATCATTAGGGGCTGCTGTGCGACTTTCAACTCCTTCACCTCCATTTTCTCTTCGAGTGTAAAATTCCCAATTTCATGCACGAACAATCAAATCCAAACCAGAACAATCAGAAACTCACATTATTTTCGTTTTTTTCCCACGTAATCGACAAATTCAGATCACTCAAACCACAGAATCGCAGGGAACAATTGTAGGAAACCCCATTTAGCGGATGGAACCCTAAAAATTGGAAATTTCTCTCTCTCTCTCTCTCTCTCTCTCTCTCTCTCTCTGTGTGTGTGTTAATCTTTGATAGAATAGACGAGTACGGTTTTGTTCAGAAATTGGAAACGGAGAAAGCAAAGAGAGAAGGAGACGGAGGAGGAGGAGAGTCCAAAAACTAATTAACAGCTGGCCCAGCTCGTTAAAGCATAGTTTGGCGGCTTGACTTTTTTAGTAGGGGAAATTACAGTAAGCCCCCTCCAACTATACCTCGGTAACGAGTTGCCCCCTTCATCGTTTAACTCGGACACTTAACCCCCTTCATCTTTTATCGCGTGACACTTAAGCACCAACCGTTAGTGAGCCGTTATGAATTTAACGGAAAAAGGTCATGTGAGCAGTACATGACCTTATTAATGATAGGTCATACCCTTATAAATACATAAGTGTTCCAAATTTCAATCCGTTTGAACCGGTGGAAAGATTTTAATTTTCTGATCATTTTATCCTAAGTGGTCATGATTAAATTTTGACTCTAGGGCTCTCGTTGATTAAGCCCTAAGAGATATTTGATTCTACGACTTTTTTAGGGCTAATTAACGAGAGCCCTAGAGTCAAAATTTAATTATGACCATTTAGGATAAAATAATCATAAAATTAAAATCTTTCCACCGGTTCAAACGGATTGAAATTTGGAACACTTATGTATTTATAAGGGCGTGACCTGTCATTAATAAGGTCATGTACTGCTCACATGACCTTTTTTCTGTTAAATTCATAACGGCTCACTAACGGGCGGTGCTTAAGTGTCACGCGATAAAAGATGAAGGGGGTTAAGTGTCCGAGTTAAACGATGAAGGAGGCAACTCATTACCGAGGTATAGTTGGAGGGGGCTTACTGTAATTTCTCCTTTTTAGTAATTGAGCTAATCTCGAGCTCAAGTTTTGTAACCGAGCCAAATTCAACACTCGAAAAGCTCGGCTTGCTTAAAGTGGCTCGTTTACAAATGAATCGAGCTTGAGTTTGAGGCTTGTTTTAGTAAACGAACTCGACTCGTTTACATCTGTTCCACTGGGACAAAACATTTTTTTTTGTTTGAAGTTAGGCGTCTGGGCCAGCTCGTAATTTAATAAGTTTTCTCCCGGATCCGGTCAAAAACGGGTTGGCATCCACACTGTGATTATGAAATTCAAAAGAATTTTTCGTTTTTTTGTTTTTGCAGTCTGATCCTGAGAATCGAACTTTGGCCACTTTAGAGTTTGCCCGATTGTTAAATTCAAGCCTGAAATTAGTCGGCCCCGTTCTTTTGAACTTAACTTAAATTTGAAAATTTTGTCCTTATTTGAATTTTTTTTCGCATTTGTTAGTTTTGTGCCTAACTTTTGCGGTCTATTGAATCGTCTCGACAAGAGAAATTGGTAAAGTAATTTTTTTTTTACTTTTACCTAAGTGTTTTGAGAAATAACCACTTTTTAGCGCAAAAATGTCATTTTTTTGGCTAAAAAATGGTCATTTATCAAAATACTTGGGTAAAAGTGCCAAAATTTTACTTTTCCGATTCCTCTCGTCGAAACAAATCAATAACTCACAAAAGTGTGACACAAAACTAACAAATGCAAAAAAAAAAATTCAAATAAGGACAAAACTCACAGATTTAAGTTAAGTTCAGGAGAACGGAGCGGCGTGCAAATTGATCCGGCGTCCGGACGTCCAGTTACAGGAAGTTTGCCAAGGGTGCTAATTCCACGTTTCCCCCCTTAACTATCTGAATTTTGTTCAATTAGTGGCTCATATACCAACTGCAATTATATAATCCCTCAAATACCCAATTGTAGTAGTCAATGCGTTGAGTCGATAACAGCTCGTCAATTTGTTGGACGAGACGAGAGTGAAGGGTAAAATAGACCATAACTAACCCCATACACCAATGACCTATCTCTCGGTAATTCCATAACTCGTCAATTTTTTTGTGTCACACGAGAAACACATGAGAAGTTGACATGCGAAGATCTTGATTCCTTTCCTTGCGAAAATGCCGAGCAACACTTATTTTCTATGCAAAATATAGATAAAGAGAATCCGATATACTTTAACGTAGGTCACAAAACTTCAGAACAACAAAACGCACAAATACTGCACACCGACCAAAATAGAGAATACTGAGACAATGAACATATTTGGTGTATGTGAATCCCGTGCCACGACAAGTTCACTTTGGTATTTGGAGACAGAGGCGCGTTTGGCTGATTGGAAGGAGGAGAGGTTTGACTGGTGGTAGTCACCCAACCCAGCAGAACATGAACTACAGAGGAGCCAGAAAAAACATAGAGTAATAACGATTGTGTTTGCTTGGTGTGAATCTCTCATGTAACGTAAAATGCGACCCAATACGGTCCCCACTAAACGACCAATGATGATTGCCATTGGAGCATGGTCTCTGCTACCTACGATCAAGACAGCTAGAAGCGGTCAGATTTCACAATAGCATTTAATGAATCCTCCTTGTTACGTGTAAATAACTTCTTCGCACAGATTTAGAAATCGAGCTATATTGTTGACAAGATGAGGCTGATCAAGGTTAGGAAGTAAAGAGCCTGAACTAAGATACACCTTCCTATGTCGAAAACTAACCCAATCTGTTTGGAATCACACTTCCAAGTCCCCTTTTGCTGCATTCTGTACAACACATAAATCCAACCAAACCAAGCTAAGCCTTGTCCCAATCAATAAAAGTTGGCTACAGGTTGTAGAACAAATTGATAGAGAAAATACACAAGGGGAACTTGCAACAAGGTATTATCTAAAAGGGAATAGATTTTTGTAAATTACTTGCTGAGGTAAATGTGAAGACATCACACGCTATTTGCTCCTTATATTTCGAAGAGGACAAAAAATGTCAATTTGTGTTTCTATTGGGGCATACAAGGTCAATACAAAAGGATTTTTTCCTAGTTGCCAGCTAAATAACTGTCTAATGTACAATTTACCAGCACAGACCCGCAAGCCACCATGAGGAGAGAGAGACGGGGATAAATTAGTTCCAGCCCTGGTGAGGCGAAAAGTGAAGGCATTAGAAACAAAGCAAAGTGAGAGCTCAAAGCCGAAAGCAAACAAATTCTTCTGCTCACCATTTGAAAGAAATTCCTGCAGTGCCAGCACAGCACACCACTTAAGCAGAACACTTCATTGCTAAATCTGCTGTGGGTGCGTTGCATCAACTGAGACCATTCACAGGGACAAAAAACTGTTTCTCAGCTTTCTTAAATTTACAAGTACAAACCAACTTGGCAGCACTACAGGACTGGTCACCAAATCATTCCAGATATTGAACTCTTCAAGATGGGGTGTCCGGCAGCATTTCAGAAGTCAAATGATATAGTAGCGAATATTCCCAGCAATCAACAAACGCATAATCTAGTCGGAGTCGGAGTCGATAGAAAGATATAATCGTCTCACAGAACGTCTTTGCCGAGGAAAAGAGAAAGGGCTATCTGATCTTTCTCTACTTGGCTTGCCAGATCTGTTGTCATTCATACCAAGAAGCAAAGAAGCTGCATGAAGTGTGTATGAACCAGAAATTAATGTTCATATTAGCCCCACGAATGTAATTAGGAGATAGCTTTAGCCAAAAAAACACAAAGAGAAAACAACAATGGAACAATTCCTCATTTGATAGGCTGATTGTAAAGGGTACAAAACTTCTTTCCTAAGACACATAATAAACAAAAAGAAGCCTTGACCAACATGAGAAAAAACCAGTCAATGCCTGCAATAACTGCATACTCTAGTTGATTCTGGTGGGTCTTAATGTAACGACCCGAGCCAGTTGACCTGCTAACCCTTAGCCTTAACCACATGGCTCAAAAGTTATAACTCGGGTTAATAGTAGCAGGAACCTCCCCTCAGGTTTTTGAAGTGATGCTAACAATACCAACAGACCCCCTTCACTCCAAATGCACCCACACAACATCAACCTTACCTTCAAAACAGGAGGATAAGTCCTTTATATCTTGAGTACTAAAGCAGCCACCAATGGCCAACCCAATTTGGAGTATCAATTCGTGAACTCGCAACACTCAAACCGAAGAAAAAAGAGAGAACGCAACACTTGGAGAGGGAGAGAGAGAGAGAGAGAGTTTTCCAATTTTGATTTCTTGTAATCCTATAGTTAGAATTTGCTTCTCCATGAGAGTTCTTCAGTTATATCTTTCAATTTCCACGTAGTGAGTATCCAATGTCCAACTTGGCACAGATCCTAGTCCAAAAGCGATGGCAAGTCAGATAACACACTTCAAGAACTACCTTTTATTTATAATCAACGTTGAGAACTTATCCGATAAGCCAAGGTGAATATCATATCTACTAGAATATCAGGATGATTGGGAAAAAATAAATGTGCTAAATTGCTGCAGATTAAGCAGTATAAACGTCAAGGGGCACTGATAATTTCACAATTGTTAAAAAATTAAATTAATTATGTCTGGTGTTACCGTGTTACTTTCTATATCTTTGTGGAAGATCAGGGGCAATGCACGTGAAGATTATTTGTATTTATTTTGGTAGTACCACCTAAATCCATAGAAAGCTTAAAACTTGTTTTCAATTGATGAGAAAACACTTTCTAATGCTACATAAATATGTTTTTTACCAGGCAATGTACATCAACTACCAATGAAATGCATGGCGAGTTGATCTCTGTCTTGGTCTTGGTCTCAGCTTCAAGTTTGCTTGGGTGGAAATGGCATGGTGAGGGTTAGTATTTATAGCAAGTGGAAAAAGACTAAAGGTATGTTGAGGGTAGTATTGCCATGTTAAAAGTGATCTTGCGAAATTCTGGGTGATGGAGGGGGTCTATTGTTATTGTCAGCAAAAGCAATGGAAAGCAAGGGAGGGTAGTGTCATTGCAGAAACTTCTTGCTGTTGTTAGATACCTCAGGGGAGGTTAGTGAAACTAACCTAGTTATTTATCATCAGAACTGACATTCAAACTACTAACCATTCATTAGGAGTACAAAACAAAGTAAAATCCAAATTACAACGTTTCAGATATTTGCATTTTCTTAAGGTGCAGGGAAGATGCGTGTCACAGGTGGCAGGACTAAGAAGCATACATACAATAAAGAAGTAGAAAGACGAAAGAAGTAGAAAAGGCATAAGCCAAAGGCCCAAAAGCATAGGCACATACCAGTGTCTGCCAAAGAATCCAAGGTCCCTTCCTTGGCTTGTAATTGCTGCTGTGAATTCAATCCATTTTCAGCCGTAGATTCAACTTGACCACTAGGGCCACCACCCCCAAGTCTCAGAGAGATCCAATCCTCAGAGCGTATGCAGTTTGACACATCAGGTTGATCTCTCAAGATAGGCTGCATAGACGGATCAGAAGGCCTTGTCGGAAGAAATATTTGAAGAGAAGGATCATCCCTGCCGAATGCCAGCGGATTATCAACTAAACTGTCGTTTATATCACCATTCGAATGATCAACAGAAGGCTGGGCGACAAAAGCATCAGGCCTCATAGTAGTCTCTGCAGTCAAAGCATATCCATTCATTGATGTAGGACAGTTAGTAGAACCATGCTCCAAATCAACTAAGGCGTCTGTCACGTCTGCATCTGAACCAAATAACTGGAAACTGGGACCCGCACGAGTACCCGGAGGTAAAGACCAGATGGGCATCCCATATTCATCCTCATTAGAATTGAAAAGACCAAGGCATGATGGACCAGCAGTACCAAGAGGAGGATCATCGGGATATAAATCAGGAATTCCATGCGGGGGAAGTGGAAATGTGGCCCCACCAGTATCAGTTCTATTGTTCTTGTAAACAGTTTCAGAGGGAATCATGATGTCATTCTCTTCTTCAGAATCACTGAGAACAATAAGTTCTGCATCACCAAATGGTGCAGTACTTTGGTTGGTAAACCCATATGGTTGGTCGATATTGAGAGAGAGAGAATCAAGTTCAATTCCATTGTTGGCAGAAAAATCAAAATTTCCACCACCACCCTGATTGACACTAGGATCGTCACCATCCCTGCCACTTCCAGTTGCGCTACTGCTCATTGGAATAACAGTCTGACCGAGGTTCTCAAACTTCTCTAATCTATTGCCGGAAGAAAGTGCATTCGTATCTTCAGGTTTACTAACTTCCCAGAGTCCATTCCGGTTCTTCTTGATTCCAAGTTTTAAATTGGCATGACCATCAGAAACACCTTCTTGTTTGATTTGTTTAAAAGCTTCTGATTTTGGTTTAACTTCTCCATCCATAGGGGCACAGAGAGTGCCATCCGGGTAGTGCCACAGACCAAGATCTCCTAGATAACTTTCTGCCTTTGCACGCCAAGAACCATCAGGCTTCACCTCAATCTCTGTCATGTCTTCTCCACAATCCCGCATCTATATCACAAAATTAGGGAAGCATAAGCCCCAAGCATCAGAAAATCACTGACAAACTAGACTAAATTTAAAGGTTCATGAAAGGTGTACCTTAGACGTGATACGATTGAAATAGGGATCAATGATGACATTCTCTAAAGCATAATTCTTGAGACAGATAGGGCATTGCCACTGCAGCCCAAAAAAAAAAGAAATACATTTAGAGTGACCAAAGAAGTATTCAAAGATACAACAAGAAAACAACACAAGAATAAAGAAAAGTGGTTTGAGATTCTCACCTTTCTAGATCGTTGGTTCATTTCAACAAAAACATCAAGATCAAAACAGCCCATGTGGAGACAAGGTTTGAATCTCCCAGCAACCTTCATTCTTGACCCGCTCATCTGGAGCAAATCAGTGAAGAAGAAGGGAAAAATCAGTGCCAAAAATCACATACCTCCCTATCAAAATCAAATATTGCTAAAGCATTAAACATGACTAGCTAGAGGTGTCCTCTACTCAGTGTAAGAGAATTGAGGACACCAAAGCAAGGATATACATAATATAACAATGATAGCCTGCCACTTTTCTCAGGGGGAAAAAAACTATAAACAGCAACTGATGCAAAATCTTAGCAGGACCTTGGGAAGAGAATTGTATAAGATTTCAAATTTAGTGTGTTTGACTACCAAAAGACTTACGACTACTACAAAAACCACATGCTAATGAGTATCCTAAGTAGCACACTCTGTTCAAAATTGCAATCTTGCACTATTGCACACACACACACAGAGACTTACAGGGCACCGCAAATTGACAGTAATAGCATCAGCAACAATTTCCAGATCACTGTCACTATCGGCATTCTCCATTGCAGTTCCACCACCAACACAACGACGGACGCGGGCAAGAGCTTCTTCAAATTGCTCACCTTCTGACTCTTTGGGTATCAAGTTGAGAATCTAGAAACGAAGTAAAAACAACTTTACCAAAACAATAAGTAAACATATAATTTGCTCTGATGTGAGACTGTTTTGGGAGGTGGTAAAGAAAATTTCAGTACCATTAACTGCGCATTTGTTTTGTGTTCTTAAGCGTCAAAAACATTAACAAAACAAGGAAAAAAATAGTAAAATACCAGTATATAACTGGGAGACAGTTCACTAAATGTTGTCTCTCCAAATCACACTTAGCAAAGTAAATGAAGTGCCTAATTATCATCAACAACATATAAATATACACAAATACACACAGAAAGTAGATCCAACAAGATCAACAAGATATCATACGTGCATAACTGTTCAATCCAATATTACCATCAGGCTACACCAGCCAGAACCGTACAACGCCCCAACACCTACCTTAGATAGTACAGTCCCAACTTCCCATGAATGAGGCTCCCCCACTATGGGGTTCGGGAGGTCAGAGTTACCAGCCTTACCCTCATGTCAGGGAAGGTGTTTCCATATTTTGAACCCATGACACACAGGTCACAACCGAGCAACCTTAACTCTGCCAAGGAAAATCCCTCTAGACAACAGAGTATTAGTGAAACACACAAATATAAAGAACACAGTGATAAATTACGACATAAGTAAATGATACTAAAGTCAAACCCATCCTGCATCACAGAAAAATAGGATAAACACAAACAGTAAAGTTTACCGCAACTGATAGGATACAATATATGATTCCAATATCACTTTATTCTACTTATTTCTAGTAGACATACTGTTCCTATTGTATAATATGATGATGACATGATTCTCACAAGGGTTGTGATTATCCTGTTTCTTGGGTGTTTTCCTTTGTTTTCAAGGGATGATTATCCTGTTTCTATGAGGCTTTCAAAACCCCCCTGAATGGTGGTCTTAAGCAACCTAAAATAGTTCAATGGAACTTACCCCTTGCAGATCAAGTAAAATTGAATACAGATGGATGCTGGTAAGACTTTAACAGCAAAGCGGTCTTTGGAGGAATATTTTGAGACAGTATAGAGAAGTGGATGATTGGCTATTATGGCATGCTCACATGCAGGTCTAAGTCATGAGGCAGAAATCTGGGCCATTTACAGAGGATTGACCATCAATAGAAAAAAGGGTGACAGATATCAAGATCGAGTCAGAATCCCTCATAGCTGTCATTCATCAAGAAGGAATCCCCATCGAGGAATTGTAGCAGACTCAAAAATGCTCCTGACATGCACTGGAACTACCCTTTCTCACATACCTCGCCTTGCCATCTAAGCGCTGATAACCTGGCCAGACTTGGGGCTGAGCAAGCAGAGGATTTGGTGGTGAGTAGGTGACAACCCATATTCCGGCCTCCACGAGGCTTTTCATTGTTGCGGACTGCCTGGGTGTTGGACACCTCCAAGACTGAAGCACATATTTGTGCTAGACTTGTTACCTATTTGGTGTATTTAGCTACTAGCCTAGTAGTTTTCTGCTACGGTTTTAAGGGCTTGCTCTGTATGAACCTAATTGATTTTTAATATTTATAATATTCTTAAATACCAAAAAAGGATAATGAGATTTAAGTGTTCTATTGGGTCACTCTCTTACTGAAGTGAGATGTTGTTCTCTTCTATTGAGGCTAAATACCGTCCAATGGCCACAACAGTGGCAGAAATAGTTTTGTTGCGCTTGTTGATTACTAAGCTTGTGGTTACATCTCCAGTCCTACTACTATGTTGCGATAGCAAGAGACCATCGAGACTGCACACTTTTTTTTGATAAGTTCAAGACTGCCCACAATTCCTTCTTCCATTAGCGCAGCACATATGTTGAGATAAATTGTCATTTTGTGAATAATCTCTAAACATACACATCTCCTTGAGCATTTTGGCGTCCTAATTGATAAACTCTTAATGCTTCCTAATGTTGCATATTGACTTTGCACTTGCACGGGACTGATGTAGTTTTATTTTGCAATGATCTTATGCTTGAGCGTAGTGGTACTAAAGTGTAACCCATCCTACATCACCAAAAAAAATAGGACAAACAAAAATAGAACAGTGTGCCACAACTGTTAAGATATTATATATTTTGCAATTTTACTCCGTTGCACTTCTAATGGACATGTTTCTTTTTATCTGTCGATGTCATGATCATAATTAGGGTGTGATTATCCTATTTCTTGTGTGTTTATGGAAGCTTTTCGTGTTTTTGTTGGGCGATTCTCTTATAAAAGCAAAATGTTGTTCATTCTTCTGTTGAGGCTACATATTGTGCTACTAGTGGTCAAAGTTATAAGATTCATGATTTGATACGCTCTAAGGTAAAATTGAAACATATCTCTCAATGTATCTTATGTTTAGAGAAAGTTTAACACTTAGTTGCAGAAAACTCCCATCGGTATGGCGAATCCACCTCAAAATCTCGCTCTTGTGTTCCCAATACAGAACGTCCTAGTAATTTTGCTACCATCAGGAAAGGAGTCCACTTCCAACAGCGATAAAACCAATCAATCATGTAAATCCCAAAAGGAAGAAAAAAATTATAAAGTCCATTATGAAGTAATGATAAGATACTCCCAAAGTATTAATTCAAGTTTCTCAAGTAATATGTATAAACAACCTATGTACTTACATTTACTAAACCAATATTTAATGATCTATATTTTGAACAAGTACTTCTATGTATATCTCTATAATATACAAACACTTCTCAAGGCGCAAGTATTAAGTAAAGATTTTGTACAAAATACTTGTATTTCAATTTATTTCACTTCGTTTGATAGTGGTAAAAGTATCAATTTTATTTTTGTCTAAATAAGTATTATTTAATATATATATATATATATATATAAATGTTTTTTTAAAAATTTGCATATTTCACATTTATAAATTATTCATGAACACTCCCTCGGCGCTCCCACACAAGGAGCTTCTATGATTCTTTGCTCCCCGGATCCCACCTCCGTTTCGTGCAACCAAGTTTCAAAATTCACATACCCTACACATATATCTAACAATTCAGTGAAATCAAATTAATCAATAAGTATCTCTAAATCTGTCTTGCGAGTAAATACATTCTTTTGATACCCATACAATCCGTGATTCATACGTGATGCATGACACAATAAAGTTTGTTACTAGACCAAGTTTTTTTTTTTTGATAAGTGCACACTTTTATTAAGCTCAAGACAAGGAAAACAAGGATTTCCAGGGAGTCAATCCCTTTACAGAAACAACTTACATCAGAAACAAAGCAAAAACAACCACTTATCAAACTAGAACTCCTAACTAGACCATGTTATACGGTTGGAAACAGGAAATTTGTACCATATATTAAGTTTCTAATATATGCAATAGATTTTACATTTTACAGTGGCTACCTATGTCATAACTTATATATATACATGGTATACATAAACCGATACGACACACAAAACGAGAAAAACGAAGCTCAGGATGTATTCTGTTTTGACAACCTTGACTGTGCACAGAAATAGCTTGGGTGCGTTAGTTGCTCACTAAGCTTGCCGTTACATCTCCACTCCTACTATGCATTGTGATAACAGGCTGCCTACAATTCCATCTTCCATGAGTGCACCAGATCTATGGAATAAGTTGTCATTTTATATGAACCATTACCACACATACATGTTCCCTTGTTCATTTCCCCTTCCTACTTGATAAACTCTCATTGCTTCCTACGTGGGTAGTTTTATTTGCATTTGATCTTCTTTTTTAGGGTAGTTCGGTCTTTCCTTCTTCTGCCTTTCATTAGGTTCTTTATCTTTGTTCAAGTGCATTGTAAGTTTTGGAGTACATAACTGACAATTGAGCTTCCAAAGAATTTTCCCTTCCTCGTTTCTTCCGTAAATAATAGCATCCCACACCACATTAGTCCAGAGCCAACAAACAGGATAGAGTACAACAATTAAATCAGACATAGCCATGAACAACAGAAACAGCGATAGGATCACTTTGTTCCGATGGGAAATTAAGGAATGCAAGTTCATGTTAGAAGAAATATAGTGTGGTCAGATTGCAAAACTACCTGCTGGACAGTACGCCGCTTTACAATTCTGACCCCCAAACAAAACACTCGAGAATCACATCCTGTTAAGGAAATTTTATTAATTCCGTCTCTGGTGCATGGTGTAATCTGACAAAACAAGAAGAAGTATACTAAGACCAGCAAGCACGTAATATCATTAAAGTTGCAAGCATCCATCCAATCGAAAGTACAGCAACATAACGTCAGAAATAAGGAACAGTTTGTATTGCTTAACAAATAGTAGGGCATAAAATATGGCTAAATCTTGAGAAACAACTTCGAACAAACTTGTTTAAAAAGGGAGAAAAACTCACAATAGGGCCATCATCACGACCATTAGCCCCTAGCAACTGCGAGCCAGGTCTATTAATTGCCCGCACCGGCACACCTGTAAGGCCGTCGATCAGTAAAACAAAGAACATTAACATGAACAATCAAAATATAACACAAACCAAACAAAAACAAACCACAAAAGTTCATTTACTGTAGGACTCTGTGTGATGTATGTCTGTGCACATGTGTGTGAACCATTGGAAGGCAAGACAACATACCAAGAGCAAAAACTTTCACCACCCACAGTTCATGTCATTGGAAAGCGACAACCTGTAATGGAATCAAGACTCCGAGTTGTTTGAATAATTATTTTGAGCTAATTTGTCGGGCCCACTTGGGATATAGAGCTTGCTCTTGGGTGGACCATGGGGGAGCTATCGTTAATCTAATTCTAGGCTAAGGTTGTACTACCAGGTGCTTAACTAGGCAGATGTTCTGAAGTCCCCATGAAAAAAACACTTGCTTATACAGGCAGATGTTCTCAAGTCCCCATGAAAAAACACTTGCTTATACGATCCCCAACATAGTAGTCATGGATGTCAACTGCTGGTTTAATATGTTCAGTCACCAACTGTCCCAAAAGCTTAAGTTGTTGTACAATGGGCCCAACAACAATATATGAGTATGCAAGTACGTATGTATCAAAGCTATACAACAACCTCCTCACGTTCAACCCTATCGCTGTGTTACACGTGGAAATGTGAAAATTCATAAACAGAGCAAAATAGAATGCTAAGGAGAGAAGCATAACACAAACGGGGCACATATGCACTTGGAAAGACTTGAACCCAAGACCTCCCAACCTAAGCTCCGATACCATGTTAAGTCACCAATTCCCCAAAAGCTTAAGTTGTCTGGAAGTGGACCCAACAATGTATTTATCAAGCGATCCGACCCTCTAACCATCTGGAAAGTTTATAACCTGAGACAATAGGATCAAACGTCTCCTATTTGGGTGCATGAGCTATACAACATGAAGGACACAATGTAACTATTTTGATGCATTTTGATATCTGATGGAGCATTGCCTAAATGTTATAGTAGCATTTATGCTTCAACAAAAACCACAGGGGCTGATGTGAATATCCTATGTGGGTGATGCAAGGAGCGGAAGGAGACGGCCATAGAAAACTCGAAATAAGTTTTGGTCGAAATTTTGACGGTTCACTAATTTTAATTTTTTTAAAAATAAGTCCAAAATTTTCATGAAAGGGTGCTGAAAATGGATGAGGATATAAGTGGAAGGCTGCTACATCCAAGGTTTACAGTGTGAAATTCCAACGATAGATTTACATAATATACCAGTATGCTCCCTCTTCTGGATGTAAACATTTTCAATCTAAAATGATTCCGAAAAGAAAAAAAAAACGAACTCTTTTAGTATTTCCAAGTTGGGTGAACATAAGCAAAATACTTCCAAACACTGTATCCACAAAAAAACACAACCCCACTAAAGCCTTTATCGAACCATAAGTACCACAAAGACCTAAGCTAGAAGTCTTGCCAACGTACTAGTTTCGGACAATTCACACCTGACAGAGTCCACTACACCCCATCAGACAATGGTTATACAATTGTAATTAACTTTTTCATCATATCCAGGGATAGACAAGGGATTATCTCATTGGCAGTGGGGCAACAAACTTGTACACTGCAATGTAATATCAATTTTTCGCTGATAGGAACATTAAAACTTTATTTCTTTAAGAGATACGATCGAAGGAGATTTGATATTTTCCGACATGTCATTAGGTTGGATGTTTATTGTGCCCCCATAGCAAATGGTACAAAAAGAGAGACTACTGTAGCATGTACACTTCATTAAGTTAACGAATGAGTCTCGTGAGTAAGGTAGAGTGTTGTCGTCTATCTTGATGCATCATGCATCGCCATTAAACTCCAATAAAGAGAAGGTATACGGAGTCGACACCAATATAAGTGGCTGCTTGCTTAACATGACATCTACACAAAAACGTATATATTCTCGTGCATGCATCAATAGATCCAATAGAAACTAAAGCCAATGTTGAGGATTATTTTTTGCACCATGCCAAGTTGCTTGCTGCATCAGATTTTTGGAACAAATAGCAATCATTCACTGTGCATTAGCAATCTGCTTAGTCAGAATTTTAGTAAATTAATTACCATGAGGGTGATTGGATCTCAAGGGACAAATGCTTAGTCAATTAGTGCAATCTTAGAGCACAAATTGACATCTTTAATTAGTGCAGAAACTTTTCAAAACATGCACAGATGTACTTCATTTTTTTATTCAAAAAATAACACGACTGTTTGTAATTGACTAAAATTATGGGACAGAGGGCACACGTGGCCACATTTGAAGATATTATCAAAGCTTGATGTAATACATCACAGCCATGCTAATAAACTAGATCTAGAGATCAGTACA
This sequence comes from Rhododendron griersonianum, assembly GCA_018127125.1. Classification (NCBI taxonomy): domain Eukaryota; kingdom Viridiplantae; phylum Streptophyta; class Magnoliopsida; order Ericales; family Ericaceae; genus Rhododendron; species Rhododendron griersonianum. The sequence goes on from CM030800.1 coordinate 32,831,428, forward strand.
ACAGTCCAAATCTCTGGTTACAAGACTAGAAGTCTCCTCTTTCCTTCGAAGAAACCCAAATTTATTTTGCATGCATCAAATTTAGTCACCGGTTGAATATGTCAAAAGAATATTTCATGTCTTAATATTTAGATTATAGTTTGCCGTCCGCAATCCCCGAGGTAGGACACTTGTTAAGTACTCCCACTAAATATTGCACTACTACAGGTCATTTATTTTGATACGCCCAGGTGGTACTAAATTTCACTAAAGATTCTTAGAGGGGCAAATCCATTGTTGTCTTATGGCATGTCGAGATATTGAAGAAGTGTGGATTTCCGTAGACGCCATGCTCAAATCTTTAGATATGTAACACTGATACTGCACGGCATTATGTAGATTTATACAGATTTGGTCTTTCAGCAAGAAGCTTAGGTTCATGATACCAATGTTGTACCTGGTGGATGCTTATCCTAAATAAGATAGTAGAATAAAAACCAACATACAATAAGATCTTCATTACTGTTTAATATGAAGGACTATATCCGCATCTACACCTTTTCCTACAACTGCAGGATCCAAAAAAGTGAAAGAGCCACAGCAATACAGTTATCAGCCTTCTGCCTTCCAGATGAGCAGGAACAGTTTAATACGTGAATCTAAGAGGAGAGCATTCATGAAGCAAAATTAGACAGCATACCATTGACCTGTAGGTCTGCATATTGTGGCCACTGCATCCTAAACAGAACCTTGTCATTAAGAAGCATACACCAGGCCTAGACCACAACAACGCATAAGTGTCAGTCAGTATCAATATATCTACATGTTCCTGACAGGAAACCATTAGTTCATGAGAAAACATGCAATAATCAACTTACCTGAACGTCATACTCTTGTTTCGACAACAAATCCTTGTCTGCCCTTGTAAGTTGAAATGTTTTCTCAATGCTTTGCACCGGATTTGTGCTGAAATTTTATTGTAAAATAAAGAAACAATTATGAAAGCTGTGAATACAGTTGAATTCAGACTTCCAAGGTCTGACATCAGTTAAGAATCACAAGAACACGCATGGAAAATCTAGACCACCAAAAGCATTCTCTTCCAGATTCATGAGAACAAAAAAACATGGATGGCTAAGCTTTTGAGGAATGAGGAAAATCCATGAAAAGAACATTGCCTATAACTAACCAATACAAGCAATAAGATAACAAGGAACGGTACTTTGACCAAGAAAACCTCAAAGATAAAGGAAAAGTCGACTGCATCCCATGTGACCCCGGGTTCTAACTTGAAAAAAAGAAGGTAAACAAAAGTTAATTCTCACTTCATGTTTTTCAATCATTACCTTATGTCCCTGGTACATAAGGCACAAAGGACACAAAGCACATAAGGCAAACCAAAACAATTGTCCTATTTGTGTTTAACCTATACATAAAGTTGTTACCAATTCAATCATATGCACTGTAACACTAAATGATTGACTATTGTGTCCACGACACTCAAATTAGATGCAACAAAGTAGCATCCTCATTTATACTCTTCAAACTTGATGCAACAGTAAGCTTATCTACAAAATGCAAATTCAAAAGCCAATCAAAATTCAATCCTCCTGATTAACATCTTAAGGAATGATGAATGCATCCTTTCAAAAACACTCCAAAAAAAATTTATTATCCAAAACACAGACCCCTAGTAGCATGTTTTTTGTTAATTAACCACAATAAATTGGGTTGAATCACCTTGCCACTCAATGTTAAAGCAAGATGCTACGTCTCTTTGTGAGTAGATAAATAATGGTAAAATATTACCATCAAGATCTGAACAGATCGATGATAATACAAAATCCCGGATTATACAGCCTTCCTTTGTCCTAAAAATAAAGAACATTAAACCAAACCGACCCTTAACTTCCAATCAAATGGGTTGGCTACATGTATCCGTTTTCACCATTAAGCTCTATCAAGGGCATCATGTTCCGTGATATCCAACAATTTTGCGATTAAGAAAAGTATGTCCTTGAGCAAAACACAAAGAAAAATAAGAAATAAGAACGTTAACTTGGATGAGAGGAGGCATGGAGGCACCACATGGTCTTATAATATATCCACCAGAAAAAAAAACTTCAATTATCAACACATTCTCCTGAGTAAAAGAGATTTCTCTTTACACACTTCTATTAAGTTCGTATGAAAAACTTGTCAGATAGTTCAAAATGTGAAAAAAGGAACAGGTGTTGCAGCTTGAGAATCAAGAAACAATCAGACAGGGGATGAAGAATAAGCATGCTCTTTTCTTTTCTTTTTTGAACGGCAGAAAATTGAAGAATAAGCATGCTCCGGCGCACATATAACGTTAGTATAATATAGGCCTTCTGGTTGAATCATACAACTAAGAGAGATTTTTCAACTAAAAGTTTATCTATATGCATGTAAATCGTGCGCTTACCCATCTGTAGGAATACTTGTGGTGATCAACTTAACAGGATGCAGAGGATGTGCCGTGGTCAACAAAAAGCTGCAAATCATATTAAAAACAGAATATTCATGAAGTTCCAACAAGGTAGGCTTTGGGAGAGTGGGGAAGGAAAATAGCACGAAATGGAGAAAAGTTTATTATAATGAACCACGTAGATACTTAAGTTGCAACCTAAATCACAAACAACCTAAAATATCATTGGGGTGAAAATCCCCGGTCATTTATAGATGAAATTTGAACTTTTGTAAGTTTAGAGTATTAAGCGTGCAAAACCATATAGATGAAAACTTGGAGACATTGGAAGAAGTTTTTTTTTTTTTTTTCCTCGAGACATTGGAAGTTGTTAACCAGTCAAGATTCTTTAATCAAATGATGGTCCACCTTTTTGTATAATCAAGGGCAAAAATGCAGCGGATAAATCACAAACAACCTAAATCGCAAAATAAAACTAACTATTGAAACATCATACTGACTAAACATCGTGTTCATCAAATAGAAAACTCTATTACAGAGAATCGGCATATGGAACTTTTCAGAGACTAACTATATCATTAGCATGCTGATAAAAGAAGTGCCATTAACTGGGACTCAATTGTTAGTGCAGAAAAAGTATACACTATAAGAGGACAATATTTGTCTACGTAGAAGAAAAAAATCGACAGTAGTACCACTAAGAACAACAATCATGACAACCCCATATCCGAAGCAAGAGCAGGAAAATATGATGCTACAAGAAAAAATATTGATCACAGAACTTCTGCGAATACAATCCAAATTGTATCAAAGGGGGAAAAAATGACGGGGATTACATACGGGTCCGCACGAGTTAGTCTACAGAGTTCACAATAAAAAATCGCGGGAGAAGCTGGTAGAACACCCTCCATAGGCTTCTCAGCAATAATAACACAACCAATATGCTGCCACACATGGCACCTCGAATCCTCACACTGCACAACGAAATAGATAAGTGAGACTGAGACACGATGCACAAAAGCAGCGAGTAGCCAGAAAGCGGATAACATGTTTGAATATTCTTGAATCAATACAGCATATTGAAAGGGTCATATCTCAACTATTTGTCCATGAATCTTTAGATATTTTATGGAACAATCCAAAGAATTAAAGTACCCTTCTTGGTGAAGAAAACAAAGTTATCGTTAGTTGCCCCAACAAAGAAATGAAGATTATTCGGTATTTATTTTTAAATGCTCATGTAACAATTAATAGACCATACAATTGACTGCAAACTAGCAGTCTAGCATATGCTATCAAAACTCCAATCACAATAAAGATGCATATATCATTACCCAACTCATGTTGTACTTGTGATTTCAATTTTAACCACAACACCACAAGCTCGGCTGACTTATTCAATAGATGTAGAGTGAAATATGAAAGGGCCATTTTGTATTTGACTGGTAATTCTGTAAGTGTTAGTGCGGGTGTTTCAGAAGCCAACCACAGCTATATATTGAGAATGGGGCTTAAAAACTTCAGGAATTACTAGTATAAATTGCCAAGCTTCAATACATTTCTAAAACCCAAGTGCAAGACAGCTCCTCGAAATACAGACCCAAAGCGACTCCAAAACATACTGCTTCTTCAACAAATCGGAAATAACACAGGACATGATTAGATGATGCAGTAGGTTTGAGGGTGTTGGTGTCATGTTAGTGTCTTCAGTGTTTTTAGGGTTTTTTGAGTCTATAAATAGGTCTAGAGTCCTCATTAGGTAGTTTGTGATAGATTGATAAAAGAATATTTGAGAGAGTCTTTGTATCTCATTTGGGATCAATAAAAGAATATCGATACAAATCGTGAATCTAACAACTATGAGTCATGCACATAACGGAGAAAGGTAAGATATTAATATGACCTTTATCATTGAATCAGCTTGCAATGAACTTCCACATGGACAACGAATTTTATCCATTTGATAAGAATCCTCAACTTCCTCCTTGAGCCTCGCATTACTGCTGTCTGATAAAACCTGTCCCTTCGATGCTAAATCTGTAGCTCCAGAAACTTGCATTTTCCTGGGAAGGCAGATATGTTAGCAAGTCAAAGAGGTTTTAACTAAAGTGAGACAAAATGCTGCAACTTATCATGTGAGGCAAATTTAAGAATGACAAAATAAGAACACACCTGTAGATATCATCTACTAGTTTTGCTACTTCTTGCTTCCCAACAGCATTTTTCTTTGCCCACATTCCAGAAACTGCACAAAATGACAGGCAATTCGAGAAAAGGAATCTTGAGATATCACCCAAACAAAGTTGAGCAACAAAAAATATAGTTAAGCCCCTGAATAACAAAACCCAAAGCATACCAAATACAAAACCAATCAAAACTTGAGTTCACATTTGCATAAGGGATCAACCGTGTGGAGAGGCAGAAGTGCACAACCTTGAGGGTTCAAACATTTCAATTTGGAAAGTGAAGGAACATAATAAACATGTGTTCCACCAAAAACATTATTGAAACTTGCATTACTTACTTACATATTAAACTGATCCCCTTTCCTCACCTGGTATTATATAGTCCGTTAATGTTGCATCTTTTAGGGGGAGAAATTGTTAAAACCATTACAAACTTTCCAGGTGAAATCCTGAAAAACTCTCCCAACACAAGACGTTGCAGAATGCTACAACTAATCCTCAAAGATCTAAGGGAAAGCAACTAGTGACAAAACTGTCATCTCATCCTCACTTAATCTGGGGAAGAGAAGCAACATTGAAATGACTAGACTATAGAACTATAGAAGTAATTAATTATTCACTTTTCCGAGTGTTCTAAAAGACGGCCTAGGCGGTACCCCGCTGACGCATCTAGGGTCCTAGGCGGTTGTCTAGGAGCCGGGCCAATTAATCGGCCGCTAGGTGCAATCAAAGTTTTCAGAGGCGAAAGCGCAAGGCGAGGCGCTTGACCCTCCATGGGGCGAGGTGTAAGCCCCGAGGCGTTGGGGCATAAGCCTTTTGATTTTCTATTTTTAAATAATTAAATTAATAAAATAAATTAAAAATAACTCTACAAAAATACAAAAAATACGGATAAATTTAATAAAATCAACAAAAACATATGTTGAAGCATAAAAAAAAGGAGCATTAATAAATCCAACCTCTAAAAGCCAAAAACCACTGTATTGAAAATTAAAAAATCCTATAACATCACCTCACTTTATTAGACTCATGCATGCAGCTAATTAAAAACAGAGCACTAGTCGGTGCCTTGTCTTTCTTTCATTCCTTTACTAATAAAAAACAGTAGAATCACTGTAGAGCACTAGTCGGTGCCATGATTGCCATGATGCCATATTGCCATCTATTGTTGTCTTTCCTTCAATCCTTTACTAATAAAAAAAAGGAGCACACAAAAACAGAGCATCCGAGAAAAAAAACAGAGCATGCAGAGAGAGAGAGAGAGAGAGGTCCTTCACTGTAGGTCGCACTTGTAAAAAAACAGAGCATGGAGCGACCTATAAAAAAACAGAGCATGGAGAGAGAGAGACCCTAATTGTTGGTCGATCACAGCAGTCAGGGCTTCTGAAGGAGACGATAGGAACAATCTTCTCAAAAATGGTCTCTTCGATCTTGTAAATATGCAGTAATTTAAAAGGTATGGACTCTTTTGTTACCAAATTCGAAAAGGAAACTTTCACTTCTGAGGCGTACGCCTCACTTGTCGGAGCGAATTAGGCGATCGCCTCAAATGCCTCCAAGCGCCTCCGTCGCTAGGGCTAACGCCTAATAGGTTCACCGCTTAAATTTCATCGCCCAGAGGCGTTTCACGGACGCCCCGCCTCAAAAACGCCTTTTAAAACTTTGGGTGCGATTAATCGGCTAGGCGCTAGGCAGATTAGGCGGGGATAGACGATTAGGCGGCTCGGCAGTGTAATTTTTTAAAATTAAGGACTAGGTGCTAGGTGGATTAGGAGGGGCTAGGCAGATGATTAGGCGGCTCGGCGGTGTAATTTTTGATTGGAGTGCCATATTTAATGTTTTGTTTTACTTATATTTGCTCTCAAAACTTGGGAGGTAAGAGAATATTTTTAAAAAATAAAAAAATAGAAAATCCGCCTAATGTCTAGGCGCCAACTCATCGGCCTAGGCGCTAGGCAGTGCCCAGCTGCCCGACTACCGCTTAGCGACTTTTAGAACACTGATTTACTAGATGTGACAAAACCATCTAGTAATCATATTTGCAGGGAAGAGGAAACAGAAAAGAAAGGGGGAAAAAAAGTTACCTCGTTCATCAGAGAGAATGCCTAGTATCCTGTCTACAAGGTCCTACACAAAAGCAATCACACACCAATCAGACCAAATGTTCTTTCCTGACAACCCAACTTAAGAACCTAAAATATGTAATTATACAGCAATCAGTGTACAAATAACTAAAGACAGAAATATAATCGAACCCCAAAAATTCTGCATACAGTAGTGGTTAGAACAACAATTCAATGCCAAATCAGCCATAAGCTACTATTTTGACACGTACAATACAATCTTTTCCTTCGGCTTGCCTGATGCATGCCCAAAAGAGATTGGCACTTTTATTAAACTCCATGCAAGCATATATCAACAATTGCAGAACTCCAGACAAGCGGAAATATGAAGAAACCTATATTAGCATCCTGCTTATACTTTTTTTTTTTTGGTTACACATCCTGCTTATACTTTATTTGACAAGTCCTGGGACAGAATGATCTTCCAATCTAACATTTCCCAGCACAGTTTGTTAGGCTATGAACGAGTACCCCATACAACACATCAGAAGTTCAAGAAACAAGAGGCTACATTTTTCAGTCAACTAAAATAGTGAATTCAATTAGAAACAAATTTATTATTTTACACCATTTTGCATCTGTGACAAGTTCTGGAGAAGAACCACCCAGACTATCTAAAGTCAAAACCTGGCATGCTAAATTTTGGAGACCTGAAAATGGCAGAGAGATTGAGGACGGCAGTGGACGAAAAGAGTTCTCAGTTTGCCGAACAAAACCATCAATATTATTATATTAAGCACAAGCAATTTTCAGCACTGAACAAATGGCTCCTGAAATCAGACTGATAAATTGCAATCAAACATTTGAACCCCCTCAAGTGGCCAACGAGAAAGAGAGATGGGAAGTGGGATATGCATTTTATTGCTGATGTAAACATATTTAGACACTGCAGTGTTACTTCATAAAATTGAAGGCAAAATAAAGCCTAAAGAGAATCCCACTTCAGTATTAGGCAAATGAAACTTCACCATAGGTTAAAGTGTCAGAACAGAAAACAAGCATAAAACAAAGGGCCCACTATCAAGGTAGGGCTTAAAAAATCAGTTCCAATAAATGGGCTCAAACCTTTTACTCATCAAGTTTACAAGATATTGAACATGGAAATTTGGCCATTCATGCAAATTGATAACCCATGAGCTATATAAGAAATAAAGCAGACATCGAACCTGCTTCTTTCCCTGCTTCGAAAGACCCAGTTGAGTGAGAAGATCCTTGAGCTCCTTTATTCTAAAATACGCTAATTTGTCCTATGAGAAAGAAGGGATGTATCACAAACTCAACAAAATCAAATGGTCATCATACGTGACGAATAATACAAAAAGACTAGCCACCATGAGAACAATGGCAAGTAAAGAAACAATACTATGACCAGAAAAACAATCAACCAGGAGGGAAGGCATGCTACCATCTTCTGCACTAAATCAATTATTAAACTTCATACTTATTGAGATCTATACAGAAAGCTCCTCAAATGGGAAAGGACTTCGAATTGTTCTCGAGGCTAGTCTCAGCTCATAACATACAAGAAGTTTGTTCCATAGATTCCTCATCACATTTCCACCACCAAGAATTGGAATTCTAAAGCATTCAACCATCAGAATCTTGTGTCAAGTTCAGAAAATCAGTGCTTATTCAAACACCGAAACTTGCAAGAAAAGGTAGGCTATAAGAACTAAAATTATATAGAACTAACAAATATCCTGAATTCTTCCACTAAATCTTACAAGGTTCAAGAAAAGGAACTTAAATAGTACAGAGTTTACTTGAAAGATTATGCCATTCATCAAAGATCAAACAATTGGCCCTAAGAATCACCTAAAAGTCAGGATTAAAATGATTAAACCTGATACCCAGGCTGAAAACCGAGATTTGTTCTCCTTGTTATCTTTGTAATATTTGTTCCTTCCTATTGGCTGTTACCAAAAAACTGTTACGACTTACGAGTAACCAAAAAATAAACTTGCGACAGATAGTCAAGGTACTTTTTTGGAGGGTCCAAAGCTACAAAGTCCAAGGTTGACAAGAGGACAATATGCCAGGACCCTTGAAAGGGTTCATCCTCAGCCAGATCACTATACAGTGAGGCACAAGAAGCGATAAGTAGATCCAAAAGAAAACCGTGTGGCCTTCTTTACCTGAGATTCAAGGGTATTCATTTTGACCTTGGACAACCTAAACTGAGGGAGGAATTCCTACCAAAGAGGGGTATCGTATGCATAAGATCACAGGTAGAAGATGCAACACATTCATATAGCATCTCCACGTGCGAATGTGTTCTGGGACCTTGTTTCTCCCTCTCCGGCCGTTTACCATAAGCGGTCACATAAGTAATTCTCAAACAAAGCATCAAATTGTGAATCGAAATTACCTTTTTTTTCATATCATGTATCATAAAGATTCTACTAGTTCCAATAATGAACGAGATTGAGCTAAGTTCCGCCAATCGAATTATAAGCATACTAACCAGCACGTCGAACCAATAATGAGAGAAGTACTTGCTAGGAAGAAACTAAAAAATTGGCATGCCCCATTATGATCCATAAACGGGTTTAGGTTCACTGAATAATATATGTGAACTTTTGCATACCAAATTTCCAATAAGTTCAATATTCCACATGTTCAATCTTAAACTATCTGCTACAAGAACTGATCTTTCAGCAGGAAACACTACTAAGCCGAAATACATCTCTCCTGCAAAGCATTAACATAGCCTCTGTGGGATGAACTAAAATCGCCTTAGAGCATCTCCAGCCCTTACCCTTTTGATTGCCTCATAACCAAATTCTGAGTAAAAGCCCTTTAAACTCACTTCAATCCTTGACTCAAACTTGTACGAGATTGAGTTTTACTCAAAACTTTAACCAAATAAAGGGAGACTCAAACTGTTACTCCTAAAAATCAAAATTAACGAAGTTTTTACTCAAATTTTTGCTTATTAAATTAGAGTTTGTCCATTGGAGATTCAGAGTGATTCATACCAAATGAAGCTTTTACTCAATTTTCTACCCAAATTTGAGTAAAATTTTGATTAATGGCTGGTGATTCCTTTACCTAAAACTAAAAATGCAGTGACTAAAACTTTTACTCTTCAATTTTTCAAAATTCTTTGTTCTTAACAATTTACAATTATGCCATTAGTGAACCTTTACTCAAACTTTGCTTATATTAGAGTTTGTCCATTGGAGATTTAGAGTGATTTATACCAAATGAAGCTTTTGCACAATTATTTACTCAAACCCCAGTAAAATTTAGCGTGAAGGGCCGGTGATGCTCTACCCAAATTATTAAAACTAAAAATGCAGAAAACTGGAAGTACCTTGCAACTCGATACCAAATCCATCTGACACCCAAAATTTTTAAGGTTCGTTTTGTTCTTCCCAATTCACAATTATGCCATTAATGAAGCTTTTACGAAAGTCCAACGAAGATTTAGAGTGATTCATACCAAATGTCAAAGGAATTTTGAATCATTTACTCAAATTTGAGTACAATTTTGAGTAAGGAATGGTAAAAATGTAATCAAATCAAAGTGGAAAACTGAAAGTACCTTGCAACTAGATACCACATCCATCTGAAACCCAAAAAGATTCAAGCTTCAACTGGTTTGCTCCTACTGTCCAAAAGCTGAAAAATCAACAACCAGACCCGTTCAAGCATCCCACGCTCGGCTATAAAATAGCACGACCGATCTAACCAATACGATCAAGCACAAAAAAAAAAGAAAAAAACCCAATTAATCGAATTCCCATTAAGTAATCAAAATTCACCAAAATCAAATACACGTACAAGTAGATATCGATTGGATTGACGAAGGTTGGAGGAGGAGGAGGACAGATAGGGGGGTGTTTGGAAACGAGGAATAGATGCACCGACTTTAGCTCTCTCTCTCTTTCGTTTGCGTTTTTGCCTTCACTTTGACCAAAAACCAGCCGGAATTTATCCTCACCGTGCACAAAGTGGCGGACCTGTCGTCGATTATGCAATCCGGTTCATTCCTCACGAACAAATCCGGGTTCAGATTCCCTGTTATCAGGTTTGGTATAAGCTCAGTTCGAAAATTGGTAGAGAGACCCCATTTGAAGGAAAAATTTTCAGTGCCAAGCGGGTACCACGTGGTGTCCGTTCGAGCATCCGAGCTGTCCATTACGTGTTTGAACGGTTTAGATTTGGAGAGAGAAAATGTTGGGGTGAGAGGAGAGAGAGAGTTTCAACTCGAGCCGTCTAAAGTGTATCGAACGGCTCGGATACACCGAGCGGATACCACGTAGGATATACCAGCTTGGAACTGAAAAATCACTCCCATTTGACCCACTAAAAAAAAGTCTAGAAACATAGAAGTTTTTCAGTGCCGAGCGGGTACCACGTGGTATCTGCTCAGCAAATCCGAGCTGTCCATTTCGGTTTTGGACGTTTCGGATTTGGAGAGAGAGTGTTTGGGTGAAGAGAGAGAGAGTGGTTCAATTTGAGCTGTCCAATACACTTTTAGACAGCCCGAATGTGTTGCTCGTGCACCACATCAGCCGGGTGACGTGGTATCCACCCGACATCCAATAATTTCCCCTAGAAGCAAGAGTCTAGATAACTCCTACTCTAGTACATTCCACATTTTTACAACCCCTTTGGATGGTGAATAAGGGTAATATAAAAAAAAAGGAGCTTATTCTCACAAAATCTCGCAATTTTTGCGAGATTGAGTGAAAAAGGGAGGAGTCAAATAAAATACTCCTTCCCAGTTCAAAAAAAAAATAAAATACTCCTTCTATCTCATTTTGTTTGTCCATTTTCGTTATTCGTGCGTTATTTAAACGCTTATATCTCCCGATCTATAATATTTTTCATAATTTTGAAAACTTTTTATTATAGACTTAATTGAGAACTACTCTCTCTGTCCCAAATTCTTGGTCCTCTACGATATTAAATGCAAATTTTCAATTGCATATATCTCTCAATGTATATTGTTTTTTTATGTTTTTGAAAACATTGTTTTGTAAAAATAATTGAAATCTATCAAACAAGATCCATATTGTATATTTTAAACAATATAAATTGAGAGATATAAACCATTAGAAATTGCACGTAAAACCATAGAGAACCAAGAATATGGAACGGAGGGAGTATCAAACAAGATCCAAATTGCATATTTTTTTAGATTCATATTGAAAGATATAAACAATTGAAAATTGACACAAATATCAAAAAATACAAAGAAAATGGGACGGAGGGAGTAATTTTTTTGTACTTTTCTCTCTATTTATCACCAAATAGTCAATCCAAATGGCACCCGAACATAAGGTTCCCGACGACCCCCCTCATCCATCGGCCGCCCAGCTATCCCCGTTTACACCCTCAAACCTCATCGGGGAATCGTCTATACATCATCGCCTTCGCCAAGAATGTCTTTTGTTCCTCACCCACCCGAATCTAGGGTTCTGGACGACCCCCCCACATCCACCAGCTACCCAGTTATTCGTCTACACCCACAAACCTCGTCGAGGAATTGTCTACACATCATCGCCTTCGCCACTCAACCTTCCACCACTCCGAACCGTCATATCTCTCCCAAACATCTGCATTGCTAAACCAACACCTTCAACTACACCCTCTTCCACGGGGTTTCCTCCCTTTACCCCTCCACGCTCAATGACGTCTTTTTCTACACTATCAAGCACACACTTGACGAGGACCCCGTCACCTTTGAATGCGCCTTTGACAGCTACAACAGCTTCTCATTACTTGTCATTACTGGACGAAGTTGAAGCCTTATAATCCTTTGAAAAACACAGGGACGAAATCAGGAACGAAGATCTGAAATTGCAATAAATGGCGCACTCCGCCATCATAATCTTGGGTGAATCATTGCAAATTCTAATTGGGTTAAATAGCGGAAGCAATTTGGTCGTCTGACAAGGCACGGGTTGTGCCGACACGATTAGTGTAGCGCTCATCTCGACCACAGCCTTCACTTCTGGCTTCGCAATTGCGATGTGTAACTCCCCGAAAATTAGGTTCTTCGTTAATAAATAAAGTTTTTATTTTATTTAAAAGAAACAAATCAACTTCATTATTATTTAAAAGTTTCATTTCTCCAAGTACGAATGATAAAAGAAATTCACTAACTTATTAAACTGAAATTGTCCAAAGAAGAAATTGTCCAAAATTTTAAAATTTAACAAGTCTAACTTTAATTAAAAATAAAACAAAGTCATCTAGCGACGATCCATTAATTGGTAGAGCCATGGCTCTAACAACTCATCTCCTTCTTGCTGTGCCAACGCCTCGTACTCTATGGCTCCTTGTATCTCTCATTAACCTCAATACCTAGTGTAAAATGTCAAGGTCACAAAAATAACACCGTGAGGGATAATCACTCAGTAGGGCACCCAAAGCCACCGCTTTACTAAAATTTACTCATGCATCAAGTATTAAAATTTATAACACATGAACACAACAATATCTCAACATGATATATCAATCTCTTAATTCATTAGCTCAATTTATTCAGTGAATTCTACAGTTTCATTCTCAATTCCCAAAGGGTAAGAAAGCCATAATCAATTTGATAGACCTAACTTCCAGCATCAAATTCTCAATATCACAGCTCACACTTTTCAATTTCTCAATCCCAACAATTACGCTATCTAGCATCGGTGCCCAATCATAAATACACGATCCTTTAGCTCCCATTCACCATGCCTAACTCCTAGGCCCATGGCCCGCTTCATGACCTTTGGGTATATTTGCGATTGGTTCAAACTCATCCACAAATACACAATCCTTTAGGCTCCCGTCCACCATACCCAATCACCGAGGCCCATGGATGACTTTATGACCTTTGGGTATATTTGCGATGGGCTCAAGACCCATGTCGGGTAGGAATGTCCCAACCCATGTGGTCTCAATATTATTCATTAGCTTAAATTAATTAATCAACATGTCATTTGCGTCAAGATATGAGGTTCATGCATCATGTGGGTCCAACAATCACATAAGTCCAAAAAATTAAATACAACAAACATTAAAAACACAAATACTAAAATTTAACGGCATAAAGATGATCCATCAACTTCTAATTTCTGATAAATAGCAACTAACTCCAAAAATCACGATATTCTATGAAATCACAGTTTATTATGCTAGGAGCAACTTTTGTGTTTCATGTAAAGTCTAATTTTGACATTAAACGGGGTCAACTTAAGTGGAGTAAAAACGGGTTTGAAAGCAATACATCGAATCTGTCCAAATAGAACCTGTAACCGGTCCAAGGAGTAGAACAAAATTGTTGAGTGACATACCTTTTTGAAACTATATTTGTAGGCAACTACACAAATAGAATGCATTTGATGAACTATTAACAAAAGCACAATTGTAATGACTGGCTTTTAGAATTCACTCTGTTAATTTTGATGTTTAGTTTCGTTCAACATTTTTATGCCCTTCATTCTGCTATTTGGGAATTTAAGAAGGGCTTCCATTTTCGAAACAACTATTTGTATTAACGAAAGCACTTACGATTTAATTGTCACTTCACATTCGATAAAGTTCTGAAATACGACAAGAAACCATGGATTCACTTTAGGAGGCAAGCCGCATTTGCCCTTGTTTGTGTTGTTGACTTTGTTTTCCAAATCTTTGTCGAATTTCGATTGAGGGAAAAAAAATTAATAAATAATTTTTGGCGCTAGGAGGAGGGCAAGATTACTAAATTTGAAGTAATGACGAAATCAAATGTGGAATGAAAAAAATGCAGCGTTGCGCAGAAAGGCTTTAAATTAAAATCTAGCTAAAAGCCGTTTGTAAAAATTGTTGGATAGACAAATGGTGATGAATTAGATTCATACAGCGAGGGCTTGAATAATTTACGGGCAAAGAAAGCCATTGCCAATTCTCTGATCAATATAATCAGTGAATTTTCAAATATATGTGCATTGAAATAATTTTAGCCTTGCATGGAAAGTTGAATTATCTGTCATCTGTGGATGTTTGGGTTGGAGTTTATCCCACATCGGTTAATTATCTCATTCAGAACTAGTATATGAGTCTGGGCGCCCTCTTCACTATTTTCCAATTGATTTGAAGTTGAATGTTTTAACATGATATCAGGGCCGGCCCAAGGGTTTTTAGTGCCCAATGCCTAATAAAAAAGGTGTGCCCTTATAAAAAAATTGCACGGTTCCCCAAAAGGGGCAAGCAATTGGGATGGAGGGAGTAATACTTAACAATATAGAATACTTACGGACTTGAAGCCTCGCAAGCAAATGGGAGAGATATACTCTAAGAGCATCCACAATATAATAATCAAAATTAAAAAATTGCTAAAGTTAGCAATGTGTGCTTAAAAAAGTACTCACATTGAGATAATCAAAATTAGCAACCTCCTAACCAATAATGAAATTTGGGCATTTGAATAATCAAAAGTAACAATGTGGGACTTCACATTGCTAACTTTAGCAACCCTCTAAATGAATAATCAAACGCTGACGTGACAAATTTTGATTATTCACTTTTGATTATTACATTGCGGATGGTCTAAGACTCCGCAGTGTGTAGTATATATTGGTCCAGTATTTCAATTTCTAATAAGCTTAAACACAAATCAAATGGAGAATTAATAAAAGCCCTAATATCACTATCACTACTAAATTGAACTTAGGAAGAAAAAAAAAAGGCCCTAATATCACTATCACTAATGCATATATTCTTTACTTTCTTTTTCTTTTTTCATGTCCGAACATATACTTATGATGTCTATGAGATATAATAATTAGTTGTGCTTATTATTCTAGTATTTGAAATATTATTTTTTCTTTTTACTTTCTTTTTCATTTGTTTTGGAAAAGAACTCAAACCCTCTGTAACTCAAAATAAAAAAATGCTTTGCCAAAGCACTCAAATTACTCTGGCTCAGAACCCTCAGTATATTTATTTGTAGATTGTGATCAAGTTTGCCTTTCCGGATAGCAGAAAGTCTAAGGGTACAGCAAAATCGTACAGATTTTTTGTGGGGCCCACTACGGGTCCCACACAAATGATCCGACACGTTCATTAAATGTAAAATAGTTTTTCAAGGGCCCCCGTAAAAAATCAGTTCAATCCGATACTTATAGATGCTCGATCCAATCATATAATGTTTTATTATCTGGGAATCTAAATCAAAAGTTAGATGATTGGATCGAGTATCTATAAGTATCGGATTGAACTGATTTTTCGCGGGGGCCCTTGAAAAACTGTTTTACATTTAATGAACGAGTCGGATTATTTGTGTGGGACCCGTTGTGGGCCCCACAAAAAATCTGTACGCAAAATCTGTACGATTTTGCTGTACCCTTAGTCTTTCTGTTCCTTAATCGATATCCATGTTTTTATGTACAAAATTAATAATCCACTCAACTTTCTTTTTCTTCGTTCAGTTTGGATTTTTCGTTTTGGGCAAAACGTCAGAGACTGAGAGATTTGTTTTGTTTGTTTGGAAAATAAAATGGACCATCTAGATCCCCTATTTACAAAAGTGCCACCGAAATTTTTTGGGCCCTTCTTCCATTGATCCGTGTGGGCCTTCTAATTATCTGTTCATGGGCCATTTTTTTCTTCTATTGGACTAAAAAAGACTTCTACTCAAACCCAAATAAAAAAACTAGTAGAGTGCCCCTAAAATTTGGCCTTTTGGGGATGCCCAAGGCCCAGGCCTCTTGGGCCGGCCCTGCATGATATCAAAGTTCGGATTTCGGAGAATTTGTTCCCCCTTGTATTTGCCATAATAAGTGAACCGTTGTTTGTTGCGATCCAAATGTTATGTATCGTTTGTTTACCTTTTCACATGCGGGGGTACTATTGGAGTTTATCCCACATATCTTTCTTTTTTTTTTGGTAAAACGAAAATTAAAGCATTAACTTAGACGAACATTGCCAACAAGCCAGATAAGCGGCATAAAAAAGGTATACAAAAAGACTACAAGAGTCGAAAACTAAATTCTAAGATGACCCACACCCATGGCATCGGCCAGGGCGAATTCCCTAACTGCAAAAGGAATGGAGCTAGAGACCAAGTCTATGTTCGTTTGCTGGTTTTGGCATAAACATTTTGGACTTGTCAAAACTAATGCACTGTCCAGACATATCACAAAAAGTACACTAGATTCCAGAACTCAAAAAAGCCCCTTATTTTTTAAGAAGGCAATTTCAAGCTAAAAGATTATGGGTTTATTGAAATTAAAAATATGCAATATGGATCTTGTTTAAACGATCTCATCGAGATCTTTTATACGATGCAAAAAAAATTAAATTTTTTTTTTCATTTATATTATTTTTGAGTTTGAAAATGTAAAATAAGCTGTTTATTTTTTAAGAAGACTTCTTGAACGGGGCAAGGCGTCAATCATGGCATGACAAGTATTAAAGTGATCGGTACCAAAAAAGATAAAGTATCCCACATCTCTTTGCCTTTGGAGTTGGACACGGGAAGTGTTCTCAATGCCACACCCGTTTGGTTTGAAGTCACCTTGCGGTAGAAGGGATTTATTTTGGCCTCCAAACTAAACTGGAGAGCCAGTCAATATTTGGCAACGATGGTTCTGATTTCCTTTTCTTGCCGACAATGAATTTTGGGGGACAAAAAGTACTACTACATCTTTAGAGAGTCAAGCTGGGAAAATAAAGTGGCTCGTCAAAATTTATCGGATATGAATTTTACGTGGTTCACAAAGCAATGAACGATTCAGAATTGGACTGTCTCTTCCAATTCAAAACTTGGACCGAGAGGATCCAAACCCATTTTTTTGGTGCTAGTTCAAGTATGGCAGGTAAGGAAACCAAGATAGAAGAGTTGGTTTGCCTTACCCACCTTCCTCAGTGGAGGCAGGGGTTCGAGTCCCACGAGGAGCGTGGTTAGGATTTTAGAGTTGCGGACTAATATACTTGCACCATGCTAACATTCGCTAATGTAAAGTTTGACCACAAAAAAGAAGAAGAAGGAATTTGGCTTGTCTGCAGTTGGACTGTAGACGTGTAGTCCAAGTGATTGCATCCGTCAGATAGTGTTTTTAATGGTCGAGATTAAAAAAAAAAAACTTTTTTGGGAAAAAGTTTAAACTTTTATCCGGAATTTTTTTAAAAATCTAGACCGTTGAATGCAAAGATGAACTGACGTGATTCAACTGCAGGAGCTCTCTGCGGTCCAACAGTAGAAAAACCGCATCCAGGAAAAAGTACGGTAGGTAGAAAACGACAGAGTATAACTACCTAGCCCTTCTCCCTATAACTAGCCAGTGGCAGATAGCATTGGTCCTAAAAATCGAGGTAATTCAAATGGAGCAAATAAAAGTGCTACAGTGCAACTTTTCTGTTTTTAGTTATGCCAAGGCCCCGTTTGGATTTAGATTTGTAAGTAATGAGTATACAGAGAAATAGCATAATGATTAGAAATATGAGTAATGATTGAAGAGAGATAGAAAAAAAATTGAGAGTAATGATTGAAGAGAAATAAGATAATGATTAGAATCCAAAATCCAAAACTCCAAAACGAACGGGTTCTAAAAATGAATGAAAAAAAGTCAAGTGGAGATACATGGCCTACATTAAGTAATTACCAAAGTTGTCAATCCCGTACCGGATTGTATCTCGGTACCGTTCCGGATTTACCGCAATTAATATTTTATATATATTTAATATATATCTACCATATATATTAGTTTAGAGCCCACAAGTTTTTTTTTTTTTTTTAAAAAAAGACCGGAACGGAACACCGGAAAATGTCCGAAACAGACCGGTATCGTCCGGTACATCCGGTATTGGCCGGAACAGGCCGGTATTTCAACCGGAACGGATCTTGAGTTTTTGTGTTCCGTTTAAGCACCGGTACGGTACGTACCGGCCGGTATAGGCCGGTACGGAACGGATTTCACAACTTTGGTAATTACTCCATCCGTCCCAAATTGGATGACAATTTTTGATATTTGTGTCAATTTCAATTCCTTATATCTTTCAATATGAATCTCAAAAAATATGCAATATGAATCTTGTTTGATAGTTCTCGATTAGTTTTATTATACAAAGTTTTCAAATTCATAAAAAATATTATAGATCGAAAAATATAAGTAATGAAAAAAGGCACAAATTTTAAAAATTGTCATCCATTTTGGGATGGATGGAGTATCATTTTTCGTGTGCATCAAATTTTGTTAATTAAATTAATCATTCTTCTTAACAAGTACAGTTCAAATATTAAAATGCGAACAATGAGTTTAGTATACGAAGAAATTTCAAAATTATCCTTTTTGTTTGTATTTTTTTGAACTTCTTTCAAATTGAATTCATAAGTTTCTCTAATTCCTCGCGTCGCGAGAAATATTTTGGACGAAGAATTCGAAAAAATCATGAGTACACATGATAACATCTAGTATTATATTTAAGGGAAATGATATTGGTACTCCAAAAATTGATGCGGACACTCCAAAATCAATGTAATTCCGAAGCTACTTTCCTTTGTTTTTTGGAGTGCCTGCATCAATTTTTGGAGTGCCAATATCATTTTCCTATTTAAAGTTAATCAGTGTAGTCCAAACCCTCCCTAAATATTCAATAATTTAGCGACCACATTTTAAATGTTATATTTCAAAATTCCGAGTTTTTTTTTTTTGTTGGTAATTCGGAATAGGAATTCGGAGTTCATTTGATTGATACAGTAAGCTACAAAGATCTGTTGTTCATAACAAAACAAAAATGAACGGTAAAAAAACAGAACAGAGTAGTTGACCACGAGTCGATTCAGCCTCGGACCTGGGTCTTTATCAAATCCGAATTTGCACCTAAAACCGAACCCAAACTGAATCCCAACAGGTTTCATTTCATCCAGACTGAAGCCGTACCTAACGATAACCTATTCAGTTCAGTTTTTCTCCGTCCTGAATTTCTGTGTGTATATCTATAGACGAGGGCATTTACGTGAGTATAACGATTGTGCTTATGACTCACAGTAACTAAATTTTACTGGAGAAAAGTGTACCACGCCGATAACAAATAAACGTCCCTT
The DNA here is from genome assembly GCA_018127125.1 of Rhododendron griersonianum. Lineage (NCBI taxonomy): Eukaryota > Viridiplantae > Streptophyta > Magnoliopsida > Ericales > Ericaceae > Rhododendron > Rhododendron griersonianum. The sequence continues at coordinate 32,851,189 of CM030800.1, forward strand.
GGTAACAAGGCAAGGAACATAAGCAAGACATTTGATCGACAGATCACAGAAACTTGATTTTCCTGTAAACCATACCTGAGTCTATTGAAGATTAACTTACAAAACTGAGGAGATAAACTAACAATATTCTCACAAGATTAATCCAAATTAAGCCAACTAGTAGATAGTACATGCAAACCATACGCGATCAAGGCCAATGTTTGACACAGTCCTTCGCATAGAATTCAGTGTCGCCCGACGCTTGCAGTTAACGGACGTCTCTCTCCCAAAGCAACGATAACCCTCACACACACAAGAAGCACAATAGTCTGAATTTACAGCGAACCAACTTGTATTTGTACTCAAAACTCGAAAAAGAATTAGAACAGAATCTCCTGGAGTTCTTTGGGAAATTCTCCAGATACTATAACTGGTGAAGTATAGTATACTGAAGGAGCAAAACCACGAAGTCATCTGTTGGTTCTTGGAGAGTATGTGCTCGGGCTGTTGTGTCCTCATCGAAGCCCAGTTCCCACCCCTTCCATAGGGTACCTTTGTTTGTCCTCAACATAGTTACTGCAGAATAATAGAAATCCATTTGAGATGCTTTACTGGTAGTCTGGTACTAACAGTTCCTGCGTAAATTTTTGGAAACCCCACGTAACTGTGCAATCAAAACCATGATGTCCGGAAAACCAAAGAGCAATTTCTGCCATTAACTGAAGATTTCGGAATCTGTTCTCATATAAGTATACAACATAGTAGATAATTTAAGATGCTTGGTCCAGGAAATGAGGAAACTATTTATGAGGTCTATCATTCAGTAAACACTCAGTTGACAAAAAACATACTAACAGCCATTGGATCATCAGAGAAACCAAAACAGAGAGCAATTTGCAGGGAAATTCATCCAAGCACAACAATGAACATGAGATCTTACCAATGAACACATAACAAAAGGCAACCACACATCCATGTGATGCGTCGGCCATTTCCATGCAAAGCCAACTCCATTTCAAATGCTGGAACTTGGCACCCAAAAAAAACAGACGGAAAGTTAGTAAGAGATATGGTAAAAGAAGTTAGGATATAACCTGAAAAGAAAGACCAGTGGACCAGTATGCTGGCTCAAACAAGGGAATGATTACACGACTTGGATAAGATATTACCATATTTTCTGGGAAATGAACATATCTGAGACCATTGCTGTTAGAGAACAGTATAGAAACATATTATACAAGCTTCTAGAAATGCCAAAAGCAAAAACCTCCCCTTGGTAAATATCACCCAGAGTACTGTGTTCAATTTCCTTCCTCATTTCCCTAAATCGCCTACCTGTCTCAGAGCTATCCACTAATACCTATTCCTATGTATACAAGAGATTTAAGGAACTACCAACATGTGTACTCTAAGTAACCGCAAAGACCTGGAGATTCTTCATTGAGTTAAGCTTCTTCATCGTAGTCTTCCTCCTCCTCTTCATCCATCCTTGTATTTAAATTGGCAAGTTGAACGGGATCAATTGCCATTTTCTCCATGTCAGCAAGGGACCATCCAGGATATTCTTCGTGCTTCATTTCAACAGCAGGCTTTGCTGATGAGGTTGCTGCAGGGGTAGCAGCTAACATAGTTGCTGAATCTCCATTCTCGTCCAAGTCAACATTGAGGTCGAAATTTCGAGCTGTTGCTCCTGCATCCTTAGAAACTGCAATACTTTGCTTTGATCTGTCATGAGCTTCACCATTATCCAGCCTTTCAACATTTTGCTTGTCATCCTCGTTGTGATGAGAAATGTCTGGATCACCTTCAATTTTTTCAACTGTTCGACCACCTCTACCCCTGCCTCTACCTCTACCCCTACCCCTTCCTCTTCCACTACTGCTGGTGTGGCCTGTCTCGTGCTGCAAGTGCACAAAAAACCACCATTTAGGTCACGGAAAAAAAAAAAAATTAGATAATTACCAACGTCTTTGCACATCCAAGTCTAAATTTTATAGCCTTCTTCCCCCACCCTATTAACAAAAACAAAGCTTTTCCTTGATCAAGAATTATCTTGCCATTGAGCTTAGAATCAACGAAAGCTTATTGGATTGCTGATTATCTTGCCTTAAAATAAATATATCGTCAGGGTGTAAATGTCAATTTGTATGAGAGCCAACTATCGTATATTCTATTTAGATTGCTGGGCCCCTTTTTTGATAGTTTGAGTTATTGAATGCATAATTTTACAGTTTTCAATGCTGGGAGATTTTGGATTCAAGACTCTCTGCTTGCATTTATTGCCCCTTAGCATTCTGCATCTGAATTTATATGGATGCTCCATCTTCAGGTGCAAAGAAAGGGTTGCACGCAGGAGAGTGTATTGCCTCGTTTATAATTTATCATTTGGCTCATTTCCTTAAGCTTTAAGCTTTGGTAGCTATTGGTGTATACAGAAACATAAGCTTTAAGTGTGGTGCAAAGAAACTCGCAATTAACCCAACGTGGATAGGATGAGAACACATGATTTCCAACAAGTTTGTGGGTGAGGAATGAAGCACTAAAAAACCAGTTCAATGGGAAATTACAGCAGACAAAATGACTTACCATCCTCACCCTCTTTAACTCTTCATCACTGTCATGCTCTTCATTATCAGCAACTTTCCTGATTTAAAAGGAGTGTTAATAGATCAAGGAATATGACATCTCATATACCAATCGCTACTAATATAAGAAGATCATAAGTTGTCACACCTTCTTTTGGCAGCAGATCGGTCCTCACCAGAAGCATCTGAACAACCTAAATCAGGAACCTTGCTCACAATATCTCTCAGGAAATCAAACACATTAAAGCTTTGTACACACTGTTTTCTGCAAGTTTAATAATCAAGACCAAACATCAAAATAGCACAAGAAAATGAAGAAAGCAGTATGAGTATTGAAACAAAAACAAATTGGCATCATTCTTCTAACTACGTGTAGTTGTGTATAGTCCATGTCTGAGTATTTGTGGATTGGTGTGCAAGTGTGCGCGCAGACGTGTGTGTATTGAGAGAGAGAGAGAGAGAGAGAGAGAGAGAGAGAGAGAGAGAGAGAGAGATATTCACTTTCAACATGACACTGGATTAAGGGCACCCTATAAACATCATTTACCCTAGAAGATGAAAGAAAAGCCAAAAATTAATAAAAATAGCAAATACATACATGTACCCACACGCGAACCTGACTCCATGAAACATAGTTTTGGACAGAAACTATTTCAATCTCATCAAATAATAGGAGACCCGTTTTTATGCTTCCACCAAAAAAGTAAGATTTAACAAAGCAATCCTCACAAATAGGAATGTGTGCCAAGAAACAAGACTGAGGAGTATCCCCCCAAAAATTACAAACTTAAGTTCTTGCCTAGGCTTTACAAAACAAAATATAGGGAAGAAACTTTTAAAATAAGAAAAAGTAAACAGCTTACAGATGAAAAGAATTCACAGTCTTCGCTCCCCTCTGGAGGGTGATATCATACGTCCGATCACAAAGATCTTGAAGAAACAGTTCCAATGCTTTAGCTGCATGTGAAGGAGATACGATTGGTGATATTGAACACAAAAGAAAAGATAGAGACAGGTTGAGACAACTTTTCTTACAAACTAAAAGCGGTACAGCCATAGCAATCTTCCCGACTTCTTCATCAGCTTGCATTATCTTCTTTATTCGAGCCTGGAAAGGAACAATTCAATAATCACATTTTTAAAGAAACTTAACAACCAACCAGAAACAAGATCGAGCCATCATATTTACCAAACAAAGAAATGTGACATGGAAAGTATGTCATCCTTGCACTGGTAATGTGACATAAACCCAGGCAGATTAGCGGAAAAAAGGTAACATAATGCAAAGATCCAAACTTCATCAACAAATAGTGCACAAGTGACAAGACATATTATTTCCAAAAAGGGTCCCTCAATTCTGTTGTATATAACAAGAGTAGAAGAACCAGTAAGAACAATCGACACATAAGAATTAAACTAATGAATATACTACCAGATTTCCAAAATAAATAGCTGCTCATACTAAACTATCATCTCACATAGCCATAACGAAAAAGAGAATTAATTCTGACACCACAACCACTTCAAACAGGCTTTAATACAGCCAACAGATGGTCAACCTGGAAAGCGATGTCAACGTGTCTAAGACATTAAATGGACCCACAAAACTTAGAAGACTGTGACAGTACGGTGAGGAAACAGTATGGTGCTTCAAGGAGCTAGTGCCTTGCCACGATTCTAGCAAGTGGGAGACTCCACAGTGATCCATCTATTCTCGGACCAATTGAGTGTTATGTTCTAGCAAGTGGGTCTATTAGTCTATACCTTGTGGCAGATGGTAAAAGATTGCAGCATATGGTATCTCTCCTAACATCATTCAGCTTCTGCCATTTGATCGGCCAAAGCTAAATGTGCAAGTGCACACTTACCACTTACCATACATGGCCCCACTTATGAGACATTAAGGCCATGATATCCTCTCTCACGAATTTCCACCTACATGTCAGCTGCTGTTTTTGTTTCCTCTCTTCATTATTTAACTTCTTATAAAGACTCTCCAAGGGTTTTTCCCAGCGCTGACCAGTCTAAAAATTGTTGTCACCGGAAAAAGTTAATAGCCAAGTGACATTCCAAGACATGGTACACTTTTGTTCCAAATCAATAAACTTAGCGAACAAAAAGGATCCCGAGTCACTTGCAGTTGTTTCTTCAGAGGTTTCCTTTGCAGGAAAAATGATCAAATGTATGGAGGGAGATTGGAGTTTGACACGAAACGTCGTTAGAATAGGGGCATATATTACTTCCAGGAATGTCTGTATACTTTTGATTTGCAAAAGAAGACAACCCTATCCCAGTGGAGGTTTAAATGTTAAAAGAAAGTTTCTCTAAACGTTATTTAACTTTTTGAATGAGTTTGACACGAAACATCGTTAGAAAAGGGGCATATAATTACTTCCAGGAATGTCTGCATACTTTTGATTTGCAAAAGAAGACAACCCTATCCCAGTGGAGGTTTAAATGATGTAAACAAGACAATTCCACCCTGTCATACTACATTTTAGAGCATGAGGTGTACCACATTCCTACTGGCGCTCCACATGCCAGGTAACATTCTGAACCTATATACCCACAGGCGGAAATTCTAGGAAACATAAAGAATGAGGCAAGCAAACTCCAATTTTCATCTTCTGATTCATAAATAATCATCATTCACCACTGACAATACATTAATTACATTTCCATAGATCGTATTGCCATCTTCAAGAGAGCATCAAGTTAAATGGTAAACATATCTGAGTGGCCATACGCCATGAATGCTTTTATTTTGGAATATTATGCAAGTACCTTTCCACCTGGCATGTTATATTCCTTTCCAATATCTTACGGCAAACGTGGAAGCACAAATAGGCATAGGTTTTTATTACTCCCTCTATCCCATTATAAATGTCCCCTGCGGGAATCCGTGCATTTTCAAACCCCCCAATAAATATATTTCTACATGTTAAATTTTTTTTTTACACCAAATTTCCCGTAGGAGACATTTAAAATGGCATGGAGGGAGTATTCCATAATACAAAGAAATTATTTCCGCATTCAACATACTAGAAAAGAGTTGTGAACAAAATCGAATCACAAAAACCTATTATAGGAAAATACAAGTAAAAGATCATCTACTACGAGTTTATCACCTATTTAGTCATGCAATTTCAACCTAAAGCATTGCATACCATGTTGCCTTGTAAACAACATTTCACCCTAGAAAGTAAAAGAAGATCATTTAGAGACCTAGTTCTTCCCGCTGTGTCCTTAGGCACGGGAATTAAAAATGTATCGGACACGCATCATACCCAACACCCACCCATTTCGTACTCGAGTCCATGTGGCCACGAAGAAAATTGAAAAACAAAACAAAAAAACACTTGCTCCGTCACGGGAATAACCTACTCCATCGCCTCTATTCGTTGCGAAGGCAAATCTCACGAGTTTAATTCCGCAAGTGTAATTTCTAGGAAATTCTCCAGAACTACCATTGACGTAAATTCTCTCTCTCTCTCTCTCTCTCTCTCTCTCTATTTCATTTTGCTCGTGCTTATGTACTTTTTTGTGAAGGGAATATAAACATATATCTTTCCTTCGTTGTTTTTTCTATTACCGTTAATCAGAGGCCAAGCATACCATGAGCAATTTCAACCCACAAACAAACTCAAACACCGGAAATCTACCAGAAAACAGCTTTAGCGTTTAAGTGGCCTTATCTATATATGAAAGAAAGCAGAGCTACAACGAATCCAAACATAAACCGAAGATACGTACACACACATATATATATATATATATATTGAGAGAGAGAGAGAGAGAGAGAGAGGGGTTCACTCACGGCGGGAAAACGGGTGTCTAGCTTCTTCCTCATGGTGTTCCGAAGAACGTCCAGGCAAACAAAACCCTAGAAAAACGAGCGCATGCTTTCCTTCTCCTTTATAATAAACCGGTACCGGATCCAAATCCCCTTACATGCGTACAGATATAGATAGGAGAGTATATATCAACGACGACAACTGGGGGAAAAAAAATTTCGAATGGATATAGTTTTTGTTTAATAGCGTAAAAATAAAATAATGATAATAAAATCCAGAAAAAGGTATAATTGCCTGACACGGTGACACGTATCCTCCTCCTAAAAGGGGGGTTTTGACTTGACCGAGTTTTTCCTTTTTCCTCTTTTTTGTGTGGATTTCCAAAGCCCCTCCCCGATTTTTTCGATGATCCTTTTGCTGTAGCGTCGTCTACGGAACTATATAAACGGCGAGATGGGCAAAAAATACTATGGGTACCCGGAATCGGATACCCAACCCGGGGATGCTGCTATAGGGTGTTTGGCAACGGTGTCGAGCGGTTGATTCGATAATTTTCATAATATCTTAGTCATCCGTGCCGAGATGAATGGCCAGATTGGCCGATCAGTACCGCTGCCAAACATCTCCGCTTGGCAGCATCTCGCATCATCTGGAACCACCTAAAAAACACACAATCAAATACACAAACAATCGTATAAACGTGCGGGAATGTGCGTATTAGTGTGTATGAGCCCACAAGTTGCTATGGGTGTTGAGTAGGTAACGATTGTGTATTGATTCCTTGCGTGGGGTTTGCTGTAAAAATTTCGCAACGATTTTAGACGTTCATCTTGTTTAAAATAGTTTTTTTTATTGTGTCTAGTGAAACTGTTATTCATTTTTTTTTGGACATCGATAAGTGCTTGATTGATCCGGCTAATTTTTGTGTAGTAGGCCGAACCCGACTAAGTATTGGGCCAGGTGTCATGGGAAAACCCATCCCACATTTTGATATTGAGTTTAGTCATCATTTGGCCCACGGGATCGAAGCCCGCTTAGCCTATCAGGATTTAAGCCCAATCCGAGCCCAAATGGCGGGGGGCTAGCCCAGCTCGAATAGCCAGCCAACCCGAATAGTGTATGGTCTGGGCTTGGGCGTATGGGGGTGAAGCTCGGCCTGGTTACAAGTCCAACTTGCAAGCCCCATTTATCTGTCCTATCAAACCTGCAATCTAGGGCTCTTGTCAATGCTTTCCTCTAGAAGGATATTTTTCTTTGAAGAAGTATTCTATTTTTTGTCGTTCACTCGTACAAGAAAGTCAACGAGAAAGGGAGCGTGAACGCCCACAAAAGATTTCAGAGGCTATTCATAAGTCTAAATTCCAAACGACGTCCATGACAGAGCTCGAACACTCGCCGCTCACATAAGGAGGATAGAAGTTACCAAGGGGTTAGTGCTGGTTTTGATAACAAGAAAGATGAATGAATCGAGTAGGGGCAGTCCGTATTGGGCATGTACAATATTGGAATAAAATAAAATTGTTAATTTTGTCACTCTCTTTTTTATTAACGTTACTCCCCTGCAAATGTATTTTTGATACAAAAATACACTTGCAGGGAAGTGGCGTTAACAAAAAAGGAGTGGCAAAATCATTTCCCTAAAATAATTATAGAGAATTACTCCAATGACACTTTCAAACACAATTTGTGCCAACAGGTTTTTAATTCAACGAAACCTTCTCACATCTTTCACACGAAGGTGAGAGTTTGATTCTCGCTAGGAGCGCAAGTATATGATGTGGTGGTTGATGTCCTGTGAGCTTTGTACCACCCGTATGCCGCTCAGCGCTACCTCTTTTCCATTCTCTTAGGAGTACGCTAGACATTCAAAAACTCGAGAGCCAAGAGAACCATAAGATCCCTAAGCATAACATAATGCCAAAACTATTTTTGTTTGTGCTATAACTCTAGTGCATAAAAACCTTGTACATTGCACATGGTACAATAGTTTTAAGCACTATAATTTTTGGCACAAGCAAAAATAGTTTTGGTATTAGCAGTACCCAAATAAAATTGTTTATTTAAATAATAAATAAAATAAAACAAAATCCAGAGAGAGAGAGAGAGACGGTGCCGTTCCGTAACAGTTAACCCTTTCTCCGTCGAAATCGACGTTTCGGTAAGGGGCCGACTAAATGCAACTGCGAATTTACTGCATGTAACTTGTTTTTAAGTAAATAATATTCGGACAAAAATACCGTTATAAAAATGGACAAAAATACCCCTATTGTTATTACATACAACCACAAACATGAAACCACATCCAAAATACACACCCCAATACCCCATAACCCACCCACGTTCCCTCCATTTTTTTCCATCTCCTTCCACGTTCCCTCCATCTTCTTCTGGTTCTACTGGTTCCATTCCAGCCACCACCATTGTTGAGCTCCCACCTCCCACCATAAACTCAGTCGAGACCCGCCTCCGAACTCTCACCTCACACCTCCTAACTCTCAATGGAAACCTCCATTGCTTCTTCTCCTTCCATTGGTAAAGAAGAAGTCTTTAACCAAACATACGAGAGCAATGTGCATTTTGATTGGGGATTTGAAGGTTGTGCAATGGAAATGGAAGTTGACAAGGAAGAGGGAGCCATGGATAATGTAGTTTCAGAGCCGAGATCGCAGCAGCAAGAGGTAACTCATCACTCCTGCATTTTTAGCCTGGTTCTGTCCCGACATTGTCATATTCTGAAACTTGAAATTACGCCACAATTTCAAACTCTAGAGTTTGAAAATTGAAAACAATATCATATTCTAAAACTCGGAATTCTACTAAAATTTCAAACTCTAGAGTTCGAAACTTGTCAGTAAATTTTAAATCTGGCACGACATTGTCAGATTATGAAACTTGAAATTAGGCCAACATTTCAAACTCTAGAGTTTGAATATTGAAGGTAATATCATATTCTAAAACTCGAAGAAGAGGGCGACGCGTTCCACGGGCACAAAGAAAATTGAATGCCCATTTCTATTGAAAGGTGTAAAGGGCAATGATGGTTGGACTGTCTCTGTCCACAATGGCACTCACAATCATCCTCCAGCGGTGTACTTGGAGGGGCATTCGTATCCTGGAAGGTTGTCGGCGGATCAAACTGCCATGTTGGTGGATTTGTCAGTCTCTATGGTTAAACCCAAACAAATTCTAAGTCAGTTAAAGGGCAATGATCCTTCAAACGTCACGACAATCAAACATGTGTACAATGCACGACATAAGTACCGAGTGATAGAGAAAGCCGGGAGAACTCAAATGCAACATCTAATGGCTCAGCTACAACATTTTAGCTATGTGAATTGGGACCGTTCAGATAAGGATAGGAATGTCACGGACTTGTTTTGGGCTCCCCCTTGCGCTGGCGAGATGTTACGCGCTTTCCCTCGAGTGTTAATGATGGATTGCACGTACAAGACAAATAGGTACAGGTTTCCATTGCTGCAAATTGTAGGCGTAACATGTACGGAGTTAACTTTTAACGTAGCCTTTGCTTTCATTGAGTGTGAAAAGGAGGAAAACTACACTTGGGTGTTGGAGAAGTTAAAGGGCATGATGGATGCTGATACGCTTCCAGTTGTTATCGTCACGGATAGAGAGTTGGCGCTTATGAATGCCATCATAAGTGTTTTTCCTCATGCAACCAATCTCCTATGTAGGTTTCATATCTCAAAGAACGTCTTAGCCAAGTGTATGAAGATGTTTGATGACAAGACATGGGAGGAGTTTAGTTGTAGTTGGGGCCTAGTTGTCCTTTCAGCGAGTGTTACACAGTATGAGGAGCGCCTTCGTGTTTTGAAGCGTGATTTTCAAATGTTTCCTACAGCACTTGATTATGTGGAGAAAAATTGGTTAATACCTTATAAGGAGAGGTTTGTTGGAGCTTGGACGGATAAAGTCATGCATTTTGGTAACCTAACAAGTAATAGGTAAATGTTTTATTCGCAATTTAAGCACTTTCTTTTTGCATTTCAAGTAACATCTCTATATATGTTATTTGATATGGCTAACGTCTGGATATATTTATTTATTCGTAGGGCGGAGAGTGCACATGCCGCGCTAAAACATCAACTAGAGCACTCCCAATGCAACTTTGACAATATATGGGAGAAAATGCACCGACTTATTCAGTTACAAGAAACTGAAGTCAAAGCTTCTTTGGAGAAGAATCTTACGTCTGTCCCACATGAATTTAGGAGTCCTCTATTTGAGATGTTGAGGGGAGTTGTTTCGAAGAATGGCATGACACATGTTCTGGCCGCGTCCCGTCAAGTGGAATGGATTGTGGAATCGAACCATGCGTGCGAGTGTGCTTTGAGATACACCCATGGTTTACCTTGCGCTCATGAGATTGCTCCTTACAAGACAAAAAATATCCCCCTACCGCTTGAGTTAATACACGACCATTGGAAGAGGTTATCTTTGATTCCAGCCCAGAATGATGCTTCATTGGGGGAGACAATGAAGGCTAAGTTTCAGATTTTCTACGATAGATTTGTTAGTGAAAAGCCTGATGTCCAGCGCCATATGTTCAAAAAGTTTGATGAGGCTATCAATCCGGATTGCACTACCCTTGTTGAACCCCAAGAGAAGACAAAGACACGCGGTCGCATGTCAACAAAAGAAAAAAATGCAGCGAAAGTGCAAAATGCAACCAAAGTAAAAAATTCGACGCGTAGGGATCCTTCAAAGTTTGAGCACGTTTTGGCCTCCCTTGAACCTTCCCTTGAAACCGCAAAGGCAGTCAAAGAGAAACCGCGGCGCAATCCGAGAGCCAAAACCGCGGCACAAGTTTTAACATGCCACTTCATCGATCAATTCCCAGAACCAATAAGGCCTTACATCGAATCGGTTAAGGATGTTGAATCTAATGGGAATTGTGGGTTCCGGGCAATATCGGCCTTCATGAATGAGGATTGCAATGAGCATGAGTGGAAACAGGTAAGACCCTCCTAAACCACGGAAGGTAGTCCTGGTGTGACTCCCAAGGGATTCCAGGTGTAACCGGAACTCGCTTGTCCTCATGCAGCATATGGTCACGCCAATTTTGCCAAAGAGCATCTGTATACTGGTACACCACACTGTAAGTAGCAGACGTAGATCCTCTAGTACCCCGCAACGGGGCTAACGGAGGCCCAGGGACTAACTGCACAAGGCCGAACTGCCTCAAAACTCTGTCCGGTAGGTAGGGCTCAACGACGATCATGCAACAGATGCAGCCAGTGTATAAAGCTATATCTGCCACAACTTGCCTACATTCTCTGTAAGGGTCAAAAACCACCTGCCCAACAAATTTTGCATAAGTCAAAAGATTGGTTCAATAAATTTTGACCTGTATGTGTTCTAGTTACCTGACTAGCTTGGACATCGTCCAACATCTCACGGTAGCGGACTGTGGTGGCTGACTTAGCCTCCTTACGACTTTGCCAGCGTGCTGCCCGTGGTAGCTCCTCCGTGTAGTTTGCATTCATGGCGTGTTGAAACATTGGAAAATGCTCTTGAATCCATGCCTGCATTTTAGTACACATAATTCATATATTTAGTAATTCATAATCCATGTGTACATTGCAAGTTTAACGTGTCCATATCTGTGTCCAAATTAATGTCCCAAATCTATAAAATTCATGTCCCAATTATTAAAAGTACAAAGTCCATCAACGTGTATGTATCCGTATCCTCTCTCTCTCTCTCTCACTCTCTAGCAAATCTCTTTAAGTTTTAACATGTCTCTCTATGTTCTCTATAACTCTCTGTCTCTCATTTCAAATTTTTTAAGTAAATTGTCTGTGTATAATGTGCGATAGATATCTAATTTTTTCACTTCTTTGATGAATAAGTACATGCAATTAATGTGCGAGAGATATCTAAATCGTAGTTCATGTAGCAATATTTTTTAAAATAACTAACTACCTCCAACAAGGTCGTGTAGCCACTCATCTGCTTAACGTGACTCCTGCTTGCTTGTCCAAGTTGCCTATACAGGAACCCTAATGCTCCTACACCCCAAGCATACCTCCTAACCTGTCCCAAGTCAGACAAAAGAGCGAGGTAGGAAACATTCACCCTAATTCCAGTCTTGTCCACAAATAGTGTGGTCCCGAGAAGATACAACAAGAAAGCCCGTGCACAACAATCCACCCTCTCATCCGTGGCATCATTTCCCACATTCATGAAATTATCTTTCAACCAGTGCAACTTAACACCACCACAAGAAACAACGTCACTCGCTTGAGCCATTGTCACACCAAGACATCTATGCACAAGAGCAACACAATCCTCCCTATTATGAACCTCTGCATGCACAGCTAACCCCTCAACTGGGAGCCCAACAAGATAGAGCACGTCTTCAAGTGTAATGGTCATCTCCCCAAACCCAAAGTGGAAGCTGTTTGTCTCTGGGTGCCACCTCTCCACAAACGCAGACACTAACACCTTGTTGCAATACCTGTAACTAATTTGAGCGAGTGGAAACAACCCTGAAGATGTAACCTTAGCCATGAACCTACGATTGGTTGTCGGTAGCTCCCAAATTTTCAGATAACGCGAGTGGTTATATATTTTCAACAACTGTCGCTCCCTACCATTCCAAATATCAGCTGCAACATGATTCATAAAATCCTTTAACAAGCTCGGATCTTCTGGACCAACCGGAACCTCATCATGCCTCTGCCTCTGTTGTCGCCCTCTCCCTCGCCCTCTGCGTACAACCAAAGCCTCTGTGTGTGCATCGTCCTCATGTCGCGCCGCTTCTGGTTCTACCGCCTCAGTGTGTGCATCGGTCCTAGCCTCCTCCTCCGTCTGTGCATCAGGCCTAGGCTCCTCCTCCGCCTGTCCATCGGGCCTGGCCTCAGCCTCCACCGCCTGTGCATCGGGCCTAGCCTCCTCCTCTGCCTCTATAGCATGCTCCTCCACTTGTTGCTCTGCCTCAGGCCTGTTCTCCTCCTCCCCAGCCTCTCTGACAACCTTCTTCTGCCTCTTTCGTCGTCCTTTCCCTCCAACTTCTACAACTTCTGAAGTTGAAGTTTGGTCAGCCTTCCTCTTCCTTGCTGAAATTGTAGGACGAGTCCTCTTCATTTTCCTGTATTCACCAATTAAGAGCAATCAACCTTTAGCACATGGATTCCTCTTCATTTTCTGTCAAAAAAATCGATTTCAAACATCTAAAATGATAGAACATCTCAAATAGCAACAAAATTGTCAAATAAGTACTTCCAGGACCAAAGCACAAATGAGTCAAATGACCCAATGTAGGAAATGTAAACTTCCACAATGTGTCTTAGTGTGAGAGAACCTTTACATTCCAGATTTGCTCCATGTACAGCTTTTAGAGATTGAATGCTTGAACTGGAGAGCAGTGGACTAAAGATTAACATGAGAATTGGGTTTTTTCCCGCCTAAAGGTTTTCACATATAACTACGGATGATTATACAACTAAAGTACCGATCATCATTACTACATTTGCACAAAAATTATTTAAGGACGTAGGATACCAAAAATTATTTAATGTAGCTGTGATAAAGTTTCTCAAGGGCTTTCTCAATGATTTCAATTAGTGAATCCACGCACACAAAAGCACCTGATTTTCCTGAGCTAGTACATGCCCTCTAGCCTTTGAACATTGAGCAAACCAATGAACTGAGGAATTTTACCATTCCAATGTCAAATATGCAAGAAAATAGAAGAAATAAGAATTGAGAAAAAAGAAAATGAAAAATACCCATCACCACCCGTACATGCATTCTAGCCCTTGAACGTGCAACAAACTCAATCAATGAATTCTATCATTCCACTGCCATAGATGGTATAATACGGGTAAAGAAAAGAAAAGATTATAAATGATTTCTAGGGCATGATTTTGTTTTGATTTCTAGGGCACAATTTCTAGGGCACGATTTCTAGGATACGGCTTCTGATTCAAATACTCGAAAGTAGAAGTAATAACCGAGTTCTAATATCTGATATAGTTTGTAAAAATCAAAAATTTGGATCCGAACATTACCAGTCGTGTGGCGGTAGTGGACGGAATGGTGGTGCTGCAGATGATGGATGCTACCCAACGATGGTGGTGAAGGCGAAGGCTGCGTCTGTTGTTGGTCGTGGTAGCGGCGTCGTGGTGGTGTGGTGTCGTGGTGGTGTACCGTTTTTGTCTGACGAAGAGAAGGGAGAAGAAGAAAACAGAAGAAGAAAATTCTTGGGGGAGAGTTCAGAAGAAGAAAACAGAAGAAGAAAATAGAACGACGACGTGAGAGAAAAGGGGATGGGGAGAGTTCAAGAAGGGAGGGATTGGGGGTTATTTTGGAAGTTCCTGGTTAATTGTTAGGTTGTATGTAGCAAATTTTTATAAGATTTGTGGTTTAAGTTAGCAAAAGGCTACATGCAGTAAATTCGCAGTTGCGTTTATAAACCCCCTTCGGTAAAACCCTAATTTCGTCGATTCAGTTTTCAGCCTCGCAATACCTATCTCTCTCTCTCTCTCTCCGTCGAAACTTTCCAATCGCCAATTAAAGAAATCACCATCGCCCTCAACTGATCCGCCTTCTCTCTCTTCCGCAGCAGGTAAAGCCTCTCCCCCCCCCTTCTCTCTCTATATGTACGTATCCACATATATGCCCCGTTCTAGCATGCTCTTGTCTCTCGGTGTGCGTGCTTCGTTGTTCGCGACGTAGACGAGGCATCCAATTCTTCGAAAGGGTTTGTCTTTTAGCGAATGGAACCGGCGATTTGATATCTGAGCGAATAAATTTCATGGGTAGATCTTCTGTGAATTGATGTCCCGGTTTTGGGCTCCAATCGTGTTTAATGTTAATTGGGAATTCCAGTGTGCCGTGGCTTTGTTTGAACACAAAGCCGCCATGGAGGTTCATCTGGAAGACCTTTTGGCCACATGAGTTCAAAGAAACTGTTGCTTCAGGATGGTTAAGGCTGCGTGGTGTTCGAATCGATGGATTTCCAACCAAATTGGTTCTCTTTGTGAATGACGTATTGCCATAACAATTAGTTTTCATGTGTTGTGTGAAATTTCAGGAAGACTGAAACGTATGCAACAAAATTATCATGTGAAATCTGAATGGACAAAGAACAGAAATTAGAAGTCTAGTCCTAGGTTTGTCCACGTTTTACTTTCTGAATAAATGCAATTGGCATTTTTTAAGAGCTGCTGTAGTTTTACTTTCTCGTGATGGTGGGTACCCCTACGAAAAATGGCCAAGTCTACTTTGCATTTGCATAGCTAACCACCCGTAGCTATGACGGCAATCTTTCATGATATGATACATGCTTTCACAGACTTTCCTGGTGGCTTCGCCTTACTGTCCCTGGGGACTCCGAATATATGCCTAGATCGTTTGTAACAGGCTTTTTGGGTGCTAAGATCCAAAGTGGGAGAAGTGGTCCAAAGCAAGAGTCTTTCGGGTCTAGAGGGAAACAACCGACATCGTACGTTAAGGTCCCTAAGTTATCACTTAGTGGAATAGAAAGTGATCTGAGCGATGACCCCAAGGAGGGCAACCTCAAGAACTCTTCTGACTCATACTCACATTTTCAAAGGCCAAGTCAAAGGCTTGCCTCGAGGCCCGCAACAAGTGACTTGGCCTTACCCTCCAAAAGCCTACGCTGAGTCTATGGGGCGTTTGGGCCTTTTGCGCATACGCATTTCATGCGAGTCTAAACTTTTCTGGAACATTGACCTGTAAATCGTTACTCTCACATCTCTCTCGACCGGTCAACCTATCAATCATTTTTTTTGCGTAAAAATTTGTCTATGCTTGTACGAACATAGATACTTTGATGGTTAGAGGAGTTTTTATGAATTGTACTTAGTATTGTTATCACTCTCGTCATAATTATTTGAAACCTGGTGTATGCGCTCTCTCTCTCTCTCTCTCTCTCCAATTATTAGTTCATTGTTTTTGAAACTCCCTGTAAATATATCATAGATGCCCTATATTTGTAGTTCCAATTACGCCTCTACAAGATTTGCATATCTTTTGCTATTTGTATCATTTTTTTCTATTGACTTTCAGTTAAGTGCCTGTGAGGGGCAACTACGATAGTACATTGCTCGCATCTCGCCCGTGGGCAGCGTGCACTGGCTTTTTTTTAGAAAATGGAAGCTTAGATGTGGAATTATTAGCTTACACGGATAGGGTTATGAGCTGATTTAGTGTCCAAGTAACCCACAGAAAAATGACAGGCGAGTGCGGCAGAAGCTTGTTTTGAAAGTTGGTGTTTATTACCTTCCATCAATATGGTTATAAGCTGATTTAGTGTGTAGTTTACGACAGAAGTAACGACTATCAATGTGTACTGCTGTATAAGGGAAGTTAGAAAGACTGAAAGGAAAATGAAGGGGATATTGTAGTTTCAAGTTCCTCTTGCCTTCCACTTTTCCCTTGTATTTGGGTTGGTCCCCTTTTTAGGTTTTCCATGTAGTTTTGAGGATTTTTATATTGTTTCTTTGTCTGTTTTGTTGTGAGTGTTGGAACTTACAGATAATAGAAATTCTTACAGGCAATAGGATTTCTATTCAATTTACTTTTCGGCTTGCATCTTGAAGGATATTAAGGAAGGAAATATCATGACAGCCCCCACCCCTCATCCTTATGCTGAACACTCTAGATGTTATGTTAAAGACCAAGATAGGCGTCGACATTTTCAAAGATATCGTAAGTTGTTGAATGTTAAGTGGAGTATAGGCGTATAGCTCTTTAAGAATGACTTGATGTTTGTGCACTTGAATTAATATCCTCCCTTGTTATTTCTATTTATAGATAGCTCACTTCTCCTTGAAAATTATTCAGTAGATGGTATTTGGTTCTAGGTGAAGTGGGTGGGATCGGGGTTCATACTTTGTTAAGTCATTCAATTGAATTTGGTCTTCCCTTCATGTTTTGTTATTGGCCACAGTTCTTAGATTTTCTTGCTATAATGGAGGATTTTCGATGGCCTTGAACCTAGCCTAATACACTTGCTAACCGTTTCAATGGAAACTATGGTGATTTATGTGCATCATGTTTTATTTGATACGATCTTTCTTTTGCTGTGCTCTCTCATGTCTCATATTTCAGGATATGTTACCCCTTTCTTAGCATATCTTTTTTGTACCAGATAATTTAATGATTTGGAACTATGATTGTTCCCGTATTCTTTCCTGTTTAACAAACCAGAAATATTCCACTGTTTGGCCTTCTGGACACATAGTTGGAAATTAGCTCATGATTGTGCTTCTCTGAATTTGTTGTTAATGTGTTGATTATATTTGGGTTGGGTTCTTTTCATCTGGTGGCTTATTCTATGGAATGGTTGCTTCACAATTGGGTTGTGATTTCCTTGTGGAAAGAAATCTCTTATCTTCAATGGGTTTTAAATAATTGGTTTGGACTGGTTCTGCTTAGCTGGAAAGAGAGGATTGCCGAGGCAATATATTTGTGAACTGTGATTGTGATATGCTTGGGTAATCAATTTATTACCTGCTTTAGGTAGTCCTTTGATTCATAGTTTCTCATATGGTTGCTGCAGATTATCGTGGTTGCAGAAAAACTCATGTCCATATGGATTCTGATGGTTTTTGTATTCTATAGAAGATGATAATTTTTTTTTACTAATCTATAGAATTGAAAAGACTCTGTTACCTATTTAGAATTGTGTAACTCTCATATTTGAACTATTGTTGATATATAGATGGCATGACACCAGTCTCTCACACTCTCTCTACCCATTCCCTCTCCTCACATGTGCGACAGGATTCTCCTTGTCTTTGCTCTGGCTTCTGGACATTATAATGATACTGTACATAGAAATATTTTATATTGAAGTTCAAGTTGCAAGGATCGGAGTGGCTATTTTGCGGAACTTTTTTTAGATGGATTCCTCTGATGGTCTTTTTTTGCCACATAACTGAGAAATAAATTCAAATTTATTGCAGATAACAATTTGATATCATGATGTCTCCAGCATTGAAATCAAAGTCCAAGGACAAGAAGGCTGGGAAGGAACACCTGAAGACTTCATCAAAGCCTTCAGGACCAGATAATGCTGCTAGTGGTATTCCAATCAGTGGATACAATCCCCTTCTGGGGAAATTTCACACCATTGAGACAGCACCTGTATCTTCTGCTTCACCTCTTCAGATTAATGGCCGTTTCCAGACTATAGACGAGATGGATGACCATTCTGGCAATTCGCTTGGAACCGGGATCGAGTATGATACCGTTTCCAACAATGATAGCTGGTCTGGTGAGTCAGAGGACCATAAAGAGAAAACATCTCATCAACCTCTCCGGCAGGAGACAACACTATCAGGAGCTGACAATGACAAACGAGAAAAAATCCGTCAAAAGAATGAAAAGAAGCATCAGCGTCAAAAAGAGAGGCGGGCCCTTGAACTGCACGAGCGGTGTTGTGGCTTTCTCATGTCACGAAAGTTGGAAGCACTAACTCAACAGCTTGTTGCGATGGGATTTTCTTCAGAACAGGCCACTAGGGCTCTTATTTTGAACGAAGGCAAAATAGAGGAATCAGTGACGTGGCTATTTGAGGAGGGTGAAGCAGCAGCTAATTATAAGGAACATAATAACCTTGATGGGGGTAACCTTAAACTTGACATATCGGAGGAGCTAGCTCATATTGCAGACATGGAGATAAGGTACATGTGCTCGAAGCAGGATGCTGAAAAAGCTATTGTTGCCTGTGAAGGGGACCTTGAGAAGGCAGCAGAAACATTGAGACTGCAGAGGCACGACCAACCCTTTGCCTCGCCAAAGCCAGAAGAAACCGGTGATCCGCCAGTTGTCAGCAATGGCAAGCTTTCAGTATCTGCTAGTCAAAATTCATTGAGGGCTCAACCAAAGCAGAATAACGTTTCTAATACAGTACAACAGAGGAGGGATGAGCAAAATTTTAATTACACAAAAGCAGTTACGGTAGGAGTAGCTGTGGAATCAGGGGGTAAAAGTTTGCAGGGTCTGAGGAAAGTTGAGCCTAAATCGGATTGGGTAAAACCGCAGCAAATTGCAATATCTGCGGATAAAAGGTGGCCAATTGCGGGGTCAAGTCCTTCTGTATCGAATTCTTTGGCATCGCCACCTTTGGCAACATCTCTGCCAACGAAAATAGAAACCAGGTATGCGTCAGTTGGAAGCGAAATGAAGAATATTCAGATGGGATCAGTTAATGAACCAGTAGTAGTGATGCAGCGACCCAGATCCGGCAACACAAACAATGTAGAAGCTGTAAAGCCTAATAATGGATTGTCACCACTCGTCCCTAGTACAAGAAGCCTTACTTCTAACAGCTTGAGTTCGAATCAATTGTTCAACCAACTTCAATATCAACATCCTCAATCTGTTTCCACAAGCAGCGGGCCCACAGATTCCCCAGGAGCAAGTAGCCGGGGAAATGGTTTGTGGAACAGAACGATGATGGGCTCGTCTCCTCCAACAATTGCTGCCGCTTCGTCTCTTGGGTTTTTTTCTGGGTTGGGCTCAAATGGGTCATCTGGGTCATCATCTCCTGTAGACTGGAATGCTGGTGGCTCAATGGGGCAGTTTGATTATGCAAACATAGATTGGACTTTGGATCGGAGTTCATCTGGATCAAGGTCAAGCGGAATGTGGCAGGGTGTGACTAGTTCTGTTATGCGAAACAACAATCATATGTACGACTTGTATGCTTCTGGACCAAGTTCTAGGATTTCCATGATACCGACAGCCTTGGCCAACGGGGGGTTTGTGGGATTACAAGATGTTGGAATAGCTCCTCCTGCGGAAATGTCTGCTGCTGGTGGTTCTTCTCGAGAGTGGTCTTCCCCTTTTGAGGAGAGAGACCTCTTCAGTTTACCCAGACAGTTTGTTTCTCCCCCTTCCCTGTAGGATGAGCGGGGAGGAATCGAAATAATAAAATGGAAAAGAAAATGAAAAGAAAGAACAGAAATTGTGTTTGAATTATGTCTTGGTGTTGGTTCTTATGATTTGCTGGTTCTTTGACGATTGTGATGGTCAATCTTATTAGTGGAAAAAGCGTCTGAGAACCCTTTCATTTCTGCTACTCATTTCTTCGAGGTTTACTTGTTTTTTGCTTTCCTGGTATGGTTCATGCTCCATAAAGGCTTCTTTAGCTCTGTATTTAGATCAGTGAAGGGATGCTAGGATGATAAAACCTGTGTTTGGACCATGAACGCGGAACCAACCCGAAGTGAATTTCGCATGAAACTCATGCCGGTTAGACTTCCATATTGCCCACGATGGATCCAGGGGGTGACACCAAATTTTTCTTACTGCTCTCAATTGAACAAATCCAAAAGTACACTCCCAAGAAGTCATTAGCCTTTCTAATCT
Organism: Rhododendron griersonianum; assembly: GCA_018127125.1. Classification (NCBI taxonomy): domain Eukaryota; kingdom Viridiplantae; phylum Streptophyta; class Magnoliopsida; order Ericales; family Ericaceae; genus Rhododendron; species Rhododendron griersonianum. The sequence goes on from CM030800.1 coordinate 32,871,914, forward strand.
AAGACGAAGCAAACAAAGGGTTTCAAAATGCATTTTCCATGCACAGAGTCACCTTCCTGTTAATTTCAGAGCACGCCATTCTGAAGAATCGAATACGTTTAAAATCTGCAACATTTATACAAGAAAAGAGGTGGACTGAAGTTGGCTGTAATGAATGAGACAAATAGTATCTTCAGCATTCCTCCTTATGATGAGACTATGGACCACAGCCCGCGGTTTCATCCTTTTCGTCACTTGTTGAAATGGGTTCTGTGTACCACTGATTAGCTGCACGAGTGATGAAGCTAGCTTCTGCAAAACAGTACATTGTGTTCAACACGTAGTAACCATAAGAACTAAAGCCACAAATAACTGGGATCCATTATGGGAATGGGGAAAGTTAAAGCTTAGCGGTAACTCTTTTGGAATATTTGTGCCAGAATATCATGAGCTTGCCCCCCAAAAACACACATGAAAAAAACACCACTCGAATGAGCCAAAGATGCGTCAGACTGACACTTGAATGAGCCAACACTGGAAGGATCAACACTTCAGTAAAGGTACACAATATGTGTCTAGAGTTTGTAGATGAGTCTGACACTCGGATACATACCCGTATCCAAATCCATGAAACCTAGCTATCTCAAACTGTGTGGTGAAAAAATAACTGCAATGAGCTTAATGGCGCGACTCTTGAAGACGAAAAAAAAAGTATGGCGGGGCCATAACCAATGAACAGGATGGCAACACACTAAAATATACCTAGGTCGTAGTCGTAGAGGTCCTTTTCCACAAACACAAAGGCGTACATAATCTAGGAGATTTCAAACAACACTTACAAGTTACAATTTATAGGTGTTTTCTTTTTGTAATACAAAGACAACATCGAACTGTAAGGAAATGTCATATGATGGATCTTGTAGAATTATTTTACTCACAATATTTTGTCTTTTAAAACAGTAACTAGATCAAGGATGTTGTGATCATATTTGGTTGAATATGGATGCATCGTTAACACTATGCAAAACTAATTAAAAACATCAGGCAACTGGATTAATAATATGCACAAGGGCTAGCAGCTTACCTGACAAAAACACGTCTTTGTATTCGTCATCGTCATAAAGAAATTGTGGGGGATCTGGAGCACCAACCCCAACTATAGTGCTTCCACTGCATCAAAGGCGTTGAGAAGAATGAGTCATGAAACTTAAAAACATAGTTGCTGTGCAACTGATCTATTGAGGATAGATCAAAAACTGTTCTTTTGGTATGTGAATGGGGGACATGAAGAAACAGGTAGTTGTGTAATTATACGAAGTTATATATTATTGCCTATAAAAAGCTCTATGGATAAATGCGTAAATGTTTACATATACTTTCACACATGGATTCGTATTGCTGCATTTATATAGATAAGAAGAGAAAAAGAAAATTCTCCAACACCACAAATAAGGACAAGCTAAAGAGTGACTCTTCGCAAGCACAAAGAAGAATTACTAAGATCCATTATCCAGTTGTTCAACCACTAATGAGAGAGGCAATACAATGTGCAATGGAACCTACGCAAACATATATCAAGGATTTAAACCATCTTATTTCAATCACTTTCCCTTCTTTTTATCTTATTTATTCGGGGAGGGAGGGGGGGCGAGATGAGACAGGTGGGCACAGAAAAACTCCACTCTAAATTCTGCTGTGGACCCATAAAGTCAAAGGACTGACACTCTTTTAAACACGCTAACTTAAGCATTCAACCCAACTAATTGCACGACAATTGTGCACAGATCACAGTGTGGGGCCCACTCTGGGTCCCTCACAAACGATCCGAGCCATTCATTAAAGGTAAAACATTTTTTCAAGGGCCCTCACGAAAATTAGCTCAATCCAATACCTATAGGTGCTCGATCCAATCATCTAACTTTTAATTCAGATTTCAAGATCCTGAAAAGTTAAATGATTGGATTGAGCATCTATAGGTATTAGATTGAGCTGATTTTTTGCAGGGGCCCTCAAAAAAATGTTTTAAACAGACTTTCCCAAAATGTCCTTTTTACCTTCCAGACATAAAAACTGCATCATATAGTCCACGACTGGCAGCTTTCACACGCTGTTTTAATCTTTTCAGAGATGGAAGAACTTCAAATGCAGGAGGTTCTGCAAAAACACGGGAAAACGTATCAGATGACAGTACTCTGAACTTCGGAGTAAGATGGCATTATCAATTTGCCTGACAAGTTCTAGGAGTAAGAGAACTATTCTTGCCTAGCAATAGGATACATGTGAGACATCAGTCTAACTATGCCCAAAAATCTCAAAACAGATTTGAAAGGCCTTACAAAAAATCTGGACTATGGACTAGGAGGTTCTGCTGATGGGCCAGAAAGTATTGAAGGTTGCTTAAACCAACTACAAACACCACCCCAAATATCCAGTCTAAACTGATCCAAGTCCACTCATATATGCCTCACACAGCCGACTTAATCAACCTGCCCTTTTACCTCCTAAGGTACTCAACCACCAGAAAAGAAAAGAATAAAAAGAAACGAAAGAAACATAGAGAAAGCATGTTGAGTATTTGTCGGAATCATACCCAAATCATTCACACAAACATCTTGAGATATTCCATTTCTTGAGATCTTCTCCAGCAAGGTTGAAGGATCGATCTTGCTAGTTTGATCCAACTGAAGACGCTGAAAAACTACAGTCTTACTTAGAAAGATGTTTTGGGAATATGCTAAGGTATTACTACAACTTTATGTGCTTATTACCTTCAAGGTTGTATTACCTTGTAAACTTCAGCTGTGGGGCATGCCTCCTGAGGCTTTATAAGTACCATTGGAATGTCAAAAGGAATAGGAGGGGGAATATCTTCAACAACCTGGAGAGTTAAAAGCAAAATCCTTATCAGACCTCTCTAATGGTGGAGTGTCATTTCAGAAAGATTAGAGCAATCAACTTATAAAAGTCTAACAAGTGTGAATATCTGTGTTTGGATTTTATGTATTCCATCAATAAGTGTGCACTCGTGTGAGCACAGATTCTCCACAACCCCTTCCAGTACAAATTCAGCATCATTGAGGCAAAGTGTGCACTCGTGGGAAACAACAAAATATGGAAGTCTAAGAAGCACAGACACTTCTAAGAAGGTTGCGTGTCATGTCGGTCACCGACTCACCAGACACTATCGGACACCATGGTGGAGGACACTTCTCCATGCGTCTTATTATTGATTTACTTTATTTTTTTTGCCAGACACTCTTTGAGACTTGGTTTTAGAACCGGACACTATTCGGAATGCACATTTCTATTACTTATAGAAACATGAAGGTCATTGTTCAGAGTTTCAGACACTTAGGCACATTACATAGTTTGTCAAATCTTACCTAGTGTTATGTTACATTTTCCATTACCCATGATTATTTATCAGGAAGCATACAAAAAATATATAGCATATATATTTCTAACGTGCCCTCGATGCGTCTTATTATTGATTTTCTTTTCTTTTTTTGCCAGACACTGTTTGAGAACCGGACACTCTTTGGAATGCACATTTCCATTACTTATACAAACACAAAGGTCATTGTTCAGAGTTTCAAACACTTAGGCACATTATATAGTTTGTCAAATCTTACCCAGTGTTATGTCGCATTTTCCATTACCCACGATTATTTATTCATGCAAAAAATATATAGCATATATATCTCTAACGTGCCCTCGATGTATCTTGTCGTTCATTTTTTGAAGTCGGCATGTCTGTATCCATGCTACATAGATGTTAGTGAAGGCAGAAGGGCTGACAAGTTTGAGCTGCATTTACTTCTTGAAAGTTTAGATTTAAGACACACCTCACCTCTGCCGGTACAGTAGGCTGCACCATGAGAGAAAAAGAATGGAACATCCGAGCCAATTTCGCTCGACCATTCTTGGAGTTCCTTTTCTGTAGCGAGACAACCACTGAACTGATTTGCTGCCCATAAAGCAGTTGCAGCGTTGCTGCTTCCACCCCCAAGCCCCGCACCAGTAGGAACCTTTTTATCCAGATGAATCTGTCCAATCAGAGGTAAATGGAGAACAAACACCACATCAAGCCCAAGATACAATCTTCCCGAGCTAAAAGAAACCATACGTAATCTTAAAATTTTTACCCAGAAGAATTTGTCAGAGCCTGTCTTTTTCCTGTATAGATTAAGGGCTTTGATGATCTGCAAAAGGCAGATTGCCAAAGTTTAAAATTAAACCTCATTTAAAAAAACCAGACAAAAAAATGAAACAATTCAAGTAAATGACTTTACCAAATTTCTATCATCCAAGGGAACTCCAGGCACATTGGTTGATAAGCGATCCTTATTTGATGGGGACAAAGAGAACTTGATCTTGTCTCCTAGGCTTATTACCTGGAAGTTCATGGGGGCTACAATATTATCGCTTATAGACTAGAAGATACAAATTTGAAGTACAAAGTAAATCCAATAATAAAGATGAACCAGAATCAACAAAAAGATCTTGCGTAACCACCTTATTAGTACTTAAAGTTCAAAGATAGTATGCAGCTGAAAACAACGATTAGAAGAACTTACATGAAAAAGAGAAGCCAAGTCATGAAATCCATCTTCCCTCTTGCTGGTTATTCTCAAAAAGACATTTATCTGCACCCCATAGTACAGTATACCCAGAGTCTCAGACACAAGTTATAGAGAAGAATGCTACATGTCACCGGCTTTTTTGTCACCTATTTTGTATTACGGCATAGATGGATACTCATGAATTCATGACAAGTTCTTTACTTCTATGTTCGGAGATAATAATAAAGAGAAAAACTCTCTCCGTCCCCCTTTGTTGGTCTCTTTTTCTGAAAAAGTGCATTTTCTCGGACCAAAGAAGTGCGCGCTTCCGTGGCTAATTTTGCAAAGTTTTTTTTTTTTTTTTGCACGAATTGAAAGAGATCAATTACTTCTTTTAAACGGTGGGAAAATAAAAATTGCAACAATAATCATGAAACCGCACTGAGAAACCTGGTGGTACATGGCAAATTAACACCCAAGAAGTCTAACTAAAAATACTTAAAACCATAGGTTTTGATTATCTTACCTTGCAAGGTGAAAATAGAGTGAGCCTTGAAAGCCCCGCATTCTTATCCACCTCATCCGCTAATTTCTTTAACCTCTCATCAGGATCATACACTATCTACAAACGCAGGAAAAGGACCACAAGGCCACAAATTTAGCACTTCAGTGATAAGCAACACCAAAATTACTCAGAAAAAAAAAACCCAGAAATTTAACTGACAATAACCCAAATCAGATATAGTGATAGAGATGGAAATAGTACCTCTACTTGTTTGTTCCCAGATCTGGAATCTAAAGACATGGCTTTGACAAATTGGGTTCTTTGTAGTTGAGTTTTTTTAGGAGAAGAAGAAGAAGAAGACCCATGTGGCCTGTAGGAAGAAGAAGAGGAGGAAAGGCTGATTTTCTTGAAAGAAAAGGTGTGGTGTTTCCTGGCGTTGGAGCAAGTGTAGAGATGGTTACTGCATAGGAAATGGGTAGAAGCCATAGCTGAGGATTTTGTACTCTTGAACTGGAGTCGTTTATAAATTTAAAACTGTTTAGGGGATGAAAAATGTGTTGGAAATTCAACTGCTTAAAAAGAGAATGCGTTCCATGAGCAGAATTTTATAATCTGGTAGTAGGTGGTGTTTCAATTCCCACATGTATACGTGGGAATTGAAAGGTGGTGTTATGTTGGTTTTTTTTTTTTGGGCTTTTTAATTTTTCTTTTTACTTTTATCCTCATATTTTTTGAAATATCCGAGATAGACGTTTTGGAATTTTTAAGCTTTATTTTGAATATTTTTAAAAATATATGGATAAAAGTCATAATTTAGTTTGACACAAGATTAACAAACCCAAATTTTTCCTCGCAAAAGTTGAAGTTAAGGAGAATAACATGCAAGAGCAACCCGAATGGTTAGTCCGGTTGGTTGGTAGATTTATTCCTAATACAATTGACCCAGGTTCGATTATTGTGGTTAGGCCTCTAACAAATATTTCTTGTGAATTCCATGTTTATGGCGTGGCTTTTGACCAGATCAGGGAGAGATTAGTCGAAGTGCGCATTAAACCATCAGGAAAAAACAATTATAGTAAAAATTAGGAGCAAACCTAACAGGAAAAAGTAGAAAAATCTTTAGAAGGAATCAAGTAATTAATCGAAAAGATTTTGCTGCTCTTTCTTGTCTCACTCGTGTGGCTTGATTTGGATAGGGTTAAAGTTAAACCATTACTACTTTTTTTCTTTTTTCATTTCGTCCGGTAAATATAAATTTCGTCCACTTTGTTCTTAACGTATCCCATTTCATCTGATGTGGCCCAATTGCTAACATTGTCCAACTAATTAGGCAAATTATCAAATATGATAAAGTGTTTTGCCGTAGGGTTAGGCAGTCCTTGATTTGCCCGGTGTTAGCAATTGGACCACACAAGCTGAAATCGGATACATTAAGGACGTAGTAGACAAAATTAATAGTTTAGGGACATAATAAATAAAATGATAATAGTTTAGGGGATAAAAATGAAATTCCCTCTACCTTGCCTGAAGTCATTGTTTGGTATATTTAGCATGTGAAAGGAACAAGCTTAAGAAGTTTGCTTTCGAAGAATGTCTCAGCTGTTAGCCTGTTACGGTGTATAATCTTTGGATGGAAAGGAACCAAAGGATTTTCAATTAGGGGGTTCTTACTGACCGGTCCAGTTTTGTGTCCGCATAGTCAGAGCTGGCCGTGCGGTAAGCCCCGCAAGCCTTCAGTCTTGGACAACCTCGGGCAGGGGCAACAAAAAAAAATAATTTTAAGTTACATACAAATATTCACAAATCATTGCCTTGGTGATGTGGTAGGGCAAGCTGTTTATCAGGGATGAATGTGCTTTTGCTGTTTCCAATGATGTGCCAAAGGATCGCATTTGTGAGGAGCACTCATTATTAGCTGACGTGTCTTGAGCAGGTTTTAGATTTGTTACCGTTTCCTTAATTTGACCAGTTTAAGTCGTAAATTCTCGTCAAACTTCTTAGTCCAAAGGATAAGGGTTTTCCAATCTAAGGCGACTACTGTCTCGTCTAGTCCAAAATGGAGGGAGAGGAATAGAGGATGCATACCCGGATGTCTAGTCCAAAACAATCGGATGATCAATATTTTCCGTGAATAAGTCGTTTGCGAAGCTGCACGATTTCACCCGTCTGTTTCGGCATTAGACGGATGCGATTTGACTCCTTAAACGTTTATTCTCGGAAAGCTCCGTAATAAAGTTTTCCTCCTACTACTATAACTCTTCCTCCTCCTCCTACTACAATTTACTCCTCTTCCTCCTCCTGCTATTACTCTTACAACTGCTTCTCCTCCGAGTGTAAATAAAATTTTCATATACGTTATCATTTGTTAAAGTTATTTTCTTTTTTCACTTAAATAATCTATTGGCGGATTGAGCTTTTCCCCACCTGCATCCACCCACACACAAGAGCAAAACCAACAGGGTTGGTTCAACCCCGACGAGTAGCTCAAGTGGCATGAGCTGTAAACTAAATACATCCCGAGTTAGAAACTTGACAACCTTTTGGAGCCAGGCCATGAAAGAGAAATCTATTGTGAATTTCCTAATCCCAGCGTGGATAACCCTCCATCCCACATCGGAGCCGTTTGAGCTACTACTCATGGATAAGAGAGATGAGCATATTCAGATATGGAAGTTAGGGTTGGATATGAATTGAGTATTAAGTTGTGGAAGAAACACTTTCGAAATTCCTCCTGATCGGATAGCAGAAATAATTATTAATTTTAGGGCTACCATGTGAAGAATTTATTAATATACACTTTGGAACATTTTATATTATGTATAAAAAAGACGATGTAATTTCTTGCCCTTGGTTTTTTTTTTTTTTGGAACGCGGAGAAGAAAATTCCATTAATCAACAAGATCAAAAGATCTCCATTTTGAAACAGGTGAGTTTGGCCTAGCTTTTCAAGGGTTTTTTTTTGGCACGGTCTTTTTGTTTTTTTTCTTAATCTTTACAAGATCTAGACAAATTTTTACGCCCTATTTTTCGTCTCGAAGAGAGGAATCGGAAAATTATAAAAACATCCACTAAAGTTGAAAAAAATTCATGATGGCGAAAAGACCCAACAAATTAATATAAAGGACAAATATTTGGGTCTTTCGTCGTCCTGTACGAATTTTTTTAAACTTGGTCTATGTTTTTGTCCTTTTTCGATTTCTCTCATCAAGACGAAAAATATGATCTAAAAACTTGACCTAAATTTTGAAAAAATTAAGAGAAAACAACCAAACAGACCGTAGCAAAAAGCTCCCGAAAAGTCTAAAAAAACTTGTAAAAAATTAGGCCAAACTCACCTCTGAAAAGTTGCCCCTTGGTTCAATTACAATCTGTACTTTGATAGTCTCCGCCTTCAAGCAGAAACAAAGTGTCCCCATCTCGAACCACACTAATGTCTTCTATTTCGGCATTCTCCGCATTAACGACTTTCGTTAGACCGTAGCTTCCAAATTTTTCACCTGCAAAAGGTGCGAGATGACAAAAGATAAAGCACCCGAAATTAGGACTTCAAACGAACTGAACCGCTTGCAAGCAGCTCGAGGCTTGACTCGGCTTAGCTAGACTTGCGTAGCTAATACACCAAAGCTCAGTTCGTTTATAGCGGCTCATTTAGTAAATAAATCGGGCTCGACTCGTTTACAGTCGAACCGAGTTCGACCTTGAGCTTTTGACTAGTTTAGCAAACGAGCCAAGCTCGAGCACAACAGAACTTGGATCTGCTCGGTTTGTTTGCAGCACTAAGTGACAAACAATCTTTTAGTAGCTCGGTATCCTTATCGTGCTCTTTGCTTGAAATTGGCCACTAGGCTACATTTATACAGGGGCAATGACACAAATGATGTGATTAAATTTGAATGGAGGTGTAATTATTACACGTCTCCTTGAAATATTGGAACTCACCCAAAAGAACGAATAATCCTATGGGTCACCGATCGTGCACAGATCGGCAAACGGGGCCTACTTTTGGATCCTGCACAAATGAGCGGTTGCAAGATCCAAAAGTAGGCCGTCCGTGTGCCAATATGTGCATTGTCGATGATGCATGCTTGTTGGTACCCACAAATGAATTGCAAAAGGGACCAACAATAAAGAACGGAGGGAGTATATTTTATGGTCAAAGCAAGCATATATACCCGCAATCCTCAGTAGATCTTCCAAGGAATCAGGTAGGAATATGAGCTTCCCAAGTTGCTCTTGTGATGCACTTTTGATGTGAATATTAACTCTCTTTGGCAATTTGTTCATACCAATCTCTGTCAGAGCCTTGGAATGGCCATTGATTCTTGTAGGTCCGAACTGACCATTTCCAAGGTAATGCGGAAGCTCTTGGATAACGTTCTCAGAAAAGCTTTCTCTTTCCATTAATCCTTCATCATCAACCCACTCACCCATGTTCAAACTTGGATCTTCCCATTGATTCACATAGCAAAAGCTCTCTGTCCCTCTCAGTTTCTGTAAATCAGAAGCGCGCGCACAACGGATTAGAAATCAACCTTTCTCTCCGCGTGTCTTGGCGAATAGGGTAGAAAGCCGATTTAAAGTTTAGTCGTGTGTGTGTGTATACCTTTAAAAGATTGTTCATGATGGTATCGCGATCTTCAGTATTTTCTCGAATGAGTTTCATGAGTTTACTTCTGTTCAGTCGTAGCATTTGAGAGATCTCCGCGGTTCGAAATGTGAATGGTTGTGGCCTGTTACATAGAACCCCTATTTCTCCAAATATTTCCCCTGCAGTGGCCTTTCCGAAAACCTGTATGGTAAGTACATTAGGGATGTGAATTCCGACCTGCTTTGCTGTTCGTTCTGTTTACATTTGCTTCTTATGTCTTCGCTTGTTTGTCCATTGACTCTATTCTGGATAAACCCTAAGGAGAGGTAGGCCATTTTTAGATCTTAGATCTGTTACTTCTCTTCTTCTCTCGCGGTGTCTAACTTAGACATCGGAGTGCCCTCCGACTGACTATGGCCGGGTGGCACCAACCGGTTCCTTGTTACCCGTTCAGCACAGTGCCACAGGCGAATCACCACCCCACACACACAAACAGAGACGGGGGAGGAATTCATCACTACGATAAGTACATACCTGGTCATGCCCTTGAATCTCTACAATGAAATCCTGCCATCAGGAATCATTCTCAGTCCAGAGGCGTTACGAAATGATTTACAGCTTTTGGATGAACATATATAGAACTTACTCACCACTGCTCCTAAGACAAGTATGTAAAGATCAGTTGGTGTCTCGTTTTGCAGGATCACGTCTTCGTTTGGCGGGAAATACTCTGCTTCCATTTCAGGAACCTTCAGAAGTGCCATAGTAGTTGGTGTTATACACAACATTAAAATGAAGTCGCGATAGAGGATCTCATTCGCGATTAACCGACATGGGAAAAAAAAAGGGAGCTTATTGTCTTGTTTTGGGCATTTGTGGGTTCATCCCAGGTCCAAAAACATGATCGGGATCATTCACTTTGTAAACCTAGCAAACAAGGATATCTGTGGAAAAACAGTAGTACTAATATGAACAAATCAAGTATGCGCTTCTTGCACAAACGGGTGGCCTAATTTGGTTTGAGACACCTTTGGATTTTCACACAAACGTGACTTGTTCATATCGTATACGATGCCCGATTATCTTGAATTTTTTTTCCTACAGGTTATTTTCTCCGCGAGGTCTATATGGCAAATAGTTTTTCATCATATTTTTGAGCCAGAGATAACTTACAATTGTTCAAAACTAGACAATACAATAATATTGGACGATAATGGAGAAGAAGAGAAGAATACCATCTGGAAAAGAAAGTCGCGAGAAACGCCTTCGAAGAGGCGGACATTCTGAACGACAGGGAAGAACAGGAAGTGGGCAATGCTGGAATGAATGGCTTTCGGCAGGCCGTTCAAGGTCTCCTTCTGCTTCAACCCTTCTGTTTTGAAATCGAGACATATGTGAGACACTACTTGATCGTTTATGTGCGAGGGCAGTTGATTTCGCCTCGTGAATTCTGAAGCAGCTGTGATTCTATCCCTCTGCAGAATTGAATTGAAACCCAAGTTCTTTTAACAGTGAAAAGAATCTGTTGGCTGATTATTGAATGGAACTTTTTTTTTCCACGAAGTAAAAAGGTTGGGAGGAGGAGACCAGAGTTGCAACCCCATCTTAAGGGAAAATGGGCTCCCATCAGACATGGCATGTTCAAGCTAGCTAGTACCACCCACTGCGGGAGCCAAGCTCACTGGGGTGTTTTTTGAGAGTAACTCCTGTCCATGGGAGGATAGTCTGTCACCATAGCCCCACCAAGGTGCAAGCTGAATAGATGGTTGTCTAATTAATACACAACGTCTGGTTCATGAAGACTACTACCCGCAAGCGGGATTTGAACTTGCGACCCTCTACTTGGGGTGGGGAGGAAAAAGAAAGTTTACTTTGTTGGAAAAGAATGTTTGCTCTCTGGGGTGAATCTACCATGAGCACTGGTGGGTCACGTGACCCACCTGCAATTTTCGGAATATTTTTTTTTGAAATACTAGTATAAGTAATATATACTTAAACATAATAGAGGTTGCAGCTTGTAGCAGTGGTAAGTGCTTGGTCCTCCATGTAGAAGGGTTGTGTTCGAGTCCTTGTAGGGTTGTTTGACTCTTTTTTTTGGTTATGATGCTTAAATGGTTTTAAAATAAAAAAATATTCCAAATGTTCAGATAATTGAGAGTTGAACCATGCCCAATAAGTACTTATATTTAGTAGTAGAACTAGAAAACCAAAAGTACCTTTGTATGTATTACACAAAATGTAATGTATAATGAATGAACTACAAATACACAAACACTAATATTCCATTAATTTTATTCACTATCATTCGTTTAAGTATTTTTACTAAGGTTTGTGCTTCCAAAGTGATCCATCTACATGAGATTTCTAGATCCGCCACTATAATTGCTCTTGTAGTTGCGTCCCATATAAGGTGCTTATCATTCTTCTTCTTCAAGTCTTCAAAAGGCTGGTAAGTAGGTTTTTGAAGTTCTCCCCATAAAACTACAAAATGATGGAGAGGATATACGTTGCCAGTGTGTCCGTCCTATTTTATTTGTCCATGTTTGTAGTTGTGTTTTCAAACAGATGAACAAATGACATATCTTTGTTTTTTGTTTTTTTTTTACTTTTTTTTCCCAATGATATATAGATCCCAATTAATTTTCTGATTGTGGAAAAAAGAGTTAAAAATTCTTCACCAAAAAGCTTTTATTAATTACTGATCGATCCAATTAACTGCACGACTTTTGAAAATAATAAACAACACAAAACAAAGAGATTTAAGGGGTGAGTTTATGCTATATTTTTTGTCTTCGGTATTTCTTTTTATTAAAACTTACTTTTTAATTTTTGTTTTGCTTTTTATCGTAATTTCTGAGATTAATTGTTCATCTCGTTGAGTGGAATCGACAAATTACAAAAATGTTAACCAAAGTTGAAGGAAGTTCATACAATATGACACTATACACAAAAAATACCATGGCCTGTGTTTTTTTTTTTCGTGTTTAGTAAACCTTTTTTACTTTTGGTCATAATTTTTCACTTTTTAGACTCCTTTTATTGGGACGAATGATTAATTCAAAAAGAGAAAATTTTAAAATACCTCCCAAACTTTGACCTCAATATAAAAAATGCTCCCCAACTTTAAAAAAAGTCAACTTTACTCCCAAACTTAGCTTCCGTAAGTAAAAAATACTCCTTCCGTTACATTCTGTTACCTCACTAACGGAATTTGATGTGCTGGACATTAACGGTGCAACAAAACGTTAAGAGGGTGATGAGGCAGGTTTTTTTTTGCCATAGCAATATACATCAGCGGGGGTTAGTGGGGTGTTAGAGTTAGCACGGAAAGACCAGAAACTATCCATAGCCCTGGCCCCCTAAAGGACCTGTCCCTTGTGGGGCTCGAACCCAAGACCTTTCACAAAAGGGAGGCAATGACTTACCAACTGCACTAAGCAGTGGTTGTCGATGAGGCAGGTTGACATGGCTGAAAAGTGGATGACTAGAAGTCAACTCTAAATGGGTTCCCCTCAATTTCTGATCCCTGTATAAAAACAGAGCATTACCCCATTTCAACACCTCTCCATCCACAATTCCGTCCCACTGGGAATTGAAGCCTAACATTCCAAAACCAAAATATAAATGCAGCAAACGCGATGCCAACGACAATTTCAAATTCCATTTCAGCAAACAGTTAGAAAAAACCTTCCCTGCCGCCGATGAGCTCTTCCACGGCGGCAAAATTAAACCTCTCAAGGTGCCGCCGCCAGATGGACTCACACTGAAATCCACTTAAATCAAACATCTCAAGCCGCCGCCGCCGCCTTCAATCTGGTACTCCTCACCTGGGTTGCCATCGTACATCGTCATAGTTAAGACGAGGTGAAACCCAGCAGGTTCCCGGCGAGGTGGGTCACCGATGAGGTGAAAGATGTGGGTTTCCGGCGATGTGAAATCAGTGGGTGGGTTTCACAAGTATGTGGGGTATATATTGTTCCACGACTCTATTGATATGTATTGGACATATGTATGGCGGAGTAACACAATGGCAGATTGGGATGGGTTGGAATGGATCATGGTCATGGATGGAGGAAGAACATTTGTACACTCATGGTCATTTAACCCATTTAAACCCGAGAGTTAATTTCTGTTTGACCGAAAAAAAAAAAAAAACCCCAGAGTTGACTCGCTCTAACCCGTACAAGTCTGACTAGACGGAGAGAAGGGGGGAGGGGTACACGTGTCACATTTCAATTGGAATAGAATACCACATAAGCAATTAACGGAGTTCAAATGTCCAGCACATCAAATTTCGTTAGTACGTAACACGTAGAGACGGAAGGAGTATTTTTTTTTATAACGGAAGCTAAGTTTGGGGGTAAAGTTTGATTTTTTTTTAAAGTTTGGGAGCATTTTAGATATTGAGGTCAAAATTTGGGAGGTATTTTGAAATTTTCCCATTCAAAAAATAAAACGTGAATTCAATAGGAATTCAGAAAAGACAAAGAAAAATAATAAAACAAAAAAATACCAAAAATATATATAGTAGCGTGACCTCACCCTAAGATATCTTGTTTTAATTTTGACACTGCGGACGCATATTCCGGTACGTCCCTTGGACAGTGGACTCTGTGTTTTTCTTCTTCATCTGGTCCCTCTACAAATCTACATGGTATGTTAATTTTTCCCCTCAATAAGTTTTTTAAAACAACTTGGAAGCAACATAAAAATAGTTGTAGTATTTGGGCGGATGCCCTGATTTTGAGAGTACTCCTCAAGGTTTGGGCAGATGCCTAGGGTTTTTTTTTTTCCCGATAAAAAAAGAGAGTATGGGGTTCGGTTTCCATCGGATAAGTACCCTAAGTAAGTGGGGGTCATGACTGGTGTGGCACCGCTAGCTCCCTGGGTTTGGGTTTGGGTTGCGCAATCGGGTTCCTTTAGTGGCTGTTCTTCTGGTACCAAAAAAAAAGTTGTAGTAGGGAGGAGAACAACATACAAAATCTCTAGTGTGTCTGGTCCAATGAACCACAAGATTTGTCATGTTGCCAATGAGGTAAGCTGTGAATCCCAAGTTGAACAGCATGTAGAAGCTGGTAAACAACATCTCTCTGATGTTCTCTGCATGGAAGTCCCCATAGCCAACAGTGGACAGGGTTGTGATGGACCAGTAAACGGAAATTACATATCTGTCCCTGAGGCTCATGGCTTCTTTGAAATCTGGGTAGACTGCACCAATCCATGTTTTCTCTGGGTTTGGATATCTATCTGCAATCATGTAGTCAATGCAGGCAGCAAAGTGTACTACGTATAGTGTAACCTGAAAAAACAAAAGAAGTTCTGAGTTTTTGTTTCGGATTCGGATCCTCGATCTCCTGGGATGGGCGGTCCAGTAATTAAGACGGATTGTGAGCTTTTCTCGGGTCTACTTTGTTGATTAGAACCTTTTATTTTGTTTTTTTTGGCAGTGAAAAAGAAATTTTATTAATCTTTGAACGAAACGTATACAAAGACCAAAGAGAATAAGGAATAAAACACGGTATCACTACCAGAGGGAGCAAGGAATCACTTAGTATCAAGGGCAGAACCAGGAATTTATTCCGCCCTGGGCTAACCAAAATTTTATATATATGGACCAAAAAGGGGCAAACTCGTACATAAGTATATAAATTTTCAAAAATAAACAGAAAAGTACAAAAGAGTTTGAAGAACGACAAAAGAGTTTTTCTTCCCTTTTTATTTTGTTGTTCTATTAGAGCATGTATAGCAAAGTAGCAAAAATGAAATATTAGCTATTATAGCTACCTAAAATCGAGAAAACCCAACTGCAGCAGTTAGGTAAAAACTTAGGTAAAATACATTTTCCTACAATACTTTGGCAAATATCTCAAGTGCTTCAATTTTCAATTCGTTTAATACGGTGTGAAATTTTTATTTTTCTGATCATATTATTCTAAAGGATTATAATTAATATTTGCCTCTAGGGCTCTTATAATCAAGTATCTGCTCTATAGAGACAAAAATTAATTATGACTTTTAGGATAAAAGCGGATGGTGAGTTGGGCTAATTAATTAAGCTGACTGGGAGGATGGTGGGTTGGACTAAATTCATTTGGACTGAAAATATACATATAATTTTTTTTATTTTTTTTAGTTTGTTGGAATTGCACATGGGTTACAGCCCAACCTAGCCTTGTGCTAGTTCCGCCCTTTCTTAGTATGTTCTACCATTCATCGAGAACATAAACCACGCAAAAAATGACGTTATCGGCGGAGAAACACATATATTTATCTTGATAAAAAATGATTGTAATTCTCTATATTAAAATCTCTTCAACATAAACGTGTTTTGAAACATATAAGCTGATACCCAATCAACGTAATTTTAGTGTAGTTGATGTTTTCAAATTTCAACAAGTATTTTGATCATTGAATTGGGCCTAGAGAGAGAGCCCATAAACGGCCTTAACTGTACTATCCAATTAACGCATCAAATGAACTTGAAACTTGAAAGGATTGATCCAAATCATCTTTTCGCTTCAGTTCTAGTATAACTTTTATGCCAATAATTCTGGTCTTTTTATTTGAACTTGGCAAAAAATTGCAACAAGAAAAATTTGAAATGATATAAAGTATAAACTAAGGACCGGGCATCTTTGCGGTGAAAACCTGGACTCCAGGAAGCAGTCATATATTATCTACCCATCTCGGCAATTAATAGTTCAGAAGAGTTGAAGACTCTTACGGGTAAGAAAAGACTCTTGGCTGTAAAAAGGCTTTAACAAAATATGAACCATCAAAAAATACTTTTAAACGACTTAGGTTACACGGATCGATGGCTCTTTGCAGTTTAAATCAAACTGCAGAAAAGCCCATTTCCTGGAACTGAAATTTTTGTACATACTGCCATCTTCCTTGTATTGTCGGAAAAATCTGAAAGTACAGAACTCAAAGGTCTTTTTGTTTGAATGGCATTCTCGTTTCAGATTTGGTTTCATCACTTTTTTGTGACATTTTTTTTTTAAACCGAGAAACAGCTCTACAACCAGGCCCATAGAACCTTGATAAAAAATTTGTAACTTACAGATACGAGTTTTGTACACCGAGTCCAGAAATAGCTGCAACGAATGTCCTTCTCTAGTCTGAAGGAAAGAAAACAAGGAAAGAAAATGGTTATTAAATTAAATTTCATAACTGTCTCGGGTGGCTTTTTGCCGGTGTGAATAAATTTCTTTTGCTGAGCAAAAAAAATTGAAATTTCATAAAGTTGGAATTCTTGATGTTTAATGATTTTGTTAGCTTTTCATCAAAATTTTAGAAATATTTAGTATTCGTCTGATGAGAGGAGTCGTTAAAACATAAAGACATAGATCTAAGTTGAAAAATGAAGTACAAAAAGATGGTGAAATTATCTTTTCAAACTTTTTCGTCTTTGGTTTCGTCTTTTTTTTATTATATAATTTTATACTTTTTAAATTCTGCTCGTCAAAATGAATGAGGCTATAATGATATATATGTTGACGGACCTTGCGAAGAGAGAGCTGACTCGTCTGAGACGCCAAAGTCTGAGCATGCCGAGTAATTTGCAGCCAAACACATCGCTATAACCTCTGAACACGAGGCTGATGAGGGGTTGGAGTGGGAGTGTCGACAATGTATCGAAAAGAAACCAGGTTGATACATACCTGTAATTTGGTGGGAAAAAGGGTCATATAATCAAAGAAGAGTACTCCTCCCGTCCCCGAAAATTTTACTCCGTTACGAAAAGTCGTGCATTTTTTTTACACGAAATATTAGGGCTGTTCGCGGTCCGGTTCGGTTCAGATTTTTAGGAATCCGAGGACCGAACCGCTAGTCACGGTTTTTACAAAATGAAATTCGTGTCCGGACCAAAAGTCCTACGGTTCGGTTCCAATCCGATCCGTGACTCGCGGATCGGTTACGGTTTTGTCCACGGATTTTAGCAAAAATAAAGTTCAAGCATATATCTCACACTAAAAGGGAAGAATGTTACATTCAGAATTAGGTTTAACACCACCATAAAGTACTTGTTACATAAACTACCAAAAGCCTATTTCAAAAATCAGATTCAAAAGAATCTAAACACTAGTAGGATTGTATCATTATAGTCAGGGCCGGCCCAAGGGTTTTGTGTGCCCAAGGCCAAATAAAAAAAATGTGCACTAAAAGAGTTAATATTTAATAATTTTTACAGTTACAATCACAATATTTGTGCGTTTTATTTGTGAATTTTATATTCAAAGTTAAAAGAAAAATTAAAACAAACAAAAAATTCTTACCAAAACATTTAGGTTTGAACTTTGATCTTGTGTCACTATGCTTAAATAGTTAAGAATATAAGAGGCGTAAGATCCATCATATATTTTGACAAGTAAGTGTCATCATATTATATGTAAGAGTCCACGGTTTTCACTAATTTTTTTGAGCAATTTGATTAGAGGAAGTAGAGTATCCTTTTCGCTTATGCACAGTAAGAGGCTAAGAGGTAAGAAGTGCAAGGGCCAAGGATACGAAAGAAAAACAAATAGTGCCCAAAATTGAAGACTGGGGTTTAAAACAAATTTAAACCAAAATTGAAGTCTGGGGTTTTGAACCAAAAACCTCTGGCTTTTAATTCTGTTTACAAAGACCGCTGGGCTAGGATACCTTTTGTGTTATGCCTCGGAAAAACTTATATATAACATATAATTGGAGTGCCCCCAAAATTTGAAACTTTTGGGATGCCCAAGGCCCAGGTCTCTTGGGCCTTGGGCCTGGGCCGGTCCTGATTATAGTACATAACATAAAAGATCTGAAAAAGAAATGAACTAGTGAAACTCAACTAAGGTTACCCGTTATTTATTCAAAAAAACTACGATTTACTCTCTATATTTTATGTACATCTATACTATATCCCATTATTAAGATAAACTATTAAAATTGGTAGAAAAAAGTGTTAACATTACTAACAATTTATTATATAAATACACATATATATTTATATATATTATTTATATAAAATAAATATCTCACGGTCCGGTTCTGTTAATCCACGATTTTGTAATGAAAATCCGTGGACCGAACCGCAAGTCACGGTTTTCTAATTTTTCAATCCGTGTCCGAACCATTAATCCACGGACAAAATCCGAAAGGTATGGATCGGTTCGGTCCGAACCAGTTTCACGGTTCGCTGAATTTTTTGAGTAGCCCTACGAAATATAAGTACATTTGTTCATTATGTCTTGATTTTTTCGCACCAATATAGTAATTAGTAGAGACGGATGTTTATGATTTAAGCATGCAAATTAATACGTACTTTATTTTTATTCAAGAAGCGCACGACTTTTCGTAGCGTGCTAATATTTTAGAACAGAAAGAGTAATGAGTATATATCGATCGGAGTTGCTGGCTTAAAGAACCTTATTGCAATTTTCTTGCGATCATCGACAAGAAGGTAAGATTGATTGTCAAGATATGCCACAAAGAAGGTGAGAACAATATCAATGGCGAAGAAGAAATTGACAATATTGTCAATTATGTAGAGGGCGTCTTCCTTGCAAGCCAGAAATGCGAACTCGAACGGACAGATCCAGGCGGAGTAAACGACTAGAACGATCAAGAACATCTCCCAAGCCCTGGGAAATAAGAACAATATGAAATTTCAGTTTTTGGTTTCTTGTCTCACATTTTTTTTTTTTATCGGCAATATTTTTTTTTTGATTAATCTTTGAAGAAGATTACAAAGATTAAAACACGATGAAAAATGGTTTCTGAAAAGCGTTTTGAGAAAACAGTAAGACGGAGTTAAGAGGGTATTGTGACCTGTAACGAGGGCTGAATGGGGAGACAATAAATCTCGGGAGTTTGGTCGATCGGTTGATTCTGGCTCCAAGGGAAGGGAGGAGGTGGTGATCACCGGAGAAGAAGCTGACATGGGGGCTTTTGTTACTGAAGCTCCTGTCAACCTTGTCCAAGCCTAGGCGTTGGAAGAGGCTTTTCGGATTGCGAAACGACATTTTATGTAGATATAGGTTTCGAATTCGAATTCACTCAAAGGCTAGCTACGGCCGGTACTGGAGTATCGTAAACTTTGACGGCCGGGTTTACTTTGGTTGGAAGAGCGTGTATATATATATACGGAGTATCAAAGTGGCGGGTGTCAGCTGGCATTGGTGAAAGTCGCTTACTCTTTCAACTGCGAATGATGCAGTCCATCCATGCACTACAGGGCGGGTGTAGTGGGACTGTTGGACAGAATTACGTAATTTTGTTCTTATTTAAATTAAGCAGCTCCCTGACATTCAAATTTACGTCATTTTTATAAACTAGAAACTAATTAAACCCATTTTGATTTTTCAAACTTTAAAGAGTCCATGCATGAATAATATTGAATCCAATTACGTAAGATTTGTAGCAAATCTAAACACCAAATTACCCATGGACCAATAGAGACCTCTCTCTCTCTCTCTCTCTCTCCTTTTCTTATTTGATAAGCAGACGCGTTGTTGTTAAATTTCACCAACCATTTTGTTAATATTTGGCGTAGTTTGATAGGTAAGGATGACAGTACGTCACGGATTCGGACCGAGTTTCACTCATCTTGTTCTCAATTCCCAAACACATATATATAATCACTCCGCCTCCGCCTCCCCGTCCCCGTCCTTTCATCTAGCTAGCTAATGGTTTTGGTCTTTCAATTACTATATGTCATCATAAGTGTTACAATATATATGGTTTTGGTGTTTAAATGATCGAGTATCTTAAGGATATGCACATCAAATTATAGATATCTTAGATCATAGATACGTATATTAAATTTCTGAATGATATGCACAAGTGGTTATAAATGGACTACTATATCTTTAGTAGACGTCGTAGAGCTATATCTATATTTATAATTAAGAAGATTTTTATATCTGCAACCGATGGGCTGCACAAATTTTTTTTTTTTTTTTTAGGAACTGCAAAGAAGATTTTATTAACATTTGAAAAGTTACAAAGATTAAACCGCGGATATGGAGGAAGACGGCAATTTGCATGTCTTTTTTTTTTTCTTTTTTTTTTAAAATTCAAAAAAAATTCTAATGGTATCCTTCATTTTAAAAGGAATGATTCTCCGAGTGACGCCATGCATGTGACTACTAGCAGCTAACATATAATATTGAAGTTTGGCCCTTTATGGCAATGAAATTTTCTTTTGCTGATAAAAAAAAAATATGTATATAATATTCAATAGAAATATTCTCGATCAACATTTGAAAGGAATGATTTCCATTAAAAGTCTCAGCTATCATAAATTAAATGAATTGATAAGAATAAACATTTAGAAATTCTAAAAGGTTGTAATTTCATTCCCGTCTATTCTTTCCAATCGAAAAACCCTAAGTATTGAGTAAGATGATGCTATGGTGTCCCCGGTCATTTTGGGGACACCGTAATTTTTGGCATAACTTCACCATTATGGGCATAACTAAAACCCAAGGCATAACCAAGAAATATCCAAAAAATCAATCAAGGCATAACCAAACCCAACCAAGGCATAACAAACAAGTTATGCCTTGTCTATTATGCTTGTAATGTGTAAGGACCCGTAATTTCAAAAAAAAAAAAATCATTAAAAGATTTATTCGATATTATTATTGAAGGAAAAAGATGGAATTTGTTAAGTTTATTTGATTTGGGGTTAATGTGAAAGGATTGTTGGTGGAGGGAGTGCAAGTGTGATTAGTGTGTGTCCTAATATAAGTGTGTGTGGTGGAGATGTAGGGAATTAGAATTCCCATCTCACTCTCTCTCATCCCTCCCGATATCTCTCTCTCGGCTCCTCTCTCTCTCTCTCTCTCAACCAAAAACCCACACAAACCAACCTCCATTCCACCTTCCTCACGCGTTATTGAGCTTGAATTTCGTGGGTCTTGACCGGAGGAGGAGTATTTCGGTCGATTTCGAGATTTCGGAGTCAAGGGCTTGCGTGGCCCGATCTCCTTTCGTGTTTGCTCTCCAACTTCGAGGTAGGGATTTCTTGCTTATTCTATATGCTTATGAGTTGAATTTGTGTGTTGATCGTGCTTGAAAATGTTGATTTGATTGTTGGGATTAGTTTCGAAAATCTGCAGAAAATCTACTCGAACAGCCTTTGTTATCGATACCTTAGCCCTTGTTATCGATACCTTTGTGTTCCAAAACCCAGAAAATCACCTGTTATCGATACCATCTCCCATTGTTATCGATACCCTTGCGGCTGGAAACAATTTTGACCCAGAGGTATCGATACTTTTGCCTTAAGTATCGATACCTGTTGCTTATCTCCAGTCTTGACTGTTTTGCTTCATTGTTCCCCGTTTTGGTTTCTAATCACTTCCAACCCATTCAAACACTTCCCGAACGATCCCTAAGCTTGGTTGCTCGTTCCTTGATGGTCCGTTGATTGTTCTCATTCCCTAGGCACCGGTTAAGCGTAATTTAGTATCATTGTAAATGGAGAACGTATCATAGAGTGTTTATAAGTGCCGTAGGTTGTTCGAATATCGTGGTGGGCATACTTGGTAGATGGGGACGGCATAATGACTTTAAGGGTTTGGTAGTAACTGGTATCTTCACAACTCGTTGAACCTCTCGATCCTCCTTGGTACACTTATCATGGGATTCAAGTATAGGAACTAATAGGTCGGATACTTTGGAAACCACTTGTAAGTAGCATGTCGCGTAGGTGCGGGGATATAATTGGAGGTATGGTGAGGACAAGTGTATTAGCCTATAAGCGATGCGGTTGATTGTTGGCCTTGTAACGCCATGTGATTGATTGAATGATCCTTGGATTCGATTGAGTGATTTGATGTTCGTGAAATGGAAGTGGAATGGATGTGGATAACAAATGGATAGAGTATTGTAGGACTGTACATAAATGGGCTTAGTACGTTGTGTACGATACGGATATGTAAGCTAATGAAAAGGCATGAACATGTATATTTGTGGAGCTATATAAAGGTTGATTAAAGTTTTGTGGTACCAACGATAGATTGATAATGAAGTTGTTTGTGAAATGACGGATGGTCGGTTAAGCGATGTGTGTTTCCGCTAACCATTGATTATTGCTTATTGAGGGAATAGACTCGGGGTGACCCTGCGATCGAGGGAACTAGACCCGAGGTGACCCACGTGATTTTATTATTGAGGGAATAGACTCGGGGTGACCCTACGCTCAAGGGAACTAGACCCGAGGTGACCCAAGTGATTTTATTATTGAGGGAATAGACTCGGGGTGACCCTACGCTCGAGGGAACTAGACCCGAGGTGACCCTAGTGATCTTTGATGGGATACACTTGATTAAAAGAAAGGAAAGGTTTGTAAATAAGGGATTTAATGATGACGAATGTGGACACAAGAATGATTGTAGTATTGTACGAAGGATAATAAGATGATTAGAACTGGTTATAGATTATGGTGGATAGACGTGAGTTTATTGAGGCATCTAGTTGAGGAGTAAAAGGTTAGTGACCTCCCGGGGAAGTCTAGAATTCTTGATCAAAGCGTGCAGCTCGTTGGTAATCATTCGTACTTTGGGTGTATCTGTCTTTATTCACTCATTCATGGTGCATGATTCATCACATTTTCATATAGTTTGAGTATAGAATTCTCTACTGGGCACGTGTTTTGTTCAACCCTATCCTTCTTTCAGGTACACTCGGAGATAGCGACATGGTGTGCTTGGCTCGCACATTTTGACATCATCCCTTTGAAAGCTGATATGGAAATTACTTTGGCATGTTTTGTAAAATCCTTTGGCAGTGTAATATTGATTTCTACTATGTCTATCGTTTGATCAGGGGGAACTGTAAACCCTAAAACTTCTTTTCTATTACGTTATCTGGATCGTCAAGCTTGACAAGAAACTTTGAACTTAACTTGTAATTATGGAAATGATCTATCTTTTGGGGTATTATCTGTATTATTGCGAGATATTGTTTATCAGAAATCTTTATACTTTATGTTGAAAAACGAGGGCGTGACATAATGAGTTTTGGTTATACTCATAATGGTTTTGTTATGGAAAAAGTTACGGTGTCCCCAAAATGACCGGGGACACCGAAGTCATTCCCTATTGGGTATATTTAACTACTATTATTCTTTGTTAATTGATAAGAAATGGGCTCGGGTGCCAACTTTGTTGAGATGCGTTTCTCTTTAACCCTTTTCTCTTTATATCTTCGATCTGCTTATTAATGATGATAACTTCTCTCTACATACCAACTGGAAAAAAAAAAAAAACTTTTATTCTCTTTTTTGTTTTTTACCAGAGCAAATTCTCCACCATATACCGGTCATTAGCTTTATTCTCTGATTAATGAAAAGCATGTTTTTCTTAATCGAAAAAAATTTCATTAATCTCTGAAGTTGTTACGGAGAATGAAATGAATGAAAAGCATGTTGGGATATATTTGAACAAATTAAAGTGATACACAAACAACAGTTGAGTTGACATTTTCCGTACTTTCTTATTTTATAAATTCAAATAAAACACTAATTAACGGTATCCTTCTACCTAAAAAGAATTTATTCCTCGAGTGATTCCATTTTATTCAACTTCCTTTCAAAGTCTGAGTTGTCATGGAATTAATTGAAAATGAATGATATGCACACTTGACTACACAACTAATTAACGATCTTGTTTTGATAGTACAGGTATCTGGTAGGGATGGCCATCTCGGCCGACCTGTCCGTATCCGATCCGTAATCCGTCCCGAACGGATCGAATTTTTTGGATATCGGGACGGATTCGGATTTATTTAAAACAAAAAAAAATTGGAGACCGGATCGGATTTGGAGGTAAGTTTGCCTCCGATCCGATCCACCCCGAATCCGATCTCCATCCCCGATCCGTCCCGATCTGTCCCCGAATATCCGAAAATCTATTTTTTTTAAAATCAAAAATCCGCCTCCGATCTGTTCCCGAATACTCTTTTTTATAAAAAAAAATCTGGGTTTTTCTTTTTCAAATTCGGATATCCGAATCTCTGATCAGATCTCTGTTCTCCGTTCGGGGCAGATTTGGAGGACCGAAAATATATCCGATCGGGGATCGGGACGGATTCGGAGGTCGGGTGGAAGGTTTGGATTCGGATATGTCAATATCAGCCTCCGATCCGCCCCGTTGTCATCCCTAGCATCTGGGTCAAGTTACATGCACTATTAATAGTAAATATGTTAGAATGTCGACATGACTCTTTGTCATGAGGCGAATCGGGACCCAGACAAGTGGCACGGTAGTTGCTAGATCTTGAATATTAAAATGATATGCAGCACAAATTATAGGCATATTCTTCAATATCTTAAATATTTCAAAAACTAGAATAATAAGCTCAACTAATTATTATCTCACAGACATCATAAGTATTTAAAATAATATGTACAACAAATTCTAGATACCTTAGATGACATATCTACATGGTATAAACAAAGTGTACGTACTATTTGAAATGACTTAGAGATCTCGATACAAATAAGAGTAACCCTCAGGCAACCTTTCAATCACTTCTTAATCACGCGAAAGTGTGTGAATCTGAATCGTTTATTTCTCTTTCATGCATTGTGAATATGAACTGTTCATTTCTCTTTCATGCACTGTGAATTTGAACCGTTTATTTTTCATTCATATTTCTTTCCATGACTGTGAATCTGAACTGTTCATTTCTCTTTCATGTTTCTTTCCATGGAATGCTTTCATGTATTGTATCAAACCCCAAAAAAAAGAATCATCTAGCAAATCTCTCTCTCTCTCTCTCTCTCTCTCTCTCTCTCTCTCTCTCTCTCTCTCTCTCTCTCTCTCTCTCTCTCTCTCTCTTAACATATCCTTAATCACGCGGTTTTTTCCGAAAATAACAAGAGTCTTGTGGGGTGGCGTTTATTTGGTTCTCATCAAATGGATATCGGGTTTGAATCTGGTAAAGTTGGCTATCCGTGAGCAAGATCTGCAAGATAATATGAGAGACCTTCTCATCACCCTAGTAAAAGGATTTAGCCACTCATAGAGTAAAAATAAATAAGCATGCAAGAATAAAGCTCCATTGGTAACTTAAAGCTTTCGAATGAAAAGCAAAAGAATAAAACCCAAAGCTCCTGTCACTGGTTCGGTCGTGATCTGTGTCGAAGTGCGTAGCTCTTTGCTTGTGCGTGAACCAAGTCTTCTGATCGCAGCCCCGTTCTTCTGTTTCTGCATGGCAGACAAAGATCTCCCTCAAACCCTTTTTTTTTTTTTCTTCTTTATATAGTGGACCACTCCAATTGTAATTAGCCGAGATTTTTGGCTTCTAAAAGTATATCAACTCCTTCTTCAATTCCTTCCAAATTGTAATTAGTGGGCCCACTTTGTAATTGTCCAATTTCCAGTCAATCGTGATTGGGTCACAATAGGTTTTGACCCAAATAAGACCAGTCCACGCCATATACTCATCAATTGCCGCTTCGAGCTTTAATTAATTTGATGACCGACTTTGTTTTGACATGAAATAAAATCCGACTTTGCGCTTTAGCTTCAAATGTTATTCATAGGCTCAAAGAGTCTTGAAACATAATTAACAAGTACTCCATCAAACTCCAAGTAGCGCACTAAACGATCGAACATAATAAACCTAAGTTAGGTGGCGTAAATAGGCATATTTACGCACCTATCATGTAGCGGTCGTGAACTTTTTGCGAATTATTTTTACCAATTTTTTTAATTGCCTTAATCACCTGCGACGGTCAAGTATCTTCCGTGAACCCGGAAACCGACCAATTCAGAAGGGGAACTGGCCAATACGCATGCGATTTTTTTTATCTCACCGGTATATTGGGGTGTAACGACATCGGAAGGCTAAAAAAATCATTACGTTACCTATGGGGCTGATTTTAAAGACAAATAATGCTAGGGATACAACACCTCACCACAACACCAACCAGCCACACCCAGCCCGCCTTTATGGCACACAACATGATTGGTAATCGGAGAACAACTACTTTGCAACCTCCAATCATGCAGTGCCAAACAGGCGGAAAATGGAGAGACGAAATTAAATTTTACCCATTCCTAATGATTTATGACTTCAAAATTATACAGGTAAGGAGGAAAATGGAGACGAGACTCTTCATTTCATACCAGGAATGTCAGCAATTCGCGCCAAGGACCTACCAGGAGGGATCGTCCATGGAAAACTAGAAGCGCCATTCAACATCATGGTACACAAAATGGGACAAACGTTACCAAGAGCAAGCAACAGCTCTCGCAATAAACTTGTTCGAAGAAATCGATCCGACCATCACCAACGACCTCAAGTCGAAGCTGAAAATGGTGATGAACATAGGCCCCTTTGATCTAGCCTGGCCACCAACGTCGTTTTTGGATGAGAGCGGGTGCATGCAGTGGCTGGAAAATCATGAGAGAAGGCGTCCGTGGTGTATCTAAGCTTCGGTTCACTTTTGACACCTCCGCCTAATGAGCTGATTGCATTGGCAGAGGCACTGGAAACTCAAAGGGTGCCGTTTGTATGGTATTTTAGAGACAGTTCAAAGCTTCAGTTGCTGAAGGGATTTCTTGAAAGAACCAGCACTCTTGGGAAGGTAATGTTGGAAGTGAAATTTCCTAATCCATCCATTCTTTTAGTGTGGTCATTTTGAAATATCAAATTCTATTTCTTGGTCACTTATTTCTTGGTTCATGCATGCATGACTTAAGCAGGTAGTTCCATGGACTCCTCAATTACAAGTCTTGGAGCACCCATCGGTCGGAGTGTTCATAACGCATGCCGGGTGGAACTCGGTTACCGAGAGCATTGCCGGGGGTGTGCCAATGATATGCAGGCCGTTTTTTGCTGATCAAGGGCTGAACAGCCGGCTAGTTGAGGAAGTGTGGAAGATTGGTGTAAGCGTTGAGGGCGGAAACTTCACCAAGTCTGGAACTACGAAAGCCCTAGAGCTCGTTTTCTCGTCGGGAAAAGGGGGGGAAAATGAAAGAGAACATAGGTAATCTTAAACAGAAAGCTAATTAGATGGTTATGGGAAGTGATGGGAGCTCCACTAAGAATTTCATAAGTTTGGTTTGACTGAGATTCCACTATGACTAACTCACTGATCGTCCTTCTCTTCTATGAATTCTCTGTTGTGTTAGTTGAGGTGTACATGTTGAGCTTGTTTTGGGATCTTTAGCTCTGAATTCTGATTGAGCGCTCTTCTCTACAACATGGTGCTTTAATGCCCTTCTCTATGACACATTGGTACAAGAGCCACGCACTTTGTGACGAAGCCTACACCAATTTGCAGTGGAAAACGACCTTGAACTTGTACAGAACGCCCTCGTAACAAGCTTATACATATTGGCCATGCGTCCTGACAACATACCATTCTTTGTCAAGCAACTGCACCAATAATTAACTCAACCAGTACTACTTCAACTTAGAGCAAGTCTAAAATCACTCTTGTTCTTTGAATACTTCTTCATTTTCTGCATTATGGTCCAAGTTGAAAAACAAAGAATTGGAAGTAGCATTCAGAAAGAAGAAACAACACAACGCAGAATCATTGAATTAAAGTAAAAAGTTTCTCGAACCTCATCAACCAGCAATACAACAAGTACCAAGAGTGAAAACCGTGAATTCCCATTCCATTTACTTCCACAAAAATTAAAATTGTCAGACATATCAGAAAAGATTGAAGTAGTTTGAATACTAAACCTGGTGTACTGCACTCAAATGCTTCAGAATCGCATCAAAGTACTTCATTGTACAGATCTGGGGTCTCTAAAATGCCATAAGAAAGCAGAGTTGCTTTGGCTCTAAGATTCCTGCAAAAACAAAACGAAGTCAATGAAACCAAGGACCAGCACTTACAACAATAATACTCAAATTTATATCTCCATGTAATCTTCATCCAGACAGTACCGAGAAAAAAAAAATGAAATTCATGATGCAAGATTTACAGAAACCTGGGTGATATCGAATGAAGTGGTTTTCTAGAGGATGAAAAGGCAACAGCATTGGGCAACGTGTTTGGGTTGGCTTAGGCCTGATTTAGTAATATTTCCAGGGTAAAAAGTGGATCATTCTTGGATCGTGAACAGTACCTGGGAATGTTCAAGTTCTTTCTTCAGAAGAAGAAGATAAAGAGGAAAAACAAAGTTCTTTGCTTCATGAGCATTTCATCAGACAATCTGGAATGCCAGAAGCACTGTGAACCTTTTGTCTTCATAATTCTGCAGTTACAGTAAAAAGCAAGGGAAAGCTTCTTGCCTGAAGACGAGTTCTACATCCCTAAAGTGGGAAGGGCGCATATCAAACACCTTTCCTTTTACTATCCTATGTTTCATAATCATATGTTGAACCACACCCCCTTTCCTGTTTGGTTGTCCTTTGAAGAAGGTACACAATCCTTTTCCCACGCATAATATGTTACCAATGCTTTGCTGCAACCATAACCCGCGTGATGGTCGAATGAATCCTAAAAGACAACTCCGCAAATCCTATCCCTACATGAAATAGTGAGCCTTCAAACCTAGTACAATGCTTAAACCAATAAAAGACAAAATCACTATCTAGGCGGGCTACTCATATATAAGTTGAAAAAGACAGCAATCGTGAACGTGTTACTAGGCCACTTCACCATGTGAATTAGTATTTGGATGGCACTGAAATCCGTCAAGCTAATGTTTGATTTGAAGAGAAGCAGTGATTTGGAAATTCTCCTTTCTGAGCTTGCTTCTACTATATAGATTAAGCAATAGAAAAACCCTGCTTTTCAAATTTTAAAATAATTGAACATGAAAGTTGGATCATGCGAGGGTTCCGGTCAAAGGTACTGAGGCAAGAAGTGTGCATGTGCTTTGGCTTATTTCTCATGGGTGCAATGCTCACTTCGTGCGATAGAGAATGCAAGCAAACAGAGTCTTTGTGGTTCCTCGAGTGCCAGCCGCAGAGAGGAATGCCATCAACTGCCCTTCAAGTAGCAGGCGGCTAGGCGAGCAAGTCTCTTAGTTCTTCAAGGAGACTCATGTGAACCCCCATTTCTTGCCATGCTTTTGGGAAAAAGGATAAAAACAAATGTCACACCAACCAGTATCAACAAAGATGGGAAAAATGATAAAAACAAATCTCAACATTGGTGTCTAACATCAATCCACGGTCCACCTACTATAGAACATGCTTTGCAGTACAAAAACCATTAGCTCCAAACGACAAGCGTAAACCAGAGCCGAATACAACAATAACCAGTTCAACTTTTTGTGCACGAATTTAGCACACAGTTCATTTACCAACCTATTGCTCAACCTACAGATCTTGAACTTATGTAGTATTATTCATCAGGTCCATAGATCATAAGAGAGCAGATATCATATTCCCTACTTATGTAGCCGTGTTTTGTTATATATAAGAACGGGAAATCATTGGAGCCTACATACCTTGGTTCCAAGCGTAAGGGTTCAAATAAAGAGTCTTCTCGTCATTCTCAATGTGAAAAGGTCCAAGTTCTTCAGCCATCCCATAAGCAATTGATAAACGTCCAAGCGCTAAAGAAACACCCACGGGATAACCAAACTATTTTCAAAAAATTGTCTGTGAAGGTGTATAAGCAAATTGGTTCAATGAGGTTATTAAACTTACTACATTTACATTATGTAAGGTTCTTTATCAACAGAACACGATAACACATCTCATGAATGCATGCTTTTCACTAATTGATGGCAAAATGCAAAATCTCTCAAGTTCGAGTAGGCGATCACAAACAACTACTTTCAGGGAAATTTTTGGACAAACCCAGGATTAGGGGTGATTAACAAACCAATTGAGACAAGCAAGAGGTTGATCAAGTTGGGTTTGAAAGCTCAAAAAGCTTCGAAAATGTGTTCAAGCTTAGCTATGAGACGAGCCGATCTCAAAGAATTACGGGTGATATATGAGCCGAGCAAGTAACTTATTCGAGCTCGGTTTGAAACTTTAACGAGCTTCAAAAACTGGAGGCTTTACTCTCCCAAAAAAAAATGTATCTTCAAATGGGTGAAATCCAAACTGAAAGCGATCATTCGGATTCTAGCAAAAACCATTGCTCGCAAAAGCAAATTGAAATTATCAGTTAGGGTTGAAATGGAAGATTAAGACTGACCTCGTCGTCGTTCCTTCGTCGTCGTCGTGAATCGGCGAATTTATTCTCTGATAAAATGGATTTGATACAGTGTGGCCATATCTATTTTCATAAAAATAATTTCGCGCAAATCATCTCCGATTATGCATCAATCAGCACTCGATCAATATGATCTTCGACACGATTTAACTTCTTGACTAGCTCTACAACATGAACCCTTTCGATCGTGCAGATAAATCAGAATGAGATCACAATTTGACGAATTCGCGTCGCAGTTCAAATGGGTTTGATACGGTGTGGCAACATTCATTTTCGCAAAAGCAAATTTACTTCTATCGCATTCGATAATATGTCAAACGGTATTCGATTCAAACGATGTATAACAATGTTCTTTTTATTGACAATATTTGCAAGATGAGCGATTTCGATGATGGAGATAACCCGGAATGAGCTCACAATTTGCCAAATACGCGTTTTCATGGACTTCGCAGAGGGAAGATGAGAAGTCCAAATGAGTACGAACGACGGCGTTTTTGGATAACCTCGCATCTTCAAGATGCGAGCTTCGTATGTAACCCCACCGTCGCCATTTTGACAAAGCTTGTGTCTCTCTCTCTCTCTCTCTCTCTCTCTCTCTTCCCTTCGCGTTGAAGTTTAAATGGGTTTGATACAGTGTGGCCACATTTATTTTGTCAAAAACAATTTTACTTCTATCGTATTCGATAATATATCAAACGGTATTCGATTCAAATGATCTTTTACAATGTTCTTTTTATTGATAATATTTGCAAGATGAACATTTTCGATCATGGAGATAAACCGGAATAAGCTCACAATTTGGCAAATACATGATTCCTAGTACTTCTCAGGTGGGAGGTGCGAAGTCTCCATGACCTCGTGTTTTCAAGATGCGAGCTTTGTGGATCTTGACGTTTGGGCTTTAGACGTGATAGGCCGGTCTATAGGTTCGGCCCAAGCACTCAGCGTCTCTGGGTGGTTTATCTGCTAGGCCCAATTGGGCTGTGTGATTCAGCCCACTACGGTCCTCTACCAAATCTACCACCTTTCTCCTTCGACACTTTTACACATTTTGTATAGGTATTTTCTAATTAAAATTATTAAGTCTTTTTTAGTATTTGAATGTGGAAATCAAATAGGTGAAAGTAGTACAACCCCGGTTGTCAAATAAGAATTTGTTAGGTTTCGAATTCAGAATATCTAGGTTTACAGCTCATTCAGTCCAGTTGTTGTTAGATTTATTCCAATTTTGTGGACTAGCATATTCCATTTATGTTAAAAGGTTCCGGATTACTTCGACTATCAAATATATTGGAGTATTTGTTTAGACCCATTTGGTTAGTGAACACCATTTTGTAATGGGTTATTTTGATGCACCTAATTTTGTTAATATGTATTTTGTTAAGTGTGGGGCCTCGTGCTATATGGTTAATTTGAACCCATAATGGGCTGGGCCATTTTATTAGGCACAAGAGAAGTGTCCTGCCCTCATCCTATGTATATGTGTTTGGCCCACTAAAACACGTATCTTTGAGACACCAAGAAAAGAGGGTAGCAAGCTCTCTCTATCTCTCTCTAGAAAGGGGAAACACGGTGCTGCACAAGTGAGTGTGCTTCGTCCACAACCTCGCCTTCAAATGAGGTTGAATTCCCCGAGCGTAGGGCTAGGTCATCGTCAGCATAGATATCCGGAAGTCCGGAATCGTTCCCACAGAGAGAATCTCTATAGCTTGTTAGGATTTTTATAAGCAAGTGTTTCCGGCGTTAAGGCGGCCAACTATCGAATTGCTTTGAAAAGTGATGAAAACTCTTATGGAAAAGACTAGAAACTTGGGTTTTAACTAAGAATTAAAAGCGGCAAGGCATAGAAGTTCATAACGCCCGTAACTTAGGCCAATCAACTTTTCTCAACGAAAACACGGTTGAATCACACGGCATAGGTTATCAACCGGAAGATTTAGCGGAGAAAATGGTTAGACTTGATATAGAGTTTGAATAACAAGCTAAACACAAGGCGTGACATCGCTTTCGGAACCATGTGAGCAAGCACATGATCACCGGAGATTAACAACGCCAAGACTTGAATTCAAACTAAATATCAAGGCCAAGAACTAGAAGTATAGTTTGGAAAGCGAGCAAGTTCTTTGGTTCTTTTGGCAAACACGAGGCGAGACATAGCTCACGGAACCATATGAGCGAGCATATGATCACCGGAGGTTAATATCGACAAGTTTTGTTACATAAAAGGCGAACCACGCACATTCACTACAAGAAATCTTGGCTTTCCCAGCGTTTTATAAACGCCGGCAAAAGTCTTCCCGGCGTTTTCCCCGGCGTTTTTAGTGAACGCCGCGACTGCCGAGGTCGGGAATAGTGATAAACGCCGGTAATGTTTGCCGGCGTTTTTATTACTATTCCCGGCGTTTACAAAAACCCCGGAAAAAGTCCAAGGCCAGCGACTTCTTCCGATTCCGGCAGAGATTTACCGGCGTATACGAAAACGCCGGGAAAAGTCGAAGGTCGTGACTTTTTTCCCGGGGTTTACAAAAACGCCGGGAATTTATTTTTTATTTTAAAAAAAAAAAATCTGCAAGAATGCTGCTTGATATCCAAACAACAAAACTTTAGAATCCATATATACTAGCAAGAAGAAACAATAATTCATACTTTTGCAATCCAAATTCATGTTCATATGTAATCATACTCAATAAAATACAGTCGAGAAAAAAAGACAAATAAGTCAAAGAAAATAAACACTAAGTCCCCAAAATAAACAGTGCCCCGTGCGCCTTTATCAAACACATTCTCCCGATCATCTTTTTCTCAAGCATCTGCAAATAAAGAAGCAATATTAGTTGAAAACTGGAGAATAAATTATGTGGATGCAACAAAAAATGAAACTATGAAATAGGGCATTGCAATAGGTACTCACCTCCAACCACTAAAGCAGTTCACTAAATTAGGATCACTTGTTATGTAGATGTTGTTAGCATTGCAATTTGGAAGCCACAACAGGTGATCCTCAAATGAAGTAACAAGCTCCCCACAAAAGTTCCAAACAGCAACAGTTCGATTTCTGAATGTCAGGAACAACTGGTTCTCATAGAGAAAGATAAATGCAGATGGAGTCATGAACTCTGTTCTGCTTACTTCTTTAAGTTCAGCATTGCGCACCTATGAAAAAGAATAGGCAGTCACAATCACGCACGTAGAGAGAGTTAATGCTGTAAACAAGATGTAAAAATAGTAAATCTGACCATACATCAAGAATCTAGAGATTCTCATTCTCTTGCTTAACATGAAGCTTTTCATTGAATTGTTGTATGAAGTCCACCTTATTACGATGAAGTGATTGAAGTCTTTGAGAACTGTGCCATCTTCTATTGATAGTATCTTCAAAGGAACATGACTTTGAGCTCTATTGAAAATCAACAACCTGATTTTGATTTCTTGTACATGTTTATCCGATATAGAGTACAGCAACGTATAGTTTTTTAAGTCAAACACCTTGTATATGCTGAAAGAAACAGCAACAGTCAGCAGATGATGTTAGAATACACAATCGACTATGCAATAACTAAGCACTAACTGAAACATTACAAAGGCAGAATAGTTACCTATCTTGTGCTGAGTAAGTAAGAACCTTCCCATTAACATCGTCAAATTCAACAAAACCAGGCCATTTCAAATATTTGGAAACAAAAAGAGGAAACCGGCATCTGGTTTCCCCCTTTGTATATACCTAAGGAATTAAACGGAAAATACTAAGAGTAAGGAAGCAATAAGATAATATGTCGAAAAATATTCTACTGGAAAGGAGTTCAGCAACAGTAACAGAGAAAAGTTCAACGCACTCAATCCTCGTGGATCTACATTTCAAAGAGCTGAAATTATCTGAGGCATAAACTGAAACTGTGATGTAAAACAAGCTTCGAATGACTTCGTCAGGGCTAACATTCAAAAAACATATCCTCTTGTTTGACTCTGCATTCAGAATGTCAGCAAAACTCATGTTACAAAACGTCCCAGTCTCATGAGATAAACTTCAAACATCGCAGAAAATCCCATCAAGAAATGACGTGCTACTACCTCTACTAAAAGCTGCACAAACACCACAATGTGCAAGGGCAAAGAAAATATCATGTGCAGCAACTAACTCAATAACTTTTGCACTCTTCATCAAGAAAGGCAGTACCAGCGAACAATGGCCCTTAGGATCATGAGTATCATATTCCTCCTGATATATATTACACCAAAATAATAAAAATAAGTACAAGGAAGCAAACCAAGCTTTCATAACAAGCATCTTTGTTTCAGACTTACCTTCTATTGAAATTACACTAAATTAGGATCCCGTGATTTATAGATAGTTTCACACTCTTGGTTGAACAAGGCCGGAGGTCCGATTACTAGGCAAGTGGCCCAAGCGTCATACCTTTACAAGGTTTATCCACCTTTTGACGCGAACACTCCAGCTTGAATTAGACTGGAGGTCTGGTTACTTAGTGAATGCCCGGATAAGCCGACTTTTTAATTCATTTTTGTGGTTGCTTTTTTTCATGATAGGTAAAAAGGCATAATCATTTCAACATCAACTACCTTGATTCATTCCAGTATAGAACCTCTGAGTCATTGTAGGGGTGAGTGATAAAAAAAATTACAGTCTCACAGATAAACAATTACTCAAGCTATCCTAGAAAATTATGAAATGATAACACACAAACACATCACCATAAACATATATCACCAATTCAACTTACAAATTTGGAATTTTTGTAATTTTGCCGATATTCTAAAGAACCCTGAACTACATATGAATCATACTAAAACTAATCCCGAAAGCTAGCATTTTAACTCTAGGGACATGGTATGAAAGACGCCTTGTGTTTACAGAATGAACATAAACCAGTGCCTAAAGTTAAATTTCTATTTCGTATCTCCACAGTGACCAGTGAAATTGATACCATGGAGTTAGATTTCCACACAAAAAGAACTATTTATGCAAGGAATTAACAAAATCAACAAAGGGCTTTACTAGTTCCTACAACCAAACCCTCCTTCCCCACGGGCCACGACACCCTCCCTCCCTGAATCGACTGCCCTAACCAAAATCTCACACTGACTAACAAAACCCCAACCCGATGGAGAAAAATCAGAGATCTAGAGGCATCGGGAGAGAAAGATAAATGAGCAGAGAGAGACTAGCAGCAAGGGGTAGCCCTAAATGAGAGAGAGAGAGGTAAACCCTAAATCAGTACGGTTTTACCCAATATTAAAAAAAAATCACTAAATTAACACCTCCTTTATCCATCAACCTAAGATCGGAGAAAAGAACTGAAAAACGGAATAGAAAAGCAGAAGTTGGGAGTCGCCGTCCAACTTTCGAAAGTTTGGGAGGAGTCGTCCAACTTTCGAAAGTATGGGGAGTCGCCGATCGAAGAAAAACATCAAAAGCAGAGGGAGAAAGAGGAGGACGAAGAGCAGAAGAGAGAAACTTACCAGGAGAGAGAGATCGGACGGCGACA
Organism: Rhododendron griersonianum; assembly: GCA_018127125.1. Taxonomy (NCBI): domain Eukaryota; kingdom Viridiplantae; phylum Streptophyta; class Magnoliopsida; order Ericales; family Ericaceae; genus Rhododendron; species Rhododendron griersonianum. The sequence continues at coordinate 32,908,176 of CM030800.1, forward strand.
GCAGTAGAGAAGACGAGCTCGATCTTTCTTGGTACGCAGTAGCGGCGTGACAAATGAGAACACGAAAGGGGAAAACCTTTTGGCTTTAGGGTTAAGACCAATGAAACTACGTAGTTTCATGTTACCTTTGGAAAAGTAAAATAAAAAGGGGAAAACTATCCCCCAGATTTTATTTGTCCGCGTGGTCGGCTCCGGCACATGGACTATAAACGGGGTTTGTGTTAAATGCCGAGAATAAAGTGCCGGGAAAAGTCTTTTTTGTTGTAGTGATTTACAAACCAAACCTCAAGTCTTAAGTTGAGAAGAGTAAAATTAACCTAAATCACAAGGTGTTATTCACCCCATGGCCAAGCCTAATTGACTACTCACTCATACTAGAAAGATTAAGCATAAAGCTAAAAATGACAAACATATTTAACCGACAAAAACGAAAATAAACTTGATTTTAAGGAGAATCTAAACCGTAGCTACAACATTAATGAACGAGAAAACAATAAACGAGAAAGACTTACTAGAGTTCTTGAAAGATTAACTAAGAAAGCTTGGAGAAGACAACAATGGAACTTAAAGCCTAAACTAACTAACTACTTACTTGAAAATACATAAGTGAGAGAGAAAGACTTCCAACCTATTTATACAAACAAACCCCTCTCTCTACAAAATATCCTAAAAACATGCCATAAAAGGCAACTATTCCACAAGTGGAAAGCCAAAAAGGTGATAAAAATCTGACCGACAAGCCTCCGTATCGATACTAATTAAGCAAAGTATCGATACCACGCAGCTTTCCTCAAAAGGCCATTGATCACGTAGCAAACGCGTATCGATACGCCTCAAATCCGTATCGATACAGGATCCTCTGCTTCCCCACGAGACAAACGCGTATCGATACGCGTTATATCCGTATCGATACGGAAGCTTCTGCTTCAGCACTCCAGGCCAGCCTCCAAATCTTGGCACCCGACGGCCCCTTGGCTCACCCGACACCTTATTTTCATTCTCTAAAGTTAAGTAAAGATGACATTTTAAACCTTTCTTTTACCTTTTCTTTACTTTAATTTATTTAATGAAAATAAGAAAGTACCCCCCATTTGGAAACAATGGCATTACCAGAATTTCAAAATTCCAATTATATCAAAATGTCAACCCCCACTTTTAGTACAAAATAGAAAACTGCACAATTTTCTCAAGAGAAAAAGGCTCGAAACATGACCTTGCTCTTCAAATAAAACCTTGCAACTTTGTAGTTACTCTTAGAAAAATTCAAGGATCAATTACCGCCATTTTTAATCTTGAAAATCAGAGCTTTTTCAGAAAGTCATTTTTCCATACTTAGACAGATTTTAAGGGGCCGACAGGGTCTTCGGGTACTTGGAAGCACTTGGACCATTCATGGCGTCAAACTACGCCTTATTTACACGTTTTACCTGAAATACACAAAAACTTACCTTACGTGCAATAACACTATAAAAGCTAAATAAACAAAAGATAAAAGCAAGATAAAACGGGACTAGTCGCACCAAGTATCTACAATGTTGGGTGCTCATCAGAGTGTCTTGTGCTCATGTCCGATCGATCTTGCAACCAAAAAGAAAAGGGCTTGAAGATCATGACATCTTCATCTCACACAGGTATGAGCTTAAGGTTTAATTTTATTTCACATGCCATGGATTGAAGCTTGAAATTAGGGCTTGTTATTTGTGCTAAATTCTATCGGTTGTCACTTGAGCGAACCCTTTAGGTTAGGCGACATTTTTTAATATGTACTCGTACTATAGAAGTTCCTTAAAAGCATAATGATGATGTAATAGCACCTCTTGAATCAATGTTGATAATCTTTGTTATGGATTTCTCAATCTTTTCGGACTTGGGATCGATAATGCTTCTTACTGATCTAGAGAGATTGAAAACAAGGATGTAAACATCCTAAAGTCTAGCCAATTGCGATCGATACCAAGCCTACACACAAGCAAATACTATTAGACTATCCAAGTGGCTATGACGTTACGAACGACAAGACCAAAAAACTTGGACACTCCTATTGAAATCGCAAAACTACTTAGTATAGCAAAGTCGCGGTCTAGCTATGCCCTTGATGGAGTGAAAACTCCTTCAAGCATAATTTTTAGAGTTTGCAAATTCAATTGTGCCTTCAATTGCTGCATCAAGAATCATCACAGTAAAAAAAATTGACTGTTAGACGTTTCCTTCAGGATTACAATTCCATATCATGCCATCATATGTTCCACACTCAAATCACCCGATTTCCATGCGACGCTTCACTTTTTTCATGAATCCATGCCCTTAGTCATGGAAGCGGGGGTTCTACAGTGAGCAAAGTCACTACAAGGGTGTAGTGAGTCATTTCAGCCATCCAAAATAGTTTTTTAACGATTGGGATTTAAAAACAAATTAATCTTCCGCAGAAGAGAATATACTCTTTCTTGAAAGAGGTTTTTTTTTTTTTTTAAATCCGGACCGTTGATTGTTGAGATAGACGGATGAAAAGACTCACTACACTTCTGTAGTGACTTGCTCACTACAAGATCCCCGGATCCCGTAGTACCTTAGGTGGGTTCAGTTTCAAGTTGAATTGTCTGGGAAGAGTTGCGCCTTGTCTCATCCGGTTCTTCATATTTTCGAATGAGTGTAAATTTTGTCCGGGTGAGGCAGAAAAGGGAGGTTTTCCGCCACCCCCTTGGGCCCCCTTCGTGCATTTTTTTGGGTAATCCAAATCGTGCATCTTGTAGGGTCTGTAAAATAATGTATCCTTGAAAAAAATCAGTTTGTCCGGACATCGATAGGTATGTCAAAAGTTGAGTTTTTAGACAAAAAAATGAACAGTTGAGAACAGTTTAACTTAAAAAACAATTCACAGATCCAGGCCGTTCATTTTTTTTTTGTCTAGAACTCAACTTTTGACATACATATCAATATCCGAACAAGCTGATTTTTTGCGTAGATACATTATTTTAAAGACCCTACAAAATGCACAGTTTAAATTATCCAAAAAAAATGCGTGAAGAGGGCCCACAGAGGGTGCTGGCGGAAAACCCATTCTGTTCGGATGAGCCGTTCAAAATTTAATCTCTTTTCGAATACCACAAGGAGGTTCATGCTCCATGCCTCCAACTGATTCTTGCCCCACGCGTCTAGGATCTCGTTACTAAGTCACATTGTTCAATTCAAGTGGACTTTATTATGGACCGTATTATCGGCTTGGGCTTGAGCTTAAGAAAGAATGACGCGCAAATCTGATTTATATATTCATATTATGTACCAAAAGCTAGCAGTCATCGATCTCATCAATCATACTCCCATTTTCAAATTTGGATCGTTCCATTGCTTTGCAAAGCGAAAGCTTTCCGTCCCTTTCAGTTTCTGCAAATTAGAAGCATAACATAAATCAACCTTTCTTGCCGCGTGCCTTGGGAAACAAGGAAGAGAGACAAAAAAAAAATTCTTGCGTATACCTGGAAAAGATTGTTCCTAATGGTATCACCATCTTCTGTATTTGCTCGAATAAGTTTCGTCAGTTTGGTTCTGCTCAGTCGAAGTACTTGAGAAATCTCGGTAGTTCGAACTGTCAATCGCTGTGGCATGTTACACAGAACCCCTGTTTCGCAGAATATGTCACCCGTAATCGCCTTTCCAAGAACCTGTAGAAGAGTCACGAAGTACTAATCTTACAAACGCGCATCATTTCTTGACCTGATTAAATCGCACGACTGTCAAAGTACACAAATGGAGAGATGGAGTCATCGCTACGATAAGATTGAAGGAGTAAAACCATCATTCGCGTATATTGAGCGTTTTCAATTTGAAAATTCAAGGAATCGAAGGAAGATTTCGGATGCTCTGAGCACGTACTTGGTCGTGCCCATGGATCTTCGAAACGAAATCCTGCCATCAAAAATCACACTCAGTCTATAGATGTTAGAGGAGACTAGGGCCGGGCCCTGTCGGAAGGTACAAATTCAGAAGCCGAGAGCAGAAAATTAAGATAACAAAGCTTGCTCACCACTGCTCCTGAGACGAGTATGTAAAAATCTGCTGTTGTCTGGTTTTCCAGGATCACATCTGCCTTGGGCGGGAAATACTCTGCTTCCATTTCGGGAACCTTTAGCAATGCGGTAATTGTCCGGTGTTAAACACGACCTATGTAGCACCGACACTCCACTAGGGGTGACGTACCGGTGTCGGACACGTGTCGGACACAGACACTCACCGGACACGCGGCCGACACGTGTCGGACACTTCTCCAGAAGTGTCCTGTTATTTTGGGCAATATTTGGAGTCCAACACCTTTCAGACACTTTCGGACACTTTTGAGACACTTCGGGAACACTTTTCAGACACTTTTGTGACACTTCAGGACACTTTTGACAGACACTTTTGGGACACTTTTTGTTGCAAGCTATAGATAATAGATATAATGACTTGGAAAACAATGTACTGCAAAGGTGAAAACAAGACTATTTGGATATTATATTATTAACTTTTATCTTATTTGAATTTTTTTTATTCTTGATATATGTATACATATACATATATATAGACGTGTTCCCAAACGTGTCGTGTCTCCCATTTTCTGAAAATTTACGTGTCGGAGTGTCGGTGTCGTGTCGTGTCCGTGCTACATAGAACACGACCATAGAATGTGACGAAGGATTTCATTTGCAACTAACGGAAATGGAAAAAAGGGATCGATTGATTAGTCCTATTGTCCAGTTTTTGACGTTTGGGCTCATCGCGGTCAAGATCAAAATGATTGTAATCGTATTGCTTTATAGCCGATTTACCCTTATCGGTTATATCTCTAAATTTTCCTTTGCCGATAAAAAAAAAAAAAAAAGAAGCTATACTTTATAGACTAAGCTGAGAAGATTGTCCATGGAAAGTAGTTCCAATCAGACATCGTTTCTATGCAAACAAATCACGTTTGTGCAAGAAATTTGGTTGCCTATTTGGTGTTGAAACTTGATCAATTGTCAATTTTTTCTTGCACAAACGTGACTTGTTCATTTAGCAAACAATGCCAGATTGACTTGATTTTTCTCATAAATGATCTTCTTAGAGAGATCTACAAAATGGATGGTTTTGGTCTCTTTTTTTTTTTTTTGAGTATATATGATGAACTCAAAAATGTCCAGAATTGGAAAATAAGGGGCAGTAGCAGAGGCGGAACCTAGTCATTGAAAAAAGCATCTGATCAGGTCACTTGTACCCAAAATGCATGTTTCTCGTTCTCGTCTAATGTCACCGTTAGGATTGCACAAAAGACACTTCCCGGGAAGATACATATTATTGTACGAATCTGCGGTTGAAATTGCACGTGAACAGAGGTACATGCACTTTTTCGATATAGAAGATTTGACCTTGGGAAAAAGTGGGAAAGAAGGGAGAAGAAATTGAATACCAGTTGGAGAAGGAAGTCGTGAGAAACGCCTCGGAAGAGATGGACGTTCTTAACCACGGGTAAGAACAGAAAATGGTTAACACTTGAACGAATGGCTTTCGGCAGGCCATTCAAGGCCTCTTGCTGTTTCAATCCTTGTGTTTTGTAATCGAGACATATGTGGGACAATATTTGGTCTTTTATGCCCGAGGGCAGTCGATTTCTCCTTGCGAATTCTGAATCAGCCCGTATTCTGTCCCGCTAAAGAATTGGAATTAAAAGACCCACCTGCCAATAATCACTCGTGAGGGTCAGACTGTCTCAAGTCTCAACGAACCTGTAAACTTCAACGTCCTTTTCCGTCGCTGGCAAATTATCACCTACAGCCCAAAAACTCTTTCATCTGATCAACGTAACCAATCAATGGCCCAAAACCCATCCAACCCCATTCGGTCCCACACTGCTCCCATCTTCCACCACTATCCACAAGCCACGTGTAACAAACAAATGGATATACCAAGGTCGAATCAATTCCAATTAAAGGCAATTCAGTGGAGTATAAGAAATTAGGAAAGCATGGAGCCTACTTTTTCGTTTTCCATGTCCCGTTCCACTATACCTTCTTAAAAAATAATTACTTTTTCTAAAATTTTCAAATTTAAAAATAATGAGTTTACAAAAATAAAAAATTAATTTTTTTGCATAATTTAAAAGATCTCAATGAGATCTTTCAAAGAAGATCATTTTTTTTTGGCCGATAAAAAAAATACCAACTTTTTTTTTTATGGATCACCAAGAGCAACTTGAGTCTAGAGTCTAGACCAGTAAAGTGCTTCACGGTGAGCGTGATCCTCTCCACCTCACTCGTCGTCGCCAACTGCCTCTTTGTCCAAAACGTAATCTCTCTCTCTCTAGATTTTTATTTTGCAGCAAAAAAAAAAAAAAAAAGAACGATCAAATTGCAAATTTTTATTTTTTTGCCGCAAAATGGGCTATGTTGATTTAGGGTTTCCTGAAATTGGTTTCGAGGTGACAAAGTTAGAATTTTATCGTGTTAGTTAATGCCATAAACTATAGTATCAGAAATGAGGTGGAATGGGTTGATCGGGATTGAATCAGAAATGATGTGGGGGAAAAAAAAAAAAAAAAGATGAGGGAAAACGGGTCGGGTCGGGCGGGTTTGGATTTGACTTGACCCATATTTGACCCGACCCGTTTCAACACGTTTACTATTTGATCCATATTTAACCCGCCCATATTTGACCCGTGACCCGTTTCAACCCGCTCAAACCCGCCCAGACCCGCCCGTTTGCCACCTCTAGATTTCTCCTTGCGAATTCTGAATCAGCCCGTATTCTGTCCCGCTAAAGAATAAAGAGCAAGTTCTTTTTACAAGAAGACAGACAAGTTTGTTTGAGAAGACCATGCCGCGAAGAGGTGGAGAGAGACAAAAGAGTTTGTATTTTTCATCGTCTTATATGAACTTTTTTTCAATTTAGTTCACATTTTTATTTCTGAGTCCTCTTATCAGGACGAAAAAATATGATGAACAAGTTTGACCCAAATCTAATAAAAGTTAAAAGAAAATAATCAAAAAAAATCATGTCAAAAAACTCGGAAATTTTTAGTTCAAACTCACTCTAAGTTGTTGAAAAAGATGAATGTTTACTTTACTAGCTGACCCAATTCTAATACAGTAACATTTTCAAAAAAAAAAATTCTAATACAGTAAAAGTTAAAATGGAAATTTATAGAAATGGTCCTCCTAGTTTCACCCGAGTCTCATTTTCATCCTCCAAGTTTCAATTGCAACTCTTTTGACCTTCAAGTTTGGTTTTCGTACCAAGTTGGTCCAATTGATAACGTCTGTGAGCCAAAATATATGGACGGAAAAAATCAGATTGAGGACATACGTTATCAATTGGACTAACTTGGTATGAACTGCAATGTCCAAACTGCAATCAATCTGATTTTTTCTATCCATTTTGGCTGACAAAAGTTATCATTTGAACCAATTTGGTACGAAAACTAAACTTGAAGGTAAAAAGAGTTGCAATTGATACTTGAAGGACGAAAATGAGACTCGGGTAAAACTAAGAAGACCATTTATATAAATTTCCCAAAGTTAAATGTACTTTCTTTTACTTTTACGACGTAGATTTCTATTGTGATCCCTCTAGAAATCTACTTATTAGCGTTTGCGCTTTCTCACTCATGCTTTAAAAAATCAGCTTGAAAGCTGCATAAAAATGTACTCCATCCGTCCTAAAAAGATTGTCCGTTCCGCAAATTGTGAACTTACAAATGATTACTTTTTTCAAAGTCAAACTTTTTCCCATGAATTGAAAGAGTTCATTAACACCTAGTATCTTTGGAGGAAAGAATTTGAATTTTTTCCGACAAAAATGCATAACTTCTAAGTCTTTATTTTGCAGATCGAACAATCTTTCTGAGACTGAGGTAATAATATATATGGTACGAAAGAGAACAACATACAAAATTTTGGGTGCGGATCGTTGAATCGACCACGAGGTTCGCAATGTTTCCGAAGAGGTATGCTGTGAATCCCAGGATGAAGAGCATGTAAAAGCAACTAAACAACATCTCTCTGGCGTTCTCAGCATGCAAGTCCCCATAGCCAGCGAAGGTTAACGTTGATATGGACCAGTAAATGGAAATGACGTATCTGTCCCTGAGGCTCATAACTTCTTTGAAATCTGGGTACAATGCACCAATCCATGTTTTCTCAGGATCTGGATATCTATCTGCAATCATGAAGTTAAAGCATCCGGCGCAATGCACTACGAACAGCGTAACCTGGAAAAAAAAAACACAGGAAAGAAATTTTAGGGCTTTTTCGTTCCGAATAATTCGGATGATCTCGTAGACTAGAACATCTAGTTAAGGTCGTTTTGTGGGTACATTTCAGGCTCACTGTAATGATCGAGATCGTTCACTTTTTAGAGTTCGTCAGGCAGATTAAGTGCCAAAACTCATATTGATACAACAAAATTAATTATGCCTAAAAATTGTAACACTGGATTGGAACCGATTTGAGAAAATTTGAAAGGATATGAATCAAAGTTTTTGTACATGTGGGCATCTTGGTTGTAGGCCGGAAAGATTTGAAAGGATAGGGAAAAAATTTCAAAAATTGAAGGTCTCTTTTTATGTGGCAAATTTTTATTTTTATTTTTGTCCCAGAGATCCTGCCAAGCGCATTTGGACTGTCCATCTCGTCAACCAATGATCGGGATTGAAAACAAAATCTTCCAGAGAATATTTTTGCACGGTCCATCTGGTCGGGCAGGGTGCTAATTGGCAGCATCTCCTACTCCTTTTTTGATAAAATTTTGTATCTTACCGATATGAGTTTTGTGCACCGAGTCCAAAAATAGCTGCAGCTAGCGGATGTCCTTCTCGAGTCTAAAAAGGAAAGAAAACTCTTGCTCAATTAATTATTCTTTAGAAGGAGATTGTTGATACTTAAATTTATCTTACTGTTTAGTGAACTTTACTTACCGGCTTTTTTCGTCAAAATTTAGGTAAAAATAAATAAAAATATAAGGACTAGAATTGAAAAAAATTCAGACAAACGAAAACTCTATTTTTGAACTTTTTTTTATTCTTAGTTGATTTTTTTTTTCTCTTAGTTACTACTATAATTTTTTGCATTCCAAAAAAAAAATCGCCACCAATCTTATTTAAAATTCAGATAAACCCATCTAAAAAGGCAGTTGAAATAATTTTGCCCAAATTCGGGCTAATTAAGAACTGTTTGTCTTCCGGTGAAATCGTTCAAAAGTGTGAAATTAAACGGAGAAAAACTGGGTTCGAGTCTGTGGATGGACCTTGCAAACAGAGAGCTAACTCGACCGAGACGCCAAAGCCTGAGCATGTCGAGTAACTGAAAGACAATTCCAGTGCTATGATCTTTGCGAAAGAGGCTAATGAGATCTTGGAGTGGGAGTGTTGAACACATATCGAAAAGAAACCCAGTTGATATGTACCTGTAATTTGAAAAAAAAAAATATGTCATATAATAAGATGGGTCATCAACTTTTTGGAAAAAAAAAAAAAAAAAGGTATTCCTTTCGTCTGAAATTTTATTCGAATATTTTTTTTATCGATAAAAGTAACATTTTATTCCAGAAAACTAGACAAATAGTACATCAAGTCGGAATGCAAAAAACAAAACAATAACACCCAAAATGAGAATGAAATGACCCAACGAAAATTTGTCTTTACGGCCCAAATCCACGTTTGTCAACAAGCGGAGTCAACACCCAACACCGTCTTTCGACCAAACACACACAAAGGAGCAAGAGCATCACGTTTGCAGGTGGGGCCGACACCCAAAAACCTGTCTTTCGAACCAGCAAACGCAGGTCATAAGCCCTAAACCTGGGCCTGCTGCCATAGCCTAAGCTATACTCCGGCGGCGACCAAAAGGCCGCAGCCTTCGTCATTCGACGACCTTACCGGATCATCCCTTGTCAAATCAACACACCTGCTGCCATCATCGCCCACCGAAAGACGTGAAATTTGACATCATACAATAAGGCTCAAGTCTTTGCCTATTCGTTGAAATTCCGGCACCAGTTTATAAAAGAACTAATTGAAATCTTTAAATTAATGATGGGTTAACGTAACGACCTGGTTGCGATTTTCTTGGGATCATCGACAAGGAGATTAGATTGATTGTCAAGATATGCCACAAAGAAGGTGAGAACAATATCAGTGGCAAAGAAGGAGTTGACAATGTTGTCAATTATGAAAAGGGCATGATCTTGCTTGTAGGTCAAAAATGCAAACTCAAATGGGCAGATCCAGGCCGAGTAAACCCCTAGAACAATCAAGAACATCTCCCAAGCCCTGAAATGAAAATCAGATAATTAAATTTGGTTTCACTTAATATACGGCCAATTTTTTTTCCTTGTTTCACGTTACGGTTTTTCAAGCAGACACGGGAAACTTTTTTTGTTGACGGTTTCGAATCATGTTTTTGTTTTGTATAAAGAACTCATTTTAATTTGAGAAAACGGGGAAAAGATGCTTTTAAATTCTTGAAAACCGCGTCCCCTAGAGCAAAAGAGAGTAGGAAAATACAAACGAGCGTTTTACTTAATTTGAAAAACGATTTCTTCAAAGTGATTTGAGAAACAACAAGCGTGGTTTTTAAAAAAATTTATTAATCAGGGTAATAGAAACAATTACGGTGATTAAAGGGATTATGAAGTACGACAGAGGCATCACAACCGACACCATACATCTCAAAGAGGAACAGTAAGCAGAGTTAATAAAATTTTGTTGTCGATAAAAAAAATATATACCTGTAACAGGGACCGAATGGGGAGATTATGCATCTTGGGGGTGTGGTTGATGATTGTTTGGTTCTGGCTGCAAAGGAAGGGAGGAGATGATGGTCACTGGAGAACAAGCCGACGTACGAGTTTTTTGTTTTCGAAAACGCCATTATGTGAATTGCCGATTCTGCCAAGTCTGTTCCCTTGGCTGTGATTTTGCTGGATAGTAGACGGGGACGGTGAGAATCTCGTTAATCCACTCATGTGCGGGAATTTCACTAAAAAGGGTAGAGTGGAGTCTCTTAAACTTTCGTGGGGTTATGTTGGTCGAAATTGAAGAGATTATATTTGATATAACCATGGATCGATGTTGGCGGGTATGTAACGCTGGTAAAGTCGCTTACTCTTTAACTTTTTCTTGAATATCACTTCTATAATAATTTCTTAAGTACCAAAAAAAAAAAAGAATCTCACTTCTACAATTGTTTTTGCAGACTCCAGGTGTTATAGTGGACCCATACAGTGTTCTTATTTAAAGCAAAAAAAAATTAAAAAATTGGCTGTCATTTTTTTTTTGCAATAAAAAGTACCCCTCCATCCCCAAATAAGGAAAAAAGTTTCAGTGCCGAGCAGGTACCACGTGGTGTCTGCTCGCGCATCCGAGCCGTCCATTTCATTTTTAAACGGCTCATATTTGGAAAAAGAAAATGAGAGAGAAAGTGTTGGGGTGAGAAGAGAGAGAGGGTTTCAATCTGAGCCGTTCAAAGATGTATCGGACGACTTGGATGCGCCAAGCGGGTACCACGTGGGATATACCCGCTCGGAACTGAAAAATCTCTCTCAAATAAGAGTTTAGTATTCTATTTTGAGATGTTCCTTAATAAGTGTCCATTTAAAAAAGTTAATGGATAAAAGTTTGTATAATTGTCACTTTTTCGTTTTGAAAAGTTAATGTGCAAAGAGTTAATAGATTTAAATGGAGGATAATTTTGGAAAGTTGAGGTAAAAGTTGATGTGAAATGTGCAATAATAAATATATTCTTAATAAATTGGAGTTACGAAGCTAAACACTTAAAAAGGACGGAGCTAGGGAGTAAAACGTCATTTTAGTTCCTACAAATTTTAGAGAGTTCACTCCACTGCCAATATTAAATTCATCTGACTGTGTAGATTTGATACAAATCTACAAAAGAATATACTAATATGTCTCATTTGAGGCTTTAGGAAAAAAATTAAAAAAAAGGATCTAAATAAATAAACAAAAGAACAACTTGTACAAATATAACAATAATCAATGACGCGATCCCCTTGAATGACGTACTTGACTGATTGGTCTCACGTAAAAGAATTCTTATAATTTCAAGTGGATGGGGTCGATCAAAAAATACCTAAACAGCACAAAAAGAAAAGAAAAACCTGAAATAAAATTTAAACTAGCAATTGGAAAAGAAAATCCTAAAACCCATTATTCATAAGATATGTAGATGAAATCTTATTACACATAGGAACGTTAACTAAGTGAGTTTGGTTAAAATTTAAATTCAAGACAATAAATCCTTTTTTTGAACGGTAAAAAAAAGTTTCTATTAATCGTAAAGATGAAAAGATGAAAACAGTACCAAGACAATGAATCCTTTTTTCTTTTTTTTTTGAATGGCAAAAGCATCAATCTATCAAGGGGAAGGGGGAAAGAGAGATCCAACGAAAGGTTGAACCATTGAATGATACAACGAGAAATGTCCAAACACCTAATGGGTAAAGCCCAAACATCAGAAGGCCTACAAGTCCAAATCTTACAAATAAAGCCCAACATTCCATAAGGCCCAAAAAGCCCGAATCATATAATTAAGCACAAAAAAGAAAAGCTAGTACACCAAGGTGGGTTAGGCTCAACCCAAGAAATCCAAAACAAACCCTAACCAGATGAAACCTTACACAACCAAGCTGCCGGCTGCTGCCACCCGTGATCAAACAGCAGCACCCCGACCGCCTGCCAAACTCCTCCGTTCACCTCCATGCAGCCATTAATCATCCCAAACGGAAAAAACGACACAGCGTTCAAACAATCGGCCACTGCTGCGGGAGCTCACCTAGCCGTTAAGCAATGTATCCTAACAGATTAAGATTAATTGTTTTAGATTGTATTTGTTGTACTTTGCGTGTTTTGAGCTAATAAAATTTTTCTGCCCAACAAAAAGAGAGAGAGAGAGAGAGAGAGAGAGAGAGAGAGAGACCATTTTGATTAACATATAGCTTAGGTACATGGGAAATCTTATTGAGTGATTTGCACGGAAAGCTTAAAAAAAGTTACAAAGGTTTGTGATTGGATTCCGCAGATATCTTAAATGCTGGTATTAATCTAAATCTCCAATGACAAGGATATTTTAAAAGTTAGACGATACGCACAACTAATTATCGGTATCTTATATGGTAGGTAAAATGATATGCACAACTAACTATTGATGTATCTTGAGCGGCATATGATTGTCGGGTGTCGATGGTGCTAACCTTATTAGGATGCTCGTTTACTTGTTTGTGATGCCGTCTTGCCCAGACTTTCTTTTAATAGTTGTAACCATTTCAATGGTTAATAAATTCCTTAATTTATTTGCCGATCAAAAAAGGAAGGAAAAAAAAAACTATTGATATATCTTATTTGTCATAGATCTGTATGTTTATCATATTACCACGCAATGCGTCATTACATGACACTTTTTTTTTTGTAATGCAGGGTGTCTCGGGTCAGCTTGCGCGCACCTCGGACTAATCCCTACAGTCTCTCCCACAGCCGTTTCACACGCTTGCGCGTAGGGGTGAGGTGGCCTCAAGAGTTGTTGGCAAGGATAATCAAACTTGAGACCTCATGATGGAGCAAACACCTAAGTCTCAGGTCAAAACCACTTGGCCAACCCCTTTGGGTTATGCTTTCTTCTTATTTCTTTTGATTCAATAATGTTATTTTACTGTTAATTAGTACTCCAATATGCTTAACATTTGTCTTGTCAAGTCTATATAACTAAGTGCCTAAAATTGGGATGTATATTTTCGGGTTGTGGTCACGCCGGTTATTCTTGTTCTCTTTAGTCTTTCAAAGATTGATAAAATTTCTTTGCCGTTAAAAAAAAAAAAAAACTAAGTGCCTAAAATATAGAAGTTGATAGCCGTGATGAAGGTGACACAAATGAGAGATCTAAAAATTTTAAGCCCGTAATTGTGACTTGGTGCAAGTGTTGAAATTCAATTACTCCAATTTAAAGTTGCTTCATCTCTCTCAACACTAAAAATGTAGTTTTACCCCCAAAAAATGCATATCTTCAAGTATTCGACAAACTTAATTGCTTACGTAAGAGTCAACAATTGCTTCCTTCACTCTGACCACGATCATTCGTCCGTCTCCTTCAATGGGTACAACATCTACCATTCGAGGTGAAATTGTTTCGGGATTGCGTCATTTCTGCGGACATGGTGAGGTACTTGGAGACGGCCATTGTAGTCGATCGAATCTTCTTGTTCCAATGTTTTGAATGGCTCTTGCATTGAATTAGGGTATACAATACCAACTTGTGTATTTTTCAGTCTGAGGAAATTTAATTTATAGTCAAGGTTTTGATCAGATCGATATACAATACCAAAATGTGTATTTCAGTAAATACAATATTATAATGGGATTGATTGACATGATGTTACTACTTCCTTATTTATTGTATAGTTAAGGTTTTACCCTTTTCTCCCCCTTTTTCCCTTCCAAAAACATAAATTTCATTTCGGGGATACGTATAAAAATTATTCATTTGAATAGAATTGGTAAAATGGTTACAAGAAATTTAACATTTTTGATCCCCTTCGAATTAACCTGGGGACCCTACCGTCCCTTAGGATATAGCATGGGCGTTGTCTATACTCTCGGCAACGGACGGCTCAGATTTCACCTCGGCTAGACACATAATAACGTACGTGTATGAAAACGTTTTTTTTTCTGGCACTATAGAATACACAAAGTTACTTACTCCGTATTTCTTTTATAGGATAGAGATTACTTTGATTAGGTGAATTTTTAATGGAATTCGTTGAATTGACAAGGAGGGTTGATAGTAAGACATGGTGATTTCTTACGTTTAAAAGTGCTTTGAATGATCCGAATTTTAAAATAATCCAGAACATTGATTGTCGAGACGGACGATAAGATTGAGCGTTGCTGTTACGGGGCTGTATAACATACTACCACATATGGTGGCCCACGTTATCTTCTACTGCACCGTTTATTCAAAATACTGGTAGAACAAAACTGAGATATGGTTGGGGGCCAATGGCCAATGCCATTAAATCATCGTCTTCTTCTCCTACTGCGTGTTCATTTTGGAGGAGTCAAGATATGCCAATTGTTAGGGCGCAACCAGCGATTGAAAGATCATTGAATTCAAACCCCATTCGTTCTCATAATAATGAGGTTATGGTCGTGAGAAGAGGAATGTCGAGAGTGAGAAAGAGTGGCGGTCGACGCCCAATGCTTTTCCATGGCGGATTTCGATTAACGGGTCCGGCTACCTCACCGATTTCTTTGTCAGTCAGTTGCGTCTCGCAGAAGGAATCCACGGGGCAGAAACCAGAAGAAGAAGAAGAAGAGAGACGATTACAACCAGTAGAAGAAGAATTGCGATTCGAGAGGCTGTTTTCGAACCTCAATCAAGCTACTTTGAAGAGGGAACCTGGTCATCTCCCTCTCTCACTCACACTATCTTTATCTCAATAAGTGGAGTATTTGTTATTCGGGCTGATAAATGAACCAAACTGTTCGAATTGGTATTCGTATTCGCTCGTTAGAAGCTCGAACAGATGTCAAATTGCTACGTTAAGATATCAAGTCGAACAAACTACTACTATTCACTCAGGATATAACCTTAAAAAAATTCAAGCTACTCACCTCTCATAAATAAAAGCTTGAACATTTTTTTCTACCCTCCTTAAGTTTTCAAACCAAGCTTGAACAATTGAATGTTCGGCTCGTTGACAAGCCCATTTGTTGGCATGAGCAATAGTGATTGCTTCCGCCACTGATGACGATCTTGCTTGTGTTCCCAGGAAGCCTTACCAGTGCAATTTTTCTCGTCTCTGGCACCACGGTACGCTCTCTCATATATAAATCTATCTATATGTATGTATGTATATGTTCATCTATTATATTTGCTGTCTTTATAGGATTTACTGATTGACATTAGAACCCAGAAAGCAAGGGTGATTCCACATTGCAATATTTTCAAAAGTGAAGCATTTTTTCATGAATTGGGTGTCATTGTTGTTTCAATAGGAATGGCACCTCAAGTTTGGATAACCTTCAAAAATATGAAGTTTAGAACTTGTAGACGTCCAATTGAAGCTCAAGCCTCAACCCTGTTTTTATTGTGTTGTAAGTGTATGTGGCACTAACATTGCAATTGAATTTCCCAAACAGGTTGGTGCTGGGATCCTTGCAATTCCCGCAGTGACTCAAGAATCTGGATTTGTAGCTTCTGCAGTTACCTGCATTCTTTGTTGGGTATTTATGGTAGTAACTTGTAACCTCCTGAATATAGACACACAGAATATGTATACGATATGATCACCAATATGACAATGAGAGAAAATTGGAAAAATGTATGTGTACGATTAGGATACGTTAGATAAAAAAAATGTCTTCATAGTTCTTTTGCACTGATTTACATATAACCAGAAAAATGATGAAAAACCATTATCCTTTTGAAAACAGGCATTAATCTAGGTATTCCTAAAAATGTAACTGTAATGCTATGCAAGACATGCACTATCTCACTTTCACAGAAGTTCAGCTATTTGACCTGGAGTATCTAACAACTATCCCATACTTCAAAACTAGATAAAGTTAATCCTTATATTGTGGTTACGTGTACGGATATGACATGCATCTTCAAGAATTTGTGCTTCATAGCTCACCCTCAATTTTTGTATATTGTATGTGTCATGGTGTTTGTACGTGTTACTAAATTTGGCGGAAATGCTAAAATGATGCAGGTTGTGACAGGGCTGCTTGTTGCTGAAGTAAATGTGAAGACAATGTGTGAACTGGGTTCTGGTGGTGTGTCATTGGTAATTTCTTTAATAATCTCTACATCATGAGCTTAGGATTTAGATTTACAGTATATGTTTACATATTCAATGAGTAAACAAGTATGTGACATTTTAGGCTGAAGTTTGTAAGGTCTAGTATGATTTATGCAGCATTTTCCATTTTATGGCTGGATGCTTTTCTAGAATGTACTCTGTAACTCAGTTAACTGCAACTGTCGGAATAACGGAATGATCGTCTGTTTTCCTTCAATATACACCAATTTTCTTCTATGGAAGAGCACTATTGGTTTCTGTTAACAACAATGTGAACAATCAGGTTTCGTAGGCACTGTTGCTGTACACCTAAATTCCCTGACATTTGCCATACATATCCAAGTATTTGCATGATTACAGTCCAACGTGTATATTTTGGTTTAAAGCAATAGTACAAGAGAATAAGTGGGCTTGTATTTGTCGTCTTCATTTCCTGTGCGGTATTTGCATTTTTCAGGTATCAATGGCCAGGAGAACTCTTGGGACAGCTGGAGTTCAAATAGCTTGGTAGGCAGATTTGTCATCCTTTGTACTGCTAAATGCAAATAGTATTTCCCTCTTAGGCTCTTAGCATTGAGAATTATATTGACGAGAAAGAAGTACCACTAGAGAGGAAAGTTGAACTTGTAGTATTGGCAGGATTTGCTAAGCGGCCCATCCTCACCTTGGAAGCATAACAAAATCATCCTTAGTTGGGGGAATTAAGTATATCAGAAGGTATTTTGATAAGAAGAAATATCTAACTGCAACTTTATATTAGATTACAAGATAATCCTGTATCAAAAGATGCAAAATCGTAGGCATTGTGAGAAGACTACTGATGTATTAGAGCAAAATTCCAGCTGTATTCAATGGGCTTGTATGAGGAGTTTCGTGGGCTATATAATCTAAGAGCTAGGTGTATTGATGGGAGATTTTCGAGACAAAAATTAATGATAGTCGTGCTAAAACCTCAAATCAAGTAGAACAATAGTTTAAGCCTGGCTAGAACACTAGAACGTACTTCAAGGATTAGAAGGCTAAGTTATGTTGTTTTTTAGAGCAACTCTCAAAATTGGTTCGGTTGCCAGATTGTTCAAAAATTCTGCAGAATGAAAAGTAGCCTAAGTTCTATGTTTCGCGTATGACTCCCAAAGTCAACAATTTGGACTTCAGAGGAAATTGGGGCTATCAAGGGATTTGCTTCAATGCAAAGAGCATTTGCTGTAATTATCAACTTGCAGCAGAAAAAAAAACTTCAAAAATTAGATATGTGTACACAGTGGCTCAACTGTTTTTGCTAGATAGGGTAGGTAAGAACGTCACATTTTACTATCCAGACTGGGAAGTTAAGTTGGCTGAAGGGTGATGAAGATGATTTTAGTCCTAGATACCCATTTTTGGTCAACCCTATTAAGTGATGACCGGAGATTTTTTTACTAAATGGAAGATGATAACCATGTAGGGTTAGAAGAGCTCAAAGGTTTGAGGCATTGCCGCATGTTTTGCCCCTGATTCTAATACTGTTAGCATTTTAAAACTTAGTGCCAGTGTAGACCAGTTTTTCAAATGACGTCTAGTTACTTCCTCGTGTAGCCAAAGTTTTGTAACTGCAATTGAATCTTATATCCACAACTTCTTTCCATTCAACTTCACTGAATCTTAACCTATAGAGGAGTCTATTATTTCAGCATGGGATTATCTCCTGACAAAAGTCCATTTCTTTGTTGCAGTTGGTCGTACATCTTCATACATTATGCTCTTCTTGTTGCCTATGTGGCTCGTTCTTCAGATATTTTGACAGATTTCCTTGGTATTCCATTGTATGTACTATAATTCTAACTTCTGATTCTAATTTTGTGCCTGTAGTGTATGCTTGTTGATGCTTTCACCCATTTTGTTCTGGAACTTTATAATGGCGGGTGTCAGAAGCAGTTTTAATTTTTTCGACTGCACATTTTATTTAAAGCTGATAAATCATGCTAAGGATATAAATTTCACATTGTTTGAATCCCATTAATATGTTTTATTCTTGGTTTCTTTTTGTTGCAACCATAATGGTGATCCTTCTTGTCATGAAATTCTTGCATCTATCCTATCAATGTCTGAGATTTCTGTCGTTTAAATTCTCTATTATCTGAACTTGTTTAGAATGTGTTAGGGGAACATAAAAAGTCCAAATTCGCAATTATTTATTCATTTGCATTCACCCCCACATCAAGGGGAATGCATCCACCACCCTAGTCATCCAGTGGTCAAGTGCTTACTCCCAAGTGGCGTGATGGCTTGGGTTCGAGCCCTACGAGGCCATGCGCTCTTTCTCATACATGAAGCAACCACTGACTTCCTACAGCTACGCCAGGCCTAGCAATGGCTTAGCTTATCTGTAGGGATTCGGACTTTGCCCCCTTTATTCTGGCTCCCAGTTTAGATCTAAAACTATATGTGTTGCATCTAACAAAACAAGAAAAGTCATATCATTATCAACTAGAATAAATCCACTTTGGAGAACTGTAACTACTATATTTGTCCTGACTGGTGTTGCAAAAACAGGAAATCTGTACTTCAGCAGTGTAATTGCCTTGGATATGTCATTATCTTGGTTATAATTTCAGCTGAGCTGTTTTGCTCGACAAACATGGGAAATGTGTCACCCTATTGGTTGCCTGCATTACATCTCAACTGTAGTGTTTAAGCACCAACACCTTAACATTCTATTCTGTCATTGATTCTCTCATGGTAATGCTTCCCATTCCATTTAAATAGTCCTGTCAGTTGCCACTCCCTTGGACTTCATCATAAAATTTTAAGAATGTCTCTAAACTAAATCCTTTCTTCATTCAGTTGTACTTGAAGCAGACATTGGTTGCAGATATATAATGGCAATGATTAAAATTTACCTTTCGCCATGGTAGATCTTATTGTTGTCCTTCCGTGTGACGTGCCTAAATAATGTACACCAACACGATGCCCTTGGGCTCTCGTTCCATCAGTAGCACTTGTCTGGATTATATCACCAAGTACTTGCATATGGTTGTTAGGTGTTGATGGCAGCATTATGATTGCAGATGGGAATCTGCAACCTTGTTCTCATTACTTTTGGGAGGCATTTGCTACTTTGGAAGGTTGGCGTTTCTTCTTACTTTTTCCCTTTTTTAGGGGTGGGTGGGTTGTTTAGATCACTTACTATGCAACAATTTGCCTTGATCTACTTGGAGACAAATAGATTATCTCTTTCTGAAGATTAATACTTTAAATGAGTATCATCTGACTTTGAAATTCATATATAGTATCCCCTTGCCACTTTGGGACAGAAATCATATGGAAATTGCCTCTTTACGAGATGGACTTGGCGCATGTGTTATTTCTGCTAGTTTTATCCTCTACTTAAAGAGACAATAAAACTCGTATTTATTAACTTGCTCTTGTTTCTGGAATATAAAATCTGTCATTTTCATTTATGCAGTCTATAGCTTGCTTTTGGAGCAAAAATTTGGTGCACTGACAAAACCAGATGGGCTGATATATTCTAAATGAAAATAACTTGCTGAAATAAAAATAGAAAGGCAGTAGGAGAGTAAATAGTTTTTTTTCTCTTCTTCCATTCCTTTGTTAATTACCCCTGTACATAGAAGCCTTTTTTAACTTTCAAAAAAGGAAGTTAAATGACACCAAAATTTAAATTCTAATGTAGCCAGCGGTTTATTGGAGCAGTAAATGGTGTTCTCGTACTTGGAATCATCATTTCCTTCACAGCTCTTGTGGTAATTCTCCTCCTTCCTGAACTACTAATGTTGTTATCCTTGGATGAAACTTCAAAATGCTTTTGGTTAAAAGTATTTGATGCAGGAAAGCACACAAGGGATGAAGAAAAAACACAAGTACAAAATTCACAAGCACACAAATATAGAGAAAGCTTTGTATTTTTCCTGTTATTCAATAATCGACCAAGTGACCCTAAGACTTGAGAACTTATTTAGAATAGCAGAAACCGCATAAAAACCTAGGAAATACTTAAGGAAAGGCCATTACTTTCCAATAAGCCTATAACAGAGCAACTGCCGAAGTTATCAAAAAAGGAAAGGTTTGAGTGCCAAAACAAAATTATCGACAAAATACTTAACAAAATGGAGATTTGCCAAAATGCCAAAATCCCTAGTCGAATGCCTAGTGAAGGCTTTTCGCCAATAAATGCCTTTGGTCTTTGCGAAGCAATGAGTCTTGCTAGTTGTGCTGTTTCCAATCAACCAGGTGCTTATCAGGCTGATTCGCCAATGCTGGTTCGCACCTGTAGTACTACGTTCGGCTTTGCCCATCGAACTGATCGATCTATATAACTTAACGCGATCAAGGCTGTGACACTATTGACTAGAGACTAGAGTCTTGTGTTATGGAAACAACCCCAAAAACAAAACAAATGAGAATAATAATAAATACCTCTCGTCAATAAAGAAAAATGGAAGATGGAAAAAAGAACTCAGATTACCTTTGAATCAATAGTAAGACTCTTGGTTAGTGAGGGTATTGGGATGTGGTAAGAGTGTATGCAGATGTAGTTTTTGCATAATCTGTACACATTAGCTAGGCTAAAAACTTCACCTTTGATGTTAGGAAGCCTGACCTTTCACCGCTGCTCCAACCAGAAACCCTTGCATTTTAATCAATACTTTCCCAGAAAACTTTTGGTTACTTTCAGGAGATGGGAAAGCAATAAGACAATGCATATATCGTATGTAGTGAATCTGCCACACAAGAATTCTATCTGTGTCATACGATATGGTCAAAGTCTCATAGATGTTTTACTTGTCTCCAAGGAACAAAATTTCGTGTTGTTTCCATCAACACAGCCGATAAACGTTTCCTCTTCCAACGAGGCAGAGAATCAAACCACTGTTATGACCTGTGGACTCTGGTTGTCAACTGGTTTTGACCATGACACTATATAGTTCTGTTCTTATTCAAGTCGTTAGCGGCTTCATTTTGAGAAATCGTCAGGGCTGGATATTTAACCTTGCACAATTCTCCCCTTCAGACATTAGCGACTCATATTCCCGCTCTATGGTTCAAGTCTTTGAAATGTACAGAACACCACATAAAACGAGAGAAAATATTGGGGTTAGAAGCAATTTGAATTGCAGTCTGATTGTTTCATCACGTGGTCATAGATAAATCATCAATCACTATCGCTACAAAAATTTGTTTCACACATACCAATTTCCGCCAAGCAAGTGCAATCGCTCTATACTCATTTTGCAAAATTATGTTGTAAATTTATTTTGTCTACTAGGTAGTGGCCAGTGGAGACTTGCACTGGGATGCTCTTTTGAAAGCCAACTTTCAAGCTGTTCCTCTCAGCATACCCATAATAGCTCTTTCTTTTGTTTATCAGGTAATAGTTGCATCCTTAAGTAATCCAACATTGAAGCAATAGCTAAGATTAAACAGTGGTCACCCTTCATTTCGAATCTGCTTTGTTTCAGAATGTGGTTCCTGTTCTTTGCACGGACCTTGAAGGAGACCTGGGAAAAGTGAGGTGAAAAATCTTGCCATTCATGCTTCTGCTTGAAACAAAGGTGAAACAGTATATGGGTGCTGTTTTCTTCTTATTAAGGCTATCATAGTTCAATGTTTGAGACAAATGGCCTTCTCATCACAAATGACCAACCAAACCACACCGAACTAGTTAATTTTAGTAGGTTTTCAAAGTAGTACCAGTATGTTTGGTTCTAAAGCACTAAGTACAGATTTTCAGAAAGGTTTGGTTTAAAGGATTGGTCCACTGAGCAAAACCACACCAACTGATTGCTTTTAATAACATCAGTTGCTTTAATACTAACATTCTCCTTTTAACACTCAATAAGACTATCTACACCTCTCTCTGAGTTACGACTTTTTCTGTCCCTTTTAGCAATCAATTAGAGTAAATGTTTGTTTCCTGCCGCTGTAAAATAGAAAATTTTGTGCTACTGTATTAGTACAGAACTTTGAGGCCGAAATTGATCACACCAAATTGGACGAGCCTCTTCTACGATTTAGATCGTTAACTAGAGTTGCCGTATTGGTTTTTGTCCATTGGACTACAAAACCGAGATAGTAGGTTCAGTGCAAAATTGTTTGAAAAACAACCCAACCAAACTGTTTACATCCCTAGCTGCCATGAATTTGAGCCAATCTGCTATGGCTTTGTTCTGATTCTTCAGCAGGTACAGGCTGCAATCAGAGCCTGACTTGGCTCAACTTTGGTAAAAACAAATCGGTAGGTGTATTTTATACCTCTTACCATCGTGAGTTTGACAGGTCATTGAAAAATCTCATTCTTATGGAATGTTCGATGGGATTCAATGGCTTTCACTCCTCTGTTTGCCAATTTGTTATTCCTGCTCTAGGTGTAGCGATAAATCGATAACTCATAAATAGAACTTTTCAATTGCTTGCTTGAGATAGATGCCACATATTATCCATGGATTGTGCAGGAGTGCAATTGTCCTAGGCACCGCTATCCCCCTTGCTCTATTTCTTGTCTGGGATGCTGTTATTCTTGGATCTATCACAAATTTTGAAAGAGGCTCTGACAAGATTGCTGACCCCTTGCAACAACTGCAATCTATCAACGAAGTTGTCGGGGTGAGTAATTCCAACGACTCTTTAGGTTCACTTAAAAGGTGGAAAATTTCACGACGGTCAAGACTAAATTACATCCATTTTGTGATTATCATGATGTTGGGCAGCCAATAGTTCAAGTGTTCTCCCTTCTTGCCATTGCAACTTCCTACATCGGATTTGTTTTGGGACTCACGGACTTCCTTGCTGACTGTGAGTGGGTTTCTCACTTCCTTTAAAAGTTGTTATTGGTTTGATTCATAGGTTCTTAGAACTATCATTTAGACCATCACTGAAGCCATTGATTCGAGAAGCCTAATCTCGGCGTTGCTACCTCTGGTGCAAATATGTAGCATGACGGCTAAATTATTTGTGTTGCATTACTATCATGGTTTGCATCCCTCCCATGGTCCCTATAATCACACACAACACTTCCAAACTTCCCGATGTGGGAAGCCAGTAAACGAATGTTTGCTCTGTTGATAACAACCTTATTCAACGACAATATTTCTTTGTGAGCTGAATAAACATAGTCGGGTATTTTCACGAGAGAAGTTATTGTTTTGCTCCAATGTGCTGAATTTGCAGTGCTGAAACTCCCATCTGGTCAGAGCAGGCCTCTGCCATATCTTCTCACTTTGATTCCACCATTAGTATTGTCGTTGCTCGACCCCGATATATTCTTCAAAGCATTGGATTTTGCTGGAACATATGGAGGTACAGAATAAGCATTGGATTCCCTTTCATTTTTCATCTTTCTCACAAGGGTTATTCTCATGCTGTTCCATTATTTATTTTTGGCTGCAGTGTTAGTATTGTTTGGAATTCTTCCTGGTGCAATGTCTTGGTCGGACAGGTACTCGGATTCGTCAGATTCGCCAAAACTACCCCAGTTGGTTCCCGGAGGAAAGCTCACCCTTTCTATTGTGATTGGAGGTGCAGGATTTGTTATATTCTCAGAATTGCTTGAGAACTTTGGTCTAGCAAATTAATCAGCCTCCACACCATATTATCCTTTGACTTTTCCATTCTTTATGTTTCAATGTAAGTTAGGCCTTACGATGGAACCTTTTGCTCTCTCTCTCTCCCCACACACGTACACACACTTGTAACACGTTTCATGTTACTACTCAATTGAAATTGGATCCTCTCCGGGCCTTAATTAGTCCATCATCCAATGCTGCAATCAATGGTTAGACTTTTGCTCAGAGACTCTTACCAATTATAATCTCTATAGTTCGGATTTTAACTGTCTCGTCCAATCCAAAACTTGGACCAGAGAAAATCCGAACCCTGCTCTATTAAGGAAGTAGATATTGTACTGGAGTCAACTGAGAAACAAAGTCAGTGGCTTAACATTTAGGAGGCGACGTGCCCTTTTGCCCAAAAGCAACTTTTAGTCACTGGTCTAAGGTCGTATTCAAACTGATTGTGTTGTAGAGTTTGACGTCAGCTCCAGTCCCTTTCGTTTCAAGGAACTGGTGCCTGTTATGTGCTCTTAGGGCACCTAGGCCGTGCTCATGAAATGGGCATTGTCTTGAGCTTCAAAACGTTATTCAAACCGATTGTGTTGTAGAGCTTGGCGCCTTGAAGAACCTCACAAAAAATCAAACCGATCGGACTTTGATAACCTTGAGAGCAACACACATTTGTATCCAAGTCTCATCACTTACATCTCTGCACCCTCCCTCGCCTTATCACCTCCCATCCTCTTCCCTCTTTTCACAACCTTTCTTCCTCGCATTCCCCGTATCTCACAATCGAGCGCGTGGAAGATAGGTTGTGAAAAGAGGGAAGAGGATGGGAGGTGATAAGGTGAGGGAGGGTGCAGAGATGTAAGTGATGATATTTGGTTGTGGAATTAGGTGGCACCTCTCCATTGGTTTTCCCGTGCATCATGGGTTATACGGAAGCTCCGTATAAATTTAATCTCTACCACAAAAAGTAAGATATGCATTTATCATGGACCCAGCTCCTCTTCGGTCCATGAAAATAGACTGGACCGTCCAATTGGCCCCTTTGTGGACTCTTCCTGGGCTCACTTCGATGATCCAAACCGCCGTATTTTAGAATTTGTCGAGGACATTAGTCACATCGAAAATAGGTTAATCAGATATCATTTGATATGATTTCGGAACATATTTAGCTTAGAACATAACAAGATTACAATGCCGAATTAGAACCCATTTAACCCATTCATCTCAAGATAAATGCATTCAGAAATAATATCAACCGGGATCCGGTCAACTTGATTTTTGAAGTGGTAAAAGTTATTGACAAGCTCTAATCTGATAAATAGGTTGGATCATCAAAATGGGCCCGAGAAAGGCCCACAAATAGGTGTTCATGGACTAGATAGGATCCTCTTCCAGTTATCATTGACAATCCTTACACACTTAGTTTGGTTGGATTATTCATCCTAGAGGACACATCCACTAAACTACTAGTCTTGTGGAGTTGTTATATAACTCCCCACTATTAAGAGGCACAATAATAGGTTAAGGCACATAATATGTTAGGTAAGCTGTAAGCATATAGTATTAATATTAAAGTGGAAAGCAACCTCTCTCCTGCTACGAAAAATGCAGCATTTTTACCTCTCATCCTTGAAACCTTTCCACAAACTGCAAAAATCACAGCCATGAACACTGCACTACATGCACCCTACCAGTCTGGAGTCACAGCTATAAATAGTTTTTAAACCACAAATAACATTTCATTTTATCTTTTTTTCTTTTGAAAGAAAACCATAAAATATACTGGGGTTAGTAGTGGTCAAGAGTGAAACATTGAACTGGATGAACATTGCCAAGCCCGCACCCAATCACTTGGGCCAGCTTGTGAGTTCATCCGTATCCAACTGTTCTTCATCTAAGCTACTCTGTATGTGTGCGCGCGCGCGCATGTTTGTGCCTCTATGCATGCTTCTGCACTAATGCATCATTGTAACAAAGCAATAAAATGCTCCCACCGCGCTTCAGTGCCAAAACTTAAACCTATACCAATTCTCGGGATCAATCATATCTTTTCTGAGTTGTCAATAGCAAACTAAAGATGCTTTCTTTATCTAAACTAAGAACTTGTCAAACCCCTTTGTCCTCCAAAACTGCCATCACCATCAGCATATTTCAATTGCTCATTGATCTTACAATGAAACAAACGATCTATGTTTCGGTTTCACACAACAAACTCTCCTTTTAGGGCTTTTCCAGATGAGACAGATTTAGTGAATGAAGGTATCCAAATCCTTGAAACATGATTTTGATAACCAACAAGAAATAGTTTCCCAATCATAAATCCACCGGGGTAAAGAAAAAGAAAAAGGACAAGCACACTTTTTCTGTAAAGCAAATTTTTATATCCAATTGCACTCCGGGGACATATTTACCAAGTCCAACTGGAGTTGGTATCATAAAGAAGGCACACAACAAACAAAGGAAAGGGAAGGAAAGCAAAGCCAGCAGTAGAGACAACCTTACTAGTAATCGAAGGGCCATCCGGAGTAATCCATCACATTGCGCTCTTCGTAGGCTGCTGCAGAGCCACTTCTTCCCCTGTCAGCATTATGAGAATCGTTTTGATTTGAAGAGTGAGAAAGAAACGGGGATGACAACGGACTCCTCCTCCCGTGATTCGACCCACTGCTCTCCCAACTGCTACTGCTACTACCAGTGCTGCTGCTTCTATTACTGCTGCCACCAGTGCTGCTGCTTCTATTACTACCACCACTTGATCTTGTGTTACTATGAGCACTACCAGAACCAAGTGGAGGCAGCTCAAAGCGGCAGACAGGGCACGAGTTGTGCTGAACCAACCAAGGGACAATACACCCGGAATGATAGATATGCTTACATGGCATCTGTTTTGCTTCACATCCCAACTCAAATTCGTCTTTACAGACAGGGCAATGCGAATCAGTGTTAAGATGCCTCTGAGTGATCGTAACGGTGGGCATAGCCTCAATTGATGAACGAGTTGCTGGAGGTGGACCCTGCCTATCATTTAGAGTTAGCTCTTGGATCAGTTCTTCCAATCGTGATCCGGTGAAATGATCAACCATATTAGCTTGCCTTTGCCCAGTTCTTGGACTGCCATTGAATAATAAGTCAAATGCATCATTGTTGGACATCCTAACAGGGACTTGTCCATGATGGAATACCAACCATGGGGCGGAACCAAAAGCAGTACTGTGTTCAGGATTTGCACCAGATCTTCCTCTATTGTGGAAGTTAGGGTTTCGTGCTGCCATTCTGTGCCTCACAATAGCAGCAAAATTATGCATAACTCCCGATCTTGGGTTAGAGAATGGTTCCATGAAACCGAATTCAGAATCATCTTCCGAATGAAGTCCCAAGTTATCTTGTCGTCCTTGGTCCTCCACCTCATCTAGTTCTTCCACAAAGTCCCCATTACAATATGGGCAAACCAAGTTATGATCGCGAAGCCGTACTGGCTGCCTGCATGAATGGCACCAATGTGTGTATTCACCACTTGACATTTTGGTTTCTACAACTTCTCTCAGGACCAAAAACCCTAAACCTCCATCCCAATGACCCGGTTCAATCTGCATACAAATCCTCGAAATCAAAGTCCATAATTGATAAAAACTAAAGAAAGAATCACCCCATTAAAGACCAATAGAACTGATCAAACAATAATCGCTCATCTTCAGGTCATAAAATTTTGGCAGAACAAAATACCCATCGCACCAAAAAGTCACGGACTCATGATTTTCCAGTTTAAACAGATATTCAAGGCACTAAAACATGCTACCAGTGCTCGACAAGAAAATATTTCAACACACAGACATAATATGTAAGTACATAAATCAACACAATAAGCACAATATATAACCCAAATAAACGTTAATATCAACAGCAACAACAAATTTTTCGGCAAGAACAAAACTTGGAAGCTCATTGACAACATACATAGTTGCTTCCACAATACTAAAAGACACAAGGAGTCAATGATTACCTGTTAAGAGAAACGGTAATGATGCTAAATTACCTAGAAGATTAAATCATCAACAGAAGTAGACTCAAGAGGAAGGTTAATGCAGAAAATGCTTATTAGCTATAATAACGATCTCAATTTACATAGGTTGATGATAAACAATCCATATGGTGTCTCCTTGCAGGCTCAAGAGGAGGGTAAAATTATTGATGACAAGAGTCATATATTTTCAGAACACGTTTAACTGAAAAATCAAAGTTTGAAACACTTGGGGAACCTATTCTTAAACGACATCTCGATAGATATCTAATGAACATGATTTCTCCCATGTTTCATATTTTCTCAAAAACTCCTAAAAAGCCCCGGAAGGCTCTACAAATGCCTTCAACAGGGACCGGAGAGGAACCTATTTCAACAAGGAAAACCAATAGCAAAAATCTATAAAGCAAAAAGAAAAGAAAATACACGTCTGAGGTACTCCCTCAAATGATGACAATAGCACAAATTGAGTAAACATGGTGATCAGAAGCTGATACACAATCAATTTGACGTAAGCTCCACCAAAAAAATGATGCATAAGCCACTGATTCTACCCACAAATCAAACTGAATCAAACTCATGCGGCAAAGCAAAAAGAATTTTCGTATGAAACAAGGTCTAAAGAAACTCAAATCTACAGCCATCTCGTTGAATTTCCAAAAGATCAAAATGAAAAAAAAAAAACAAAACAAAACAGTACTAAGATTTCTAATAACTATGTGAATTAACAAAATCAAACTGAAATAAATGAAATTGAGATGCATAAGCGCAAAGGACATGAATTTCCGCATGAAATAACGTCTAAACAAATTAACATGTCCAACAATTTCATTGAAATCTCCAAAAAGAAAATTTGAAAAGAAAAAAAAAGAAAAGAGGAAATTCAGATTTCCAATCACTACGTGAATTAACAACATAAACCCAAAATACAGTACATCAAAAAGGAATCAAATCCCTGTACCTCTGTACCGGCGAATTTTCGGCCATTGGATTGCATACTAAATTTTAAGACATACAAAAAATTCACACAATTCAACGACCCAAAACATCTCGATACAGAGTTACACCAATTTTCACTGTACAGAGGATCTCGGGTGCATAAAAAAGGTCAGGGAAAACAGACCCACACGCAGAGATATCCACGGACTTGCAATTACGGATAAGAAACGATGGGATAAAATTGGAAAAAACGCAAATCCCTCAGTACATATTTCAAAACAGGAAAAATCTTGAATTGATTTGAGCAATTGAGAGTCGATAACAGAACAGGATCGACAGGCTTACCGCATAGGGTGCGTTGGAGGCGATTTGATTGTGGTGGAATTGGATGCTGGGATTTGGTGATCGCAGTGAGAGAGTCGTGGTGGATTTAGAGCAAAGGAGAGTGGTTACTGGGTCACTGTCACTCTCTCCCCAACAAGGTTTTCGCCATCTCATGTGGGTTCCAAACGTGCTATTGATTACAGCTACGGTTCAGCTATGGCTTAAGTCCGAACATCAAAATATTTAAATATTTTAAGTGGGATGTATTTCTCGGTTGATCGGAAGGTTGTTGCGTTGGTTCATTGCTCACAGTTTTTTAAATATTTTAAATCGGATGTATTTCTCGATTGATCGGGAGGTTGTTGCGTTGGTTCATTGCTCACAGTTTTTTAAATATTTTAAATCGGATGTATTTCTCGGTCGATCGAGAGGTCGCTGCATTGGTTCAATGCTCACAGTTTTTCGGTTGTATTTGTATTTCACGGTTGATCGAGAGGTCGTTGCGCTGGTTCAATGCTCAGAGTTTTTTTTTTTTTATTGAAAAAGAGATTATAGTAACTGGGTTGGTTGGCCTGTCAAAAACGTAACATTAGATCAAAAGGAGAATAAATGAGAGCATAAATTGCACCCAAAAAAGAAAGAGCAATCCCTGAGTTTGTATTTTGGTATTTAATATCGTATTTTTGAATTTTATTAAATCCATATTAAATTTGTAGATTAGTCATTCGTCTTGATAAGAGGAGTCTAAAACGTTAAAAAAAAAATACGATGAAGATGACAAAAGTACCAGAAAATGTAATTTCGACTTCGGTCCATATTTTTATACTTTTTTTATTCTTTTCGTCGTGATGAAGGATGAATCCTAAAATTTCGACAAAAAGCTAAACAGAAAATGTAATTCGCAATTGGGAAAACACACATTTTTGTGCAATTTTATATAGATGTGTTGGGAATCGTCCAACGAAAGCAAGTAGTTTGATAAAATAATGAGGGATCTACATGCATCAAATGGTTTCGCACACATATGTGTCTGAATTTGCCTACAAAAGTCTACATACAGGATGATGCTACGGTGTCCACCCGTTATTTGGGGACACCGTAAAAAATGGCATAACTGACCATTACAAGTATAATAACGATCAGTGATGTGTATAACCAAAACCTTACAAAGGCATAACTCCCAAAATCCCCAGAATTTTTGGTTATACCATTAATGGTCAGTTATGCCATTTTTTACGGTGTCCCCAAACGGCGGGTGGACACCGTAGCATTTCCCCTACATATATAGCTTTGTTTCTGAAGTAGAACGATTCGAAAAATTGAAGTTGCAATTATTAGAATTCAAAAGGACCAAGCCGTTCTCCAATCCCTAAAAAGGAACTAGACCATCAACTTTGGTTTTTTATGGACTCAATTATTTTATAGATTTCATTGAAAACACTAGTTAAAATTTTTGTTAACACTAGTTAATATACTCTTGAAACAAATTTTTGTTAAAATAAGTTTGTAGCCATGTGCAAAAGTTCGCAGCCAAGTGCAAATGTTTGCGGCCTAGTGTAATAAGTTTGCGACCAGTTGCAAAAGTATGCGGCCATGTGCAAAAGTTTGTGGCCAAGAGCAATAGTCACTGGCCAGGTGCATCTATTTGCGGCATATGCTATTGTTCGCGACCAAGAGTAATAGTTTGCGGCCATGTGCAAAAGTTTGCAACTTTGGCAATAGTTTGTGGTCAGGTGCAAAAGTTTGCAACCAAGTGCAATAGTTTGCGTTCATGTGCAATAGTATGCGGTAATGTGCAATAATTTGCGGCCAAGTGCAATTGGAAGGAAGGGTGTTAAGTGATACCGGTTGATAGATGAGAGAGTGTGGTTGATCGGTTTTAAAGATGAAGGGTGTTGAGTGATAGTGAGTGAAAGATGAGGGGTTGTGAATGATATTTACCCTTAATTCAATTATTACAACAATTCCTTACATTAGTGAAACGAGATATTTAATGCATTCGATATCAAATAAACATGAATTTTTTATTTTGCAATTATTGTTCACAAAGAGTTTTGGAAGATGAGCCATCCAAATAATGTAGTAATTAAGTAGGCCAAAGCAGAAACCATAAAATCATAACGAAGATCCTACACCAGTCGGAATTACGTAAGTCTTATCAATTAACCGGATTTGACCCAAATCATGTCCAATTACAAAATACAATCCGAATCCGATCCAATTCCTTTTATTGTCACTAGTGTTTATCCTACGTGCTACGCACGTTTTGTGCCCATTGATAAAGACTTAATTTTAGTAAGAAATACACTACACCTGAAAATATAAATTAAAAGGGATAGCGTTGATACTCAAATCGCAGCTGGAAAACATAAGGGAGATATTGTATTTATACCACGAATCCCATTGCAATAGACGACAATTTCCTATCTAACTTTGCTTCGCTATGACAATACACAATGCACAAGGATAAACAATGGAATCGCAGGCCTAGTAGGCAAATTCAGTTAAATTGAGAAGTGTACTTAACTTATTTCAACACTCTTTAATTTTCCCTACTTGGTAGACAAATTCAATCAAATCGAGGGGTGTACCTACAGAGGTGGCTTGGAACTAAAAGAAAGCCTTCGCTCAATTGATGTATTAGAAGAATAATGATCACAAAATAGCGTTGAGATGTTAAAGGAGTATATCATTAGGATATTATGCAAACAATTAAACAAAATATGAGGTAGAAAACAAATTACTATAAAGCAATCATTATAAAGTTGTAGAGCATAGACAAGTGTAAGGCTTACCCTTTCCAGTTCAGTTACATGCATACAACCCCCTATCCTAACAACTATACCTGAAGATAGTCTGAAAAGTAGATGATAGGAACACCTTTTATGTACTATATAAAAGTGAAAAAAGATGAAGTTTTTTACAACCTATATGTCTTTTTAACCCCTTCTGTTTTGAAACTCTGGAGAAACATCGACGTATATCCACATCGTAATATCCGATAATCCTTATGAAAATCCAGAATGCAATACAAACCAAAACAATAATGGAGGTAAAAATCCGTGGGTACCCCTTTGGAAATGTTAAGTCAAAACTCAATACCATACCACTAAAAACAATAATGGGAATTCCTTGTCAAACAGTGTTTATATCAATGGTATTAATGAGCATGCATTTTTTCTACACCTATAAAAGTCATCACAGTAACATATCAATCAAAACAATAGTGGAGGTCAGAAACCCAACGCTACCCCCCAGGAATTACGATGGCCACGACAAAATAACCAACAAAACACTGGACATAACCGGAAAATGTGGAAAGTCAGAAAACCCCACTGTAGAAGGTCAAAGTCGAAAGTGCCATCGCAAAATGCAATACGTGTACAAGCTGGAGGGACCTGATTGGAAAAATTGGACCGAAATTTTCAAATTGGAATTGAAAGTTCCATGTTCTTATATGGTCAAGGACCATGGATAACCCTGCTAGGTAAACACCATACATCACATAGAGCCTTGTTCTTCTGGGAGGGTTTAATCTGCCTTAATGAGCCAAGGAAGTCCTTAATTAGTCCCTAATATAGAAGAAATAACTTTCCCCACAGTATGCTCTTGAGTTTCAGCTGCCACAGTATCCTCAAAACTTTCGGTATTCAAATCTTCTACACGTACGATTTGGAAAAGTATTTTGTGTCAGTGTGCGTGGTTGTAGAATTTCTGTGATTATTTAGTGGACCACGGAATCGATTCCAGAAAACTCGAAAAAAAAAAAAAAAAAAAAACTCGAGGAACCGTTGTCGCAGTAACGCAAGGACTTCTAGATTCTTGATAAACTAAAGCAAATGATGTCTGTTGATAACTTCAAAACATTATAAGTACAGAAAAACAGAGTATTTGAAAGACAGAGAGAAAGCATAACGAAATAGCCACATGGGATTGGGGTAGAAGCTAGCTAGCAATAGATATCAAAGCTTGAGTTCCAAGTCAATCTCCGTCGACTCCTTCGACTCAAACCGATCCATATTATCATCCCTCTTACGCTTACTACCGGTCAGCATGTTCGTACAATACAACCCTCCTCCTGGACCCGGACCTGAAGAAGAAGGAGACAATGACTCCGCGAAGTTAATGGTGGCTAGGGATCTCGTGGATGTGCTTGGAATTGGCCTTGAGCTGTTTGGATATACAGCATTAGTATTAGCACTATTGGTATGTACAATACCATTTTGATCTCCGTCGACCCTGAGCCTCTTCTTGTTCAACTCCGCGGCACTAGCCATGGCATATGATGCTGGGTTCACGACGGGATAACATAATTGAGGCTGTTTCCGAATCCCATGTCCATTACGGGCATAGCAATAAGGATACAAGTTTTGCAAGTACCGCGCACCATGCACAAACCGGACGTTACTGCTAGTACTACTGCTGCTGTTATTGCTGCTATTTGTACCGACCAGTTGTTGTGAAGTAGTTTCGAGACGATGTTGAAATGGTGGAGCGGTAGTGGTACTGGTGGCAGGGGGAAAGAAGAAGTACTGGGGTGGTGGTCGTAGTGGTTGAAGCAAAAGGAATACATCCTGCTGTCCGACTGCTCCACCACCACCACCACCACCACCGGAAGTCACCTTAGGACATGATTGGTCCGAAGGGTTACACATTTCGGGCAAAGTTGAAGGATTGGGAGGGAGAAGGATATCGAGAACAATTATTGAAGAGTAGTACACACTAGTATAATTCACTTCAATGAATTAGGATAATTAGGGTTTGATATTGATGTAAGTTTTGCTACTATTAGGTATATATATATAGGCATATATAGGAACCACAATATAGGAAAGGATGCATGTCTTAATTATTTCCATTATCACATAGGGCATATCCAATGTTCATTCAATTTTTTGAGTGACAGTTGTTTCCTTCTATCTAGATTAATTTACGTTTCCTTATTCTGCAGGAGCAAAATCGAGTAATTATTCGTTAGTCCGGATCCGCACCGTCACGTGGTGCTTCAGATCGTTCCAGAAGGCCACACGACTCCATGCAAAAGTATGGTTACGGAGTGATTCGACGCACCATGCACGTACGTGGCGGTGCTCCCGGACGGCTAAATAATTAGGCAGCAAGAATCCGGGGAAAATCTAGGTTACAGCTGTTGTTTTGTGTGGGGAATTTACTTACTTTGCATAGCTGTTCTAATTTTGGCTAATTACGTGCATATGTAGCTGTTAGAAATAACCACATTCCACTTCGGCAGCACATGTTCCTATAAGTACTCTTTGGATTGATTTTATGTAGTTATTTTATGCTTGAGGCATACACTGGTACGTATTCAATACCCCCAGAGTACTGAATAGCACTGTTTACGCGGTGCCCCTTAAAATCACGTAGCAATAAATTTTGACGGGATTAAATATGATGACAGTTTTGTTAAGAGCGTAGGAGACAAGGAATGATGATACACGTTGAGTGTCCAATACCGTGTCGCAATGCCACTTCGTAACCCAGAAATACCTAATAATTTTCCCTATACAGCCTTTCACTCAATTTCCAGGAAATTCAACAGAAGAGAATAATGGCTGATCAAAAAAAAAAAAAACAGGAGAATAATGTCGGTCAAGAAATAGGCAGTGGGTACCTCAAACCATTGAAAATAAACACAGATGAAATCCGCAATTCCCCCAAGGGATACAACAATCAATACAGCAAAGGAAAAATACTGCCGCTCCTGCGCCACCCACCATATCTACAGTTACTGCCCTATTCCGATAACTCTATTATGACAACAGAAACATCGGTTGACCCACCAGCGTAACCCAGAAGTTTAAGCTTGTTACTATGGCAGAAGGCAAACCCAGAGTCTGTTCGACTCTACCTTAACGACTTGTGGCTTGTGGGTTGATGTATCCTTGCAAGTATCCGGAATCAACAAGCTGCTAAGTGATCCAGTTTAGGAGTTTCTCCTTACCCACACAATTGGTACAAGCATCCTTAAAATCAAAACTAATAGACGCTATTTACCTGGAGACTTTATGAAACAGAATGAAAAGATTTTACGTTTTCGTGGAAGTTCTAAAACTCCCAAAATACAATCAAACAAATTTGACTCATGAAAATCCAGAATCCAGTTCCTGGTCATTAACCAGAGCACTGCTAACTCACAATGTTTGATAGGCAGGGGCGTACCTAGTACACGAAGCTCCTGCATATGCAGGGTCTGGAGAAAGGTTGATGTACGCAACCTTACCCTGCAAGCAGAGAGGCTGTTTCCAAGATGTGTGGAGGAAATTAAAAAAAGAAAACAAAAAAAAAAAAGCATTTCAAACTACTCCCATAACCGGTCTACAAAGGAGAAAATTGAAGTCATAAGATAAAAACTTCATCGTACTAAGATACAAATGGAGTTCAGATATTACAGAGAAATCTCATAATTCAGCATCCCAAGAATTAAGATCAACAACCACCTTACATGTTTAAGGGTGAGATGCAGCAGTCTTTGCTAATCAACGGCCATGGCTTCGGAACCCCCGGTTGCATCCTCCTCACCATTCTTTTGGTCATCAAGTGCTATTCTCATCTCCTCAATAAAACTCTTTTGCTCTTCCTCTATGGTGTTCTGCAGCTCATCTACCTGCAGAAAGGGGTAAAACACAGTTGGTTGACACCATAAAACCTGCTTTATCATTGTAAGAAAAAAACAGAGGCCAACTATTGACAACGGAAAACTAAACATGGTCTTAAGGCTTGGTTACTTGCATCCATAATGCAACTACGAAGACAAAAGTATTAGAAGTCCTATATTGATCAAGTTTCAAACTATTAGAAGTTCTGGGAACTTTGATATGGAACTGGATTGGATATTGGCTCACTGCAAAAGTAACTCATTTCGAGCTCTTCTTATCAAGCTGTCCTTTGCTGCAGCAGTGTACCACATTTGGCTTGAGAGAAATTCTAGGGTTTTTGGTGGAAGACTGCGGAGCTCTGAAGTGGTTTTTGCTTGCTTAGAGGAAAATTTGAGGCTTCGAGTTTCTACCTGGAAACATTTTCCAAACTCAGTGGAAAACACAAGGTTATGTCAACTTTGGAACCTTCCTATTAGAATTCTGTGAACTCCCCCTCATTAGAATTTTGATTCTTTCCTGTAGATTGTTGTAGGTTTCCCATGTATTGGTTACCTTTGTTTCTGGGTTTTCCCACTGGTTTTCTTGGTTGTTGGTTATAAAATGCATCAATTACCAAAAAAAAAACTACGAAGACAAAAAGGATGCCACTTTGGCTGACAAAGCTGTAGTAGGTGGGCAAATCTTCATCTCCAACACCACACATAAATCAATTCAGCCATGCATGTGGGATTTGTAGGCCAACAATGGGATGCAAGAAACGGGGGTGATTGATGCCAATATGTTAAATGGGCGAAAACAATCCTCACTCAATGGTGCCCGAGTTGCCACACTCTTGCATTGATAAGGATGTGTATATTACACTAAGTTGATGTGGATTGTGGATCCTACATTCACCTCTACTAAGTTGATTTAACCGACTGCGAAACACAGGGCAACGTATAGACTCTTCTACAATTTCTGTTTTCTTTTCCTTTTCCACGTTTTCGCTTCTGAGTCCAAACTTGTCCACCCACGAAGGGTGTGTAACTTTTACCATGATACATCCTCTCTGATTGTTAGACAGTAGGACATATCCCACCTATCATTGTTATAAGTATTGGAATCAGTTCTGAGACTTATGGAATCAATTTGGAGATCTACTGGACAACGGCTAATATGGTCCTCATTCAGCGTTCTAACATCTTAAGGATTGAATTGACAGGCAAAATGTAGACGAGCTAAAATTTTCTTAGACCTTGATTGAGGATTGATTTGGGTGGAAATTTTGACTACTTCTGTTGTTCTGAATGATAACCCGAGAACAAAAAAGACAATGTACCCTCTTCCTCTTCTTTTATTCATCTTGACGAACTAGTTCTATACTGTTGATGGGAATCATGGGATACTATTCACAGTTCCCAGAACAGTCTTCAAACCATTTTATTATCATTCTCAGAACCCTACTCTTCATACAAGTACTTCAAATTCTGTACTAGTATTCCTCCTTTAGCCACAATATCGAATCAAATCCAGCCCTCCAAGCCAGATATTGATCCCTAGTCATCCTACATCATCAGCCTCAGTGACATCAACTGAAAATATCATACAATGATCCAAAAGAGCAAAATTACAATGATTTCAATCAATACAATCTAACAAATTCGAGCTGCAGTAATGCTAAACATGTAAAACAAAATCGCAAAACTGAATCATTAGAAACTGACTTCCCAAAACCTATCAATCCAGCAATAGAACATACAAGAAATAAATCAGTACAAGATTTGACAGCTGGAGACAGACGATAGAAAGGTTCAAATTGTATCAAACGCAAATAAGTGGGATATGTGGGAAGTACATGGAAGAAAGCTAGATAACACATTTGGACCGGTCCTACTAGCATCGCATCAAAATCAATTGAACCAAAATTTCTGCAGGGGAAACAAGAAGACTGAAAGAATGAATGGAAAGGGACAATCCGTGAAAAAAAAAATGGAAAAGGACAAAACTAAAACAGAATAAAATTAAACTTAAAAGCCTTCTGAAGAAGAATGAAAACGTTACCAGCATAAATCTAGAACAAATGTGGATACAATCAATAAAAATCAACACGTAAGGTACTGCATACTGCAGAGCTATTTGATTTTCATGAAAACAACAATAGTTCTCTGGCAACGAAGCAAATGTTGAATAAGAAATTGAAGCAAAACCATTTCGCTACATACCACATGTAACAGGAGAGCAAATTGTTTCTTGCGAAGCTCCAGCGTCCTTGAACCAGCTGTATTCTCTGCCTCCAACATCGCAATCTCTTTCTCAAGGTCTGTTATGATCTTCTGTGTCTCTGATCTTGGAGGTTGCATCCCGATTAACCTCCTGATTGCCTCACACTCTTCTTTGTGCTGCCTTTCGATCTTGCTCTCCTCTAGTTGTTTCTTCAGATCCTCTATGTCAGCTTGTGCCTGAATAATCTGCCTGTTTATCTCATCATTTAACTCGTTGAAGTTCTCCTTCTCTCTCAGATTCGCATCTATAACTGCTTTGCTCTTAAGGAGCGGAAGCTCAAAAGTCTTCAACTCCTGTATGAAGGCTTTGGCAAGTCTTTCGCAGTCATTGTAGTTATCTACATCCTTCTCAATCTCAAGGGCAAAAGAGGTGAATTTCTTCTGAAGTTTTTTCAACGGAGGTTCACCTCTTGTGGTTGTTGTGCGGGTGAGAAGCCGGTGTTTTATAATTATATCATCTTCAAGTGGGCCAAAAGCATAATGTGCAGCCACTGCTTCTCCCCTACCAGCGACTTTCCTACCCTTTACCAACATTTGGACAGTTGCTTGTTACTCCAATCCTGCAATGAAGCGCCACAGAGACATCACCATATGTACCACAATTACTTCTAGAATCTAGATGAGTGTACAAGTGCAAAGGATAACGGGTAACAAAACTGACAGATTAATATCACCAAATGAAGTTATAAAGGATACTAGATACATGAACACAGTAACAGGCATCAAATGACTAATTTAGAAAGAAACTATTGCCGAGAGTATAGACTTCTTTCCAACTGTAAGTCTACCATGAAATCGAGCTCATGGATCTGCTAAATAGTTTTCCTTCTAGTCCTAACTGGTCCACCTTAGACATGCCAGGTTAGCATCCATCTCTTACAGATGAAAACACCCATAAACATCCCTGGCCAAACATGATCAGACTGGTTCCAAGCAATGATATTTTACTACGGGCTTGACAGGAAGTGATCAAATTCTGACCTGACTATTTGTCTGTAGGATCACCATATCATCCCTATTCAGAATATACGGCACTTCTCTCAATCTCTGTCCATGAATGGACCTAAGAATAGGGGGATCATGGATAGCTTCACGAGGTTAAACTCGGGATAACTTTTCCCTTCTAAAGCCCAAAACAATTCTGAACATGCAAGTATACAGAGGCCAGAAGTTCAGTCTAATATATCTGCCCAACCAGTTAATATGCGATCCTTCTAGGGTCTATCATAAAACTAGAACAGAAAAAAAAAAAAAAAAAACCCACAATAATGAGGACACTGAAAAAGAAAGGTTCACTACATAGAGCACATTAATAAACATAAAATACCATGTACATAGCGGAAAACACAAGGTCATCAATTTTGGTCTCACGTAAGCTTTCTTTTGCATTAAAAAACTAAGAGAAACTTCTGTTGGCGTTGAACATTTTTCAGCATTCTAAAACAAGGAACTAATCGGCGATTAATCACTGGTGGGGCCTATCCGATTAGATCCGACTACCGATTAATCGCATGAAGGTGGCCAACCACCCGACTAGCGCCTAGCGACTTTTAGAACATTGACATTTTTATAAGTGGAGGTTGCGGAAATTAAGCAAATTCCTATAGTTGGATGTGAAAATCCAACCACAATAACGGGCTGCGATTCTTAACATATGTTACGCATCAAACTAGCTATCCACTTTTGCCAAGTGCACACCCTTGATCTTCAAACAAAACTCTCGTAACGTACATTTCCATATCAACAAATGCCTCCTCACTCAAACCCAATAGCCCACTATTATTTGGTACTGGATTTGCAAATGCATAGCAAATAAGCAAGTAAAAAAAAATAGGTAAAAATTTGGATTACAATCACGCAAACGCTAAAAAAATAAAACGCAATGGGTTATGTATTCCAAACCCCAAGTATTGAGATAGAAGAAAAACAATTGAAGCTGAAATTAAAGTTCCTAAGTTGGGTAAAAAAATAGAAACTTGGCATGGTAGCTACACGAGAGAGAGAGAGAGAGAGAGAGAGAGTATATTGCGAACCTCGCGTTGCTCTCCTTCGCTGGTGGCTTTGGCAGCGGCTTGTCTCCAAGGCGTCGTTTGGTAGGGGTCAATGGAATGGGAAGGGGAGGGTGAATATGGCCGGATAAGCAATTCCCCCTTTGTGTTTGTGACGAGGATAGGGAAGGGAATAAGAAATCCTGGCAATACTTATCCGCCAACGGATAAGATTGGCTCTATTTGGAACTTAAGAAAAAGAAAAAAAAAACTAAAATTATTTCTCTCTATTGTTTGGTTGGAAGAGAAAGAGAGAAGAAGAAAAAAAGGCCGTTGATTTTGTCACTTCCCTATTTGTTGATGTCACTCCCCTTTTTGTTTTTATTAGGGTGAATTTATTAAAACACCATTGCATTTAGAAAGTGAAAAAAACTAGCATCATAAAGTGCAAGGATGTTTTAGTAAACACTATTGCCTTTTTAGAGCTCGTCGAGAATAGTGACCGTGCCAAAAATCACATTGATCAGATATCATTTGGTATGATTTCAAAATGCATTTATCTTCAGAAAATTGTGTCAAATGGACTGCTCTCGACGAGCCGATTGGTAGTAATAGACAATGAAAATGGAATAGAGGGAGCACCATTTTGTTGTTTGAGCATTTACACCAATAGTAGTCAAAATATCTAGTAAAAAAGGTACAAAATGTATTTTACCTATTCATTTTTTTCTTTCCACCCTATACCAATCTCTCTATCATATTCTCTCTATTCATTAAATATGATAAAAATATTAACAAAGGAGAGAGAACGAGAGATATGAAAGAGAGAGCAATGGAGGACACCTGGCCCAAAAAGAAATAAACTATGTATTGCTTGTGAATAGTCAATCGCTAGAAATATAGAGGTGCGGGAGCCGAAGCAATTCTGGCGAAGTGTTTACCGACTTTGGTGCATGCTGACTTTCTTGTTTTTCGTAGATAAAATAGCTTAAAGTGCATGTATACCTAGCTTGGTATACATGCTCTTAGTGAGTTCGAAATGAGCCTAAGAATGCGGATCGGGTGTGGAATAGCCATTTTGGTTAGGCTAATGGAGTGATGCTGTAATTTTCAGCTAGCTAAAATCAAACTTGGTAATTTGGATAGGAATCTTGGTTAGTAACCGTTGAAGATGCTCTAAGACAGCAATCGAATTAGTGCAGATTTCGTGCACACAATTTAGCCAACCACATCATGATCAGATTTTGCCATCACATGCTGATGGTAAGGGTGAAGATTGACAAAGAATACAGTGACGGTAGGGTGTTGACAAATTATTCATTGCAGAAGGACGTAATTGAAAGGAAAAATACCGCAGGGACAGTTTTTGAACTTTGCTATGCTTCATAGTAGTTCATAGGGACAAAATAAGTAGATTAGCCTAGAACAAATTTGAGCCAAAATAATCAAATGCTAAAATGACAACTCAACTTCATCTTCTTCCCAAGGT
Source organism: Rhododendron griersonianum (assembly GCA_018127125.1). Lineage (NCBI taxonomy): Eukaryota > Viridiplantae > Streptophyta > Magnoliopsida > Ericales > Ericaceae > Rhododendron > Rhododendron griersonianum. The sequence continues at coordinate 32,950,186 of CM030800.1, forward strand.
TCTAGGAAATCCAAATATAGCCCATGTACGTATCTAGAATCCGATGAACTAAAGACAAATATCACCATTATCCGACTAACAATGGTGGTGAAAAGACCAAACCAAAAACATCAGAGAGAGAACAGAATTGATCATAAACTTGACAAAACAAAGTTGAAAAAACCTTGTGCAAAGGTTAAATCTAGATGGATTTTAAGGATGGCATTGGTAGTATCAGATTTTGTTGAACGCAACAATGTCACAGCTCTGCACGTATTCGTTGATGGGCTCAACCGTGAGACGTTCTTCTATGAGTGTATCCACCGAAACAAGGTCATCCACTATAGTCATCATGATTGTCAGCTTCTTTATCCCGTACCCAACAGGGACCAGTTTTGACGCTCCCCAAAAGAGACCTGGCAGCTCGACGCTTCGAACAGCCTCTTCCAACTTCTTCATGTCTGTCTCATCATCCCAAGGTTTCACATCCAGAAGAACAGATGATTTCCCACCTAAACAGATGATTTGCACACGAGCAGATTTAGTAAATCAATTGAAGAAGAGGAAAACTGAGATAATTTCAGCAAGAAACATCATTGTTGGGACTCTTGATCGGGCGCCATGAGCTGGGCAAGAGGGTTGCATAGCTCATCTTTTAGCCAGGGCACACCATGTAATACAAAGGGCTTTAGACCAAGTTCAGGCTACCCCAATCTCAGGTACATTGCTCTATTTCTCTTCAGATTAAGATACACTTTCAAACCTTACAGTAACTCCAAAGTTCAGACTCAACCTCACAAGTGACCAAAACTAGTCACTCCCGAGCAACAAACATTTGACTTAGTTAAATGAATAGAAACTACAAATCTACAATACAGACACATGGAAGTGCTTTAAATGTCGTACACTTACAGTTATGGCTAGATTAAACAAGAAGACAAGTAAATGATAAAAAGTTCCACAAAAGAAAGCAAAAACCAAATCACCTCATCAGATGGAGTTCCAACATTCACACCGCAAAACACTAAATTAGATGCCAATCTATTTAATAAAACACAAGGGTGTGGGGACCACACAAACACAAGTTGAAAGAAGAGCTGAGATTTATTTGATCCAGGGCTAATGTGTGCCCCACTGCTCGGCTTCTGGCGTGCCGTAGGCACGGGAAGCATTAGTACAATAATAAAACCAAACTTTTGTCTTTTAAGCAGGGCCATCACCGTAAGTCCCCTTTTGTTTGTCATTTTCTGAAAATGTGCATTTGATCGGACAAAAAAGAATATTTGCGAAAATATTGTTGAACTTTTTTGCACCAATTAAAATATCTAATTGAGCTCGTTTGATTGGTGAAAAAAACTTCGAAAATTTACAAAAGGAAATAAATATCTTTTGCGTCCAAAAATCAAAAGGGGACAAACAAAAGGGGGCACAAGGAGATAAAGTTTACAAAATTTTAAATTAACTGGTCTAGTGAAATTATAATGTTCACCCTGCCAAACACATTAAATACACACAACGCATGAACAAATTGTACCTGTTATGGAAAGTACATCGCATAAATAAAATGTCTTAAGAAACTTACTCTCTTTCTTTTTGGCAGGGGCTTTCGACACCTCCCTCTCTTCAGCTGCCTTCTTTTCTTCCTCAGTCTCATCACCAAAGAGATCCAGGTCATCCTCATCATCTCCAGCTGGAGCTTCCTGACAGATTCAGAAGGTGAGACAGATTTTAAACAAAAAAGACTATTCCGTGAAACTAATTGACCATTTCAAACATACCCTTCAATCAACAAAGAGTTCATTCACTGACACAGTCAATTTTAATTCCACTAAGATCTGACACCAACCCAAAACTGAAAGCCCATCATGATGGAAGTATGTATTTCTGATCTAGGTCGAAATGGGACAGTGCAAATACAATCCAATTGAGGAAAACTCATAGACCCTTCTGACATATGTACATGTACATCAACGTAATTATAATGGTAGTTAATCAGTTTATTTTATTAGCAAAAACAAAGTAAAGTTGGTTAAGAGAGTAGAAATCAAGTTGCATAACTTCTCGAAAGAAAAGAAAAAGAGAGGGAAAAAGAACATTACAATTTCTACATAAAGGATACTTGGGCTCAGTAAATTCTACCTCTGCTGAGTTAGTTCATTCCAATTTCTACTACAAGTATGGACAAATCTAAGGTTGAACCTAGTTTGCTAGCCTCATGGAAATTATAAACTTCACATAAAGGGAAATCAGAGAAAGGAGCATGAATTTAGGAGATCATGTAAACACCTCAAACAACAAAATATCAAAACTCCTGTGGTTTTTATCTCCCTTTTGGAATTGAACAATGTTGACTTAAATATAGATTAAATGTTAGTCTTGCTTCCAAGCTCTGCAGGCATTTATCATTAGAGTTGAAATTTCAACACAAGGTACAGAAATCTCAAAAGAAGGGTGCCGCATGCAATTTACCTAGAATTTGCTGCTTCAACCAATATAAAACAACTCAAAAATAAATGTTGAATTGGGGGGAAATAACCCTATCTCTACGATATCTAAGGCGTCATCCAAAGAATCAAGGATATAGATGGGAACACGAATAGGATACGCGAGGCAGTGTCATAAAAGGCACATGCTGAGGCGAGACGAGGTACAACAGAAACACCTAGAACACCTTAGAGGCGAGGCACAGTGCGTGAAGTGCAACTGAGGCGCGCACATCCAGCCGAGGCGCGAACCTCAATGATTTTTCACAGATCTGTGATCATAGTTAGTCACAACTGTAGTTTGATAAGAATTACAAGTTGGGGCAATACACATGGAACCATGTAGCATGGACACAAACATGGCAGGGGACACAGACACGGATACGGGACCAGGCAATTCTTAGAAAATATCAAAATAAGGACGTGGACACAGCAAGGAACACAGCAATTTTTTGAGTTATGTAACCTACATTATAATCACTATATAATCCAGTTAAGGCTCCTATTGAATGCATTATCAACTAGCGGTGGACTATACAAACATTTTATACTACACTTTTGCCCCAAGACTTTTGAAGCCATAATAAATACTTTACATAGAAAAGCTTCTAAATATTATAAAAATCACCATGCAGAGTCTCGTGTGTGTCCCCAGCAAGTCCCACCACAAAAAATATATAGATTAACTGGCCACGCCACGTGGCATGTCCCATACATGTCCCGGCATGTCTCGTGTGCCTGGCGTGTCCGACAAATATACAGCGTGTATAGGATGGAGTGTCGGTGCTTCCTAAACTTGGATAAAAATCTATGAAGTAAAAATGCTCAAATTGTGAGACCTATTAGCTACCTCGAAAACCTATTAAGTAAAATGTTGCATCACAATTTAGGAACAGCATTCTTGTTCCTCTTATCAGAACAATCCACATACCAGGTATGTCATAAACATTCATTCTAAGGGCAATTACTTTTGAATAGAAGTCCTAAACTCACATAAGTGGTGAACTGAACCATCTACCCCCACAACTGAGAACACAAAAATTGCACAGGAGTCGGCAAGACTTAGACAAGTCAATTTTGTATTCTATATACTAGGAAAAGAAGTTCTAATTAGAAATCCTAACATCTATCTTAAGAAAGAACTTCAAATGAAGATCTTGGGATTTGAAATATGTAAAATATAAAACTTTCAAAAGGTAAATATCTATATTATTCTATTTTACCACTTGCCCCAGACTATTTCCCATATTTGTGCCCAAAGTGAAAATATATCCGGGAGTTCTAGAAGTGTGTTTGATTTCATATGACTAGCGCATGACATGTTTCAGTATCAATTGTCTACTACAGGTAATGGAGTTCCTTAATGTATCTTTTACAGTGTATATCACTGGATCTTGCAGCAAGTAAGATCAGCAATCCTCTTTACTCAATAGATGTCAAATGTTGGAAGGAGGTTAGGTGATTGCATTGACCAAATATTGGAATCAAGATAGGTTTGGAGTTCCACTTTGGTCCCATCTATGAAGCACGGATACTCTATTTTGGCCTCCGTATCACGTATCATATCCGTATCGGATACCGATACTCTCGGATACTCTCCAGATACGCTTTTTAAAGTATCCTTCTTTTAGAATTATTTTTGGGTATCCGATACGTTTCAAATACGCGCGGATACTCTCGGATACGCTCCAGATACGTATCCAATATGTTTTGGATACGCGTGGATACGTGTTGGATATGCTCGGATATGTTTCGGATACATGCGAGGGCAAATATGTTATTACTTAAAATATATGGGTTAAAATTGCAAGTAGGACTATATTTTTCTTTTTCCCCCACCAATCGACACCAGAAACACACCGACAATATCCTCCCCCGACAACCTTGTAAGTCTCTCATCTCTCTCTCTCGTTGTGTGTATGTAAATATATATATATATATAAATATATAACTATATAGACACAATTATATATATAACTATACGTGAATATATATATATATATATCTCGGAATGTGAAATGGTGAACTTGTGTAATGAAAAACTTTAATCATTAATGAAATTTTAGGAATTAAAAATTATATATAATATATTTTTTATTTACTTTTATATTCAACGTATCATATCCTTCTTTTTGAAAAAAATCACGTATTCGCGTATCCGTATCCCGTATCCATATCCATGCTTCTTAGGGTCCCATATTGGAAGGAAGAATTCAAGCAAGTACTTGAAAAAAAGAACATACTTGCATGTCACCATGGCGGTACTTCGAATATCCAAATAGACAAGTAAGAAAGATTGTAAAACAAACCTTTTTCACTTCCTCAGCCGGAGCACCTTGGCTGGCTATTTTCACTCCAACAGCTTTGCCAGGGAAGCTACCAAAATTGATAAAAGATAAAAAAAATTAAGGACTGCGAGGGACATCCCAATACTGAGAGGACAAAAAATAAAAGCATACAAGTGCAGGGGACTTGGGAAACCTTGATCCAATTTGAACAAGCATGCAAGGAAAACAAATTTAGGCAATCCTGAAGACTATAGTTCAACTAAGTGGAAATTCATCCAAAGCAGTCTAGTAAAATCATCCGAAGCAGGAGAACACCATGCAAAGGCAAACAACACATTTGTAAAGTAGGGAGGTAATCAGAATAGAACAAAAAATAAACTGGAAAGATCTGCTAAAATCGCCTCAGGAAGACTAAGACCCCAGTCCTTTCAACCCTTTTACTGCTATACATTACTACTATAAAATATAAATACTAAATAGGCAAACCATTTTGGTTCATTACATTCACCTTGAATTGACATTCTTTCACCTTCATTTAAAATGATACGTACATCTATTGGAAAATAACACAACTTCTGGCAAACTCTATTACAAAAGTTTTAAGCAATGTCAACTGTCAAAATATGATTAATTCTCCAGGGAGCATCTCCTCTTCAGTCCGACCTTTCCCAGCCCACTTCGATGATAGGAACCGTACATTTTTTAGAGATCGAGACCACAACCAGCGGAAATTCATGTCGTGGATTTCAATCAACACATTATTATCAGAGATTCAGAATACATTTTTCTAGATAAAAATGAGTTTGACCCAGTATGAAACATAAATATTTATCAATCATTTTTTCTAGAATACATTATTACCAATCATTTTTCTGGATACATTTTTCCAAACATAAATTCATGGTATTGTCATATTTATCAATATCCGATCAAGATGATTAGCGGCGTGAATGATTGGTAATCTCCACGAGGTCTACAATATGGATGGTTCTGCTCATGGAGGCGGACCCATAAATGGGCAAATTGGACGGACCAGAGAGGATCTCAGTAGTCAGTTCAATTCTATATGTTGCCACTCTTTCAGACATAGAAAACCAGGAACACAAACCAAATGAAACATTACATGTCTCACTCCTGGGCTTCCAATAATTATCGAATGTTGTGGGAATGGAGATTACCCACACGGCCACACCAGTGCCAAGCAGCAGGCAAATATGATACAAGGAGTAATTCTTTTCAGAAAAAACAAATAAAGGGCAAAGTACTGGAAACCCACGTGAATACAAAAACTAATAAAACGAAAAAAGAGGGAAAAAAGACAAACCTTGCAGCGAGTTGCGAGGAAATGCAGTGGTACCACTTGCTAACATTAGGGAAGGCATCGACCTTATGCGACACTGCAGCGTATACCTTAATATCATCTTTAGTAAGTTTGTCCCTGCTCATATACATACAAAATTACCACAATTTCGGTATAAATGGTATGCAAACTTTCCAAGGTGTCGAATGAAATCTCACAGATGCCAAACATTCCAAACCTTGGGGCCATTAGAGGTTTGCCTGGTCACTAACTTCAAGGCCCCGGGATTAGTTTCGATTAGTTGAGGTGCACATGGCCGGAACACTCTTGCTTATGAAAAAAATCTGTAACTTATTTACTTTTTTTGCGCAATTCTTGATTAAGTTCAAACCGAGCAAATCAGATACACATACATCTAATTACGTCATACGATATTCTAGATTTTTGCAACGATGATGAGAACGAGACAAGTAATAGTGAGTAGAATTAGAACTGACCCAGAAATATAGGTTTTCCCGGAGAGGAACTTGTCGAGTGACTTGAGGCCAGATTCTGTGTGCAGATCTGAAAAGGTAACGGCCATTTGTATGCTTTGTAATGGGACGACGACGACGTCGACGGAGAGAGAGAGAGAGAGAGATTTGGGTACGAGAGGCTGGGTAAACAGTTGAGTACTGCGCTGAAGAGAGGAGTTGTATTGGGAGTGGAGAAAAATGTATTTATATGAGATATTTGTCTAGAAACCCTAGATTAAATGGTATATTCCCTTTCTTAAAAAGCCATCACTTTTTTTTTTTTTTGATCTTAAAAGCCATCACTTTAAAACCAGAAAGTCTACGGGCACAGCAGATCTGTGTACAGATCGCACTGTGGGGCCTACTAAGGGTTTCATACAAATAATTCGATCCGTTAATTACGTTTATGTTTTAAACCTAATTAACGGATCGTATTATTTGTATGGGACCCTTAGTGGGCCCCACAACGCGATCTGTGCACAATCTGCTGTGCTAGTAGCAAGGTTTTAAAACCTCGAATTTTAGAGGCAAACGTTTTGGTCCGGTTTAGATATTTTTTCAAAGCAAATCGGACATGTTGATTTGCGGATTTTCCGAACTAACTGTAGTGTTTTCGGTAGTGAAAAATTTGTAGATTTTTATTTTTGGATAAGAACTTGTTAAGTGTTTCCGACAGTGAATAAGTTGTTGAAAAATGTCAAATTATTTTCGGTAGTAAATAATTTGTTGATGGATTTATGAGTAGAGTTAATGTAGCAACAAAAGATAAAATGCTGAAACTTTTTTGCTAGTAGAAACGAAATGATAAAATACGTTTAGTTTTTAGTGTTTTTTTGTTATTGGAAACACCCCCTTAGCAACCCGATTGGTTCCATTTGACCGGTTTAATCCGATTTCCCGATTTTTCACCCGAACATATAAACTTGCGGTGAAGGCTAAACAACATACATTATTCGTTAAAATCCAAACATTTACTAACACGGAGCATCAGACATTTTTATCTAGACTAACTAACTTTAAGCCACTTAATATTAAGCAAATAACAAAAATTCCCACCAGCAATAGCATGAAAAAAAATTTCATCCACAAAATATTAGAGATAAAGTTCGAATCTGAGAAATGAAAAAATAAGTACTAAAAATTGAATGATGAATAATGATTTTTTTTTCCCTTTGTGTGGCGAAATCGGGAATTTTTTTTGGAAGCCCTCGCCATATGTGGTCGACATTTAGCTCTCATCTAACACATATCAAGTAATTATGAGATTCAACTTGAATTAACCTCGAGCGAGAATTAGGAATCAAATGCGTAACTATTAATCTCTCACTCGAGAATTGAGATTCAAATCCACGACTTTCTTATGAAACTAAAATATGCTCTTTTTAGCTAAGAAGACAACTCAATTGATTAATTAATTGATGGTGATTTTTGAGTTGTTGGTATTACTATTACTGCAAGCCCTTATTTTTGTTTCCTTTGTCTGTCTTGATGAGGACTAGTGAATAAAACGTAGGCTGAAAAGGGAAAATGACGGTCAAGAACGTGTTTTGATAATTAATATTCGCCAAGAACATTTTCAGCATTAACAAATGTTCTTAGCTTATTCTTGACGGGTATTAATTATCAAAACACGTCCTGAGCCGTCATTTTCCCGACTGAAAACTGGGTAGGATTCATTAAAATTGCACTACAATCATCTTGATAGCATATATCACTAGATAATGATTGGATAATGAGCAGATCTGTAGCTTTGCCATCTAAACCGAATCCAAAGTCGCCGAAGAAACCTCATCGCCGAAGCGGGATCCGGACGTGGGATTTGACTCAAGACTGATATAACCATTATTGATCATCCATTCCAGACTCCAGTGATTGTGCACATTCTTAAGAGTCCAGTAAGCCCACCCAAAATTAGCCCGCTCGTAGACTTGTAATTGGGCCTTGGCAAAGTTTTGGTAATCCAGTTTTGTAGCCCTCCTATGCAGCTCCCATTCAGCTGCCCATTCTCCTGCAATATTCATTCAAGCAAGGTCCAATCGTTTTATGGAAGTGAACTAGCAAGCAAGTTCAATAAACTGGGAAGGTTGAGAATAACAACAATGGTACAGAAAGAAAGGTTTAATTGAAGGCTGTTCATATTTTTGTGTGGCATCACTGCATTCATCAAGGCGATCGACTCATCCAAAATCATGGAGATATATAGGAGTCTGATATCTTTGCGCAAAACAATATTCTAGATCCATATTACAACATAAAAAACAAAAAGCATTTCGGTACATACCTACAAAAGTTAGAGGCCCGTTGGATGTAGTAACTTGACTCAGTTGCGCTGACTGGTTGGTGTTGACAAAATCAATGTTTTGTTGGACAGACATTCGCTTGAAGCTATCAGAATAGAGGTTGTAGTAGTGAACATCAATGACCGATCTTGTGAACCCACTGGCAAGAGGAAAGAGTTCTTTTGGATCCGCTGGTCCTAACCGGTTTGACATAATCACATATGCTGTTGAGGAGTGTTTTCGAACAGCGTTGTAGCCAGCACGGTAGTACTTGGTCATGATATCTAGGGAGAGGCTCGTTGATCAGCTCAACGGCATAAAGACTCGGGTTCTTAGCATACCTATATGTCCACAAAGAGCAAAGTACAAGTGAGATTCCAATTGTTACCATCCAGTAATGCTATAGATGCAGAAACCTTTCACTGCAAAGTATCAAGAAAAAAACACCGTCTCAAACACAATATCTTGATGCTTTTCTAAAAGCATCCTCGGATTATACCTGGCGGATAGGAAGTCTATAACTTCAACTGTTTGTTGTATGTTTTGGTCAGACAATCCCCATTCTTGAGACCCATCTCTAGTAGAACTGTGGTGCCAACAGTTTTGAGAGCCCGGTGCAGCGTGCAGAACAATAATAACCTTAATCCCATATTTTCTGCAAACACAAAACCGCCAGATGAAGTACAAATCTTTGATAAATTTGTCCCCATCTTCATAAGGTTTTTTATTTGTTGATCCAAATTCACTAGTGATTTAACAGTCCTTTAGTTGAAGACGAAGTGTGGGGTTCCAACAAACATACTGCGCCCATGAGAAGGCGTTGTCCAAGGCTTGCAAGGATCCCCCAACATAAGGCAGTGGAGGAGTTGGATCACTAGCTATCCACCACCCAACAGGAATTCTCACTGCGTTCAATCCATTCTCAGATATGAACTTGAAGTCTTTTTCCACTATGAATGTGCTCCAGTGCTCCTAAAACGTACACCAAAGTCGCATCAATTTTCGGAGCACGTAATTATGCATCGCATTACTTTATAAACAAAACATACCTGCATAACTTGTGGTGCCCTAACTGGACCATAACCACTTGTTACTTGATACTCGCCACGAAGGCCCCCATCATTCGTTATGATGAAAACAGATGGATCATCGTCTCCCCAATTACCATCCCCTTTTGAATCAGCTGTCACTAGCCCCTCCTTGTTCACCTACAAAATTCATAGAACGATAAGGTTAAGTAGCAAATATAAATTTCCTTCATTTTTTTCTCCAGTAGCTAGCTCTCTAAATTTCTTTCAATGGAACATTGGAAACTAGTGAAATAACTCCTTTGACAATACTCCTTCCCTTTTTTATGTTCCAATTAAACAGATACCCAACATAAGGAATGCCTTTAAATATGATAGTTTGTTGCTCTTTAGAGAAATGCACATAAAAATCATTATGCCTGACCCAAATTCACCTTAACTGTAGTCCCCACCAGTTCCAGTTTGAAAACAATTTTCCCGAGATTTTACACAGATATCTAACCAATTTTTGTGCACCCGAGATTTATACTCAAAACATTTTTCCCTCCTAACATCAAAGTAGAAAGATTTTTGTTGCGAGTCTTGAATACCTACAATGACTAAGACCGGCAGTGATTCTTATTCTTGAATCTAATTCTTCTTTTTCCTATTGATGCTGACAACGAATAACATATAGAATATTTAGTTTGAATAGCATATCATGCCTAAAAGACGAGCATTCATAGTTAAGAACAAAAACCAAACATCAAAAAATGAGAACAAAAACCTGTAAAAAGCACCCATCAGGCCCGGGCACTTTGATCCTAGCACGGGTTGAATTGCTGGGATCTCTCACAATCTCAAACGTTTCTGATTGCCGGGGCTTCTTTTCCTCGGCGACTAAATCAATCCCATTCCTTTTAGTTCCCATGAATTGCTTTTTGAACACCCTCAACTGAAATGTGGCCTCGCTGATCCTCCACAACTGCATTCACATAACATAACCCGGTGTTTAATCATGCATAGTAGAGAGAATCAAATCAAAGCTATCTGACGAAAACTCAAGACTCATAACAAGGTAATCGGATTATTACTTTGAATGTTTCCCAGCCTGAAGCAGTATTTCTGTTGGCAACTATGGTGGTTCCTCCACCTCCTTTGGCGCAAAGGTACTTACCGACCGCTACAGATTTGAACTGTAGCCTAGTTCCATCCTAGTGGGAAGACAATCCCAACGTGATCGAGCAGCTGAGAGAATGAATAAAAAAACGTGTATACGCAGAGAGGAACTGGTGTGTAGAAATTTTAGTACAAACCAGAAAATCTTTGTTTTGTATGCCATCAAAGAGAGATGGTTTGATCCACCCTTCTGTAACTAGCCAGCCTCCCAAATTAACAGCTCTTATTTTCATGTTTGGAGTGACCCAAATCACCCTCCCAAATTAACAGTTCTTTTTGAAAGGGAAGAACTCTCCTTTCTTTTTGTTGGAACAACTCTTCTTGCAGCAAAGGGTTAAAACATATAAAACTTTGGCTTCAAGTCTAGGCAAGATCTAGTCAACGCAATTGGATAAGAATTGAATGTGGATCCTGTCTGGCAAGGTTTGGTCAACTCAAAATATACTACAGACATTGTTGGAAAGGGTCTACTCAAATATTTTGCGATTAAGGAAATCCACGCACGAATGGGGTGATCTCACATAAGTGTTCATGTATAAGTGCAGGGCACCCAATCACGGTCCAAGCAGAATCGGATAAAATATGGCAGGCTCTAATCTGGTGTAGCGCGGTTTGGTGTAACTAAATTGCTTTGTGATCAAGAACCCTCACAAAGCATTAAATAAAGGGAAATGTGGATACAACAAGGTCACCGTTGGGCAAAAGTCCAGGATGTGGAACAATTTTATCATCTCATCCTGCAATGTATCTCCTCTAGTTCAAGGTCTACAGTTTTCTTATCATGCACAAGTGTTCCTATCTAATCAAGTTTCCTAAACAAGCACCACTATTGTTGCAGAAACAGAAAAACCATGAGTATAATTTGTAGGGACAAATGTAATAAACTTTGAAATCATAATCACTTTTCATAAATCACATCTGTAGGTGCAATCCCATATTTCCGATTCCACAAAATATGCTGCGCTTGATCAACCGATAGGTGAGTAACACCACAAGAATGCAACCAATCTGTCCTGTCTAAAGCATTAGATGAAACTACATGCAAACGCCTTAAAGCTACCCTATCCATTTCTAACAACTTAAGAGAGTTTCTGATACAAGGGAAAAATGCTTCAGGCCTAGCACAAAATGGTTGAAAAACAAGGAATAGTGCTCGCATATCAGCTCCAAACTGCTTAATCCCCTCGTCAGAGAATCTATAATCGCTCAATAATATGCTGCCAAAAATGAAATGGTCAAGCCCATCTGCAACACTTCTCCACAAGTCTGAAAAGTCCTTTGGATTGAGACACGCATCCATAAAACAAAGTCGACTTCTCAAAGTATCCAATGCTTCAAGAAACTCCACAGTTATAAAGAAATCTGCGCCTTCTGAAGCTCTAAATAGACCAATATCTTCCTCTTGCTCAAAGAGTTCCATAGTTTGGATATAATCCTGGGAGAGGGTTTCAAATTGATGCAGAAGGCCAGCAATTATTTCCATTAGAAGATTCATCTCTAGATCAGCCAAGCTCTTAATTTCTTCTCCAAAGAAGAAACAATTATCAGTAGCATCATCTTTTGCATTTTCAGCAATTCTCATCTCAAGAAAATCAACATCATCACTCCAATCATGCAGTTTAGATTCACAGTATCTAGCGCCATTAATCACCTCACATAGTGTCAACAATGATTCATCACTGCAGTCAGTAGCAATGAACTCAGTTCTCTTGTACCGCTGAACAAGCAAATCAAAAAGGTACCAAAATACTTTGGCTGCTGTTGATCTAATAAATTGGATCCTTGTTAAAATCCCTGGTAAAGTTCTGCAACGTTCAATCATTTCCCAAGCAAGTTTGAGAGCACATTCTACAATAAATGGGGCTTTATGGTCTTCCCTAGAATTGAGAATAAATTGCTCAGTTTTTCTGTCAACAGCAGATCCAACTTCCTGTTTCGTAACCAACCATGCTCCCTCATCTTTTGATTCTGCTTTTAGTTTCCTTCTGCCTTCCTTGAGCTCTATTTTCTCCCAAATTCGGAGCCAGTCAGTCCTATCAGAGAATAATGAAAACACTGATAAGTCTGTTGAGTATCCTTCAAGCCTTTTGAAGTCCCCCAAGAAGAGATAAGCTTCTGAACTCATAAGCGACAGAATTTGTTTATCAAAATTAACCATATGGTCGATCAAATGAAGCCATGAAGAAATAACCTCAATTCTTGATTCTCGCTCTTTGTATCTTTCAACAAGAATGGAGAAAACTCCATTTGCCAAAAATGCAGAAAGTGTTTGAACCATTGCAGAAACCCAAGCTTCTTTAGCACTAAAGCTAACCAAATTTGCTCTATCAATGAGAGGCTGCAAAACATCATCCACTCCTACTATGAAATCCCTAGTAATCTTGTATACAAGAGCAAATGCAAACTCAGGTTGATCTGCCCATTTGGAGAAGTGATATTCTAACCGTGATGCAATAGGAAAAACCAGTTCATCAATCGCCCAAAGCCGTATATTAAGCTTCTTCTTTTGTCCCAAAAAGCACAGCTGACGCTTTTCCCTCCGTGTCTGCAGATGTTGCAAAGCACAAAGTGCTAGAAAACTCTCAGAATATGCCTTCTGTTTGTCTACTTGCATTAAAACTAGTGGATTTGGAAGGACTGAGATCTTTCCACTTTCTATTTTTGACGTCAAAACTTTCGGTGGCCATCCAAGGGATGATAGAAGAGCCCGGTGATCTGCAAGAACTTGTGGCCGGAGCAAAGTCAATATTTTGTCTATTCTGGAATCCACAGATTTCATAAGACGGCACCATCGAGGCTGAAATCTCACAGGATTGGAAAATAGATCCTCAATATCATTCATGCATCTTACAGCTTGAAAAAACTTTTCTTGACTGGATACGTGATCCTGCATTCAACAAATACATCATTGTTCTCTGTGTGACCCAATCTGTTGATCTAACTATGCAATGTGTATTCTGACTAGAGAAAACAAGACAGATTAAAGTCATTACTATAGAGACTGATGGATTTGAACAATTAGCTCCGGGTAGTTTTCCAGGTTGTTGTTTCATAATAAACGAAGCTGCATCTTCAAGATCTCCAACCATTGCTTCTAACTGTCTGGTAGCATCTGAAACATTAGGTGAGGTAGTAAGGACTTTGCCGGTCAGTGAAGAAAGATGAGAGCTAGCTTATGATTGACATGTCATCTATAAGTGGATTCCAAATGGGAAAGGAGTAAGGACTCTGGTAATTGACTCATCTTTTGGCAGAAATGGCAACCCTAAGACAATATAGATAAAACTACAGACACCGAGCACAACTTTTTTTTGTCTAACCATGTGCTATAAGTAAAAAAAGAAAGAAAGAAGCATAGCTAGAAAGATGCACCATTGGGGGGGACAAGTGCAAAAATGACTATATATCTTCGATACATTTGACAACTAGCTATCTTAGACGAATACTCCCTCTTCAGGATTATAAGCATCACAAAATTCGCAAACATGAAATCTGTTCAGAACATATCATTACTCATTTCAAAAAACATGGATACGCATCAATGGTGAAAGCTGAAAACATAAGTGAGCAACATAGTACGGTCATTCAGCAATGGTCATATCCAGAAAGCTGAAAACAGGAAGCGACCCGAAGAGTATAAGTGTCGGAACCAACGACAAAAGCCAAATTCATTGTAGCAAAATTAGGAAACCTACTGAAGTCATTCTACTGAAGGAAAGCAGGAAACCCAGCAATCAAGATTGATTTCTCTTGGGGGGGTAAGGAATCCACAATCAGAGACACAAATCACAGCCAAATATCACTATTATACACAATAACAGCTTAAAGAAACAAAATTTACAGTGCGAAACTAACCAACATAACAGCGAATAGTTTCGATTCGTTTCAATTCCATTGCAAGCCGGTGCAGTTCCTCGCACATCATCTCAGGCATTTTCACGGGGCCATCAATCCCAACTGAAACGATCAAAGACGAAATATTAAGATGACAAAATCAAAATGAACGAAATGCGGAACCGTAAGGGTTTTTCCGTCTTATGTTACTGACAAGGCGTCAATGACGTCGCTTTATTGAGCTTATGGATAGCGGATTTGGCTGCAACTGAACGAGAAATCCACGAGATTAGCAGCTTGGAGAGGTTCTGGTATAGCTGTAGGAGATGGGCGTCCAGTTCAGCACAATCTCCGCTCAACTTCGCTTCTAGATCGGAAGCCGTGTTATGCAATAATGTGAACACAGACGACGACGATGATGATGTTGGTGATGAAAGTCCATAGCCACAGTGGTGGCGGTTGTCGTAGGTCGTGGAGTTGGTGGGAGTGGTCGAATTGTCGTCTGGAAACCCTAGAATGCGGCGGTTGTGGTGGTGGGTGGCGGCGGTAGTGGTGGCGGTGGTGATATTTTGATCCAGAAACGTTAAAAGGTTGAGCGATAGCTCCCTGTGATTCGGCAACGCCATGATCAAATCACGGCCAGAGTAGTACTCCGGCAGCCCGACTATATACATAGGCTTATTAACTACATCTTACCCCCTGAACTATCACACTTCATATAGATCGTCCACCAACTTTATAAACCCTACGCCCATCATCTTAACTAGTATTAATTTCACAATTTGCCCCTAAACTTTTTTTAGCATTTTCTATATATCGTCCAAAAACTTGATTTGTTTTTGTCATGTAACTATCAAATTGGTTTTCAATTAAGCTAAGTAACAGACGCCCGTCGACTATTAAGCATGAGAGAAACAAGTGAGCTGCACTACGAGTGTTAGGCTTCCATTTTTATGGAAGTAAAATAGCCATTTTTCGGGTAACATGAACACATCAAAGGCAACCATGTCACTTTTATCTCTCTCATTAACTATTTTGCCTCCCCCCTCTTTTCATGGCCACCGCACTTTCATACCCATCGCTTCTTTAGTTCTCTCTTTTGCTACACCACCGTCAAACCCATTTCGTCCATTTCCCCTATGTATTGCTCCTTTCATGTCACCACCCACAGTATTCACCAACATTGTTGATGCCGATGAACCACTCTCGATCAAGCCAAAACAAAATCCTTACCAGTTTACCGAAAACAAAATGAGTGGGCCTTTCAATCTTTTATGCCCCCGATAAGATAAGTATCTTCACATATGAAACATCAACCTTCTTCAGAAGTCCCCATATCCTTTTTCGACACGACGGAGTCGCGGACACACCAGTGCACGCCGAAAATGTGTACGGGACAGCACGTGGGTTGTCCCTCATGTTTAATTGATTTTTTTTGAAGTGGGACACTGTGTGGGGACGCGGCCGGTCGAAGATATAGCTGTTTTAATTTTAGGGGTTAATATGTTATATTACTTCAAATAGTTGGATTGAATGTGCAGTTGAAGCTACAAAATACATAACCCAGTCGAATGCATCACTCAGTCGGTGCCCGAAAAGTGAAAGAAAAAATACACAGAGTCGAAGCCCTAGGTCGATCGTGCACATCAGGTCTCTCTCTCTCTCTCTCTCTCTCTCTGAAGCTCTCCGCCCATCTGGCTGTTTTATCTTTTAGAGGCACACATGCTTTGGAGGTCGCTGTTACCTTATGCAGATGTTCTGATCTTCCATGGAAAAAATGGATACTTTATTTATGATTTTATCTATTGTTCCAAACAGCCTCCTAAGCTTTGCACTAGCTTGATTAACCATTATTCTGGTGGATACTCTCTGTATCTCGCGTTGTAGTTGATATACTAGAACGGTCTACCATTATCTCGGGGGTTCAAGCGAACCCTGTGGGTTCAATAAATGTTCAGAATTTTTTGTATTTTTTTACATAAAATTAGATTTTCCTTTAGTATTGTCGGCACTAAATTATTGTTACATAGCTCAAGCAAATGAAAATTCATTTTGAGTTTGTGAGTGAGTACATAATATATAGCTCAATAAAACAAAGTAAACTAAGCCTATTATAATGTCAGCCTTAATAGCTGTGTTGATTTTATATAGAGCTTTGTATAAAAAAAAATTCTTTACATTTTTGTCGCCGCTAAACTAAAATCCCTTGAGCGGTCCCTGGTAAACGACGCCATGTGCCTAAAGTGGGTTCTGTGAGACTCGCCCAGTTTGCAACCGTGAAGATAAATGTGTACAAGTGCGGCTTGGGGCTGAAAAATGGCCAATCCAGCACACAATTTAAGTGTGGCCAGCTTCAAATAGAAGTGGAATTCTGTTTTAAGTGAACTTTTAACATGTGGTGGAGATACAATGATCGAAAAGCAAAGCAGCTAAGAGGAGTAAAACCAAGGGGGTGTTTCTGGTAGTGAAAAATCTGTAGATTTTTATTTGTGGGCGAAAAGTTGTTATGTGTTTCTGGTAGTGAATAAGTTGTTGAGAAATGTCAAGTTGTTTCCAGTAGTGAATCAGTGCAAAAACAGTTTTTTGTTGACAACTTTTTTGTTAGTGGAAACGAGATGTAAAATGCTGAATTTTTTTTGTTAGTGGAAACGAGATGGTAAAATGTGTTAAGTTTTTAGTGTTTTTTGTTAGTGGAAACGGGGCCTAAAGCAACTCAATGTAAAGTAATATAAGCTAGCCTGAAAATCGCGACAAGGTTAGCTTGCTGCTTTCCTTTGAGTTAAACTGATATTGTTCACTTGCGATTGTTCTCCAGTTTTTCTAGGTTTTTGAAAATTTGCTAGAAAAATGCTAGGACGTGTTGAAAAGATTTTGCAGTCTTGCATACAAGAAAACTGCATCAGATTCTGACACCATTATATTATTCATCACAATCAAGTGTGGTTTATGTTTTCCTCCTGTTTGAAATGTTTTGTCGTCCTTGTTCTGTAAATGGCAGAGTATTTGCACTTTCCTATGGAAAACAACCTGAAAGTAAACAAGGAGACCAGTGAACCTACATCTTTGGACCATCTTCGTCAGTGGAGCCAATGGCAGTTGCTTGATTCCATTCTCCCGACAGGTGGCTTTGCTCATTCTTTTGGTCTCGAGGCAGCAGTTCAAGCTTGTCTAGTGTCTAACGTTGAAGATCTTCGGATTTTCGTTATCCATGTGTTGGAAAATACTGGGAGCCTACTTCTTCCTTTCATTTATTCTGCAACCATCTCCCCCAACATGCAAACGTGGCATAAACTCGACAGAATGTTGGATGCGACGTTAACAAATGAAGTAGGTCGTAAGGCATCCATTGCACAAGGATCAGCACTTATGAGATTGGCTGCATCTGTATTTTCAGATGTCCCTTCTCTAAAGACAATGAGAGATGCATCCTTGGCTAGTGGCGGAATTGCTTTCCATCATGCTCCTATTTTTGGGCTCATATGTGGGCTTCTTGGGTTTGGCTTCGAAACATCTCAGAGGGCATACATGTTTATAACAATGAGGGATATAATCTCTGCTGCAACTAGGCTAAATTTGGTAGGCCCCATGGGCGCAGCCTCATTGCAGCATCAGATAGCTGTTGTTGCTGAAGGTTTGTCAACCAAGTGGATGAACCGTGAGACTGAAGATGCCTGTCAAACGGCTCCTCTACTCGATACAGTGCAGGGTTGCCATGGCTATTTGTTTTCTAGGTTGTTCTGTTCTTGATTGTGAAATAAGGGTGTAAGCAATTTCCATCATTTGCATTGATTCCAGAGCCTTTATAGACAATGGGCATGTGGGTCAACACTCAACTGAGGATCATATTTATGCAATCATCTACGCGTTGGTTCCATTGGTCGACAACTGAGAACGACAAGTATTTTCCTTCATCGGTCTGGATCCCCACCCCCACAGCTGTCTGAACTAATAAAGCCAGTCAACTAGACAAATAACATACTGAGCAGTTACAGCAATTCTCAACAAATAGGAGATTATTTGACAGTGATCTTTACTCTTTAGCATCTAAAGATACCAGATAGGTTCCGTTTTTGTTGCATACCAAACAGCGGTTGGGCTGGCACGAAATGCTCTCTCCTGCAAGCAAAGAAGGGATTCTTTTTTTCTTTTCTTTAGATACAATGAAGAACATAACAAATCAGAGACATCGAGGGAGACGGGAATGAGATTGTCAAGACATCCCACTCGGAGGGAAACGTCAAAGGGTGGTAAGGTTGTTATTTTTGGGGGGTGAAGAAAAAATCGTGACAAATGTGAAACTGGGCCGATTGATTCGGTTGTTTGTGGAGCAGTTTGGTTTTTTGGTTTATAAAATCCAGAGCCGTCGGCCAATGGTTTGGTCAATGATTTTGAGGTCGCGGATTTGAATTTCAACCCAAGTCGGAATTATATATGCTCAATAATCATGATTTTGCTATTTGGAAGTTCTCTTGATGTTGCTACCTGCTACCATAACACGTTCAGTCCGTCATCTTTTGTATTTTGAAACTTCGATTGCTTCTGTTGTTTTAGTCTATTTCTCCTAATTAAACTGTTTCGTAATTTTTTTTGGGAAACAAAAAAAAAAAACTCTAATAATTTCCGTGAGGATCCGAGTCCTGTGTTTGGGACTTTGGACTAATTCAAGTTCGGTTCAGCTTTTGGTATTGTGGGCCTATCTCGGGTCTATAATTATCTCGAAGCAAACGAGTCTGGTCTACTGTGCACAGTGCACATTAAAAACTCAGCCGGTCTAGACACAGTCCAGACTGGATTGGACTTAAAAATATCCTGGTTCAAAAAAAGAAATGATGAGGACAAAAAGAGTTCTAAATTAGTACATATCCAAGGCGATAAGGGGAACACTTTTGGGTGCAATGAGAGATTTTTTTTTTAATTTTGTTGTTGAGTGTACATGGTATTTGGGTACAGGGAGAAATACTTCACGTTTAGATTACCTCAACAGAATTTTCTCGACCCGAATGTACCAATAGTAAGATCCATTCATCTTACAACTTGATATTTTAGACAATCTTGCAAAAAAACGAGCTCAATCTCAGATCGGTACATTTTTTATCAAATAGCAATGTGTTTTGGTTTACATAGTCCAAAACTTTAGACCAAGAGTTTTGAATACTTGAATCAGGTTTTTTATCGATACTGAATTGAGTTAAATTTTTTTCTTCTCAATTACAGGCACAAAAATAAAGTCCCATCGTATGAACCGATTCGATCATTAAACAAAGCCCGATGTAAATTCCACATAGAGTAAACAATGTTCACTCATTTTTCGGTTGGCGAAGAAAGTAAGTGTAATAAAAGAAAATGAATTTACAACAAAATCCTAGGAGATGTAGGGTTGTTTACTTGGGTACCCAAAATAGTCATTTTCGAGTAACATGAACACATCAAAGGAAATTCCTACCCGCCCTATTGGGGGAGGGATTGGGTGTGGTGTTACCTTTTGGTTTGTGGTGAGAGGGACACATGTCTTCTTTTGGGATTGGGACAGAGAGGTCGAACAGAGGACGTGTTTGGGGGTTCCCCAGTCCACTTTGGACTATGTCAAGTCTGGTCCAGCTTTTGATTTTGTGGGCCTACCTCGGGTCTATAACAATAATCGCAATTCTTCATTTTGTCGAGCTCATCAAGAACATCAATCATCCTAGTAATTATGTCGATCGGATTCCATTCTAATACCTAATCTGACCACGGTTATAGATCGTTTTTGACAAATATGATTTTTTACCCAGTTGAATTTTTCGACGAGCGCAAATGGAGTGGAGTGCAGTTGATGCATTTCTTACAAATATGAATTTTTACCCGATTGAATTTTTCGACGAGCGCAAATGAGTGGACTGCAGTTGATGCATTTCTTATATTTTCATGCACATGGGCATGGTTCGATTCCTGTAAGCACTAATTCCCTCCCAAAGTCTCCTAAAATAGAGTATAGATTAGGATTAACGCATATAAAAAAAAGAAAAGAAAAAGAAATTCTTGATGAGCTCGACAAATTAAAAACTTAGCCGGGCTGGACACGGTCCAAACTGGATTGGACTTAACCCCTTATTTTAACATGTGACTAAACCAAACCAAACCGAGCCTTGTGTTCCAACCACTTAGGATCGGCTACATGAATCATTTTATTCTATTGAGCTCTGTCAATAGAACATGTGACTAAAATGGTTCAAAAATACTATCCTTGGTTCAAAAAGAGAAATGATTAGGACAAAAAGAGTTTTTAAATTAGTATGTACATATCCAAGTCGATAAGGGGAACACTTTTGGGTGCAATCTGAGATTTTGTTTTTTGATTTTGTTGTTGAGTGTACATAGTGTTTGGGTACAGAGAGAAATACTTTGCGTTCAGATTACTTGAAACAAGATTTCTCGACCCGAACGTACCAATAGCAAGATCCGTTCATCTTACAACTTGAAATTTTAGACAATTTTGCAAAAAAACTAGCTCAATCTCATATCGGTACATTTTTATCAAATAACATGTGTTTTGGTTTACACCGTCTAGAACTTTAGACCAAGAGTTGAATACTTGAATCAAGATATTACCGATACTAAATCGAGTTTAATTTTTGTTTTCTCAATTATAGGTACAAAACAAAGTCCCATCACAATCTAAATCCTCATCTAAAAACTTTTTGATTTTGTTGTTTACCCCTCTCATCAAAATTTCTAAATAAAAAAAATTTCTCCCCACTTATTACTTCTAAAAGCTCGTCTAAAAACTTTTTCAAACAATCTTGTGATGTTCTAGACTCTTTTTTCACCGCACACTTGGGGTTAAAACTACATATTCGTCTTGAGTCCGCACCAACGTGCGGTAGAAAACGGAAGCGTTAGGATCCAGGACACTCGGTCCATAAAAGTGTTCGGCAAAGAAAATGAATTGTCCGAATTCACAGTACGTCATTTCTTTTTCCGAACACTTTCATAAACCGAGTATCCTAGACCGTACCATGTCTAGGTAGAAAAAGTCGACTGGGGCCACTGAAATAAAATTTCCTACCTCTCAGGTGGTACTGTGTCCAGCTAAGCTTTACTCCTCCCTACTTTCCCTCTCCAATTGCCATCTCTCTCCTCCCATTTTCACTTTTCCTCTCTCTCTCTCTCTCTCTCCTAATAAAATCTGATGCTCAGAGAAATCAGAAAAAAGACCCTTTCGAAGCTCTCTCTCTGAAAAAGTCTTTATGATTCGATCGCGCCATTCCTTTATCACCGATTACGGTTAGGGTTAGGTTTCCCCCCCTCTCCTCCAACCCTCCTCCACTTTCTCTCTATGCTTTTCCCATTTTCGTTTTCCCACTTGTTCCCACTTCCAATTTTCCGAAAATTTAGGTTAAAACTTTCGTTTCCATTAGATCCGTGCTCTTTTGGTAGAATTGTATCGATTTTGTTTTGTTAATCAGCTGGTGCCTCTCTCCATTTCTTAGAAAATCGAACGCAGGTTTCAATTTTCAAATCCTTTCATCAATTGTTACTGCTACATTCAGTTGAAAATTCTAAAAAGTTCAATCACTTGCTTTGAGAATCACAGATTTGTAACGTTTCGAGGATTTTATTTTTTTCCTGGCATTGTTGTTAGATAGGTTAAACAAAAATCATCTGTGGGGCCCATAATTTGGGCTTGGAAATTGGTGGAATTCAGCTTTGCAGCTCCCAGTCAGTATTCCTTCCAGGTATAACATGCTAACCTTTTTATATATACCGTTCTGCTGGATATTTATGTTTTGATGAACTTTGATACTGTTTGGCTGCAAGGCATGTCTTCCCAAAGTAACCCAAAAACAAAAGTGGAAAGGTTAAAATTACAACTAGACCATGCTTTAGTGATTTTGATCTAGATAGTGCTAGGCTGCTAGCAATATTCTAAAAATCGTTAGGCGCTAGTTGGGCGGAGAAGGGGCATCTAAAGCCTAGGCGCGGACTAGTCGGCCACCTAGTGCATAGGCAGGTACTTGGCGTGGACTAGTCTAACTGCCTAATCTAGGCGCTGGACCATTGCCTAGCCCCTAGGCAGGGACTAGGTGGCGGACTTTTAGAACAATGAGTGCTAGAAGTACGAGGTTGACAATCTTGGTCAGATACTCTGTTTGGTGAATTTGTACTGGGATAGCGTGTCAGTTTCTATTTTTGTTAGGTCTAATTGTCCGTAGTGAAATGTTTTTTTGGATGAAATGCGTTATGCAGTATGGTTATACCCTTTTAGGATATACATGGACAGAGGGATTGTGGAAGATTTATGCAGAGAAAGGAAAACATGACTGAAAAGGCTATGATATTTATACTTTGACAATGATGAATGGTAAGGGTAAAAAAGATCATTGCATTCTGAGTGAAAAACTTATCGTCATGTTTATTGTGGCTAGCCTAGCATTTTCCATTGTTAACTTGACTCAACATGGAGTCACCAAATTGTTCAATGCTCAATGCATTTTAAGACACAATGAGATCAATAGATCATGTCTAAAGATTACACATAGCAGTTGTCAATGTCTTTCTACAATCATTACCTAGCACTGATACCTCAGTTTTAAAAAGTACACAATTTTTTTTATACAACTTATACCAATTCTACAAAATGTATGGTGCAAAACCTGAACCAGATAGTCTCATTTTGAGGTTACTCTATTTCTCACGCTTTGTTATTATGTCTCACATAAGCTATAATCTGAACTTCAGAAAGAGTTCCTTCTTCATTTGTCACCAAATCCTCACACCAAACAAACCGCAAAATTTATTTTTTTCGTTTTCCTTGGCATATTATTTTTAGTGATATTTGTTTGTATGCAGTCTTCATACCAATAGTCTTTAGGGTTGGGTGTCCTTTTTCTCCTCCTTCAACCCTCTTGTGCTCTCCATTTTATCTTTCCATATTCGTATTTTTGTCATCTCACTTGTTCTAATTTCCAATTTTTCAAATTTTAGGTTAAGATTTTCGTTCGCATTAGATAAGTGCTTTTCTGGAAGATTTATATCAGTTTTATTTTGATAATCAGTTGCGCCTCTCTTCTTTTCAATCTTGTTTCATTTCTGTGAAATCGAATACAGATTAACGTTTACAATTGCTTCATATATTGTTCATAAAGCATTTGTGCCTTACTGCTACAATCTGTTAAAATTCGTCAATCGCTGCCTTTCAGAATTACAGCTTTGTAGAGTTTCAAGGATTTTATTTTCTGGGCGCATCTCCAAAATTTTCAGGGGAATTGTTCTTAGATTATTAGAAATCGCATCGTCTCGGGGAACCATAATTTTGGCTGGGAGTTTGGTTGCATTCAGCTCTGCAACTTCTGTCAGTCTTCCATTCAGGTATAACTGTATTAACACTATAACCTCTTTGTGTTATAACCTCTTTGTATCCATTCTGCTGTATATTTATTTTTTTGATGAACTTAGGTATTGTTTTGCTGCAAGGCATGACTTTCCAAAGTGACCAAATAAAAGAAAAGGAAAAAAATTACAACTAGACCATGCTCCAATGGTTTGGATCTAGACACTGCTAGAAACATAAGGTTCAAAATGTTGGTCAGCTCTTCTGTTTGGTGACTTTTTATTTGGATAATGTGCTAGTCTACCCTATTACCTGTTCTATTTTTGTCAGCTCTAATTGTTTATCGTGAAATGAATTGCCTTGTGGGCTAAGGTTTATATCTTTTTAGGCTGTGCATGGATTGAGGATTTGTGGAAGATTTAGGGAGAGAAAGGAAAATATGACATGGAAAAGCTAAGAGTGAAAAACTTCGTCATGTTTATTGTGGCTAGCCTACCGTTTTCCCTTGTTAACATGAATTAACATGGAGTCACCAAATTGTCTATGCATTTCAAGGCACAATGAGATGAATAGATCATGTCTAAAGATTACATATAGCAGTTGTCAATCTCTTTCTACAATTATTACCTTGAACTGATTCCCTCAGTTTTAAAGAGTACGGAAAAGCTATTACAGAAATTTATACCACTTGTATGAAATGCATGGTGCAAAGAGTGGACTGAATAGGCCAATGTAAAGGATACTACATTTATAACTCGTTATCATTTCTCACGTAATTTACAATCGAATGTCAGAGAGAGTTCTCTTCCTCTTTATTTCTCACCGCTTCCTCACTCCAAAGAGACCACGAAATTTCTTTTTGATTTCCTCATATTATTTTTCTTAGTAATCTTTTCACGAATTTGTGATCCAAGCACAACTTTACTACCTTTAGTGCACTTTGTATGCATGCAGTATTGCAGTCTTTACCAATAGTCTTTAGGGTTAATTGCCCTTTTTCTCCTCCTTCAACCCTCTTGCCTCTCCACTTATCTTTTGTAGTCGTATTTTTCATCTTCCCACTTGACCTCATTTCCAAATTTTCAAATTTTGGGTTAAGAGTTTTGGTTCCCATTAGATCCGTGCTTTGTTGGACGAATTGTATGTATTTTATTTTGATAATCAGTGACAGTTGTGTCTCTCTTCTTTTCAATCATGTTAACACAAATTTATATTGCTTTCATCAGTAGTTCGATGCAGCATTTGCGCCTTTTCTGCTACAATCTGTTAAAATTTGTCAATTGCTACCTTTCAGAATTACAGATTTGTGGCGTTTTGAGGATTTTATTTTCTGGGGCATCACCAAAATTTTCGTTGGCATTGCTCTTAGACTAATTAAAGAAGTTTTATCTCTGGGAACCACAATTTGAGCTTGGACTTTGTCTGAATTCAGCTCTGCAACTTCCCTCAGTCTTCCATTTAGGTATACACATGCTAACCTCTTTATATCCCATTCTTCTGTATGTTTATAGTTTCATACTTTCATGAACTTAGTATTGTTTGGCTGCAAGGCTTGGCTTTTCAAAGTAACCAAAAACTAGAACAGGTAAAATATACAACCAGATCATGCTGTAGTGGTTTGGATCTAGATACTGCTAGAAACACAAGGTTGAAAATGTTGGTCAGCTACTCTGTTTGGTGACTTTTTTAATCGGATAATGTGTTAGATTTACGCTATTATCTATTTTATTGTTGTTACCTGTAATTGTTTACTGTGATATGTTTTTGTAATTTTTTTGATGAATTGCCTTGTAGGCTAAGGTTTATATCCTTTTAGGCTGTACGTGGATTGAGAATTTGTTCTAGATTTATGGAGAAAAAGGAAAAGATGACATGAAAAGGCTATAAGATATTTTTCTTTGACAATCATGCATTCTATGAAAAGGTCATTGCATTTTAACTTCGAAGTGAAAAGCTTCTCTTTGTGTTCATTGTCGCAATGCATTCTAAGCACACAATGAGATCAATGGATCATATCTAAATATTACATATAGCAGTTGCTAATCTCTTTCTACAAATTATCACCTTGATCTGATACCCTCAGTTTGAAAAAGTACGGAAACAATATTACAGAAATTTATACCACTTCTACTAAACCCATGGTGCAAAACTTGAACTGAATAGTCCGATTTAAAGGTTACTTCATTTCTAACTCGTTATCATTTCTCACATAATTTATAATCTGAAAGTCAGAGAGAGTCGTCTTCCTCTTCATTTCTAACCAAATCCTCACGCCAAACAGACCACAAAATTTCTTTTTCGGTTTGCTCACCATATTAGTGCTTCTTTATTAATCTTTTCACAACCTTATGATCCAAGCACAACTTTACTATCTTTAGTGAACTTTGTATGTGTGTAGTTTTTATAACATGTCTTAGTCTGTATTTCTGCTGGCTGCTCCTATTTAATCCTATGGTTGCTTTGTCGTATTTTCACATCAGGTTCTAAGAGATAAATATGACAAGTGAGAGTAAGGACAGGACAGTATCCAAGGATTGCATTGATTCGCCATATGCTGAAGAAGCTAGTAGTGGAGGAAACTTGGGAGGTGGCAGTCCTTTGAAGAAAGGCCCCTGGACATCGACAGAAGATGCAATTTTGATTGATTACGTACACAAGCATGGTGAGGGTAATTGGAATGCTGTCCAGAAGTATTCAGGACTCTCTCGCTGTGGTAAAAGCTGTCGTCTGCGTTGGGCAAATCATCTAAGACCAGACTTGAGGAAAGGTTCATTCACACCAGATGAAGAGCGACACATCATTGAACTACATGCCAAGATGGGAAACAAATGGGCTCGAATGGCTGCGGAGGTATGTGCCAATGTTAATTATGGTTTTTCTATCAGTAAAATGTCTAGTATTTTGTTTTATTGATTAACATAGAGGTGGGGAATATTCAGTTTCTAATTCAGCACCATGCATTTCCTATAAGTGGCATATCTGTTATTGAAATAGTTTTTGCTATAAATTTCACTAAATGAGAGTTTTGGTTCAAGATAACAATTCGGTAGAAAGACATTTGATATGTTTTGTTGACATGATAGTGTCGTATCTGTGTCTGTGCTTCATATGTTACACATGACACCCGTAATCAAGTCCGTGTAACTTAGGTGGACTTACAATTTCTATTTTCATGTTGACCCCTCCTCAGATTTGGGTTTTGTTAAGTGTGTGAAGGTTTGAGAACATTATACCCCCTCTCTAGTACGGACAACATGTCTATCCTTCCATATTTTATATTTGCAATGTTGAATTACATGAACCTCGAATGAGAAAGATTGCTTAGTCGTAAGGCATTATTTTAGTAGCTCTTATATTCTCTCTCAGACGAGTATGTGTTTGTTTCCATCTTTGTTTAAGATTATGCAATTATTTGACTAGCATAATTTTGAATTCTGATTTGCTGAACATCCATTGCACTGGTATTATACATTACCAAGATGTCATGTTTGTCGTAAACCAATTGAACTGAATTGTCTTCCTTCCGTTCTGAAACCAAATCATTTGTCTTTGTGGTTTAGAAAGGTCAATCTTAAAGGTGATAATTTGAAAGTATCTAGGTTTGTTGGATATCACGGGACACAATGCCCTCGACAGAGTTCAATGGAAAAAAATAGATTCATGTAGCCGATCCCAAATTCCCAATTGATTGGGACTTAAGGATCATCTTGGTTTGGTTTGGTTTGCTGTGGTATAAATTCACGAGTGCAAAACTGAGGAAGTAGATTTTTTTTTTTGTCTAAGTTTGGATTTTTCCTCTCTTTATCCTTTGCCTCTTTGATGTTTTTTTCTTCGGTTTAATTTGGTTTTTTCCCCCAATTTAGACACAAAGAAAACAAGAATACTCATAGACAAGGGGTATAAAGGCACTTACAAACACAACCATAAAGGGAAACAAGCCATACCAAAAGTCAAAAGTGCATCCAGCCCTATGGGCTGAATCAAGCAATCCTAATGAAACTAAATCCTTGACAGCCCGCAAGGCTAGGTAAAGGAGCAAACTATAAAAACCACGAGAAGTTTATATGAGAAAAACACCACCACCCCACCAACTGCCCAGCTGCCATTACCATCAACTAGGGGAGGGGATAATAATGGAGAACTACTTTAGCACAGAATGAAAGGAAACTATAATAAGTACATATAGTCCAGCAGCTCCAAAACTGTAACAGTCCACCTAGCTCCAATCTAATTTTCCAAAATCCACCTTATACCCCCTACGTTTACCCTACATAATTACCGCCCACAGTTTTTATCTCCTCTTGAGCAAACCTCAACTAAGGGTGTATGGTCACGCACAGTGAAGGGCTCTATTTGTTCAAAGACTTTACCTTATAGATAATCCTATACGTAGAAGGCTGGCAATCAACATCCTCTTAGCTTAGTAGTAATTAGGGGTACCCCTCAAGTATCTCACATGCAGATTCCCTTGACTGAACAGATTGAATATCCCAGTGTGATACTGTCCTAAGGTCTAGAGAAGACGTAATTGCCAAACAAGTTTTGAAACTCCAAAAGGGCCTCTTTATCTGAAATAATTGATATATTCTCCTCTTTACAAAATATTATTGGCCAACCTGCAAACCATGGGTTCACAATTGCATTATTTTCTCTTCCCCAGTGTAACTTAAATTCATTGTCCTGTGCTTTCTCCTTCAAGCAGCAATAAAAGACTTCCATTTCTATGACAGAAAGGTATTGAGATAGAGAATCCCCTTGCCTCTTAACCCTTTAGCTCCACTAAGACAGTCAACAAACTCCCCCACTACACATGGTCATAAATCCTCCATTATATCAACCTTTAAAGCTCATAAGTTGTGAAGTAACCCTCCATAAGCACTCGGGACGTAGAAGGGAGGTGTGAAGTAACCCCTCATAAGTTCTTGAGGACATTATCTACGATCATTATGCGGGTTCTGCCTTTCACCAAAAGGTGATTGCAGTGGGTTAATCTATTTGACACTAGGCAGTGTTTACCTGCCTTTAACTAGAGGGGTAATGTTATGTTCATGTCGAATAATGCAGCTTTAATGATTGGTGAGGAGATATTCCCTTCCTTGATGGTATTTTCGGCCGAATAATAAGGCTCTAGATTTTTCTTTTCCTGATTGACTTCTATGCTATAACTGGATTCTTCTCCTGCTACCATGCCTTTTCAGTTGCCTGGACGCACGGATAATGAGATAAAAAACTACTGGAATACGAGAATCAAGAGACTGCAGCGTGCTGGCTTACCGATTTACCCTCCTGACATATGTCAAGCATTGCATGATAATCAACACTGTCAGCACACTGGTAGTCTCCCTACTGGAGAAGCGCAGCATCCGGATCTCTTGCCAACAGATAGTTTTGACATTCCTGCTGTGGAATTCAAAAACTTGGAGTTCAATCAGCAGTTGTATTCACCAATACTTCTTGATATTCCTCCAAGTAGCTTACCAGCACAAGGCCTTGGTTCTTCCCACAGTAATAGCTTGATGTTCTCAATGTTGCATCCAGCTAAGCGCCTTAGGCAATCTGAGTGCCTGCTTCCTGGTGTCAATAGTGGCACTATTGATGGTTTCCCAGCATTTGATCAATATGAGGATGATGGTTGTGAAAAAATCGGTCAATCCTTTACGTTTTCTGCTATGTATGACCGTGATCGAAAGGCCAGCCGAATGTCATCCTCATCCAGAAATCCTGGCAGCCATGCCCTTTTAAATGGCAATTCTTCTACTTCTGAGCCCATGTCTTGGGCAATGAAGTCGGAGCTCCCTTCACTCCAATATTCAGATACTCAAGTAGGTAGCGGGGTGACTCCGTCCCCACTTCCATCCCTTGAGTCTGATGATACTTTAATCCAATCGCCCTCAACTGAGCAAACACAATCAGACTCTCTTTCGAGACGAAACAGTGGCTTGTTGGAAGCAGTACTTTATGAATCAGAGACTTTGAAAAGTGCAAAAAATGGTTGTTGCCACCAGAATTCTGATGTTTCTGTTGTCGCCGGTGATTTAGTGGACAGCTCATCACAGAGTCTCAATGAGAGAAAATCCAAAATACATACAAATGACCCAATCTCTCCGCTTGGTCATTCTGGTGCATCAGTATTCAGCGAATGCACTCCTATTGGTGGATACTCCTTCGATGAACCCCATTCAGCTTATATCCTGCCAGGTAAGAGTTTGTTTGTCACATTACCTTTGTGTTGTGAATGTTGACTTGTGTTAATTTAATTTTACATGCCGATAAAAAAAAAAAAAATTTACTTGGTGTTATGAAGGATGCAAAGTGAAGCAAGAAGCAGTTGATTGGGGTACAGTGAAATGTTTTGACAAGGAAGAAAACGCAAATGAGATGTTATTTTCAAGGCCAGATTTCTTACTTGATTCTAGCTGGTTTGGTCATAGTACTGAGCGAGGTAGGGAACATTCTGTTCTAACGGATGCAATAGGGGCACTTCTTGGTGAAGATTTCAGCAGCGAGCCATTGACTGTAAGCAAATAAGCTCCGTATCTGTGGAGAAAAATGTGGTCATGGGTCTTATGCATCGGATTCCCCGTGTATGGCCTGTGAACTTTCTGAATATCATTGAACCCCTCTCCAATTTCGAAAAACGCTGGTTTTGTGTTTCAGATATTAAGGGTCGTTGGGGGGCAATTTCATAGTCCTCCACGCCTGTGAAAATCTTGTTATGTTGTTTTGTGGTGTTGGTCTTGGTTGATTGATTGAATATGGTCTGTAAACACCTACTTGTGGCATCGTAACAGGTGTAGCATCCGTACAACCTTTCTGATAGACATGTTTGGTGTTGATTGTTGGAAACTGCTGCTGTTTGATATGTTCCAACTAATTGATGGATTCCTCCCTCCCTCCCTCCCCCCCAATCTCCATTTCTTTTGGGTTGAGAAACCATTGGCTGGCCTGCTAATATGTGGCTGCTCTAGGTATCAGTTTATATGTTTTCAATTTGTTCTCCATTATATCCGACACATGCTTAGTCTTCACATTATCCTTGTTTATGGTGGGTTTGTTAGCATAGCCCGTTTTGCAAAAAGTTAGATGCTAGGTGTACAGGGTACAATTTGCGTGAATGTGCAGATTCAAAAGAAATTATGGTTCATCCTTCCAGTAGGACTATTGGTGTAGAATAGTCTACATTCTAATCACGTTTAACGTTCTTTTATATGTCTTTCTAACACCGGCTGTGTTAGAGCTGCTCCAGTATTCGTTGCGCAATTGTGTAGCCATTCTGGGATTTTGTTAAGAGGCTTTTGTGGTATTTTTGCCATCCAGGTTTTCCGGTGTTTTTGTTATGAACCTTAGTTTGAGCATCTCCAATGCCCAGCCATTCCCATTTTCTCGGGCCGCCTTCCATTTTCAAGGAAAAATGCTGTCCCAGGGCCAACCCCCTTGGGACATTAGGATTGGGGCAACACCCATGCCGTTCCCTCGGGACATTAGGATCCCCCATTTCTTCATTATGTCCGGTCGTATAAATTAAAGAACATACATTACGGTCCCGTTCGGCTAAATAAGCCAAGTGGTTTATTTTTTTGTCTTTATTCAAATTTTTTTCGTATCACTTGGCTTGTCATCAATTTTTTGGGGATTATTGCATTTTATAATAAGAGGAATCTAAAAAGTAAAAAATTTTGATCGAAATCTAATTTTTAAGCTTATTATGAAGACACAACAATAACAATAGAGAAAAATTAGCATTGCCAAAAAAGAATAACAATTCGTTAAAGGATTGTGATTTTGGCACTCTAAAAATTGATGAAGGGGCTCTAAAATTGAACTATATTTATACACAAAACGATGTCATTTTGGAACCCCTTCATCAATTTTTGGAATGCTAAAATCAATTTCTTCCGTTAGAACAAAGGGAATCAAATTCCATCAAATCGGGATCAATGAGTGGGCAGCAGACAAATAGTATGCGTCCCGGGCAAGTTTGCCTCCTTGGAAAAAGGTACTCCTACTACGATTAGTCAAAGCAAAGACAAGACTGCATTGGGCCCATCTCCGCTGGAATAATTACAGCGTGTAAAACTGCAACATTGGCACATGCTTCTCCGTGTCTTTTTTTTTTTTTAATCAATGCGAGTTGCGATCTATAAGTCACATGGTGCGAGTGCATGGGTAAGAGCATATAAATGTGTTTTAAAAACGTCCTAAACTACTATGCGAGCGCAGAGCAAGTGATGAGAGCTCTTCACGAGGATTGAGTGCTCGAGCGAAGACCACACAGTGGTGAAGGATTCCGCTACCAAGGTTACAATGAAAACCCCATGTTTATAAGTGATTGAAGACTCGAGGAAGCATGCGATGTTGTCAGGTAGCAGTGAATAATTTTCCCCACTTGGGATTAGTGCTCCTAAAACAGTGTCACGTGGTGCTCTAGGAGTCTCGACCACTACACATTCACGTATATGTGACGGGGAGATCCTTAGATTAGGAAGGGGTACTCCAAGAGTATATAAAGAGAAATGATAATGCCAATATAAACCCCACATTAAAAGTGAGGGAAGGCACCTCTACACTTTACGGTGTAGTACGGCCTATCCAATCAACTGCTCGGATCAAAATTCGAAAAATGAACGGTTTAAATCTGTATGACGTTGGATTAAATCCGAACCATTTGTGCCGAAAATGGACAGCCGGATAGACCAGGCCACACTACATGGTGTAATGCGAGAGGTGCAATACAGCATCCCGGAGACACCACGTGATATTGTCCAGCAGCACTGGAAAATTTCCCTACTTGGACCACTCTATCCTTACCCTATAACGAACCGAAAACCACCCCATAGGCGCAAGAATCTTTTAGCACTCCACACACACGAAGGCGGCGCGTCGAATCACTTCCGGCAAATCCGGCCCTCTACTCCACTCCCCGGCTCCGCCGTCATACACCAACACCGCCGCCTCCTTAACCCCTCTCCCCCTCCTCCCACCGCCCCTCCTCAACAAATCATCCACACAACCCATCACTTGTATCACCACCACCTTATTCCCAACCCCAACACAATTAAACCTCATTGTGCTGTCCAATCTCACTCGCACCGGTAGCGGCGGGCTTTTCATCCTACACCACTCCCCAAACGCGCCTCCACCACCGCCGCCGCCATTATTTTTTCTCCTCGCGTCGAACCTCCAAAACGAGAGCTCGACCGCGTGGCTCGTCAGCACGTAGACGAACCCCTCCTCCACCGCGCACGCCGCCACCACGCACCCCCCGCCCGGCACGGCCCGGCTCCTCAGCCACCCGCGCGCCTCCGCGTCGTACAAATCCATCGAGCTCGCGTAGTAGTTACTCGCCGCCGCGCGTGAGAAATCCTCACCCGCCGACGCGCCAATCTTCAGCCCACCAATCACATAGAACATGCCGCCCACGGACGTCCCCACGCACCCGTACCTCTTCCTCGGCGCGTCAGATACCACGCGCCATGAATCGGTATCCGGATCATATTCCTCCACCGACGACGTGCGGGCCGCGCCGCCGGCCACGTAAATCTTCCCGCCGACCGCCGCTGCAGCGAATTTTTTCCTCGGGAAAATCATGGGCGATTTCGCGGCGACATTTCCCGTCCACGTGTGCAATTCAAACGTCGCCGTTCTGCCTATAACATAAATCTTCCTTCCAATTGCCAATACCCTGGAGTGGGAAAAACCGCCGTCGAAGATCCCGGGGGGAAACGCGACGGCGACGTCTCTATCGGCGAGGAAATGAGAGGTTTTCCAGGGGGAATCTTGGCCGATCACGTGAGTGGCGGCGCGGAAGATTCCAACGGCGTCGTCTTCGCGGGCGAGGGATGAAGCGGTTTCCGAGAAGGAATCTTGGGCGCCGGTGCTGTGACGGTAGACGAGAAAAGGGTGGTTGTTGTGAAGGAGGGTGGAATCGGTTACCGCGACGGCGAAGAGGGTTCGGCGGAGCTGGCCGCGGAGGCGGCGGAGGAGGAGGAAGGAGGGGGAGTGGAGGAGGTGGGACCAGCGGCGGGAGACGAGGGGGAGGGAGGGGAGGGAGGAGTGGGGGAGCCTGGAGAGGATGTCTAGGAGGAGGTCGTCGGGGAGGGAGGAGATGGTGGTGGTGGGGCGGTGGAGGGGGAGGTGGGGTTGGTGGAGGGGGTGGTGGTGTTGGGGGTTTGGGAAGCAGGATTTGGTGAGCCAGGAGAAGTGGCGAGAGTTGCAGCTCTCTGACATCTCGAAGTGAAATGAAATGAGAGAATCTAATCTAATGTAATCTTGACCAACCTCTCTTTTGATCTATACCTTCAGGCCCCGTTTGTTAACCGGATTCGGCCTTGGGATTGGACTATCAATCCCAAGGGATTAACAATACTTTGTTTGGTAACCAAAAATGAGTTAGGATTACGAATCCAAGGGACTAGCAAGCCGGAGATTAGGGGGTATTACAAATACCCCGTGGGACTTGGTATTAATAGTCCAATCCCATCTCCTTCTCATTACCAATCCCTTCTCATTACCAATTTCGTCTATCAATCCAATCCCATCATCTAATCCCATCTCAAACAAACATGATATTAATAATCCCATCATCTAATCCCATCCCAAACAAACATACTCATTATCAATCCCTTCTCATTACCAATCCCATCTCCTTACGAATCTCAATCCTAATCCCATCTCCTTACGAATCCCATCCATCTATCACTGTTATCAAACGGGGCCTCAATACAATAGTTTAATTAAAGGGATCGTTTGGAGTATTTATAAAGGCAATGCTTGGAACTTGGAAGCCTTACCCCCTCCGTTCTCATTTAACGGACCATTGTTCTGTTCTAACCGAATAAAAAATAAGATATATTTTTAAATCGGTAATAAATTTTATGTACAATATGAATCTTATTTGATAGAGTTATATTGGTTCTATTAGACAATGTTTTCAAAATCACATGAAACATTATACTTACATTACAAGATGTATAAGCAGTTGAAAAATGTCACGAACTTTTAACTAATTAATTTACTGTATTACTAATTGTATTTTCCAATTTGAATGCGCTTTTATGAAACCGTGTTTATTGCGGTGTTTTAAGTAAGCACGTTGTTTTCCTGATGTTAAGTATGAGTCTGTATTTGTTGATTTAAAAAAAAAAAAAGCGTTTGAACAACTTAGAACATTTCCAACTCATCTCCATTTGGGCACTAAAAACTCCATTTTGGAGAAGTCTATGCCTTCCAACCCATCTTCATTTGGGGTCTCCATTTTAGAGACTTAATTTTCATTCTCCATATTTGGAGAATCACCTCTCAAATGGAGACCCATCTCCATTTCTCTCATTCACTAATATTCTATTTATTTTTTTTCCTAGAATTTCGTCAATTAAATATAACTTTTACACTACGCATAATTTTTCTACAAATTTGATATTATTGGAAATAAAATAATAACAACTTCAAAATGAGTCTAATATTTAGTATATACAATGCATTTTGAAATAACATCAAATGTAAATTCAAATCATTTAAACTCATAAAAAACTTTAGGTAAGGGCGCCATTAACTTGTTAAGGTAAGGACCTCCCCTTTCCCGATCAAATTTCAATGATTCGAGCCACTCAATGTCTTCAAAACGTGATTTTAAGGGTACTCCCGATAATCGCCAAAAAAATATGACCGGAAAGAGTTTCATCCGAGCAGTTTTTGTTTGTTTTTTTATCGAACGGTTGAAATAAAAATTGCTTGGATGAAGCCCTTTCCGATCTTTTTTTTTTGCTGATTTCTTGCGGGTGCCCTTAAAATCACGTTCTAAACACATTGATAGACTCGGATCATCAAAATTCGATCGGGAAATGGGAGAAAAGGGGAGGTCCGCAACTTAATACGGTAAGGACGCCCTTACCTGAAGCTGACTGTCTAAACTCATAATATTATTTTTTTCTTATTTACACTATCCTATTATTGTATTGGTTTGAATAATGAGTTCAAATGAGAAAAAAAAAATGCTTCTAATGAAAGGAGGAAAAATAATAATATTGAACAATAAATGTAGGAAGAATTGGGGGGAGTTTTGGAGGTGAAAAATGGAGAATTGGGTTCGAGTTTTTGATTCTCCAAAATCATTTTTGGATATAATATATTTTTTTGAGTCTCCAAAATGGAGAAAGAGTGAGAGATGGGTTGGAGATGCTCTTAAAAGCGTGTTTAGCAACTTCGGAGCGTGTTTTCTCTAAAGACGCTTCTGAAAAGTAAAAGGGAAATAAATCGAAATGGTCCCTGTAGTTTAGTATTTGTTTCAACTTGGTTCCTGCAGTTTGAATTGACTCAATTTACACTCTGTAGTTTCCATTTTGTTCCAACTTGGTCCAATTACTAACTGCCGTTAGCCTCCGTTAACCCCTGAACACAAATGGGTCTCTTTTCTAGTGAATTACCGAACCCTTTCTTCTCTAACCTCGCAGACCTAAAGCCTTTCCCTAAAAAGCAAAATGGAGTCATTTTTTTTCTAAAAATCGGGTTCTCTAGCCCGTGTTCTTTTTTCTAAAATACTTGAATTATTCTTCTGATATTCAAGAGGTAACCAAACACACCTAAACTCTATACTCGGTGGAGAGTCTAAGTTTTTTTCTAAACCCCTTTTGTGGCCCGAACTATGGCCGGACTTGATTCTCCTTTACCCGGAGATATGTGGGCAGCTTGATGAAAGCTCGGTCCCTTTCTAAAATAAAACCCACTTCATTTTATAAAATTCAAACATTTTTCAAAAATATCCGAATTCTTTTTATAGAACACAAAACTCCTCATTTTTCCTTTCTTTTCAAGAATCACGTCGCAATCCATAGGAATCAGATCACTTATTCAGGCTCTGTATTTTGGTTCAGAGGTATATTAGGGTAAGAGGAGAATGACAGATTACGGTTTTAACCCTAGAAAAGGGGCTCATTCGTGTCTGGGGTTAACGGAGTGTAACGACAGTTAGTAATTAGACCAAATTGAAATAAAATGAAAACTATATAGTGTAAATCGAGTCAATTCAAATTGTAGGGACCAAATTGACACAAACACTAAACTACAAGTACCATTTCGGTTTTTTCCCCAAAGTAAAATAAAGGATAATTGAACATCACTCGTGTTATTAAAGTCTGGCTTAACTTAATTAATTGTTCCTAAAGATAGTGAAACCATTGATATTTAATGCATTTTTAATTGGCTTATTGCTCAATTTTTTTTGACATTAATCATAAATCTTGACAATATTATTAAGAAAGAAAAATATTATATAGACCGAAGTACAAACTTTTATTTTTAATAAATTTTTTTGAAACTTCTAATTATAAGTTTTTGACAATAAATATTCCAAAAATTTTGATAAAGAATTTGACAAAATAAAAGAAGAAAACAACGAAAAGACAGTAATCATAATATCGAAATTTTTGTATAAGTAATATTAAATCTGCTTAAGATGAAAGCATCCTATCCTAAAAGACAAAATGGCTCCTCAGAAAGCGAATATTGCTGAGCACCCTCCGCTCGTTCCGGCCGTTTATCTTTGCATGGACAGCTTGGATTGAAACCGAGCGCATATAAATTTGAATCGTTCATTGCTCGGTTAAATCCAAACTGTCGATTACCGTGATAAAAGACCGAATCGACACATCTACACGTGCCCTATAAGAAAATACTCGACAGCATCCCCATCCCAGCTCGAAAGTCCCACGGAAAATAGGGTTTGGCTCCATTTTACCCCCACAGGGCCCAATAATTTAATAGCCATGGAGTACTATTTTGTAAGAACAAGATGAGTAGTGTTATAGGGACCGACGGTCCCCATACCGAATCGGACCGACGGCCGCGCCGGACCATTTCTGGCCACCGGACGGTCGATTCGAGCCATCCAAAAATTCTAAAAAAAAAAAAAACCGAGAGGGTCCACGCTGGAATCAACGGCATTCGATGTGTGTAGGATACTTGATCCAAGCACTCTATTTTTCGTGTATATATATATATATATGTTCATCGGATCGGCCGTCCGGTGGCCAGATGTGGCCCGACGCGGCCATCGGTACGATTTCGATATGGGACCGACGGTCCCCATAGCTTTATTGGAACAAGATATACAATTGGAAGGCAGCCTCGTTCTCAGGGAAAAAAACGCACGTGATTTGATGGGATCTGGGGGCCGTGCTTGGAGCATAAATAGGCGCATATGCCTAAAAAAATGCATCAAAGTTTGATCCGTTCATTTTATTCGGCTCGTTATATTCTTACACGTTTTGTGTGCAGAAAAATTACACTAATCTGATGGAATATCAAAAGAGACGAGAAATAGATCGGTTGATTTTATTAAGCTCGTTTCTCACTCTTCGTGTGGAAAATAACGCTTATCGAACTTAAAAAGGACAAGAAATAAGCACATTCGTCTTTTAAAAATTCCTAACGGGTTTAATAGTATGCTGGCCAGAAGGCGGTCACTGGCCGGAAGTTGTTGATGAGCGGAGGTTGGAGGAGGTGATGAAAAGATACAAAAATGTGAAATGATATTAAGTGAAAGGAAAAAGGGTAACTTTCATCATGAGATTGATCTTAGAGGTAAAAAATATATATATATACGAACTCATCGTTAACGAGAATTACCATGCACTTTTTTTTTTTATCGTTAGAGGTAAATTTAATTTGCTGACTCATCCTTGGACCAAATCATGGTGATGTCTTAGACAAAGCATGTGACCCATGCACAGGTAATGACAGATTCGAAATGTCACACTCGTTTTTTACTAATAATTGTAGTCACATGTCAAAAGAGAACAAAATATAAATAAAGGACAAATTGGGCGGATTATTTGTAGACTTTTTCGCATTTTTTATTCAGAAATCTTATAGGGACCGATCGTCTCCTACCGAAATCGTACCGACGGTCGCGCCGGGTCATATCCGGCTACCGGACGGCCGATCCGAACCGTCCAAAAATTCTACAAAAAAATAACGAGGGGCCCAAGCGGGAATCAACGGCATCCGATATGTGTAGGGTGCTTAATCCAAACACCATTTTTTCGTGTAATGGTGTTTGGATCAAGCACCCTACACAGATCGGATGCCGTTGATTTTCCCGTGGGCCCCCTCGTTTTTAAACGTATATACACGAAAAAATAGTGTTTGGATCAAGCATCCTACACACATCGGATGCCGTTGATTCCCGCGGGGGCCCCTCATTTTTTTTTTTAAAGAATTTTTTGACGGCTCGGATCTAGCCGGAAACTGCCCGGCGCGGCCGTCGGTACTATTTCGATAGGGGACGGTCGGTCCCCATAGCAGGACTTTTTATTAGGCTGAAATGAATTGCATTGCCATTACAAAAGGTTTACCTCGTAGTGGTAACCTCGTCTTTTTTTCTTTTCTTTTTTCCCTAAGAAAGAAGAAAATTCATTAACTTGAGTACAGGTCAAAAAAAGGAATAAAAACGTAGCGTCATTGTCGAAGAGATATATCCTAACTCGTTTGTCACATATCGCCCGGCCAATCATTGTGCTCTCCAATTTATGAACAAAGTTGGCTAGGTCGCAACCGGAAAAACGAAAACAAAGACCATACACTACCAACAAAAAATAAGAACCTTGATCCCATCGAAGCATCCAACGAAATCTGTAGTTGAATATACCTTCATTCCGGCAACTGCAATAACCCAATTCAAATCTCTTTCTTCATGATATATACCTTGCTTGAAAGCGAAATGCGAAGCCAAAAATTAAAATAAAAAACAGCCTAGAGTTACAATTATGTGAAATGTTTGCAAGAGATTGCATACCTCCACATCTAGGCAACAAAGAACAAGCTAAAGTCTAGTGAGATAAATGAATATAAGAGTGGTCATCCAAATGTCAAAAGACCCACGATAATAGAATTTATCAAACATATTGGGAAATGATTTTTGTATTCCCTTTTTTCCTTTTGCAGTTCTTTTCTTGTTTTATACTGACGTGAAATTACCAAACTATCATTACTTATGAATTCGTTTCTTCACATGCGAAGACATTTTTCTCATTTCGCTTGAATAACGACAAAAAAAAGAGTGCAAGAGGATAAAAACAGAGTAACAAAATCATTTACCATCATGATCTTTACTATGCAAGTGCTCTATAAAGTTTAGCACGCTAGTCACAATAATTGCTAAGGAGTCCTTTTAGGCCAGTCCTCTATCATAAGATTATTACTCCCTCTGTCCCATTTTGGTTGTTCATTTTCGTTTTTCGTGTCGTTCTTTCAACGCTTATATCTTCCAATCTACAATATTTTTCATAATTTTGAAAATTTTGTATTATATATCTAATCGAGAACTATCAAACAAGATCCATATTGCATATTTTTGGAGATTCATATTGGAAGATATAAGCATTGAAAGAACGACAAGAAAAATGAAAATGGACAGCTGGGACGGAGGGAGTATATCTAAGCAACTCCCAGCGCGCGCAAGTACTACAACTTTTATTCCAAAGAGTGCTCTTGTCCTCAACTTTTATTGCAAGTACTCTATGAAAATTATCAAATGCTCATGGACCATTATCATGTAATGTTCCTATGCACTTGTTATAAGCTTGGGACACATCACTTGTTATTGGTGGTTTGAGAAATAGATTGACATGTAACATGTTTTAGTGATAGTTGATAAAGAAAGAAAGAAAAAAAAAATGTTTTAGTGATAGGAGCAATGTTTCAAGAGTAACATATAATTAAAATTCACACACCCCCAAATTCATGATAATGGTTCAAGTCATAAGCTTGGTCAAAATATCTTAGAAGATTTTTATTTTATAGCTCAGGTGCCCGGATCAGATTATGCGCACCTTAACTAATTCTAGGAACTAACCAGGATTTTATTCTAGCAGTGGCGAAATGTATACTAAAAAAAATAAAAAAATGCATTACAATATTAATAGTCATCGGCTCCAGAAAAAATTAAAATAACATAAAAAAAAATACAGTAAATGATGTTTGTCATTTGCACATGGAGTACGAAAAAAGACTAACTTTAATTTTGGGTATCAATAATGCCACTCCCCAAATTTATAATGTCACTCCTCAGATCCCTATATGGATTTTCCGAATTGATAACCGCACTGCCTTTTGGGAGTGACATTATAAATTTGGGAAGTGACATTATAATTAAATTCCCTTAATTTTTTAGGATAAGTTGTTTTACGGTTAGAGTGTGGAGTTTTTATTTCTTAATTACACATCATCATTTATATTATTTCACTTTAATCCATTGAATTTAGTTTTTGGAATACTTTTTTGGGTCTTCTTTCTTGAAAAAAAAATAGAAGATTTATGACTAGTATATAATAAAAAAATAAGGAAAAAAATCTAATAGTGACGAGACTATATAAGTTGGGGATATTTTTTTTTTTCACGTATAATAATTGCATTTCTAAAATTCTTGTCGTGGCGGCCACCGCCACTAGACCCCCACTGGTTTCATCCTTGCACCAACGGGCCCCGATTAAAGCCAGAGCAAAGCTCCGTATGGACTAACCCTAAAAGAGTTCGTAGCACGTGAGAGATTTTAAATCTGAGATCTTATGAGGTAGCAAACGGAGTTGGGGGAGCTGTTGTCTTAAGGGACAGCAGCCTGCTGTCTTGGCCAAGGGGACCGTGCTCCGGTCTCGCTCCAATGATCGAAAACGTTCAGTTCGTAGAGCTCGTCGAGTTGAACAAGTATGTAGCTATCCCTTCAAGGGACAACAGCTCTCCCCAGTTCATAGTAAACTCCTAACTTCCAGGCCTTAACGACGAGATCAACCCTTTGGGGTTAAGATATAATACGATTGGTGTCACCACGGTAATAAC
The DNA here is from genome assembly GCA_018127125.1 of Rhododendron griersonianum. NCBI lineage: Eukaryota > Viridiplantae > Streptophyta > Magnoliopsida > Ericales > Ericaceae > Rhododendron > Rhododendron griersonianum. The sequence continues at coordinate 32,992,189 of CM030800.1, forward strand.
ATATACTTATCCTACCGTTCCATTCTTTTTCTTTATTTCAAATGAGATTAGACACCAACTGGACTACTTAAGGTTAGATTGTACGGCTGAAATTTTTCCCAAGTTGTACATCAATTTCAATTCTTAAGGTTTATTTAGCCAAGATCAACAGTTTGTTCTTAATAATTCGATTTCTGTTGAAGAATGTAATCCTTTGTGAGTTAGCTCAACGATCCCACTAAGGTCCCGTTCCTCCGAGGCAAATAAATACTAATTTTTTGAATTAAAAGTGATATATTATGAGATAATGACTTGTCTCGTAAAAAAAAAGAGAGGTACTTAACGAACTAGGCCTAAGTGGACAGAAAAAACGGAAATGTGTCGCTCTCTGTAGCATGATTGACAAAAAAATGTCAAGAGGCCTTTGACCTATTTTCAGCAGTATGTGTCGCTTGCTTCAACTGGCCAGTGGGGGAATAAACTCTGAGAAAATCTTATTTCCGGTCGTGCGGTGAACAAGTGTTTACAGCACTCAATCGCGACCGTCCAAAAGAAATTTGGATGGTCAAGATGTTAATAAAACTTTTCCAAGGAAGAGTTAATTGTGACCGATCATAATTGAAAACGAATCTCAGCTATTGATTGCGCGAATGGACGACTGTGATTGGTTTACAGTACAACCGGAAATAAGACACTCTCATAAACTCAAAGGGAGTTAGTTCGGGGGATGAAATAATGAAGAGAGAAACTTATTCACGGAGGGGCCGTGAATAAGTTGTTCATAGAAAACGTGCAATCTTACCCGTCTGTTTCGGCAATCAACGGTTGAGATAAATGTTTTTAATCTTTGACCGGCAATAAATATCTATTACTGTTAATAGTTTGGATCGTTCAAAACACTTTTAGACGATCGAGATTGGCGTCCGTAAACTTTATTTATAGAACCTATATGAATGAAGATTTTCCCAATAAGGAATTGCTTAACAAATTGTTATTGATTGGACTTAATTGCGGAAAATTAAACTAAAGTGAAAATTTGACGCAACTTGAGGAACTATATTGAGAGTTGAATGACTTTTGTAATTTCTCCATAAAAAATATTTGCAGGAAAAATTACCAATTTTACGAAAAAGGGAATTGTGACTGTCTAACGGTAATTTTCCCTGAATTCCTCTCGAGCGTGCCACCACTAACGGCTAGAAAAAAGATACGCAACCTAGGCCGTGGGATCACACGAGATCAAACGGTCTTCGTTCGAAACAGAAAAATGTGACCGTTGAGGTGAGGCGTCGCTTCCAAGATTAGATTAAAAGGACCTACTCCTTCGTCACATTCTCAATTGCACAAGAACGAATGAAATAGAAACAAAGGAGGAGAGGAATTCCAGAGCACTTTTTTCCTCGAGAGATTCCCGGTTGTTCAATCGAAGTGGCGACCGAGGATACGGAAGGAGAGACACTGAACGGTCGTCTCCAGGTGTTCTTGTCGTCTTTGTTTGCGAGTCTTGGAGGGGTTTTCGGTCATAACCTAGAAGAGGAGGAGGAAGAAGAAGAAGAAGCAGAGTCTGATATGGCTTCGAGAGCTGCTGCTGTTCCAAAGCAACCCAGAGGTACCATGATCCGTGGTTTTCTTTTCTGGGTTTTTGTAATCAGTGATTTTCTTTTCTGGGTTTTTGTCAATCCGTGATTTTCTGTTCTGGGTTTTGTCAGTCGGTGATTTTCTTTTGTGGGACATGGCAATTGATCTGGTTAATGACATGGAGAGAGAGAGAGAGAGAGAGAGAGAGAGGTTCTGATGATTGATTATAATTGGTTTATCGATCGATTACTTGAGTTTGGGAAAATTCTATTTTGCTAGATCAGATGGGTGATAATTAAGAATCGAACGTGTGGATTAACCCTACTTCATGAATCATCTTTTTTTCTCTCATGATTACTGTTCTTCCTTAATTCAGTAATTGGGTGATCTGTTTTGTATCTTCTTGAAACTGAAATACGATTTTTTATTTATTTTTTGATAAGCGAAACTGAAATATGATTTTACTTCTGCTACTTGAAACGAAATTTCGCATATTTTTTCCTCCTCTCTAGGGAGAAGAGGGGGGTGGGGCTTTCTTCTTTATGGTTCTTTGATTCTCTTCCATTTTTTCTTTAGGTTATTCAGTTTCACTTGGATTATCTTCTTCTTTAGTTTATTCTTCTTTTGAATTAGGACCTTATACACGTCTTACGCTTTGATTTTGGGATTTCCTTAGGAGGACTTGAGCACAAGAATGGACAAGCAGAAGGAAGACCCCGGCGCGTGCTCAGAGATATCGGAAACCTTGCTACAACTGTTCACCCTGTAGAAGGAAAGCCTCAAAACCATATCTCTCGCCCTATTACAAGGTCCTCCCTCCCTCTCTCTCTCTCTCGACACCGTGTGTGTGTGTTTATCTTTTGTCTAACGAACATTAATCGGTGCGAAACTACAGGAATTTTGTTGCACAACTACAGGCTAATAATCCACAGGCATTAGAAAAGAAGAACAAGGTAAAAAACCACTGAGTTCTATCCCAGATCGTGGTTACTGACATAGATAATGGGATATGAAAAAGGCTCACATTGATTTTTCTTGTAAACTGCAGAAACCACTTGCAGAAGTCATTAATGGCGGCGCCGCTGCTGGTGTTAGCAGAGTGGTGGCAAGAAAAGGAGCTGCTCAGAAGAAAGCACATGATCAACAGCAAAAACCCAAGAAGGTTATTTTCTTAAGCCCTGACGAGGAACTGAAATCTGAAGAGGAGAAGCCTATTGTTAGTGCAAGAAAATCTGGAAAAGAATCGTCGAGGAAAACCCTGACTTCGATTCTCACTGCACGAAGCAAGGTGATTTCTTCATCTGATATATACTCTCTGATTATACATTTTAGGCAGATTTTATGTGTGGCCCCGCGTTGTCGTTGTTTTAACTTGTTTTGATTCTCCTCAGGCTGCTTGTGGACTGACCATAAAACCGAAGAATCCAATAGCAGAGATTGATTTGGGAGATTTGGATAACGAATTGGCAGTGGTGGAGTATGTCGAGGACATGTACAAGTTCTACAAGCAAGCAGAGGTACGCAGCCTATTATGTCTCTATCACTCTACCTATTTATCTATCGATCCATCTCTCTATTTGTCTAACGCAAATTTATGCGGCTGCAGGATGAGAGCCGAGTTCATGACTACATTGATACGCAGCCTGAAATTAATTCAAAGATGAGATCAATTCTGATTGACTGGTTGACAGATGTTCATAGGAAATTTGAGCTGATGCCGGAGTCACTCTACCTTACCATTAACATAGTGGACCGGTACCTCTCAATGAAGACTGTCCCGAGGCGGGAACTTCAGTTGGTTGGCATTAGCTCAATGCTCATTGCTTGCAAGTATGAAGAAATTTGGGCACCAGAGGTAGTGTCTTGATCTGAAACTGCCTCTATTGAAAATTTTGGTTTCACTTGAATTTAGGTGTTTTATAATCTTTTTGCTGTTTTGCAGGTTAATGACTTCATTAAAATATCAGACAATGCTTATGATAGAGGGGACATTCTTCTTATGGAGAAGGCTATATTGGGAAAGCTGGAATGGTACTTGACCGTTCCTACGCCATATGTCTTCCTCGTTCGATATATCAAAGCTTCTGTTCCCTTCGATCCAGAGGTATATATAATAACAGTAGTTGTTCAGATTTACTCAGATTGGAGCAAATAAAAGTAGATCTCTTATTACCTTTTTGGTTTGTTAATAATGCAGATGGAGAATATGGTGTTTTTTCTTGCTGAACTTGGTATGGTGCACTATTCCACAATCATACTGTACTGCCCTTCAATGATTGCCGCTTCGGCTGTTTATGCTTCACGTTGCATCCTCAACAAACACCCCTTTTGGACCGAAACTCTGAAGCAGCACACCGGCTACTCTGAAAATCAATTGGGGTAATGTGATTGTCACGATACATTGGTTATCTTCACCAATCAGTGTTGTTTTTACGCTAACTAGTGTTGAATTGGGTGGTTTTTTGCTTTTTCAGGGAATGTGTGAAGCTGTTGGTTGGCTTCCAGACAGAGGCTGCAGAGACTAAGTTGAGGGCAGTATACAGGAAATTTTCAAGTCCAGACAGGGGTTCTGTTGCTCTTTTCCCCCCAGCTAAAAGTCTTTTAGCTGCTGCTGTTTTGCCATGAACAAGTCTCCGGCCCCTTGTACTTCAATGGTGGCATCTTTAGTAGTTCTAGTTGCATTTGAGATCATTAGATGCTGTTATGATCTCTTTCTGTATCCCTATAGATAGCTCTCTTTTTTTTTTTGTTAATCTTTTGAACAGGAATTCATTCTTACTCTTATGAATGGCCGTGCTTTGGTTAATTTGAGACCTGTTTGAGGTATGACATTCCTATGAATGTTAATGAAATTTGATATGGCGGCGTTGTCTGTTTATGGAAGTCTATTTTGATACATATTGGAACTGAGTTGTTATATTTTGCCAAAATAAACATAAACAACATAGAAAAAATTGACATTTAGAAATCCATCTCCCTGAGAGAACCAATTAGAGGGTCACAAAATTGGACTCGACATTATCCAGTTTGCCGTGAGGGGAAAAATAGAATCAGATTCACCTCAAATTCAATGCCGAAGAATTATGGTTCAGATCAATTCTTACCAATACACAAAAAGGGATTGAGAGACTCTGCAAATTGATCGAGGGGGTATATTCAGATCAAGAATAGTACAAACTTGCTGCCACTAAGATAATAAGTTACGTAGAAATATGACCTGTTTTGGATTTTTCTAGTTCATTTTTCGTCCATGCAAATGATCTCTCAAAATTAGTACATCCTACATTTACAGATTGTGACGGCCTTTCATGTAATGCCAGGGGGTTCGGAGACAACAGATAAGGGGGAGAAGTGTGTATTCCAGTTTTGTGGGTGTGTTGTGCGTTCAAAGGGATCTCTACTTTTCTGGTCTGATTGTGTGAGTGTGTGTTCCGGTGTTGAGCTACAGAGGTGTGTGTGCATGTGAGAAGTATATGCCGTCAAATCGTTGTTCCTTTAGTCTTTGTAACAATTTCAAAGATTAATAATTTCTTTTGCCGTTTAAAAAAAACAAGAAAAAAGTGTGAGAGTATATGCTTTATTTATTGACTCTGCGCCTGTTGCTGCTGGTAAGATGTTAACTGTGGTCTTGCCACTGCTAGTATTGTTTATGGGGGATCCACATCCTCTGAAGCTTTGGTTTCTGCATTGGGTCAGAGTGGGAGATTCTTTTGGTTCTCTGCACTTCGTTCTGCTGCTGTTTACGGGAGATTCGTACCTGTTTCTGTGGCTACTATTATTAAGTTATGATCCTGGTTTTTGACAAGTTCTACTACTGCTTCTACGGTTAATTATGATGCTTCTGAATTACAAATGTTGCTGCAAATTGCTGATGCTGCTGATACATGATTGCTACTACTGCTGTTGCTGCTGCTATTTCCATTCTTGCTTGTGTTCCATTTGGTGTACTGCAACTGCTATGGGTCCTTCTGCTGTATATGCTAGCTGTCAATCCTAGTATCATTCTAGTGTCATTGCGGCCAATTCTTTTGCAGTATTTGGGTTGTGTCTGATTTGGTTTCTTTTGGCCATATGATTGTCGTAGGGGTACGGTGTCAACCTTGTGGGAATGTTTCTCCCTCGTTTTGATGCCTTCTTGCTTTAGTTCATTTTAATCTTTGTAACCCATATGATTGATTAATAAAATCTCTTTTTCGCCGTTCAGAAAAAAAAAAAAGAAAAAAAAAAAGAGGCTGTGGATTGGCATGGTCACCTACAAGTGCTAGCAATGGAAGTACTGCTATTTCAAATCTCCACTGCAATAGGTCCCACAAACAGAATCAAATCATCTTGCAAAATCATTTGAAAAATCAACTCTGCATTAATTTTTTTTTTTGGGTAAATTAAGAATTCATTAAGCAAACAACCCAAAAACTGGGATAATGTCCCTACAAACATCCAGTCCTAAACTCCTAACCCTTCTGGCAAGCTAGAAAAACAATGCAACAAGAAGCAAACGACCAAAACTAAACTTGACTTCCTAGGAACAAGACAATAGGAAACAACAAATAGACATAGCAGAATCACAACTATGACCTAAAGATCCTGGAACTCAACCTCTAGTTCATTACCAGCAATCCGTTTTCATCTGTGGCTTTGATATTCTTCCATGAGCAAATGCATGCCCTGACCTCATCAACTTTCCAGGCACCCCAAAAAGAAGCAGGCAAAAATGCCTATTGTGCCTCTCCTTCCCCACCCAGTTGAGTAGATGGCAGTTGTTAAAGAAAGCTTGTATACTCTGCAGGAAAAAGAAGACACTTTCATATGAGAGCAAATCCAATCCATTTCTCCCAACAGTCCACTGCATCATCTAGCAATTCTTGGACATATGGCAAGGCAAAACTTCTTGTTCAAGTACTTGAATTGCTTGTCTCCATGCAAAGAGATGTGGGTAAGAGTCCTATCATTGTTTATGAATTCTGGCATAGTTCAAAAGCCAGTATCACATACATGTGCACATACACAAGCACACGTGTGTGTGCGCGTGCGCGCGCATTGATCCACTTAATCACTCAGAGTGTCCAGATAAACTGAAATACACATTTTAGCAGAAGATGATTCACATGAACTTAACCGAGTCCGCATAATAATTCAAAATATCATTTGAAGTTGCATTATCAATAAGTAATCCATCATTCCTATCGCACCAAATTCACTGATCTACATGGCTACACCAAACCATCGTCCAAACCATCGTCCCATATGAGGTCATTTGGCTCGTTATTTTCGTCTTTAATAATGTTCATTATCAACAACTTAAAAAAACAAAGCGGAACTCCCTAGTTTTACAAAATTAAACAAAATACCTACAGCTATGTAAGTCAGTTAACTGAATACTAAGCATCCAAACCACAAAAATTTTCAAGCCCCATGAATCCCAATGAGTACCTTCAAAAGATTCATTGCCCAAGCAAAAACACATGGCTAAAGCTAAATTGGGGTTCATGGGTTTCCAATGATACTGAAACGGTATTCTGGGGGATTGGGAGTATTTCTCAAGTTATCGAAAACTCAGTTCACTTTTCACTGCATTTTCAGATGTCCAACTATTGTCCATTTTCGGAAGATCGTTAATCTCTACCATGGTTTTCCTAATTTCTCAGATGTTGTTGGTTTGACTCAAATGGTGGAATCAACAGGTTCCATACAAAATGAAAAAAACCATGTTTTTTATAATTGATCATGCAGATTTAACTAGGCTGTGCAATTATGCATCAGAACACCACAAAAGAACATGAATTAGAACCAAGATCTAGAAGTTGCATTTTACTTCAGTCCTCGATAATGAACAAAGAACATACAAATCGGCATGAGTAACTTCTGTGTTTCAGAAATAAGCGATGAATACCGTTGGCATGAGCCACTCTAACACTGATACACATGCAAATGCTGATTTTAGCAACTCTGGCAACTTGCTCATAATCTCCACCCTCAATTGATTTAACATTATTGAAATATACATCGGTGGCATCCCCTTGATGCCTTTTCGATAAATTTATTACTTATCAAAAGAAAATAAAACACTGTAGTTCATAGGGAAAGAAAGAGACACCAAAGTAAAATCCATTACCCGCCTCCTTCATCCTCCATGGCGTCCTCCGTTAACGAGAATCTGTTGCTCCATTATCTTCCACCTTAACCTTCCCAGCACAGCAACCCTTCTTCCTATGTTCATCAACCTCAACTTTCCTCCCACTACAAACTCTACCAGCTAGATCCTCCACACCATTCCCAAGCTCCAACCTCCTCTCGAAGAACTCTGAATTCTCTTTCCACACCTCTCCGTTGGTGTACACCTCCTTCTTCCATATTGGAACTGAAGCCTTGATCTCATCGATCAGAAATTTACAAGCATCCAACGCATCAGCCCGATGAACAGAAGAGACTGCAATGAAAACACTGGACTCGCCAACAGGAACCGGGCCTAGACGGTGGGCCACTGCAATGGAGTCGAGGTTCCATGCTGATCGGGTCGAAGAACAGATTGACTTGATGCAGCGGATGGCCATTGGAACATAAGCTTCGTACCTGAGCTCCAACACCGTCTTCCCTTGAAAGGTGTCGCGCGTTGTTCCAGAGAAAGTTGCAATGGCACCACATTGTGGAGCTTGCACGTACTTGATGTACTTGCCCATGTCAATCTCAACATTCTCTTCTAAGATTTCAATCAAATTTTTCTCCTCCTCATTTGCCATCTCTATTTTTGAGACGGATGATTGAACCGTAATCCTACCAAAAGCTGTAGTTAGCCGTTTGTGAGTAAAACTTCTTCAGGTCAACCTGTGATCTCTACAGCCATGGCAAACAAAGAAGGACTACCATCACATTAAGGCAACGTAATTATGCAATAAAAATATCTAAAACATAGATTTGACAGCGAGCTTGAGATCTCTAGAATGATGGATTCATTGGATTGGGAATAACTATCCAATACAAGTGGATTGCAATCCTTCATGTTGAGGATCATAGTTATATAAGGATACCAAGAGAATTAAAATATAGCTTTCCTAATTCTATCCCATCAACCATTATAATTTCTCAAGCTACCTCTGATCTAACTAACCTCTTATATTTTTAAAAAAATAGAAAATACCAAATCCCTTCATTTGGAAATCCAAATCTTTCGAAATGGACCATAAGAAGAATTCTTTTCTTCCAGCCCAACAAAATAGCTTCTTTTTTTATCTTCTAATCCATTTTCTTATGTGGGATACTAATCTTTCAGTTAAAGCAGTATACATGGTTTTACTAATGAATTCACAGAAGGAATCGCAGCTTCTAAAATAAACAACTTCTGGATACAGAAAATACCCAATTCATATAAGAAAGACTTGGTACTAGTATAAATGAAAGAAAGAAGAATTACACTTTCACCAAGATATTTCCTCGTGCAACAATCAGAATAAAGACTTCTACCTCCAATTCCACGATCATATAGCTCCATGAACATTCATTTGTATAGCTATTCCCAATTTCCCACCCGCTTATGTTCAAGAAAAAAAAATTACGCAAAAATTTGGAGAAACAGCAGATAGACAAAACCTACCTTTGGCACCTGTGACGTCCCAAAGGGTCTAATTTCCCACAAGGAACTCCACTCCGAACGCCTCTAACGGTGCTCTGGTCTCTCTCTCTCTCTCTGAACCCTGCTCTGAGTCTCAGTTGTGCAACGCTTATTATTCTTCTCTCTTTTTTTCCTGTTTTTTGGAAAAATTCAAAATCGCCCTCAAACTTTGATTTCAATGTCTAATAGACACGAAAACTGTTGAAAACTTCAATTTTACACCTCAACTATTTTTCCTTCTAAATTTATTGTTTACAGATTTAGCAGACCAGGACATAGACGGTATGAACCCCCTTCTTTTTCTTTTCTCACCAATCACCTTTCCCGTTCTTTCCCTGGATCCCATCACTAAAAAAGATGCTTACTTTTTAAAATATCCTACATGCGTAGGCAGAAATAGGGGAAGGGGTGAGGAGGAAAACGTTAGAGGGCTATGTGGAGGGGAAATTGTGGACATGAGTGTCATGTTCCCACACTTTTTTCACTGAGATAGGATATTTGATAAAAGAAAAAAAAAATCATTTTTCTCACAACTTTTCCTTCAATGGAAAATGACGATCCCTAGGGCGCCAAAATCTTGTGCCATTAGCGAGATTAGGCATATAATAGGGGATGGTAAGGGGTAAGGGAAGGAAAAGGAAGTGGTTGATGTACAAAGGGGGCGACTATTCGCAGCCCCGTATTTTCTCCCATAGCCCGTTAAAAATTTTCAAAGATTATATTTCGGTAACTACATGTCGAAAATATGTTCAACCTTCGGTAAACAACTGCCGAACATACATTTCGGTAAATAGCTGTTGAAAACAAGATTATATTTCGGTAACTACATGTCGGAAACGCATAAGAAACATATATTTCGGTAATTGGATGCTGAAAATGTATCTCAATTTCGGTAACTAACTGTCGAAACATATTTCCATAGTTGGAAATTTTTAATGGGCTAAGGGAGAAAATACGGGGCTGCGAATAGTCGCCCCCTGTACAAATTGATGACGAATTTCATGAGAGTGATATAAATGACTGTGACCCAGGCCCTATGTCTTCTGATTCTGATGATGAGGAATTTGATGAGAGTGATTGTGGGCTTGAGGATGATAATGCATTGTGTGAAAGTAATATGGACAAAGAGGCAAGAGTATGGTGGGTTAGGCAGCACTACTGTCCCTAATGAGTAATGACCCTAGATCTAGGACCCGATGATGCTGTCAAGCGCCCTGCCGAGCACATTCAGACCGTGCATCCGGCAATCAATGGTTTGGATTTAAAACAAACTCTTTCAGGAAAGAGTTGAGAACTCTTATTTTCTCTAGAAGAATTCGTTTTTTTAACCCGGACCGCTCGGCAGGGACCAGTGTCCCCGGATCACCAAGAAGGGTACTTAGGTAAGAGTCCTCCCCAGTTTCGATTGAAACATGGAATAGTCCTTCAAAAAAAGGCATTACGGAACGGGGTCCATTGAGGCCGAGGTGCTGAAGGATTTTGCTGGGGTTGTTGATGCGTTGGCCAAAAACGTCACTGAAGCTGCCAAGAGCAGAACGGAGGCGACTAAAGCTATCAAGAAAGAGAAGAAGAGTGAAGTCAAAGCTGATTTAAGAAGCAAGAGAGCGATGCCATTTCTCCGATTAGCGCAAAAAATTTCGTAAATGTTTTGCTCGACAGTGATTTGCGTGTAAGGAGAGGAGAGTTAAGTTGTATCGTATCTAGATTATATTTCATCTCTCTGATTCCTCGTAAAAGGCGCACAAAAAAAACGAAGCTCTTTTCTTTTTCACAAGTTACACATTTTTCAACTCGACGGAACAAGTTATCAGTTCCCACAAAAAGTTGTTTGACAACTGAATAGAGCCTTCATGAACTCGCCCATCGACAAAATTCTACAGTACAACATAGACCTGGTGTCATCTATACCAAATACATAATGAACAAGGGCAAATGTACACTGGGAGTAGAATAGGGAATTAAAATTATTGGGGTGGGGCAAATAGAGAAAACAACATGAAACACGGGTAAAATCGGTAAGACGCTTAAAAAACTAAGCAAAAGTGCAGCATCAAATACATGTTGAGCATCTCCATTTCCCATCAAGCGCCAAAAAAACAAAGAAATCAATGGTCTAGACTTGTCTGGATCGGCAAACCACTGCAAACACATTCTTGAAATATAAGCAATGAAAAATGTGTTACAATCAGTTGAGAACGGCAAATAAAAGGATGCCTAGCCTAGGTGTTGAGAGTAAGGAAAAAAAATGAAACGAAAAGGTCAATATATCAGTTTCAAGCCTATATCTTAATCACGCAATGGCACATTTTACAAACCTGTAATTAGGTGATACACTACGAAATCAACATAGATACAATACGTTAAGGAAGCGACCGTGGATTTGTCAGCTCGCTAGAAGAGCTCTGTCATCAGGCCCACCAAGAATTATCTGCATTTTTTTAGCATTGGAAAGAATAAGTAATAATAGGCAAAAACTTATACCATGTTAAATCAGTATGATAGATGTTTGAGACTCACGTTACAGTCAAACGCAAACCTCCTGGCAAGCATAATGGCTGCATTCCTTTCCCTTGCTGATTCAAATGCCAACACAAAGGAAAGCCCTGCTTTTGCTTGCCAAAACAATGCCTGAGCAGCAGCATTCCCACCACCTCTAATGCCACATAACTGATGGTTGATAAAACGACATCAGAAACAATAATAAATCCCCTAACGACATAGTGGCTGTTTGACATATAAGGGATTCAGGGTCATCAAAATTGAAATATGGACATATTAACGCAGCCTAAATTCACTACGCATTGGATAAAACGGAAAGATGAAATTTGCCAAACAACAATTTCCCCAAAAAAGGTCCCTTGGAACTGGGTTCCTAGCACACCAAAAAGAGGTCCCGCATTCACTAGGCATTGGAAGACTTTCCACAAATTCCACTTCCCCCTAGAATGTTACTTGCCCAGAAAAAGGAGCCTTAAAAACCTAACTCTAAGGACTGAGGTAAGTCGCAAACCCTTGGATCAAGGTGTTCATTAAGTACTGCCTGTGTCAATTTGTGGTTGCAAGCAAGGCAAGGTATCAAAGGGAGATCTACAATGCTTCTTGTCATTGTTTGATTCCTTCTCATTCATATGCACAGATTTTCCCCACACCCTCTTAAGCAGAAAGTTAGAAAAAGACCATGTGCATCTGGTATATAATTTCCATCTTATTGCTGGATAACCCACTATCCACCAACAGCTACAGGGGAAATCGAATGTTTACTCAATATCTCCCCGTGAGATCAAAGCAATTTGGGCTCAAAGACAAAAGCCAAACTGTTTTTTTATGCCATTCTCCATTTTCCCCACTCATTATTCAACCAACTCAATCAAGCAACTGAGAAGCTATATTACCTGCATTGTGATGGAATAGTATTCTTTAGCCACTGTTGTCTTGCCTTTGCAAAGTTTCATCCTCATTTTACCAATATGAAGTACATGGATAGACTGTGATGGAAAATCTTCCCCATTCATCTGGGCAATGACTACCTGGAAAGAAACGCCAAAGACATTCAACAATCAAGATGGTTCAACAATGATATGACACATTCAAGCGGGCTAACTTCAGAGATGAGAGAACCCTTTATATCTAATGAGATCTTGCTGATCCATTGGACCATTACATTCATCTTCTACTGAATACTTGGAACTTCAGGAACTATTTTGACATCCGAATTCCGGAAAATTCCATTCAAGCAAAACAAAAAACTGCGACGGAGTTCTTTACAAAATACATGTCCACAGCTCAAGAAATTCCATGTGGTACAATAATTTCAAGTCTAGATAACCCAAAGTGATCATTCTTTCCTATCCCTTGATTAAAATAATCTTCTTCACTACTGCTTCTTTTGTTTCTAAAAAGACATTCCCTTTTGACTCTAGTGCGTCTCTCCAACCTCTTTTGTTTCATCTATTAAGACAAACATCGTTGTTATTTCTGTGTCTACAAATGATAATTTGCAGGTCCTATAGGCTGCATAGGGAAAATATCACAACAGTATAGTATTCCTTCAAGACTAGGAGAAGCTAGGCCAAGAAGGCGCTCTTTGAAAACTCAGAACCTTCAGTGGCTAGGCCAGATGTGCCCATGACACTGGTGGATAAGACAAGTAGATTGGAAAACTTGATATCTACTTAGAGAGTTTACACTATGAGAATGTGCATAATAGTCATCTACACAAACTTCCGGCAATTATGGAAAGAATACCAACTATAAGATGTACACTAGAAGTCAACAAGTCACTATTTAGTAACTTTTACTTTCTATTAACAAATACACGACATACATTGAATTCGGTGTCATGCCTCCGCACCAATGATTCCACATAGTTTCCCAATCCTGCAGCTGTTTAGGATGAATAATGCAATTAGTACACAATCTGGAACATACACATAATTTGCAAATGCATAATTAGAAGCAATTTGAATATGACATGACTTGGAGAAAATGAATCTTTGTAGCCAAGCCCAAGTAATTGGGACAAAGGCTTGTTGAGTTTGAGTTAAGTTGAAATGTACAAAAAGACACATCATAATCCAAATAAGCAATAATAGCGTTGGGAATCACAGATGTAGAACATACCAGGATCTATGGGACCAGTAGTAGTCAATGTGATTTTCTGTCCGTACGAAAAAATTTCAGCTTGCAAGATTCGACCAACATCAAAGGGCTCTGGAGCATACACTGATTTTGTGGCTCCTGGCATATTGTAAGTGAATCAATAAGTACTTAAGGTGAAAGAAATGTATAAAAGAATGACAATTTCACCTTGTTTGGTTCAACTCTCATCTCATCTCATTTTTCTCACGACACGTTTCTCAATACCTTTTTCTCTCTACCTCTCTCTACTCATTACCACTCATTACATCAAAAATAACTTTCAAAAATTTGAACCAAACAAGGTATAGTAGTTCACTTACTCTCCTAATTGTTTATGTAACAACTCTAAACATTCTAGAGGAAATAAAATTTCATATAGATTGGGAGTTGGAGATTATCCAAGTGAAGAAATATTAGACATTAATGTCAATTGGAAAAAAGGCGTTCAGCGTCTATAAACCAAAAAAATACTTGATTATAGTGTTGAACTAAATAACCAGGTGAAAAAGCAATGAGGGAAGCTATATGTAAGGGTAAGGAACTTATTTTCGCATACCTGAAATAAGCTCCTTTTTGCCACCTTCTGCTGTCAAACGATACCACTGGATCAAACATTCTAAAAGCTCTGGATCACTACCAGAGCAAGGTTGGATCCTCAAATATGAACCCAAGGCTTCAGGACCATCTAATTCATAAGAGTCAGCCTCGTTGTCTGCACCCCTTTTGCTCATTGCCAGCTGGAAAAGGTCATTGATTATAATACAAAACAATAATATCTCTGTATCTCTACAACCAAGATGGCATAAAAATGCTGAAAACAATAGATGCTTTTCTCTCTCTCTTTTTCCCCTACGGAGGGGTGCATGTGAAAATATATTTGACAGGTCAAAAATATGGAACAGAAAATAATCATTCGTCCCCGGTTACAACTACTTGAACCAAATCCAGCACACATGGTCCTGAATTTGAATCATTGCACGACTTAACAACAAAACCAAAAAAGTCTCATACTAAAAAATTCTGCGATTCGATTAAGAAACAAGAACTCTAACTTTAAACAGATCATAAACCCAAAAATATATCACAAATAAAACCAAGTATGTGGCCCGTATGCCACTCTCATCGGCAACCATACAAGTTACAGCCGAAATTCAGGAATAAATTCCCAAAAGCTAATGAGCAATAGAACTTGGGTCTCAATTGCTCAAGTTAAACCAAATCATTAACTTTGGAACCCAATCTTTTTCCTTTTTTTAATCATTTGAAAGCCATCCTATTCAAGGAACTGAACACTAAAAAGTCGACAGAGCACTAAACGAGCAATTCTTGCACTGTAGACAACGATTGCTTATTGATCATTGGCAATGTTTTGCAACAAGCAAGCCAGCAACGTGGAAAAAACCAAAGAGTTGTAACAAGAAACAACATCGAAATCAAGAGGAAAAGGGTTAGATAAGCATAAAATGGTAAGAATTGATGCAATAACTTAATATTAGGTAAACAGACCAAATAATCAAAGTATCAAACAAACTCACTCGGCTCCTTGAGGAACTGACCAAGAACTCCAGATAGAACCACCACACGAAGCATACATTAACATAATTGAGCAACCAAAAAGAAAGAAGCAAGAAAAGACAACAAACAACAAAAAAGAGGCGAGAAAAATTAAAACCTCTTTCTGAAGCAGAAGAGAATGCTTAGATTTCTCAGCAAGCTGATTTCTCAAAGCTCGAAGCTCATGATCCATGTCCATAACCTAAATATTTTAGTTCAATTGACAAGCTAAATGTAAGATAATAACTTTTCAATAAAAAAATTGAATAATAATGGACATTGATATCAACTAGAAAAACTTAACTATAAATTCATAAACCAAAAGTAAAAAGTCCATTGTTTATGTGGTAGCACAATGAGAATTGAGGACAATGCTGATAACAATGCAATTAAATAGGAGACCAAGTGATTCAATAAGACTGATATGGCATGTGCGGAGTTGGTACAACTTTCATGTACACAACATTAATGCTTTCCTAATTTTAAGTACCATGACACGAAAATAGCATTTGTGCTTGTATATAATAAAGATTTGTTTGCTAAGGCCCGAGGCGCATTGAAATGCCAACCCCTGAAGCCTAAATGATGAAGCGCGAAGCAAGGCACGTGCCTTAGTGAAGTGAAGTGCGCTTTGGTAAAAAGAATAAAATATAGTTCATCAAGTGCACATTGTTCTGATGTTCTTGAATATTCTTTTTGGTAAGTAAAATTGATACTGGAATTATGGAATATTAGTGGCCATCTTTCAGGAGCTGAATTCCTGAAATAAATACCAGAGCTAATTGTTTCTTTGTTTAATACGGGTGATAACCACAAATTAGGTATCACTAACTATTTTTAGCAGTCCATAAGTCATTCACTGGCTAAAAATATAAACCCATTGCAACTAATTTTTCTGTTTAAGCGGTAGTCATCAGGTGCACATAACCAAAGATCAAACAACACAAATGCCTTCACAATGTTGGCACATAACTATACACAACCATACAGAGAAAATGAAAATTGTTGCTTGCCAAGATTAACAGTAGATCTTAAACAGGATGAAATCCTGAGTAGGTTGAAAACTTGAATGCCAAGTTATCCACAAGAATTTAGGCAAGAATCTGTAGTAAGGAACAGATGTATATACCTTGCTAGGCTGATGCAACATTTTGATTCGTCTAGCCTCTTGAACCTCCTTCATTAACTCTTCCATATCCTAAGAAATTAACGGAAGTTTCTATGTTAGGGAGAATCTTCATGAACAAAAAAAAACCTTGTGAAGAGAGAAATACAGATTGTGCAATTATATAATCTACGAAAGTGGACAACAGATTTTCTATCAATTTCATATTATTCTTGTTGTGCAACATTTGTTATCATAAATAAAATGCATCTAAAAATTAAATATCTGTTCAGGAAAATTACAAGAGCGGGAAGGACCTTAATGTGATCTAAATTATATAACAATTCACATTAAAGGTGCAGACAACTTGCAATTATTCCATAAACATGCTTTGTTGTCCGTACAACGCCGTTGACTTCAAGAAGAAGAGGACGAGGAGGCAGATGAAGACCCCGACAGGAAAGAAAAGATGAAGATATAGAAGGAAAAAAGAAACCCAAAAGGGGAGGCTTCCTCTACAACTCATTACCACAAAAATACTGTAGGTGTGGATGATCTCTTCTCCTAACATAGGCTTCATGAAAGTTTACAATAGTCTTTTGGTTGA
The DNA here is from genome assembly GCA_018127125.1 of Rhododendron griersonianum. NCBI lineage: Eukaryota > Viridiplantae > Streptophyta > Magnoliopsida > Ericales > Ericaceae > Rhododendron > Rhododendron griersonianum. The sequence continues at coordinate 33,009,256 of CM030800.1, forward strand.
CAATGACAAATGCCATGGGTTAAACGTCAGACAGCAAGTACAAATAAGTCAGATCCACCTGTTTCCCTGAAGCACGGGACATTTGTTCTTGTTCCTGAAGAGCCTCTTCCACTCTCTGAACTGCTGCTCTGGCATTCTCAATTTCAGCCCGAGCAAAAGCTCTTTCTTCATCGACAAGTTTCTTAGCATCTTCTGAAGCCTGCCCACGTATTAAGAGAGAGATACAGAATTGTTCCATGTGTATCAAGAATTTTATGTGGGGGAGAAGACAAAAACAAATCAGCAGAAAAAAGAAAAACAAAATCCATATAATAATGCATTAAGTAGAATTGCAGGAGAAGGGACAGGATGAATACCACCAAGTAAAGATAAAATAAAATGCCACGGTTGTGATATAATGAATCAAGAATTATTAAAGAAGAAAAAACTATTAGGTAATGTATGAAAACTAAGTAGATGAAGGCCACCATGGAATCTGGAACATTTTTCCCCAAGGCAATTTATGTTCTTCGTTGTAGCAAAAAAAATATTACTCCCTCTGTCCCAAAATGGACGAACATTTGGACACTTTGTTGTCTCAGACTCCCAAAATATTTTTCCATTTTGAAAGGTAAAAGGGGAAATATATTCGAGTTTCCAATGTTGCCCTTCTCTCTAATAATTTAAAATGGACTTCTTTTTATAAACTAAGGACATTTTTGGAAATTTGTAATTTGAAAAGAATATTAGAATAATCATTGTGTCTCCTAAAATTTTTAGAATCCGTAAAATGGTCATCCGTTTTGGAACGGAGGGAGTACCCTAAGAGTGGAACTATGCAGCAATGAAGAACATAACAAGTCACTTCATTAACCATGCTCCAAGGAAGGTTTGGAGAAAAACATACAAATCTTGGAATTAAATTCCTTTGGACAACACAGCAAAGAAAAAAATTGGAAGGAAAATATGAAAAAATTGGAAAGAAAATTCAAAAACTAATACAGCATATTGGGTATTCTGCTTCATCTAGAAAGCTATTCAGCTAGCTAAAGCCGCACAACAAGGATGAATCTTCATCCGCAACTGCTCAAATTACTCAGATAAGTTTATGATGCACAAATATTATATGTAATGAGCAAGTCTCAAATTGTTTTCATCCAAACCAAATGCCTCAAAAATTAATATGGGGGAGGAAGAAGCATTTTATGGGTGCATAATTCATGTCATCATGGAATATTGAGTCAATGTGGTCTTAAAAATCTTCATCCAATACTATTTCAACTTTTTATCCTTATTTTACAGAAACAACATCTTCATTTTTATACGAGTTCAGAAGATACACCTGTAAAATATATGTCCATATTGATACATTACACATTATACGTGTTTGTGACCCTTTTTTTAGAAAATTATGGCTCAGCATGTCCAAGTTGAGTCCGTGTCTATACCTGTGCTTCTTAGTGTGGCACATCAAAGGGGACGCATCTCCTTCTTAGAAGTGTCTTTTTCCTACTTCGATGTGGACCAACAAGGAAAGAACTTGAGGTACAAAAATTGTGACTATAACCACATCAAAAAAACGGGCTGCCTATAAAAAAAATACAGGTACCAAAATTGAAGGTACTGCAAATCACACTACCGCTGGATATCTACCAAAAGAGGCAAGGAAAACATACCTGGCATATTGCTATGATTTAATTCACTTTTTTTTTTTTTGCTCAATACTCTATCATTCACTCGATTATAGACAACCATGATTAGAATAGGGCAATATGAAATTTCCACCTTGTATCATCGACACATCAGCTTATGCTATCCATAAACATGTTTATTATAACTCGATGCTTCATACAACCAAATCATGTGTCAAGTCAAACATGTCCAAATGTACCAAAAGGTAGAGGTTCAACAGTGCCACATAACAATACCCTACGTTGTCTTTTTACCTGCTTAAGAAAATTAGCAAGCTTTTTCACTTCTTCCTTCTCTTGAATTAGCTCTCCTTCGCGCTGAGTCAACTGAACTGCTAATGCTTCAACCTGGAGGATGTAAATATAGTTATAGGATGCTCATGTAGAGAAAGGATATCAAGCATTTATGACAGAGAGATTTTAAATTGATAAACGCAAAATTAGAAACAGTTCATAAAAAAAATATGCCGATACTTCCTTGTAGAGCTCATTATGAAGTGTAGCATAAAGCTTTATGAATCCAAGGGGCAAATTGCTCCAACGCATTCCGGAAAGAAACATGAGTTAATTCCTTTTGGGTAATCTCCACGTCCTAAGGATGGAGAAAAGTCCATTTCATGCTCTTTTGATGGGACAGTCAATCCCTAACCAAAGGGAAAACCCAAGAATGTACTACACATGGAGAAAGAGATTTGGCATTCTTTGGTTGTCGGTAAGACCCTTTTCTCTGCTAACCTTCTCAGTCATCTCCACTTTGCTAGAGGCCTCAACAGCCCCTCCTCTTTCCTTAAGTAAATTTTTTTAGCAGCTAGATCAGTTTCACATTGCATAAGGTGTTGCGCACGCGCCCTTCTGTATTTTCACAACAGCAGTTTTTATGGTGAATCATCATGATCACAAAGACCCATGTTCCGCACTTCAAAATACTTTGTATGTCGACATAAATGCTGAATAGCATGCAACAATCACAAAGAACTGAATGCTTCAGTAAGCTTCTAAAGGTAACTACTTTTTCTCGTCTAAAGTAACTCAAACAGTTCGACGGAAAAGCAATATTACTAATGCTGTCAGATCTGGAGTCATTGAATGAGCCATTGTAATATGGGAGAGAACAAGAAATGATTGGCGAAGAGGAAAAACCTAACCATAGCAACAGCTTCTTCAACGTCATCCTTATTTTTGCCCGCCACACGGCCTCTTAAGGCTTCAAGCGCATCTCTAAGCTTCTTTAGAAGTACGTGTTTCTCCCATGAAGCTGCCTCCCTGAGTCTAGCCTGTATTCAAGGAAATAAAAACGTTGAATATTGTAATAGTTGTCTCAACTTAATACTGAAACCTAATATTTCCAAGTTTTAACCCAACGAAAGAACAAACCCTAAGCAGTATCGGGGTTTGGCCCCTTGTAGCATTTACATTTAGGTCAACCTCTCACTATTGCTTCCTATGTTGGCTGAAAACTAGTAAGAAAACCAAATTTAAAAAAAAACACACACACACACCAAAAAGCCCCAAAAGGTGGGTTATACCCTACGAATTTTGAACTCCCAACACAGGTTCACTCATGAACTAAATGCTTAATTGGAAGTTGAAACACACATGGACTTGGAACCGTTCCACGAAACAATTTGACCTATGAATAAAATACTTAATTTGAACCACAAATTCAAATATAATAGGTTATTCAAACAGATATATCTCCACAAAAAAAGTCATTTATCAATTATCAACATGCTTTGTGGAGAAAATACTTAAATGCATCAAACTTATCTCTTATCACTAACAAGTATAAAGAAGTTTATTGTTCCATGCAATTTACTTGTACAACTTAAGATTTTGAAGCACTACCCTAGAAGAATTCTATAGCCGCCACTGCTTCAAATCTTTTTCTCTCTACAGGAACCCAGAAATAAGAGAGGTATTCACTTTGTGGAGCCAAACACTAAACCGTTTCATGAAATAGGCAAACCAAAATCCTTCTGAGTTATTAAAAAAAAAACAAAACTGTGTCGGATACTCAACAATCAGATAAAGGTATGAGATCTATGTCCGACATATTTAGTTGGACATTCACCTAGCAACGATCTTTTATAATTCATATTTACCATGACTGTTTGGAACTCCTATAATCTGCATGAAATGCCCAAAGGAACTTAGTAAAGAATATTTATCTGAGATTTCGAAGGAATGCACGAACAAAACCAAGCAAAAAAACTTGAAAATAAAAGGACAAACTTGGCAAAAAGCCAAACCTCATCAGACAACTTAGCAGCAGCAGCCAACCCCTTCTCAAATTTACTGGCAAGGTCGCGAACCGAAAGGCGCTTCTGCTGTTCTAGCAGCAGGGCAGTCTCCCTAGCAACAACCTCCTTCATGGTTAGTACTTTCAGATCCTCTTTCACCTCCACAATCTGGTTGTTAGCACCAATCTTATAATTTGGAAACCGACTAGTAGCAAATATCACGTCCGCTGAGACAGGAGGAACTGCCTCCCTTTTCATTGAATTCGCAAAATCTCGTCCTACTCTCGTCATGATACCAATTTAACTATCTGCCCCAGGCAAAAAATAGGAAAGATAAATAAATAAACCACCATTAATTATGAGAACTGTCATAACTAAATTTACAAACTGTGAGCTGCCAGATGTTGCCCTGAGTTCTTAACAAAACCCAAATGTACTATAGACGATCAACGAATCTAATTAGAGACCTTTTAAGGCACAAAATTACATCTTTTGCATAAGTAGCTTGGTAGGATCCATAAAAAGACAATTTTTAAGGCAAAAAATTAAATAAGTGAAAGCAAACAACTACAAAGAGACTATTTAAGGCAAAAATAAATAAATCTTTTGCATAATTAGTGTGGTTGATCAGAGGATCTATAAAAAGACAAATTTTAAGACAGAAATTACTACCTGATACAGAGCTAGAAAAGAGCATCAAAAGATGAAAATAGAAGACTTAAATGAACAAATTAAGAAACCACTAATTACGCTGATCAGGGCTTTGAATTGAAACTAAATGTTTGTAACAGTAACATTGAAACCCTAACTGCAGCTGAAACAAACAAAAAACGAAAATTACAGATGAAAAATAACTACTGACAAAAAGGGTAACATAATACTTACAAATCATGTGGTAAAGATTATGAAGGAGGAGCAGAATAGACAAACAATGGCCGACTTTGGTCTCAGATTCTGGGCATGTTGAATGTGTTTCTAGAGAGAGAGAGAGAGATGAGAGAGAGTCTGTATATAAATGGATATAAATGGAGAAGAAGGGGAAAGAGAAGGAAGATGCTGGGGTGGGTTTACTTTTGAAAAGCAAAGAGGAAAGTTGTAAATAAAAGCCGCCCAATACTCTCTCTCTCTCTTCTCTCTCTCTGCAGACTACAGAGGTTTGTCTGTCTTTGTCGAAGTTGTTTTGAATCCTCCCAGCTCCGAGTAATTTTTCAGTGCCGGGAGGGTATATCCGATGCGGTGCCCGCTCGGCACTCTTGAGCCGTTCGATATATTTTTGAACGGCTCAAATTGAAACCTTCTTTCTCTTCTCACTCCTCCTCTTTCTCTTTCCTTTTTCTCTCTCCAAATCCGAGCTGTCTAAAATCGAAATGGACGGCCCGGATGCACCGAGCGGGCAACCACGTGATACCCGCTTGGCACTGAAAAATTTCTCGCCATCCCCAATTCAATTGTGCTTTGGTGGTATTTTTTGGGACTCAGCTCTAGCTCGGCCTTGTTCGTTTTACGGTCTCAAAACACTTGTGACGTTCTATAATATATTTTCTCTATTTATCTCTCTCCACTCAATATTCACAAAAATCTCCCACGAAACCCAAACCATCCAACGTTTTTCATTCAGTTTTGAAATTTACTTGATCAGTCTCAAATCTCAAAAATCTATCAGAATCGTTTATTTTGTGTAGAATATAACAACAAGAACATTCGTGTAAGAAAATAAAATTGACTGACATAATTTCCTTACATGAACAAATCGAGTTTGTGCAGGAAAAACTGAACAGCTGAGTTTAAGACCAAATTTAGCTGCCCATGTTTCATGCACAAACTCGACTTATTCATGAGGCAAATAATGTTTTACAGTATATTTTTGCCTGAATGCTTTTCTCATTTAGTTCTTTTAATAAGATGAAATATTTCGATCATTTTTTTTTCTTCCATTCCGGTAAACCGACTCTCCAATAGCTCAAAACTTGTGTGAACTGGGCCGTTAGAGTCAAGATTTGTTCACTCTCCACTTAAGATTATTCTTCTTTTTATTGGTTAAAATAATGTAGATCTCACCACAAAATGATATCATGTTTACCAAAAAAATGTACTCCGTATTGCACGGGTGGGACCTATAAATTGCACTTGGGCGGTTGGATACTCTTCAGTCCCTTTTTTTGCGTAAATCATACAATTTCCGTGGGAGGGTCCACGTGTGGTCGTGTGCTTGATTTTGCTCACTTTTGCAGACAGCCAGACATCATTTTAGCCTTCAAATATGTGTTTCCTAGTTTATCTAGAGGGAGAGATATGAGGGTCGAGACGCTCGAGTTTATGGAAAGACGTCGAATTTTATTTAGATGTTAATTTAATAATTTCTCGTTAGTCTCACTGATGTACGCAATATTGGTAAAAAAAAATTGGTATGCACGGAGTTTTTAATCCACTATATACATATACATTAATCTACACAAATAAAAATACAAAAATCACACACACTCGTACACTCGTAGAATTTTATGGCAATATTCCCCATCACAAATTCCATATTTGGAAAATCTACCAAGGCGTCATCTTATTAAATGGAAATATAATCTAGGCTACCTTTGTTGCATAAACGTTAAGGTTATGATGGGTAACTCTTTCATACATTGATTTTATCCCTTTTACCACATACGTGACACATGATTTTAACCAGAAACCTTCTTAAAAAATAAGCAGCTTATTTCACATTTTCAAATTCAAAAATAATGTAAATGAAAAATAATTTTTCAAATTTTTTTTTGCACCGTATTAAAGATCTCAATGAGATCTATTAAATAAGATCTATAGTGATAGAAAAATTATTTGCGTAAACACATGATTTTTGAGTTTGAAATTGCCTTCTTAAAAAATAAGTATTTATTTTCAGTTCCGGAACAGGGCCTAACACTTTTGACATTCAAACTCATTAGTTATTTAAGACTTCCATGTGGAGGACATAGGCCAAAACCGCATACGTAAGTAGTATTTAAGATGCCCTTCCAATGCTTCGCCACATATACCACTGCTTTACTAAACAATGAGATATGTCATTTTTAACAGTAAAAAATACGTATTTTATTAATCTTTGAAGAATAATACAATGAGATATGTCATCCTCAAAGCCGGCCCGGGGTAAGCCCCACAAGCCTCCGCCATACGGCAACAAAATTTTTTATTTATTTTTAAATGTAAACCTCAACAACAAAAATATATAAACACAACAAAAAAAGGGGTAAGTTTAGTTTTAAAAAAAATAACTTATTCGAAGTACTCTAGTTGGCGAAATTTCTAAATAGAACCGAAATTATATTAACTACCGAAATGATGCTATCATTCACATGTCATAGTCAAATTGTAGGATTGCTTAACAATTTTGATAGGAAGCAACATGTTTTCCATAGTCTCTATTTCTCTCTTTTATATGCTGATGAAAATGGTTTGTAAATTATGATACTACCAATTTTCCAATGTTTTTGGCCACCAACCAATCTTTCTACTTCTATTTTTCTTAAAATATCAAATAATTTATAAATACCATGTTAGATTTTATGTTATATAGACCGTAAAAAACGATTCAATTGTATATCCTGGGCTACCATGAGAAAGTCTCTATATATTCGTGAGCTAAGGATCAAGAGGCATTTATGTGTAAAAATTATGACTCAAACATTAATACTCGGTATATAAGCCCAAGTTAAAAAATTAGAACCCGTCATGTAAGACCAAAAAAAAGGGACTCCCAATTTGAAGTTCTCATGAAGCTCCATAAAATGTCAAACTGGCCGTGAATGTGGCGACATTTATAACATTATTTTGATTCTGATAATTATTTTCTTTTTATGTAATTCAACCTAAAAGCACAACGTGGCCTTAATTTTTTTTTCCACCAGTATGCCTTTTTATTGGTTACTTCTTAATAGTAAGTGAGCAACCAAGTTTGCGATCGAACTTGAATTGTTCAATTCAAATATTAGGGCCGGCACTGCTCATCCTCGTGAGGTTGTATAAACACAAATCCTAAAACTCGAATGACAAAGTCAATAAACCTATTCTAAGGAAATCACAATCAACACTGACTGCTAAAGCAACATACAATATAATCAAGTAGTACTATATATGTACACTTCTTTTTCATATCCACACCGTCACACCACTAAGTTCCCGCCACTGTCTAAGGCTGCCTCAAAGTCTACATTTCAACAACAAATGAACATATACTTTTATCTACTACTATTTTATATCGGTCGGAACATAAACCCATCGTCTTGTCCTCAATGAGGTGTCATATGTTCGAATCTCACAGGGATCAAATATTACAACCTTTAGGATTACCGGAGGGTTTGTCCGATTGTTAACTTGCGGGTCCTGAAATTAACCGGGGTGCGTGTAAGTTAACCCGAACATCTGATTATAAAAAAAGAAAAAGAAACATCCTTCTAACAAGAAATACCAATTAAGAAGAGATTCAAACTTCTATAACCTCATCACCTAAAAAATGTTACTTTTGTTCTGTTCATGAAGTTCAAGCAGAATTCAACACATGAACCCCATGCACAATTACTAGCTAGCTTAGGTGATACTTACCCATAAGTCATTTTCTTGAATTTGATCAAGAACAAGTTATCTTTACATCATGTGGTTTCAGAATCTGGGTCATCGCATCCGCCAATTATCTATTTAAGTTAATCTAGACTCAAACCCGAACAATCAAATATTCAATCCGACGATCTAATCCGTCCGATTTATTGATCTTGTTCTGAAATTAAGCATGCAAGTCCAAAAATCTCTCACTTGAAATCCTTAGAATCATCTTTGAATATATAACACTCCACACAGAGCAAGAGTAAAATTATCGGGATTGGATATAGGTTCCATTAGTTTCTGGATTCTCGGATTTGGATTAAACGAATTATTGCATCGAATTTTGGTAATTTGATTCGGATTGTATCATATTTAGATTCGGATTTAATCCGTTTCGTTGACGAGCCTAAAATTAAGGGTCATCATCTGGCTTTGTTTGCTTGTAGTTGTAGTTCAAACCTTGGGCTTTGTTTACTGTTGGTTTGTGTGGCTACCATACTGTTGGTTTGTTTGGCTACCATACTGTTGGTTTGTTTCCTTGGGCTTTGAATGTTGGGATTTGCACATGAAACCAACGGCCAGAAACCTTGGGCTTTGCACAATTGAATTGAATGTTTTACTACTATTAATCAATCGATGGAAACTACTCAAATTAAATATGCATAAATTGTTACAACAAGTTTAGGTACCAAATCAAAAGGAACTAAATAAACAACCAATAAGGATGAATTTCATTTATTTCATTTTCGGGTCTTGCGGATGCCTTGGGCGGGTCGCGGGCCGACCGGTTAAATGGTGACCCTTACCTAAAATAACCTAATTGGTACCCAGCTAATTTGGAATAGGCTTTTCGATTGGATTTCAATCAAATTTTATGGTGAAGTGAGGGTTTTTGGTTGGGAAATGTTCGTCTGGTTTGGGATATAGCCATTGGCCTGAGTCCCCACCGTAATGGATGTTTGATTTTTTGTATAGGACGAATCTTCTACTTGATGTATTTTGATAATATCACTTGTGATCTTTTTGAAAAAAAACAAACAAACTTTGGAATAAGCTCATTTGAGCCATATCCATGCCATACCCCAACCCTCCATATCTCATTTTATTTTTATAGGTAGTGGAATCATTTTGGATCCACATAAATGATAATTGTTTTTTTTTCTTTTCAAACAGCATACATTAGGAGAGTTAGTTAGTAGATTAATTTATACGGTCCAGAGGCTGTTTATCATCCTGAACTCCAAACGTGTTCTTTGTAAGACTCGAACTATTTATAATCTTGAACTCCAAACGTGTCCCTCGTGGGACTCGAACCATGGCCTCCACTTGGGAGGTCCAGTGGAGGCCATGCCGCACACGAACTGAACTATTGGTTTGGCCATGGCCCATGAGATGATAATTGTTCATCTCATAAAAAACAAATGAAGAATTATGGAAATGGTTTGAGGTACAAAATGAGCGAACATAAAGATGAGTTTGCAGATCCATAACCTAAACCTCCTCCAAGAAAATCTCCCATGGCACCACCCAGTCCCAAGCGAAGCCTCTTCTCTCTCTTCCTCGTCCTCCTCCTCTCTCTCTCCTTCCTCCTCCTCCTCCTCTTCTCTATCTATCCCTCCTCCTCCTCTACCCTCCCCACCTCCCACTTCTCCCTACCGCCCCTCCACTCACCCCCACCACCCTTCACTCTCACCGTCAAACTCCTCGCCTTCGACCGCCTCTCCTCCCTATCCCGCTGCCTCCGCTCCCTCTCCGCCGCCCACTACGGCCCCGACGACCGCGTCAATCTCCACATCTTCATCGACCACTTCAAGGTACCCGACGCTTCTGACGGCGCGTCTTTGGATGTGGATGCGAGGTTGAATGGATCGCGCCGGATTCTCGATTTCGTCGACGGGTTTCGCTGGGTTTTCGGCGAGAAGGTGGTGCATTATCGCACCGGGAACGTGGGTTTGCAGGCGCAGTGGCTGGAGGCGTGGTGGCCGGGCTCGGATGACGAGTTTGCCTTTGTTGTGGAGGATGATTTGGAGGTTTCACCTCTGTACTACAAGTTTTTGAAGGGTTTGATTGGTTACTATTACTACAATGCTTCGAATTTTAGTCCTTGGATCTATGGGGCATCACTGCAGAGACCAAGGTTTGTCCCAGGTACCATTTTCTGATTTTGTTTCCTGTGTCCTGCTCTCTGGTTGGTAGCTAACTTAACTAAGAGGCGTTTCCGCTAAAATAAATAAATGGACTAAAACTCACGTTTTCACGGATTTCTAGGCAGTTCATTCCCCTCACCTATGTCAACTAAATTACCTTATAGCGGAAACAACTTGACTATTGTCATTAGCCTGTAGTCCGACAATATTGCGGAAACGCACCTTAAGACCATCTCCAGCCTTTTCTCAAACATCTATTCAAGTTTCAGTGAAAGTGCTATAAAAAAGCTTCATTTGATACGAAGAACTCCAATGCAGGTACTGAAATCTAAGCATGAGTGTGAATCAAAGGTATGTTAATGGCATAGTTACGCATTTAGAATGCATAGAATGGCCTTCCAATACGTATTTAGAACACATAAAATGGCATTCTACTCAAGTTTGGTACCATTTGCTGATTTTGTTGCATGTCTTGCTCTCTGTCTAGTAGCTAAGTCCACCCATTGTTACCTTGTCCAAGCTATTTTGTGGCTTGCTGCATTGTGCGAAAGATACCACTGCTATTGCACTGGTTTGGTGCTATTGACATAACCTAGATTAAAACCATCAATTCAAATTATTTGGCTGGAAGATTTGGCAAGGCCAAAATTGTTGCCAAATTTTGATGCTGTCATGTTTTTAGCAGTAAAAGATAGCAACGGGTGGACTTGGATTTTGTATATAAATCTTTCAACTCTGGCCTTTTCTCAAACTTCTACTCAACTTTCAAATTTTTGAGGAAAAGGTTCATTTGATACGAAGTACTCCAATGTAGGTACTGAAATCTGAGCATGAGTGTGAACAAAAACATAAGCTATGTTCATGGTTATGTATTTGGAATACATAAAATGTAATTTGATTTGAGTCTCCTTGTTTGAGGTAACTTCGATTTGATATTTTTTTGGGTCAAGCAGTGGAGGGAGTTTTAAGGGGATTTTACTGAGATCTATGCATAAGTGGGGATTTGAGCGAGGGCTGGAGATGCTCTAACTGACAACAGTATACAAGATGAGACTTTTGACAACTGAACTTTACCATTACTTTGTATCTTACAAAACTGAAATTGTCATACAGCAAAACCACACTTCCAGCAGATTTCCCCCTCCTTTTCCCGAAGTTTTGGATTCCAGATTGCACACGAACAGGATTATCAACATTAGTGTGCCTGCCAGTTTGCCCTGGTAGTTTTATATCCTCTCACTGTCATATTGGTAAAGTTGTTTACTGTCTCCAGGTAAACATGGGAATAAATTGCAATTGGACAGTGAAGCGCGCATTTTCTTGTATCAGCTGGTTGGTACTTGGGGTCAGCTTCTGTTTCCAAGACCTTGGAAAGAGTTCCGTTTGTGGTACGATGCCCACAAGACCAAGGGCATCAAGCCATTCCTTCAGGGGATGGTAATGTTCTATTCCTTTTTTGTTTGTTCCTGGATTTAGTCACATTCAATACTCGTACGTGAACTCTGAAACTTTTTGCAGGTGACATCAGGATGGTACAAAAGGATGGGAGAGAGAATATGGACTCCTTGGTTCATTAAGTTTGTCCATTCTCATGGGTACTTCAATCTGTATACCAGTTTTTCAAATGAGAGAGCACTCAGTATCTCCCACAGGGATGCTGGTGTTAACTACGGGAAGACAGCAGGGCCGGATTCAAATTTACTGGATTTGAAATCTCTTGACTTCGATCTTTTGGAAATGCAGCCCTTGAGCAAACTGAAGTGGTATGATTACTGTTTCAGACAAGTACTTCCCAATAGAGTTGTAAGCAATTTCAATGAACTTGGGTATGTTCTTCACTCTCTGCAGAAAATGAAGACTATTATACTCGTGGACGTACGCAAGGTGCCACAGACAATCACAAGAAACTTGCTTTGCCACTTTGAGGGGCTAAATATTCAGAACTACATATTAGTGGGCCCTAAGTCTAATTTCTTACTTGATCTTGCAAGACGTGGGCATCCAGTGATTGATTTGGACCAATTTTTTGACAATGTGAAATCTCACAAAGTGATAGATGTTCAGGGAACTAGTCTAGAATTGATCAAAGATATACTAGTGAAGGCCTATGTCGTTGAGAAGACGTTAGAACTGGGGTATAACACCTGGGTGGTGGATGGGAACATGCTTCCAGTTAGTAGTAATATGTTTCTTGATGTGGTTGATCCCAGCTATGATTTCTACGCTGGGAATACCTTAAAAGTTCTCCTTGTTAGGAGCTCATCATCTGCGAAGAAAATTTGGGTTGAGGATTTCATCCGTGAGGTTGTAACGATGGTTGAGTCTTTGAAGGGTAAAGATTTGGTTTCAATGGATGGCAGAAACTTCGCCTTTGTAGTGGCCAAAGTACTAGAACAGAGAGGTGTGAATTTTAAGGGTATTGATGAGAACTTTGGCGTGGACCTCAATGCTACCTATCTCAATCAAACCTCTTTGGGGGATGGAAAGAAGATGGTTTATTGGTCCTTTGAGACGGAAATGGATTTAGTTCGGAAACGGCTAGAAGAAATAGGTATGTGGATCATAGATGGAGATTCTTCATGCAGGGCTGTTGTTTGCCACCAGTCATAACATCTGGCTGTGAACTGTATGTGTTGTATCCCTCCGGGCAATGTTTAGCATAGTTAATCTGTATTGATTTTCTTTCCCATCCTTTTTATGGGGTTTTATTCCAGATATCATCCAAGTTTACATGACATTTGAAACATTAATTTCAGATAGCTTGATATTTACGACTGGGTCTCTTTGAGAAATGCAGTTGGTGATGGGAAAAAAGTTGGATAGTTTCTTGCAACTCGTTCGTTGTATTGATCCAAATTTATCTTCTTCGCTCCGTTACTTTTTTGGAGTTTGAATGTACTGCATCCGACAAGTATTTTCAGCTTATAGAAATATGAAATAGTAGCTTCTTGCCAAGACTACGCAAGAAACTCTATTCAATTCCTTTCCCTCCAACTACAAAACCAACACACCTGGTTACAGAACTCTGGATTCTTCTTCACTTCCCTTGACTTCATGTATTCTCTTACCCTATCTGCATTATCATTCCACCTCTCCCTGTTTCGGCATACATATTCGAAAGAAGTGTGTAATACTCAGAGTGCTCTGGTTTTAGCTGGAACAGATGCTCAGCTTCTGTATCCCCATAGTTTCGGCAAGCCCCAAGCAAAGCGCCCCAAATGTTGGCATCTGGTGTAATTGGAAGGCATTTGATAAGGACTGCTGCCTCTTGCATAAGCCCAGCTTGTCCAAGAAGATCAAACATGCAAGTGTAATGCATATGTGTCGGCTTAATACTTCCAGGACAAATCTCAGTTGAAATACTTCCCTTCTCTACCAGTCCTCCATGACTACAAGCTGATAAAACTACGATATACGAAACTGAGTCATATTCCCCACTATCCATTCTCATGGCTTCAAAGAGACTAATGGCTGTATGCCTGTTTCCAACTCACCCAGCATGCAATATTCTAAAATCATGGTATTCCATGAAGCTACATCCTTGATAGGGACTCCAAACTCAGATCAAAAATCTTTCTAGCAAGATTAAGTGAATGATCTCAATCATTGAAATTTGTTGAACTGGTACAAGTCATGATTAAAGTACTATATGCGTGTGCAAGGCATGTATAAAATACTATTTTGATGGAAACTTGCTGAACTGGTACAAGCTATGATTAAAATACTATATGCGTGGGCAAGACATGATTAAAATACTAGATGCGTGGGCAATGCATGATTAAGATACTATTTTGATGGAAACTTGCTGAACTGGTACAAGCCATGATTAAAATACTATATGCGTGGGCAAGGCATGATTAAAATACTATATGCGTGGACAAAGACATGATTAAAATACTATATTGATGGAAACTTGCTGTACTGGTACAAGCATAAAATAAAAGTGTTTAGGCTGTTAATGTGACCGATTTAGAGGGGAGATGACAAGGCAGTGGGCTAGGGCAGTGGGGCTCCCAGAATTTACATAAAAAATAGGGTCCCTTTTGATCGGTATAAGTTGAAATATTTTGTACATTACAGATAAATTAGCTCATGAGTGTGTTTTGCTCCTCCTTCTTCAGTATAATAACTCATTGAAGACAACATAATTAATCTTGCCACATTTGGTATAAAGGTCCAAAAGTGAGTTACGACAAAGAGATTTGTGTGAATGAGGTTTCTTACCAAGAATCCATGGATTTCTCTTCCTTGCTTGATAGCAGCAAGATTTGAGAATAGCCTACTACTAGTATGTTGCTCATCTCTCGGGGAAATGTCGAACACATTTTGAGCTAAGTTTAGGCATTGGCATTTTGCGTGCATACATATCCGTCAAAGCATTTGAGACAAACAAATCAAACGCAGATCCTGTTCGAATGGACCGAGCGTGGATTTCTTTTCCTGCATGAAGAAAACCAATTCTTGCACAAGCAGGGAGAACGTTTGTGAAGGTGAGGAATTGGGAGTCTCACCAAGAGCTTGCATTTGTCCAAACAAGTCCTGCTGCTGCATGCTCGAGACTGCGTTGAACGAAATTAGCAATCATGGCATTCCATGAAATCACATTCCTTGTGTTCAGCATGTGAAAAACAATTGAAGCTCCGAGATTCCGTGTACATATCATTCAAAGGGTTGGCAACAAATACATGAGACTTCATTCCCATCTAAAACCATGAAGTTCTTTCCCAGCAGGCAAACAAAGGTCCTGAGTTCAACCAACACTGGCATAATACTAGAGACAGGTACTGAGTTCCGACATGCTTTTTAGCAACAACAAAGATCAGGGATCGAGTCTCGATGGTTTTATGCCTAAACCAATCATCAACAAAGGGAAAGGTATAGTCATCGGGTTTAACACCATTCCTAAGAGCATGTCCAAGGGAGAGAGCAAAATGAGAACTAAACTAAATTTGAAGAGCCAGGTCAGCAAAAAGAACTCCAAGGGAGATAACAAACTTTACAACACCATTTTGGTGTAGCTCTCACTCTTAAAGTTTGAAGAGAGAGAAATGGCGATTTAAATTGACACAACATTAGATATAATCATGATGATGGGTGAATTAACAGAATCCCAACTTATCCAAAATTTCTCACCAAGTTTAATATTTTAATTGAAAATGAATGCTTCCAAATCCTTACTCTTCTAAACATTTCATCAAATATTACTGGATTTCATTTAAGCAAAAATACAATCATTTCTAGTTCCAACTAGTAACACTTAAGAAAGCGTCTACACGGGAACAAGTGCCATAGGCCAATAGGTGATAGCAGAAAGCTAATGAAACAAGCCAATATGTTGCTTGTAGGGGCTGCAAGAGAATCATATGAGCTAAAACCAATATGCAGGCGCAACACTGAATTCCAGGGAAAAAAAGAGGAAAGAAAAATGCAGTCGAGGCTTGTGATTTGTACCATATAAAAACTTTCTATGCTCACTCCCACTAATCTTCATCAGTATCATAATCCCTCAGGAACCTCTGGAGGATTAGCTTCCAGTCTTCGTAGAGTTTTGCATTCTCAGATCCCTTGCTTGGTTTCTTCTTAAGGATCTTGTGAGTCGAGCATTTACTTGGATACCGTTCAACCTCCGTCCTACAAAGTACCAAACAAACATAATGTAAGCTTTCAAGGAGCATCTCAATTCTGAAAATTCACCCTAGGACAAGGAAACAGAAAGTTACCCCATCCCCTTCTCTAAAATAGGCTCATCATCATCAACAGAGTTCTTTGAGGATTGGTATCAAAGAAGAACTCAAGCTTGAATCCCTTGGGATTGTCAAGCATATTCCACTTAAAATCTTTAAGATACTACTTCAGAGCCTTTTCATCGTGCTCAGGGATCTAAACAACGCAAAATAAAAAGTAATCAACTTACCATAAACCAAAACCAAAATATAGAAAAAAAAAAAAGGCATGGACAAAGAGTGATGTCCTATTCACTTACCTCCTTGGCTAATACTTTGTTTGTCTTCATTGCAGTAAACAATAAACGCGGAACGCCTTCTCTGCATTAGACACGTTGATAACATCAGAGTTCTATGGCATACATTACGTCATAATTAAAGAAAAGAATTCGGCAATTCGCAAATGAGGAGTCACCTTTTGAGTTCCAAATCTTTCCCTCCTGACTCTTCCGTTCTCAGCTTCTTCTCCCATCATCTTTTGAGTTCCAAATCTTTCCCTCCTGACTCTTCATGGACTCTTAGGAAGCTCTTCTGACTTAGAGATGCTACTCAGAGTTGGATTAGGTATGCTATTGGGGATGGTTGCTCCACTTTTCTCTGGCATGGTCCTTTGTTTAAACATTTGGGGATCGTGTGGCTTTTAGCTTGGGGAGATCCCTAAACGCGCTAGTTAGTCCTGCCATAAGAGATGGAGATTGGAATGGGCCAAAGAGGAGGAATCCTATTAAAATTCAGGAAATCATGGAGACAATCAAAGCTGATTTGAAGCATTATGGGGGAGATGAAGTAATTTGAATTTGTGCATTGTCGAGAGTGCGCCCGGGCGCATAAACCTGCGCCTGGGCGCATTAAAGTTGCATAGAAGTTCAAACTTTTCGGGTTTGGCCCGGACACTCCCGAACTCCGATTTCCGCATGGTTTGAGCCATTAGAAAGCTTGTTCATTTTACTTTCTATCCTAAGTGGTATGGATCAAAAATTATTTTTACATCAAAAGACATTACCATTTTACCTTCAGTGGGTCAAAAAATAATTCATTTCAGTAAAAACGCTTGCATGTCTCTCATTTCAAATCGAATTAAGACCCATTATATATATCAATAAATCGAGTTGCTTTATGAAAATATTTATGTTTACTTAATGAAAAAAGTAGGTAGAATGAAGACCAATACAAAAATCGTCACAGCCACGGAGGCTAAGACACGTTCTAATTAAGTTTTATACGGTACTCAAATTCCCAGTTCTTAGGTAGTTTGTTCAATGCTTAAATGTCCCACAGAGCTAGGGATGTGGGAGTTGAATGGAACTTAGAATGTGTAAATGGCGCGAAAACGTATTTTAGCCATTGTGGCTTTGATGATCTTTTATATCGATATGCTTTCGACCAACTTTTCATAAAATAAAGTGTATTATTTTCATTTTCCATTTGTATCATCTTGTACTACTTTAAAAACTCTATTTGTTGATATACAATGGGTCTTGATATGATTTAAAATGAGTGACAAACGGCCACTTTAAAGAAATGAACTATTTTTGACCCACTGAGGGTAAAATGGTCATGTTTTTTAATGTACAAATGATTTTTTTATCAGAACCACTTGGGTTAGAAAGTAAAATGAACAAGCTTTCTAACGGTTCAAACCACGCGAAAATCGGAGTTCAGAAGTGTCTAGGGCAAGACCGCAAAATTTGACATTTTGTGCAGCGGGCGCACTGAAATGCGCCTGAGACGCATAAACCTGCGCCTGGGGCGCATTAAAAGCTGCATAGAAGTTCAAAATTTGCGGGTTTGCCCGGACACTCCCGAGCTCCGATTTCCGCGTGGTTTGAACCGTTAGAAACTTGTTCATTTTTACTTTCTAACCCAAGTGGTACGGATCAAAAATCATTTGTTCATTTAAATGATGTTACTATTCTACCCTCAGTGGATCAAAAAAAATTCATTTTGGTAAAACGCTTGCATGTCCCTCATTTCAAATCAAATCAAGACCCATTATATATCAATACATAGAGTTTTTAAAGTAGTAAAAGATAGTAGAATCCAACAATAAAAATATTTATGTTTGTTTTATGAAAAGTAGGTAGAAAAAAGACCAATACAAAAATCTTCAGAGCCACATAGGCTAAGACACGTTTTACTAATTAAGTTTTATTCAGTACTCAAATCCCCAGTTCTTAGGTACTTTGTTCAATGCTTAAGTGTCCCATAGAGCTAGGGATGTGCAGGCCTACATGGGACCTTAACTAAACATGGAGAGTACTTGCGTGGGAGGCTCTGTGATCTGTAAAGCCTGCAGTGAACTGGTATGATGTGGTTTGGTTCAAGCACCATGTTCCTGGGTGGGCTGTTATCCGTATGTCAAGGCAGGTTGGGGACTTTAGAAAGGCTTGCTAAATGGGGTATTGTGACCGACTCCGCTTGTGTTCTTTGTACCAAGGAAGAGGAGAGCCATTCCCACCTGTTTTTCGCATGCCCTTTCTCTGCGGGGGTATGGAATAATGGGTTGCTTCGTTGTGGTTTGCATAGAAGGCCAATGTGTTGAGCAAAAGTTAGAGTTGGATTAGATATGCTATTGGGGATGGTTGCTCCACTTTTCTCTGGCATGGTCCTTTGTTTAAACATTATGGGGATCGTGTGGCTTTTAGCTTGCGGAGATCCCTAAACGCTCGAGTTAGTCCTGCCATAAGGGATGGAGATTGGAATGGGCCAAGGAGGAGGAATCCCATTAAAATTTAGGAAATCATGGAGACAATCCCAGCTGGTTTGAAGCCTTACGGGGAGATGAAGTAATTTGAATTTTGCATTGTCGAGAGTGCGCCCGGGCCCACTGAAATGCGCTTGGGGCGCATAAACTTGCGCCTGAGGCGCATTGAAGCTGCATAAATTTTGCGGGTTTGCCCCGGACACTCCCGAACTCCGATTTTCGCATGGTTTGAGTCATTAGAAAGCTTGTTCATTTTACTTTCTAACCCAAGTGGTATGGATCAAAAATTATTATTACATCAAAAGATGTTACCATTTTACCCTCAATGGGTCAAAAAATAATTCATTTCGGTAAAACGCTTGCATATCCCTCATTTTAAATCGAACTAAGACCCATTATATATCAATAAATCGAGTTGCTTTATAAAAATATTTATGTTTACTTTATGAAAAGTTGGTAGAATGAAGACCGATACAAAAATCGTCACAGCCAGGAAGGCTAAGACTCGTTCTAAGTAAGTTTTATACGGTACTCAAATCCCCAGTTCTTAGGTATTTTGTTCAATGCTTAAATGTCCCACAAAGTTAGGGATGTGGGAGTTGAATGGTACTTAGAATGTGTAAATGGGCGCGAAATCGTATTTTAGCCATTGTGTCTCTGATGATCTTTTATATCGGTATGCTTTCGACCAACTTTTCATAAAATAAAGTGTATTATTTTCATTTTCCATTTGTATCATCTTTTACTACTTTAAAAACCCTATTTGTTGATATACAATGGGTCTTGATATGATTTAAAATGAGGGACATACGGCTACTTTAAAGAAATGAACTATTTTTGACCCACTGAGGGTAAAATGGTCATGTATTTTAATGTACAAATGGTTTTTGATCAAAACCACTTGGGTTAGAAAGTAAAATGAACAAGCTTTCTAACGGTTCAAACCACGCGAAAATCGGAGTTCAGGAATGTTTGGGGCAAGCCTGGAAAATTTGACATTTTGAGCAGTGTTGAGAGTGCACCCGGGGCGCACTGTAATGCGCCTGAGATGCATAAACCTGGGGCTGGGGTGCATTAAAGCTGCATAGAAGTTCAAATTTCGCGGGTTTACCCCTGACACTCTCGAACTCCAATTTCCGTGTGGTTTGAACCGTTGGAAAGCTTATTCATTTTACTTTCTAATCCAAGTGGTATGGATCAAAAATCATTTGTACATCAAAAGACGTTACCATTTTACCCTCAGTGACTCTTAGGAAGCTCTTCCGACTTGGAGATGGTACTCAGAGTTGGATTAGATATGCTATCGGGGATGGTTGCCCCACTTTCAAAGGCATGATAACTGACACCCCAAGGGTCTTTTGTTTCGACATTATGGGTATCGTGTGGCTTTTAGCTTGGGGAGATCCCTAAACGCTCGAGTTAGTTCTGTCATAAGGGATTGAGATTTGAATTGGCCAAGGAGGAGGAATCCTATTAAAATTCAGGAAATCATGGAGATTGGAGACAATCCCATTCCCAGCTGATTTGAAGCCTTATGGGGAGATGAAGCAATTTGAATTCGTGAATTGTCGAGAGTGTGCCCGAGGCACACTGAAATGCGCCTGGGCCGCATAAACCTGGGTTAGAAAGTAAAATGAATAAGCTTTCAAAGGGTTCAAACCACGTGAAAATCGGAGTTTAGGGAATGTCTGGAGCTAGGCCTCAAAGGTTTGACATTTTGTGTAGCGTCGCGCCTGAGACGCATAAACCTGCGCCTGGGGCGCATTAAAGCTGCATAGAAGTTCAAACTTTGTGAGTTTTGCCCTGGACACTCCCAAACTCCGATTTTCGCGTGGTTTGAACTATTAAAAAGCTTTTTCATTGTATTTTCTAACAAAAGTGGTATGCATCAAAATCATTTGTACATCAAAAGACGTTACCATTTTACCCTTAGTGAGTCAAAAAACAATTCATTTTGATAAAACGCTAGCATGTCTCTCATTTCAAATTGGATCAAGACCCATTTTATATCAATACATAGAGTTTTTAAAGTAGTAAAAAATAGTAGAATCCAACAATAAAAATATTTATGTTAATTGTAGAAGGCCAATGTGTTTTGAATAGGACTTAGAGTGGTTTTGTCTCAGGAGTGCGAGTAAGACTGCTTCAAACTCCCTTCTCAAACTGGTTTTGCTGCAACAGTTTACTCTTATCTATGGTGAATGTAATGCTAGGTTCTTTAGGTCCATTCGAGGGGACCAAATGGATGTGCTTCGAAACGTCGTGTGGGGGATGTTAGAGCTTGGCTCAGTTCCTCGACTGGTTTTAAGGATTCTGTAGAATGCTTGAGCATTAAGAGGATGTGGAATGTGTAGTTTCCGAACAGAATAAGAGAAGAAAACACTGTTGGGAACTGAATGGTGAGAAGAGCAACATAGACGTTCAACATCAAAGGCTAAGGTTGTTTGCAAATTGTGATTGAAAACCAGATTTTTTCTCTTCCAATGCAATCAGTTCTTGCATTGTATGAAATCCAGAGGAAAATTGGTAAAAGCAGTATTTAAGAGCATCTCCTATTTTTGTTGAGCAATCACTTCTGACAGTACAATCGTTCGTACTAGTATCTTTCTCTTTCATGCTTTGAAAAAGTATCATTCCTACGATCATGACAAGCACATCGCAGGTGTTTACGGAAAGCTTTCTCTGTCACCAGCAAATGTATCTTCTTCGCTCCGTTATTTTTTTGGAGTTCGACTGTACTGAATCCAACAAGTATTTTCAGCTTATAGAAATATGAAACAGCACCTCTTGCCAAGACTATGCAAGAAACTATATTCATTTCCTTTCTCTCCAACTAGAAAACCAAACACACCTGGTCACAGAACTCGTACCCAACTGAACCCTGGATTCTTCTTCACTGCGCTTGACTTCATATATTCTCTTATCTGCATTATCATTCCACCTCTCCCTGTTTTGGCATACATATTTGACAGAAGTGTGTAATACTCAGAGTGCTCTGGTTCTGGTTTTAGCTGGAACTGATGCTGAGCTTCAGAGCTTCTGTATCCCCATAGTTTCGGCAAGCCCCAAGCAAAGTGCCTCAAATATTGGCATCTGGTGTAATTGGAAGGCATTTGATAAGGTCTGCTGCCTCTTACATAAGCCCAGCTTGTCCAAGAAGATCAAACATGCAAGTGTAATGCTTATGTGTTGGCTTAATACGACGAGGACAAATCTCATTGAAATACTTCCTTCCCTTCTCTACCAGTCGTCCTCCATGACTCTACAAGCTGATAAAACTACGATATACGAAACTGAGACATATTCCACACCATCCATTCTCATGGCTTCAAAGAGTCTAATGGCTGTATCGAACTCACCCAGCATGCGATATCCTAAAATCATGGTGTTCGATGAAGCTACATCCTTGATAGGAACTCGATCAAAATCTTTCTAGCAAGATTAAGTGAACGATCTCAATCATTGAAATTTGTTGAATTGGGTACAAGGCATGATTAATATGATATATGTGTCAGCAAAGCATAATTAAAATACTATTTTGATGGAAACTTGCTGAACTGGTACAAGCCATGATTAAAATACTATATGCGTGGGGAAGACATGATTAAAATACTATATGCGTGGGCAAGACACGATTAAAATACTATTTTGATGAAAACTTGCTGAACTGGTACAAGCCATGATTAAAATACTATATGCGTGGGCGATGAATGATTAAAATACTATTTTGATGGAAACTTGCTGAACTGGTACAAGCCATGATTAAAATACTATATGCATGGGCAATGCATGATTAAAATACTATATGCTTGGGCAAAGGCATGATTTAAAATACTATTCTGATGGAAACTTGCTGTACTGGTACAAGCTAGATCCAAAAAAAGAAAAAACGAATTGGTACAAGCACAAAATAAAAGTGTTCAGGCTGTTAATGGGGCCGGTTTAGAGGGGAGATGACAAGGCAGTGGGCTAGGGCAGTAGGGCTCCCAGAATTTACATAAAAAAAATAGGGTCCCTTTCCATCGGTATAAGTCGAAATATTTTGTATTATAGATAAATTAGTTCATGAGTGCGTTTGGTCTGATAACGAGACCTCTAAAAACCCTAGCCTTTCTTGATTTGCTCCTCCTTCTTCAGTATAATAACTCATTGAATACAACATAATTAATCTTGCCACATTTGGTATAAAGGTCCAAAAGTGAGTTACGACAAAGAGATTTGTGTGAATGAGGTTTCTTACCAAGAATCCATGGATTTCTCTTCCTTGCCTGATAGCAGGAAGATTTTAGAATAGCCTACTACTAGTATGTTGCAGGATATCTCATCTCTCGGGGAAATGTGAAACACATTTTGAGCCAAGTTTAGGCATTGGCATTTTGCGTGCGCACATATCCGTCAAAGCATTTGAGACAAATAAATCAAACGCAGATCCTGTTCGAATGGACTGAACGTGGATTTCTTTTCCTGCACGAAGAAAACCAATTCTTG
This sequence comes from Rhododendron griersonianum, assembly GCA_018127125.1. Taxonomy (NCBI): domain Eukaryota; kingdom Viridiplantae; phylum Streptophyta; class Magnoliopsida; order Ericales; family Ericaceae; genus Rhododendron; species Rhododendron griersonianum. Next base: position 33,032,815 of record CM030800.1, read on the forward strand.
CACAAGCAGGGAGAACGTTTGCGAAGGTGACAGAATTGGGAGTCTCACCAAGAGCTTGAAATTTGTCCAACAAGTCCTGCTGCATGCTCGAGACTGCTTCGAGCAAAATTAGCAATCACGGCATTCCATGAAACCACATTCCTAGTATTCAGGATGTGAAAAAACAATTGAAGCTTCAGTTGAATTCCCAGATTCCGCGTACATATCATTCAAAGGGTTGGCAACAAATACATCAGACTCCATTCCCCTCCTTAGACTAAAACCATAAGGTTCTTTCCCGGCAGGGAAACAATCTAGGTTCAACCTACACTGGCATAATACTAGAAACAGGTACCGAGTTCCGACAGGCTTTTTAGCAACAACAAAGATCAGGGATCGAGTCTCGATGGTTTTACGCGTAAACCATTAATCGTCAACAAATGGAAAGGTATAGTCATCGGGTTTAACACCATTCCGAAGAGCATTTCCAAGGGAGAGAGCAAAATGAGAACTAAACTACATTTGAAGAGTCAAGTCAGCAAAAAGAACTTCAAGGGAGATGACAAACTTACAACACCATTTTGGTTTAGCTCTCTCAATCTTTAAGTTTGAAGAGAGAGAGAGAGAAATGGCTATTTAAATTGACACGTCATCAGATATAATAATGATGATTGGTGAATTAACGGAATCCCAAACTTATCCAAAATTTCTCACCAATTTTATTTTTTTAATTGAAAATGAATGCTTCAAATCCTTACTCTTCTAAACATTTCATCAAATATTACTGGATTTCATGTAAGCAGAAATACAATCATTTCTAGTTCCAACTAACACTCAAGAAAGCATGTACAACAGGGAACAAGTGCCATAGGCCAATAGGTGATAGCAGAAAGCTAAAACCAATATGCAGGCACAACACCGAATTCCAGGGAAAAAAAGAGGAAAGAAAAATGCAGTCGAGGCTTGTGATTTGTACCATGTACAAAATCTCTATACACACTCCCACTAATCTTCATCAGTATCATCATCCCTCAGGAACCTCTGGAGGATTAGCTTCCAGTCTTCGTAATGAGTTTTGCATTCTCAGATCCCTTGTTTGGCTTCTTCTAAAGGATCTTGTGAGTCGAGCATTTACCTGGATACCGTTCAATCTCCGTCCTACAAATTACCAAACAAACATAATGTAAGCTTTCAAGGAGCATCTCAATTCTGAAAATTCACCCTAGGACAAGGAAACAGAAAGTTACCCCATCCCCTTCTCTAAAATAGGCTCATCATCATCAACAGAGTTCTTTGAGGATTGGTATCAAAGAAGAACTCAAGCTTGAATCCCTTGGGATTGTCAAGCATATTCCACTTAAAATATTTAAGATACTACTTCAGAGCCTCTTCATCGCGCTCAGGGATCTAAACAACGCAAATAAAAAGTAATCAACTTACCATAAACCAAAACAAAAATATAGAAAAAAAAAAAGGCATGGACAAAGAGTGATGTCCTATTCACTTACCTCCTTGGCTAATACTTTGTTTGTCTTCATTGCAGTAAACTATGAACTCGGAACGCCTTCTCTGCATTAGACACATTGATAACATCAGAGTTCTATGGCATACATTACATCATAATTAAAGAAAAGAATTCGGTAATTCGCAAATGAAGGAGTCACCTTTTGAGTTCCAAATGTTTCCCTCCTGACTCTTCCATTCTCAGCTTCTTCTCCCATCATCTTTTGAGTTCCAAATCTTTCCTTCCTGACTCTTCATGGACTTTTAGGAAGCTATGATCCGACTTAGAGATGCTACTCAGAGTTGGATTAGATATGCTATTGGGGATGGTTGCTCCACTTTTCTCTGGCATGGTCCTTTGTTTAAACATTATAGGGATCGTGAGGCTTTTAGCTTGGGGAGATCCCTAAACGCTCGAGTTATTCCTGCCATAAGGGATGGAGATTGGAATGGGCCAAGGAGGAGGAATCCTATTAAAATTCAGGAAATCATGGAGACAATCCCAGCTGGTTTGAAGCCTTACGGGGGAGATGAAGTAATTTGAATTTGTGGATTGTCAAGAATGCGCCCGGGCGCACTGAAATGCGCTTGGGGCGCATTAAAGCTACATAGAAATTCAAACTTTGCGGGTTTGCCCCGGACACTCCCGAACTCTAATTTCCGTATGGTTTCAGCCATTAGAAAGCTTGTTCATTTTAATTTCTAACCCAAGTGGTATGGATCAAAAATTATTTTTACATCAAAACTCAAAAGACGTTACCATTTTTTACCCTCAGTGGGTCAAAAAATAATTCATTTCGGTAAAACGCTTACATGACCCTCATTTCAAATCGAATTAAGACCCATTATATATCAATAAATCAAGTTGCTTTATGAAAATATTTATGTTTACTTTATGAAAAGTAGGTAGAATGAAGACCGATACAAAAATTGTCACAGCCACGGAGGCTAAGACACGTTCTAAAAAAGTTTTATACGGTACTCAAATCCCCAATTCTTATTTTTTTCAATGCTTAAATGTCCCACAGAGCTAGGGATGTGGGAGTTGAATGGAACTTAGAATGTGTAAATGGGCGCGAAATTGTATTTTAGACATCGTGGCTATGATGATCTTTTATATCGGTATGCTTACGACCAATTTTTAATAAAATAAAGTGTATTATTTTATTTTCCATTTGTATCATCTTTTACTACTTTAAAAACTCTATTTGTTGATATACAATGGGTCTTGATATGATTTAAAATGAGGGACATACGGGCGTTTTAAAGAAATGAACTATTTTTGACCCACTTAGGGCATTACCAATAATTGTGAATTTGAAAAAATTCCATTCTCCCAACAAAATCAACTTATTGAAAATTTTCATTTTATGAATAAGCTTCAAGCATGGTCCATCTAACCAAGTTTATAAAATAGTCTAACAGTACAAATGTTGCAAAATCTGTTTAATTCTATTAGTTGCATTCAGGGATAGCATCAGAGTTATTAAGGACGTATAATCATAACAGATTCCAAATCGAATTCAATTTTTTGAACGTGCACTCACTCAAAAGCAACACCCCTATCGCACTTGTTTTTTTAACTGACCTAAAAAAATAGAAAAAACAAAATAGTTCCAAGACAGATCATGAAACTCCAAATCATCCAAACCAACAGTTCAAGTTGTATTGAAGAACAATTTTGTTCTCTTACCAATTAGTTAAAAAGAAAAATAATCAGATGCGAAGAATTACTATTTGCCGCAAAGAATTACTCCTGGCTGCAAATAATTACTCATGATCGCAAAATTTTACTCCTAGCCGCGAAGAATTAATCCTAGCATTGAAAAATTAATATCGCCCGCAAAGAATTACTCCTGGCCGCACAGAATTACTCTTGACTGCAAAGAATTGCATTTGGCCGCATCGAATTACTTTTGGCCGCGTCAAATTACTCATGGCCACATAGAATTGCACTTGGACGCTTGGAATTGCAGTTGGCCGTATGGAATTGCAGTTGGCCGCTTGATATTGCAGTTGGCCGCGTAGAATTGCAATTCGTAGCGGCCAAGTGCAATTTCAATCGGCCAAGTGCGATTCCACGCGGCCAAGTGCAATTCTGAGCGGCCAACTGCAATTTCACGCGGCTATCTGCAATTCCAAGCGGTCAAGTATCATACGATGAGGTCGAAAGTTAGTCAATGCAGCCAAGTGCAATTCTAAGGCTCGAATCGTACATTCGGTGGCTCGAAACTCATTATAACAACTAACGATCGAGAGACGTTCATTGCCGAAATGAGATCTGAGTCGTTATATGCACCATCCCCCAATTCCTCCGTATTATATAGACTAGTAATTGCCTGTGCATAAAGGCACGATGCAATGCTTTCTAAACATAGTCTAAATGAAGTATCAAACCCCAGTTTTCCAAAATTTTGTGCGTGGATACAAGGTTCTTTTTAACGCAAACTCACATGAGATGAATCTCGGATATGCGTATGGTCCCACCTCAAGCGAGAGGAGCATTACCAATAATTGTGAATTTGAAAAAATTCCATTCTCCCAACAAAATCAACTTATAGAATATTTTCATTTTATGAATAAGCTTCAAGCATGGTGCATCTAACCGAGTTTATAAAATAGTCTAACAGTAAAAATGTTGCAAAATCTGTTTAATTCTATTAGTTGCATTCAGGGATAGCATCAGAGTTATTAAGGACGTACAATCATAACAGATTCCAACTCGAATTCAATTTTTTGAACGTGCACTCACTCAAAAGCAACACCCTATCGCACTTGTTTTTTTAACTGACCTAAAAAAATAGAAAAAACAAAATAGTTCCAAGATTACATTTATCCAAGTAAGGAGTAGAATTTGAAACTCTGTCTACCCAAAAGATTCCAACAAAAAACCTGCACTCTTGAATCCCAGACAGATCATGAAATTCCAAATCATCCAAAACAACAGTTCAAGTTTTATTGAAGAACAATTTTGTTCTCTTACCAATTAGTTAAAAAGAAAAATAATCTGATGCGAAGAATTACTATTTGCCGCAAAGAATTACTCCTGGCTGCAAATAATTACTCATGATCGCAAAATTTTACTCCTAGCCGCGAAGAATTACTCCTAGCATTGAAAAATTAATATCGCCCGCAAAGAATTACTCCTGGCCGCAACAAAATAACTCCTGGCCGCACAGAATTACTCTTGACTGCAAAGAATTGCTCTTGGCTGCATCGAATTACTTTTGGCCGCATCAAATTACTCTTGGCCGCATCGTATTGCACTTGGACGCTTGGAATTGCAGTTGGCCGCGTGAAATTGCAGTTGGCCGCTTAAAATTGCAGTTGGCGGCGTAGAATTGCAATTTGTAGCGTCCAAGTGCAATTTCAAGCGGCCAAGTGCAATTCCACGCGGCCAACTGAAATTCTAAGCGGCCAATTGTAATTTCACGCGGCTATCTGCAATTCCAAGCGGCCAAGTATCATACGATGAGGTCGAAAGTTAGTCAATGCAGCCAAGTGCAATTCTAAGGCTCGAATCGTACATTCGGTGGCTCGAAACTCATCATAACAACTAACGATCGAGAGACGTTCATTGCCGAAATGAGATCTGAGTCGTTAGATGCACCATCCCCCAATTCCTCCGTATTACATAGACTAGTAATTGCCTGTGCCTAAAGGCACGATGCAATGCTTTCTAAACATAGTCTAAATGAAGTATCAAACCCCACTTTTCCAAAATTTTGTGCGTGGATACAACGGTTTTCTTTTTAACGCAAACTCACATGAGATGAATCTCGGATATGCGTATGGTCCCACCTCAAGCGAGACGAGCATTACCAATAATTGTGAATTTGAAAAAATTCCATTCTCCCAACAAAATCAACTCATTGAAAATTTTCATTTTATGAATAAGCTTCAAGCATGGTCCATCTAACCGAGTTTATAAAATAGTCTAACAGTACAAATGTTGCAAAATCTGTTTAATTCTATTAGTTGCATTCAGGGATAGCATCAGAGTTATTAAGGACGTATAATCATAACAGATTTCAAATCGAATTCAATTTTTTGAACATGCACTCACTCAAAAGCAACACCCCTATCGCACTTGTTTTTTTAACTGACCTAAAAAAATAGAACAAACAAAATAGTTCCAAGATTACATATATCCAAGTAAGGAGTAGAATTTGCAACTCTGTCTACCCAAAAGATTCAAACAAAAAACCTGCACTCTTGAATCCCAGAAAGATCATGAAACTCCAAATCATCCAAACCAACAGTTCAAGTTGTATTGAAGAACAATTTTGTTCTCTTACCAATTAGTTAAAAAGAAAAATAATCAGATGCGAAGAATTACTATTTGCCGCAAAGAATTACTCCTGGCTGCAAATAATTACTCATGATCGCAAAATTTTATTCCTAGCCGCGAAGAATTACTCCTAGCGTTGAAAAATTAATATCGCCCGCAAAGAATTTCTCATGGCCGTAACAAAATAACTCCTGGCCGCACAGAATTACTCTTGACTGCAAAGAATTGCACTTGGCCGCATCTAATTACTTTTGGCCGCATCAAATTACTCTTGGCCGCATCGAATTGCACTTGCACGCTTGGAATTGCAGTTGGCTCGTGGAATTGTAGTTGGCCGCGTAGAATTGCAACTCGTAGCGGCCAAGTGCAATTCCACGCGGCCAACTGCAATTCTAAGCGGCCAACAGCAATTTCACGCGGCTATTTGCAATTCCAAGCGGCCAAGTATCATACGATGAGGTCGAAAGTTAGTCAATGCAGCCAAGTGCAATTCTAAGGCTCGAATCGTACATTCGGTGGCTCGAAACTCATCATAACAACTAACGATCGAGAGCCGTTCATTGCCGAAATGAGATCTGAGTCGTTAGATGCACCATCCCCCAATTTCTCCGTATTATATAGACTAGTAATTGCCTGTGCCTAAAGGCACGATGCAATGCTTTCTAAACATAGTCGAAATGAAGTATCAAACCCCACTTTTCCAAAATTTTGTGCGTGCGTACAACGGTTCTTTTTAACGCTATCTCACATGAGATGAATCTTGGATATGCGTATGGTCCCACCTTAAGCGAGAGGAGCATTAACAATAATTGTGAATTTGAAAAAATTCCATTCTCCCAACAAAATCAACTTCTTGAATATTTTCATTTTATGAATAAGCTTCAAGTATGGTGCATCTAACCGAGTATATAAAATAGTCTAACAGTACAAATGTTGCAAAATCTGTTTAATTCTATTAGTTGCATTCAGGGATAGCATAAGAGTTATTAAGGACGTATAATCATAACAGATTCCAACTCGAATTCAATATTTTGAACGTGCACTCACTCAAAAGCAACACCCCTATCGCACTTGTTTTTTTAACTGACCTAAAAAAATAGAAAAAACAAAATAGTTCCAAGATTACATGTATCCAAGTAAGGAGTAGAATTTGCAACTCTGTCTACCCAAAAGATTCCAACAAAAAACCTGCACTCTTGAATCCCAGACAGATCATGAAACTCCAAATCATCCAAACCAACAGTTCAAGTTGTATTGAAGAACAATTTTGTTCTCTTACCAATTAATTTAAAAGAAAAATAATTAGATGCGAAGAATTACTATTTGCCGCAAAGAATTACTCCTGGCTGCAAATAATTACTCATGATCGCAAAATTTTACTCCTAGCCGCGAAGAAATACTTTTAGCATTGAAAAATTAATATCGCCCGCAACAAAATAACCCCTGGCCGCATAGAATTACTCTTGACTGCAAAGAATTGCACTTGGCCGAATCAAATTGCACTTGGACGCATGGAATTGCAGTTGGCCGCGTAACATTGCAGTTAACCGCTTGAAATTTCAGTTGGCCGCGTAGAATTGCAATTCGTAGCGGCCAAGTGCAATTTCAAGCGGCCAAGTGCAATTCCACGCGGCCAACTGCAATTCTATGCGGCCAACTTCAATTTCACGCGGCTATCTGCAATTCCAAGCGGCCAAGTATCATACGATGAGGTCGAAAGTTAGTCAATGCAGCCAAGTGCAATTCTAAGGCTCGAATCGTACATTCGGTGACTCGAAACTCATCATAACAACTAACGATCGAGAGCCGTTCATTGCCGAAATGAGATCTGAGTCGTTAGATGCACCATCCCCCAATTCCTCCGTATTATATAGACTAGTAATTGCCTGTGCCTAAAGGCACGATCTAATGCTTTCTAAACATAGTCTAAATGAAGTATCAAACCCCACTTTTCCAAAATTTTGTGCGTGGATACAAGGTTCTTTTTAACGCTATCTCACATGAGATGAATCTCGGATATGCGTATGGTCCCACCTCAAGCGAGAGGAGCATTACCAATAATTGTGAATTTGAAAAAATTCCATTCTCCCAACAAAATCAACTTCTTGAATATTTTCATTTTATGAATAAGCTTCAAGCATGGTGCATCTAACCGAGTATATAAAATAGTCTAACAGTACAAATGTTGCAAAATCTCTTTAATTCTTTTAGTTGCATTCTGGGATAATTCAATTTTTTGAACGTGCACTCACTCAAAAACAACACCCCTATCGCACTTGTTTTTTTAACTGACTTAAAAAAATAGAAAAAACAAAATAGTTCCAAGATTACATATATCCAAGTAAGGAGAAGAATTTGCAACTCTGTCTACCCAAAAGATTCACACAAAAAACCTGCACTCTTGAATCCCAGACAGATCATGAAACTCCAAATCATCCAAACCAACAGTTCAAGTTGTATTGAAGAACAATTTTGTTCTCTAACCAATTAGTTAAAAAGAAAAATAATCAGATGCGAAGAATTACTATTTGCCGCAAAGAATTACTCCTGGCTGCAAATAATTACTCATGATCGCAAAATTTTACTCCAAGCCGCGAAGAAATACTCCTAGCATTGAAAAATTAATATCGCCCGCAACAAAATAACTCCTGGCCGCACAGAATTACTCTTGACTGCAAAGAATTGCACTTGGCCGCATTGAATTACTCTTGGCCGCATCAAATTACTCTTGGCCGCATCGAATGGCACTTGGACGCTTTGAATTGCAGTTGGCCGCGTAGAATTGCAATTCGTAGCGGCCAAGTGCAATTTCAAGCGGCCAAGTGCAATTACACGCGGCCAACTGCAATTCTAAGCGGCCAACAGCAATTTCACGCGGCTATCTGCAATTCCAAGCGGCCAAGTATCATATGATGAGGTCGAAAGTTAGTCAATGCAGCCAAGTGCAATTCTAAGGCTCGAATCGTACATTCGGTGGCTCGAAACTCATCATAACAACTAACGATCGAGAGCCGTTCATTGCCGAAATGAGATATGAGTCGTTAGATGCACCATCCCCCAATTCCTCCGTATTATATAGACTAGTAATTGCCTGTGCCTAAAGGCACGATGCAATGCTTTCTAAACATAGTCTAAATGAAGTATCAAACCCCACTTTTCCAAAATTTTGTGCGTGGATACAAGGTTCTTTTTAACGCTATCTCACATGAGATGAATCTCGGATATGCGTATGGTCTCACCTCAAGCGTGGTCATGTCTTTTAATGTACAAATGATTTTTGATCAAAACCACTTGGGTTAGATAGTAAAATGAACAAGCTTTCTAACGGTTCAAATCACGCGAAAATCGGACTTCAGGAGTATCTTGGGCAAGCCCGCAAAGTTTTGACATTTTGTGCAATGTCGAGAGTGCGCCCGGGGCGCACTGACATGCGCCTGAGACGCATAAACCTGCGCCTGGGGCGCATTAAAAGCTGCATAGAAGTTCCAACTTGCGGGTTTGCCCCGGACACTCCCTAGCTCCGATTTCTGCGTGGTTTGAACCGTTAGAAAGCTTGTTCATTTTACTTTCTAACCCAAGTGGTATGGATCAAAAATCATTTGTACATCAAAAGAAGTTACCATTCTACCCTCAGTGGGTAAAAAATTAATTCATTTCGGTAAAACTCTTGCATGTCCCTCATTTCAAATCGAATCAAGACTCATTATGTAGATCAATACATAGAGTTTTTAAAGTAGTAAAAGATAGTAGAATCCAACAATGAAAATATTTATGTTTACTTCATGAAAAGTCGGTAGAAAGAAGGCCACTGCAAAATTCGTGAGAGCCACAGAGGCTAGGACACGTTTTAATTAAGTTGTATTCAGTACACAAATCCCCAATTCTTAGGTATTTTGTTCAGTGCTTAAAGCTCCCGCCTTTAAGTGGTGACTATTTAAATGGTTTTCCTTTGAGTTGATGGTGTGGGTATTGGAAGTGTTAATTTGGTGATTGTATTGACCTGCGACTACAACTAATACTTCTTCCTTGGCTTCTCCGCAACAACTACATCCAGCTGTTAAGAGACGGTTTACGAAGGCGATTCATCTCTGCTCTTTTCCTTGATGCGGAGAAGACAGCTGGCCAGCACTACGACTACCAAAGACTGCCCGAAATCAATCAACATCGCAACCAGTTAGAAAGCCTTTCACTTAAGTGTCCCACAGAGCTAGGGATGTGCAGGTCTGCAAGGGACCTTAACTAAACATGGAGAGTACTCCTCCAGGTCTGCAGTGTTTTGGTATGATGTGGTTTGGTTCAAGCACCATGTTCCTAGGTGGGCTATTATCCAGTACTGGATGGTACGTCAAGGCAGGATGGGGACTTTGGACAGGCTTGCTAAATGGGGTACTGTGACCGACTCCCCTTATTTCTTTGTGCTAAGGAAGAGGAGAGCCATTCCCACATGTTTTTCGCATGCCCTTTCTCTGCGGGGGTGTGGAATAATCTGTTGCTTCATTGGGGTTTGCATACAAGGCCAATGTGTTTTGAACAGGAGTACTTTTAGAATGTTTTTTTTTTTGTCTCAGGAGTGTGAGTAAACTGGTTTTGCTGCAACAGTTTACTATATCTATGGTGAACGTAATGCTAGGATCTTTAGGTCCATTCAAGAGGACCAAATAAATGGTGGTGCTTCGAAACGTTGTGCGGGATGTTAGAGCTTCGCCTCAGTTCCTCGGGTGGTTTTAAGGATTCTGCAGAATGCTTGAGCATTAAGAGGATGTGGAATGTGTAGTTTCTATGCTTGTTTTGGCAGTTGAGTAGGTGTATTTTTGCTTTGTGCAGGGGGGTTTTCAAGGTCATTCCCTTGCCTTTTTGTTGGTGTGTTTCTATAATAGAAATTACTTTTTTCTAAAAAATGTACTCAGGAAAATACCATATGAAAGACTAAATACCAGACATTAAATTAAATTTGGTTTTTGAATGCAATCTTAAGTGGTCGGCAGAAAACCACAACCTAACAGTGATAGTATACATGAACAAATACAAGTACTGACAAATCGGGGAACGCTAGGTTTTACATTTTTCTTTTTAAATAGACATGGATGCAGCATGCATGTAGGTATTTACGATCATATGTTCTAATCGTATAGGGTAATCGAAACTACATCGGTAAATGATAATTTCATAGATAGTTTTTTCCTTTTTGCAATTAGCCCAACAAAACACATTCGATGACGGCGAGATTATCCGCCAAATAGGGCCGACCGAGTCCGGCAGAGAACTCGCACTTCCGGGACGCGAAGTTACCCCATCCCCTTCTCTAAAATAGGCTCATCATCATCATCAACAGAGTTCTTGAAATAAGGATTGGTATCAAAGAAGAACTCAAGCAACAATGAACTCGGAACGCCTTCTCTGCATTAGACACGTTGATAACATCAGAGTTCTATGGCATGCATTACATCAGATTTAAAAAAAGAATTCAGCAATTCGCAAACGATGGAGCCACCTTCTGCTTCTTTATCCTCTCCATCCACTGTGGCTTTAGTTGTAACGCCTTCAACTTCAACACCACCATTCACAGCTTCATACCTCTGTAACATGTGCATCAACATTCATGAGTCAACCAACAAAGATATGCCCAATAAATCATATATTTTGACGAAAACTTTAACTACAACTTATGCAAGCAATGCTTTGGTACAACACTACAAATAACAATATACGCCGTAAATGACCTTGGTGTAAAGTGGTTCATCAAGCTTCTAGTACATCCGTCAATTAGCACGTCGTCTCTTCCATTCTCAGCTTCTTCTCCCATCATCTTTTGAGTTCCAAATCTTTCCCTCCTGACTCTTCATGGACTCTTAGGAAGCTCTGATCTGACTTAGAGATGGTACTCAAAGTTGGATTAGGTATGCTATTGGGGATGGTTGCTCCACTTTTCTCTGGCATGGTCCTTTGTTTAAACATTATGGGGATCGTGTGGCTTTTAGCTTGGGGTGATCCCTAAACGCTCGAGTTATTCCTGCCATAAGGGATGGAGATTGGAATGCGCCAAGGAGGAGGAATCCTATTAAAATTCAGGAAATCATGGAGACAATCCCAGCTGGTTTGAAGCCTTACGGGGGAGATGAAGTAATTTGAATATTTGCATTGTCAAGAGTGCGCCCGGGCGCATTAAAGCTGCATAGAAGTTCAAACTTTGCAGGTTTGTCCCGAACACTCTCGAACTCCCTCGAACTCCAATTTCCGTGGTTTGAACCGTTGGAAAGCTTGTTCATTTTACTTTCTAACCCAAGTGGTATGGATCAAATATTATTATTACATCAAAAGATGTTACCATTTTATCCTAAATGGGTCAACAAATAATTCATTTCGGTAAAACGCTTGCATGTCTCTCACTTCAAATCGAACTAAGACCCATTATATATCAATAAATCGAGTTGCTTTATGAAAATATTTATGTTTACTTTATGAAAAGTAGCTAGAATGAAGACCGATACAAAAATCGTCACAGCCAGGAAGGCTAAGACCCGTTCTAATTAAGTTTTATACGGTACTCAAATCCCCGGTTCTTAGGTATTTTGTTCAATGCTTAAATGTCCCACAAAGCTAGGGATGTGGGAGTTGAATGGAACTTAGAATGTGTAAATGGGCGCGAAAACGTATTTTAGCCATTGTGTCTCTGATGATCTTTTATATCGTTATGCTTTCGACCAACTTTTCATAAAATAAAGTGTGTTATTTTCATTTTCCATTTGTATTATCTTTTACTACTTTAAAAACTCTATTGGTTGATATACCATGGGTCTTGATATGATTTAAAATGAGGGACATACGGCCACTTTAAAGAAATGAACTATTTTTGACCCACTGAGGGTAAAATGGTCATGTATTTTAATGTACAAATGATTTTTGATCAAAACCACTTGGGTTAGAAAGTAAAATGAATAAGATTTTTAACGGTTCAAACCACTCGAAAATTGGAGTTTAGGAGTGTGTTAGACATTTCGTGTAGTGTCGAGGCGCACTAAAATGCGCCTGAGACGCATAAACCTGTGCGTGCGGCGCATTAAAGCTGCATAGAAGTTCAAACTTCACGGGTTTGCTCCGGACACTCTCAATCTCCAATTTTCGTGTGGTTTGAACCGTTGGAAAGCTTGTTCATTTTACTTTCTAACCCAAGTGGTATGGATCAAAAATCATTTGTACATCAAAAGACGTTACCATTTTACTCTCAGTGACTCTCAGGAAGCTCTTCCGACTTGGAGATGGTACCCAGAAGTGGATTAGATATGCCATCGGGGATGGTTGCCCCACTTTTCTCTGGCATGATAACTGACACCCTAAGGGTCCTTTGTTTCAACATTATAGGGATCGTGTGGCTTTTAGCTTGGGGAGATCCCTAAACGCTCGAGTTAGTTCTGTCATAAGGGATGGAGATTTGAATTAGACAAGGAGGAGGAATCCTATTAAAATTCAGGAAATCATGGAGATTGGAGACAATCTCATTCCCAGCTGATTTGAAGCCTTATGGGGAGATGAAGTAATTTGAATTCGTGAATTGTTGAGAGTGCGCCTCGAAATGCACCTGGGCCGCATAAACCTGGGTTAGAAGGTAAAATGAATAAGCTTTCAAACAGTTCAAACCATGCGAAAATCGGAGTTGAGGAATGTCTAGACTCTGGTGCAAGCCCTCGAAGGTTTGACATTTTGTTTAGTGTCGAGAGTGCGCCCGGGGAGCACTAAAATGCGCCTGAGACGCATATACCTGCGCCTGGGGCGCATTAAAGCTGCATAGAAGTTTAAACTTTGCGGTTTTGCCCTGAACACTTCCGAACTCCGATTTTCGCATGGTTTGAACCGTTAGAAAGCTTGTTCATTTTACTTTCTATCACAAGTGGTATGCATCAAAAATCATTTGTACATCAAAAGATGTTACCATTTTACCCTCAGTGGGTCAAAAAATAATTCATTTCGATAAAACGCTAGCATGTCCCACATTTCAAATCGGATCAAGACCCATTTTATATCAATGCATAGAGTTTTTAAAGTAGTAAAAATAGTAGAATCCAACAATAAAAATATTTATGTTAATTGGTTTGCATAGAAGGCCAATGTGTTTTGAACAGGACTCAGAGTGCTTTTGTCTCAGGAGTGCGAGTAAGACTGCATGCTTCAAACTCCCTTCTCAAACTGGTTTTGCTGCAACAGTTTACTCTATCTATGGTGAAAGTAATGCTAGGTTCTTTAGGTCCATTCGAGGGGACCAAATGGATGTGCTTCGAAACGTTGTGTGGGGGATGTTAGAGCTTGGCTTAGTTCCTCGGGTGGTTTTAATGGATTCTGCAGAATGCTTGAGCATTAAGAGGAGGTGGAATGTGTAGTTTCTATGCTTGTTTTGGCAGTTGAGTAGGTGTGTTTTTGCTTTGTTGTAAAGTTTTTGCCATCCCCTTGCCTTCTTGTTGGTGTGTTTCTATTCCATAATCGAAATTACTTATAAAAAAAAAAAGGGTACTCAGGAAAATACCATACGAATTACCAAATAGTATTAGATTAAATTTGGGTTTGAATGCAATCTTATGTGATTAGCAGAAAAACTCAACCTAACCTGAACAGTGATAATATATATATATATACAGTTCTTTTCATATCCGGTCGCCCGGATTTTAGATTGTCCGGATACTATTATTTTATTCCCCCCCTTATTTCCCCCCACCCCCCTTTATTCCCCCCTCCCCGTTCTTTCCCATTCTCCACAGAAGAGAAAAGGGAGGCGGCGACTGTGTACGAACCAGAGCGCGATCGAGATCGACGACGTCTCCCTCTCTCTCTCGTTCTCTTCCTCTCTCTCTCGTAAGCTTCCTCTCTCTGCTTACGAGTTCCACAGCCAGAGAGTGAGAGAGAGAAACTGAAACGGAGGCGACCAAGATCCGAACGACCCAACGTCAGCGGTAAGGTCTCTCTCTCTCCCTCTCTCTCTCTCTCTCTCGCTCTTTCTCTCTCTCTCTCTCTCTCTCTCGTTCGAAAGAATAACTGATTTTTTGCCCTAATTTCTGATACGAACGACCCAAGCTGAGATTGAAGACGACGAACGAACAACGACCCAAGCTGAGATTGAGGACGACGAATGACGACCCAAGCTAAGGTTTCTCCCTCTCTTTGTCTCGTTCTTTGTCTCTCTCGTTTGATTTGATTTTCGAAAGAATAACTGATTTTTTTCCCTAATTTCTGTGATTGAGAAAGTTCAGTTCGTTTCCAGGAAAGAAGCTACGTTCGTTTCCAGCTCCAGAAGAAGAAGTTCTGCTGCTAATGGAGCGTGTCTCAGAGGTCGTAAGAATAGCCCAAATGGTATGGAGTTCTTGTCTTGTCTTTTCTGTTTTGTTTTTGTTTTCCCTGCAGTTAGCTTCTCTGCCAGTTAATGACCTGGACTTAGAACACTTGTTGTAGTAACTTGGATTTGGGACCTAGTGAGTGATTGCAGTGCTTGTCTTAGTAATTGACAAAGTTTTATTGAAAATTTTCTCATGTGGCCTTTTACCAGCTTTGCTTGTATTGTATTGTTCTCTTGTCAGCCATTTTTTCAATGACATTCATCATCTTTAGCTGCCTTGGAACTAATTTTCTATGCAAGAGTATGAGTGATAAAAATGGGACTTCAGGTTGAAGCCAGGACCTAGTCAGTTGGATTTCATGCAACCGTGATTTATTAGTTCCATCAGCGAACTAATCATTCTAGTTGAAAATCGTATAACATTACAATTGCGTTGGTCTCTGCTCCGCCATATTAGTTTCCAGATGATGTCTGATTTCTGGACTTAAAGGAATGCTTGTGAATTTGTGATGATAACATCTCTTTCTGTTGTGAGCACCCCTTTGACTTATTTGTAGTCATTGGACACTGAGGTTAGCCTTTTTTTTTTGCTAAGCCACTGAGGTTAGCCATTGTACCTTGTCCAGTTAACTGATTCAGTGATATACATCTCTGTTTTGTTTCAATCTGTCACTGTTATGCTCTTGGTTGGAATTTTGAAGCTCGAAATATGTCATGTGCCGTGACCGGTTCTTAGATCTTCGCTAAACCGCTATGATATAGGTTGGGATCAACAATTATGTGGACTGCTTTTTGTGTGACTTATGCTGATTTTTTTCCCCGTAATCTTTGAGATAATGTCTGCCATTGGTAGGTACGTTACCCATAAGTAGGTGACAATTTGATAAAATGGAAGACCAAGATCGAACCAATGTTGATCCAACCCCCTTGTTTCGAGCACCACCACCACCGAGGTATCTCTCTCCCTCTCTCAAATATTTGTTGCATATTATAGTATAAAGGGAGACACATAGACTGGTAGTCGTTGTAAATGTTTGTTTGCATGGTAGTAATTGTTTTCTATTTTGATTTTTAGAATGCAATCTTTGGATGACATAGCAGTATCACCGTCACCATCCCAACCGTGTCAATCATCTATGAATTCTTGTCAAGAAATTGACAGTCCTCCAGTTAAAAAAGCAGTGATACCGAAAGTAGGCCAAGAATTTGTCAATTTAGACAACATTTTTGAATTTTACAACGAGTATGCTAGACAAGCTGGATTTAGTGTCCGAATCAATTCTAGTCGGTTGGGTGAGAATGGTACAGTAATGAGGAAGGAGTACGTTTGTTTTAAAGAAGGGGAGAGGAAAAATTCTAAGGCCATGAAACGGCGTCGGGGTTTAACTAGAGAGAGTGAACTGTTTGTTGTATCAAAATTTGTCGAGGGTCATAACCATGACCTTACAAAGCCAAAAAAGGTTCATTTGTTAAAATCTCATCGCCGAGTATCAGTCGCACAAAAAGCTTTAACGCAACAATTATCTGCTGCTAATGTACCAACTTGCCAACAAATGAGTATTTTTGAGTTGCAAGCGGGGGGTATTGAAAATGTTGGATTTTTACCACGAGATCTTTACAATGATAAAAGAGATAGGAAGAATGGTGTACATGGTCATGACGCGAACATTTTGTATGAGCATTTCGAGATGGAACAACAAAAGAATCCGGGCTTTAGGTTCACATTCGAGAAAGATGACAAAGATAGAATGACTCACTGTTTTTGGGCTGATGCGACATCTAGGAAGTCATATCAATATTTTGGGGACGTGGTAGTCTTTGATACTACGTACTACACAAACAAATATTCATTGATATTTGCACCTATATTGGGGGTCAACCACCATAGGCAGACAACACTTCTTGGGTGTGCGTTCTTGAGTGATGAAAAAACTGAATCGTTTGTGTGGTTCTTCAATGAATGGTTAAAAGCGATGCCAGGTGGACCACCCAAGATGATCATAACTGATCAAGATCCGGCGATGACAAGAGCAATTGCTTCTGCTCTTCCGAATACGTTTCATCGATATTGTATTTGGCACATTGTGAGCAAATTTTCTGAAAAATTGGGTGCATTGTCATATAAGGAACATTATGATGAGTTCAAGGATTGTATATGGAATTCTCAAACACCTGGAGAGTTTGATGCAAGATGGGCAACTATTGTAGGAAACTCTAACATGTCTAGTAATAAATGGTTGCAAAACATGTATGAAATTCGTGGTAGATGGGTTCCCGCATATACGAAACACATGTTTTCTGCCCATATGACTAGTAGTCAACGGGCTGAAATTTCTCATTCGTTTTTCAAGAGGTATGTGTCCAGAGAAAATTCAATGATGGATTTTGTCACACGATTCAATAGGGCACTTGCCAAAATCCGACATAATGAATTGGATTCGGACCATAAAGATGTAAATGAGAAGCCTCTGTTGAAAACCTCGTGGGCAATGGAAAAGAAAATGAGTGAATTATATACATGGAGCATATTTTAGAGGTTTCAAGGGGAAATCTTTGAAATTAATGCGTATGTGGTTACGTTCATACGCGAGAATGAACATCAGGCTTTGTGAAATGTTCAGAGAGAAGAATTGGAAGGTGCGAGATGTCGTGAGATTTCGGTTGACAAGTCATCAAACCGTGTCAGTTGTAGCTGTAAGATGTTTGAATTCGATGGAATTCCTTGTCGGCACCTGTTGGCGTACCTTTTTAGAATGCAAATTAGGGAACTCCCTACTGAATACATCTTGCAGAGGTGGACGAAGACAGCAAAAGCGGGCAGGGTGATGGATGACTTAGGTAGTGGTGTGAGAGAAATATGTAACAGTTCACTTCTTGTGAGGCGACAAGGGCTCTTCCAACTTGCTTGTACAGTTATCGATGATGTTATATTAGATGAAGAAGAAAGTGAAGTTGTGCGAGAAGGTTTGGAATCTACTCAAAAGAAGCTTGCATTGATGAGGATTTCTCGGACAGATGGTGTTACGAGTCGTATCCAAGTGCCTCTTTCTCTCGGAAGTCAAGTGCCTCTTTCGCTCGGAAGCCAACATAATTTGAAAGAACCACTTCAAGTAAGGGCAAAGGGTTGTGGGAAGCGTTTGAAAGGGGGAAAAGAGAAGGCCGTCAAGAACAAGAGGAAATGTAATGGTTGTGGGTTAACGGGGCAATCGCATGACAAAATGGGAAAGGGGGCTGGGGGGGAATAAAATAATGGTATCCGGACAAATCTAAAATCCGGGCGACCGGATATGAAAAGAACTGATAAACAGTTCACAGTTCTATCATCACTGATAACACCAAACAAACCCCACTTCAAAATTCTCTGGCCAAAATCAGCATAAGTCACAAACGAAAACCAGTCCACATAGCAACTGATCATAAGAAAATCCAACAGCTCAGACACAAATCCGGACCATAGATGCCCCAAACCGAACATCATATATACAACCCCAAAATACTGTAGAAATCAGTCATCCCGAGATCGAAAGTAATCACCACACAACCAAATCACAGAAATCAGCCCCTATTCTTCATTTAGGGTTTCAAAAATCGAAGATATACTGTTAGGGTTTTGAAAATCGTAGAGACCGAGAGACAGAGAGAGAGAATAAGAGAGAGAGAGAGACCTTGGGGCTGATCGTAGCTCCGATCGTCGCTCTGATCGCGTTTGTCGTCGGCCATCCTGATATCGATTGAAACCACACAATAAAACACAAAAATCAGTTCGAAAAAAATTCACATGAACGAGAGAGAGAGAGAGAAAGAGCGAGAGAGAGAGAGAGAGGGAGAGAGAGAGAGAGAGAGAGAGAGACCTTACCGCTGACGTTGGGTCGTTCGGATCTTGGTCGCCTCCGTTTCAGTTTCTCTCTCTCACTCTCTGGCTGTGGAACTCGTAAGCAGAGAGAGGAAGCTTACGAGAGAGAGAGGAAGAGAACGAGAGAGAGAGGGAGACGTCGTCGATCTCGATCGCGCTCTGGTTCGTACACAGTCGCCGCCTCCCTTTTCTCTTCTGTGGAGAATGGGAAAGAACGGGGAGGGGGGAATAAAGGGGGGTGGGGGGAAATAAGGGGGGGGGGGGGGGAATAAAATAATAGTATCCGGACAATCTAAAATCCGGACGACCGGATATGAAAAGAACTATATATATATATATATATATATATATATTTATTTATTTAAAAAAAGTACCGACGAATCGGGTAACGTTATGTTCTACATCAATGCATGTAGTTATTTAAGATCATATTTTCTAATCGTGTAATTGAAACTACATTAGTAAATGATAATTTAGTAGGGTTTTTTTTTTTGTATCGGCTTAATTCGCCCAACACAACACATTCGCATAGAGATATAGGAGAGAAAAAGGTGCCTCTTCTATCCACGTGTGATTTGGCCTTCTCTTTGATTAGTCGGCCAAGTCTGGCAGGGAACTCACACTTCTGGGACGCATCGTCCGGATTCGATTGGGACTTCGCATCTTGAACTTGCCAAGTCCATCCGAAATGACAACGTACAAATTTAACGCTCCCATTACAAGGGGCTGCGTCGTGTAATTGGTAAATTGTGAACTCATGCCAAATTATTTCTATGATCGAAAGTGTTCAAGTTGTAGCGGAGATGCAGACTTTGGAGGCGAGGGGAACTGATGGGTGGCGTTTTGGAGGCGGAGGAGCAGTGGAGACGAAGGGGCAGCGGTGTCGTAGCGGAGGAGCAGCAGTGGGTTTTGATCCGGAGGAGCAGCGGCGGCGGCAGGTAGCAGAGCGGCGATGATGCAGAGGGTTTGCAGCGGTGATGATGTGGTGCGGTAGCAGCGGCAAGCAGCGGAGGAGTACCAAAGGTGATAAGGCAGTGCAGCGGTGGACGAGGTGGGGTTAGGCGTTTGGGGTTTCTGGTAGGCCCATTTGACGGTAGCAGGTTGGTGGATGCTTAGAGGCGGCGGGCGCAAGGTGTGGCGGAAGGACAGAGGAGCAGCAGTTAGTTTTTGTTTGGCCGTGGAAGCTTGGGGAGGTGGCGACTGGCGGCGTGGCGGTGGTTCGGCGTTGGCGTATGGAAGTGCTCAGTCTCTGGTTTCCTTAACCATTTGTGAGGACCGAATCGCCGTCTCCTCGGCGGTTTTTCTCGGATTCCAGTTGCTCGCGGGGTTCGCGTCGACTGTTGGATTACTTGCTGGTCGACTGTTTAGTGGCAGTTTTGGTCGGTGGTGGTGGCGTTGGGGCAGAGGTGGGTGTTGGCGGTTTGGGCTGGTGAAGGTGGTTGGGTTTCTGTGGTGGGTTGCGGAGGAGGAGGCTGGGGTGCTGGTGGTTAGGTATGGCTTGGGCTGGTGGAGGCGGCTGAGTGTGGCGGCGGCTGTGCTTTGATTTTTGCGGGTGTTGAATTGGTTTGGGCTTAGGGTTTGTTTTGGCTTTTAATTTGGGCCAGGCCGATGTAGCTTCTAGGTTTTTATATTTTGGGGCCTGGTCCTTTGGGTGTCGGTGGGCTTTGACCCATCTTTTTCTTTTCTTTTTTCCAACCTTTGGTTGGATTCCCCTCCCTCTTTCCCCCCACTTGATGTACCCTTTGTCAAGTGTTCTTAATAAAACTTTTGTTGCCTATCAAAAAAGAAGATAGAACGATTTAAAAATCATTTGAATCGAATACCAATTAATACACAATCGAAGATGATTTTTGTGAATTTAGTTTTATGAAAATAGGTTTGCCTATACTGGATCAAAACCATTGTATCACTAACCTCGTACTCCAGAGAAGCGAGGTTGTCCAAACGACGTCGAGTCGTCGACTGGGTGACCTCGCATGCTTAACGCGGGGGGCGAGCTATTTGCAACCACAAATTTCCTGAACGTAGCTTGTTTTAAACATGGTTAACAGTGCACGTGCAGTTTAAAACAGGCTACGTTTAGGAAATTTGTGGTTGCAAATATCAAGCCCCAACGTGGGAGGTTTATAAGTGATGACGTCCGGATTCCACTGGGACTTCTCATCTTGAACGTGCGAAGTCATTCAAAACGGCACCGGCATTGCGTAATTGGTAAATTGTGAACTCGTGACAGGTTATTTCTGTGATCAAGACTGTTCAGGTTGTAGAAATTGTCAAGATGATAAATCTTGTTGAAGATCACATTAATCGAATCGTGATTAGTACATATTCGGAGATGATTTGGGTGAATCTATTTTTATGAAAATAGGTTTGTCCATACTGGATCAAACCCTTTCATCGCTGGATCATGTTATAAATTCGCTCCCCTTGCCGCGTCGTGTAATTGGTAAACTGTGAACTCATCACCGGTTATTTCCATGATCGAAACAGTTCAGGTTGTAGAAATTGTCCAGATGATTACTCCTGTTGAAGGTCAAACTAATCGAATACTGATTAGTACATAATCGGAGATGATTTGTGTGATTTTTTTTTATTATGAAAATAGGTTTGTTCATACCGGATCCATTTCATCACTGGATCGTGTCATAAATTCACTCACTCCGGCGAAAATGGATTTTCAGCCGGCGGTCTACGGCTGAGGAAGTTACGGAATGAATTCATGGGTCTCACTGCCATTGTAACAGGTCTCTACAATTTTATCATAATCTGTGTAAGAACGGCATTTTGTATCTCGCACTGTCGGACCGTTTTCCCACCATCTCTCCTAAAACCAATTGATGTTAGGGAGGGCTTTAATTAAGTCTTTGTAAGACATTCAACATCGCACCTACAAGTTTGTTTTGGCATTGTGTAACCAAATCTATGGGGGCACGCCGGGCCCAACAATCCCTCCCTCACGATGACGCTCTCGCGACTCGAACCCATGACTTCCTGGCTCCTAGCTCTGATACCACTTCTCGGACAGTTTTTCCACCATCTCTCCTAAAACCTATTAGCTCTGTTGGCCTGTTTAAATCGAGGCAGTTAAGCTTTGTCAAGTATTTTGCGGAAATGATTGATTTCAGCTTTGGCTGAGGGTGTTTTTTGGTTTTTGCTTTGTTTTCTGATGTTGGGTTTCCTTCATTTTGTGGGGTGTTGATTCTCCTCCCTTTGTGGAGTGTCCACCCTCCCTTTGTTGGAGTGGCTTTCGTCTAGATTTCATTTGTGCCTTTTCATGGTTTGAGCTGGGTTTTCTAGTAGTATCATCCTCTACTACTAACACGTTTTGACTGGCCCTACATGCCCGACATTGTTGTTGGTCTGCTTCGCAGTATGTGTCATTGATCCTGCTGGCGCATGTGCTCGCTTCTAGATGCTGGATTTGTGATGAAATCTTGTAATGCCTTCAGGCCTTTGAAATAAGATTACCTCTTGTTCAAAAAATTAAAAACTTTGGCTGAG
The DNA here is from genome assembly GCA_018127125.1 of Rhododendron griersonianum. NCBI lineage: Eukaryota > Viridiplantae > Streptophyta > Magnoliopsida > Ericales > Ericaceae > Rhododendron > Rhododendron griersonianum. Next base: position 33,055,261 of record CM030800.1, read on the forward strand.
GGGATATCAACACTAATCTACTAGTAATAGCCAAAAGCTCTTCTTATAGTAGTTCACATCTACCTTGTGATAACTCACTCTGCTCCAAAAGAAATATTCTTGATAATTTGACGGTATAAATTCCTTTCCGATGGATAATATGTTCCCCTTTATTTTCTCAATGCTTTGAATGCGGTTGTATATCTTCAATTTTACTATTAACCAAAAAAGAAGGGTAATGTCCTGAGTTTTGTCCAAACTTTTTTCTGAAAGTATTTTGTGTGTGTGAATCATGTATCATACTCAGTCTTCTGGTTTCTTGATTCAAGTCGAAATCGCTTGAAAAAACAATTGATTTGCATTGGATTTCGTCATGTCCGCTTCAGTTTTCATTTGCTTGCACTAATTGGACTAGAGAAAATGTCCGCTTCAGTTTTCATTTGTCTGTTGACGTAGACTTGTTTGCCGACCAGTTTGGCAAAAATTGAAGCTATATACGGAATTGGACCTCAGTTCATCGGCACCAGTGAGAAAGTTTGCATCGATGTTTCAATTCATTGGGACTTCCTCTGAATCTCCTCATGCAGATGTGTCGGGGATAATGATTATTGATTACCTTTGTACATGAAGCTTGATTTCCATTCGATGGGTTTATGCCTTCTCATGAGCCTAAAATGCCTGTCTATCATTACAAGGAAACAATCTTGATGCAAGAGGAAACTCTGAAAAGAGACTTCTATGTGACTTCAGATGTTACATTGAAAGATATCCATACATGTGCCGGCCTGCTTGATCTTTTCCAGAGGCACCTATAAAGGAATGGAGTTCCTAGAAGTGGCTTACACTTTTTTGCCATCTCCGGACGATTTTGCCCCTCGCTTCGGAAACTAGCCGATTGAATTTACTTCTTTGGGATTTTGGGCGTTTTCGTCATTTCGCGCTCAAAAGTGGTGGGCCATAGACACTATTTGGGTTATTTACGAATTACTTTAACGGGTTTTCGGACTTTCAATGTTTTCCGTCTGCGTCCCGACTTTTCTACACTGTTTTGTCATGTAGTGGTGTTGGGCTGGAGGGCTTTCCGGTAAATTTACATCACCATTATACTATATTACTATGTATATACTGTGCATGCGGAAATCTCGGCAGGAATTCAGCCTTGTGTCTTCAGGTTCAGCTCCTGTCCAGTGCGGGCGATGGTCCAGTCCAGTCCAGTCCAATTCGGCATTTGCAGGCTTTTCCCGGGCAAAACAATGATCGAAACTGTTCATCTTTTAGAACTCTTTGAGAACATCGGCCCCACAAAAAGCATATTGATCGAATACATTTTGCTCTAATTTTGAAATGAATTAAGGTTGAAAAAAAGGGTGCACAACACTAGATTACAACTCATTTGGCACATTTACCTTATGCCTAATGCATTTAAAAATCATATCAAACGGTATTTGATCAATATGATTTTTTACTTGGCCAATATTCTTAATGAGCTCTAAAAATTGAACGGTTCCGATCATTGTTTTAAGCTTGGAAAAAGGCCCGCAAATACCGAACTGAACCGGACTGAATCGTAGCCCACACTAGACGGGATTCATCCCCTTCCCACCACCACCTCTGCAACAAACGAAAAAACAGACCACGGAAATTACATCTTCTCTCTCTCTCTCTCTCTCGTGAAGTTGAACGACGTCGACGATGATGGTGCTACGCGATGCTGAGAGTTCAAGATCCCAATATTGATCGATTCGTCTTGCCCCGTCGATCGATCATCTTGCTCGAAATATCTCTCTCCGGCTTCAGTTTCAGAACTTCACGTTCCTTCGCGTCGCCTGAAAGAAGAGAGACACGAAGAGGAGGAGGAGGAAGGGAGAGAAAAGGTGGTGTCGGTGGCGATCGGTGGTGGGGGCGGCCGTAAATGGCGATGCAAGGGCAAACAACCGCCACACAAAATCTGCTCCATCTAAAGCCCTCAACTCGCTCACGGGGCCGATGATGATGGATCTGGCACGGTTTTTCGGCTCAATCGACGCCGAGACAGAGGTGAATACCGATCCTTTCGTTATGAAGAAATTTTATTGTTGTTCGAAGTTGTAGACTTTTACATGATTTGGGGCATTTTAAAATTTCAGGAAGTGGATAACCCCAATTAAAATAATAGCACCCTAATCCACTTCCAACTCCATCAAAAATTCCAGTAATACTACATTCATTTCGTTTATTTATTGCACCAGTTGCGAAACTTGATTATATTGCTATGAATCATCTCATATCTTGAAAAGTCCTGGTTTTCGTTTAGGGTTATGTGTTGACATGAAATTAGGGATTTTGTTTGAAATTAGAGTTCCAAGAGCATGTGAATTCTGGTTTTCGTTTTCTAAATTAGGGTTCCAATAACCAAGCTTCACTTCCGTATGTAACTCTGTATCAACATTGTAGTTCACATGTAATGTCAGATCTGAGCTTTAAACTATAACATTTGGGTAATTGGTAACTGTTGGTTGAGCTCTTTCTAGCTACCATTTGTGTATGGAATGATACTATGGCATTCTGCCCGGATTTTGTGAGAATATAAAGGGAAAAAACAAAAAGTAAAGCGGAACGGGACCTTATTAAGGTCTACCCTGTTGAATTGCTTGGGGAAGTCTTACAAACCTAACGGGTTTCGAAGACATGAGCATCTCTGACCCATGCCTTCAGATGGGAGATGTCAAATTTTTTTAAGGCTTGGGTGATGTTTCGCCATTCCAAATTTGACATCATGAAACCCTTCCTCTCCAACCCTAACGTCGAATTTAAACGTAATTCTTAGTAGCACGAAGCGGGAGCGGGGGCGGGAGCGGGAGCGGGTGCGGGGGAGCGGAGGCACCTAGAAACTCCTAAGATTGGGAGCGCCTAAGGAGCGTATATAGATTTCATATAAATACGTATATAAAGTATCTTTAAATACTTAACCATTGAAGGAAAAGTGATTACTTATGAGAATTTTCACGATCTTAAAGGATACTTAAAGGAAGTTAGATATTTTCAATTTGCAAAACTTCTTTAGTGATAAGATTTTCATTTTCACAATGGCATAACTTCCTTAAGAGTATGAAAATAGTTGTCTTAACCGCCCAATAAGCTCCCATCTTAGTTGGGAGCGAGCTCCCGTCAAACTCTCATCTTGGGAGCGCCGATTCGAGCTCCCGTCTTGGGAGCGCACCCATTTTAGAAGGATCCAGCTACTAATAAACGTATAACAAAGTTATGATACTGGTGGATACAGGAGTTGTGGGAACTTGCTCTGATACCAATTTGATGCAAATAAATATAGACGAGATATGTAGGAAAATAACACCAGCAGAATTAGTAGTAGATTTTCTATGAGAGTTTAGGTCTGGGTTTAAATAGAATGTGAACCCTAGATTGCGCAAATGTTTGAATAGAGATATCTATGAGTAATAGTGTTTGTAGCCCGCCCTTGTATTTTTACTCAAATAAATTTGGCTAAAAGCTTCATTTGGTAGGAAAGACGCCAATGAGCAAGCTCAAATTCGAGTAAAAGCTTCATTATGGCATGATTGTAAATTTGGGAGGAGAAAATTAGTCTTCCAAAATTTGAGTCTAAGATATCTTAGCCTATTTTTATAATTTAATTTGATGTTTGTGTTCATTAACAAGTGGATTTTGTCTGTGAGTTTAGGTGAGGGTTGCAACATAATTTGATCCCTAAATTGTGCATATGGTGGCTTAGAGCATCTATAAATGTTTGAGCAATTTTTGTCAAGCCAAAGCAATTTTTGGGCTTGCTACCATTGGTATGTTGTCAATATTGGCAAAGTTAACTCTAATTGTGGCGACAATTTTTTTTTACCTTAATCATAATGACCGTTTGATCACTTGAATAATTTCATAGGGATTTGGAGAAAGAGGTAACAACACACGGATGTTGACGTGGCTTTATCATTTCTTGTGCCAAATTTGGCTTGATTAATGGTAAAGCCATTTCTTAAGCCAAGAAATGGCTGACTATAGAAACTCATTTTTTGGCGTCTTCATGCCAAATAATTGATTTAGATTGGGAAATGGCTTACCATTGTAGTTTCTCTTAAGATGAATATATCCGTATACTCCCCCCATCCCAAATTATTGTTCTCTTTTCGGCATTCATGCTCTTAGATCAAGTTAACAAATAATGTCTCTACCTAAAATGAAATTCATAACCTATCTGTGTACCTCATTTTGTTGTTTCCAAAGTAGTTTTTAAAATTATTTAAACAAGAATAAAGCATAAACTATGGATGGTTTTTTCAGATGTCTTAAACAGTGGAAAATCAACAAATTGTTAGATTGGGACCAAGGGAGTAAATACTTTGGGTACACCATCTTCGAGTTATACTATTTTTTAGACTGTCTTAGCATTTAACACACACACACACGCATAGTATTTGTATTGATTCTATTGAAGCAAGAAATATTACTTAGGGTTAGCAAGTTGTGTAGAGGTTGTTTCAATAGCTATCTGAGATTGAGGCAGTGAGGCTATCTTGGTTATTTGTTCTATTGTAGCTTTAGGGAAGAGAAGGGTGACAATTCAGGATTTCAGGGGGAAAACTTTGGTGTCAATTAGGGAGTATTATAGTAAGATGGCAAAGACCTTCCTTCTACATAAGGTAATAAGTATTGTATTCAACTCGTTGAGGTGTGTTTGTTTGTGTTGTTGGGCTTGTCCATTATTGCATACTGAATTGGAAAAATTGTGGCTTAGTGAGCACATGTCGAGTTTTGTTTGTTATAGGGGATATGAGAAATTTGAATTTGGGATTATGTTTCACCCTGCACAAGTTGGTTTATGGAATCATTAGTTCAGTAACATCTCAGATATTATTGCGCTCCTATTCACTGCCTCTGCATTTAGTGACTTTTCTATTGGTTTTTTTTTCGGTCAAACCGAAATTCGTGACTTTTCTATTGTTGATCATTTGTGTGTGTGTGTTTGTGTGTTTTTTGAAATAACGTGTGTGTGTGTGTGAGAGAGAGAGAGAGAGAGATGGCAAAGAAAATTCTTTTGCTCTTTTAAGACATCCAGCTTCCTCCTTTAAGAAAGGTGTAATCTTAAATCTGCACTCAAGCTCTTAGTACCTACTGTCAGTGCGTTTGTTATTATCAATCCCCTATAATTTTTAGTCTGAGGTTTTACTCTTTGGGGCTTGTTTTGGGTATGCCTTGCTAATCTGGATGCTTTACTTCAAATGTGGTGTGATTACAAATTCAAATCTGGATGCTTTTCTTTTTTGCGTTGGGTTTCTTGTGGTTCCTTTGGTTGGGGTGTTTGTTTCTCTCTATGTTTGGGTGGTGAGTGGGGTAGTGTACTAGGTTGGGGGCTTCTTTTGTGGTGGCTTGCTGTCTGAGTCTGGTTTTCCTTTTGTTTTGGGCTTCTTTTGGTTTCTTCGGTTGGGGTCTGTTTTGGCTACCTGTTCCTAGCAGATCCATTTGTGGCTTTTATTTGGGGTGCATCTGCTCTTTTCGGATCTGTTTACTGCCTCCTTTTGTGCTGTTGCTGTTTCTGGACTTAGAGTCTTACTGTCTCCGGGTTTATCCAGGATGGTTGCTGTTTATAGTACTGACAGTTCTGGACTTGGAGCTCTGTATCTCCAGGTACAGCACTGTATCTGTTGCTGTTGTTTCTGCTGGTGGACTATTTTGGTTGCTCTTTCAACTCCTAAATCTGGGGAGGCTGGGAGAATAGATTTATTTATGTACTCTTATCAACTCCTATCCTTTGGAGGACTAAGAGTTGTTTTGTTGCTGTTTCTGGGCTTGGAGTTCCTTTGTTTTCGGGCTCGGAGCCTCTTAATTTGGAAACTAATTTCTCTAAGTTCATCCATTTTGCTGATTTTGCTGCTGTTTGTTTCTGGACTTGGAGCTTTGTGTCTCCAGGTTCAGCCGTGAATCTAGGGCTGCTGTTTCTGCAGGGTGCGTTGTTGGCAGATGTTATTTGAGTTGCTCTTTTAACTGCTAAATTTAGGGGGGCTGAGAGTTCTTTCTTTTCTCTTATCAACTCTATCCTTTGGAGGACTAAGAGTTGGTGAAGTTATAAAGTAGTAATGTTGGTTGTTGAAACATGTACATACAGTTTTGGTGATTCTTGGCTGCTGCTTATTTTGGATGTAGACACTTATACCATTGCTGGTGCTTTCTGCCTTAACTGATGGTCATTATCACACTGTTATACACTGCTTTGTTTTGATGCTATCTATATAATATGGAAGGACGGATTTTGAATCCTAACATAAATCCAACGGTCTATAATAATTTTACTCTAAATTGATGGAATTAGTTAGGTGTCGGCTCTTGAATCAGTAATCTCTAAAGGTGGGAAGGTTGTCGAAAAGGATGTGTTGAATCTGATTGAGCTATTATTGAATGAACAGCTTAAATTGGATTCGACAATAACAATTGATGGTGATGTGAAATTGCAGCGGAAAATGCAGGTAGTTTTTTATTTCGTATTGGCACGTGAATTTCATGTTTTGATTCAGATAAGAAAGCATGAGACCTGCACACAAACACCACATGGGCACAGAATTTTGCAATATTAGAACACGAACACGCTTGGGACACATTGAGGCTAGAAATTGCATATTACAAATTCGTCTAAAAGAGCAATTATCGTTGCAACAAAGTTAGAGCTAACAAACAGAAATATGGATTGTTTAGTTTTGTTGTGCCATTTCTTGCCATAATAGTTGTGGAGTTTGATTGCTGTGGAGTTGGTGCATATTGGAGTGATTATTTTTTCTTCTGTAATTGACATGATATTTTGTTCAGGAAAATATTACTGATTCCGGTCTTTTGATATACATTGCCATAAACGTTACTATATTACATCCATTCACCAGACAAAAACTAAATGACTATGTATGCAGTCAAAATTGTATTGGGATTATATTACATTTGTGAGTGCCATTAGTTACGGGCATTCGCTATTATGCATATTAACATCATCGTCATATAGTTGGGCATGGGTTTATAATTGCACATGAGTCCAATATTTAAGATTGTGGGTTTGTTGTTGAGCAATTGGAGGAGTGCACACTATACTGTTTATTGTTGGGCTTTTCTTATGGAAGTTTGAGCAATTGGGGGGGGGGGGGTGTTGGTTGCGCTGATTTTTTTGTATTGCACATATTATTTTATATCCTTATTACTACGTTGCAGTATAACAAATAGTGTGCAATCCAAGTTTTATTCTGTTTAGATGGTGTCAGCTTTTTTAAAAATACATTCAATTATTCGTAACCAATTTAATGGTTGTTGTCTACGTGTTCTTAAGAGACACATATATATCGCTACAATTCACAAATATTGGTTTTTGTTGTATACTGCAAGGGCTTTCTTTTCTGTCAACGGTATTTTCTCAAATGTGTTTCAACTGAAGCATATGATTTTAAAATTGGAGGTTGAGGCTAGAATACTTTGCTCTCTAATTTTCCCATCATTTAGTGCTCCTTTTACATTTTGCTCTCTAACTACCACCGACCCTTCTCAATTTTGTAAGCTCTATCTTCAATCTTCAGGCACGCGAGTCCAGTATTTATTTGTGTGCACTGATTGTTCGAGCCGTGTCTGCACGAGCATGCACTATTCACCGAACATGGGATGAGGATGTTCTATGAAGCTACACATATGATTTGGGAGGATTTCTCTCTTGCGGTGGGGGAAACGAGCGTGGGGCAGAAATTGGATTTGTTATTTATTGTTACTCCATAGCATTGATGATTTTTTTTAGAAGGGATGGAAATGATGACTTTAAATGAAAGAGCCCATTTCAAATTGAGCTTTAAGAATTGAATTTAAATTGTATTTGGCCATTAGTGGGTTATTTTGTGGTTTTCAGTAGCGGATATGAAAAAAGGGTGCCTATTTTGCTTTTGCTTTTCTAGAGAATTTCTGCATATGTGGCATTTGGGTGGTTCCATTGCTATTTTAGCTCATATAACTACTTTTACTTGGGCATTGATGTGGGTATCAAATAAAACCTACTCCAACTTTAATTACATGTGTTCTTGTGTATTTCCATAGCAAATGTCGTCATGTTCACATGCTCGAAACAACAATACAATTCCGAAAATTTTTGCTGAGCACGCGATTCGTGCAAAGCACGTCGCGTGACACTAGTAAGCTTAAACATGAGCACAAAGCAATTCTTGGTTATATACAACATACATACGTGAATCAATTTGCAATCAATAGTTCTTGGTTCTCGTGCCATTTTTCATTTGGGCTATGGTGTCTCCCCTTTGTCGGGGGGACACGGTACGAGAACCAAGAACTATCTACAAGTGCAGCAGTCTATCTGCATATGGCAGTCAAAGCTTTCTGCATGCCAATCAACATGCAAAGCATTTGAAGGTGTGTGCCTTACCCACAAATATTAGTCAAGTCTATGGTAGAATATACATATCAGATTAACCGTTCTTTTATTTATTTATTTTCCATTTTTGTTCCCTTCTTGCTAAACGTGAATCCGGAATATGCTCTCATTCTCACCGGATCTAAAAATAGATACATGGTGCACTTCTATGGTTTTGATAATTATGTAATGTAGAGGTAAATGGTACTCAAGTGTAGAATATCAATTGTCGTGTCATCGCATAGGACAACGAGGGTGAAATAACTGCAAATTCACATCATCTCGGAGCAATTGCCACAAATTTATTCCGTCGTGACATCCTTTTTAGTGGTAGTCTTCTTCTCCTTCTTTGTGGTGCCTACTGACGTGATCCTGTGGGAGAAGAAAATTTTATTGCTTATGCTCTATATTCTGAGACCATACTGCACAATGCATGACTAGCCAATTTGTGCATGTATTCTCATCTTTCCAAATCAGACCCAAGGCTTTCCATATTCTCCTTTGAAGCTGGTCTTACTAGATTCCTACCAAACATAAGATTTCTCTGCTAGTATAAATAAGGGTTGTAACCTATTCAGTTATTCATCTTTTACATCAATAAAATTATGAGTTCATCTCTTTCTTCTTGTGGATTCAAGGTTTGCTCGTTGTGACGAGTTGTTTATCTCATTTGGATTAGTACGCTAACGAATAAACACTCGAATCCACAAACACACCTTGCGCATGAGGAAAATAGAGAGAACTCTCAGAATAATATTGATTAAAAGTTTAATAATTGAATAACTTACACCCCAATTTATACTAGTAGGAGTCCTAATAATAAGGTAACTACTTAAAGTGGAGACCAAGCAAAACAATTACTTGGAAACCAATATCATAATAAATAAAAAAAGGAAAATAAAATCTCCAAGGAAATAACATCTCCAAGGGAATAATAAATCCTACCAAAACTAGGAAATAGAAAAATAAGAAACGTGCAAAACAGGCAATACAAATATAATTTCCTAATAATATTGTTCCTAAATAAAAGTTTCCAAAATTTTAAAAATCCTACGATCTTGTCCTACATCAGTCTCATTTTCTTCAAAAGAACTCGACATCGAGTTCTCATTGCTCGAAACAACTTCACACATTGGCACTCGTCCGCATCAATTTTGTAGTTCAAATTAATTTTCTCGAACACGAACTTCAATAATGAGCTCCACTCGACTTCACTTCCAAAAGATTGATGTATTATCTTCCAATATTTAGCAAGTCGAGTAAGAACAAGATAATACCCAAAAAACATGGAATGCTTCAACTCCTTGCTCTTCCAAAAATTATTCAATGAAAAGTGTTCATGCAATGATCTTTTCTCTTCATGTTTCAACTTGTCGACAAGATTCACTAGACGAATGTTGGGAACCCAATCAAATTGTTGCACTCCAAGAATATCTAATAAATGAGCATTATGTTGAAGTTGCAAATGGTCTTGACCTTGATTTAATTCTGATTCCTTCGATGTCCCAAAAGTAAGTGGAACATCACCTTTGCAGTCGACTATGTAAGGATCAGAAGTTGATAGATTAAAAACATACAAGTCATGTGCCTTCAATTCTAAAACTTCACCTGTAGAGACCCGTGTCTAATTTTAATTTATTTTATTTATTGATGTTGATCGAGCTTGAGTTTGTGTGTTGTAGGGCGAGAGTGTTGGGGGACCCATGTCGGATAACTTTTAAAATTAGTTAAGATTCATTTTTATAGCACATAGAGTTATAATTAGGATTGTGGTTAAGTGGAAGGACTTAAAGAGAGAGTGCTAATAAGTAGAAGGGGGTGTGGTGTAATTTACATACTTATAAACCCAATTGGGATCAGGAGACCGATTCCTCATTTCTTCTTTTTCCCTTTTTCCTGCGTCCTCTCTGTTCTCTCTCTCTCTACAAACCCTCATGATCCAAATGCAAAATCGAAGGCCAAGGCTCGTGAATCTCGCAAAAAGGCAAGAAGAAAACGTGATCTACGGACAGAAGGCTACGCATCTATCCGAACAAAATCTCAATCGGCAAGCTTTGGTGTTCCTAGCATTTCGGGATTCGGCTCTTTTGAGGTAGGATTCTTGCTAAATGCTTAAATATGGGAAAGTATAGTGAGATACACCTAAAATTTCGTGGTTTATAGTATTTTTTCTCCAATTTCAAGAAAACCCTAATGTGTTCTAAGTAGATGTGATATATGTACGTTTTGTATTGTTCATGGGTCTATAGTTTTCATGATAGAGTATGATGATTATTTAGCCTAATATGTAATCTTGGGTACATAGATGAATTATTGGTATCTTGTTATTTGTTAAAGAGCACATTTTGTTTTTCTCGTATCAATTGTAGTATACAGTAAGTAATGGAAGAGTTATCTTGAATAAGGAAAAATGATAAGTATGTACAGGCTTAAGAAACTTGAACTTTATGTTTGTGTTTTCTTGATTTTTCTATATTTAAATAAAGGATGATTTGGAATTGACACTTGATATTTGGGCGAGTGAGCCATGTATTGGTGGTTGACGTGGTCATTTTATTCTTGTTGTGTAGCCGGAAACATATGGATAACGAGTTTATCCGTCGGTGTATAGTCCGTAAACCCGCGCGGGATAAGGTGTTCCATAGGCCTTTGGGTTAGTAGCCCATAAATTTGGATGATTAGGGACTTGATCAGTCGCCTAGGATTGGTACACAACTTGTTAATTTGGACCATCGGTCTTATGTGCTCTTATTTTCTCCTACTTGACTTATAATTTGACGTGCTTTATGTTTGAAGGATTTTGGATATATGAGATGAGATGAGCTTATGTGGTTTGGTTATAACTTGGCATTTGGGAATTGGATTTTCATCGTATCGTATCTTACCGTATCGGATTATTTATTTATTTATATGTCGGTTTGATATTTGAGAAGGAAATGTTAATATTACATTCAATGGCTATTTTCGGGATTATAATAATGTGCGTTCCCTTAAAATATTGCATACTTGCAAAATTGATGTATTCGAAAAGATGTAGACAAGAACAAATTATTTTGTGTATAGTGCATTTTGCTTGCGTTCTCTTATCTTCGCCTTTAGCACGTTTCCTATTGAGTGTCGACTCACGTTGTATAATCCAACCTTTTTCAGGTAAGGCGGTGGATCCGAAGGCATGATAGTGTTGGTTTTGCTATTTTTTTTAAAGCTTAGTTGATATACTTGTATTCCATTATTTTGATTGTAAGATTTTGGAAGTCCAGTGACTTGGTATCCTTTTGGGTTTGTAATAAATTTAATCACATATTTTGACTCTCTCAAAAACTTGAAACGTGAATACACTTATAGGTGATTTTTCTATTGTTGGAGAGGTGGGAAGCCTCATTGGTCTTTATGGTAAAACTTCCAGGTTTATTTTCTTTTTGAAAAAGCCCTTGAAACAAACATTCCCTTCCAAATTTTTTATAAAAATCATGTCACCTTTAGGCGCGATCTGATTTGGTATTATGGCATTTGATTTGGACCTTTCCTTAAGGATATTCTTTTATCATTATATGGAGATTTTTTCCTTAGAACTCACGTGCTCGGGTGGTGCGAGATCGGGGCGTGACATCACCATTACCATCATCACCATCACGAGTCCTTTCTTGACTAATATTAGCCAATAGTTCTATATTGCTAGCCGGAATATTTTTCTTGACACTAATATTAGTATCAACCAATTCCAATGGCAATTATTTTGGTACTCAACAACTTGACTGCCAACTTCTGTTTCAATTTTTTTTTTTTATCATCCACTCCCACTATGACCACCTTATCAATTTCTTCAATGACATCTTTGGCAAGGTAGTTGTATTTTGTTGATTTGATTCGGACTTTTTATCCAATAATTGTTTATAATTATGCAACAAAAATCTCTCCATCAGACATTTTTTTATTCTTGACCATACACAAATATGGCGCTTGTTCTGTTGATCTCAAAAAGATTGCAAGTCTATCCACCAATATAGTGCTGGACCTAGAAGCTTTAACAACACATACCTCCACTTTTCTCCATTCGAGATTTTCAAACACTCAAAAGCATCCTCAAGGTTAAGTATCCAATCTAGAATATCCTCAAAATATTCACAACCACTAAATTTAGGTAAATTGTAATAATACCTGAAATTTGGTTGTCGCTTTATCGACTGAAAATCACCATAGTTTTCGAATAGCTCGCCTTCAAAATCACTCCTACTATCGTAGTGATAATAAGAATATCCTTCGGAGACGTTTTGGTGAATAGGTTGGTTGTGGAAAAATCCCTCAACGCGGTTCCTATTCTTGTTAAGAGGTTGGCGGTGGGCAAATCCCTCCGCGCGATCCTTCTCAACCTGTTTTGGCCTTTGGTTGACATATAGATCAGTAAATGCTCGCAGCAGTCCTTGGATCTTGGCCAACAACGCGCTTCGATCCTGCAATTGTGTTCGGTTATCCTCCATCATCTTCCTTAGGTCAGCAATCCCACAATCACCAGCAATGGGTGTGTCTTCAATTTTGTTTGGTGCTATCGAACCAAGCAAAGCCTTACTCTGATACCACTTGATGCAACGGAATTCACGAAGAGATTAGTTTGTGAACTAATCCAAACGAATAAACACTCGAATCCACGAGCACACCTTGCGCACAAGGAAAATGGAGAGAACTCTCAGAATAATATTGATTAAAAGTTTAATAATTGAATAACTTACACCCAATTTATACTAGTAGGTGTCCTAATAATAAGATAACTACTTAGAGTGGAGACCAAGCAAAACAATTACTTAAAAACCAATATCATAATAAAAAAGAAAAATAAAATCTCCAAGGAAATAACATCCCGAGGGATTATAAATCCTACTAAAACTAGGAAATAGAAAAATAAGTAAACGTTCACAAATATAATTAACCCCTATATATACTGCAAGGTTGATAGACGATGACAAATACACACGTTTCGATCCTTTTGAGTCTCAAATTCCCTCCCCCAATCTCACGATGTCCTACTCCTCTTCGCAAATTCGTCGTCAACTTGACCGTCTATTATTGCTATTGATTGCTGTGTACATGATGAATCGTAAACGAGAATGCGATGCTGATTCCGAGGAGCAAACCGCTCGCTGGAAGGCTCTGCGGCTGGAGATGAGAGCGATGCGAAAGAGAAAGAGGGAGCTCCATATGCAGTCCTTCATATGGGATTCTGAGAATTTCGATTGGGAGAACGCAGAGGCTGCCCTAAATCATAACCTTCACCAGGCTGAAGGCTCGCCTCGACCCTTTACTGAATGGTAATTGACGCAGTTTATTGCAAAAAAAAAAATATTGTTTTTTCCTGTTTATATCCTGATTATCTCTTCTATGCTTTTGGTACTATGGTGATATGTGATGTACAATTAACAGAACAGCTCCTTCTCTTGCTTTTTGGGTTTGAGACTTTGATTGAGCTTGTTAGGGTTTTTTAAGCGTAGTTTGGCAGTTTTAGGTGGCTTGTTTGGGCCTTTTGTTTTTTGTTCTGGTTGGGTTCTGTGTTTTCGGTGGTTCTGTGTTTTAAGTTTGGTTTTTTCTTTTGGTTTGGATGGTAATTGACGCAGTTTATTGCAATTTTGTTTGTGTTTATATCCCGATTATCTCTTCTATGCTTTTGTTACTATGATGATGTGGTGTGTAACGTACAATAAACAGAACAGCTAGTAGGTGCTTTGGTAAGGAGGAAAATTTGTATTTGCAACAAATTAAAGGGGTACGTGCATGTTTGCAACAAATTAAAGCGGTGCGTGAGAGAGCAAAGAAAAGATTGACGTATAGCTATACACCGTAAATAGAATGTAGCAACAATTTCAGGCGAAGAATAGAAAGTAATGTCTAGCACATTTATAATTGGAGTCTTGGAGATTATATAAATTGGTACTCCATGACCATTTTGAAGAGTAATTTTTTGGATTCAATTGTGAGATGCAAGGGTACTATGAGGCTCATGGTGACCTTCAACAACCCACCACCTTTAGCAGCCCCTAAATCCCACCACCGTCACTCATGGCCGAACCCTAATGTCCGTGGCTGGTTGTGTGTGGGGGATAGAGTGGGGGGAAAGAGGTCATGTAGCAAAGTGGGTCAAATTAGTCAAGGACTAAAAGTAAACAACAAACTTTAAGGGCCAAGGTGGGGAAACCGGTAAAACTGAAGGGGGCTAAGGTTAATTTGCCCTAAGAGGAAACTGAAGAAGATGTGACTGTCACATGGACTCTTCTAAATGTATAAAGTACCTGTGTTTGACACCCGATAGTTTAGTATGGGTACGAGATCCGTGCCCAACATGTTTAGTTGGAGATTCACATAGCTAGTGTACTTATAGTTTAAATTTACCATGAACTGTACAGAGAATTCCTCTTGTATGCGTGAAATGCCCAAACGCACCTTGTAAACACCATTTGTCCGCGAAAAGAAATAATGTACACTGAGGATTGAGGAATAGGAATATTTTGGCATGTCACCATGTCCTTGAGATGGAAATTACATTAGTCCGACAAACACATACAACCACCCGACACCCGTTCCTTAGTCCATGTAAACTACTCCTGACATGTACATGTACCTTACGGCGACAAGTGTACTTCAACAAATCATTCTTCACCTTTGTCCTCAGACCAACCAGTAGCTCCAGTAGGGTTCTTTCAGCTGACATCAAAATTCGTATTCTGACATGCTTCTGATTTCTGGAAAACCTCGTGCGTTTCTCCTCCTATCGTTTTTACTATTGTGATTTTGTTTTCATAATTTTTACAGAGAATCGTCTTGTTCTGCATCTTTCAATTTTGTTTAGACAAAAGGTCAAGTGCTTCTAACCACTCTTCTGACCATGTTCAGGAAGGACTTCTAGTTCAGCTGTTCACTTAACCAGTTTACAATTGATACTATATTCTACCAACGGCTGAATGTCTTTCAATCTTTTACGAAAGTAATATTGAAGAACATTCGGTTGGGACTCAACAACTGCAACAAAACGCAATTACCTCGAGTCAGAGCGCTTTTGCAATCAACTGATTTTTGTATAGGCCATATATTTTTAACAACTTCCTTATGTATGAATGATTTGTTATATGGACTCGGTACGAGTGTCGGTTGCGGGCACGTATCCAAGTGTCGGATTCATCCAATTTCTAGTAAATTTGTGTTCCTATAAGCTCTTGCTAGGTGAATGTCCACTAAACATGTCAGACAAGTATCCCATGCCCTTATCCGAGTGTCAAGTATCCGACATGGGTACTTCACACATTTTGAAGGATCTGCATAACAGAGCTTATTACTTATCAGAATTATTATTTTTTTCATCGAATGTGGTGGTATTGAATTATGAGTCCACGGTAAACAGGTTCTTTGAAGGGGTATTATTGGCCCTCAATGAGTATGTCATCTGTTCTTAACATTAAACATCCCTGAGGAATAATAAACCCAAATATCTTGTCTCCTTATGGCTTGAATAAAGAAAAAGAAAAAATAGAGGTCACTGATCAGTGTCACCTTGAGTTCATTCAGTTCATAGAAATAACGCTTTGTACTTGAGATTGTTCCTTGAACCTGCTTAAGACCACTTTTATCCCATCTATTTGTATTGCCCATTTGTATTCATGTTATTTTCTCACTAGATACCATACTTGTGCTTTATCAGAGGAGTGTGAGTAAGACCCTGTCCAGCTTCCGAGGATTATGCTTACGAACTTCCTTTTTACTGCAATCTTTGCACTCTCTTAGAGAAGTAGGATAACCTAACCCACTTACCCTTCATGTGTTTCTGGAGGATCCCACCATGAAGTATAATGATTTATCCAATGCCAACGATCAATATCCTTTTTGATGGTTTGAGAAGAGAATTCCAATCCATCTCTCTCTCTCTCTCTCTCTCTCTCTCTCTCTCTCTCTCTCTCTCTCTCTCTCTCTCTCTCTCTCTCTCTTTGTGCCGTATTCAGTAGAGAGAATCAGAAATCGCCTCTCCATATGTATGTTTAATCATATATCAAGTCTCCTTGAACTACTACTACGGAGTATTTGATTTGCAATGGAATTAGTTTGAACTGTGCCGTAGAATCCCTAATCAACTTACAACTGCAGCAACAAGAAGACCAGAATTAGCTGCTTTGTTTACTAGGAGTAACTATAGAATATATCTTTTTACAGCTTTTATTTGGTTTTCCATTGTTTGTTTATAACGGCACAATAATTTTAAATGTTGGGAAAATTTGTGCTCGGCAAAAGGGTGGAGGGAAGGGCGACCGCTAGGGCCATTGCACCTAGGGATTTCACACTTACCATGGGTTCCGTGGGGAACAATTCTCCCGTGACGCGCCCCGTTTTTTACTGACGGTCGCCCAACCCCCAAATTTGGGTGTCAACACTCTGCACATTTTTAACTTGCAAACAAACACATTTTTAACTTGCAAACAAATACAGCCTTTTCTTAATGAGTTTGTACATTCCATCAAATTTAACTGAATATTCGAACCAATGAGAAGGAAACATTGTTGCTTGGTTTATTGAATCCCTAGTATGCTATCTTCAGACTAATTATGAACATCAAACTTGAATACTTGGACCAATATCCCCTAAGTAATAATGCTCCTACTTCAATTTCTAATTGTTTTCATAGCTCCAAACAGAGTACTATCAATAGTTGCAATTACCGTTTTGATTTTCTTTTGTTCGATGTAATAAATGAGTGGGAAACCCATTGAAGATCTCAAAAAAATAAAAAAAGGAAAAAGAAGAGAGAGAGAGAGTTATGATTGTTATGATTATTTTTTTTTCTTTTCTGTTTTTTTGGTGCCTTTAGCCTTATTTAGTGTTTGGGTCTTTGGACTACGTATCAATTCTTTTGTCAATGAAGTCTTTCCATAAAAGAATACATATATGATAAACAAAAGCGCGCACAAATACACACATAATTGGATCTTCTTCAATCCTTGATTTGGACAGAAGTCCATATTTGCAACAGCCTAGAATTAATCAATGGTCCAGGTTTTCGCTCAGTGACTCTAAGCGGCTCTTAATGTTAAGAATTTTTAAGCAAATTCAAACCATTGATTATACTAATGTATGGTCCAAATTTGGACTGTCCTGTACAGTCCAAGCAGAGGATCCGAACCCATTTGTGTCTGCTTGGTTTTAGGAAGCTTCGATGAAGTAACAGCAAGAGAATTACCCAATGTCCTTATAAGAAGAAGCCAATTTGAACAGGTAAAAATCAAACCAGAAATTTCTTGCTTCTTACTTTTTCCCCATAACCCATTGACTAATGAGAAAATTGATGCAACTATTCTTTGGTATGTTGCAGGATATCTCATCTCTCGGGGAAATGTGAAACACATTTTGAGCCAAGTTTAGGCATTGGCATTTTGCGTGCGCACATGTCCGTCAAAGCATTTGAGACAAATAAATCAAACGCAGATCCTGTTCGAATGGACCGATCGTGGATTTCTTTTCCTGCACGAAGAAAACCAATTCTTGCACGAGCAGGGAGAACGTTTGAGAAGGTGACGGAATTGGGAGTCTCACCAAGAGCTTGAAATTTGTCCAACAAGTCCTGCTGCTGCATGCTCGAGACTGCTTCAAGCAAAATTAGCAATCATGGCATTCCATGAAACCAAATTCCTAGTATTCAGGATGTGAAAAAACAATTGAAGCTTCAGTTGAATTCCCAGATTCCGCGTACATATCATTCAAAGGGTTGGCAACAAATACATCAAACTCCATTCCCCTCCTTCAGGGACGGAGGGAAAGGGGGGCACGTGCCCCCGCTCAAAATTAAAATAATTTTGTTATATTTTCGTATATTTTGTATAATTATGAAATTAAGTGTGTTACTACACATAAACACGTGCATATATCTTGAAAATATACATATAAAACTAGTTTTATGTTTCAATTTCGTCATGTGGTACATTTATACTTGTTGATTTTCGAACTATTTGTCTATTTGGATAGATTCTTTCTTTATTGTACTTATTTTTAACCGTCTAAGAGCAATATTTTAAAATAATATCATTAATAAAACTATATCGATCATTTTAAAACTTGTCGATGTTCATGTAAAACATACTCTCAAATTTTGTCTGAGATTTTTTGCTTATTTTTACATAATTTAAGTGAAAGTATGTGTTATATATTTTTGTAGTTGTAATGCATGTCTTAATTGTGTACGATCATATTATGGTTAACTAGAAAAATAAATTTCTGCCACTATGATTAATAAGGTGCCCCCACTAAACGACATTTCTGAATCCGTCCCTGCCCTCCTTAGACTAAAACCATGAAGTTCTTTCCCGGCAGGGAAACAATCTAGGTTGAACCTACACTGGCATAATACTAAAAAACAGGTACCCAGTTCCGACAGGCTTTTCAGCAACAACAAAGATCAGGGATTGCGTCTCGATGGTTATACGTGTAAACCATTAATCATCAACAAATGGAAAGGTATAGTCATCGGGTTTAACACCATTCCGAAGAGCATTTCCAAGGGAGAGAGCAAAATGAGAACTAAACTACATTTGAAGAGTCAAGTCAGCAAAAAGAACTTCAAGGGAGATGACAAACTTACAACACCATTTTGGTGTAGCTCTCTCAATCTTTAAGTTTGAAGAGAGAAAGAAATGGCTATTTAAATTGACACATCATCATATATAATAATGATGATTGGTGAATTAACGGAATCCCAAACTTATCCAAAATTTCTCACCAATTTTATTTTTTTAATTGAAAATGAATGCTTCAAATCCTTACTCTTCTAAACATTTCATCAAATATTACTGGATTTCATGTAAGCAGAAATACAATCATTTCTAGTTCCAACTAACACTCAAGAAAGCATGTACAACAGGGAACAAGTGCCATAGGCCAATAGGTGATAGCAGAAAGCTAAAACCAATATGCAGGCACAACACCGAATTCCAGGGAAAAAAAGAGGAAAGAAAAATGCAGTCGAGGCTTGTGATTTGTACCATGTACAAAATCTCTATACACACTCCCACTAATCTTCATCAGTATCATCATCCCTCAGGAACCTCTGGAGGATTAGCTTCCAGTCTTCGTAATGAGTTTTGCATTCTCAGATCCCTTGTTTGGCTTCTTCTAAAGGATCTTGTGAGTCGAGCATTTACCTGGATACCGTTCAATCTCCGTCCTACAAATTACCAAACAAACATAATGTAAGCTTTCAAGGAGCAACTCAATTCTGGAAACAGAAAGTTACCCCATCCCCTTCTCTAAAATAGGCTCATCATCATCAACAGAGTTCTTTGAGGATTGGTATCAAAGAAGAACTCAAGCTTGAATCCCTTGGGATTGTCAAGCATATTCCACTTAAAATCTTTAAGATACTACTTCAGAGCCTCTTCATCGCGCTCAGGGATCTAAACAACGCAAATAAAAAGTAATCAACTTACCAAAAACCAAAACAAAAATATAGAAAAAAAAAAAAAGGCATGGACAAAGAGTGATGTCCTATTCACTTACCTCCTTGGCTAATACTTTGTTTGTCTTCATTGCAGTAAACTATGAACTCGGAACGCCTTCTCTGCATTAGACACATTGATAACATCAGAGTTCTATGGCATACATTACATCATAATTAAAGAAAAGAATTCGGCAATTCGCAAATGAAGGAGTCACCTTTTGAGTTCCAAATGTTTCCCTCCTGACTCTTCCATTCTCAGCTTCTTCTCCCATCATCTTTTGAGTTCCAAATCTTTCCCTCCTGACTCTTCATGGACTTTTAGGAAGCTATGATCCGACTTAGAGATGCTACTCAGAGTTGGATTAGATATGCTATTGGGGATGGTTGCTCCACTTTTCTCTGGCATGGTCCTTTGTTTAAACATTATAGGGATCGTGAGGCTTTTAGCTTGGGGAGATCCCTAAACGCTCGAGTTATTCCTGCCATAAGGGATGGAGATTGGAATGGGCCAAGGAGGAGGAATCCTATTAAAATTCAGGAAATCATGGAGACAATCCCAGCTGGTTTGAAGCCTTACGGGGGAGATGAAGTAATTTGAATTTGTGGATTGTCAAGAATGCGCCCGGGCGCACTGAAATGCGCTTGGGGCGCATTAAAGCTACATAGAAATTCAAACTTTGCTGGTTTGCCCCGGACACTCCCGAACTCAAATTTCCGTATGGTTTTAGCCATTAGAAAGCTTGTTCATTTTAATTTCTAACCCAAGTGGTATGGATCAAAAATTACTTTTACATCAAAACTCAAAAGACGTTACCATTTTTTACCCTCAGTGGGTCAAAAAATAATTCATTTCGGTAAAACGCTTACATGACCCTCATTTCAAATCGAATTAAGACCCATTATATATAAATAAATCAAGTTGCTTTATGAAAATATTTATGTTTACTTTATGAAAAGTAGGTAGAATGAAGACCGATACAAAAATTGTCACAGCCACGGAGGCTAAGACACGTTCTAAAAAAGTTTTATACGGTACTCAAATCCCCAATTCTTATTTTGTTCAATGCTTAAATGTCCCACAGAGCTAGGGATGTGGGAGTTGAATGGAACTTAGAATGTGTAAATGGGCGCGAAATTGTATTTTAGCCATCGTGGCTATGATGATCTTTTATATCGGTATGCTTACGACAAATTTTTAATAAAATAAAGTGTATTATTTTCATTTTCCATTTGTATCATCTTTTACTACTTTAAAAACTCTATTTGTTGATATACAATGGGTCTTGATATGATTTAAAATGAGGGACATACGGGCGTTTTAAAGAAATGAACTATTTTTGACCCACTGAGGGCATTACCAATAATTGTGAATTTGAAAAAATTCCGTTCTCCCAACAAAATCAACTTCTTGAAAATTTTCATTTTATGAATAAGCTTCAAGCATGGTGCAATCTAACCGAGTTTATAAAATAGTCTAACAGTACAATGTTGCAAAATCTGTTTAATTCTATTAGCTGCATTTAGGGATAGCATCAGAGTTATTAAGGACGTATAATCATAACAGATTCCAACTCGAATTCATTTTTTTGAACGTGCACTCACTCAAAAGCAACACCCCTATCGCACTTGTTTTTTTAACTGACCTAAAAAAATAGAAAAAACAAAATAGTTCAAAGATTACATATATCCAAGTAAGGAGTAGAATTTTCAACTCTGTCTACCCAAAAGATTCCAACAAAAAACCTGCACTCTTGAATCCCAGACAGATCATGAAACTCCAAATCATCCAAACCAACAGTTCAAGTTGTATTGAAGAACAATTTTGTTCTCTTACCAATTAGTTAAAAAGAAAAATAATCTGATGCGAAGAATTACTATTTACCGCAAAGAATTACTCCTGACTGCAAATAATTACTCATGATCGCAAAATTTTACTCCTAGCCGCGAAGAAGTACTCGTAGCATTGAAAAATTAATATCGCCCGCAAAGAATTACTCCTGGCCGCAACAAAATAACTCATGGCCGCACAGAATTACTCTTGACTGCAAAGAATTGCACTTGGCCGCATCGAATTACTTTTGGCCGCATCAAATTACTCTTGGCCGCATCGAATTGCACTTGGACGCTTGGAATTGCAGTTGGCCGCGCGGAATTGCAGTTGGCCACTTGAAATTGCAGTTGGCCGCGTAGAATTGCAATTCGTAGCGTCCAAGTGCAATTCCACGCGGCCAACTGCAATTCTAAGTGGCCATTTGCAATTTCACGCGGCTATCTGCAATTCCAAGTGGCCAAGTATCATATGATGAGGTCGAAAGTTAGTCAATGCAGCCAAGTGCAATTCTAAGGCTCGAATCGTACATTCGGTGGCTCGAAACTCATCATAACAACTAACGATATATTGAGAGCCGTTCATTGCCGAAATGAGATCTGAGTCGTTAGATGCACCATCCCCCAATTCCTCCGTATTATATAGACTAGTAATTGCCTGTGCCTAAAGGCACGATGCAATGCTTTCTAAACATAGTCTAAATGAAGTATCAAACCCCACTTTTCCAAAATTTTGTGCGTGGATACAACGGTTCTTTTTAACTCTATCTCACATGAGATGAATCTCGGATATGCGTATGGTCCCACCTCAAGCGAGAGGAGCATTACCAATAATTGTGAATTTGAAAAAATTCCATTCTCCCAACAAAATCAACTTATTGAAAATTTTCATTTTATGAATAAGCTTCAAGCATGGTCCATCTAACCGAGTTTATAAAATAGTCTAACAGTACAAATGTTGCAAAATCTGTTTAATTCTATTAGTTGCATTCAGGGATAGCATCAGAGTTATTAAGGACGTATAATCATAACAGATTCCAAATCGAATTCAATTTTTTGAACGTGCACTCACTCAAAAGCAACACCCCTATCGCACTTGTTTTTTTAACTGACCTAAAAAAATAGAAAAAACAAAATAGTTCCAAGATTACATATATCCAAGTAAGGAGTAGAATTTGCAACTCTGTCTACCCAAAAGATTCCAACAAAAAACCTGCACTATTGAATCCCAGACAGATCATGAAACTCCAAATCAACCAAACTAACAGTTCAAGTTGCATTGAAGAACAATTTTGTTCTCTTACCAATTAGTTAAAAAGAAAAATAATCTGATGCGAAGAATTAATATTTGCCGCAAAGAATTACTCCTGGCTGCAAATAATTACTCATGATCGCAAAATTTTACTCCTAGCCGCGAAGAAATTACTCGTAGCATTGAAAAATTAATATCGCCCGCAAAGAATTACTCCTGGCCGCAACAAAATAACTCCTGGCCGCACAGAATTACTCTTGACTGCAAAGAATTGATCTTGGCCGCATCGAATTACTTTTGGCCGCATCAAATTACTCTTGGCCGCATCGAATTGCACTTGGACGCTTGGAATTGCAGTTGGCCGCGTGGAATTGCATTTGACCGCTTTAAAGTGCAGTTGGCCGCGTAGAATTGCAATTCGTAGCGGCCAAGTGCAATTTCAAGCGGCCAACTGCAATTCTATGCGGCCAACTGCAATTTCACACGGCTATCTGCAATTCCAAGCGGCCAAGTATCATACGATGAGGTCGAAAGTTAGTCAATGCAGCCAAGTGCAATTCTAAGGCTCGAATCGTACATTCGGTGGCTCGAAACTCATCATAACAACTAACGATCGAGAGACGTTCATTGCCAAAATGAGATCTGAGTCGTTAGATGCACCATCCCCCAATTCCTCCGTATTATATAGACTAGTAATTGCATGTGCCTAAAGGCACGATGCAATGTTTTCTAAGCATAGTCTAAATGAAGTATCAAACCCCACTTTTCCAAAATTTTGTGCGTGGATACAACGGTTCTTTTTAACGCTATCTCACATGAGATGAATCTCGGATATGCGTATGGTCCCACCTCAAACGAGAGGAGCATTACCAATAATTGTGAATTTGAAAAAATTCCATTCTCCCAACAAAATCAACTTCTTGAATATTTTCATTTTATGAATAAGCTTCAAGCATGATCCATCTAACCGAGTTTATAAAATAGTCTAACACTACAAATGTTGCAAAATCTGTTTAATTCTATTAGTTGCATTCAGGGATAGCATCAGAGTTATTAAGGACGTATATTCAAAACAGATTCCAACTCGAATTCAATTTTTTGAACGTGCACTCACTTAAAAGCAACACCCCTATCGCACTTGTTTTTTTAACTGACCTAAAAAAATAGAAAAAACAAAATAGTTCCAAGATTACATATATCAAAGTAAGGAGAAGAATTTGCAACTCTGTCTACCCAAAAGATTCCAACAAAATACCTGCACTATGGAATCCCAGACAGATCATGAAACTCCAAATCATCCAAACCAACAGTTCAAGTTGTATTTAAGAACAATTTTGTTCTCTTACCAATTAGTTAAAAAGAAAAATAATCTGATGCGAAGAATTACTATTTGCCGCAAAGAATTACTCGGGGCTACAAATAATTACTCATGATCGCAAAATTTTACTCCTAGCCGCGAAGAAATTACTCGTAGCATTGAAAAATTAATATCGCCCGCAATGAATTACTCCTGGCCGCAACAAAATAACTCCTGGCCGCACAGAATTACTCTTGACTGCAAAGAATTGCACTTGGCCGCATCGAATTACTTTTGGCCGCATCAAATTATTCTTGGCCGCATCGAATTGCACTTGGACGCTTGGAATTGCAGTTGGCCGCGTGGAATTGCATTTGGACTCTTTAAATTGCAGTTGGCCGCTTAGAATTGCAATTCCCCGTTTGGGAGGTGTCTACACGCGTAGAATTGCAATTCGTAGCGGCCAAGAGCAATTTGAAGCTGCCAACTGCAATTCCACGCGGCCAACTGCAAATCTAAGCGGCCAAGTATCATACGATGAGGTCGAAAGTTAGTCAATGCAGCCAAGTGCAATTCTAAGGCTCGAATCGTACATTCGGTGGCTCGAAACTCATCATAACAACTAACGATCGAGAGACATTCATTGCCGAAATGAGATCTGAGTCGTTAGATGCACCATCCCCCAATTCCTCCGTATTATATAGACTAGTAATTGCCTGTGCCTAAAGGCACGATGCAATGCTTTCTAAACATAGTCTAAATGAAGTATCAAATCCCACTTTTCCAAAATTTTGTGTGTGGATACAACGGTTCTTTTTAACGCTATCTCACATGAGATGAATCTCGGATATGCATATGGTCCCACCTCAAGCGAGAGGAGCATTACCAATAATTGTGAATTTGAAAAAATTCCATTCTCCCAACAAAATCAACTTCTTGAATATTTTCATTTTATGAATAAGCTTCAAGCATGGTCCATCTAACCGAGTTTATAAAATAGTATAACAGTACAAATGTTGCAAAATCTGTTTAATTCTATTAGTTGCATTCAGGGATAGCATCAGAGTTATTAAGGACGTATAATCATAACATATTCCAACTCGAATTCAATTTTTTGAACGTGCACTCACTCAAAAGCAACACCCCTATTGCACTTGTTTTTTTAACTGACCTAAAAAAAATAGAAAAAACAAAATAGTTCCAAGATTACATATATCCAAGTAAGGAGTAGAATTTGCAACTCTGTCTACCCAAAAGATTCCAACAAAAAACCTGCACTATTGAATCCCAGACAGATCATGAAACTCCAAATCATCCAAACCAACAGTTCAAGTTGTATGGAAGAACAATTTTGTTCTCTTACCAATTAGTTAAAAAGAAAAATAATCTGATGCGAAGAATTAATATTTGCCGCAAAGAATTACTCCTGACTGCAAATAATTACTCATGATTGCAAAATTTTACTCCTAGCCGCGAAGAATTACTCCTAGCATTGAAAAATTAATATTGCCCGCAAAGAATTACTCCTGACCGCAACAAAATAACTCCTGGCCGCACAGAATTACACTTGACTGCAAAGAATTGCACTTGGCCGCATCGAATTACTTTTGGCCGCATCAAATTACTCTTGGCCGCATCGAATTGCACTTGGACGCTTGGAATTGCAGTTGGCCGCGTGGAATTGCAGTTGGCCGCTTGAAATTGCAGTTGGCCGCGTAGAATTGCAATTCGTAGCGGCCAAGTGCAATTTCAAGCGGCCAACTGCAATTCCACGCGGCCAACTGCAATTCTAAGTGGCCATTTGCAATTTCACGCGGCTATCTGCAATTCCAAGTGGCCAAGTATCATATGATGAGGTCGAAAGTTAGTCAATGCAGCCAAGTGCAATTCTAAGGCTCGAATCGTACATTCGGTGGCTCGAAACTCATCATAACAACTAACGATCGAGAGCCGTTCATTGCCGAAATGAGATCTGAGTCGTTAGATGCACCATCCCCCAATTCCTCCGTATTATATAGACTAGTAATTGCCTGTGCCTAAAGGCACGATGCAATGCTTTCTAAACATAGTCTAAATGAAGTATCAAACCCCACTTTTCCAAAATTTTGTGCGTGGATACAATGGTTTTCTTTTTAACGCTATCTCACATGAGATGAATCTCGGATATGCGTATGGTCCCACCTCAAGCGTGGTCATGTCTTTTAATGTACAAATGATTTTTGATCAAAACCACTTGGGTTAGATAGTAAAATGAACAAGCTTTCTAACGGTTCAAATCACGCGAAAATCGGACTTCAGGAATATCTTGGGCAAGCCCGCAAAGTTTTGACATTTTGTGCAATGTCGAGAGTGCGCTCGGGGCGCACTGACATGCGCCTGAGACGCATAAACCTGCGCCTAGGGCGCATTAAAAGCTGCATAGAAGTTCCAACTTGCGGGTTTGCCCCGGACACTCCCTAGCTCCGATTTCTGCGTGGTTTGAACCGTTTGAAAGCTTGTTCATTTTACTTTCTAACCCAAGTGGTATGGATCAAAAATCATTTGTACATCAAATGAAGTTACCATTCTACCCTCAGTGGGTCAAAAATTAATTCATTTCGGTAAAACTCTTGCATGTCCCTCATTTCAAATCGAATTAAGACCCATTATGTAGATCAATACATAGAGTTTTTAAAGTAGTAAAAGATAGTAGAATCCAACAATAAAAATATTTATGTTTACTTTATGAAAAGTCGGTATAAAGAAGACCACTGCAAAAATCGTGAGAGCCACAGAGTCTAGGACACGTTTTCATTAAGTTTTTTTCAGTACTCAAATCCCCATTTCTTAGGTATTTTATTAAGTGCTTAAAGCTCCCGCCTTTAAGTGGTGACTCTATGGTTTTCCTTTGAGTTGATGGTGTGGGTATTTGAAGTGTTAATTTGGTGATTGTATTGACCTGCGACTACAACTAATACTTCTTCCTTGGCTTCTCCGCAACAACTACATCTAGCTGTTAAGAGACAGTTTACGAAGGCGATTCATCTCTGCTCTTTTCCTTGATGCGGAGAAGATATAGTTCTTAGTTGAAGACAGCTGGCCAGCACTACGACTACCAAAGACTGCCCTAAATCAATCAACATCGCAACCAGTTAGAAAGCCTTTCACTTAAGCGTCCCACAGAGCTAGGGATGTGCAGGTCTGCAAGGGACCTTAAGTAAACATGGAGAGTACTCCTTCAGGTCTGCAGTGAACTGGTATGATGTGGTTTGGTTCAAGCACCATGTTCCTAGGTGGGCTGTTATCTAGTACTGGATGGTACGTCAAGGCAGGTTGGGGACTTTGGACAGGCTTGCTAAATGGGGTACTGTGACCGACTCCGCTTGTGTTCTTTGTGCTAAGGAAGAGAAGAGCCATTCCCACATGTTTTTCGCATGCCCTTTCTCTGCGGGGGTGTGGAATAATCTGTTGCTTCATTGTGGTTTGAATACAAGGCCAATGTGTTTTGAACAGGAGTACTTTTAGAATGGTTTTTTTTGTCTCAGGAGTGCGATTAAACTGGTTTTGCTGCAACAGTTTACTATATCTATGGTGAACGTAATGCTATGATCTTTAGGTCCATTCGAGGGGACCAAATAAATGGTTGTTCTTCGAAACGTCGTGTGGGGGATGTTAGAGCTTGGCTTAGTTCCTCTGGTGGTTTTAAGGATTCTGCAGAATGCTTGAGCATTAAGAGGATGTGGAATGTGTAGTTTCTATGCTTGTTTTGGCAGTTGAGTAGGTGTATTTTTGCTTTGTGCAGGGGGGGTTTTCAAGGCCATTCCCTTGCCTTCTTGTTGGTGTGTGTTTCTATAATAGAAATTACTTTTTTCTAAAAAAGGTACTCAGGAAAATACCATATGAAAGACGAATTACCAAACATTAAATTAAATTTGGTTTTTGAATGCAATCTTAAGTGGTCGACAGAAAACCCCAACCTAACAGTGATGCTGAGCTTCTGTATCCCCATAGTTTCGGCAAGCCCCAAGCAAAGCACCTCAAATATTGGCATCTGGTGCAATTGGAAGGCATTTGATCAAACATGCAAGTGTAATGCTTATGTGTTGGCTTAATAAACGAGGACAAATCTCATTGAAATACTTCCTTTCCCTTCTCTACCAGTCGTCCTCCTTGACTCTACAAGCTGATAAAACTACTGAGTCATAATCCACACCATCCATTCTCATGGCTTCAAAGAGTCTAATGGCTGTATCCAACTCACCCAGTGTGCGATATCCTAAATCATGGTGTTCCATAAAGCTACATCCTTGATAGGGACTCGATCAAAAATCTTTCTAGCAAGATTAAGTGAATGATCTCAATCATTGAAACTTGTTGAATAGGTACAAGCCATTATTAAAATACTATATGAATGGGCAAGGCATGATTAAAATACTATTTTGATGAAAACTTGTTGAACTGGTACAATCCATGATTAAATACTATATGTGTGGGCAAGGCATAATTTAAATACTATATGCATGGATAAAGGCATGATTAAAATACTATTTTGATGGAAACTTGTTGTACTGGTACAAGCTAGATCCAAAAAAAGAAAAAACGAATTGGTGCAAGCATAAAATAAAAGTGTTTAGGCTGTTAATGGGGCCGGTTTAGAGGGGAGATGACAAGGCATGGGCTAGGGCAGTAGGGCTCCCAGAATTTACATAAAAAAATAGGGTCCCTTTCCATCGGTATAAGTCGAAATATTTTGTATTATAGATAAATTAGCTCATGAGTGCGTTTGGTCTGATAACGAGACCTCTAAAAACCCTAGCCTTTCTCGTTTTGCTCCTCCTTCTTCAGTATAATAACTCATTGAATACAACATAATTAATCTTGCCACATTTGGTATAAAGGTCCAAAAGTGAGTTACGACAAAGAGATTTGTGTGAATGAGGTTTCTTACCAAGAATCCATGGATTTCTCTTCCTTGCTTGATAGCATCAAGATTTGAGAATAGCCTACTACTAGTATGTTGCTCATCTCTCGGGGAAATGTCGAACACATTTTGAGCTAAGTTTAGGCATTGGCATTTTGTGTGCATACATATCCGTCAAAGCATTTGAGACAAACAAATCAAACGCAGATCCTGTTCGAATGGACAGAGCGTGGATTTCTTTTCCTGCACGAAGAAAACCAATTCTTGCACAAGCAGGGAGAACGTTTGAGAAGGTGACGGAATTGGGAGTCTCACCAACAGCTTGAAATTTGTCCAACAAGTCCTGCTGCTGCATGCTCGAGACTGCTTCGAGCGAAATCAGCAATCATGGCATTCCATGAAACCACATTCCTAGTATTCAGGATGTGAATAACAATTGAAGCTTCAGTTGAATTCCCAGATTCCGTGTACATATCATTCAAAGGGTTGGCAACAAATACATCAGACTCCATTCCCATCCTTAGACTAAAACCATGAAGTTCTTTCCCGGCAGGGAAACAATCTAGGTTCACCAAACACTGGCACAATACTAGAAACAGTTACCTAGTTCCGACATGCTTTCTAGCAACAACAAAGATCAGGGATCAACAACGCCTAAACCAATCATCAACAAAGGGAAATGTTGCTCAGGGTTGGATTAGATATGCTATTGGGGATGGTTGCACCACTTTTCTCTGGTATGGTCACTTGTTTAAACATTATGGAGATCGTGTAGCTTTTAGCTTGGGGAGATCCCTAAACGCTTGAGTTTAAACGCTCGAGTTAGTCCTGCCATAAGTGATGGAGATTGGAATGGGCCAAGGAGGAGGAATCCTATTAAAATTCATGAAATCATGGAGACAATCCCAGCTGACATGAAGCCTTATGGGGGAGATGAAGTAATTTGAATTTGTGCATTGTCGAGAGTGCTGAAATGCGCCTGGGCGCATTAAAGCTGCACAGAAGTTCAAACTTTGCAGGTTTGCCCCGGACACTCCCGAACTCCGATTTTTGTGCGGTTTGAGCCGTTAGAAAGCTTGTTCATTTTACTTTCTAACCCAAGTGGTATGGATCAAAAATTATTTTTACATCAAATGACGTTACCATTTTACCCTCAGTGGGTCAAAAAATAATTCATTTCGGTAAAACGCTTGCATGTCCCTCATTTCAAATAGAATTAAGACCCATTATATATCAATAAATCAAGTTGCTTTATGAAAATATTTATGTTTACTTTATGAAAAGTAGGTAGAATGAAGACCGATACAAAAATCGTCACAGCCACGGAGGCTAAGACCCGTTCTAATTAAGTTTTATACGGTACTCAAATCCCCAGTTCTTAGGTAGTTTGCTCAATGCTTAAATGTCCCACAGAGCTTGGGATGTGGGAGTTGAATGGAACTTAGAATATGTAAATGGGCGCAAAAACGTATTTTAGCCATTGTGGCTCTGATGATCTTTTATATCGGTATGCTTTCGACCAACTTTTCTTAAAATAAAGTGTATTATTTTCATTTTCCATTTGTATCATCTTTTACTACTTTAAAAACTCTATTTGTTGATATGCAGTGGGTCTTAGATATTATTTAAAATGAGGGACATACGGGCGCTTTAAAGAAAAGAACTATTTTTGACCCACTGAAGGTAAAATGGTCATGTCTTTTAATGTACAAATGATTTTTGATCAAAACCACTTGGGTTAGAAAGTAAAATGAACAAGCTTTCTAACGGTTCAAACCACGCGAAAATCAGAGTTCAAGACTGTCTGAGGCAAGCCTGCAAAGTTTGACATTTTGTGCAGTGTCGAGAGTGCGCCCGGGGAGCACTGCAATGCGCCTGAGATGCATAAACCTGCGCCTGGGGCGCATTAAACCTGCATAGAAGTTCAAACTTCGCGGGTTTGCCCCAGACACTCTTGAACTCCAATTTCTGTGTGGTTTGAACTGTTGGAAAACTTGTTCATTTTACTTTCTAACCCAAGTGGTATGGATCAAAAATCATTCGTACATCAAATGACGTTACCATTTTACCCTTAGTGACTCTTCATGGACTCTTAGGAAGCTCTTCTGACTTAGAGATGGTACCCAGAGTTGGATTAGTTAT
This sequence comes from Rhododendron griersonianum, assembly GCA_018127125.1. Lineage (NCBI taxonomy): Eukaryota > Viridiplantae > Streptophyta > Magnoliopsida > Ericales > Ericaceae > Rhododendron > Rhododendron griersonianum. Next base: position 33,086,508 of record CM030800.1, read on the forward strand.
GCTATCGGGGATGGTTGCTCCACTTTTCTCTGGCATGATAATTGACACCCCAAGGGTCCTTTGTTTCAACATTATGGGGATTGTGTGTGGCTTTTAACTTGGGGAGATTTCTAAACGCTTGAGTTAGTTCTGTCATAAGGGATGGAGATTGGAATTGGCCAAGGAGGAGGAATTCTATTAAAATTCAGGAAATCATGGAGATTGGAGACAATCCCAGCTGATTTGAAGCCTTATGGGGAGATGAAGTAATTTGAATTCGTGCATTGTCGAGAGTGCGCCCGGGGCGCACTGAACTTGTATTCGCAAATGGAGTCACCTTTTGAGTTCCAAATCTTTCCCTCCTGACTCCTCCATTCTCAACTTCTTCTCCCATCATCTTTTGAGTTCCAAATCTTTCCCTCCTGAATCTTCATGGACTCTTAGGAAGCTCTGATCCGACTTAGAGATGCTACTCAAAGTTGGATTAGATATGCTATTGGGGATGGTTGCTCCACTTTTCTCTGGCATGGTCCTTCATTTAAACATTATGGGGATCGTGTAGCTTTTAGCTTGGGGAGATCCCTAAACGCTCGAGTTAGTCCTGCCATAAGGGATGGAGATTGGAATGGGCCAAGGAGGAGGAATCCAATTAAAATTCATGAAATCATGGAGACTATCCCAGCTGATATGAAGGAGATGAAGTAATTTGAATTTGTGCATTGTCGAGAGTGCGCCCGGGGCGCACTGAAATGCGCCTGGGGCGCATAAACTTGAGCTTGGGCGCATTAAAGCTGCACAAAAGTTCAAACTTTGCGGATTTGCCCCGGACACTCCCGAACTCCAATTTCCGCGCGATTTGAGCCGTTAGAAAGCTTGTTCATTTTAATTTCTAACCCAAGTGGTATGGATCAAAAATCATTTGTACATCAAAAGACGTTACCATTCTACCCTCAGTGGATCAAAAAACAATTCATCTCGGTAATACGCTTGCATGTCCTCATTTCAAATCGAATCAAGACCCATTTTATATCAATACATAGAGTTTTTAAAGTACCACAGTAAAAGATAGTAGAATCCAAACAATAAAAATATTTTTGTTTGCTTTACGAATAGTAGGTAGAAAGAAGACCAATACAAAAATCGTCAGAGCCCCAGACACGTTTTAAATAAGTTTTATACAGTACTCAAACCCCCAGATCTTAGGTACTTTGTTCTATGCTTAAAGTGTCCGACAGAGCTAGCTAGGGATGGGCAGGTCTGCATGGGAGGCTCTGTGATCTGTAAGGCCTGAAGTGAACTGGTATGATGTGGTTTGGTTCAAGCACCATGTTCCTAGGTGGGCTGTTATCCGTATGTCAAGGTAGGTTGGGACTTTGGACAGGCTTGGTAAATGGGGTACCGACTCCACTTGTGTTCTTTGTGCTAAGGAAGAGGAGAGCCATTCCCACCTGTTTTTTTGCATGCCCTTTCTCTGCGGGGGTGTGGAATAATCTGTTGCTTCATTGTGGTTTGCATAAAAGGCCAATGTGTTTTGAACAAGAGTTAGATTGGTTTTTCTGTCTCAGGAGTGCAAGTAAGACTGCTTCAAACGATCCCTTCTTAAACTGGTTTTGCTGCAACAAGTTCACTATATCTATGGTGAACGTAATGCTAAGTTCTTTAGGTCCATTCGAGGGGACCAAATGGTGGTGCTTTGAAACATCGTGCGGGCCGGGGGATGTTAGAACTTGGCTCAGTTCCTCGGCTGGTTTTAAGGATTCTGCAGAATACTTGAGCATTAAGAGGATGTGGAATGTGTAGTTTCTATGCTTGTTTTTTTTTTTTTTGATAACCGAGGTGTCCAGGCCAGCTTACACGCACGTCGACTATATATCCTCGGGGGAAACTAGCACAGAAATCCATCGCCATGGCCCCCCACTTAAATCATGATTTGCTTCCAGAGGGAATCGAATTCGGCCATGTTTCTATGCTTGTTTTGGCACTTGAGTAGGTGTATTTTTGCTTTGTCTGCCTTGTGCAGGGTGGTAAAGTTTTGCTTTGTTGCTTCATTGTGGTTTGCCTCTTTTTGGTGTGTTTCTATTATAGAAATTACTTGCCAAAAAAAAAAAAGGGTACTCAGGAAAATACCATATGAAGACGAATTACCAAACAAATCGGGGAACGCTAGGTTCTACATTTTTCTTTTGAAGTAGACATGGATGCAGCATGCATGTAGGTACTTACGATCATATTTTCTAATCTTATAGGGTAATCGAAACTACATCGGTAAATGACAATTTCGTAGATAATTTTTCCTTTTTGCAATTAGCCCAACAAAACACATTCGATAATGGCGAGATTATCCACGTTTGATTTTGGCCTTCTCTTTGATCGGCCGACCGAGTCTGGGAGAGAACCCGCACTTCCGGGACGCGAGGTTGTTCGAAACGACGTCGCACAGCAATTTAAAGCTTCCATTGCAGGGCTGCGTCGTGTAATTGGTAAATGGTGAACTCATGCCAAATTATTTGTATGATCGAAAGTGTTCAAGTTGTAGATCACGTCAAGAATATAAAATAGTCTGAAGATCATTTGAATTGAATAGCTATTAGTACACAATCGGAGATGATCTTTTTGAATTTATTTTTACTAAAATAGGTTTGTATATACTGGAGATCAAAACCATTGTATCACTAAACTCGTACTCCAGAGAAGCGAGGTTGCTTAAAACGACGTCGACTGGGTGACCTCGCATGTATAATAGGAGTCCGGTTTTTATTGAGACTTCGCATCTTGAACCTGCGAAGTAGTTTTTGCATGGACTCCGCCGTGTAATTGGTAAATTGTGAACTCATGCCAGGTTGTTTCTATGATCGAAACGGTTCATGTAGAAGTTGTCAAGATGATAATCCTTGTTGAAGATCAGAATAATTGAATATCGATTAGTGCATAAACGGAGAAGATTTGAGTGAAATTATTTTAGTGAAAATAGGTTTGTCCATACTGGATCAAACCCATTTCATCACTGGGATGTTATAAATTCCCTTCGGAAGAAAGAAATGGATTTCCATGGCGGTCTCGCTGCCATTGTAACGGCTCTCTCTCTCTCTCTCTCTCTCTCTCTCTCTCTCTCTCTCTCTCTCTCTCTCTCTCTTCTGTTCTTCCACTCTTCAACCCTGACGATTTCATGGTCACTTCAATGCTATCATAATCTGTGTAACAACGGCATTTTGAAGCGGAAAAGCTAAACGATTGACGCGATGATGTATGTAATTTCTGCTCCATTGGCCTGTATAAATTGAGACAATTAAGCTTTGTCAAGTAATTCGCCATGTTAGAGATTTCGCGATCTTAGTATGTAGTAAATGATTGATTTCAGCTTTGCCTGAGGGTGTTACGTTTTTGCTTTGTTTTCTGATGTTTGTTTTTCCTCCATTTGCGGGGGTGTTGATTCTCCTCCCTTTGTGGAGAGTTTACCCTCCCGTTGTGGAGTGGCTTCCGCGCGTCTCGATTTAGTCTGTGTCTTTTTATGGTTTGAGCTCGATTTCCTAGTATCATCCTCTACTAACACGTTTTGACGTACTGGCCCTATATGCCCGACATTGTTGTTGGTCTGCTTTCGCAACATGTGTTATTGAGCCTGTCTAGTACATGTGCTCGAGTTTAGCTGCTGGAAGTTTTGGTTCAATCCTGTATTTTGTGATGAAATCTTGTAATGCCTTCGGGCCTTTCAAATGAGATTACACCTCTTGTTACAAAAATAAAAACTTTGGGTTTTTTTTTTTTTTGGGGGGGGGAACACTAATCTACTAAAAGCCAAAAGCACTTTTAAGCTTAAACATGAGCACAAAGCAATTCTTGGCTAATTCTTCTTGCACACTTCTTGAACACCTCTGTAACACACAGTCAAATAGTCGAGAGTTTCACAATACATTTTGACAATTTGAATAGTTCATTTTGCAGTTCTCAATACACAAATTATTTGTGCATACGATAAGATCGATCGTATATCGTTGAAAATCTTAGAAGTTCAAATTTTTCTTGAGAAAAAATGGATCTTTAAAAATGCTTCTTTTTGACTAACTGATTTGAATCATGCACTTATCGATATCTAATCAATCGAATTTGTTTTCCATATCAGTCTTAAAAATGTGTTCGAAAGGATGTGTAACTAGCAAGTAATTATTCAACGTTCTCGAGGTATCACTTAACGTTGCCTACGTGGTACTCTCGATCATTTACGTAGCGACAAATTATATAATACCAACATTATCATTCACTTTTGTTGAGAGATAAAAAGTGACCCACAGTATGCGGTGACGTTCTTTTATTTGCGGCAAGTCTCGTCTGACAATGACACATGAAAATTCGGGAGTACTCAATAACTTGGTCCTTAGGATATATATATACATACATACATACAAACCGACTTAACTGTGAACCACTTTACTAGTAAGAGTTGAGCTACCTCCCAAAAAACCCTCCCTCCCTCTCTCCCTCTCTCCCTCTCATCTGATTCCTGACAGATCCCATAACAACCAACCACCAAATGCAAATATATACAGCCTTTTCCAAAAAAATAAAAAACACACAGTTGAGAACAGCCCAAAAGCAGCTGACACACGGTTGTATGCCGAGGTACAAATATCAGTTATCATACATCTGGTGCAAGAACCAAACATGAAAATGGAAATCATACCATGAGAATTCGATAGATGCAAATAATGAATTTTCCTTGAATAAATGAATTTACCATATATTTTTAAATTAATACATGTACAATAAGCTCGAAAACCCAAGGGCATTCTAAATTCTCATTTTAACCATTTTGACCGCGCAAGCGCTTCAATAGCCAGAGTCGTCTTAGTCTCTCGTCCAATTTCAAGAACATTTTGGCCCTCTTCTCATCAAAAGAAAGAAACTCACATGCCTCAATAATGAGATCATCGTCAAAACCTGGAATTTTCTGCACCATCTCAAACAAATAATCTAAACACACTGACTGGTTACTTCCAGTTAAAGCATCAGCAATCCTACCGATGTTTGCAGCCATGGCACTCATCATGTCTATCATTAGATCACTTTGCCGTCTCTTCTTGGAGTGCTGTTTGGAAGATGAAAAGGGCCTTTGAGATGATCCTTGAGGGCCATCGCCAGAGTCATCTTGGCTTGGTGCTTTATCAACCATAATATTGCTTAATGGGGTTTCTAAGTGCACTTCATTGTTGGAAATGGGATTTGCATCCTGTTTAGCACAGGTTGTTGACCAACATCCAGTTGCGTCATTGTTGCCAATGATAAGACACAACTTATCATACTCAACAGATCTCGCCCTTAAAAACTTTGCATCAGGATGCCTCTGTAGAAATACACAGAGTTAATACATCACTGCGAAACTGACAAAGAGCACCAAAATGGGTTTGTAGATGGCTTACAATCACTAGTAAAAGCTATAACCCTTGCATGAAATCTCAATAATTCCGCTATTATAAAAAAAACTCAGGACAAACTCTTTGAAAACATCCATTTCAAGCACTCTGGCTAATGAAACACTAATTTCATTTTCCTTCATTATATTTTTACTCTTGTCCAGTAAACTGTCTCAAGCATGCAAGATGATGCTCAACTAAGAAGCGTACACACCAACTGGTCTCCACAATCGACAATCGTGTCAGACACGCATCGGACAAGGACAATACTCAACGTGCTCTGCACATGCTTAAATACGTGTCTGACATGCTCCGTTGTTTTCTAATGGAGTAATGCTTCTAGTCAGACCTGTTGGGGACCCATACAAGAAGTTGTCACTTCATACAACACCACTTTTACGGGCACTGTTGATTAATATTTCATAAAGTTTTGCCTATCAAAAAAAATATTTCATAAAGTTGATATTATTTGGGTTTTTCATATTTTTTTCACAGAAATAATGTTTCCGATTATTAAACGAACTTTAAGATGCAGCCATATACTATATGTACTTACTATTCAAGGTGTTCCCAATGAGTCTCTGTCTTAATTTTCCTATAATGACGTGTCCGCATGTTCTTGTCATATTAGGTCCATGTCCTATGTCAGAATCCATGCTTCTTAGGTACTCAAGGACATTGAATTTGTAACTCAATACGTTGCAGACAATTGCAAGGTTAATTGTTATCCAAAAGACAAGATCCTAAGGGTCATTTTCGAACACAACACTACCAACTCCAGAGAACAAGAAACGCACCTTAATGTATTCGTTCCAAACGGAGTCATTTGCAACAACCATCTTCCGTGTCTTATCCCACATAAATCCTTTATGGGATAGGATCTCCTTTACATGTCCATACATTTTCTTCAATGTTTTCAAGCGGTTCCTGATGTTTGCCTTCTTCAAATCAAGCCCGAAGTTTGCATTTAAAGCCTTGACAGCAGCCTTATATGCCACAGGTGTAAAACTTTTCTCAACTTTATTCCCCAACTTCACCTGCTCAATTAGTTTCTCTGTTAAGCAACGGTCCATCTCAACCGTCCATACCACATACTTTCCTTTTCCATTTCCATTGTCACTTCTGTTCTCATATAGTTCAGCTCCTACACCTTCATTGTGTGCAGTCCAATCCATGTCAGCTTCAGCATCATTTATAGAACTCTCAGTAGGATCATCATTACCAAGAATGACGCACAAGTCAGCATAGTTTTCTATTATTCGTCCTTTAAGAAGCCTCACCTCAGGATTTATCTGTTTAACAGCATACATAGGAAATAAGAGGCAGTAATATATAAGAGAAAAGGACTATTTAAAGATGAAGCTTACCTCAATGTAGTCCTTCCAAACAGAGTCCTCTGCGGTGACGATCTTTTGTTTCTCATCCCATCTAAACTCACCCTGATCAAGGAGCTCCTTAACACTGGCGTACAGTTTCCTCCACATTTTAATTCGGTTTCTAACATTGTCTTTTGTCAAATTGAGTTGAAACCTTTCATTTAAAGCAAACACAGCTGCATCATATGCCGTATACTTTAATTTGCTATCTAATTCACTTTTGTTCCCCAATATCACTTGCTCTACAAGAATCCTGCTGAGACAGCAGTCCATTTCGTTTGTCCATGTCATGTTCTCGTCTTGATCATTCTTGATGCCAATATATCGAATTGGTGAGACATCTATAGCCTCCATATCCTCTAAATCACCAGCCAAACTATGCCCAAAATCATCACCAGTTCTTGAAAAGCCTCCAGTTGCATAGCCATTGCCAAAGATAATGCACAAATGATCATAGTTCTCAACAATTCTCCCTCGAAAAGGCCTAGCATCATGGTGGGTCTGCAGAGAAACCGGTTGTTCTTTAGTAAAAAGATTTAAGAATTAAGACTAGTCTTTACCCAGTTAAGAAACAGGAAAATCAGGTATTATATTCCACAAAGCTAAAGAAATGAAACATATCCAAATGGGATTCAGGTCCTTGGCAGTTGTTGTTTTAGTGTCTTCAGAGATGACATTCGAGGAACAGTCCTACTTTGCTATTAAAAAAAATACCGCTCCATGCCTACACACCTTCATACAATCTACATTTCACAACCAATTCATTACAACCAGGCAAGAGTGGCCCATTACTCATTCTATCGATTCATCTTCTTTTTTTTCCTTGATAAAAGGAATCTTACAAGTTTAGGACCATAATTTTATCTATCGGAATTTCTTCGTTCAAAATACTTGAATTGACAATTCAAATATTGTAACGCCAGCCATAGAGTTGAATAGGGCGCAAGTGGCGTTAAGTGCGCTATGGTTGGTCTTAACTGTTTCTGCAAATTTCAGACTCGTACGTGTCATGCTAGTGTTACCTAAGCAGCGGTTCATTTCATTTTTCCACATTACTCTACCCTGCTCTCTACAGCTACTGATCTGAAATTCATTGTCCGGAGACAAGCTCAGCGAGCCATCACCATTTCTGCGGCTGATTAATGCACAGTTATTTGCCAAAATATCAGCAGGTCATCATGATTTTCAACAAGCCTTTCTCTAGATAGCCCCGCATCTGGCTCTACCTGCAGGCCTTGTAGATCAATCAATTTAGTAGCCATTCTTTTCCATTGTAGTGTTTTTTTTTCCTTGCATTTTATTATTGACTCCCTTTAAGACACACGATTGAATAAAGTCAATTCACAGCCTTTCAATGGAAACTTCTTTGATATTCATACCATTCAACTGAATTTACATATTCATCAAAACTCATTTAGGAAGTACAATTGTTTCCACTGTATTGAAAATCAGATGTTGCACAGAGCATACAACTATCAAGTATCAACAGTCCGAAGAAACATTGATTTCCATTACAAAGTCACAGAACAGACAGTAAATAAAACCATTTAGCTATGTCTTTAGAAGATATTTTCTTACATGCTACCCCAGCCATGAATACTGTTTTGTCAATCAAAACAATAACACTGGGCCAAGTGACATGTGACAACCAGACCCCCTGTACCAAACCCTACTGGGGCTGCAAATTCTTATGTATATCAATGTCCCTCAACATGCAGTTTAAAAGGGAAACCAGTCATTTTGCATACCTTGGTGTAATCATTCCACACTGAATCATTGCCAATTATCATCTTCCGTGTTGCATCCCACTTGAATCCAGCGTGAGAAAGGAGTTCCTTCAGAACCCTGTACTGTTTGTTCCAAGTTCTAAGTCGATTCGTAATATGGTCTTCACTTAAACCAGGACCAAACTTTTCGTTTAAATCTGTTAGAATGATTTTACATGCTTCATGTTGCAAAATGGTATCCATTTCATACCCGTTCTGCACTTGCTCCGCCAGGGTCTTTGCCAGGAAACAATCAACTTCTTCAGTCCACCTAAAGTTAATTGCCTGCTTGTCATCACTCCAACTTTCAGACAAGTTTGCAGTCTCTACTCCCTCATTGACAGACACTATGTCTATCCCGACTTCGGGACAATTATCTGGACAGCTTGCTATTGCTTGATCATTGCCAACGATGATACACAACTCGTCATAATTATCAATGAATTTTGCACGAAAAGGCTTAGCTTCAGGGTTTATCTGTTAGTTACAATTTATAAACAAAACTTTAGTCACCAGTTATATTTTACAACAAGAGCTTGAAAAATGGGCAATCATAACTGAATATTGTCAATACAATACATTAAGAGTTAATGCAAATATCATGGCCATCAATGGTCATGATTCATGAAGTGCCATCAAGAACTCGATAAATAGGTGGGAATTTTTTAATGAACAGTAGCAGGGAAATTGATGCATCTGGACAAAAATAAGCCAAGTTGGCATCTTGAGTTTCTCCAAACATGATTCATCAATTGCAAATTTTCTAGAACATTAGTAAAGAAACAAATTCCCAGAACATATTGGTTGAGACTTAAGCTAAAATACAACATATTTAGCACCAAGGGCAAATTCGAGTGTAAAAATTGATTTAGAGATTGAAGAACGTTGTCAAGGTCAAGTAATGTACCTTAACATAGTCACCCCATACAGCATCATCTGCAACAACCATCTTTCGCGCTCCGTCCCACTTAAATCCTTTTTGAGCAAGGATTTCCTTTAAAAGCCCATACTGCTTCCTCCATGTTTTCAGCCGGTTTTTTATATGATCTTTTGTTAATTCAAGTCCAAATTTTTCATTTAAAACAGCAACTGCTTCTGCATATGTTGCTGTTTTTATGATGTTATCGGACTTGTTTCCCTTTTTTGCATGCTCTACGAGGACCTTAGAGAGGCAACGGTCCATTTCATTTGTCCATATCACGTACTTTACCTTCTCTTCCGCATTGGAATCCCTCGTCTGGTATAACCTTCTATACATACCTGACAATACATAGGTGCAAGTGCAACAACACAACCTTCTCATTACTTTACATACAAGGAAAACAATGCATCAGTTAGATCAATAGAAGCCCATGGCAATTGAATTCTGCATTAGAGTGCCTTGAGAAACCAAATTGATTTCATGCACAAAGTCGTCTCACTGTTGAAGAGAAAACAAGGGAGGACTAAAAACAGTACATACTTTTATCCTCTCTCTTTTTGTTTCTTTTGAGTTTTGAATAGTTTGGAGGTGTAAGAGAGGAGGAGCACAATACTTTGGCTAAACTTGCATCAAAGTTTTGTCCCAGACCTAGGTACACATGGAAGGATCTCAACTTCCAGAAAGCCACTTTGTCAATAGAGTAACAGCTCAGCCAATCTAATTGCTTTATTAGCACTCCACAAATTAAGCACTTAAAGTACATCCAAAAGGTGAGGCAGTTGTACTTATCTTTCCTTTTCATGTGCCATGACTAATAAAGGGAAGGAGGAGGAGGAGAAGGAGTTGGATTTAAGTAGGAGATGCCATGTGCATTTATCTTGAACCTTAGAAATTGAAAATAACTTTTAAAAGAGTGCCACATGAACTACTGAACTACATGTGCATTGTTAATAGTACAGAATACATATACCCATCATCATTATTCATCATAAGTGTCGCTTCTTGCGTAACTAGCTATCATGTGAATTATCTTTGAAACAAAAGTACAGACCGTGGTTGACAAATACTTGGGTGCTAAAGTTCCCTAGGATTTATCAATAAAAACTGTCCGGTAGGTACTTCACTTTTAAGTAGTACGAACTGCACAATGGTAATTGCATGTGCCAAAGATTTTTTACTAGTAGTTGATAAAAAATAGTGATTCGTGGTTTCCACTAACTCAAGCTACAAAACAAAACTCAAATATTGCGTAAGGTTTTTCTCCAAGGATTATATAAAGAAGTACAGCTAGATCAGTCCATGAATTAAGGCAGAGAAGTTGCATACTTAAATGAGAAAAAAAATTGTACAGCGTTTCACTAAGATTATTTATCAAAAGCTGCAAAACCTATTCTAGACGACACTGCGACAACTATAGAAAACAGGATTATAGGACATTAGTTTACTCAATAGCTGCAATAGAACGAAACCAATGATGATTAAATTCATAATAATTGAAATGATTACACGCAGTATACAGCCAGTGACGTCAATCATCATGTTGTCTATGATTTACTTTCCGTTCATTTCACTAACTTCAAAAGACTTTATATTTGGTCTACTATCTACCCAATACCTGTTTTGCAAGACTATGGTACACGTAATATACTAAAACCTCAACCGCTTAATGAAACAAACAGTGATTCAGCTGTTCTATCAACATTCAACGGAAACTGAACTGTGACACATACGTATACTACAACAAACTCATACTAGTAAAAAGCAGAATAGAACAAAACGTAACCCACGAAGATTTTTTCCTTTCTTCTTTTGGTTTCTCCAATTGAAACTTCTAGAAAATACGGTCCACGTAAATTTCTCTTCCGGTTCCCCGTCAACATTCTTCATAGAACTCGAGTATAATCTTAGAATTGTGCAACTTAGATACTACCTCCGTCCCAAAAAGATTCTCCAGTTCGTAAAACCATAAATTAAAAACACCGCCTTTGTCGAAAAAATGCTAACCCTTTGCTGCTGGTTACTAGATATCAATGAGTTCTTTTAATTTATCGAAAAAAAGAATTGAATTTTTCCACGGCAAACACAACAATCCACAATTGTTATTTCCCTTTCAAAGACATAATTACTCCTGATTTTCCTACAACGCCAAATTGCCATCAATAACTCAAATATATGTAAATTTTTCTACAATGTACATATAACTGTCTTGCAAGCAATTTTTACATGTGGTAACTACACACACACACACACACACACAGAAGAGAGAGGGACCTGGGGACGAGGTATATGAATGCAAGCAGAGAAGAATGAAATCGTTGCTTCCAAACCCTAGGCGAGTGCGTTAATAACTAGGGAACTGCCGGCTTATGGCGTCCGATTCCAAGCGGCGGTTCAGAAACTGAGGGCGTTTGGCTGCCAACCTTTCTTCTTTTCTAATAATAATCATGAACTCCTGAATATGATTTGCCAGTTTCGGATTACAAATACGTACTGTATGATTTTGTAGAAAAGTGCATCATCGGCTGTGCAGGATAGGTAAAGTGCAGCAGCAGGGTACTATTTGTAGTAAATTTTGAAGAATATAAATTTTTCAGTATTTTTATTTTTTGACCTTTTGCCCTTGCATAGATTGATTATTAACCTTCGGTATTTTACAACTATGAGATTAATAAATTCTTTTCAACCCGCAGTGAAAAATTCCACATTTTTATCATCATTTTTTTCGGTCCTACCATCTATTTATTGTTGATCTAAGCCGTTCATCTTGTAAACCCCACATAGTAGTATATCCATTCAAAAAAAATTGATCGAACATCGATAGAAGTATCAAAATTTGAATTTTGCTTTGTAAAATGGATAGTTTATCTTTATTATTATTGATAGAAATTAGATTGTCCATTTTATACACCAGAATTCAAATTTTGATATATCTATCAACTTCCGATCAAGCTAATTTTTTGCATAGCAATACTATATTGCGGGTCTTAAAATATGAACGGTTTAGATCACAACAATAGACACTTTGTGGGGCCCATAATAGGCGGTGGTGAAAAAGTGGGATTTTACACCGTCGGTGAATAGAATTTATTCTCTACAACTATTACTCACAATCAATAACCTTTCCTTCGTGAGACAGTGCCAAAAATTCATGTGCCTCCATGCCGAGAGATTTTTCAGTCGTTGGATGTAAAACATAAAAAAATAATAATACAATCCAAAGGCCAGAAAATCCCTCGGCACAAAGACAGTGGAATTTTCAGAACAGGAGAGATCGGACCTCTTTCATACTTACATGTAATGTTCATTATTATTACCCGTATTGGAATTATGCAAAGTTCGAGGACTAAAATGTAAATAATTAAGCATGCTCTAAGGTTATAACAGCCCATAACAAAATTCATAGTTTGGGGTCTAAACCTTCTGAACAATCATACATGGGGCTAAACTTGTAATATGCCAAACTACAAGAAATATACATCGCGGATGTAGTTCCTTTGTAGAGCACATTGGAGAGAAAGCCAAAAGAGACTATTGGGCTCAAGGCTTTGATTCTTTCTCATCACCTCAACTATACCAGCTATGGCTATGGCTATGGCCATTGATATGGCTGACAGAACAAGCCAAACCCTGGCGCGTTGGAGCTGCTTGATGCCCGTTGTATGGCCGGTGATCTTTCTTGCGATAGAGACAAATACAAACTCGTAGACTGGGATAAGGACTGATGTGAAAATTTCCGATACCGCAATTTAAAACCAAGTAGAGGCTATTGTTGCACAACTTTTTCTAAAAGAGCAGAACATATCCAATCTGAGAGTTAGCAATCAAAGAACAAGTGTCTATTAGTCTCCTCCACACCTGAACCAAGCACATTCTGCAGAATTGAAAACCCCCCAATTGGCTACCCTATCCTTGGAGGACAATCTAACTTGGAAAGCAAGTCAATGGATTGCAGTTCATCTATATAGATATGTGGAGACAATACCAGACTAGAATATGCCATGTAACAGGGGAATCATGCGATCTGGTAGCCTTTGATTTGTTTCCTGCACTCGCCAAAGATTTATCGGCTTCAATGGTAGTACAGATTCATATATCGCAGTGGAAGAAATAGAAGGACGAGTGGTGAGTGAGTTTTCGAAGAACAATAAAACAAAGAACAATAGCAAGAGGATCGTCTGGAACCCAAATAGCTGGAGAGCAAAAGAAAGAAACCATAACACGAAACTAAGGATCTCATTAATCCCAGAGGCTAGAAAAATGAACTGGAGCAAAGACACAAATACATCAACAAAAAAGACTACAGCCTTTTCAAACTATCTAAGTTTGAATTGCCGATTGATTCCCCACATGTCACAAATATTCTTGTTTCCTCCGGTAGAAAACATCTGCTAAGATCTTAGAAAGCTCTAATAGTATCAATAATTTTCTCGAAGTTACACACATTCAATGGGTGCGATGTGATACTGCAGCAGTAAGTAGCTAAGTATACACCACCGAGGTGGTAGCCCAGTTGGTGAGGGCCACTACTCCCCTTAATGCAGACGGAGGTTCGAGTCCCAGCAGGTGCTCGAAACCCGTCTGCGGACCAAAGGGGGGGCTTTTCACCAGCTGTGCACTAAAGTGGTGCCGTGGTGACGGCCCGTCCTCCCAGACGGTAGCTATGGCTTGAACCGGACATTCCATTGGCGGGTAGGGAGCCTCTATGGTCACACCCAAGGGGAGTTGCTACGCTGGTCGCCCCCTCCCACCCTTTTTTGATTATCAAAAAAAATAAAAAAATTGCTAAGTATACTTACCAACGAGACAGTCAACCACGAGCCAAAGAGATGTGTCCACCTCAATGGATAGATGAACTATGTGTTTGTTTCTTTTCCTGTATGAGTTGTGTCACCAAGCTCATAAGATCTGCCATCTTCTTCTGTCCCACCTCATGTGCTCTCCTTTCCATTTCACGCTCTCTCTTCTCCTCTTCGCGTGCTCTCCTCTCCACCTCTCGCTCCACCTCCATCTTCTCCATATCAGCTTTAAGTTTTAGAAACTCCTCATCAAGTCTTGGTGATGCAGCATCAGATGCAGGAGAAGATGAAGAAGACTTGGGCCAACCCCTAACCCCAGTATGTGCCTCTTCCTCTTCCCAAGCACCTCTCTAGACATCTCCTCCAGCGTCAACCGCACAACGGACTGAGAAGATTCTTCTTGCACACGCAGCATCTGCGCCTGTGATTGTTTAAATAACAAAACACACTGAATTTTTCCTCAACTCTCCATCAACATGATTGACATAAGTGTAAAGTACTAGGATATCCACTCAATATATACTCATACAATCTAGAAAATTAGTTCTCACAGCCATCATTCTCTGGCTGTGAAGTTCGGTGTACATCAGCATATAGTCAGTATGAACAAAATAAATAAAGGATAAAGTAAGCATCAGATATCCGAGTAAAAAAACGTGTACAGGTATAGTTATCACAGCATTATCAGAGCAACAAATTATCGAGACCCCGAACAACGACTATGGCTTAGGAATTCCCTGATATGTTTGTCGGTATTGACCGTTTCTAAAAAGAAAGAGAAAAAAGCCCCAAAGCAGTAGCAAATTTGTTATAAGTTCAGCAGAAGGCCACTATATACCTCTTCCACCATATTAGGCAATTCTTCTCTATCCTTGAGGTTGTTCCCTTCCACGCTATCTCTGCTACTTTTACTATGGAAGCAAGCATCCTCATTTGATAGACATAGCCGATGCACAGGAACAGATTCCCCATGTTGGACCCAAGTCTTGTAAGAAATAGATATTCCCCTGAGGATCAAATGAATCTTGACAACTTCAGTGCTTTGTTTTTTGGCATTCGTACAATCGACACATGGACACCAAATATCAACTCCAAGGCCTACACTCGCCATTGCGAATTCAATAAAAGATTTCACCCCTGCTCTATACTCCTTGCTTTTTATTCTATTATTTATGGTCATCCAACTCTTGTCCATTTTGTTACCACCTACAAAGAGCAAGTTCGTTTCACTTAAGAAACATACGTTCCCATAAGTACCAGTATGCTCAATGCCATTCCAAATGAACAGCCAAATCAGGTTGGTAGTCTTAGGATCTTTTTCCAACCGAAATACATATATGTTGTGCACTAGTTTATGTTTGTATGCAAGAATTGCAGCTAAAATGGATTTAGACAAACATATGCGATTCGCGGTTGATTGGGAAAGCAAACAAGCCTAAATATCAAACCAGTAGTTATAGACACATAATCAACAAAATTACGGAAAGGACAGTGTTAAACTAGCTAATGACTCCACAGTGTTTAAAGAATGATGTTGAACTGAAATAAGAACTTGAAAAAATAAAGCAATAAGGACAACACAAGTATGTGCATTGGGTTAATACGGGAAAAGTTAAGATTAGCAAAGCAAAAGATTTTGCATATAGACTAACATTGATAAGCATAGAAAGTTCGAAACACGTAATGTAGTAGACATTTTGTCAAATATTGGAGAGGCATTTAATCAGCCACAAAACAATGGCAAGTAATAATAAAGAGGGGAAACCCTCAAATGTTAGCCCCAAGGGCTGGCCTGGTGGCAAGGTCTCAAGACTTTAGAAGTTTGGATTCGAATCCTCTTAGATGCTATCAACTTTCTTTCGAGCCAATCCATACGGCGCGTAAGCTAACACAGATACACTTACCAAAAAAAAAAAAACTAACCCAGATACTTGAGTTATCAGAAAAAGACAAAAAGCGGGAAGCTTCAGACTATGAGGAACTCATATTCTACACACACAACAACAACAACAACACACTCCAAAGTCTTTTGCCCACATGATACAAGCAGAAGACGATGATGGTAACATGAGAGAGAGAGAGAGAGAGAGAGAGAGAGAGACCCAGATTGTGCGTTGGGGAAATTTAACTGTAACTTTCTCAGTCAGTCAAAATGCTGACATTTTGAAAATTGGTATCCAAAATATTTGAACTCAGCGCCATTTCCTTTGCCCAATGAATTGGCGCACTTTTTGCCCCCCTTCCCAGTTCCCAGGAGTCCGTCTGGAACTTGTAGAAACGAAAAGAAAAGAAAATGGTTAAGAAGGGTAGTGTGAGGAAGAAGTACAGGAAAAATACGTGCTACTACGGAGTACTACTATTTTCTAATTTTCCTTCCACTTTCTTTCTCAACCAAACAAGGCCAAGGGGAGGGATTTTTTTTCTTTTCCTTTGTCTTTCTTTTCCAAAATTTTTTGGGGGTTTACACATTCGAGTTTGGCTCCTCTCCGGTCCTAAGAGAATTGGAGGATCCTTCAATTTTAATCTAATGGCTAAAAATATAACACTGAACACAACCTCTCTAAATGACATAAAAATGATCACACATAATTATTTATCCCCCTCCCTCTTTCATTCACGGTCATTGACAATTTTAATGAACCGATAAATTATCTATAGCAGCAGACATGTACACTCCGATTTTCTGGAGATAAATTAGAATGGTGGGTTTGTACTCCTTGGAATTTCAAAATTATATTGAAACTGAACCGAAAAAAAACAGATCGAAAAACACATTTCGTGGAATTCAAAAACCAGATCCAAAAGGGCGATAGAAAAGTCCGAAGTACAGAGTTGGTTTACTGATCAGCGACAAGATTTTCGCTCAGCAGAATCCACAAACTGTGATTCTGATGTCGGGGGGTTGGAGGTTGCTTGTTGGAATTATGCCCGGTAATCCCATATGCAACGGAAGCGCAACAAACAAAAACAAATCACACAATGAGAGAACACACACAACCAAAATACGCGGTTCCCCAAACTCGGGTACATCCACGGGAGAGATATTTCACTATATGGAAAAATAGACGATTACAACGTGAGATGAAAAACCCTCTCGAGCTCCTAACACCATGGCTCACACAATATTTTTCACTTACCCCCAACATCTTTATTTTCCCTCTCATCTATTCTCTCTCTCACACACAATCTCACGGTGGGGGAGACCCCCGAAGGGGCTCCCATACTTCCTCTCCTCTCTGCTCTGCTCACTCTCTCTCTCTCCCCCACTCACCTCTTCACGACAGAAGGCCCATTTTATATGCACAAGAGAGTGGCTAACACAAAAACTCTTCAACTGACCAAAGAAGAGTCTAGAACCCAATTGCCAAAGTTGCTCCTTTAATGCACAGCTGGCCACCAACTCAATTCAAAAACACATTTACTTATTCAGCTAACTAATTCCATTAAAATCTCTTTTTCTTTTTTAAACTGCATTTAATGTGAGAAAAATCCAACAAAGAAGTATGGTGGCGCCGGTGATATGGGCGGTGGTGATGGCTAGTGGAGGGTTGGACGGAGATGGAGGGAAGGGGCAGTGATCGATGGTTTCTCGAATAATGAAGGGCAACTGAAATTATTTGGTGTTTTGCTGGATAACAAGGATTATGTGGCCATTAATGATCTTAACAGTTAGATTTTATAGTTGTCATGTGTCACCTTATTAATAGGATTTGAGGATCCTCCAATTCCCTTGGGATTGGAGAGAAGCCAAACTCTACACATTTGATCGCACAACCAGGGCAGTTGGCCCAATGATTGTGCAGGAGTACTGAGTATTGTAAGGATGCGGGTTCAAATCTTATAAAGACGAGTTCGATACCCATTATTATTGGTTGAATTAGAGTTAGGGTAAAAATAGGTTCTTTATTGATCATTTCACAAAAAAGGAAACTTCTCGCACGTTTATTGCCAGTGGTTGAATCTAAAAGTGTAGAGCGGTGCTTGGTCCCTTTCAACTTTGAAGTATTGTTCTCAAACAATAGTATCATAATTGCAAACTTGCAACTATGAGCATTGAGCAATAACGGACCTATGCTATTTTAACTTGCAACTATGAAATTTTCCCTCAAAATTAAACATGAATCTTTGAAAAAGTAAAACCATTTTAAGCTAAAGCAACCCTGAATGAGGAATTTACCCCCCAAAAAAACCTAAATGAGGCACAATTTGGTAGTTGGAACTCCACACTTGAAACACGACTAGGAAAAAATGTCTTTGGGGCATCGCCACCCATTTTCACCACACATTTGGTATGGGCTTGCATCACATGATGGTACCCCACGGGCATTGAATAATCTATCCCAACTAGGGAGAAACCAAGGTTTAGAATGTTGTGCGAGTTAGATTTTCTATTAGTACGTACCGGTACCGGTGAAATATTGAGTACCGTTTCAGATTTATCACTGTTAGTGTTATTTTTTCACATACAATAATTTATTAGTATAATTTTCACATTTACTAAAAAGAAAAAGAAAAAGTAGTCCTGTATTTTTTTCGGCATTGTCCGGCATTTGTCCCTTACCGGAAGAAAAAAATAAATTTAAAGCTGGTACTGTCAGGTATTGACCGATATTGCCGGTACCGTCTAGTATTTGAGTCGGAACAAAATCAGAGGTGCTGGATTCCTGATTTGGACAATATTGGTACATACCGCCCTGTGGATTCATATCCTTGGGAGAAATATTTTACTTTTGGAAAGTTGAGTCAAGAAGAAACTAAAAAGGAAAAATTCAAAAAAACCCCTGAACTTTGAACTCAATATCAAATAGGCACCTGAACTTAAATAAACTTCAATTGAACACCTGAACTTTCACTCCGTTATCAATTTACCCCCTGCCGTCTCAATCCGTAACTTGTCGTTAACGGCACAGTTAAAAAAAAAATACTTACCACCAGTTTGCAATCCTATGAAGCAGAAATGTGATTATGAGAGCCTTAGAGACAAAATTTGATTATGTCTCTTTAGAATAATATGATCAGAATAATAAGATCTTCACACCCGTTCAAACGGATTAAAAATTGGAGCACTTAATTTTTTAACCATATTTTTTAATATATAAACGGTCTAAAAAAATTAAGTGCTCAAATTTTCAAAAAAAATTTTAAAAAAAATTCCCCCTACTTCCAACATTTCTCTCTATCTCTCTCCACTTATTACCCGGACCCGGGGGAAGGCACATCAGCCACTACCCACACACCAAAATGGCAACGTTTTGGTTAAATAAAAATTCATACCACCGGTTTGCAATCCTAGGAGCCGAAACGTGATTATGAGAGCCTTAGAGACAAAATTTAATTATGTCTCTTTATAATAATATGATCAGAATAATAAGATCTTCATACCCGTTCAAACGGATTAAAAATTAAAGCACTTAATTTTTTAATCATATTTTTTAATATATAAACGGTCATAAAAAATTAAGTGCTCAAATTTTCACTCCGTTTTGAATCAGGACAAAGATATTTAAGTGCTCATAAAAAATTAAGTGCTCAGAAAATTAAGTGCTCATAATCACATTTCTGCTCCTTAAGGTCCTAAATAAAGAACACATACTTAATATGAGAGCCTTAGAGATAAAAATGAATTACGACCCTTTAGAATAATATGATAAGAATAAAAAGATCTTTGCACCGATTCGAACGGAGTGAAAATTTGAGCACTTTTGAGACCGTTTATATATTAAAAAATATGGTTAAAAAATTAAGTGCTCCAATTTTTAATCCATTTGAACGGGTGTGAAGATTTTATTATTCTGATCATATTATTCTAAAGAGACATAATCAAATTTTGTCTCTAAGGCTCTCATAATCACGTTTCTGCTTCATAGGATTGCAAATTGGTGGTAAGTTTTTTTTTTTAACTATGCCGTTAACGACAAGTCACGGATTGAGACGGCAGGGGGTAAATTGATAACGGAGTGAAAGTTTAGGTGTTCAATTGAAGTTTATTTAAGTTCAGGTGCCTATTTGACATTGAGTTCAAAGTTCAGGGGTTTTTTTGAGTTTTTCCCAAACTAAAAACCAATTTGGTAATTCCTAGGGGAAGTGAGGTGCTTTAAATATAAATCTGATATCTGTTGCCCCTTTATTCCTACTTCTATAGGAGGCAATCTTCACAACCACCAGTTTCACATACCCCCCCCCCCCCCCCCAAAAGGAGTAAACATGGTGGAACAGGGAAACTGGAGACTGGGATCACTTGTGTTCTCCTCTTCTCTCCTCTGCATTTCTCTCCTCCTCCTCTGCTTTTCAGTTCCTGCTGCTGAAGGGTACAAAAACTACACGGTTGGTGAATCATTGGGTTGGTACGACACCCTTCAAAAGCCCACCGTCAATTACCAGAAGTGGGTTGCTGATAAGGATTTCAGCTTGGGAGATTTCCTCAGTAAGTCCCTCTCTCTCTCTCTCTCTCTCTCACACACACACACACTATCACTATGGCGTTGATTTTCGCACTCTCCAAATTATTAACTTTGGAGAGTGCGAAAATCAATATGGAGTTGATTTTCGCACTCTTCTTGGAAGTGCGGTAAAGGAGTGCGAAAATCACTCCCCATTTGTAATCGTTTTCTAGTTTCTAGAAATTTTCAGGATCTGGTGGTGAAGACACTCACAACAGCTTGTTAATTAAAACTTTAAAAATTTCTTAAATTTGATCAATAGAATTTTCATAAAGACACACATTATTTTGGAATGCTTGCTTTTTCTTGATATCTGGCTTATGTTTTATCAAGAGCATCCTATTTTGATTTAAAAGAGTAATTATTATTATTATTATTATTATTATTTTTTTATATTGGCCAGTTTTGTTATCTCCCAAGCATAAAAGTTCATGGCCGAATTCTAATTTCTAACGCTCCAAATATTGCAGAATTGTGATTAGTATTAACAAAGAGCATGGCCTCTTCCATTAGCCTTTTTTCTATTATTCGCATCCTGATTTGTGTTCTTGGAGTGCATTTATAAAAAAAGGTGGAGTGTTAAAAACATTACCCTAAAATATTACACAGAAAGATGTTTATGCAAATTCACGTAAGACCCCGTTCCACTGAGATTCTTATTATTTAAGTACTTATTTTTTGCTGTACGAGACAAGTCATTCTCTCATAATACATCCCTTTAATTTAACATAAGTATACTTTCTTTTTCTTTTTTTTGAGGAACGGGGCCTAAATAACCAAAAAAATAAAAATTGAGTGATGATAAATTGGAACCAAATAGCAACCCTAATAATTGAGTGATGATAAATTGGCAAAAGCAAGTTAACAGGGAAGGAAAGGGGATTCCTCTGTCTTTACCAATAGGCACGACGGTGGTTAAATTTAAGGTTTACGAATCACTATCCCATAAGATTCTAGGTTAAATTCTCTCGTGTACCTATCCACTCTTTTGAGGTCGTCTTGAGCTCTGTCAGCTCGCGGGCTGGCTTTGCTTGGCTCGTTCAAGCTCGAGCTTGAATTTTCGGTTTCGACTCGTTTAGTAAACGAGCCAAGTGGAGCTCGGCTCATTCGACAAAAGATCAGTTCGTTAAGGGAGACTCTGCTCGATTAAAAAATCTCGTTTAGTAAATGACTAAGCTCGACTCGTTGCTCAAGTGCTCGAGCTTGACAAAACTCGTTTTGGCTTGTTTGCAGCACTATCCAGAATTAACTTAGGTGCGCGTAAGTTATCCGGACGACTAAAGTTTTTTGAAGAAAAAATCCCTAAAGGAACAATACATGTGAAGCAAAATATATTGACAGCTTTAAACAGCTGTGCATGTGATGTGATATGTTTGGAGGCATATACTTCACTTCACCTCACCCACACTCGGGTGTCGGTTTCTAGAGCAAAATAGTAGTTGTAGTTGTTGAGAAGTTTAGCATCTATTATTGACCCACCGACAAAGCAAACACAAAAATCTAGAGCGTCCATTCTTCTTCTTCAACGTCACGTGGTTGCACTTTACTGGCTTTTGTCAGTTTGATCAACATTGGTACTGCATCTCCCTTACTATTTGAAGGACTTGACTAGGGTCGCAAACGAGCCGAGTCGAGCCTAGTTTTATCATGTTCAAGCTTGTTTATTAAGTTTATAATGAACCCGAGCTCGAGCTCAGTGAAAACTTAACTAGTCGAGCTCGAGTTTGTTCACGAGCCTTAACAGGCCAATGAAAAATGTATATATATATCCTTGCATAGGCCTAATACAACCAAAATTATTTTGATTGTGAAAGTATATATCTTTCATTTTCTTATACTCTACAAGAAAATAATCTTAATTTTAGAATAATACTAATAACATGTAATATGTTTTTGTACGAATTCTGCATCAGGGTATCAAAATGCTAATGCTAATTGTAGTAATTAACGTAAAAAGTCTACTAACCCCGGCTCGCGAGCCGACTCGAGCCGAGCTTATCTTAGCTCGAGCCGAGCTGCGAGCCGCTCGGTTCGTTTGCAGCCCTAGACTTGACTGTCCAGTTTTGCTCATTTTGTAACCTCTTCTTCTTCGGCTCACATTAAAATTGGTTGGAAGAAGTCCTTGTTATTGATCAGCATGACAAAGATTTCTTTTCAACATTAAAAGTGTTCTGTAATCGTTTGACTCGGTATCCGATTATCATATATCGAACATAAACGGTTTCGGTCATAAAAATTAGGTCTCGATCGAAGAAGAACCCACAAATAGACACGTAAGACTGCGCGTCCCTTGTACAAGTTGTTGCGGGCTCCGTCAATTATGGTGGGTTCTACATTCCTTGTGAGAGATATTTGCAATTCTTATGGTTACCCTAAACTATGGAGTAATAAACTGACACAAGTAATACAAAAGAGGAAAAAAACTTCAGTGCCGAGCGGGTACCACGTGGTGTCCGCTCGTGTATCCGAACCGTCCATTTCATATTTGAACGGCTCAGATTTAGAGAGAGAAAAAATAGAGAGAAAGTGTTGGGATGAGAGAAGAGAGAGTGTTTCAATCCGAACCATCCAAAAGTGAATCGGATGGCTTAGATGTGCCGAGCGGGTGCCACGTCGGCAATACCCGCTCGGCATTGAAAAACTCCTCACAAAAGAGACAAACCATACTAATTCAACTGTAGTTTTTTTTTTGGGTAACGGAGAAACAACCCTACAATAAAGACACTAAATGAACTTGACTGCGCAACCCAAACCTCCAGAAGAACCGGTGAAGCCGCACCAGTCATGGCTTCCCACTTAACAGTAGTATGTTATATGGACTTGTTACTGTAATATACGCTACTGGTACATAACCAACATGTACTTATAGTGTACAGATCAAATTGTGAGCCATACTTTGGAGCCGCATACAAATAATCAAAGTCGTTCATTATTTTTCAAGTAAATGTTCAAATTTCTGGATTTTGAATAAAAAGTTAGACAATTGGATCAAAAAATTAGTACCATGCATGTGGGCCCACACCACTGTGAGTGTCTGAAGAATTTTCCTTTAGGATATTGCCTACTCTCTTTTCTCAATGCTGGATTGTTATTAGGGAAATACCTAAAATGAAAACATTTTGCACTTCAACTGAGGTTAATTCATGTGATCATTACGCGATGATGCAGTTTTCAATACCGATAGCAACCATTCCATTGTACAAACGTACAATTTCACCACGTACAAGCGTTGCGACTACAACGATGCCCAAGACGACGACACGATCGAATGGTCCGCCGTAGATCCCTCCTCCACCAGCCCACAGCCGGTCAGGGTGGCGGTCCCCCTAGTGAAACAAGGAATGAACTATTTCTTCTCCGGCGACTACGACGGCGAGCAATGTAAATTCGGGCAGCATTTCAAAATAAACGTGACTTACGGACAGGGACTTCCCCCGAGCTTGAAGAGCCCCTCGGAGGGCGCCCCGGCTCCGGCGAATCCCGATTCCGGCAACGACGAATCCGCGCCGGACACCACCGTCCCGTCAAATTTCAACAATCCTAAGGAGAGCAGTGACGATGATAAAGTGGAATCAGGGTCTGTTTCTTTATCAGTCTTTCCGAAGCTGTTCAGGAGGGAAATGAAAGGACTTCTGCTATTGTTAGGGGTCAATTTGTTATTTCTGATAGTTTGAGGTTAAAAAAAAGAGGAGGGAGGAGAAAGCATATACAGTAGTATGTTTTTTGTTCGTTTTTATTTTCATTTTCTTCCATATCGTGTGTAATTAGGGGAATCTCTGATTGTCTTATTGATGCAATAAAATCGATGTTCCTCTTGCTTTTTTTAAAAATTACTTATCGGTGGATTTGGCTCAAAATAGTGCCCAAAACCCCTTTTGTCCATTGCTATGCCTTGAGGGGGTGTTTCCAATAGAATCTCGTTCATACTAATCAACAAGTTTTAGCATTTTATCATCTCGTTCACACTAACAAAATAGTTATCAACAAATACATTTTTTGCTATAGTGATTCTGCTCACAAACCCATCTACAATTTATTCACTAACGGAAATAACTTGATATTTTTCAACAATTTTTTCACTACCGAAAATACCTAACATCATTGCTACAAAAGTTTTTCCCAAAACTTATTCACGAGTGGAAGCTACACTACGGCCGCCACTACATTCCAAAATCGATAATTCACAAATGCAGGAAGGATGTGTTTTCATAATAACGGAGAAAGTAAATTATGAATAGGGTTTTTTTGGTTAAACATTATGAATAGGGTTTTAATCCGTCGTGGAGTATGTAAATTGACATTCAAATGGGCAAGTTGTTAGAAGTCAGTTGACATATACTCCAGTATTAGTGTATTTCTTAAAACTTCGAGCGACATTTTCGTACTTTTCGGAATCTTCTCGCAATGTTGAATGATGTGATTGAAAAATTATACTCCATCCGTTCCAATTCTTTAATTTGTTTTGGGAGTTCGTGTCATTTTTAATTGATTATATCTTGCAATCTGGAGTATAATCTTTTAGGCGATTTTGAAAACATCGTTTAAAAGAGTTTATTGAGATCTATCAAATAAATCCATATTGCATATAAACAGTATTCCCCATTAGTTTTTATCCGGTTTGGGATAGGACAAAGGACAAAAGAATGAGAACGGAATGAGTATCCAATTATTAAGAGAATCAACCAAAAAAAAGGGAAATGATTTTGCCACACCATTTTTTGATAATGCCACACCCTGTAAGTATATTTTTGCATCAAAAAATTTGCAGGGTATTACATTATCAAAAAAGGGTGTGGTAAAATCACTAAAAAAAAAACGGTGCCAAAAAATCTCGAAAAATTAGGGCAAATATAAGGGTGCGCCAGTATAATTTTTCCGGAGGTAAAATCAACGGAAGAACAAGAAGACTTGTTTCCAAAGCCTTCTTTCCTCTACCCTCGGCGGTCTCTATTTCGTCTCCCACCGAGAAAGAAAGAAAGAAAGCGCAACAATGGCGGAACAGTCGTCGTCGTCGTCTTCAACTGCAGCTCCGGCTGTTACGGAGAAATCGGATGCTGAAGTAGAAGAACTGCTGGATCGGATGCTGACTCGCTTAGCACTGTGCGACGACTCCAGGCTCCAGAACTTGCTCTCCAAGCTTCTCCCCCTCTCCATCTCTTCTCTCTCCTCCTCCTCCCCCTCCGTCAGAAACAAGGTGCCGCCCCCCCTTCTCTCTCTCGTAATTGTTCTCTCTATGTCGCTTACGATATCTCAGTTTCGCGTGACCTAAATTCAGTTGGTTTGCTTATTATGTAGTGTTGAGTCCTTAGTCACATAATACTTCAAAATGCCCCGCTCTCACGCTATCAATTCTCGCAATGCTCTCAATTCTCGCACTGCGCTCTCAATCCTCGCTCTCGCGGATTTAGTAGCATGACATGTGATTCAAAGACACTTTCATGCGTGCCTTAGGTCGAGCCCCTTGCGTGTTCGCGTCTGTATTTGTGTTGCTTTGGCCCCCTTTTTTTATAATTTTTGTTATGTTGGAAAATTTGCCTTTCTATTACATTTTCTAAACAGTGCAATTGAGTTTCTTAACATTTATGTGTAATAGGCTATTTGCTTCTGCGATTTCATGTGAATGTTGCATTTTTTTTGTTTTGATAACTGCATGTCCGGGCCGGCTTGTTCGTAGCTTGACTAATTCCGGAGTCCTAAAGTTTACGATCAGGCAAACTGTCGAGTGGCCCTAAAGTTTTGCTTGGAATATTTGGCTTCCGTGGGATATGAACATGCGACCCCACGGAGGACAAGTGCTTATTTGCTTTCTCATGCTCACTTGGCCAAACCCCTTGGCTTTCTTTAAGCCTTGAATTGGCACTCACATGCATGCTCTCTCACTGAAATGCTTGCTACAAAGGCGATAGATGTCTGGACAAAAACACCTTGAGAGCTTTCGAATTGGTGACTCACGTTGCCAAAGCATAGCCTTGCCTATGGGGTTGCTCAACGTGCGTCTTTTTTTTGTGTGCATATTTTTACGCACTTCATGTGTCCTACAGTATTTAGGAATAACATACTCTCACCCTCTCCCCCAACCTGTCAATCTTTGCTTGAAGTGAGAGAGTACCTATTTGAGAATGTTCTAGTTATTTATTTATAGAACTTGATGTACACTTACATCATCACATATTTTTCTAGGTTTAGAGCAACTTTTGTAACTTCTAATTAGTATTTGTTCTCTCTCCCTCAGACCCTCTCTCTTATAAGTTTTAAATGGTTTTATGTACTTCATAAACTTAAAATTAAAGTTCAAATGCCTACGCCTTAATGGCTCGGGGTATCACCTTTCCTCTGGAGGGATGAAACGCTTATAAGTTCTTTATTTCGTTTGGTCTAGTTTTTTTCTTTTTTGCGTGTGTGGTCATGTTATTGATCGAATTCGATCACAAGTAGCCCATTGTCTGCTGAAGATTGATAAAAAGAAAATTTTATGCACCTCTGTTTTGCCATAGAGTTGAGATCTGAAGTTGTGGGAAGTCATGCCTGATAAGGAACTCGAAAAAACATGCTGGAACAAACCCCAATTGAATAAATTCAGCGATTGGAAGACTGCATCCTCATTAAAAAAGTGAGCTGAAAAAAATAGAACACATTGATTCTTCTAGAGTCTAGATCATAAAATTGATAATTATGTGGAACACTTGTGGAAAATTGGTTGCGGTAGACCAGCAATATGATGATAAAAATCAGCTGATGGGTAGCACAAGGATGAGACAAAGCTGGAAATTTTGGGGAGTAAAGTTACGAGAGTGCTGAGAAGTCTCTCTTTGATAGTTGGTTGCTGGCAATGATAGATGAATAGTTGAGTTTGTTAATGATCGTCGGAGATTTTACAGAAAGCTATTATTGTCACAGTTTTGGGATGGAAAAAATGGTTAGCGAATTTCTTAATGTTCTGGCAGTCTACTGTTTTTTCGTAAGAAAGTAAAAGTTAAAATATAAGGGGATGTGTCCAACATACAAAAATACGAGGCAAACCCAAAAAGTCCATACATCATTATGAGGAGAAGGAAAAGCTATGAAATGCCATAAAAGTTCCAGAGAGGGATGACTCTGTTAGTACATTATGATCCCAATTCCCAATTACACAAAAGGCTAAGAAAATCATTATTCATCTTTTGTAAACAAGTCTCTATGCCATCGAATTGACACTCATTCCTTTATGTCCAAATGCGTGACATCAAACATAATAGGGCCATTTTCCAGATCTTCCTTTGCCATCGATCATCTGTCACCCTCCCTTTTGGAAGAACCCATACCACTTCAAATCACGACAGGGCTGAAGTGCAGAGACCCCAAATGTTTGAACAATGCCTAAGAAGATGTGACACCAACTCACCATCCCTCTCACACGTTTCCTCCTCTGGTGTTAGATTATCTACTCTGAATTTTGTCTCAGACATCAGACCATACAAAGAAAGCTACCTTGGGAGGAGCATTAGTCTTCCAAATAGCCTTCCTAGGTTATGGAGAGCCATGCCTCCACAAAGAGCTAGATGAAAAGATTTCACTCCCCATTTAAAACTATGGTTTCCTTGTAGGAATTTCGCAATCTGTGACGACTCTCCAAATGGTCCATCAACTCCCCCATCTCTGAATCCTATATATGCTATGGAGTTGATGTCCTACACCACTCCACTCACATCTCTACCGGTGTAGTTCTGTACTCAGCTTGTGCATATCTTGGAACATATCCGTCATCCTCTCCTCTCCACAACACACATATAATCAGAACTTCACATTATGAGCATCCCTCGCCACTTATTAGTTGTTGACGATGAGGCATGGTGATATCTTTCTGTTCTAATACCACTACCTCGGGAACGAGTGTCGGGTGCGATGCAGGTATCCTTGCTTATCAAAAATAAATAAATAATGTAGAGGTATCTCGTCTGTTGGAGCTCTAGTTGGAGGATGTGGACACGGCAAAAAGAGATCATATGTGTTATATATAAATATCTTTTGTCACTTCTTTGGGATGAAATGGGTCAGAAAAGGTATTTTTCTTCTCGAAAAAATGTTAACGTGAAATACAAGTGCGACTACTGTATACACTATTGTACACCAAGTCCCTTCGGATGTATCAAATTGTCACACATATCCGACACCCTTGTCCACGTGTTAAGTGTCCAACACTCCAACATGTGTATGTAAGTTTGTAACCTATACGAGGCCTCTTCCCCAGGCCACTGCTTTTGAATTTCAAAGCAGTGTTCATCTGAACATGGAATGTCTGCTCATCTCATGCCTCTTAGATTGGCAAGTATCTACTTCTAACTTTCTAAATCCTGATTGAGTTTATGATTTAAAAATTCCTATGCTTGGGTTCTCATTTTTTGGATGGTTATGCAGGGATGCTAATTGAGCCCAATACTGTAGTACCATTTTATGTGATCGCAACATGTGATGGTCCATCAGTTTATCTAGGCAGAAAGATCTACATCCATATGCAGAGATGTAAAACAAACCCGTTTGGTGTTGTGGTCCTAAGTTACCATTATCATCATATCTCATCTTATGACAAGAAAATGACTCCACATAAAGTAGTAGAATCCAATAACTCCCGGAAATGATTAATTCTAACATGGTTACTGAACACACAAAGTGTTGAATTGATCTGATTGGTTGACATTCTTAGTTTCTTCTCTGTTTTCCCCTTTTAGTCACATGCGTGAACATTTAATTGTCTCTTAAAAATGATCCCCATGGAAATAAGGAAAGTTAAACATGAAAATATTTTGTACAACTTATGTGATACATGTATATTAAGTTCTAGTATTTGTATTTTAGCTACATATGCCTGTGATTGCTGGGTACTTTCTTTTTCAGTTCCTTATATGAAGGATGACAGTAGAGTTATTTGCTATTAACTCGTTATGCTTGCATTTGATTGATAGTTGGCCTTGTCATGATAGGTTATAGAGATCCTGAGTCATGTCAACAAGAGAGTAAAACACCAACCAGATATTGGTTTGCCGCTGTCAGAGTTATGGAAATTGTACATGGAAACTCAATCAACTCCAATGGTCAAGAATTTTTGCATTGTGTATATTGAGATGGCATTTGAACGATCCAATTTAGAGGTATGCATTGATCTGGTTTTGAAGTTTTATTAAATTAGGGTGTTTTAGTTGATTTGGTTAAATTGGTTTCCTGGAGAACAATTTCGAAATTAATGGTTATACCGGTTGTTTCTCTGTAGGAAAAGGAAACTATGGCACCTATTCTTGTAGCTAACATTTCAAAGCTTCCTTCTCAGCACCAAGAGATAATCTTGCGAATCACGGTGAAGGTATGTTACATTTCCGTCCAGATTCCTTCAGAAGCCAACTTTGTTTGGTCCAGCCACAAAAAAGTATGGTTCCACATGTTGGGTGTTAAAGTGAAAGAGTAGGCAGTCTCTTTCTTGTGTGACAGCTGATGGTCTATTGATTATAAAGACACATAGATGATGAAATGCTTTATGTTAGCATGCTTTTGTGAATGATGCAAGGATAAATAAGATTTAAGGTATATATGGTGTTACATATTCATAATTAGAGCCTAACTTTTTATTTGATATTCGTCTAATAGAGTACAAAATATTTTTCTTAGAAGGTGTCCCCTACGTGTCATGCCCTCCTATTTTTTGCAATTAGCAAGTTGGAGTGTCGGTGTTGAGTCGTGTATCCCTGTCGATGCTACAGAGTTAGTATGCAATCACCTTTTTTTTAGCTGCGACACGTCATCAAATCGTGTGCTTGGAGTATTAGAATAGACCCTAAAAAATAAAAAACACTTGTGATTTTGAATTCTTGGATGATATGGCAATGAAATATGGAACTTTTGTTTTTATTGTTTTTCTTGAAAATGAAAGGCATTTCAAAATAGAAACTTCTTTTGGGAGTATCTTTTTTTGGGGACCTTGCCTTGTCTTGCCTGATTGATTGATTTAATGGAACCCATAAAAAAACTCTTTTACACCCCAACCTTAGAAGGCTCTTTGAAATCTATTTCACTCGGACAATGGACACAATCTTGATTCCACGTTCCTATTCTTTACAATTATACGGACATTGGACTTAGGATTTTCTGTTTTTCTACCAAATTGGCTTTGTCTCTGACATGCATAAACAGGTCAGCTTCTCATTTATGGCTGATTTCTCTCTCTCGCTTTATCTCTCTATCTCTCTCTAAATGGTATTATTGGGGATCCTTAATCACGGAAACAATTCATGCATCCTGTTTCTCTATCTGTTTTGGTTCCAGGTATTTGGTGATTGTCATTCAAATCGAATTAGTGATGAAGCTGCTGCAAAATATAGAGTAATGTGTGGCTCTCCAGACAGTGAGATATTTCTTGAATTTTGCCTCCACGCTGTTTTATATCAACTGCCATCTCAAAGGTCTGAATCCAGTTTATGGTCCTAGATTACGTTGATGTTTAAACATTATTCTTCTGTAGCTAAACTAAAATAGTTAACTTCATCTTTGCAGTGGGGGATGCCCACCTGGGCTATCAGTTTCTCAGAGTAACCGTGTTAGGGGGAAAGACCAATTGAAAAGTGATGTGCTTTTAATTAGAAAGGTAAATTTAGTATTAAGATAGTCCTAGCTTGGGATGGTTATGCCTGTGGATAATGTTTTATTCTGATGATTCCAAAAATTTTTGTAAGGAACTTCCCTTGTTTTTTTCACGGGGTGTTTGTACTAATTCCCTATTTGTAGTTAGGGATCCTAAATGTTGTTGAAGCCATGGAGCTGGCACCTGAAGTTGTATATCCTCTCTATATGGCTGCTTGTGCCGACGGGTATGGGTTACTTCCACGGACGGGATATGTTTGGTGTTTTCATTTCCGATACTCATATTTTACACATCTGTGGATTTTGATATCATCTTTAATGCTGACTTGTCAAGCCAAGAGGCTGTTGTTAAGAGAGGGGAGGAGCTTATAAAGAAGAAGGCTTCTGGTGTAAATTTGGATGATGCAAACCTGATAAGCAGACTGTTTGTATTGTTTAACGGTAAGAGCCATTTTTAGGTTATGTTTCTTCCTGGTACATCAGCTTCTTTTTGTTTCTTTCTTTTGCTA
This sequence comes from Rhododendron griersonianum, assembly GCA_018127125.1. NCBI lineage: Eukaryota > Viridiplantae > Streptophyta > Magnoliopsida > Ericales > Ericaceae > Rhododendron > Rhododendron griersonianum. Next base: position 33,118,309 of record CM030800.1, read on the forward strand.
GTTTGATTTATATCTGTCTATGCTGTTCATCATTATGCTTGATCCATGTTATCTGCCACCTATTTCTCTTTCTTTCACTTTCGCATGAGTAAGTTGTATCTTGAACCTTGACATTTATTAAAAGATTGATTGGATATTATCTATATTGGCTCACTAAAAAAAGTTCTGGACATAAAGCCACGTTTTGTGGCGCTTTCCAAGTTATGGATAACTCTTTCTTAGGCTGGTTAAGCAATGGAGATCGTGGTTGTCAAGAGGTTTAAGATATCAGGGTGGTGACTTGATTTGATATTTAGATATGCTATCGTCTGGTTTGTATCGTAGCGTACATACATACCACGGTCAATTATATGGGAAAAATCAAAAAGTTGAGTTTCAGATGCCACTCCCATTTACTATTTTTACTTGAGCAGCAGCCAGCAGGTTTTCTGTGGACAAGTTCATGTGATTGTGTTGATAAGCTAACCAGTTCAGTACCAAAGTTTTTTTATTATGAAAAACTATTATGATTTTGTGTGTAGAGATGATTTCAATCCTGTAATTTAGCTGTAACACATATTGATTACAAGATTTGCTATTGGCTCAGGAAGTGCTGAACTTGAACGTATTGCTCCAGAATCTAGAGTCATTCCTGGCAATCCTTCTCTTAGAGTAAGGCTGATGTCAGTTTTCTGCCGGTCTATTACTGCAGGAAATAGTTTCCCGTCAACTTTACAATGCATTTTTGGCTGCATATATGGTAAGCAACATAGTTCTAATCCCCTTCTAATTAGAAGCACAGTGAACACATGATTTTTTTTTGTCTTGTCCCTTACATGGGACATTTTGCCTGATATGCAAAGGAAATTATGAGTTTTAACGTTGTCCGATATGAATGTGATTTGAATGTACTTGAAAAATCATAAATGTTTTATGGAAAATTAGTATTGAGTCCAACAAAACTGGCTTCTTTTATGAAGGCTATAGTTTGGTTAAATAGGTTGTAGGATTTGCACTGATTTTTGATGGCGCCAGTCAAAGGAAAAATAAACGGGGATGGCAATTTCAGTGTTCGCGTAACTTCTATCAGGCTGGCTGGCTCAAATTACAGTTTCGTTTCTGTTTTTATTTATTTATTTATTTTAAGTATTGCTTTGAGTTGTCTAGTAGAACTTCTTCTTGTACCCTTCATTCTCAATTGTATTTCTAATTTTGGCATATGATAGGAAGTGGTACCACCTCCAGGTTGAAGCAGATGGGAATGGAGTTCACTGTTTGGGTGTTCAAACATGTAAGGGCTTTATGTTTCAACTCTATTTTTTCAAAGAAAATTCAAGTTTTTTTCCTTTGCTCTCCTGCAACTCGGAGGAAAAGGAGTAGGAATCATAATGTTAGATGGTTTGTTCTTCTTCTTTGAAATTGATGGGTATGAAAACTTACATATGTTCGAAACCCTTCACTTTGTTCCCCTTCACATTTTGGAAAATGGTTAGCGGAAGTAAAAGAAGTAAACATGGTTTGGAAAATTGTGATAGATGACGTTATCAGCTGTTACGTAAGAGTAACTGGTTGGCCTATATTGCAGTGTGAATGAAAATTGACTGCATAACGTTGTCACGTCGGTTGTTACACAATGGTGTTAACGGACCGTTGCGGCCGTTACTGACACAATATGCACAGAATCACTTATTTGCAGGCGTGTCCCTGCAATATCAAGAGGACAGATATTTCACCATGGAATCTACTTTATTGACTAGAATTCAGACACATCTTGTCAAATAATGGAGCCTTCTTTGTCTTCATTGGCATTTGTCTCTGCAAAAGCCTCTCATTAGATGTGTCAAGTGTACCGATTTCACTTGGTGAGCTTAATGGGTTTGCAGTTGCAGGTTTTTTTTTTTTTTCAGTCCCTCTCTGTCTCAGGGTTGTTTTCTCATTATGCTCTTCTCCTCCCCCATGACAGCCACTACGACCCTTATTCACCTGGGTATTCTCTATCCTATGACAATGGATCAAGTGATACCATAGCTACACTTATCTGCCTCATTATCCTCCATCCTATGTTCATAATCCTTTGTATCCATATCCCCAACCTATCCACCAAGTAGAGCAACTGAGCAACAAAGACAGGACGGTAACATGCTATTGTCCATACTCCATCAAGCCCAATCTGAATTTCAAGAAGCTCCACATTAGTCATTTTGGTTGTGAATTTTGATTTATGTATTTTTCTATTGGTAGCAAGTATGTTGTCATGTGAGACACTTTGGTTGGTCCAATTGATTTGCATAGTTTGTAGTATGCAATTGTAGCTTATAGGCTTAGCAATATGTTTTTTTTTGGGTGGGGTGGTATTAGTTGTCTACTTGTCCCATGAAACCTTGAGATGATTAGTTCGACTCGACAACTAAGAACCCCATTTAGTGGGGAACATGTGGGTCCACATGTTTTTATCCAATCCCCGCCTAATATGGTAGAACTAATTGTCTGCAGTTCATATGGAATGGCATCCAAGTATTTAACCTATTACACAATAGTGTCAACTGTCAGTTATAATAATTCGCTTTATATATCTAGATAAAAACTCCTTAATCTAACCAATTACACATTTCGATATCTTAAATATTTACCTCAAAAACTCTATGAAATTGATTGAAAAGTATTAGGAGATGAATGATGTCCATTGCCAGATGCCATACCAGGACCTGGGGTCACGTGTTGCCCCATTTTCTTCCTTTATTTATATTACTGCTCTCTATGTTTAAAAGTACTTGAGTTACTCCGCTTCAAGCTTGCTCTTGGATCGAACAACATGGTTCGTTTTGTGTCTTAGGCTTGACAATCAGCGAGGAAAGCAGACATTGGTTATTGGTATTATTAGTTAATAGCAGACACTGGCTTTTGTTGCTTTATTAGAGGATAAATCCTCTGTTCTACCTTCTTCTATCCTCGACACAGTGTGTCTCTCACCAGATGCAATTCAAAAGGAACAAAAAAGTCAGCGTCACGTCTACATCGATTTTTAGGTGCTTATTTAGTAATATACAGAAAGATAAAGAAACACAGTCCTCCTTGTTTTGTCTCATCCTTTATATTCGTAGATTGTTGTACCCCAGGTCATATCCACGTCCCATGTCCGTGTATGTGCTTCATAGAATGGTTCTTTTAGCATTTGGTAATTGCATTTGCTAGTGTTTTGAAAAGCGAAGTGAGTTTGATTTTGGTGTTCCAATAAAACATTGGCTGTTGGCCGGTACTCCTTGTACCGCTACCCAAACATTCATCCAAGCTGCTTGTCCTTATACCTGTGGTGGGTTTTGAATCCAATCTAACATGCTGTTAGTTCAAGGGAACAACAGAATAGTTTTTTAGCCTATGTATTTCGAGTTATTTTCTGTTTATCTTCTACCTCCTTTTAAGGTGCAAGATGGAGCACTACCCCCGAGGGTCACAGTGTTGTCCACACGTTTGTGAATTTGTTAACTGTATCCGCTACATATTGAGTGCCTATTTCTCTTCTTCAAATGCTTGCTGCAGACATCTAATAGTTGGATAACATGTTCAATGCTATTTGTAGTAATCTCGTGACATGGGTAGAGTTATCATTTAGCTTAGCTGTGAAGTACTGTCGTTGCCTTAAGAATGGCCCATCTTGGCACTTGCTTCCTATCAATATGCCAGGAAAGTTTTGCTGGTAGAATATTTGAACTCCCTATGTTCTGTGGGAATTTGAAGAGAATCTAGGCAAATGTGTGCGCATATATTGGACATTATAGCTCTCATCTTTTTTCAAACCTTCTCATTACTCTAATATAGTATTTGCACCCGTGAGCTTCATGGTCTATTTTTTCTACGTTGATTAGTTCTGCTCTTATTTGCATTTATTAAATGGGAGACATTATATAATAGTTATTTGATCTTTGTTTAAACTGTATGCAGGCAAGAATCGATCAGCTGAAGCTTATGGGCCCTGTTATACTGAATGGGATTGTGAAGTCCCTTGACAATTATTCAGCATCAGAATCAGGTCCACTTGTGTTAGGATGCACTATCCACTCTTTTTAACTTGATTGTCTATAATACTTATTTTGGTAGATATTGGTACAAATTTTTTTGATGGATCAGATGCTATTGCTTGGGACACCGAAACCTTTGCTTATCAAGCAATTGGGAATATTATATATGTTTGAAGTTGGTTAAAAAAAATGGTGGCTCAATGTAATCATGTTCATTCAGATGCTATTGCTAGAGACACCAAAAGCTTTGCCTATCAAGCAATTGGATTACTTGCACAGCGCATGCCACAACTTTTCAAGTACTCTCTCTCCGTTCCTCTTCATATGGAGTATTTTTTTAGCTTAGTTTAGTTTGTGTTGGTTCAAACTTTTGGTTTGTCAGCACCGATTTCATGTCCTAGTTTTGTATTAGGGATAAGGTTGACATGGCTGTTCGGCTTTTCGATGCCCTGAAGTCAGAGGCTCAATTTCTTCGGCTCATTATTCAAGATGCAACTAACTCCCTTGCTGTTGCATACAAGGTATTCCATCAACTCAACTTTATTTCAGATATATTTTATACAAATTTTCTGATTTTAGTAATTCAACAGTTTCATGTAAGTTCTATTTATTGGAAGGTGTAATGATTTGGTATGGTAGTTTATGTGTTGTGGCTCTCCTTGCTGTAATTGTATCTCTGTTACGCAGTGACATCTTTTTAATTAGTTTTCTCTGAATATCAGGGTGCGCCCACAGCTGTCTTAAAGGATTTGGAGGCACTTTTGCTCATAAATTCTCAAGTGGTATGATTGATTTATTGTGTGATCACCATTTATACCTGTTTTTGACTTGTCTCTATTTTGTTTTAGTTGGGGCAGTGGTTTTTGTTTAATCTGCAGCATGCTCTTTTGGTTTCACCATAAACTTACTGTGTCTACAATGGAAACCATTTCTCTTTTGCAAGGAACAAAGTGAAGTACGTTTCTGTGCTGTGAGGTGGGCTACATCCTTATTTGAGATGCAACATTGTCCAAGTAGGTTTATTTGTATGCTTGGTGCCGCAGATTCTAAGTTGGATGTAAGGTAAGTTGATCTATCATACTTTGTAGTTTTACTTAAAAAAAAAAAAAAATCATACTTTGTAGTTTGTATGCTTTATAATATGTATTCACCCGTCATTAAGCATCAAATTTTCTTTGATGCCATCATTTTTTTTAATCAGACTTCCATGTCATCATTGGTCTTATAATATGAAGCACAGACACACATAGGTCGCCATATTCGTCGTCGGACTTGCTGGGGACAGACACGCCTGGGGCGTGCTAAAATATGTATTACTTGTTAATATTTTTATGGTGGGACATGCCGGGGGTGCGCTTGAGACACGGCGGAACATTGGGGTGAAACACACTGGACAGGGCAGATTGGCAGCCTGGCTTTTGGAATTTTTTAGAAGTTCTTTTTTTTTGGAAAAATATTTGTAACTTCCAAAGTATTGAGCTAAAAGTGTATAAAACATTTGTGGGTGTGTATTTAGGCATACCCATCCAATGATAAACAAAATCGATAGGAGTCCTAACCTAAATATTTAGTGGTCTTAATGTTTGTTTGAATAACTAATGAAATTAAAAGAAAAAAAATTAGTTTGTCCCCCTCTGTATCCCGGTCCCCATTTTTCAAGAAGTGTTGTCTTTGTCCCGTGTATGTATCCTAGCACGTAGCATTTAATCGTTCATAGTTTTGTCATTGCTTTGATAACTTCAATGTAGTGCTTTGAGTTGCTTATATCCTTGTATCAATAAATGAGGAAAACGTAGTCATGAAAATCGTTAGCTTCGTAGCTCCTGTGTAAACATGCATTAGTACCAGAGTCGGCAGTCCCAAAATGTTTAGCTTTTCTTTTTATCTGCCCATTAGAGCTATGAGTTGGATGGGAGACAATCCCTTGTTTTCTTTACAAGTATGCATGGAAGAGAGTGCCAGAAGGGGCAAAACCTTCAGAAAAATGAACCTTCACAGCTCTATATTGATGAAAAAAAGTACTCAAGTTGAAGGTTGAGCTCCCCCTTAAAACCAACAAAACCAAAAGAGGATTCACACGAATATTTTTTACAAAAAAATTGGAAACTATCAGAACTGACAATTGAAGTTTCTGAATCCCATTACCATATGTCTTCATATAAGACAAAGGAGCCAGCTTCCTAGCTTTCTTCTTCCTTTCCAACCTGCAGGCCCCCTTCTAACTTCTCATAAGGTCAACCAAATTTTCCATGAGTCCATGACCCATTGGATATGTTAAAGATGGTCAGGTGAAAGCAACACAATTCCCTAGCAGGTGATCAATAGTCTCTTTCGCGTCATGGCACAAAAAACATTTGCTGGGTAGTCCAAACCCCGCTTCATGAGGTTGTGCCTGTTGAGGATGGAGTCTAAAGCAGCTTTCTACACAAAATAGCCACTTCCATAGAACAACTCATTCCCAAATAGCATTGGAAAGGAGGATGTAGCCCCTGCACTGATTAAAAGTAGGACTTCCAATAGAAAGATCCCTCCCCATTCTTCCCTCCATCTTGTTCATACTGTTTGTAAAATTCTACCTTTGTAAAGAGAATGGAAGAGCTCCTCCAGCTCTCGGTTACGGAGAAATTCTAACCAACAAAGACGAGGATATCCCGACATCATATACTCAAGCTCCCAGTTATCAAGTCTCTAAAACCCTAAAAAATCTGCTATGTCTTGTCACCATTTATTATTGTTAAAGCATCCAACTCCAAACCAATTGGCAAGGAGGAGAGAGGCCGCCCAGTCTCATATACTTGTTTTGGAGGAGATAATTAATCGATGTGGGACAAACTCCAACACTCCCCCGCACGTGCGACCCCCTACTCGCACGTGGAGAGGTAAACTAACGATCCATAACACTAGGATCACAACAAACAACGGTACACTTATGGCACAAATAAGGGGGAACAAATTCTCCGAAATCCTAGCTCTGATACCATGTTAAAGCATCCAACTCCAAACCAATTGGCAAGGAGTGGAGAGACCGCTTGTGGAGGAGATATTAATCGATATGGGACAAACTCCAACAATTATGACAGAACATTATATACTACTACAGCCCTAACCCACCTCAAACCACATTTGTTGGCAAAACCTTCCACCGGTTCCGAACATCTTTGCACAAACCCATGCCATAGGAACACCAAACTTCCTTCGATTTGCAACTAGTTTGCGAAACTGGTTACTTTCAATCAACTGCCATTCTCCAAAGATGTTTTTCCTCCTCCAAATAAGAAAGCAACATCCTAAAATTGCCTGGTTGAACTTTCTGAAATGGAAGATTCCTAAACCCCCATCTTCTATTGGGGAGCAACCGTATTCCAGTTGACCAGGTCAGAGATAAATTCCTCTGCAAATCCACCCCACAGAGAGGTTGTCACCAGCTTTTCTAGTCTTCATTCCTTCGAAGCTGGAATGGTTAAAAGGGTCAAGAAATTGATGGGTAAGTTAGCCAAGGTGCTCTTTATTAAGGCAGACTTTGCCTTCTGTAGAAAGGTGCTACCCATTCCAACCTGCCAGCCACTTCCCAAAGCTCTTGGCTACCCATCCACCACACTGCCATGGACATGAAGGAGGAACCAAATTGGTGATTACGTAAGTGAAACGAAGGGATCTAAAGTCCAGAAAGTCAGCCAAAGCTTTAAATATGCAGAACATCTCCTCTTGGGATCATTTCAGTTTTCCTGAGATGTATCATTAGTCCGGACACTGTCTTGAAGCAAATCAGGCTGATCTGATTTAGATGGCATAAAGTACTAGTGTCATCCTCAATGGGAAGATGTGATACAGTCACATGTCTCCATTCACACGGGTAGGGATTCAGCCAAAGATCAATCCCCTCTGATTCAAGGACTGCAGCTTGAAATTCCTTTGCTGTTCAAAATATCAAATTGACAGAATATTCAGTTACCAACAGCAGATTCGTGTGCAGCTTCTTCCTTTGGTGCCTAGTCTATAGGTCCAATCTCATCTGCTAGCGCTTATTCCTTGCTTAGTCTGGACACATTCATCGATTTCTTTGAATTGTTCTCTGGCTATGGGCATCGGTCCACATGAATCAGAATGCTTGAACTCGCTGGGGCTTGGTAATGTAGTTCCTTGCACTGATTAAAATTAAAGCATCACTAGAAGAACAACTAAAGAGATTTTTGTCATTGTTGCTGGCATTGGCTATGGTGTAAACGCCATTGACAGGGCCTAATACTTCCTACAAAACAGTCCTTTGCTTCATGCATTTCGGTATTGTTTTTAAGTTCTCCATGCTCTTGGGAGTTGTAGAACCACAGAGAATGTAACCCATTTGCAGCGCAAGCTATGTGCACTTAGACCGATTCTATGGTGATGACGTTTACTAAGTTTTGATAGTACTTCCAAAATATTCCGCTAAGAGAAACAAAGTCAGATGTATATCTTTTGTATTATGAAATTCACATTTGACGTTGTTCAAATGTTATTTTGTTTATGAAGCAACCTAAATTCGTTTATGTTGGTTTATTTATCAATTTTGTTGTTTTCTTTTGGGCACGATCACTGAATTGTTTTGAAAAATTGAAAGGGAAATGGCACTCGAAGGGTTGTTTCCTGGTAAAGGTCAAAGGGGAGCTGCTGATGACTGTAACAATCTTCAGTACCCGAAACTTGGAGACATGCTAGATTATATTGTTAGTCGGATGCCATCATTGCTAGATTCCAATGAAATGAGGGAAGCAAAGCTTCTTTTCCCTTTGAAAACATATGTGGCCATGATCACATTTTTGTTGAAGTGCTTCGAGGCAGATGTGGAACTATACAGGAGAGGAGACAGACTTGTGGAGTATTGGCCTTCTGTAGAAAAAATGTGTTCACTGCTAGAACATGCTATGGCATATGAAGGCTCTGTTGAGTTACATTCAAATGCCTCCAAGGCACTTATCACTGTTGGATCTCATTTTCCAGAGGTGGGTTTTTTTTTTTCCGGATTCTATTACTTTCTTGTTTAATTTTTACTGTCTACTTTGTTAATCTTTTGACGAATTCTTTTTTGTCTTCAGATGATAGCATCACGCTATGCCACGAAAATTTCGTGGTTAAAGCAATTACTGAGTCACATGGACATTGATACTCGTGAATCTGTAGCACGTTTACTTGGAATTGCTTCAGGCGCTCTTTCTATCTCTGCTTTGCCAGATCTTATTGGCGAACTAATTTCTCCAGTTGCTGGATCACAGAAGTTGAGGTTTGTACATTTTCCCCACAATTTTTGCAAGCTACTCTGATGTGACTACTATAGTATATCTTACAGCAAGGTTGATCTTGACATTCTTTAGGTTTGAAACACTGCATGGACTGTTATGTGCACTAGGATATGTTGCTGCTGACTGCATGAAAAGGACACATATTGTAAGTAACATTTGGCACTGCGTTTGGTACACTTGTATTTTAGCATCTGCATTACCCAGGGGATGGTATCATAATTAGTTAGGGAGCAGATTAAACTCAAATTTTCTGTTGTTTGAATACCCAGCATCTCATTAAAAACATATTAAAGATAGGGGTAACTTTGTTGTTAACACGCCGCCTCACATGTGGGCAAACTCTCCTCCATAAGTGGGCCAAACCCTTACAAGTCTTACAGTTATGACCTTATCAGGGGCGTTTAAACACATGATCTGTTACCTGTCGTGATAACAGAATGTTTGCTTATCATAGTAATCAGGCGGCTTCTTAAACCAAGTTATCACAGGTTTGGCGTGTCCATTGCTACCTCCCCTTTTGTGCCCCTATCCTTGTTATCACTGTGTTATTTCCTAGGCTGATTGGGCTTGTTGACCTATTATTCATGGCATTGTCATCCAACACTTGTCTTCAAAGCTGTTTTCCCTTCATATTTGATGCCTCTGACCTATAATTTACTGCTTAAAGTTAAACCAATGTCTGGTAAATGATGCAAGTGAGCGTTAAGAAGAGCTCTGGTCTAGTAGTAAACATTCTTATGTGATTTTGCATAGCTTCGATGAGAACTGAATTCTTTGTACTGGACCACTAGTTAAATTGTTTCGGTCTTTTATGTAATTTTCTCAGTGCTTGGACCAAATACAATCTTTGGTACATTATACCTTTCATTCTAGATCTAAACTTATTTTTTAATGAGCTAATATTCATTTTCTTGCAGACCTCAGAATCATTGCTTCAGGCTACAGTTAAATGCCTGGTTGATGTTGTTAATTGTGAGACTGCCACAATAGCTTCTGTTGCGATGGAAGCCCTAGGTCATATTGGACTACGTGTCCCTCTACCTCCGCTTCATGACTCTAGTTCTGGTGAAAGTTGTTAAGTTGCTGTTGTCATATTAGTGCTTTTTACATCCATTTCAAACTTTGAACTTGTAATAGCCAACTTATTCAACTGTTGTTTGCACTGCAGGTGCCGTCTTGACAGTTTTGCATGAAAAGTTGAGCAAACTCCTCTCTGGTGATGATATCAAATCCATCCAGAAAATTGTCATCTCTTTGGGTCATATTTCTGTAAATGAATCATCTTCTTCGGATTTAAACATCATCCTCGATTTGATTTCCAGCCTTTGCCGTTCAAAGGTAAACGAAATGTACCTCTGGTTTATTCAGAAGTTTTTTTTGTCATATATACAATACTGTTTAGCTTGATGCGTGGCAATAATGGAAAAAGTTTTCACTTCCTGCTCAATGGGGTTGCAGGTTGAGGACATCTTGTTTGCTTCTGGGGAGGCTCTTTCCTTTCTATGGGGCGGTGTTCCTGTGACTGCTGACGTGATTCTCAAAACTAACTATACTTCCCTTTCGATGAGTTCAAACTTTTTGATGGTAGATGTGTCTGCATCCTTGTCAAGATATAGCTCTACGGAGCCTGAAACCAATGAAGGTTACCGTGTCATGGTTAGAAGTTCTATTACAAGAAAGCTTTTTGACGATCTTTTATACAGTAGCAAAAAAGAGGAACGTTGTGCAGGAACCGTCTGGCTACTATCACTAACAATGTATTGTGGCCAGCACCCAAGCATCCAACAACTGCTTCCAGATATCCAGGTTTGTCAATTGTATTGTACTACATTCAGAAAGACAATTTCTCAGTACATATTTTGTGCAAATGAGTTAGTTCTTTGGTTGCTGATTATTTTTTGTTTCTACCAAGAATATTTCTGATGCACAACTATGTAATGATTAGTAAGTTAATTATTGATGTCCTCTCTTATGGTTTTGCCAATAGCATTATGTTGTCTATATTTCTAAGCCAAGAACATCACATTTTCATTTGTTCAGCCATTTTTTTTTTTGCTTAGTTTTCCTAAATGAATCACTTGGTACAAGCAATTTTCAGATCTTTCCTGTCTTATCTTGCAACCCAACAAGAAAAATGGCAAAATTCACTTCTATTAAGCTCATTATCTCTTCTTCTGCTTTCACTATTCAAGAGTAAACCTTATTTCCCACCTGTTGACAAGTAGAAAATAAGTCAAGGATGATGATTTGAATGGGGTCATCACAAAGAAAATCATCTTATTTTTATGTCTAGGGAAGACATTTTGAGTGTTGAACGAGAAGATAAAGGAATCAGAACTATATTGTCTTGATTGGCGTATTGCATTCTGAGGCCAATCATCTTCTCTTTTTCTCCTATGAAAGTAGCATAAGCTTCCATGAAAGTGATGGTAGAAACCCTAATGTATCAATTGGTTAGTTATCCAAGGTTCCTTTCCAGGCTACAAGTTTCAAAATGTTTCGCAATGCATGTAGTGTTCAAGGCTGCAATGTAATTCATCCCAAAGATGTAAACCTTTATTTGAATTGTCCTCCTTGGATGATACATTTAATTTTTAATTTGCGAAATGATAGTAATCAATTTAGATGTTACTACATATAGATAGTACTGAAGTAAGTCTTAATGGAATATAAACTGTCAACTCTGTTCCATGAATGCAGGAAGCATTTACCCACCTACTAGGTGAGCAAAATGAACTTACGCAGGAGCTGGCATCGCAGGGGCTGAGTATTGTCTATGAATTTGGTGATGCTTCTATGAAGAAGAGTTTAGTAAATGCCCTAGTTGGCACCCTTACTGGTTCTGGAAAAAGGAAAAGAGCTGTGAAGGTAAGGGAGATTTGGTGCATAATTTTCTCATCAAGTTAAATAAAATGGTAGAAGTTAATTTAAATTCAAAGTAATTGGGATTAAAAAGATGTTTCTGCATTTAGCTTGAAGAAGACTCTGAGGTCTTTCAAGAAGGCTCTATTGGTGAAAGTGCCAGTGGTGGGAAACTTAGCACTTATAAGGAGCTCTGCAGTTTGGCAAACGAGATGGGGCAACCAGACTTAATCTATAAGTTCATGGATTTGGCTAATTATCAGGCATCTCTAAATTCCAAGAGGGGTGCTGCTTTTGGGTTTTCTAAAATAGCTAAGCAAGCAGGGGATGCGTTACAGCCACACCTTCGTTTATTGATTCCAAGGCTCGTCCGATATCAATATGATCCTGATAAAAATGTGCAGGTACACATCTTTGCATACGTCCGACACTCTTCCATTTTCATCTGAAATTAATTTACTGCTTTTGATATTTTTTTTTGCCGCTTTTGGCTTTGTTTTCACCGCTTTTTTGGAATACCATGAGAAAATAAATAGCATATTTTTTCAAGCGCCAACCATAAGCTTAGGACTTTATTTGTTATGTTTTTTGCTTATGCTTGTTTTCCTACTCTGCTTAAGGATGCAATGGCACACATCTGGAAATCACTGGTGGCGGACTCAAAGAGAACAATTGATGAACATTTAGACATTATTATTGATGATTTATTGGCACAATGTGGATCAAGGCTTTGGCGTTCACGCGAGGCTTCTTGTCTCGCTCTTGCGGATATAATCCAAGGACGCAAGTTTGATCAGGTTACTAACCTTGTTTTTTATCTTTCGTGTTTGGTAGAGTGACACAATTTCCTATTCATGAATTACCTACTTATTGAATTTTTTGCTTTTTTGGAGAGGTGAAAGTACAGAATGTCCAATGTATGGCTGTGGTTCGCACTCATCACTGTGTTTTTCCCTTAGTCTAATAGAGCTGGTGGGGGCAGGTGCCAGTGTGAGCACGAGAAAATCACTTTTCAAAATTCATGAGATCAAGAGTGTCTTGAGAGCATGTATATTTTATTAGTTCAAGATATTTTAATTGGGTTTTGGTTATATTAATATTTTTATATTGTCCTTGGATTTTTGAGTTATAATTTTTAGTACTATATGATTTGTCCACCAATTGGATATGTATATGAAATAGGTGATAGTTGTAAGCACAGAAGTATCCTAGTTTGGTAATATCAAATTTGCTGGAGGGTGTGTGCAACATGGTTTCAACTCTCGCGCATCACAGTTTTATACCTGCACGGTTCACTGTTTATGAAAGTGTACTCTACCTGCTATGCTAGGATGGGAGGTACCAATCCGCCACATAATGAGACAAATCCACAAAATGAAAAACCAGTCTGCGAATCACCAGCATTTTGTGCTGAATTGGATAATCTGTGCCATAGTTCGTGGTGATTTAGGTTCTTTCTGTGGAGTATATGCACAATCTAGCTGAAGTACTTGTCCTCGGTGAAGGTCAGTACTCAGCATCAGTCTCTTACCATGAGAGGAATGCTATGGAGCATCCACTTCGCAATTGTGTAACATAACTATTCTAATGGTATATATGTGGTCACAGGACTCAAAACCCGTGGCATGGCTAATTGTAAGCCTGTAACCTTATTTGTCATCCCTCTTTCAAATTGCTTCAGTTTTTGGATGCTTTGTATGTATTCACGCATTCATTTCATAAGCATGTTATTTTCCCATCACAGTGGCTGAAAGCCTGAAACATTTAGCTTTCTAAGCAGAACCACAACAACCGGAACTTTTAGCCTTTTCATTTGGACTCTCCACCACAAATAAACTGCACTAAAACGCACAAAACGATAAGTTGTGTTGACATATAGCTAAGATCTGTTATCAATGATATTATTTATTAGTTTTTTTAATTTATCGGTATCATTTCGTTAAAGTTCTAGAGCTTATGATGGGGACCGTGGATAAGCTTCTTCAAGGTGAGGGAACAGTTTTTTGGGCCTATTTGATGCAGACCGATATTTTAATTATTTAAGAAATATAGGAATTTTAGTTTAGTATTTTGCAATTAGTATTTTATTAGGAATCTTTCCGTTTTAGCATAAATTGCCTAGGATATTGGGTTTTCTTAATTAGGATGATTCTATTTCCTCTTTATTGTTTAAGACGTAGATTTAGTTTTCCCTTATTTAGGTTTCCTTTTTTAGTATTTCTAGTTTATTATAAATTGAGTTGTAAGCCTTAGGGCTAAGGAGTGGTTTTATGATTTGATTAATAAAAATTGAGATTATTTCTCATTATTGTGTGTTCATAGAGGGAGTACCTCTAGTTCATACTTGTTCGTGATTGTCCTTGTTGCGCGTTCTTCTTTTTCGACACTCCTCCCTGCATCACTATTTGACCCTCTAATTTTGGTTTATGCAATTATTGCAATGTATTGTTCTTAGTAATTTTGGTTAGGGTGAAGGGGAGGAAAGGAATGGGGAGAAGGGAGGGACTATTTAGCAACCGGTCCCATGATCAATTAATATACATCGAAGACATAATATCACAAAAAAATATAAACAACCTATTTATAGGGAACCAAAGAAACCTTAATGGAAAAAATGAAAATTGATCACTTAAATGATTAAAATAAAACCCAAAAAATTAAATATAATATATCAAACAATAGTAGCTTATCAATGGTGGATAGCTTGATATACGTAGTTGGGCCCAATATCTAACAGCTTAAGCTTTTTGGACAATTGGTAACTCGACATGGTATGAGAGCATTTGGGAGAGTTCTTTGGGTTCAAGTCTCTCTGTTTGCATTTGTTCCCATTTGCATTCTTCTTATTACCTTCGTGTTGTGTTTCACTTTTTAAGTATGGATATTTGGACGCGAGTGAGGTTATTAGGTAGCTATTGATGCACCATTTCCTAATAGCTTAAACTTTTGGAACAATTAGTATCTTAACAAAGCTATGCCTAAATAGTTCCCATCATTTCTTGTCGGCCAATAGACGAGAGTTTGGCATGTAAAAGTACTCCAAGAGGTGTAGATCACATTGTCGAAGAACTTTTTTTAACCCATATGACACGAAGTCTTCTCGAGCTCTCCAAGAGTTTTAGCTCAAGCTGGCGAAGCTCTTCTTAACCCACAAGGCACGTGGTTGGCAAACTGCTTCCTCAACAAGAAACAATTTAATTGCTTCACTGCCTTTAGGAATTTCACAAAAATTACCTGAGAATGTCACAACATCCCTTGTACGAATACGGATAAACATAGCATGAGGCTCTAAAGTGCCTTGTGTCTCTTCCATTTTGAAAATTGGTTTTACATCGCAAAACTTCCACGTGGTCCATATTCTAGAATGGATAGAACATGTCCATGACAATATAAACTATTTCATTAGACTATAAAGTTGCTGCAAAATATTGGGATCAACCTATTGATGGAGAACATTGGCAACATCATTTAGGGTACTGTGAGCAGTTGAGAAAGGAATACGCACACACAAGCATAAGAGGAAACATAGTCCACAGACTCATAAGGGGAAGAGGATGTGACAATTGCTTCATTACTCGCAATGGGATGGAGATAGGATATACTTGTATCCAGAGGTTGATGGATGAAGCACAAGTAGATAAACTCTATAGGTTGCACTTCAAGTGTTACAGCAGATGATGATTTAACCATAAGCTTTAAATTATCGGTCACCTTGGGTTGGTAAGAACAGGCAGATGGCAGACCCCATGTGCAATGTCATGCAAGTAATAATGAGTTCCATACGTGTTACTTGTCATGATTTCAGATTCGGGAGAGTTTATTGACAAGAATGAGTGGTCTGTAGATTGGCTGATCTCACTAATAACCTTGGAATGAACAGACTTATAACGTCCTTTCTTTTTAGCCAAATGATGTTCGATTACAAAGTATACGAGTATGCTTCCTTCAAACTGTTATAAGGGGGTATTGTCTCTCGACAAATTGCTGGTCTTAACCAAACAATGAACTCTGTAATAATCATATGAAGCCCAGTAGGTAAAAAAAGGACTTCGATTTTGGTTGATTCAGATTCAATTTAAGACTTGGTTCCCTTATCTTTTCCTCTTTTCCGCCCTCTCTATGGTCGTCTCTCCGTTCTTCCATTCTTTTTTCTCTTATCCTTCTTAACTTATGGTGCTGCATCAGCTTGTTTTGATGGGGTGCTGTGCACTCTTTGAATCGTATAAACTTGCATTTGGTAGCATTGACTCATTTGACATAACACAATAATTTAGGTTGAACTAGCTTCTTCTTTTTGATATGCACTTTTTGTATAAATCTCAATTAGATTTCATACCATTGAGCTTTCATAAGTAAGAAAGGTTATAATTTGTGTTTCCGAACATTTCCATTTAATTTCAGATTGTTTCTGTCATTTCACTTGTGTTTTTGAATCGTTTTCTAAATGTTTCAGTGCTAATCAAAATAACCCTGGAAATAGATTTTTTGAGTCTTGGTCTTAACAATAGTTGATTCGTAGCACTCATGCATTTTTTGAATCCTTGTAATACAGGTTGGGAAGCATTTGAAAAGAATATGGACAGCTGCATTTCGTGCTATGGATGATGTAAAGGAGACGGTTAGAAATTCTGGTGACAGGTTATGTAGTGCTATTACGTCATTAACATTGAGGCTATGCGATATCTCCCTGACTGAAACATCAGATGCAAGACAAGCAATGGATATGGTCTTGCCTTTATTGCTTACGGAAGGCATTATGAGTAAAGTTGACAACATACGCAAGGCATCTATCACAATGGTTATGAAACTTGCAAAGGTTGACATTTTACCGGATATTAGAACTGCAATAAAACTTTTTGCTGCTGTAGATGACATTGAACAACTTAGATTTCCAAAGATTTCTTGAAGTTTTGTAATTTAACCATGTACCAATTCGCCTCAACTTTGCTTTTTGGAGTTCATATGCAAGTTAGGTAGGCAATTTTTTACCTCCACTTCTTTTGGTGGCTGATTCCCTCTGTTCTCGCTTTAACTTAGTCTCAAAGATACTTTAACATCTTTCCACGAAGTTATCTGTACGTTCCTCTCTGTGATTCTCGGCACAGATACATCTATATGTTTCTAAATGTATCCACATCTCTTTTATGTGCTGAAACGGTAGAATAGATGACGGACCTTAAAATACCTGGTACCTTTTAAGTGTTGAAATTTGTTTGTTTTAGAGAAATTAAATTTACTTAGTTTCCTTCCCTCTCTTAAACAGTAGCCCCCCAATACCTGGGGGCCTATTGTTTAAGTGGTATTCTGAGAGCAGCCACTTTGTACATATTGCCAAAGGTTAGGTCTGTCTCCAATCCTCCCCTGCCCATACCCCTAATGATTGGGGACTACATGGGTTCTGCTGCTGTTGTTGTAGTTTCCTTCCCTCTCTCTTCCTTTTTCTGTGGTTCCAGCTTGGGAGTAGGTATATTTCGGAAGCCCTTTTTGTCCCTCTTCTTTTCTGTTTCTCCACCCTTTGATGGCTGAGAAGCAATGAGGGGTTAGCCTTATTGATCACAAATCACTTTAACAGCTACTTATAGACTTCTTCCAACTAAGCTAGTTTGCAACATAGCACATTAGACCAATGGTGTCGCTTCCTCCAGCCGTATTGATGAACGATGGATGAATATGAGATTACTCTTAGCATCTTTCATAAGATTTTAGTGTGTCAAGCTTCTATTTTCACCTATTTGATCTCAATGAACACCATCTCAATCCACCTTTAAAAATTCATATAATCCCTATCATTCGCAAGTTATCTCTTCTCAACTGCTACTGCTAAAACCTTAATACACCCACCCGGGACAAAGCACCACCTTAACCATCGCATTTCCAAGCTATTGTGGTTTCACTATTAATGGTACTATTCACAAACCCTTGCTCTTCCATTTATTTTCCCTAGGAATTTTGGTTTATTTTTTTGGCTTAAAGATTACAGTGTTTCACTGTTTGTATTATGCTTTTTTAATTTCTGCATTGTGTCTCAAAATTTTATAGATCTTCGTATTGCATGACTTGATTTCTGATTTCCTACGCTGCCTTTATATGGTGTTGTGTCCCATTTGTCTGACTACCATGCGGTTGATGAATCCCTTGATGAACTATGTTATAACTTTACTCATGGTTTAGATATGCAATGATGCAGATCCAATTTTTTAGTCTTGTGAATATGTTCTTCTGACTATATTGAGGTATTTTTGGCTTGATTTTCAGGGTGCGGGGATCGCAATCCGTCCACATTTATCTGATCTAGTTTGTTGCATGCTGGAAAGTTTATCGAGCCTCGAAGACCAAGGTCTTAATTATGTTGAGGTATGGGTGATGTTGTGAGCCGTTGTAACCATTATGTGATGAATGTTTGTTGCTTCATCTAGTTCTTTTCTGTAAATGTTGATTGCCATTGCATTAATTTTGTTTCTTCTCTTATAGTTGCATGCAGCAAATGTTGGAATACAGACAGAGAAACTTGAAAACTTACGAGTTTCAATTGCCAAAAGCTCTCCTATGTGGGAAACCCTTGACCGTTGCATTGATGTAGTTGATACACAGTCATTGGAGCTGTTGGTTCCTCGTCTTGCTCAGTTGGTTCGATCTGGGGTAGGCTTGAACACTAGGTATGTTATAATATTTGCTATTCAACTTAATCAGAGAATATTCTGTAATGGGATTACGCGTGTTTCTGGTAACAGCTTTTCTTGAAATTTCATTTGTAAGAGATATGCATGGCGTGAATTTTCCAGTGTCCCTGGATTTGGCAAACCATTAAATGCTCTACAAATGAGCTTACAGTTCTACCTTAGAAATCACCGTTCTAGCAGTTGCTAGAAGTCCCAAGGCACTAGCTGTATTATGTTACTTTGGTATGGGATCAAATACCGAAGTATGGGGGAAAGGCTAAGGTTGATATAATGTTTACATTTGATTACCTTGGGTTTTGGAGGTTGCAAGGGGCTTTTTTTTTGTCCATTATCTTTTGGGAGTAGCGGGTTTTGAAAAATCATGGAAGCAGGAAGAAGTATCTACGAGTTCATATTGTACATGTGTGCTGTGAAGCACCAATGCACCTACAAATTCATTTTGTACATGGCTTATTATGTATGGGACTCGCCACGGGACGTGTCCATTAAATTTTAACATTTCTTATGTGGGACACGGGGACACACATGCGTGCACGTTAGGGTGGTTTTTGGCAATTTTAAAAGCTTTTTCGGGGCGAATATTTTTAACCAAAATTATTGGGCCTAAACTGATATATAAAACCTTAGGCATATACCATACGTGGATAATGCATACTATAGAAGCCCTAACTTGTTTTATAGAACCCCTTGTTGTTTGAGAGAGGGAAAAGTGTATAGGGTGTTAATTAACCCTAACACAAAGATTCATTATTTATATTAAGAGATAACTTGATAAGACTTGTTTAACCAATGTGGGACAAGACTCATAACAACAACTCAAATATTCCAACACTCCCCCTCAAGCTGGAGAATAGATATCACAAAGTCCCTGCTTGTTACATAACAACTCTAACTCTAACCGGGGCTTGAACAATGACTTAGTAAACATGTCAGCTAACTGAGCACTTGTAGACACAAAGGGAGTAGCTATTGCACCACCAGCTAACTTCTCACGCACCAGATGACAATCAACTTCAATATGCTTAGCCCTTTCATGAAATACCGGATTGGATGCAATGTGAATTGCTGCCTAATTATCACAATACAAATTCATTGGCAATTGCACACTAAATCCTATCTCCTCAAGAAAATATCGCACCCATACAATCTCACATGTCGTGTGGGCCATGGCTCTATACGCTGCCTCTGCACTAGACCGTGCAACCACTGTTTGTTTCTTACTCTTCGAGTTGACAAGGTTTCCATTGAGAAAAACACAATATCCTGTCGTGGATCCCCTGTCAGAAGGTCCTCCTGCCCAATCAGAGTCAGTAAAAGCCTCAAAACGTAAGTGATTATTAGCTCGATAAAAAAAACCATGTCCTGGATGAGCCTTGAGATACTTTACCATTCTAAGAACAGCCTCCCAATGTGGAAGACGAGGAGCAGACATAAATTGACTCACAATACTAACTGCGAATGAGATATCTGGATGTGTAATAGTAAGATAGTTCAATTTACCAACCAAGCGACGATATTGGTCAGGGCTAGAAAACAGCTCCCCCTGATCAACACATAGTTTGACATTAGGATCCATAGGAGCTAAGTAGCACGGATACGAGATACGGATATGATACGATATGGATACGCGGATACGTGATTTTTCCAAAAAGTAGGATACGATACGTTGAATATAAAAATAAATAAATAAAAAAATCAGATGACAACAGTAGCTACTAGCAACAAGCAATCCCACATTTCTTGATTCAATATACTGTTATTAAAAAAAATAAATTCAGACGACAACAGTAGCTACTAGCAACAAGCAATCCCACATTTCTTGATTCAATATACTTATTAAAAAAAAAAAAAATCAGACGACAAGATATATATGGCGTTGTGTGTGTGTGTGTGTGTATATATATACACACACAGAGCAAGACGAGAGAGAGAGAGAAAGAGGAGACAGACGAGAGAGAGAAAGAGATAGACGAGAGAGAGAGAACAGAGACGAGGAGAAGAGAGAGACGAGAAGAGGGAGATGAGAGGGATGAGAGAGAACTTACCGTTCAGATCGAGAGATGAGAGATGAGAGGCGACAGAGATGGTCCAGATCGCCAGATCCCTTTCTTCCCCTTTTTCGTTTTCTTTTCGTTCTGCCTTTTCTCGGCAGTAAGGAGAAATTGGGTTATATAGCCCTAATTACACTTCAAACCCATAATTTTTAAGTAATAACAAATTTACCCCCGAACGTATCCGAAACGTATCCCAACGTATCCGAAACGTATCCGAGCGTATCCAAAACGTATTGGAACGCCAAAAAATAATTTTGAAAATCGGATACTATACAAAATGTGTCGGATACGTATCCGGAGCGTATCCGAGCGTATCCGTATCCGATACGCGTACGGTACGTGATACGGAGGTCAAAATAGAGTATCCGTGCTTCATAGCATAGGAGTATCGACAGGTTTCGACCCCTATAAGCCAGTCTCATCTAGAATATCTAGCACATATTTTCTCTGCGATAAACTAATGCCATCTTTAGATCGTGCAACCTCAATACCCAAAAAATATCGCAACCTTCCCAGATCTTTGGTATGAAACTGACTCTGCAGAAATACCTTCAACTCATCAATACCTTTTTGATCATCGCTCGTAATATCATCCACATAAACAATTAATAATACTTTCCCTCGGTCAGATGTGAGAGAGAAAACCGAATGATCAGACTGACAGCGACTCATCCCAAATTTCAAAATTGCATCACTGAACTTGCCAAACTAGGCCCGAGGAGACTGCTTAAGACCATATAGTGCTTTGCGAAGACGACATACCTGATTACGCTCCCCCTGAGCAACAAACCCAGGTGGTTGCTCCATATAAACTTCCTCCTGGAGATCCCCATGAAGAAAGGCATTTTTAACATCCAATTGAAATAAAGGCCAACCAAGATTGGCTGCAAGGGAGATAAGAAGGCGGACAGAACCAAGCTTGGCAACTAGAGAAAAAGTCTCAGCATAATCAACACCATAAGTCTGAGTATATCCCTTAGCAACAAGATGAGCTTTGTAACGCTTAACAGACCCATCAGGATGATATTTGACCGTAAAGACCCACCGACAACCAACAGTAGACTTTCTTGGCAGAAGAGAAACCAACGCCTTGTGTCACTTCAGACAAGTTCCTCCATTGCTACGCTATCTCAGAAGGGTTCTTCTAGTGCTTGTATTGAATCTTCCCATTTTTCTATTCCTTGGGTTATTGATTCTGGTGCATCTGATCATATCTGACGGGTACTTCTACTATTTTTTCTATCCATCAGTCTATTGATAAACCATCTCGCATTACCTTAGCCTATGGGTCTACCACTGATATTATTGGTTTGGGTTCTGTTTCTGTTACTTCCTCTCTGACTTTGAATTCTGTATTGCATGTTCCTCGTTTTCCATTAAATCTTATGTCTGTTAGTCAACTTACCAAATCTTTAAATTGCTCAGTCACATTCCTTTCCAAGGGTTGTGTGTTTCAGGATCTCAAGATGGGACGAAAAATTGGTGGTGGTACTGAACGTGGTGGCTTATATTACTTTGCCGACGTTGTTCACCCTAGCTCTATTGCCCTTCAGTCTTCGATGTCACCTTATCAACATCATTGTCGTCTTGGTCATCCATCCCTTCATAACCTTAAACGGCTAGTACATTCATGTAGCCGTGTTGATGTTTTACCTTGTGAAGTTTGTGAGTTTAGTAAACATCATAGAGTGTCTTTTTTATCCTAGGGTTGAGAGTCGTGTGTCCCGTCCTTTTCAATTAGTACATTCTGATATTTGGGGCCCAATGCGTGTCCTTAATGTTTTTGGCTTCCAATATTATGTTATCTTTGTCGATGATTACTCTCGTGTCACGTATCTTTATATCTCATAAAAGAGAGGTCAGAGTTGTCTTCTATTTTTAAGTCATTTTATACGGAGATCAAAACTCAGTTTGATACTTGCATTCGTATATTTCGTTCTGACAATGCAGGTGAATATTTTCATAATTCTCTTTCTAAGTTTTTTGACGATCATGGTATAATTCACCAATCTTCTTGTGCTCGGACTCCACAACAAAATGGAGTTGCCGAATGCAAGATTAGGCATTTGTCGGAGGTTATGCATGCTTTGTTATTCTAAATGCAAGTTCCTAAGTCTTACTGGAATTATGTTGTTCTTACATCATGTTATTTGATCAATCGTATGCCATCTAGAGTCCTAGGCGGTCAGATACCCCATACGGTTTTATTTCCTGGTCAGCCTCTCCACTCATTACCCCTACGAGTGTTCGGGTGCACTTGTTATGTTCATGCTCTTGATCTTGACCGGGACAAACTTGATCCACGGTCAATTCGATGTATTTTCCTGGGATACTTGCACACTCAGAAAGGGTATAAGTGTTACTCACTGTCTCTACGTCGTCATTTTGTTTGTGTTCATGTCACGTTTAATGAGTCATCACCCTTTTACTCGGGTCACCGTACTCCAATTGACCTTCCTGAGACTGAGTCTGTGTTTCCTGTTTGTGTACCATCTGTGCCACCCTTGCAGGTGTATGTTCGTCGGCAGAAAGTATTAATAGCCCCACCAGTGCCTTTCGCCGTGCTCCTCCGTCTCAAGATCTAGTTCCACAACCATCGCCACCACCACCACCACCACTGTTGGAATATTTGAGTAGTTGTTATGAGTCTTGTCCCACATTGGTTAAACAAGTCTTGTATCAAGTTATCTCTTAATATAAATAATGAATCTTTGTGTTAGGGTTAATTAACACCCTATACACTTTTCCCTCTCTCAAACAACACCCCTAACCTAATCGTGGTTACACCATAGGTAGGAATAACTGTGAAAAGAAATTAGTCTGACATCCGTTGTGTATGTGTCCCATTTTTTGAGAATCGTCGTGCATGTGTCCGAATCCGTGTCTGTGCTCATAATAGGAATTTAACAAATTTTGACTGACTAGAATATTTTGCAACTAAGATAGGACAATTTATAATGCGGTATTAGCCTCTTTCATTCTCTCTACTCTCTGGTTTAGCTATTCAATTTTCTTCTATGTTTATCGGAAGTTGTTATAGGGTTCTCATTTTAAATGTGATTCACGTTTGCTACACATGGAAATACTCCACTCAAATGATAAGTTCAAACATTGATATCATCTCTCATAACTGAATGCTAAATCCTTCTTGTCCTTAGCCCCTTGGTTTTTTAGCACGGATGAGATCACTTCTTTCCATTGACCATACACTCTACAATGAGAATGACCAAACCATCTAGTTGGATCTTTCTTATTTTACCGTCAAGATCTTCTTCAGCTTTCTTGAATATAGACACTTATTATTCTTTTGGCCCCTCGTAGCATTTCATGTGAGTGCTTTTTAGGCATTGTCATCAAGTTTATTATCAATGCGATTCTTTTATTTTATTTTATGTATTTCCAAGGTGAGAATGTGGATGAACATATTTGGATACGATTTTGTTTCATTTTAGGTATAAAGGGTAATAGTCACCTGTGTCCATGTTGCAGATAAATTTATTTTTTTGAGCCTCATCTGGAGTACTTATTTGGTCCAGATTCTAGGATATACTAGTTGGTAAAGTTCATAATCTTGGAGTCAGTAGTCCTTGCTGAATTAAGAAAAATACCAGCCAATAAATATTTACAGAAAATATTGGTTGGATTCTTGAACTTCTTCCAGAATGAATTCAGGATCAAAGGTGTCAAACTGTTCGTCCATTCCACATAGGAAGCAGAATTCCTGCTGATTCTCCACCAATACCAGGATTGAAGGGATGAATGTTTTTCGATTTTCTAGTATACCGAACAATTTCAGAAAGAGAAATAGTGTGACTGAATCAGCGTTAACAGACACAGATGGAAAGAATTAAAAACCTTAGCGGAATAACCCCAGCTTGCACAAAGTATTTGCTATCTTGTTTGTACTTTAGTATTGTAATACAGCAACACCAAAAATGTTTTACTCAGCTGTGCAATCACATTATAGAGGTTGTGTGACCGTACTTCCCTAATAGTTGAATGAATGGGCTTGTTTATGCTGTTAGTTTGTTATGGAGGTTGCAACTTGCAACACTGCATAAATGTTAGTTTAGGGCATGGGCTCCTTATGATGGTATTAGTTTGTTTTGTGGATGAGTGCATACGATCCGTAACTGATTTGTTTCTTCTTCGATCTTTGCTATTGCTGTCACAGGGTTGGTATAGCAAGCTTTATAGGCTTGTTAGTTCAAAAGGTTGCTGTTGATATCAAACCGTTTACAAGCATCTTGCTGAAGCTTTTGTTTCCAGTCGTTAAGGAGGAGAAAAGTGGTTTATCTAAACGTGCCTTTGCAAATGCTTGTGCTATAGTTTTGAAGTATGCAGCAATCTCCCAGGCCCAAAAGTTAATTGAAGATACAGCCGCCTTGCACACTGGTGACAGAAATGCTTTGATTTCATGTGCAATGTTGATGAAAAGCTATTCGTCCATGGCCTCAGATTTATTGAGCGGATATCATGCCATCATTGTTCCTGTTATTTTCGTTTCAAGGTTAGAGCAAGACACTCAATTTGTGCTGTATGGTAATGGTATTGCTTGGATCATCTTATACATGTATTGTAGATTCGTAGGCCTTTAATATGCCTGCATTTGCAATAACTGATCTGATTACGAGTTGATACCTATCGAATGGTTGGTTTCACTTGTGAATCGGATGAATTACAGAACCAGAATCACCTGCCTATTTTCTAGAATACAAAGTTGATGTTACTCGTTATTTTAGTTGTCATATATGATAGAGAAATTGTGTGAATGGAGTTGTCATTGAACATTTTTGCAATTTAATTAATCCTTGGTTAAATTGTAGCTATGGACTATATTACCTAAACTTGTTAGTTGATATAAGATGCTGTGTTTTCTAAGTGTTCAATCCATCTAAACCCAATTTAAACTTTTACGCATAAGCAGGATGGCTCGGTTCTTTTCTTGCAGTAGAATTGAGATTTTGTTCTGTTGTGAAAATATGCCAGATAGTAAGGTTCTTAGCACCCCTGATTCACATCTGACACTGGCCATTTCATGTAGGTTGTCAAGCTACTCCATATCCTCTTAAGTCCCTATATCATGACATACAATGATCTGCTACAGTTATTAAAAGTGAAAGCTACCGAAAAACCTTTATCCTATATCCACTACAGAACAAAATCCAACAAAAAATGTAGTAATCTAAAAAGTAAATAGGTTCTACTAAAAATCTGCTACAATAATTGTTTTCCCTTCTTTTCTTTTGGAATAACTTCTCCATATTTCATCGTGAAAATCTTATCAAGAGAAATACTAAACAATTAATTTACATGTAGATTTGAGGATGACAAAAGTGTTTCTAGTTTGTTCGAGGAATTTTGGGAAGAAAATATGAGCAGTGAACGGATCACGCTTCAATTGTATATGGGAGAAATTGTTGTTCTTATTTGTGAGGGAATTATGTCATCTTCGTGGGCAAGTAAGAGGAAGGTATGCCTCCTTTTGTGTTTCATTGCGTACAGATTACCTTACTATCTCTAGAGTCTTGTTTGCTAATTTTGTTTTCTTTTTCTGATCCCTTTTCTTTTATTTCTCTATCCTATAATCTTGTACTTCCAGTCAGCCCTGGCTATTAGTAAGCTTAGTCAAGTGTTGGGTGAATCACTGTCTTCACATCATGATGCTCTGCTCAAATCTCTTATGAAGGAACTTCCTGGTCGTTTATGGGAGGTAGGAATACTTTCTTTTTGATTTTTACACTAGTAGTCTGGTAGATGTTATTGCCCAAGTCATTAAAAGGGTGGTGACAAAAACTCCTAATTAAATTACCCCTATTATGGTGTTTGTCTTACTTTCCTCATAACTTCTTTCCATGCACGAGTGTTTTTGATTAAGCATTATTAGATTGTTAACCATTAACTCATCTAAAAGCTTAAGCTGTAAGAGGGAGGGATAACTTTATTATTTCTAGCCTCAACATGCCCGTCATGTGTAGCCAAGCTCTCCTTCATAAGCGTGCAAAACATGTGTAAATATTTTAACATTAGGTAGGCGGTGAGGTTCCAACACAAGATCTATTGCCTGCCCTACAAGATCTATTGCCTGCCCTGATACCGTATTAGATTGTTAACCACCAACTTATCTAAAAGCTTAAGCTGTAAGAGAGAGGGATAACTTTATTATTTCTTGCTTCAACATGATCAGAACTTTTTTCCTCTCAGTTTCAAACTTTCAATCACCTTTTTGTAAAGTCTCACTCCTCTTGACCGACTTCGTAGGTTGCAATCTTGTTTACTTTTGTAGTAAACTGTACTAGTACACTCCTTGTGTTTTGCTTGATTTACCTGACTAGGTCTAATTAAACTTGCTACTGTATCAACTATTCCTTTGTAATTTTTACACCTACCTTCCTCTTTCTTGAGCATGTTTCACTATTATAAGAGCGCATGATGTTGCCAGTTCTATGCTGAATCTTTGGCTCCGTCCATTTATCCTACCCTAGTCATTGTATACATTATTTCTATACCCAACAAGTGGCCCATTTCTGGATTTTCACTCATTTTTCTTTGTTTGTAGTTGTCCTCAACTGTCGCTTGATTTCAGTCGATTCCTCACTGAAGATTAACATTTCACGCCCTATTGTCCTCTCTTTATTTGGTACCTATTGTCCCCTCTTTCATTAGTAAGTTACTAAGTTTGAAATATTGGTCATACATAACGGTATAGGCCGATATGTAATGGTATCGGTAGGTACCGAATCCCATTATGGCCGATATTACAATATTAAGGAAAATACCGTACGGGAAAAATATGGCCATTACGGGCTGTTGCGGTTAGGGCACTTTTTCCTGTGTTGTGCAATTTTTTAAAAAAAAATTCACGTCTCCGGTTCCCAATACCGTTGCGCTATGACTTACATCCCGAAACTGCGACATCGCAACCGATACTGATATTTCGAAGTAGTATGTCCCTTGAGAACTTGACTGAATAATCGGTTAAATTTGAGTCATTCGACTGTACCCCCTGGGGTTAGACCAAAAAATACTGAGCCTTGTAATGTTTGTTAAGCGACACTAGACACCTCGCGGGAAACTGCAGAAATGTAACTGGACATTACATTTAAGAGAGAAAACTGCTGTGACAGCTTTAAAGGAAAACTGGCATTTGTCTTCACCTCCAGTGGTCACGACAACGACGCAGCCACCACTTCATCTCTCTTTCCCTCTGTTTTTTCAGACATTTATACCAAATCTTAATAAGCGAAAGAACCATTACATCCATGTCATTTACACAGTTACAGAGTACAGACTAAAATCATTTGATACGAAGCATCGTGGGAGTTTTATTTTGAAAAACTGTGTAAAGGAGCGAGGGATTGGAATCACCAAGGTGAAGAACCTTCCATCACAACCAACAACTCTACAATTCCTCCGTCAACCTCTTTTCCGCAAACAGTCATTACAATCTCCATAACCTCCACTCCACCACCACCACCACCGCCACCCTCCATTTCCAATGACAGCCCCCTCCCTCCGGTCGTCCAATTCACCTTCTCAGTGATCATTGTAGGGCTGAGATGTACATGCACAATACAAAATATAGGATATGGACATGACATGTGAACATACAGCTACGCATTGATTTTGAAAATATACAGAAACAATGTACTTTCAATATATATTTAAGTGCTATGTGTTTGTATCTATCATAGACTTAAAACAATAACAACATAAAAGTTCTACCGTGCATAATCTCATTATTCAACACACGCTAGAGCAACTCATATAGAGTAAGGCAAAAAGGAAGAGTAACCCAAAAACTGTTAAGGTCTACAACTAATAGTTGCAACTTATTTTTCTTCTATGGAACAAAATATTGCACCTTAATTTATGAAATATTCAACAAGCATGGCCCGTAGTCCGAACCAGGTGGTGAGATGTTCCCGAAACAAGACAAATGTGGCTGATCCATTGTTCGACCAAAAAAATACGATGCAAGACATGATGTGGAATGCCGTGTCTCTGCTTTCACACGTGTCATGTAAAACTACGGCAACTAGAATAAAGTGTCCATGACTAGTAGTTGGTGCGATCCAAAATGTCAAAACCTTACAAAAGCTGATATTATGGCCATTTATAGATAGAAATAAAGCAGGAGATTTGTAAAAAGTACTTATATACGTATAACAGATTTTTTCTCCGTTGTGAATGAATTCCTGTCACGGAATGATCGGTCTCCATTCTCTGCCTTGATTGTGAAGAGCTTTGGCAAACTTGTGGTTGGGCTGGTAGATTTTTGTTCACTCCACGAACTTTCATAGAGGAGACATACCACAAACAGGGTGCTGGATTTGCAGTGTGGGAGGAACGAGCAGAGGGTTGGGTGTTGTTTGCATTGGGGGAGAAGGCGGGAGGTAAGGAAGAAAAGAGAAAAGGACACAAATGAGAACTCATTAAGGGCTTAAATTTTATACATTAAGAATTCAATCTTACAAAAATATGCTAAAATTCATTCATGATACATACCATTATTAACTTGATTAGAAAAAATAACAGTTTCTCGTTGCACGTGACAATAATGGAGTTTAGTGTTTCAGGAAAAAAAGATGAGGGAGACTTTTTTTTGGGGAATAGCCAAAGTGGTGTAAAATCTAGGTGGCAAGTTTGTCTGTGGGAGCGGGAGTGAGTGCGAGAGCTTTTGAACGTCAAACTTGATAAAAGAAAATTGAGTCAGCGTCTTCAGAGTAGTTAGGAAGGGGTACCACTATAACTTTTACAAAGGAAATAGCATAGTTTCAGATTCTAATCAACTCGAAATACACTGCTTGAACCGAAGCACATGAATTTAGAGATTCAACTCCTGATTCATTTGGGCAGGCCACAAAACTGAAACATTTCCAATGCAAAACAAAATGAACCTTTGATCATTCTTCATGTGGGTTATCGTTTTATAGAAAGTAAAACCTAATGTCATGGATTCAAATTTCAAGCCACCACCCCTCAGCCTTGTGTGAATTATCTGTTGATTGGGCATGGACTGCTGCGTGGTAGCAAATGGGTTAGAGACTTAGGGCATTGCTTTCTTAGATGTGCGCAAGTGTACGTTCTGCATTGTGTTTGAAGATTTTTTTTCATTTAATGCACTAAATTTCTATTGTTGTCAATCTTGTGGCAGGGAAAGGATGCTCTATTATGTGCCTTAGCTGACCTGTGTACCTCTTGCCATGAAGCAATATCCTCTTCTGATCCTGCCACACCAAATGCCATTTTAAGTCTGACAGTGTCTGCATGTTCAAAGAAAGTCAAGAAATATCGTGAAGCAGCTTTTTGCTGTCTAGAGCAGGTAAATATCCGATACAGCTTCTTTCAAAGTATACTTCGTATGTTTTCCTTCATCACAATAAACTTTTGTTTCTCATCTTCAAAGTTACGTTCAGAGGATACTTTTAGACAGTTAATTTTTTTAGACTTCACAATTATCGTCCATCTCATTTATTTGTCCAAACCAACAAATCGGGGCAAGGCCCAAGAGGCCAGGGCCTAATTGGAGGCCCAAACTAGGGGCCCCATTTTGGTAAACATCTTATATAACTGTTAGGCCAACATTTACTGTATCCAGCTATTCAGCCAAGTGGTAGTTATGAGAGGGTTCCAAGTGAGCTACCTAGGTTCAAACTTAGGGCCCCGTTCAGTTGCATGGAAAGGATGAGAAAGGACAGGAAAATTCAACTTTTCTGTAATTTTTCGTGTGTTCAGTTACTAGGAAAATTGTAGGATCCACAGCTTCAACTTTCCAGGAAACACTTTCCTGCAAAATAGGTCTTGCCAAAATGAAGGAATTCTTGTTTTCCTGCAAGATTTCTTGTCAACAGAACACACACAGGAAAATAAATTTCATTTTCCTTTCCTTTCCTGGGAACTAATTTCCCGCACAATAGTCCCAACAACTGAACGGAGCCTAGGAGCCTCACTTTTTACTTTCTGGAAACATGCCTTTTCTTTTTCTTGAACAGCTTACATTTCCCCCTTGAATTTGTTCTTATATTTATAAATTTAAATTTTCTCAAGATATTTTTATACACATTACTTTTATAAAAAAAAGTAGTGTTTTATATTTTAATTAACTCCTAATTACCAGCAAAGAACTGTGCTTAATTTTTTTTAACAAAAAATAGAAGGCCCCTTTTATAAATTGGCCTCGGGCGGGCCCCAAAATATGTTATGCCGGCCCTGCAACAAATAAGTCTTAGTTCTTTTGAAATATTTATTTGCGATGTTGGGGGACAAATCGCTGTATTTTAAAGGGTTTTCCCCATCTTCTCTCGCTCTTTAAATGAGCCGAACAAAGAACAAAAACTATGAGTAAGGGAGAATTATACCGAGTACTTGAATCAAAATTTTAGTAGGGCCCAATCTCCACCAAAATTAAGGGATCAGGATCAGATATCCAACTCTTAAGTCCAAAGCTAAATTGGAAAGCAAATACGGTGTGCATGAGTGCGTGAATAGAGATACAATGACCTTAGGTCGGATGATTCACAAAATACATGCTCTCAGAGGTAATAGAGGCTGTGGAAGATTTACTAATTACACTTCTTGCTGATGATAGTTAATCTTCCGAGATATTTCTCATCTGATTTTTCCTTTATCAGAGTTTCTCAATAGAGCCCTATCATAGGTTTTACTGCTACAAACAGCTAAAACAACAATTAGACCTTCCTTGCTGAATACGGGAATAGAATGACCAAAATAAATATTTGTTTTAGAAGGAAAAGAAAAAATTGGAAAGAACCACTAGTCTTGGTGAGGCCCAGCCTACTAAATGATTGCATTCCTGATATTTACCATCCGACCACCACACATGATGTAGGACAAGCGCAGGATTGTAAGAGGAAGGGAAAACTAAGGGAGATGCTCAAGAAAAGTAGTATGATGAGACACATATAGCTTTTTAGTGAGTGGACCATAACGCATGTACCCTTTCTAAGTAATGTTGTGTCCCAAGGAAACACATGTATTACCGTTCATCAACTGGTGCCACTATCAGGTAAAAGTGCAGAACAGAATGCGCACAAATCTTACTATGCTCCAGTCTAGAAAGGAAACAAAGCACGTTGAATTAAAAACTAGTCTAACTAGAACATAAAGGGGTTAGAACCCGAATAACTTTTCATAAGGTCACATTCCATAAAGGAGAGGAGTGGTCATACGCATCATAGCTAAGATATGCTAGCTTCTACCAGGAAAAAAGGAAGTAAAGACACTTCGTCGGCGCATATCCAGTCTGAAATACTGCATTAATCAGACACAGGCTGAAATGCAAATAAGTGCAAAGATAAGGCCGTCAGAGCTGATGGTGATTCATCGTTAAGAGTTAACTGCTGATTGTGTAACTGAGTTTTGGTGCTGATCGAGAAAGAAACTGAAGAGGATCGGATCTGAGAAGCTGATGGTGCTGATCCTGATTGATTGATAGATAGGAGGGGCCGTTGGCAAGTGCAAACAATCTATTCTGGTGGTTGGTGCTTCTATACCATGTGACAATACCGATACCATGTGACAATACAGAGAGTAGACAAAAGTATTTGTCTTAATGAATCATTAGGTTAGAAAACTCATGGTGGCTGCATAAGCAACCTAACCATTACTGGACTTAAAGCAAACACTTATAAACATGAAGAATGTACTACGCTTAGTGAAATAGATTGATGATGTCAACACATCCTACAGTTCTCTACACATTCACAGCAGCTTTGGTCATTGCTTATTTACTTTGCGTCCACTAACATTTGTATTTCCTCTTTGAGCATTCATTTGACGTTGTACTTTATTTTAAACCGATTTTACATTGTACTCGAGTGTAACAGATTCTTGTCCGGATTCCCAAAACTTATTTAACTTCACTCCCTTTCCCCTGTTTTCAGGTTATAAAAGCCTTCAAGAATCCAGACTTCTTTAGTGTGGTCTTTCCGTTATTATTTGATATGTGCAATTCAACCACTCTTGCTAAGTCTGGCCATGTAACATTGGCAAGTGATGCTGGTAAAGC
This sequence comes from Rhododendron griersonianum, assembly GCA_018127125.1. Lineage (NCBI taxonomy): Eukaryota > Viridiplantae > Streptophyta > Magnoliopsida > Ericales > Ericaceae > Rhododendron > Rhododendron griersonianum. Next base: position 33,151,207 of record CM030800.1, read on the forward strand.
AGGTGGTTACCTGATTTAAGTCTTTCATTCAAGTTCCTCATCGTGACTTCCTGTTATTTAATATGTTCTGTAACTCGGAGACTGGTATTCAAAATTATTAGCAAGCTAACATCTCATTGACACCCTCATGTAATGATTCTGATGGACATAATTCTGATACGACTGCTGGCAGATCTAGAGAGTTAGAAATTCCTTGGTAAACATTTGATTTCTATACATTATCGAAATTTTAAAGCAATGTATTAAGTAGCAAATGAACACTTAAATGGCTTTTGTCGATGTAAAATAAGATGACCTTGTCGATATGAGTATTTCATGTGATGCCCCATGTTAATGTCATGGGTTTGTGCTTTCAACTTTTACTCTCGGCCGTTATCAAGAGCCAAGAAATTACTGTGATGTTTACTGTTTGCCATTATACCTTAGGATGGCTAAATGCTTTCATGCTCTCCAATGTTATTCTTAGATGTTACCTACAACCAAGGAACAGCTGCGCTATTGTTTCTGTTTCGTTGTGATATGTACTGTAGAATCTTTTGATTCAGGAGATCTTTTGGGCCTGTGCTAGTAGTTTGTCTTACCAACCATTACTATCCGGTGTGCATATGCAGATGAAGAAGACCATAATTCAATTCCACATGCTAAGGTTGTTGACTGCATCACAGCCTGCATCTGTGTGGGGCACGGAAGTCATATTCTTGAACAGCAAAATAATCTTGTGAATGTTATCTTAATGCTGCTGTCACCCGGTTTTCCTTGGACAGGTACTTTCTGTTTTCCTTTTTCTTTCCTTGTGAATCATTTGAAGATTGCTTTTCTTAACGTAGTGATACTGTTGTGAGCAGTCAAAATGTCAGTGTTTTTGTTAATAAAAGAACTTTGTTCAAGGCTTCACAACATTGGAAATGACTCTCAGGGAACATCCCTACATACCGTTCTATGTTCTTTTGTTCATGAGGTAATGTTATGGTCCTAGACTATTTGTGGCTTTACCCTGTCAAATATGAATCCTTTCTTTTCTTTTTTTTCCTTTTTCCAAATGATATGAATCCGTTTTTTAATCTGAGTTTTTTGCTGTGCTATTCTCCAGTTGTTCCACTCTGCGTCACCTAAGGTAGTGGAATGCATATACGCAATCAAGATAGCACAGGTATGCCATATGCCACTTTCTCTTTTTGTTCAGTTAATTAAGTAATACCTTTGGGTATGTAATTTCTCATGTGGCATTTGTCTTGCAAGAATTTGATGGCTAGTACGATATTGAGTATAAACTTCTGAGACGAAATGTGTCAATCATGTCCTACCGATATCCGATCAATATGCTTTAAATTTTTGCATACGCAACGACATTTTTTTTTATCTTTCCATTTTATGTGTAGTATACTTCAAAGTTTTGGGATGTATAATGGAGTGGAACTTGGATCTAATGATGGTAGACTATCATTTTCCCCCTATTTCTTTGGTTTTCTTTTTTTATGATGATGTTCTTATTAACGGCAGCCTAAGTATATGTTTCTACAGATGCTTAGGTATACTGTGCTCCTGGAAATTCTATGCTTTTTTATGTTTTTTTCTTTTTTTGCCCTCAGCCCTAACCACCATCTTGGCATCTTTGTCAAGCCCATTCCAATGATTTTAGGTGTAAACTGTTTTTTGTGTCCCAAATTGTTTTACCATTTGGAAAAGTTATAGAACACACTCAAAAGGTATATTTTTCTTTTGCCCTTGTCTCACAAAATGAAGTGGCAAGTCCAACTTGAATTGAAGGCTATTTTCGAAAGATTTAGTTTGTAAAGCGTAACGCTTGTGTTCTCTTAATGAGTTGAATTTCCTAATGTGGAGAAATGAATTTGTACAGAAGGAGTACATATGTTACCATTTTAAGTCACCTTCAACTTCTCAGAAAATAGTTATTCATCATATCTGTAAATGAACCAGTGATTAAAAAATCGCGCCTAGGCGAGGCGAGGATCGAAGAGGCGACCGCCTAGTCGCTGAAATCATGACTAGGCGCGAGGCGTGAGGCGACCTAAAACGCTCGCCTAGGCGTTGTCCAGGTCAAAAACACATATAAGGGCAAAAATAACTTAAAATTATACAGCACACACACAATCGACGCCGTCTTCTCTTCTTCTCCTCTGCGAACGAAGCTCTCTGCTCTCGCCTCTCCTCTGCGGCTCGATCGAACTTCAAACTCAAAGGTAAGCTCTCTCTCTCTCACTCTCTGAGATCGATTGATCTCTCTCTCTCTCTCTCGCACCCTTCTCTTCTCCTTTTCTTCTTCTTCTTTTGCTGCCGACAGGGTATGTGCATGTGTGTGTGTATATATATACACACACCCTACTCCTCTTCTCTCTCTCTCTCTCTCTCTCTCTCTCTCTTTCCCTCTTTCTCTCCCTCTCTCTCACCCTTCTGGGTCAGTCGACTTCAATATGAAGAGCCGACTGGCCTGGGTATTCTATTTTTTTTTTTGGTCAAAGACAAACAGAAATATGATTGGGTATTCTTTTGCTAGTGCTGGGACTGGGTATTTTTTTTGCTAGTGGAGCTGGGCAGATCAGATGGGTATTTTTTTTCCCACACATACAGTCATACAATTACACATATACAGTAATTTTTGTAGAATTATCAGAAAATTATAGTTTGGAGTCTAGACTTGGGAGTGGGAGTAAATAAATACACTATAGTCTCTGCCTTTGCCATCTGCCCATCTCGAATCTATTCGCTACGGTTTCTGCTTTTTGAGAATCATGTTTTATCTCCTTTGTTTGTAACTTTGTCGTTTATATTCACTTGGGAGTGGGAGTGAATATTGGTCGTTTATGTAGTTTATATTACTTTTTTTTTAAAACGCTCGCCTCGCTTCAATGAGGCGCTCGCCTCGCCTCGCTCCGACGAGGACTTTGTCGCCTCGCGTACGCCTCGCGTATTTCAATCACTGAAATGAACAATCTGCGTGTTTTCAATTTGTACTGAATATTAATGTGTAGCCCTTTTCGGTGATTTCAGGTTCACATAACTGCTTCAGAGTGTCTTCTGGAAATGACTGAGCTGTACAGAGACCTTCCACCGGTGCACTGGACAGACGTAGGGTTTAAGAGTGAGCTTCTCCATCAGTACGAAGCAGAAAAGAATGAGCAGGCAAAATCACTGTTAAAGAAATCTTTTGATATCCTCGAAAGCCTCGAACAACAAAAGGTCGAAACATCCTGAGTTTATCAGCTTCACAGAGCTCCACTATCCCGGGTTGTTTGTCTCTATCCTTGAACGCCTCGAAAGTTGAAGCAGAGCTCCACTATCCCGGGTTGTTTGTCTCTATCCTTGAACGCCTCGAAAGTCGAAACGTGACCAGCTGGCCTCCGGGTTGTCTCTAACAAAATAAGTTGTATCGTCTGACACACACATAGGGAAAGAGTTAACAGAGATTACTTGCAAAAAAAGAAAGAGAAGATGAAAGGAAAAGGGAAGGTAAAGAGAAAGGAAAGAAACTGCAGAGATTGCAAATCGAACAATCGAATCCAGCATAGAGGGTATTAATCATTCCAATATTCATTGAATATGGTGTTCGTGCTCGATGACTTGGTATTCGCTAATGTTGGACCTATATTTGTCCTTCTTATCTTTACGCTTTTGTCGCTTCGGGGTCATTTTGATTGGGTGGAATCAAGGTAGATTGGATTGCAAATCCCATGGAACTGCATTTCCAGTATTTGAGTGCAACAATTGATAGAGGGATTACATATCCACCAGACAATCAATCCCACAGAACATTAGATACTCATTGTCATGAAATTTGTGGTACTGGCGATTCCCTGGTATTATGTAATCTCGCCTCCAAAACAAACTTGTCAAACTTGGGCTTGCAGCAACTAATGATTTTTCTAGCTCTGAGCTATGTTATGGATTCGAATGCAGAGAAATTGACCCTTCATGAGTAGAATTTTCATCAACGTCGAGGGATGGCTACGAACCCTTTTAAAAATTCTCCAAAGTAACACAACCTTTTTCGATCTTCCATGGCTGCTGAGGAGAATTATTAATGGAGGGAAGTAGTCAAAATCACTATAGTACCAGGAAAAAAGAATAACTCTTAGATTCGTTTCATTGAAGAAGACTACTTCTCCAAAGGGATGATTTAAGGATTGATTCCGTCATAGACACTGAAACAAATTTCAGATTCTCTCTCACTTACAGTTGTGGACCTTGCAGGTAGTGAGGCGTTGGGCGACGTGGAAGTTGACGAAGCCATGGTGGTGGGCATCTGCCAGCCATGTTCTTTTTCCGAACGAGAAGCGTAGAACTTGGGAGTATAGGAGGGGGCGTCAAATGGGTAAGGTAGGATGGGTGTATTATAGTTTGGGTCTTTTAATGGGTCCATTTACAACCCAGTTAGCTAGATTACTATTATCCATACCCAATCCGCTCTATTTATTGAGGGTGAAGCCCCACCCGCCAATTAAAGCAATTATACATCAGTAGTTATAGTTATATATCCAACATGTTAATAATTGTGGGTGACATAAGTAAATTTAGGGTGACATCAGTAATTTTAAGTGTGGCCAATAGTAATTTTTGGAGTGGCGTTTGCATTAATAGATCTTGGGTGGGATTGGTACATCTTGAGGTGACGTAATTTGCAGATTGACATATGTGGTGATGACTGCGGTTTGGGGTTTGGTTGTTCGATTTGGTACCCGATATTACATTGGTACCGGTATGTATTACGTCCGGTACAGTATTCAAAATCTTGATTTGAACCTTTGTCAAATGCACGGGAGAACATGGTGTCTATCACATGGCTTTCACACCACTTTCTAGGTACTTAATTAGTGTTCTAGAAACGCTATGGAAGACATAACATACATATCAGGTAAAGAGTACCGACTTTGTTAAAAAAAAGAGAGAGCGTACTAGGACAAATATCACGAACATAACATTGCCAAAATCCCTATTAAAAGTACGTCAACCAGAGCATGCCAACAACGTTATGAAAAGAATATAACACATAGCGGGGCCTAAATCAGAGTTTTTAATAACATATGAAACCATAGCGGGGTTTGCAAGACATTGCTCGACAATGTGACGTTTCTTGTTGTGCAGGATCTTCTTCGACTCTGAGCGAATCAGAAACATAGTATGAAGGCAGCACCAGCAGTCTTGGAGCCCAACATTCAGTATCCCAATCCTCACGAGACATGGCAGTGGTCCAAGGTCGAGGGTACATTTCTTGGCAATACCCACATCGATCACCATGCAAACCGATTTGGTACAATTTTGTTCTCCTCGGCTGATGTGCTGAAACATTTCCCGTAATGATATTTCCAAATTGATAGATTTGATGGGGCACATTTTCTTCATTGTCTGATTGGGAACTCAACGAAATCATGGCGACTTCTGGTAGTTCTTCCATTGGGGCTTTTCCCCGAATCGCCCTGAGCTCTGCTGCTTGTTCTTCATTAATGTCTGATCGGGAACTCAACGAAATCATGGCGACTTCTGGTAGTTCTTCCATTGGGGCTTTTCCCCGAATCGCCCTGAGCTCTGCTGCTTCTTCTTCATTAATGTCTGATCGGGAACTCATCGAAATCAAGGTGACTTCTGGTAGTTCTTCCATTGGGGCTTTTGCCCGAATCGCCCTGAGCTCTGCTTCTTGTTCTTCATCGTATAGAACGCGGACTCCAACCTCCTTCACTTGCACACATGGCCCTCCAAACACCGAAACATGGAGTTCATCACCAGCTTCCAATAATTGTTTTCCATACTTCCAATAACTTAACCACATCATATCCTCTCCAGCTTCTCCAACCCCAAAAACCCCCGGACAATGGCTCCAAACCAAACCCTTTGTTTTGTTACTTACGATGGTGTGTTGGTCTCCTTCCCAACGATAATCGAGCGGAGCACATGACAACTCATACACAGAACAGATACTCAAGCCTCGTACTCTGGAATTAGGATTTGAAGGCACAGTAAAATCAACCAATGATCCTCCTAGATTCTTAAAACTGAACCACACTGGCACATTGCTACCAGGAAGGTAAGCGGAGAATATATGTCTTTCATGACATCCCTGTACCACAAAAAGAAAATTGAAGAATCAACCCCCACATATATGCATGAGAAATTTGTCAATGCCGGGTAGGCACGGCCACGTGGTGCCCATGCACGCATCTCGGCTGTCCAAACGTGTTTTTGTGTACAAATAAACTACCCCACGCTGTGTCCGTGCTTAAGTACTAAAAGTGTTTTTTTCATCATTGAAGGAGTTTTTTTCAGAGAGAGAGAGAGAGAGAGAGAGAGAGAGAGAGAGAAAGAATACCTGGAGGGGAAGCTTCCGTTGGTTCATGCCATACCTTGTCGATATCTTTACATTTTGCTTTCCAATGGATTGCAAGTTCGACAAGCCCAAACTTTTAGTAATCTCAGCTGCAACATTTTCTATGGGTTCTATTTTGAATACGCCCAGAGGCTTATCTACATGGTCACATGTATCCAAACGACCAGAAGTTTTTGAACAGTGAAAGACTTGAACGGTTAATTCCTCCAACAATGGATTATTTCCAGGAATCAACGTGTGTACTTGTGGGAGTCCTTCAAGTTTCCGGAGCCTTGGACAGCCATTTATGTCAAGGGCCACGAGCCTGGTAAGACCTCTGATGAAATCTGGGAGGCTGGAAATCTGAGTACGCGCCAGATTTAAATACTCCAACGAGCATAGTTCGCCAAGATCTCTGGGAAAATCATCGTCTGAAAGATTACAGTCGGCAAGATTTAATTGCACCAAGGACTGTGATAAAGAAGTCCGTGATATTTCTGGACTTTCTCTTGGCTTCAGCAGCCAAGGCAGGAAGAAAGATTGCATTGCGTTCACCTCCCCACTGGCCGAGGGAGATTGAGAATCCATACTACCCCTGTTCATTGGCAATTCGTCAAGATTTGGGCAACCTGAGAGGTCAAGAGATTCCAAATGCTTTAGCTTACGAATGCTTCTCGGAAGCTTCCTCAGACTTTTACAATCTCTTAAATCCAAGATAACAAGTCTCTCGAGACTTCCAATGGATTCATGAACCTCAACCAAACTTGTACAATCGTGAAGTACTAGTATCTCTAGATTGGGGATTCCTGAAAAGTCTGGAGTTCTGACGAGGTTAGGGGAATGGCTTAGATTGAGGGATTTTAATAACTCTAGAAACTGCAAAAGAAGAAGAAAAAATATGTGGTTATCAAAGTCTTCAATTCAGTTTCCAATGAAATTTGAAAGGAAAAGAAAAAAGAGATGAGTGACATACCCTTTTTCCCTCCCACACATTTTTCAAGCTGCTAAAGCTCATTTCAAGAGCAGTTAGGTTCTCCAAAGGGAAATCACTAGGTATGGAATTAAGCAGAAATCCATACCAGCACAACCATTTTAATCCTTTGGGAAGCATTTTGTAGGGTCCATTGATATGTACACCTTGGAGCTTTAGAAATTTGAGTTTATGCATCCTTCCAAATGCATCAGCTTCAAAAGCTACTTGATTTGAAGTTTCTGGGCCAGTGGCTTCAAGACAAGAGGAGAAGATGTTGAAACCATATCTTTTAAGGGAACGACAAAAATTTGCCAAGAAGGGCTGCCCAAGGAACAAGAAACGACGTTTTCTATTGGCACCAAAGTCCGTACTACCATTCTTATCTTCCTTGCACAAGCCCATACGGAGTGTAAGGCCTTCGACTTTGTCAGTGCCCTGACATAATAATAAGAAAATGCGAGGTGACGTTGTGTGATTGGAACACTGATTAGTAAATAAACATCCCTAAATAAACACACACACACACACACACACACACACATATATATATATATGAAGAGAAAAGATAATTCTTACAGTTTTTTCGCTCAGTACATCAAGTGCGTCCTGATTCCAAAGGATGATACGTTCTCCCAGTGCCTTCGATGACTCTCGATCACGAAGAATTTGTCTTCCCATTTCTTGAAGCAACTGATGCATATTGAATTTTTTTCTATGTTTATCAATCGATAACAGGCATCTATCCACGAGGGTTTGGATCCCAACCTTTGTGTAAAATCCACAACTGTCTAAGATCATAATTATATTATTTTCCATGCGATAGAAGACATCATTGATAAACAAACAAGCAAGATGGATAAATAGATTCTTGTCGTGGTCGTCCGGCAAAGAGTCATAGCTTATTTTGAGTTTTTCATGGATTTTACCATCAGGAATTGCTTTCAATTTTTGTAGTCGACTTTCCCATACATGTACGCCTTTCCCTGATAGAGAAGCACCTAGAACTTTAACTGCTAATGGAAGCCCTCCACAGTAGCTTACTGCGCTTTCGGAGACCTCTCCATAACCATTGTTGGGACAACGTTTTCCAAAGGCATGCCAACTAAAGAGCTCTAATGATTCCTCGCGACTCAGGATTTTAACCCTATGCACCTTATAGAATTCATTCGCCCCAAGCAACTCCTCATGCCTGGTGGTTATGATGATTTTACTCCCTTGAAAAAGCCAATCTTGCATTCCAAGTATTGTTCCAAGTATTGCATCGAATTGATCAATTGTGTCCACATCATCAAGAACTACAAAAACTTTTTTGCGAGACATGGCATCTTTAATCTTAGCAGTTCCTTCATCAATACTACTTATTTTTGTTTCTCTTTTCTTCAAAATAGCTGAAAGAAGCTTTTTTTGTAAACCAAGCAAATCATCTTGTGTTCGTGAATTTTCTCTTACATCTGCAAGAAAACAACAGATACCTTCGAATTTTGGGGAGATCAAATTATACAGATACTTTGCAATGGTTGTCTTGCCTATACCACCCATTCCACAAATTGCAACTATGCCAAAATTAATTGGCCCTTGCCGCCCATCTTCTAACCAAAGCTGAATGTTTTTGACTCGCGAATCTATTCCAACCAAGTGGGGGAAAACGTCCAACATCGTGCGACTTAGTTTGTCTTCAACCACAGTTACAATTTTTTTGATAAAACTTGCCTCGTTTCTGGAAATTCCGATGAAGATGAAAAATAAAGTACAATTAATAAGAATACATGACTTAATAGCTCAAACCAAGAAATTAGCGCATATTATTGTTACTAGTATTTAAATAAGTAGTAGATACGTATGAGATGAAAAAAGTGATATTGCAAGTTTTGCTGCCTAGTTAAAGAAGCGTGCCATGAGTAAATTACCCTTCAGCTTGAGTACTTAAGTCCATCCCAGCTAGACCTGCAACTTCTGTAAGTGCAGCCCTCCATGGTCCAACTTTGTCTTTCAATTCCTCTTTTCGTTCTCCTGTTTCATGCCTTGTAAATGCGTCTTTAAAAGTACCATTTTGCTTCCTCACATCACTTGGATCCACATCATAGAAGACTGGGAGTACTTCATGTCGAGAAGTCCTGCGCTTCGTGAGGATCATCACTAGCTCATCAAGACACCAGGTCGATGATGCATAGCTCTTTGAGAAGACAATTATTGACATCCTTGACTCTTCGATTGCTCTCTCCAGTTCAAATTTGATCTCTTCTCCTTTTTCTACTTCATCATCATCTCTGAAGGTGCGAAATCCGGCAGTGTCCAAAGCATTGTAAAGGTGGCCAGTGAAAGCCTTGCGAGTGTCTTTGCCACTGAAGCTCAAGAACACATCATACGGATGTCCACAATTCGACGAAGAGGCTTCTTGGAACACATCATACGGATGTCGAGAATTCGAAGAAGAGGCTTCTTGGGATTTCATGGTAGAGAAAAGACTCATGATGATCAGGAGTCAAGCACCAAGAGATCGATCGCTGCTCTCTCTGCCTCTGATAAATTTCGGTCTCGGGCGGGTTCACCGCTAGTTAGTGCTATTTATAAATTCCTTAATTAGCCTTTGGAAAGCATGTTGCCGGCCTGGATGGAATGAATCTGGGGTAGGCAGTAGCCAGCCCCGATTGCATCCGCCAAACTACCCAGTCTTTGTTTAATTGGAACCTAATCCAATAAGAGATCAAGATAATCTTGTAAAGTGTTTGCCTATGATACTGACAAAATATTGCGTGGGAGGTGCACTACAGCACCCCGGGTCCCATTTATTAACCACTGAGAACGAGTTCTACATAAGTACTAATCCCATAAAAGGTCAAAGCTACTATAAAATGGGGTTAAAAAAAAAAAAAAATAGAGGTCTTGGTCCGATGGCATCAGAGAGTGCACCTAGTGCTCGAGAAAGAAGGTTTGTAGTTAACTTCTCTTTCAATGTGTTAATTTAACTAATCTAACCACACTAACTTTCCCGAATTGGGGGATCGTGTTGTGCAGTGATGTGAGTAGCACTATGATGCGCACCTTCAAGCCGTTGGATCGTGCATCCGACAGCTCGGATCTCATCTCGGCAATGAACGGCACTCGATCGTTGGTTGCCCAGATGAGATCCGAGCCGTCGAATGCACGATCCAACCTCTCACCTCACTGTACATCACCAACCCGAAGTCCAACTTTCCCTGATAAAAAAAATTTAAAAATAGGAAACAAATCCAACAAAAAAAATTTAACATAAAAGACAAAGCAATTAAAGCCAAAACAAAGCTTTATACGGACTTACACTAATTTCACCACCACACGTCAATTTTAACATTCCCACCAAAGAAATTCGAGAAATAACGTTTTACTATCACTTACACGTGTTCCATAAATTGCACTCATAGCGTCTTCTTCATAAAAAGTCATGTCTCTTAGAAAATGTTTAAACATTTGAAAATTCATGTCTCTTGGAAACTCCATATTGCTTGAAAAACTCTCTTTCCTTAATAAACTCTATAAAATATATACTAGTATAAAGACATGACTATTCGTGTTCATCTATTCTACCACTATATAAATGGGCTATCACTTTCTCCTCTTGCCTTAGGCTTCGCGGAACCCATCATATCCAGGTCTTACTTCACTGGCATCATCGTTCGTTTGTAGTCTGAACTTGATCTGTTAAGCGTTTTGAATTTTGGATTCTAAATATTTTTTTATTTTTCTTTTCAATCATTACTCTCATTTTTCTTTATATCTCTCTCTAAACATTACTTCTATTTTCAATCATTACTCTATTTCTCTCTACACTCATTATCCACTAATCCAAATCTAAAATCCCAAAACGAACAGGGTCCTCACATGGTTTTTAGTCTACATATGTCATAGTGTAACATCAGTTACAGAGCTAAAAAAATATTTTCCCTTTAATAATTGGTTTCTTATTTTTCAAGAAAGTCTTGCCTTGTTCACTTCACTACTTTACTCAAAAAATATTTCTCAACTCAATTATTATTCCCATTTTTCTTCTCTGTATTGTTTCAATTTTATCGGATGTCCCCGAATGGACTATTCTCATTTTTCTTTTTAACTTTTCAATTATTACTCTCATTTCTCACTCTATTTCTCTCCACTTTTTACCTCTTTCTCCAATCATTATTCTTATTTTTCTCTCTACTCATTATCCAAAAACACTACTCAAATCACAAACCAAACAATCAACAACTAAAAAAACATAGTACGTACTCGAAAAAATGCTCGAAATTTTTTGCTTTTGTTATGATCAAGAACCGTAACAACCTTGCCGACAAAAAAAAAAGAAGTATTACTAATTCCTCGATCTATTCCATTTTTATAGATCCTTACGAAAAGACATGTAAAAATAAAGCAGTTTCATAAATTATTTTTCGAATATCTTCGGACCAAATTAAAGATCTCGATTAGTTCAATAAAATTTGGTGTGAAGAAAATCAAAAAATTATGAACAGAAGTACTTTATTTTTTTATTCAAAAATTACATGTCTTTTCGTAAGGAACTATCAAAATGGGACGGAGGGAGTATATGACAAAAGGAACTAAAACAATAACTCAAAAATCATTTGCTTTTATTATGACTAGAAGCCGAGCCACACACAATGTGTGTGCAAGTCCAATTTTGACAAAATTTTGCAAAATTCGATCAAACAATAAATGGGAAGTATTTGTGCATATTTTGTCTAAATTCAATTTGCACAAGCATCGCATGTGCCCCGGCCTCTAGTTGTGATTTATGTTTCCGCTGTGTAATTGGCAGTAAAGGATTGTAGCGGAGTACAAAATTAGAAAGTTAAATTCACTATGGCATAGCCTATGTTTATTGGTGTATCTATATTAAACTAAAAAATATATAAATGTATATGTACGGTCCGGATCGGTTTAGAACCGCAACCGTTAATGTAAATTCACAAACCAAACCATATACCTCGGTTTTTGAATTTTTTTAAAAGGGAAAATGACGGCCAATTGACATGTTTTGATAATTAATACCCGCCAAAGACATTTTCAGCATTAACAAATGTTCTTAGCTTGTCCTTTGCGGGTATTAATTATCAAAACACGTCCTGGGCTGTCATTTTCCCTTTTTTAAAACCAAGACCAAACCACACTACTTAAAAACCAAACAAAATAATTCGGTTTGGACTGGATTCATAGTTTAACGAATTATTTGCTCACCCCTAGTAAGAGTCCCCTTGTTTGGTGGCTGTTTTTTGGTTTAGGTAGCTGTTTAGGGTGTTTTAAGGGTTTGGGCTTGGCCCATTTTTGTTGGTCTCTTGCCAACATTTTGGGTCTCAGGTAGCCTTAGGTTAGTAATTTTTCCTTCGGATGCTCTTGTCCTTTTAATCTTTGTATCATTTTAGAAATTAATAAAATTCTCTTATTGAGAAAAAAAAAACTATAGCTTCGCTAACGAACATACCAATTATCCTACCATGTTAATTAACAACCAACGGGAATGGGGGAAATAGAGGAGAAACAAAAAAAAAAAACCTTTGCTAGAAAATCAGCAACAAATTGGGATAATTAAACCTAATGATTCAGGGCAACATCGAAAAAGACTTCGGAAGAAGAAGGAACCTTTTCCATCCAGACCATAATTGGAAAAAAAGGAGTTCACGCTATATTGTTTGTCTTCAAACTTATTCCATAATAACACTTATTGCCATTAAAAATACCAAAAATACTAAGCATTTAATCCAGTTAGTTATTTATGCGACTGTAGTTTTACTTCCCTAGATTTCTTGTGAGCTCAGCCCCTTTGTCCCAAGTTTTTTTTTTTTTTTAACAGCGAAGCAAAAAATTTATTGATAAAAAAAAAAGAAGGATTACAAAGCAAACTTGAAAAATGGCGCTTTAATTTGAGGATTGGCGCTGTTCGATTTGTTTAGTTGTTGGGGTTCGGTGTTTGGCTCGGGGTAGGGGGTGGGTGATTGGGGATTGGTAGGAGTTTAGTTCAGTGATGGTTGGTTTGTTTTTTTAGTAGTTTCTGTTTCAATAATCTCTGATGCGATTTTTGCCGTTTTTTCTTTGTTGATTTCTATATTGTAGTTGGTTTCTTGGTCATCTAGTTGCATAAAAGTTTGAGAATAACGAATACGGAGTAATACTACCCATGAACAAAAAAAAAGAGTTGGGACCCATTATGACCTGTCTAATTAAGGGCTTTCTTCCTTGTTTTTTATATTTTGGAGGTTTTTTTGTGGAGGTTAGATAAAGCTATAAATGGGTTATTTAACAAGTATTTGATTATCATTTTGGGGAAATTGCATATCAGTGGAGAAAGGGGCAAATATTGCCCAGGCCATGGAACACTTTTCTGGAATTGCATAAATATGGAATGGAGGGAAAAAAATTCCCCATACATTAAACGGAGGAAAAAATATTCCCCATACATGGAGTCGGTTGTAGTCGAATCTGGGTTTCCTAAGTTGCCCCTTTTATGAATCTAAGTTGCCCCTTATATGGACCTAAATTGCCCTTTCTATGAACCTAAGTTGCCACTTCCATGAACTTTCTGAGTATTCAATTACTTGAGTATTTCTTCAATCTCCTTACCATTTCTATTATTTTCTGAGAAATTTGAAATCTGGGTTACTTGCAGAATTGAGTTTTTAAAGTACTTTGAGATTAGTGTATTTTGGGTAATTTTTTAGAAAGAGAAATGATAGAGAAAATAAGATGTATGTTTTCTAGCATCCACTTTATACCTTTGCTTTTAGATTATAGGAATTGTCACTTGAAATTTCTTGTTTGCTTTTACGTGAAAATGTGAAGAAGTTATGCTACTAGCTACCAATTTGCTTCATTGGCTGCTTTTCTTAGAAAAAATAAGGTGCAACTTAGGTTCATAAAAGGGACAACTTAGGTTCAAACCCAGATTCGACTACAAACCGACTCCATGTTTTGGGATTTTTTTTTTCTCCGTTTCATGTATAGGGAATTTTTTTCCTCCGTTTCATATTTATGCAATAAAAAACTGTTCAGATGAAGCCCTTCCCGGTCATTTTTTTTGCCGATTTCTCGCGAGTACCCTTAAAATCACGTTTTGAACACGTTAAACGGCTCGGATTATCGAAATTCGATCGGGACGCTATTTAACGGAGCTTTTAACGAAATCCGTTAGTCATTCGGACGGAAGAGGGCATTTTGATTAACGGAAGATAACGTTGGGAGTAAAATTGAAGTTTTTAAAAGGTTGAAAATCTAATTGAATTTTAGTGTAAAGGTTGGGGGTATTTTGAATTTTTCCCTTTATAAATTCTAAAAGTGTAGACAGAATAGCGTTGGTTGGACGCAGAGAGCTTCTCTCTCAAGGGAGAGCTCTCTTTCTTTCTTTTTTTCTTTTCTTCAGCCGCCCCTTTTTCCGATTTCCCATTTTCCATCTTTTTCCTCCCATGTTCTTCTCTCCTCCTCCTATGCTCTCACCCTTATGGATGTGAGATGGTGGAGATTCTTTTCGTAGGGAGGGTAAACCTCTCATTCTCCCCATCATTTTTGGACTCAGGCGCCAGATATTTAGAACTGGATCTGGGCCATGAGCGGTTCGGGGGAGGCGGTGGCGGCAGGTTCAACCCTTTAGTCTGCGGCGGCATGAGCTCAAGTTGGTGCGGCGGGTCATCTCGAGAGTTGCTCTTCTCATACCTTGCCTCTCCTTTTGGTCTCTCCACCCACCTTCACGAGTGTGATTGATGAGTCCGGCTCCGGCGTTTGGTTCCATACGGCTTTTTGTTTCTTCTTGTTTTGTTTTGTTTTGTTATTTTCATTTGTTGTTTCTTGTATTTCCGGACCAGTGGTGTCTGTTTTTATTGTACTGTTTTCTTATATATAATATCTGCATTTTCTGGTTTGTCGAAAAAATTCTAAAATTCCTATAGCCTTGGGAAAACATGTTGCCTGCAAGGTTCTGAATACCGTACCGAATATGATACCGGTTTTGTAAGTGATACGGTATGTACTGATATCGATGTAATACGGATACCATTTCGGAATTTTCGTTACTAATAAATTTGTACTTAAAATTATAACATAGTTAGTGATTAACTCAACCTTTATTTGTACAACCCCAAAATTATTAATGTTGAATACTTAGAGAAAAGATTGTGAACTTGAATAAAAGGAGAATTTGTTATTGAAAGTAGCCAAAAAAAAAAAAAATTGACAAAATAGACGGGTTATTTAAAAAAAAAAAAGAAAAAGACTAGAAAAAGGTCTGCAAGTAGAGAAAAAGGTCGGCAAGTAGGGGAAAATGCGTGCATCACTCATATTCCCAAAAGAGAGAAAATTCTACACGGCAGTGGTTGTGCGGCCAGCACGTCACTTTATTGTTTCTCGCACATGCTGAAACTTAATTACGAGAGTCTAAAAACAAAGAGTAATTATGAACTTTTAGGATAGGAGCATCTACAATGGGTGTGTTAACTAGCGTTTTAATTGTATGTGTTAAGACTTAGCAAACAAAAATATATTTTTTATGTCACAATGCTTGTATTAGTTTGTGTGAATAGTGTGTCAAATCTTATAGTGTGCTAGCATGTGTGTCAAATTTGGCAACTATGCTAGCAAATAATAAGTGAGTATCACCTCTATAATTCAAACTCCAACCATAAAATATAAATATCCACTACTCCTAGCTAATACACACTTGTGGACCCATTTTTATCCTAACAAACATTTTAACACACAAATTTATCAAACTCATTGTGGATGTTCTAACACACTTCTATGTTATTAATGTCTAACACACACTTGTGGGACTCATTTTTATCTTAATACACCTCTTAACAAATATTTTAACACACAAATAAACCAAACCCCATTGCGGATGCTCATTAAGGGAGCTGATAATGTCAAAGCCACTTTTGTTCCTGTCAAAATTCATTCATTGCATTACTTAATTGTCCTCCACTACACCACTTATTTTATGAAAATGCCCCTTCAAATCCAAAGAATTATTTTATCCTTCCAAAATAGTATTTTCTTGCACCCATTAGAAGCTGTACGCAGAGCTATTTTATACACAAAATAGTTCTTTATTTGAGTTCCCCCAAGTTTATTACAGTAGTATTCTACTGTTTATTGCAACCTTAGGGTTTGGACTTTTAGGGTTTGAACACCCACCATCACCTGCCTATTGGGTAAATCCAAGTTTTATATTTCATTCCCGTCAACGCCCACCATCCAAACGTCAATGTGGTGAAGAGTCTTGGCAGTGATTTGCTTTGGTTTTTTTGTTGTCAAGGCGGTAATTTGTACAACGACAACTATGTATTTTTTTTCAACTCTCCATCGATAACATCATTAGTTAGTGCCACGTTCTCTGTTCTTCTGTAAGGAGATGACTCTCAATTTGTAGAATTAACATTATTGCACTTCTATTGTTTATTGCAACTTTAAGGATTCGAATAAATGTAAAGTCTTTTTTTCTTTAACTTTCATAATGTAGATTTGATGAGTGAAGACTAGAGTATGCATAATGGAGTTTTTGTGCGAAAACTAGAGTATTATCATTTGTTAATCGCAATTTTAGAATTTTTTGGAATTGATGTTTAATTCTTGATGATGATGTGAACATGGCTCTTCAAAAATTAGCTCGTGTTTGTTAGATGGGTTGCTATGAATTGATAAAACGTGTAACTGGAAAACATTGAAGTTTAATTTTTGTTTGCTTCTCTTCTAAAATTAGTTCTAGTTTTGCTCGTGAAATGCATTTTTTCTTGAAAATGTGGAACTGGAAAAAGCCACTTATGGATTTTTAGGGGTATTTTCGTAAAGTAAGTGATGTAGTGGAGGACAATTAAGTCATGCAATAAATGAGTTTTAACAGGAACAAAAAGGGTTTTGGCAGGAACAAAAGTGATTTTGGCATTATCAATTCCATAGGATAAAATGATTAGAAAAACAAGATTTTCGCACCGGTTCAAACGGATTGAAAATTAGAGCACTTCATTTTTTTACTTTTTTTAATATATAAATAGTCTAAAAAATTTAATGCTTCAATTTTCAATCCGTTTGGACCGATATGAAAGATCTTGTTTTTCTAATCATTTTATTCTAGATAGTCATAATTATTTTGTCTTTAGGGCTCTCACAATCAAGTTTCCGCTCTTTATTTGGGACCCTGTAAAGCAGAAACTTGATTATGAGAGTCTTAAAGACAAAATAATTATGATCCTATAGGATAAAATGATTAGAAAAATAAGATCTTCGTACCGGTTCAAACGGATTAAAAATTGGAGTACTTATTGTTTTCACATTTTTTAATATATAAATAATTTAAAAAATTAAGTGCTTCAATTTTCAATCCATTTGAACCGGTATGAAGATCTTATTTTTCTGATCATTTTATCCTATGGGATTATAATTATTTTTTGTTTCTAAAACTTTCATAATCAAATTTCTACTGTACAGGGTCCCAAGAGAAAGCATGTCTGAGGAACAATAAGTGACGTGTCAATTATTTAGTCGTTGGCCGCACAACCCTTTCACACAGTCCCTCCGTGTAGAATTTAATCTCGTCAATTATTTATTCGGTCACAACCCCTTCTACACGGCCCCTCCGCGTAGAAATTTATCACGTCAATTATTACAGGTTGGCCGCACCACCTCTTCTACAGGGAAAATTTTTCAGTGCCGAGCGGGTACCACGTGGTGTCCGTTCGTGCATCCGAGCCGTCCATTTCGTGTTTGAACAGCTCAGATATAGAGAGAGAAAAAGAAGAGAGAAAGTATTGGGGTGAGAGGAGAGAGAGAGAGTTTCAATTCGAATCGTCCAGAAGTGAATCGGACGGCCGAGATGAGCCGAGCGGATGCCACGTCGGCAATGCCCGCTCGGAACTGAAAAACTCCTCCTTCTACGGGGCCCGTCCGTGTTGAAGAGAACCACACATCTTCTTTTCGTCAGTTCCCACACTGTAGTTACACCTAAGTTAGGGGACCACACATCTTCTTCAAGGTAATTTCCCTGTCAATAATTAATTTGCCTGAACCCTTTCACATTCTCCTCTTTCTTTCTTTTTTTGTTTTGTTTCACGTCCTCTTATTTCTTTGTTTGTTTTACACTTATTACTACTTTCAATTTGTCTTCAGACTTATTCCAAAATAACACTTATTTTCACTAAAAATATCAAAAATAGTTCATCCATTTTAGTTAGGCGACTGTAGTACTTTTACTTCCCTGACCAAGATGAGTAGAACGAAACCCTAAATTTCTTGTGAGCTCTGCCCCTTTGTCCAAAGTGTTTAAGACATTATTTTGACCAAAATCATAAATTAAAGGAATTCACCAAAGATATAAATAATCCAAATCAGACAGTTTTTCTTCAACTTATTTTTTATCTTCACTGACTTTTTTCAAAGTCCGGTACGTATTTTTTTGTCTTCTTGTTCAGACAAACGCATAATTCCTCCATTTTGCTTGTTTGAGTAGATGAAAGTCGTGTAAAAAAATTATGAGAGACAAGGAAAGGAGAAAGAGGTAGGAAAATGTGGTTGACATTTACCCAAAAAGAAAGTGAGGTTGATTGTAATAACCCCCCACCCACCATATTCAAAGCCATCAAACATTAAGCCATGTTCCAAATTCTCAAACAAGTACATAAAAAATAAGGATCTATTTTCAAACTTAAAAATAATAGGCTCACGAGAATATTTTTTAAATTTTTTTGCAAGGTTTGATAGATCTCATCGAAATCTATCAAACAATATTCATATTGCATATTTTTTTATTTTAGTAAGCCCATTATTTTTAAGCTTGAAAATTGCAAATAAATATTTATTTTTTAAGGGGGGAAAGCGGAACACACAACACCCATTCAAGAAATGATAATGCCAAAACTATTATTTGTGTACATGGTACAAATGTCACACCCCAAAATAAGAAGTGACCTGCCATGAACCACAAGACTCAAACTCGTAGAACATGCAGTCTAAAAAGAAATTTAATTAAATACCAAAAACTACTACAAACAACCAACTATTTTTTTTATTAAGAACAACTTCAACCAATTAAGTTCAACAAAACGTTTGTGGCACAAATATCCCATGCACCAACCTATATCCAGTAATCCAACAATAATAAAAAGATTTCAATATCTGACAAATGTTTCGAATGCAGAAGCGATTCATAAAATAAATCTAGGATGAGACACCCTAAAGAGGTCAAACAAATAGAAATTCGGAGATGCTGCCAGAGTCTTTACCTAACTCCCCAACTTGCCTGAAAAGAAGTTGGATAAAAATCCGTCAGCTGACAAGCTTAGTGAATGACAAATCATGTATACTATATCAAATAAAGTTCTAAAGCTGGGCTGAAAATAGATTATCATGGCAACATATTTTAGCATACGAGTGTTCAACAAACTAACAAAAAACGCCAATGAATCATTTAATCAATAATAATTCTTAGTGGTGATCACTGTAACACCTTGTCCCATATTGGAGGTCTACATGGATGATCTTGAGCATATAACAAACCTTGTGGGCTACTATTAGTACATTGGGTTTAAGTTTTTGGACCATGTGGTGTGTCTTGTGGATCAAAATAAGGTACTAGACCAGTGGCTTGCTTGGAGAGTTACAACAAGCTTTTATGCATTCTAATTTTAGCTCAAACAAAAATAGTTTAGACATTAACAACACCCTTAGAGCCTGTTTGCCGGACAGATAAGAATTAGAGGATAAGGAAGAAGGGAACATAAGAGATGGATATAGTATAAGGGAAATGATATTGACACTCCAAAAATTGATGCAAGCACTCCAAAATCAGTGTAACTCCAAAGCCACTTTCCTTTGTATTTTAGAGTGCCTGCATCAATATCATTTCCTTAGTGTAAAGGAAGATTAGTTAAGAAGGGCGATTAACTAAGACAGGGGTTTGTTTGGTTTTCTTAGAAGGGGGATTAGCTTATGCTTGGTTTGTTTGGTTGTGGATATAGGTGAATAAGAGTGGTGGATAATGAAAGTAATAGAACAAATTGAAGGACTACAGGTAGGGTAAAGAGGTGGCTATGGATGAAGCTGCTAATAAAGTTGAGTACATTATCAAGACTTTTCTACAGCACCAGAAAATCTAGAACCTTGAAGGACTGCAGGTTAGGTAGAGAGGTGGCTATGGATGAAGCTGCTAAGAAAGTGGAAATGTACAAATGCAAGGCCAAGCAAATTAAAACATCTTTCTATTCTTTTCTTTCTTTATTTCAGTTGATAGATTATCAAAATTTATTCTCATTTAACGCTTCTTCAAGTCTGCTCCCAGAAATTACGTTTCGAATTTATCTTGTTCATGGATATATTGCTTGTAAAAAAGATGCTCTTCCAAGAATTTGGAAATTAACATACAATTGGATAAGAGAATATTACCCATGAACGTATTGAAAATTTAGAGAACATACAAAATGGATGGCCGGATTGACCGTTCTACACGTCTTGTAATGCAACCCGCACTGCAGGATTTTCCATTCCTTGGACATGGGTATTCTGCAAACATTTCACGCAAGCTTTGCAAGACTGCTAGAGAGCCAAGGTAGTGTGAATCCAGCTGGGGTGACCACAAGGCACTCCGATTGTTAAGTAAGTCCTAATTCAGAGAAGGAAAATACAGAGCTAGATTCAGTAATTGAGGATGGCAACCCCCTGAGGTTTATCACTGTGCTTTGCATATATTGGGAGTTATTTATCTTGGCCCTCAAGATTAGCTCGAGCCGAGTTCGCAGAGCCGGCCTCAGGGTAAGCCCCACAAGATCTTGGGTCTGGGAATCCCCACCATGGGCAACAAAAATAATTTTTGGGCAACCGCCTACTCGTGTTACATTTTGATTTTGAGGTTTTAATGTAATTCAAGCTAAAACCACCATATAACCTTAATTTTGTTTTTTTCTTTTTGACTTGTATGTCTTCTTATTTTTTATGACTTAATAGTAAGTAAGCAACTAAATTTGAAGTCGGGTTTGGACAATCCAAACATCGGGGCCAGTACTGCAAGTTCGTGCCTCCAATGATGTCATGAATAACCATTTCTTGTTTTGATGTCATGCATGACGATTGCCGAGTGCCATGCTATCGGGCGGCACATGGCTGGGCCACGTGGCCGAACCAAAACTGATGTCATGTGCCCGAGCCGATCTACTTGGCCCCGATGCGAACTCACAATACTCCTCACCTTCTGAGTTCTGATGCGACCCAACACCTCGCCCGCTTGTGAAGCTATGGGCCGAACGGCCCATACGACCGTTTTTGGGCCTTGGTTATCGGGCTGCCTGATTGGTTTGTTTTTTCAGTAGTTTCTGTTTCAAATTTCAATAAGCTCTGTTGCTAATTTTTCTATTTTTTTTTTCAGAAAATTACCTGTGGGTCTAGAAAATCTAGACTTAATTCCCACTAAGGATGAACTCAATTTGTATTTACCTCTAAGGACAACCTCATATGAAGATTACCCTTTTACCCTTCATTAAACATAACCACCCCCTCCCACCTCCATTGCACAACCCATCACCGGCCGGCAACCCACCTCCGGCCGACAACTTTTCCGGCGCCCACCTCCGATCGTCTACTTTTTCCGGCGACCACCTCCGGCCGGTGACTACAAAATTTGTAGTGCTTTTTCCGGCGAGTTTCACAAATTCAAAGTGCTTTTGTCGGCGACTTTCATAAATTTTTGTAATGTTTTTTTTGAAAATTCACAGTGCTTTTCACAAATTTCACACTGTAAAAATGACCTATTTATGAGTGTTTTTCACAAATTTCACAGTGTGAAATTCTCAGTCTCACACAATTTCACAGTGTGAAATTCTCAATTTTACATTGTGAAAATGACCTATCTATGAGTTTTTTCACAAATTTCACAGTGTGAAATTCTCAATCTCACACAATTAGAAGATGGATTTTTATTTATTACTCCCTCCGTCCCATAATATTTGTCCGGTCCGCAAAACAAGGACGTAAAAATAATATGTTTTTTGCAAGAAAAATTCAATTTTTTTTCAACAATTCATTAGATATCGATGAGTTCTTGTAATTTATGAAAAAAGTTTGATTTTTTTATTGAAAGAAATGCATTATTTTTTAGTTCCCGTTTTGCGGACCGGACAAATATTATGGGACGGAGGGAGTAAAAAGAGACAAGATTACATGATTCCCCAAACTCAGGTACGTCCACGGAGAGAGAACAACTTCCACTAATATTGAATTAGTACAATGAGATACAAAATACCCTAAGCTCTCGATATTTTTATCTCTCTCACAAACTCACACAATATTCTCCCTCGCAATCTTTTTCCTCTGTCGTTTTCTTACTCTCTTACATAATCACAGCACAAGATGTCCCTATAAATAACTTAAGCCAATAAACTCTCCATCTGCCGAGAAGAATCTGGATGGATGCAGTACAACAAAGACATCTTGAAACCAATTACCACAATTACTCCATGCCCAGCTTAAGCACTTCCAATAAGCACAATATCATAGGCCAATAAATATATGACCAGCCAACCAACTCTTTCACTGCTGCACCACCGAACCAATTAAAAACAAATTAACTATAATTATTTCTTTTTCTCTTTCACATGGGCAAAACCCAACACTTACCTAGACCACGCATTTCTTTTCACAGGCACCCAAGAGGAGGCTGCTCGAGCGTATGACATCACAGCAATCGAGTACAGAGGGATCAATGCTGTGACTTGAGCTCGCTCTTACATCAGATGGCTAAAGCCAGGAGCAAACACTCCACTTTCTGCCCGAGAACATCAGATAAACAACGTCGAATCGAATCAAGGCAATATATCCAGTGCAGGAATCAGACCAAAAGGACTACTTTATTTTGGTCTACTTTATTATCCAGAAAGATTATAGAGTTGAATGTATGCAAGTCGGATCAGTTGAACATCAAAAGGTTTCTCGTAATTGGAATCGAATCCGATTTGGTTCGAGGAACTTGAAGCATATGCTATTAATTGACACTATGATATGATTCTAGGCTGACAATAGCAGCAGCCGCTTCCACAATAGCTCCTTTGACACCATGTTTAGCATATACATATGGGTCACACTTCTCCCCAAAAGTATGCCGCGTAGTGGTGTATTCAGAAATCACAAAACGATAAAAGTTTCATTTTTTTTTTACCTACCCTCAGATTCAGGGTGTCTCGCTTTCACTGGGCCCATATGGACTTCCTCCTCCTTTTGTATCCATTGAAGACCAGCAAGCCTCCTCTTTTTGGGCGCCATATTGAAGTGAAGCTTTAGACAAGCAGCAAGCGTCATCTTTTTGGGCGCCATATTGTAGTGAAGGTTTAGGAATTGATTCTCAGTGAACCCACAAATAAATAACCAACTGATTCCCCCGCCAACCCTTCTTCTTCAATGAAAACAATCTGAAATCTACAGAACAATCAAAGAAAGAAAGCAAACCGGCTTTAACAGCAAAAGAAAGAAGCTATTCAGCTGCTAAACTAAAAATAAACATGTAAATAAATAAAAATCCATCTTCCAAATCATCGAGCAATTTAACACTGCTTGCTCCAAACCATCTTTGTTCTTTAAACCTCCAACATTTCCCTTCCCAAACCATCTCTTTTTTTTTTTTTTTGGTAACATTCCCAAACCATCTCTATCCCTCGACCGGTGCGAACTTGAAATTCATCCAATGCATATATGGAAAAGGAAAAAGAAAAGGTAAGATTGAAACAAGGCGAGAGCGTTTTTCAAAGAAAGAAGCATTTTTGTTTATTGCTCCTACTAGTCAATATCAGTTCATGATTCTCTCATACAAATCTCCTTTCTAAAGGCAACAGAATTTACCTTCGCTATAAAATACAATCAAATCTCACAGCCCATATTCACAGTGCTTTTCACAAATTTCACAGTGTGAAATTCTCAGTCTCACACAATTTCACAGTCACACTGTGAAAATGACCTATCTATGAGTGTTTTTCACAAATTTCAAAGTGAAATTTTCAGTTTCACACAATTTCACACTGTGAAATTGTCAATTTTCCTATGAAATTCACATAACCCTGTGAATTGTTTTCCTGATAACATATTTCGCATTTCAAACTTGAAATTCATCCAATGCATATATGGACAAGGAAAAAGAAAAGGTAAGATTGAAATAAGACGAGAGCGTTTTTCAAAGAAAGAAGCATTTTTGTTTATTGCTCCTGCTATTCAATATCAGTTCATGATACTCTCATACAAATCTCATTTCTAAAGGCAACATAATTTACCTTCGCTATAAAACACAATCAAATCTCACAGCCCGTATTCACAGTGCTTTTCACAAATTTCACAGTGTGAAATTCTCAGTCTCACACAATTTCACAGTCACACTGTGAAAATGACCTATCTATGAGTGATTTTCACAAATTTCACAGTGTGAAAATTCACATACCTCTGTGAATTGTTTTCCTGATAACATATTTCGCATTTCAAACTTGAAATTCATCCAATGCATATATGGAAAAGGAAAAAGAAAAGGTAAGATTGAAACAAGACGAGAGCGTTTTTCAAAGAAAGAAGCATTTTTATTTTTTGCTCCTGCTAGTCAATATCAGTTCATGAAAACAATTCTTTTTCCAAAATCGAAACAATTAAAAATTCCCCCAACTGCCAAGTTGGACAGCCAGGGTTGTACTCAGCCTGGCCAACGTGCAGCCTTATTTCTATCAACAAGATGAACTGAACTAGTTACTAGAGGTTTTACAATTCATGTCACTGTAATAAAAACAAGGCAAAGGAAAGGTCCCAGTTTCTTAGTCAACTTGTACTCCATTTCTCAAATTAACTAGTAACTAAGGCAACTAAACAAATAAGGAGAGAAAGTTTTGCAGTTAAAGGGAAAAGGAGACCACAAACCTTTCAAAGGTATATTAGGTTTCGATGCTACTGGGGGCTGGTGTGTTGAAATCCATGCTCTCAAAGATCTACAAGAACAAAGCAATCATATACCAATGTGCCAAGTAAAAAAAAAAACTCAATTACTCGCGAGATGCTTTACGGAGACGATCGACAAGGTTCTTACGCCAAGAAAGGAGCAACCATGTAAAGCTTCAGGCCAGTAATCCCCCGAGATATAACATCATCATTCGCTGGTAGAAGTTCGTCAAGCCGATGCCATGCAATTTCCTGAAACAGACAACACGAAACTCAATGCAAACATCACAAGGACAAGAATTTGGAGATTTAATTTATATCACCCGAATGGATTCAATTATGCAAGTGCACATACTTCTACCAATTCAACACATGAACAACATATTCCTTCTCTCACGGACAAGTATAACGTCCGGCATATAAGAACAAAAAAGATAAACCAGTTGAACACAAGTAGAATATCAACCCAGGGCTTGGAAGAAGAAAATTGTGCCCGCTAATCCAAGGCCAAACTATCTATATATTAGAAAATTGTTAGAATTCCATTTTTTCAAGCAAAGAGCGCACAACTATATATTAGAAAAAATCAAGGACAATGATCTACTTCTTTTAGTCTTCTTTTCAAAGCGAAAGAAAATTTGGTATACGGAGCTCACCTCGGATATCACTTCGATGAGTCAAACTATCTATTTGCACGTTTCAATAGGTAAATTATCCATACAAAATCATCAAGTTGATCAGAGTACTCTTGAATGGAATTTCACAGGGGTATGCGAAATTCACAGGGGGTATGTGAATTTCACAAGGGGTATGCGAAATTCACAGGAGTATGTGTTAGAATTCCATTTTTTCAAGCAAAGAGCGCACAACTATATATTAGAAAAATCAAGGACAATGATCTACTTCTTTTAGTCTTCTTTTCAAAGCGAAAGAAAATTTGGTATACGGAGCTCACCTCGGATATCACTTCGATGAGTCAAACTATCTATTTGCACGTTTCAATAGGTAAATTATCCATACAAAATCATCAAGTTGATCAGAGTACTCTTGAATGGAATTTCACAGGGGTATGCGAAATTCACATGGGGTATGCGAAATTTCAGGGGGTATGTGTTAGAATTCCATTTTTTCAAGCAAAGAGCGCACAACTATATATTAGAAAAATCAAGGACAATGATCTACTTCTTTTAGTCTTCTTTTCAAAGCAAAAGAAAATTTGGTATACGGAGCTCACCTCGGATATCACTTCGATGAGTCAAACTATCTATTTGCACGTTTCAATAGGTAAATTATCCATACAAAATCATCAAGTTGATCAGAGTACTCTTGAATGGAATTTCACAGGGGTATGCAAAATTCACAGGGGGTATGCGAAATTTCAGGGGGTATGTGTTAGAATTCCATTTTTTCAAGCAAAGAGCGCACAACTATATATTAGAAAAATCAAGGACAATGATCAAAGAACAAGTTAGTCAGATATTTGATATGGAGAAACCAGTACCACATTATTACCTAAAAATGAGCTTAACTGGGCCTACACTAAAACAAGTTAGGAGCTACTCATTACCTAAGCCATGCAAATTAAGGTCTGAAGTTAGTCAGATATTTGATTCACTAAAGTTCACAAAGAACAACATTAACTTTTAAAAACTTCAAAGAGAAGAAAAACAAAACCAGAAACGAAGGAAATCTCAATTTTGTCCGGTTCTCATCATTCCATAGCTTTGATAGAATCTTACCTCTGTGGGTGGACCAACCGTGCCTACATTAGTCCAAGGTCTGTCTGCAACAGCGGGATTTGGTTTATCTTCTAAATATTGTAATAGCAGCTTTTCCACATCAATTGTTCTTGCAGTGGCGGTTGAGGTTGGTGGTGATGCAATGGATAACACGCATTGTGACCGAATAAGGATTGACTCTTTAAAAATCCCGTGTACACAAAAATAGGTGAGGAATCATTCGCAACTACTTCGACGATAGGAATCACACACAAATTCGCAGTGTGAAATTCGTGTAAAATAACTAAATTTTCACTTTTGGATTCCTCAACCTACCATTACCAACACGAACCAAAAACATTCCTTCCGAGTGCAATCGAACCATAATTACGTCTAATTAATCTAATCAACCTAATGCAAACGCAAACAATTAAGAAAAAGCACATCTTTGGCTGCTTGGAAAAATACAGGCATTATTCCAAAAGAAAAAAAAAAAAAAACAACACACGAGCACCTAAAAGCGGTCCAGTATATGAACCTCATTTATCGTTTTTCGTTTCATCTTGATTTTGTTGGACACCGATGGAAGGCGAGAAAAATCAAATGAAAGGAAATCACAAAACCCAACCTGATCAGTGCTTCCACGATGAAGGAATTTCAAACAAGTTCATATCAATATATATATATATATATTTTACACAGCCGGCGGCCGACGACGGCCGGAGTACCTCGTCTCTTTTTTCCAACGAGATCTAAGTCTTCTAGTCGCTGTTGTTCGGAGCGGTGGGGCTGTTATGGATCGGAAACTGGAACCTCTGTCAGTCATCTGTCGAGACGGTGCTTCTAGGCGGCGTATTACAACCGATTCAGGAGTTCTCCGGTGGATCTCGGGCTGACGACGTCGACGCCGCCTCGAATGCAAGCAATGTCGACTTGTTCAGATCCCTGAATCTTCAATCGGCGTGTAACGCGACGGATACAGCCGACCTCGATCTTAACCTGACGGAGGAAGTTTGAGAGAGAGAGAGAGAGAGATTGTCCGGGAGAAGAAGGGGGTGTTTTTGGTATAAAAGTTGGAGAAATCCTCAGCTATGTGTTTTGGTTTTGGGCAGGAGTTGGTGGGAATATAGGTCTATAAATTGGACCGGCCCGTAAATCGCCCTTTTTTTTTCTACCATTTATGTGTTGTAGTTTGTTTTTCAGTCATCTAGACGTATGAAGTGTTTTCCATGCACGCAGGGCTCTCTATTTGGTGCTATAGTTACCTGGTTGGTATCTATCAATTTATATAGGAAATCTCATCAATAGTGAAACTACTATGACAATTGTTTATCGACGACTTGTATACGCTTCTCCTACATTTGACTGTCTGATCAATTTGTTGTTGGTGTATCATTCGTTTGATTTGGATGTCTTATTTGTCTCCCTCGGCCACAATAGGTCTTTTTTCAATTGTATTAGTTGCGCACGGTGGGTTGTAATATTCATTATCAATGAAGTTCTTACTCTTCCAACATCAGAAAAATGACTACTGGCTAACATAGGTTACCTATTTAATTCACTAGTGTGTTTGAACTAATGGATAAAAAGAGAAAATTAAGAAAATTCTCTTCTTTTGTTTGGGTTAGTGAAAATGGTTGGGACCCATTATGGCCCGTCTCATAACTGGTTGGGTATTTGGAGGAGTTGAGTGCAAAGATTCAGTA
This sequence comes from Rhododendron griersonianum, assembly GCA_018127125.1. Taxonomy (NCBI): domain Eukaryota; kingdom Viridiplantae; phylum Streptophyta; class Magnoliopsida; order Ericales; family Ericaceae; genus Rhododendron; species Rhododendron griersonianum. The sequence goes on from CM030800.1 coordinate 33,179,818, forward strand.
TGTCTCTCTCTCAACCAAGGTTGTGAATACCGTTTCGTACCGACCGGTACATACCAGATTGACAAGTAAACGATACCATGATCCTTCAATACCGGTCCCAATACAGGACGATACCGCTCGGTACCAGCTGTTTCGGTAAATACCGGGCGAGATGCTCTTACCGGAAATTCCGGGCGGTTTTTTGCAATGCTGGGTCATTTTGTAATAATGTCCAAATTTAGTTTCAAAACCGTATTTTTCCCTCAATTCGCTGTATCTATCTACTGTATCTAACCGAATAACCCTAAAACACGCAGACATGGATCAGTGAATCACTCACACTCACCATTCAAGTTCTTCACTTTTCACCTCATCTCCAGCTTGTCGCCGTCAAATCTCATCCACGGCGGAGTCGGTGCAGCGCAGCTAGTCCCCGCCGCCCGCCGGGATCTGAGCCACCCTCAACCGAAGGTACTCCCTCCAGGCTCCAAGTTTCCAACATTCTATTTGGTCGACGTGTACACTGTTAAACCCAGTTTGATTTTTATTTTGAACACTGTATGCATTGATAATTAATATGTATGTGTTTCTACTCTTCAATTTGAACACCCCATTCAATCGGTTCTGAACAACCAATAGCCAACACATGCCGAATGCTCCACTGCATCTCTCTCTCTCTCTCAATATTTATCACTATACAGACTGAAACTTGTAACGAATAGATCACTATACACAATTAAGTTACTTTGCGTGTGTTTTGTCAGATTTTATGATGAATTGCATGGTATGGGGATTTTTTTTTGAGTTATAATTACATTATATATAATTGTAGTTACGGTAAATCCGAAATGGTACCCGGTATTTGACCGGTACTGGTTCGTACCATACCAATAGAAAAACCGGTACCATGGCCGGTACGGTATTCAGAACCTTGCTCGAAACCCTCGTACGAGCCGTTGCCGAAACCCTCTCCGAGACCACAATCGCCGTTCATCTTCTCCGTCGCCGTTCATCGTCTTCTGTCACCATCTTCCGTCAAATCTGGAGAAGTCTCTCTCTCATACTCCTTCACTCTCTGTATATACATAGACTGATAATACACACGTGTATATATATTCAAATTGCTTATGAGTTGGATTAATGGAAGCTTGATTGCTTGTATTAGATTTGTTTGATTGCTTCGCTAATTAGGGCTTGCTTCCTTGTTCTCTATATTTTGAGGATTTTTTTGTGGGGGTTAGATAAAGCTATAATTGGGTTTTGTTACAAGCATTTGATTACCATTTTTTAAAAAACAGTCGTGGAGAAATACCACAAACGAAAATCACTATTAGAAATATCTCATTTCAACCATCAAAACACGCACGGAAATCAACATTACAGACCTCCCATCAGACCCTAGTCTTAGGGACTTTAGTTTGATAGTGCACATAGAAGAACTTGGTGAGGATTTCTCCTCCCCCCCCCTTGTGTTTAGGAACTTTTGGAAGCATACATATTATAAACCTTCTGTGACTTCTATCTACGTTGAAGTCTATTTTGACCTTGTTGTGCTCAATGATCCGTCACTTAGTGAAGCATTCAACTTTATCGAAATTAGAAAAGAAACTAACGTGAAAGGCATTCAACTTTTTTTTCTTCTTAGTATGTAATGTGTAGGCTTGATATATCTCATTGCTGTTAATCTATACTGGATGTATTTTGTGGTGTTTCGCTATTGTAATATTAAACTTAGGAAGTTTATGTTAAACAGAGTGACTTGTCATATTCAAAATGTCAAAAAGTTTATTTTATATTGTCCAAATTGTCACGCTTTTCATTCAGGGTTCGGCTAATGTGAGCCCATTGGGCACAGGATAACACACTCAAAACGACAAAACAGTTAGAACTCCAATATAACTTTGGCAGATATCTATGCAGTTTTTACCGATATCAATACACCTTTTTGCTATTATCCAAAGCACAATGGGCTTTAGCCACGGATATCAATAAAGTAGGAGTATTTTTCACAACCCTCTTGAAACATTATATGAATCTCCTCGAGTTGCTTTTGTTGTTCTTCTTTCAGCTGAATCAAATAGTGGAGAAATGTCCAAGAAAAAGCAAATGAATCATAGAAAGGGGGGATCAGTGATAGAGACGACGACAGATGATGTGGATTTCAAGGGACGGAAAATGGACATCAAGTCCATTATGAAAGATATTGAGTTCTTGGGTAATTCTTTCTTTTTCTCTTACATGACGCGTTAAGCTAATTTCTTTGTTGTTGAACACGTAAATCTTCATCTAAAGAGCTTGCCTGATGTGGACCTTTTGGTTTACGACAGCTGACCTAAATCTATAAGTGGACAGTGGAGGGATTTATGACTGTGTATGGCATTGCCAATCATGGTTTCCATGTGGATAGTATCCATTTGTGCTTCTTTCTTTTTTTTTTTGTGTGGTCGAAACGAAGGGAGGATTTCTTGGATGGGTTTGGGGACTCTTTGAGATGGTTTTACATGTGTTCAAAGTGATAAATTTGCTTTTGACGTATAATCATTAATCACGTTCAATTATCAGATACATATCCAGGGGCGTTCATCTCAGTACCTGCCACACGTTGGCATGGACACGACGCTTTCATAGGAGTGTCGTGCTTCTTAAGACAGCAAGGTTCATGAAGACTCAGGGTTTGACTTCATGATCGTGAAACCTACTGCATGGCTGGTTTGGTGCTTTTACATGCATTAACTTAACGAAAAATCAGGCTAGGGTTGGGTTTATAGGCCAGAGGTGCTAGTCTAATTGTAAAGGAAGTAATTTTGTGGACCAAGTTGACCTTATTACTTGGTAACCCATGGAAGATGCACCATTTAAGTACTATACCTCCCCCACCATGTCCTAATCACTTCTGGCCACCTGGTGACCAGAGACATTTTCCGAATCTACAGAGAACATATAAATATCAGTGTATATCCTTTACGGCTAATAAATTTCATTATCCACTGTTTTAATGACAATTTTATTGTTCTCTGTTCTCACATCAGAGGGTTTCATTGTTCACTATACTATTTACTACTGATAAATTTCTTTGTTCGCTAGTCACTACTTCTAGGGTAGATAAATTACTAATAAGGTCGCAGTGAATAGTAGGAGTATTTTGGTCTAGTTTGGTCGGAAGGACTTAAGGAGTTAAGATTTCTTTTTGTTGGACTTCAAGAGTTAAAGATCCTTTGCTATGCACTTATGGTTGAAAGGCCCTGGTTTAATGTGGCCAAATTGCCAACTCTGATTGAGGTTGGTACTCCTTATCACGGTAATAATGTCTAGAAGTGTACCATCCTCGTACTTCTGTCCTGTTCTGTCAAGTGGCATTAATCTCAATCCTGTACGGTTATGGTAGAGGGTACCTTGCATATTCATTGGAACTTCCAACCTCGTGCCTGCGTGCTACACTGTCGATCTGCATTAATCTGGGGTGAACTGTTGAGCAGGAGATGGTTACTTGGTTTAGGTGGAAAAAATGGAATACAAATCGTTTGGAGTCGTTACATTCAATAACTTGGAACCTACAAGTATTTTGGAAAGGTCGCATTTACTGACATTAATACCCACTTCTGATAAATTGACAGTTAACTCAAACTTCCCAAATCTCAGGAAAGAAAAAGAGAATTGTAATCTGGTGCTGGCATAATGAAATAATATGCTATGTATTTATTGATGACGTAAATTCCACAAATCCATTCAACATTTTAGACCGACCTAAGTATGTACTTTGTGGTTTCTTTCAACGAGTAAGAAAGACCAAGTACAAATTGATATAAGGGCTGTAATCAAGGTTTTGAATCTCATACCGTACCGGCCAGTATGTACCGGTATCGTCCAATCGGTACCCTACACCTCTAATTTCGTTCCAGCTCAAATACCGGTCAATACTGGATGGTACCGGCGAATACCGGACTACTTTTAAATTTATTTTTTTCTTCCAGTACTGGACAATACTGGACAGGTCGCTACCGGTCAATATCGGACGGTTCCGGACAAATACCGGACTACTTTTTATTCTATTGTTAATAAATGTGTATATTATACTAATAAATTCTCTTATGTGGGAAAATAACACTAATAGCGATAAATCCGAAGCGTTCCTCAATATCTTACCGGTACCGGTACGTACCGTACCTGTAGGATATCCGGTACTCTAGCCGGTACGGTATTGGGAACCTTAGCTGTAATATATTGTATAAAGCTTGTATTAGTTATAACAGTAAGTGGCTGAAGACTCTCTTCTACAAACTCACAGATATGGATTGTCCAATTGTCAATGTATAGTTTTGGGGCTTCCGGAACCTATCCAATTCCATGGTTACTTCTTACAGGAGACAATACGGACTAAAAGTGCTGGGGTGGTTGCAATGGTATAGCAGGCTATCATCCTCGTAGGGCTGGGCAACCCGAGCCGGAGTGGAACCCCTTGGCAAACAGTGACAACTGTATTGAAATCTATTTTCAGAAAAAAAATGATTTGTTCGGCAGGTTCAGCTATCACCACTCATCTATGACAGGTGTCACCCTGATGCCTATTGTTGGGACTCATATTTTGATGCATGGACTTAAATTATTGTTATACTCCAGCACAAAAACAGCCTGCATCCTATCGAGATGCCTGGGTTGGCCCTCTCTGAGCTGTTGCATCCGGGAGGCCTCTTAGTTTCAGTGCACTCCAGCTGACACGGCATGGAGAGGATTAAGTTCTCACTGCAACTTCAAATGGTAGTAATGGAAGCAGGGAGGAAAGGAATTTTATCACTCTTAGGAGATTTTCAGTAGTTTTACATTCTTGCTATAGAAACCAAGCTATAATGGATCCCCTAGATTATACGTTCTCTTGAACCTTACATGACAAGAGGCCTTTTCTGGTCACTGACATGCATCCTTCCAATATAGATGGGGGGAAAAAACCCCTAAAAAAGAGAGGGGAAAGATCCGCTTCCCATTCTCTTTTCCTGAGAAATTTCTTCATGTTTTGCATAAAAGTTAAGATAGTACTGCGTCCTGCCCGCTTGCTCGTTCTGCTTTGGCTTTTCTTGACAACATATGAGAAACAGCAAGGTGGCCCCATACCTTTGTGATTTAGTCTTATCGTGTGTGTAGCTTTGCAAGAGAAGTTACACTGATGGTTTGACTTCTCAGGACTTCCTTCAAGTTACAGAAGTTGAGTGGGATAACAGTTATTTCTCACAACTCACTAACAGCAGCAGTCACCCCCTTCCCCTACCACAAAAATGAATACATTAATATATAATAATTCTTCTTATGCAGTTATTATGTTAAGGCATACATGCGTATATCGGACTTGTAACTTTGTTCTCTTATCTTTGCTGTATTCCTGTGAAAGATTTTGCTAGCATGATGTTAGCATGTTTGTTTTATGTGATGTTGATATCTTATTTTCTATTACTCTTGCCCTCTTCTCCTAGTTGTCATCTTTCTACGGTAATGCTTATTTTTGTCTATGCATCAACTATGTTACCACTCCCATATGAAGGTATAGGGTATTTTTGTCAGAAGATGCTGTACTTCATCTTTCTACAGAGGTGACTACGACAGACAACTTAATTACTGATGGAATAGTATTTATCTTAGCGGTGGCTATTTCAGGCCCACAGCCATTGGGTATAAATTTGTACAATGTGATTTGATGGTTGTATTAGTTTTCCTCAATAATCAAGTAAAAATGTATAGATCTGATGACTTGTGAATAGCAAGTTTAGAATTTTAAGTGTTTCATTTGGTGGTAGGATGAAAGAACATTAGAAACCTGTTGTTTTAGTTTCTTCCAAATTCGTGCGAGAGAGGTATTGTTTGTATTTGCATCTGAGTTGTCGAATTATACTTGCTACTTTTCTTGTTTGCTTACTGTCATGACATTTCAGGCTCCTCGCATATGACATGGAAAGATAGGAAGGATTTGGAAAACAGGAAGGTTGTTGCTCTGGGTGGAAAGGTGAACTTCTTTTCCTGGGTCTGGTTTTTGACATGACTCTGTTTAAGGGTTTTGTTTTTAAGAGTTTCTATTTTTCTGTTGACACAGCCTCCAAAGAACCAGAGATTACCCCTAAGCGTAGCACGAGTAACAATGAAGAAACAAAAAGAAAGAGACCAGAAATTACAAGAAGAGGTTGTTAATGTCTCACAGTTTCTTGTCAATTCTACTATTTGTTGGTCATTTGCAATCTGGAGTGCTAACTATTTAAGCTTTTTAGAGAATGGTACTAGGACGATTCGGAGGGATGCTTGGCAATGGTTCTAAAAGAGCAACGGAGAAGCGTAGGCCTGAGAACAAGGTGCTGAAGTCAACGGAAGGGTATTTCAGAAACGGTGTTCTGAATGTGAAAAATTTACTGAAACCGGGTGCAACTAGAGAACTTGATCACAGCATCAACACTTTAAGTGCAGGGTTTGACAACCCTGGAAAGAAGAAGGGCGGCGTTAAAAAGAAGCAGGGAAAGAAAAAGGGTGGTGGTAAAAAGCGGCGTTGAAAGAAAACCCAAATGGTGAAAGTCCTATTGGTAAATTCCGACGTACCCAAAAAAAAAAGAAAAAAAGAAAGTCCTATTGGTAAACAGATCACGTTCACCCTCTCTCTCTCTCTCACCCGGTGCTTCGGTATTTGTCTGACTTTATTAAGTTCAGGAAGCTGCTATTATGCATTCAAGTTGAAGTTCTTAAATAGCCTTTTTATATGAGACCTGTATAAGCTGCTGCTCATGAGGTAGAATCATTGTGTTTCATTCTTGTTTCCTGTCGATAAATACCACACTTTGATTAGTTTAACAAAAGTCGGATGTATCCCTTGAGCTTACACTGATGGTTGATTTCTAGAGGAACAAAATTTGAACTTTTGCACAGATGATTAATCTTTGGGAAAACTGTAGTTAACCCCCTCTAACTAAGCCTCGTGTGCACTTTGCCCCCTCTTAACTTTTTTTTTTTGGCACTCAACCCCCTCTAACTAATTAAAATTCAAACGGTCATAACTTCTTTGTCCGAAATCGAAAACATGCAAATTATGTATCGATTTCGAGGTCTTGAAGTCAGCTTTTTAATGACGCCAAAATCACATCATGGTTCAAAGCACATAGAAAGTTATGATCAAAAAAGTAATTTTCTGTGTGCGCTCTTACTCTTTTGATTATAACTTTCTGTGTGCGAAAATGATCCAAAAAATCTACAATACATAATTCGTGCGTCTTTCTGGATCATTTTCGCTATGGTCATTTATGCATATTTGTGGCCATGGTTGTTAAAAATCTACGATACATGATACGTATCTTACGATTTGTATTGTCTCCTTCGGGGAACGAATCGTATCCCATCATGTATCCTTTTTGTATTAAAATTTTATGATACGACCGTGTATTCTATGATTTATATGCATATTCTAATTCTGTACGTATCCTACAAGTATTTATTCGAAAAAAGTTGGACCTTATTTTAGGAAGCGGAACCACAAATGTATTAATTTAAGCCGTTTGATCTAACGGGGCGGTTCCAGAGACATTTATAAAAACACTTAAAAAAACACTTCATAATTCCCGATCAAATTTTAATGATCCGAGCTGCTCAATGTGATCAGAACGTGATTTTAAGGGTACTCGTGAGAAATCAGCAAAAAAAATGACCGGGAAGGGTTTGATCCGAACAGTTCCATATTGTTTTTTATTGAACGGTTCAATTAAAAACTGCTCAAAACAAGCACTTCCCGGTAATTTTTTTTGCCGATTTCTCGTGGGTACCCTTAAAATCACATTCTGCACACATTGAGCGGTTCGGATCATCAAAATTTTATCGAAAACTATGAGATTGAGATTTGGAGTGTTTTTTTAAGTGTTTTTATAAATGTCTCTAGAACCGCCCCGTATTACGGCATTTTTCAAATCCTTTGATAGAAATTCAATCTCAATGTAAATCTTGTATAAAAGTAAGAATCATATTTCGATTGTATTTTGTCTTACTTTTCTTTTCCTAACAAAGGGAACATAAAACCTTAATGCAATAGGCCAGAGACTTGAAATTTTGCATCTTAATTTTTTTTAAATGTAAGCATAGTTTGTTGGTGTTATTAGGTATATCTACTTCTTAATTATATTTTAATTATGATTAATGTTGTTGTAACATAAACTAAATTAAGTATTTTGACAAAACTCAAATATGATAGATATTATCGAAAAATATATAAATATCTAGTTTTTAGAAACTCTAAAATATTTAGCTCTAGAAGCTCTAGAATATTCTTGTGAAATATCTAGAGGTTTTTTTGTGAGAATTAGTTTCATGTGTGATGTATGAAAATATTTTTATACTAGAGTCTTCCATGGAGTAATATAAATAGGGATGGGTTCTAACCATTTTGTACCAAGTTAAAAAAATGTTTGAGTTCAAATGCAATACAAATGCTCTCTTTCCCACTCTTGTCTTTAGTATTCTCCTTCCTCTAAAAATATTGTCAAACTACAAAATAGAAACTCTTACTCTTCTAGCAAATGTATTTCAAGATACACGATACGTATCTCGATACGAATTATATAATTGAAAAAACGATACACGATACGTATCCCGATTTAAAAATATTATTTGTGGCTACTCACGAATTATGTGATTCATTTGTTGTGCGTTTATGGTATTAGTTACGTAGTATTCAGAGTCAGATCCTCTGTCAACTTATTTGTTCTCAACATCTTTCGGATCTTTCAACCTGGAGAAGACACCTCGTGAATGAGATGATGCAGCGGCTGAGCTGTTGCCAAAACCACATGATCCAATTAAATTTACTAGAAAGAACGATGTCGTTTCCCCGATTGCTGAACCTGCTGCTAACGCTTCTCGATTTGTTTCTCTTTTCTTCTTCGTTAGTGGACTATGGATGTCAAGACAAATGATCGATACCGTTGATTCTTGAACCTCTTATGTTCGTTCTCAATCCAGTCCCAAAATCAAACCCCAAATGGCCGTTGCTAGGTTATCAACCTTCTTCGCACTCTACTCCCTAGATTATAGCTTGCAATTCAAGTTTCACTTGGAAAGAAATTATTTTCAAAAGGATCTCATATTTGTATCGGAGACAAGAGTTTCTATGTTGGGTAAAAACAAGAAAGGTTTAGCGCCTTCCTTGTGCATTTGTAAAACATACAGTTGAGAAAAAAAATAGTAAAACGAATTTGATCAAGATGCTGTGTGTTTAATATTTCCATCCCAAGTTGCAGAGTAAATGTGTTGTGACACACACACACATCAATTGAGGAGGAAGATCTACCTCTCTCTCTCCCTCTCTCTCTCTATAAATATATATATGGGGGGAGGTGGGTATGAGTTGCTTTCCCTCAACAATTTGGGAGTACTCGGCCAACAAAATGTTGATCTAAAAAAAGTTGCTAAGTAAATGCCCATCTGCTTATGATTTGGAAGATTTGAATCCATATATAGTATTCTTACTGGTTATGAATGAGTGTGTACGTATGCAAAAAACATTAGTACAAGTTACTTTAGTTAGTTACAAAAAATATATTTGGTGTTAGTTGCAAATTGGAGTATTTTTGTTAGTTACAAACGACTGATGTATGTACCATAAGCTTCTCTTTTTATAAAAAGAAAGAAAGAAATGAAACGCAACTATTTGTTTATTTAGTCAATAGGAGAAACTCATCTCACTCAATTCTCTCATCAAATCATGAGAGATCCAAACCCTAAATCAAATTTCCACCAGTCAGTTTCTGGTGTTGGTTGGCGATTTCTAGTGGTCAGTGACGGTTGTCGGAGGTGCAAAAGTTTCGACAAGGGTAGCAGATCCAGATCAAGAGGCTATGAAAGTCATCGATTGGAGAGAGAGAGAGAGAGAGAGAGAGAGAGAGAGAGAGAGAGAGAGAGAGAGAGAGAGAGAGAGAGAGAGAGAGAGAGAGAGAGAGAGTAGCCACAATCGTCGCAAAGACAAATGAATAATCTAATAAAATTTCCACGAATTTAATAAAAATTCAAAAAGAAAAACACTTATACTTGTTCAAAACCTACTTGGGAGAGAACATAGATAGGGAATAGGGAGGGAAATAAATATAAATACCTAGACAAGGAAATCTAAATCAAAAGAGAGCAGCCAGAATAATTGGCAATAAGAAAAATAGTTTGCAGAGGCCAAGACTTGGTGTAGCCATGTTCTTCAATGGGATAGTCCTGGGGATCGATGATTCAACCAAGTTGGTGTTGCTAACATCCCTGCACCAACAAGTATAGTAGTAGTTTTTAGAATTGTGAATCAATAATATTTCAATATGCCCTAGGATATCAAATACTGTAGTAGAAATGAAAGAAATTTTTTGTAGCAACGACAAATTAAAATATTACTAAAAGAAACACTAGTTTAAACCATTTAAACAAAAGAAAAATATTTATTGTTTGAACTTTTTTTTTGGTTTAAATGTGAATTTTGTACCTCTTCCGTTCATCTTGGCGATTGAAATTAAAAACATTGAATTTTTTTTGCCAAAAACTGAAAAAGTTCACTTAATATGGAAATAAGTCGAGGGGGTTAGTTTTTTGGCTTTCAGTTTTTTTTTTCTAATTTTTTTTTTAGAAAGTATTAGTCCATGTTTCTTTGCGTTTTCCATTTATCTCATCTACACAAATAACGAAAGGGAAAAAAAATTGACAAAAAATATAAACAAGCTCACTTAAGATTTTCATAAGCTAAAAAAAAGAAGAAGAAGCTGCATAAATTAGCTGACTTACAAGACTTTTAGATTTGGAAGGTTTGAAACTTCATGCGGAACATCTCCGCTTAAGCCGCGATTATTACTGAGCCGTCTAGAAATAACCAAGAAAAAATATCGGTCACATAACAAGTGAACTCACAAAAATATATAAATAAATAAATAACAGAAATTCAAACTAAATCATGGAAATTTATTGAAATTGGACTGAACTCACAAGAATACTAAGGACTTGAGGTTTCCCAATGAAGGCGGAATGGTTCCTGTAAGATTGTTGTCTTGTAATTCCAAGGCAACAAGGCTTTTCAAATTTCCCAATTCAGTGGGTATACTTCCTTGAAGCTGGTTCTTGTAAAGTGACCTACCCAAAAAAGTGTAAAAAAAAAAAAAACAGTTTGATTAATTAGGTTAACTATTCATGCACGTTATCGGATCTAGAGAGTGTATTGCACGATTGGAACTTAACCACAGGTTCATCTCTACCATCACTTTTGGATTATTAAAAACACTTTCGGACGGTTCGAATCGCGCATTGCACTATAGGATCCCCGAGTTTGTGTGTCATATTGGAAAACAGATTTAGCGTTGAGGATTGGCATACAGGTATTGTAGGTATTGCAGGTTCCCAAGTTGAGGAACTAATTGACCAGCTAGGTTTCGAGATGCCACGTCCCTGCACAAAGATTGGGAAATTATAAATGTCACAATATGAATGACAGGAAACATAACATATTAATTTTTCAGGAAGCCGACACCCACCGCTCAACATTCACTGCTCCTCCAACCGCTCTCAATCATGCCGTCCGAAAGTGTTTTGGATGATCTGAATTTTAAAAAACTTTTTCAGGGAAGAGTTAACCGGATTTTAAAAAAACTCTTTCCAGGGAAAAGGTTTTTTTTATTTTATAAATCCCGACCATTGATTGCCGAGACGGATGGTGAGATGTTGAGCGGTGAAATAGAGCGGTGAGCATAGCACCGCTCAAATTTCAAGTGCAGTTATTACATTATACTTGCTTAAATACACGAATCACAGCAAGACATATATCTATATTTTTCAATATATAAAAATGAGAAGCAATTTGGTGTCCTGTTTATTTTCCAGACTGTGAATACTTTTGTTTTAACAAAAAGATATATACGGAGTACTTACAAGAAAATAAAGGACAAAAATGACCTCCACTTCTTATTTGGACGTTAAAGATGAAATTAGAAAAGAATGCCTGATATGAAAACTATTGCTTACTTGCATATGCATCTGCTCCAGTCATAAATAAAACCAGAATTTCAGACCAAAGTATATTTCCAATTTCAAATCCCATTAAATAAGCTTCAAGGATTCAAGAAACGAAAAAGAATGAGAGAGAGAGAGTAAAGGAAATATATACAGTCGGGTGACTTGGTTAGCGGCGTTGCATGTGACAAAATTCCAAGTACAGGGATCAACAAGATTTTGATCCCAGCTCTTTAAGGCATTGGTTGGATCAGACAAGCTTTGTTTGAAGGCAATCAGAGCATCCCCTTCGCTGTTTGCATTAACCATTGAGCCACTAAAATTCGAAAGCATCGACGCTATGGTAAGCAAAAAGAACAAAGCGATGGGTGTGGCCATGGCTGTTTTTTTTTTTTTTTTTTGTGAGCAATCAACAGTATCAAGGGAAATAATTCTAGGGTTTTTCGTATTTTGTTTTTGGAGAAAGAGTTTTGCTGTATTTATAGGGTGAAATACAATATAGTAACAACACTCTAAATTAGAAACTAATTAATGTGTATCTCTGTTTATTTAAGAACAACTAATAACGAAGGAAGTTGTAGTGAACGAAAGGAAAGAGGAAGGAAAGGAAACACTTCAAAAACAGATATAATATAATTGTTGAGACATATTTACAAAATTAAAAATAAATAATTGGAAACAAAAAGGAGGAAACTAAACTTCCTAAATCCCCTCGTTTATGAGGTCACCCACGTAATTTGGCTTGGCATATAGATCTCATGGCTGCTTTTGAAATCTTGATCAATTTGATTTAGAATCCACGGATTCCAAAATCCCTATGTGAGAGGAGTGGTCGGGGAGTAGTTCGGTAGACTTATTGGAGAAAAAATTCAGAGTCACTTTTCTTTCCTTTGCCTTTTAGGAAATAAGATCCCATTTGTTTTGGGATTTTGGATTTGAATTTGTAGGTAATGAATGTAGAGAGAAATAGAGTAATTATTTGAAATTTGGGTAATGATTGGAGAGAGAGAGAGAGAGAAAAATGAAAGAAATAAATGGAGAGAAATAAGATAATTATTAGATTTCAAAATTCAAAACCCCAAAACGAACGGGGTCTAAATGACCAGTAATAGCTACATTATCCCTTTTGGCCCAACTTTTTGGACACTTCAAGGTCTCTCATTGAGACGAATGATGTAATGTAAAAATATTTAACCTCAATCTATTACTAAGAATTAAGAGAAAATTAACAACAAAAATGATCGTGACAAAAAGTCATCAAAGAGTTTGTCCAAAGGGGTAAAGCAGAATGACTTTTCATGAGAAGAGCCGTGGGAGTGCATGTTCCTTACACTTTTTTAGTTTTATAAAGTCCAAAAATAAAATTAATGACAAGGAATGATATTTTTACGTGATTTGACTTCGATTTCCTACGCTCTTTCCATTGAAATAAAGTTGTCAACAAGGCAACCACATTACATATCAACCGTGCATACCAATACAACCAAGGGAAAAAAATGTAGGAAATCTAAACAAAAATATCTTAAACAAAATGAATGGCTCCGATTAATTTTTTAAAATCCGAAATGGGTTCCAAGGGCATCTGTATAGCGGGCATAGATTTGGGATATGTACCCATAGTGTATGTAGCATCTCTCTTTCCATGGTATATTTATGGCAATTGTAGCAAATGAAATATAGGAAATAAGATCCAAAGCACATTTATTTTATTTAATGAAATGGATCTCCTCCCTAAAAATGACGCCTTCTAAATTAAAATTATTAACCCCTACAAAAGAGGACGGAAAGGAAAACACAGAAAATAAAAAAAAATTGGAACATATTTGCCAAAAATAAATAAATAAATTGAAACAGACGAGGAAAGAAAACTTCCTAAGAATCCCCCATTTCGTACGAAAACTTAATATTTTGTATACAAATTATGTACCCAAAAAAAAAGTACTTAAAAAAGACTGGCTCGGAAAAAAAATAGCATTTCAGATGCTTTCATTTAAATACCGCAAGCAAAAAAAAGTTTACTAAAGATGATAAAAGTTTGAACAATTCTCTTTTTTGTCTTTAGTGTCGTGCTATCTAAACTTTTTTTTTACCTTTGATTCATATTTGTATACTTTTGTTAATTCATCTGAGATGAATGATTAATCCAAAAAATATTACGAAAATACTAAACAAAGACTTATGAAAAATAATTTATACTGAAAAAAACATGAACAATAATAACTTAAGAAATGCGTAAAAATTATTTAACTTAAAAAATCGATGGAAAATAGTTAGGATTATTTCCAAGGACACCCCTTCAACTATCATGTTTTGTCAATAAGACCCCCTCATGTTGAAAACTCATCAACCTCACCCCCTCATCCATCAAAGCGCATCAACATCACCCGTTCCGTCCAATTCTATTAAGAAATGTTAACAAAAATCATTAATTTGGACGGAATAAACATTTTGAAGTCTAAAATGCCCTTCCCTTGGGCTCCTCAACCATTCTGCTCTCTCTCTCTACCCAATTAACCCTCTCCCTCAACCCCAGGAAAAAAAAAAAAACTTCCAACCACCACTGCCTTCCCCACTCCGGCGACCGAGTGCAATTTTGTTCACCCTCCTTGAAAGAGGGTGAACCTTACCCTCTCTCTCATTGGTTGAAATGATGTGAACCCCACCACAAAATGATGTCATGCTTACCATACAATATACTTTTTGGTAAGCATGACATCACTTTGTAGTTGGGTTCACATCATTTCAACCAATAGGAAGGAGGGTAATGTTCTCTTAAGTGGAGGGTGAACAAAACTCAACTCCCTGCGATCACTCTTGGGCCTCTGCCGACCACCACCACCGCACCAGCACCGATGATGAGCTCGAACTTGAACCGGGTCTTTCTCTCGATCAAGCATCTTTCTCTCTCTCCCCTCTCTCTCTCTCTCTCTCTCTCTCTCTCTCGTCGATGAGCCTTCAATTCTCCATCTTAGGGTTCCAAAATTTGGGAACCCCCAAAAAATTAGGGTGAAGAACACCTTTGCGGAGTACTCCGGTGGGTTGATGAGGATTTTCGCCACGGTGGTTTTGAACGAGGGGGTGGGGACTACCGTGAACTAGTTGTGGCATTAATTTATCGATTAAAGATGGAGTACTCCGATTCTCCATCTTTGGTTTTGAACGAGGTGTTTTCATAGATTAATTTATCGATTAACTCTTTCGATCGTGCCGAAAACTTGAAAATATTCAGAAAGCCTTGAAGATTTTGGGTTCTATTTTGTAAAGCATATTTACCTTTCATTCTGCCGAAGAACAAGTAGTTAAATTATTTTCTACGATTATCCTATCAATTTTTGCTTAGTTTTCTACAATTTTTTGCCCCAATGTTGATTTTCGAGAACCTTCGATTTTGACCAGATTTGGAACAGTAACAATGGAGGTTCTGTGTTTGATGGGGCAAAGAGGTTGAGGGAGGACTCATTGCTTTTGCTTCCTCCGCCACCCTGACGTCCTCGCCAAACAAATCCGGTTTCAATTCTTGTGGAAAACTTCACTGCGGCGCCCTGGGATCTAGGTTTCTTCCCAATGTTTTCATCTCCACTTCCCTCATCAATTTCTATGCGAAATTTTGTTCATTGGGTTTCCTTCGACATTTTGATGCTACCCTTGTCTGTTGGCCTTTTGTTGGTATAAATTGGATATAGAATCACTTGGTTAAATCTCGTTAAACGCTAGTTTGTTGATTATTGGAATGTATGACCGTTTATGATACATTGGTGATAGTATTGGCATATCATATGACATTACATTTAAGAATGTGATTTAGGGAAGTCATAGCTTGCATGTTAGTTGAGAATTGGGTTGTTTGAGGTCGAATGGTGGTTTAGGGAGTCCCGTACGCAAGGGGTGGAAATACGGTGACACACAAGGGTTTCGTACGCGAGGGGTGGTAATACGGTAACCCTGGGTTTGTGGGGATCACTGTGACGCAAGGGGTGGTAACACGGTAATCCACGTGGTGTTGTATGGTAACGCAAGGGGTGGAAATATCAATGGTGGAAGTTAGTGATGCTGAGTTGAGTTGAGGATTATTGAGTAATTGAGTCGTATGACACACGTACTTAATCGGAATTAGGGGTCCACTTACAAGTTGATTGATCATCTAGTGTTGATCAGTATTGTTTTCCTCATCTTTCTTTCTACTGCACTAACCGACATGTTGGCATATAATATTGGTTAAGATTTTCCTACTGGGTTTGTAGCTCAACAAAATCTTTCTTTTCAGGTTCTAACACCGGTCAGTAGCATCATGCGTTGCGTGCTTGGATTGTGAACAGATTTTTGAAAGCTGTTACACTTAGTTACTTCCTCATCTTGTAATAGTCTAGCTTTTGGGTCAAGATGGTTTTGTAACTAATTTTTCATGACTTAACTTTTGACTGAATTGTAACTAAGTCTAAGTTAATTTGGGCCGTGGTGCCAAAGTTGTATATTATTTAGAAATTGGGGTTTTGTTGTAATTTAAACAGGTGGGATTACCATTTTGGAGATACGATGGCAAGCGAAGCTCTTTTATTTAAAATGTATTATTTAATTTATATTGAAAATCCAGGTCGTGACAACCACAACCATTCCTACCACCACTACACCACTACCACCACAACTCCACCACCTCCACCATTCCACCACCACCACTACTACTTCACCACCATCATCATCAATCCACCACCACCACTACCACGCTGCCGCCGCCGCCACCACCACCATAACCACAACGCCACCATTGCACAACCACCACTCACTACCACCATTACACCACCATCACTCCACTGCTACCCCACCATTACACCACCACCACTCTCACTCCATCCCCACCCTCACCATTCCACCACCACCACCACCCTCGCTCCATCACCACCAACCCACCACCACCACAATCACTCGTCCAATATTACCGTAAGTATATTATGACTATTAGTAAATTAAGAGAGAATTGGAACTAAAATTAATTCAATATTTTTTAATTCAGTACTTAATATATTTATCAAACAGCTTTTCAGCTTAAAAAATTCAGCATTCAGCTTTCAGTACTTAATTTTTCAGCTTTTAGTTTCAGTTTTCAGTTTTATCAAACAGCCCCTAAATGTGTTGTGACACACACACATGAATTGAGGAGGAAAACCTCTCTCTCCCTTCCTCTCTCTCTCTCTCTCTCTATATATATATATATATATATATATATGGGTGGGAGGTGGGTGTGAGTTGCTTTCCCTCAACCACTTGGGAGTACTCGCCAACAAAATGTTGATCTAAAAAAAGTTGATAAGTAAATGCCCATCTGCTTATGATTCGGAAGATTTGAATCCATAGTATTCTTACTGGTTACGAATGAGTGTGTACGTAGTACGAGTTAATTTAGTTAGTTACAAAAAAATATTTGGTGTTAGTTGCAAATTGGAGTATTTTTGTTAGTTACGAACGACTGATGTATGTACCATAAGTTTCTCTTTTTAAAAAAAAGAAAGAAGAAATGAAACGCAACTATTTGTTTATTTAGTCAATAGGAGAAACTCATCTCACTCAATTCTCTCGTCAAATCAAGGGAGATCCAAACCCTAAATCAAATTTCCACAAGTCAGTTTCTGGTGTTGGTTGGCAATTTCTAGTGGTCAGTGATGGTTGTCGGAGGTGCAAAAGTTTCGATGAGGGTAGCAGATCCAGATCGAGAGGCTATGAAAGTCATCGATTGGAGAGAGAGAGAGAGAGTAGCCACAATCGTCGCAAAGACAAATGAATAATCTAATAAAATTTCCACGAATTTAATAAAAATTCAAAAAGAAAAACACTTATACTTGTTCAAAACCTACTTGGGAGAGAACATAGAGAGGGAATAGGGAGGGAAATAAATATAAATACCTAGACAAGGAAATCTAAATCAAAAGAGAGCAGCCAGAATAATTGGCAATAAGAAAAATAGTTTGCAGAGGCCAAGACTTGGTGTAGCCATGTTCTTCAATGGGATAGTCCTGGGGATCGATGATTCAACCAAGTTGGTGTTGCTAACATCCCTGCACCAACAAGTACAGTAGTAGTTTTTAGAATTGTGAATCAATAATATTTCAATATGCCCTGGGATATCAAATACTGTAGTAGAAATGAAAGAAATTTTTTGTAGCAACGACAAAAATATTACTAAAAGAAACACTAGTTTAAACCATTTAAACAAAAGAAAATATTTATTGTTTGAACTTTTTTTTTGGTTTAAATGTGAATTTTGTACCTCTTCCGTTCATCTTGGCGATTGAAATTAAAAACATTGAATTTTTTTTGCCAAAAACTGAAAAAGTTCACTTAATATGGAAATAAGTCGAGGGGGTTAGTTTTTTGGCTTTCAGTTTTTTTTTTCTAATTTTTTTTTTAGAAAGTATTAGTCCATGTTTCTTTGCGTTTTCCATTTATCTCATCTACACAAATAACGAAAGGGAAAAAAAATTGACAAAAAATATAAACAAGCTCACTTAAGATTTTCATAAGCTAAAAAAAAGAAGAAGAAGCTGCATAAATTAGCTGACTTACAAGACTTTTAGATTTGGAAGGTTTGAAACTTCCTGCGGAACATCTCCGCTTAAGCCGCGATTATTACTGAGCCGTCTAGAAATAACCAAGAAAAAATATCGGTCACATAACAAGTGAACTCACAAAAATATATAAATAAATAAATAACAGAAATTCAAACTAAATCATGGAAATTTATTGAAATTGGACTGAACTCACAAGAATACTAAGGACTTGAGGTTTCCCAATGAAGGCGGAATGGTTCCTGTAAGATTGTTGTCTTGTAATTCCAAGGCAACAAGGCTTTTCAAATTTCCCAATTCAGTGGGTATACTTCCTTGAAGCTGGTTCTTGTAAAGTGACCTACCCAAAAAAGTGTAAAAAAAAAAAAAAAAACAGTTCGATTAATTAGGTTAAAAAAAACTATTCATGCACGTTATCGGATCTAGAGAGTGTATTGCACGATTGGAACTTAACCACAGGTTCATCTCTACCATCACTTTTGGATTATTAAAAACACTTTCGGACGGTTCGAATCGCGCATTGCACTATAGGATCCCCGAGTTTGTGTGTCATATTGGAAAACAGATTAAGCGTTGAGGATTGGCATACAGGTATTGTAGGTATTGCAGGTTCCCAAGTTGAGGAACTAAGTGACCAGCTAGGTTTCGAGATGCCACGTCCCTGCACAAAGATTGGGAAATTATAAATGTCACAATATGTATGACAGGAAACATAACATATTAATTTTTCAGAAAGCCGACGCCCACCACTCAACATTCACTGCTCCTCCAACCGCTCTCAATCTTGCCGTCCGAAAGTGTTTTGGATGATCTAAATTTTAAAAAACTTTTTCAGGGAAGAGTTAACCGGATTTTAAAAAAACTCTTTCTAGGGAAAAGTTTTTTTTTTATTTATAAATCCGGACCATTGATTGCCGAGACGGATGGTGAGATGTTGAGCGGTGAGCATAGCACTGCTCAAATTTCAAGTGCAGTTATTATATTATACTTGCTTAAATACACGAATCACAGCAACACATATATCTATATTTTTCAATATATAAAAATGAGAAGCAATTTGGTGTCCTGTTTATTTTCCAGACTGTGAATACTTTTGTTTTAACAAAAAGATATATACGGAGTACTTACAAGAAAATAAAGGACAAAAATGACCTCCACTTCTTATTTGGACGTTAATTAAAGACGAAATTAGAAAAGAATGCCTGATATGAAAACTATTGCTTACTTGCATATGCATCTGCTCCAGTCATAAATAAAACCAGAATTTCAGACTAAAGTATATTTCCAATTTCAAATCCCATTAAATAAGCTTCAAGGATTCAAGAAACTGAAAAAAAAATGAGAGAGAGAGAGAGAGAAGGAAACATATACAGTCGGGTGACTTGGTTAGCGGCGTTGCATGTGACAAAATTCCAAGTACAGGGATCAACAAGATTTTGATCCCAGCTCTTTAAGGCATTGGTTGGATCAGACAAGCTTTGTTTGAAGGCAATCAGAGCATCCCCTTCGCTGTTTGCATTAACCATTGAGCCACTAAAATTCGAAAGCATCGACGCTATGGTAAGCAAAAAGAACAAAGCGATGGGTGTGGCCATGGCTGTTTTTTTTTTTTGTGAGCAATCAACAGTATCAAGGGAAATAATTCTAGGGTTTTTCGTATTTTGTTTTTGGAGAAAGAGTTTTGCTGTATTTATAGGGTGAAATACAATATAGTAACAACACTCTAAATTAGAAACTAATTAATGTGTATCTCTGTTTATTTAAGAACAACTAATAACGAAGGAAGTTGTAGTGAACGAAAGGAAAGAGGAAGGAAAGGAAACACTTCAAAAACAGATATAATATAATTGTTGAGACATATTTACAAAATTAAAAATAAATAATTGGAAACAAAAAGGAGGAAACTAAACTTCCTAAATCCCCTCGTTTATGAGGTCACCCACGTAATTTGGCTTGGCATATAGATCTCATGGCTGCTTTTGAAATCTTGATCAATTTGATTTAGAATCCACGGATTCCAAAATCCCTATGTGAGAGGAGTGGTCGGGAAGTAGTTCGGTAGACTTATTGGAGAAAAAATTCAGAGTCACTTTTCTTTCCTTTGCCTTTTAGGAAATAAGATCCCATTTGTTTTGGGATTTTGGATTTGAATTTGTAGGTAATGAATGTAGAGAGAAATAGAGTAATTATTTGAAATTTGGGTAATTAAAGAAATAAATGGAGAGAAATAAGATAATTATTAGAACTCAAAATTCAAAACCCCAAAACGAACGGGGTCTAAATGACCAGTAATAGCTACATTATCCCTTTTGGCCCAACTTTTTGGACACTTCAAGGTCTCTCATTGAGACGAATGATGTAATGTAAAAATATTTAACCTCAATCTATTACTAAGAATTAAGAGAAAATTAACAACAAAAATGATCGTGACAAAAAGTCATCAAAGAGTTTGTCCAAAGGGGTAAAGCAGAATGACTTTTCGTGAGAAGAGCCGTGGGAGTGCATGTTCCTTACACTTTTTTAGTTTTATAAAGTCGAAAAATAAAATTAATGACAAGGAATGATATTTTTACGTGATTTGACTTCGATTTCCTACGCTCTTTCCATTGAAATAAAGTTGTCAACAAGGCAACCACATTACATATCAACCGTGCATACCAATACAACCAAGGGAAAAAAATGTAGGAAATCTAAACAAAAATATCTTAAACAAAATGAATGGCTCCGATTAATTTTTTAAAATCCGAAATGGGTTCCAAGGGCATCTGTATAGCGGGCATAGATTTGGGATATGTACCCATAGTGTATGTAGAATCTCTCTTTCCGTGGTATATTTATGGCAATTGTAGCGAATGAAATATAGGAAATAAGATCCAAAGCACATTTATTTTATTTAAAGAAATGGATCTCCTCCCTAAAAAGGACGCCTTCTAAATTAAAATTATTAACCCCTACAAAAGAGGACGGAAAGGAAAACACATAAAATAAAAAAAATTTTGGAACATATTTGCCAAAAATAAATAAATAAATTGAAACAGACGAGGAAAGAAAACTTCCTAAGAATCCCCCATTTCGTACGAAAACTTAATATTTTGTATACAAATTATGTACCCAAAAAAAAAGTACTTAAAAATGACTGGCTCGGATAAAAAATAGCATTTCAGATACTTTCATTTAAATACCGCAAGCAAAAAAAAGTTTACTAAAGATGATAAAAGTTTGAACAATTCTCTTTTTTGTCTTTAGTGTCGTGCTATCTAAACTTTTTTTTTTTACCTTTGATTCATATTTGTATACTTTTGTTAATTCATCTGAGATGAATGATTAATCCAAAAAATATTACGAAAATACTAAACAAAGACTTATGAAAAATAATTTATACTAAAAAAAACATGAACAACAATAACTTAAGAAGGAGTCAACCTAAGACAGGATATTACCCGACCCAAAAGTATAAACTCCGCTTTAAGTTTACCCGTCTCATCCCCTAAAAAATGCGTAAAAATTATTTAACTTAAAAAATCGATGGAAAATAGTTAGGATTATTTCCAAGGACACCCCTTCAACTATCATGTTTTGTCAATAAGACCCCCTCATGTTTAAAACTCATCAACCTCACCCCCTCATCCATCAAAGCGCATCAACATCACCCCTTCCGTCCAATTCCGTTAAGAAATGTTAACAAAAATCATTAATTTGGACGGAATAAACATTTTGAAGTCTAAAATGCTCTTCCCTTGGGCTCCTCAACCATTCTGCTCTCTCTCTCTCTCTCTCTCTCTTTCTCTACCCAATCAACCCTCTCCCTCAACCCCAGTAAAAAAAAAAAAAAAAAACTTCCAACCACCACTGCCTTACCCACTCCGGCGACCGAGTGCAATTTTCCTTACCCTCTCTCTCATTGGTTGAAATGATGTGGACCCCACCACAAAGTGATGTCATGCTTACCATACAATATACTTTTTGGTAAGCATGTATATTGTATGGTAAGCATGACATCACTTTGTAGTGGGGTTCACATCATTTCAACCAATAGGAAGGAGGGTAATGTTCACCCTCTTATGTGGAGGGTGAACAAAACTCAACTCCCGGCGACCACTCCTGGGCCTCTGCCGACCACCACCACCGCACCAGCACCGATGATGAGCTCGAACTTGAACCAGGTCTCTCTCTCTCTCTCTCTCTCTCTCTCTCTCTCTCTCTCTCTCTCGCGTCGATGAGCCTTCAATTCTCCATCTTAGGGTTCCAAAATTTGGGAACCCCAAAAAAATTAGGGTGAAGAACACCTTTGCGGAGTACTCCGGTGGGTTGATGAGGATTTTCGCCACGGTGGTTTTGAACGAGGGGGTGGGGACTACCGTGAACTAGTTGTGGCATTAATTTATCGATTAAAGATGGAGTACTCCGATTCTCCATCTTTGGTTTTGAACGAGGTGTTTTCGTAGATTAATTTATCGATTAACTCTTTCGATCGTGCCGAAAACTTGAAAATATTCAGAAAGCCTTGAAGATTTTGGGTTCTATTTTGTAAAGCATATTTACCTTTCATTCTGCCGAAGAACAAGTAGTTAAATTATTTTCTACGATTATCCTATCAATTTTTGCTTAGTTTTCTACAATTTTTTGCCCCAATGTTGATTTTCGAGAACCTTCGATTTTGACCAGATTTGGAACAGTAACAATGGAGGTTCTGTGTTTGATGGGGCAAAGAGGTTGAGGGAGGACTCATTGCTCTTGCTTCCTCCGCCACCCTGACGTCCTCGCCAAACAAATCCGGTTCCAATTCTTGTGGAAAACTTCACTGCTGCGCCCTGGGATCTAGGTTTCTTCCCAATGTTTTCATCTCCACTTCCCTCATCAATTTCTATGCGAAATTTCGTTCATTGGGTTTCCTTCGACATTTTGATGCTACCCTTGTCCGTTGGCCTTTTTTTGGTATAAATTGGATATGGAATCACTTGGTTAAATCTCGTTAAACGCTAGTTTGTTGATTATTGGAATGTATGACCGTTTATGATACATTGGTGATAGTATTGGCATATCATATGACATTACATTTAAGAATGTGATCTAGGGAAGTCATAGCTTGCATGTTAGTTGAGAATTGGGTTGTTTGAGGTCGAATAGTGGTTTAGGGAGTCCCGTACGCAAGGGGTGGTAATACGGTGACACACAAGGGTTTCGTACGCGAGGGGTGATAATACGGTAACCCTGGGTTTGTGGGGATCACTGTGACGCAAGGGGTGGTAACACGGTAATCCACGTGGTGTTGTGTGGTAACGCAAGGGGTGGAAATATCAATGGTGGAAGTTAGTGATGTTGAGTTGAGTTGAGGGTTATTGAGTAATTGAGTCGTATGACACACGCACTTAATCGGAATTAGGGGTCCACTTACAAGTTGATTGATCATCTAGTGCTTTCTACTGCACTAACCGACATGTTGGCATATAATATTGGTTAAGATTTTCCTACTGGGCTTGTAGCTCAACAAAATCTTTCTTTTCAGGTTCTAATGCTGGTCAGTAGCATCATGCGTTGCGTGCTTGGATTGTGGACAGATTTTCGGAAGCTTTTACACTTAGTTACTTCCTCATCTTGTAATAGTCTAGCTTTTGGGTTAAGATGGTTTTGTAACTAATTTTTCATGACTTAACTTTTGACTGAGTTGTAACTTTGTCTAAGTTAATTTGGGTCGTGGTGCCAAAGTTGTATATTCTTTAGAAATTGGGGTTTGGTTGTACTTTAAACAGGTGGGATTACCATTTTGGGGATACGATGGCAAGCGAAGCTCTTTTATTTAAAATGTATTATTTAATTTATATTGAAAATTCAGGTCGTGACAACCACAACCATTCCTACCACCACTACCACCACAACTCCACCACCTCCACCACTCAACCACCACCACTACTACTTCACCACCATCATCATCAATCCACCACCACCACTCCACCACCACCACAACTCCACCACCACTACCACGCTGCTGCCGCCGCCGCCACCACCACCATAACCACAACGCCACCATTGCACAACCACCACTCCACCGCCACCACTCACTACCACCATTACACCACCATCACTCCACTGCTACCCCACCATTACACCACCACCACTCTCACTCCATCCCCACCCTCACCATTCCACCACCACCACCACTCTCGCTCCATCACCACCAACCCACCACCACCACAATCACCCGTCCAATATTACCGTAAGTATATTATGACTATTAGTAAATTAAGAGAGAATTGGAACTAAAATTAATTCAATATTTTTTAATTCAGTACTTAATATATTTATCAAACAACTTTTCAGCTTAAAAAATTCAGCTTTCAGTACTTAATTTTTCAGCTTTCAGTTTCAGTTTTCAGTTTTATCAAACAGCCCCTAAATGTGTTGTGACACACACACACACATGAATTGAGGAGGAAAACCTCTCTCTCCCTCTATATATATATAGAGTCCCCTTCTAATAAGGACCACCTCATTTTAATAAAATGAGGACCTCCCTTTTCCGATTGAATTTTGATGATCCGAGCCGCTCAATGTGTTCAGAACGTGATTTTAAGGGTACTCGCGTGAAATCAGCAAAAAAAAAAGACCGGGAAGAGCTTCATCCGAGCAGTTTTTATTAATTTTTTATCGAACGGTTCAAATAAAAACTGCTCAAATCAAGCCCTTCCCGGTCATTTTTTTTGCCGATTTCTCGCGGGTACCCTTAAAATCACGTTCTGAACACATTGAGCGGCTCGGATCATCAAAATTCAATCGGGAAATGGAAGAAATGGGGTAGTCCTCATTTTAGGTCCTCATTTTAGATCCTCATTAGAAGGGGAGTGTGAGTGTATATATATATATCTATAATAAAACAGAGCTGTATTTGAATCCAAAAGATAACCAACGCTCTAGATTTATCCCCTCCTTCATAAATCTCTGCCCTCCATTCTTCAAAATGGCATTTTTGTAAATACTTGATCCATACAAGAATTACGAGTATTATTAGTGTGGTCTCCCCACAAGAAACCCCAGCCGCACCACCACGGACCCCCCCTCTCTCTCTCTCCGATCGATCCACCACCACCAACACATCCCTCTCTCTGTCGACTCCCTCTCTCTCCCTCACGCCCACCGCAAGCCCTCAGGAATCGAATCACGGTCGCTCCTTTCTGGCTCTTCCTCTCCCTCTGCCTCTCTCGAACCAGTCACCGATCTTGAGCTACTGCCGATCCCGATTCGACACCGCTAGCATCGTCGACTGGCGCGACGAGTCACCACTAGAACCACTACCGTTCGAAGCTCTCAGGGTTCGAATCGATGGCATGTAGTTCTTCTTCACCTCAAGGTTTGAAATCTCCCAACTTGACGCCACTTTCTCCGAATCTTATAAACTTGAGGTGAGACTGTTCTTTTACTTGCATGTGTGCCATACTTCCCTGTGATTTGGTTTCGGTCGTTCAGTCCGGTTCTTGGTTTGATTTATAGCTCTTCATGATTAAGGTCAAATAATTTGGTAACAAAAACAATGCTTACATTGATTTCTTGCTTCTACTCTATTTCTGATATTCTTCTATTGTGAAAATCTGTTGCTAAGTTGTGCGTGTTAACACACACATATTTTTTTTTTTGATTAGATTAACACACACATGTTCACATTAAGTTTTCCCCGGGGAAGAAATATTCAATTGCCTTCCAAGTATTTGATAAAATGTCCAAATGCAATTGGGATCCAAGGATCATTTTGTTCATTTGTCTTTTCCTTTTCCCTTCTCTCTTCAGGTGTCATTTGCTGGTCGTGTGTATCTCAAAATATGTATGGCTACTGGATCTGTAGTTTGGAGCATAAACAAGGTGGGTTTTTTTTTTTGGAATTCTGTTCAGTTGTTGTGTCCTATCTTTGCTCTGCCTAGCTTTCCTGATCTTGGCTTGACTGCCTTCTTTGTGTTCTATGTAATGCTTCAATCAATTTTGATAATCCTTTGGGTACTAAACTCACACGTGCAAACTAATTTTCATAATCTGAACATTAATTTCCCATCACGCAGGTTAGCCACCACCTCACTCTCCCCGCGCCGGCCGATCGCCAATCCCTAATGACCCAACATCAATTACTGCTTCCTCCCGCCTGTCTTTTAAGTAAGTATTATGCTTTAATCTGACTACTAATTGGAAATGAATAGTTACGGGTTATCAAAATAGCATGGCTGATTATACCTATTTACCAGAATGCTAAACAGTTTCGTTTTCGTCCCTGACAGGAGAGAGACAGATAGTTACGGATTATATAGATTATCGTGCAGAGGCAAATTGTTGACTAACTCCTAGAATAGGTAATTATTGATATTTTTTTTGGTGCAACGTTGATTCATGCCATGTACGTTGTATAATCCGATTGTATTGTTTTCGTATCAAATGATTTTTCCAGTACTTGATTCATGCCCTGTTCACATGTGTTCACGCGGTAGTCTTCGGGCAAACCGGAAGTTCCTTAGTTTAATGCATCCAAGGTGTCTGTAAAAATGTCTCATGCAAATAGAATTGAGACTGGATATTAAAATTGCTCTGTCATAGTTCATTAGCTTCAACTACTATGCCTTCTGCAACGTGGGTCGGTTGAATGGCATAGTGTTCCTTGAGCTTCTCAATTTTCAAAGAAATAATGCTTCAGTCCATTACGAGACCAATTAAGTTGTTGCCATTCGTCTATGCCTAGCCAATTGAAGCTTTTCTATTCTATCGGTTTCACACCAGCAGAGTGCTCCATTGCCCTTTAGTACTCCATTTGTGAGAGTAAAGTGAGTATTATTATATTGTGCAGCACCCCACAAATGACTCTGTTTGGAGTCTTTGTTGGACTTGAAAGCTAGCATAGATATTTTGAACTGAAGCACCAACCGAAAATCACAAAGTTTGGTAGGGAACTGCATCTTTCTTTAGTTGGGTTTGAACTTTTAATCATTACCACAAAGTTTGGTTTCTATTGGTTGTTTGCAATATGGATGTGGGGGGATTCAATTCTGGTGTTGTGGTTGGATATGTGGTGTTGTCGGTTGTCTGTTAGGGGCTCCTATTCTGATTAATGGAGCTCAGCTAGCACGACCAAGTTGGTGCTGAATATATGATACCATCTGTTGCTTGCTACTTCTTCTGGAACTAAAAAATATGTTGCTTCCTGTCAAGGGTGCTCAGTTCTACCATACAGGTGTTGGGCTCCTATCCTGAGCAATTGGTGAGACAGGCTGTGCAGCGCTTGATGGAAGATCGCACTGTAAGGACAATTGACTAATTATTTTTTTCGCGTCTTTCTCTCTTTTCAATGTCTTGAAAGGTACAAACATTTTTTGTTGTAATTCTTGAAATACTACCGCGGTGACATGTGCCATGTCATGGGTTCGAGCCAAGGTTAGTCCATAAGAAATTTAAGACAGTCGTAGATACGGTATGTTCCATCTCCGAAATTGAATTGAACTGAACTGAATGTCGATCCTTTTTTATGCTTCAAGAACTGTCAAAATTGAATTCAGCAGTTTTTTATGCTTCAAGAAACTAAGTTATAGTATGTTTTTGAGCGGTGCCTTTTACCAATAAGAAGTTATGGTACGTTTTTGGGGAAAAGTTCAAGCGGTAGTCTTTGGGCAAAAGTTTTCAACCACTTAAGAAACAAACCGGATGTTCCTTGGTTTATTGCACCTAGGTGTTTGTAAGAATGCCTCATCAAGGTGTTCATTGATCTTATTCCTTTTAGTTGCTACTACTACTGATGTTGGCAGGGTTATTCATCCAAGGTGTAGCTGCTTAGTCATGGCGGGGTAATATACAGTAGTAGTAAGAACTTGCTCTGTAAAACAAGTGGGTCAGTATAAGAGAAGCTTATGCCATAGCTGATTTAGGCCCGAAGAAATTTAAGAGAAGCTTCAAAACATATAACACAAAATACCCAAGTGACTGTGACCTCACTTAACAAGTGGGTCAATCTAATGGTTATGAGGCTTGGTGTAAGCATAAGGAAAGCTCTACGGGCTAGGGTAAAGGAAAAGCAGCCTCTGTTTGAATTTTAAAATTTCTAGGCATTTAAAGCCTAGCCATTTGCAAACCACTTTTCTTCCCAAACTTGGTTTGTGATATATTTTTTTTGTTTGTCTTTTCCCTTGCATTAGGCAATGACCAGCAAAGGAAAGCCAACACGTGTTAGCAATGGAGAAATATATTCACGGGTAAATGGCTTTGACGTTTCTTCTATCTTTATTTTGAAAAGAAAAATTGATAGTCAATTAGCTAAACGACATTCTAATTTCTTAAAGTTGCTTATACACATATTTTAGGAACAATCCGGTAAAGAGATATCAAAAGGAACACTTGCGCAACGTGCCCGACGAGAACGAGAACGAATTTTTAAGCAAACTACTGAAAGGCGATCGGAACAACACTCGCCGATAAATACAACTGTAAGACTCTTATTAATCAAAATCATGTTTGACTATTTACATCTTCTAACCTTTTTTTTATGTAATTCTTTCTCAATTGTTGACTTTGTACGTAAAGATTCAACCTCTCCGAGACGGAAATATTAGAGCCGATGGGCGAGACCACCATGCTATACATGTTCCCGAGGTAAGTATTCATATAAATATGGAGTTTCTTGCAAACTAATTAGTACCCGTAATGCAATTTATGTATTTCTTAACAGGAGATACAAAGAATAGGGGCAATGACTAGGAAACAGAAGGCAACGTATGTAGGGAGTGGAAAGGAAAACTCTGAGGTATATCACGTTGACACATGTCTTCACCTTGCTTTTGGAAAAAAAAAATATTAGTCCTTAAGTAATACTGCTAAGTATAATGTTCGACTATTTATATCTTCTAACCATTTTTTTAAATTATTTCTCAATTGATGACTTTGTACGTAAAAGATTCAACCTCTCCGAGACGGAAATATTAGAGCCGAAATCCGCGATGGGCGAGACCACCATGTTGTCCATGTTCATGAAAGTAGGTCTCTATATAAATATGGAGTTTCTTGCAAACCCTGATTAGTACCCGTAATGTAATTTATGTGTCTCTTAACAGGAGATACAAAGAATAGGGGCAATGGCTAGGAAAAGGAAGGCAACGTATGTAGGGAGTGGAAAGGAAAACTCTGAGGTATCACACGTTGACACATGTCTTCTACCTTTCATTTGAAAATAAAATATTAGTCCTTAAGTAATACTGCTTCTTTTTTAATTAGTATCGGTATAATAATTATGACATAAAAATTACTTCTACACATTCTTTAGCCATAGGTTGGTAAAGAGATATCAAAATTAACACTGGCACAACGTGCACGACGGGAACAAGAACGAAACCTAAAGCAAAGCACTGCTCGACGATCAGAACAACACTTACTATGGGATACCCCAGGGTAAGACTCTTTTGAATAAAAACAATGACATGGAAAATGAAATTAAAAGTAACAAATATGATAGTCGAACTGACTGGACTGTTCGCTGTCTATTTATAGGCACAACCTCTACACGAAATAAATATTGGGGCTGCCCGTGATGAGCACTGTGCCAACATTGGCAACAACGTCCGTATTCGTGAGGTACTCCTTAAGCACGCTCTTGATGTTATAATTATTTTAATCAGCGTTGTTAATTTTACGAATACACGTTTCATTATGCATTACTTCAAAGGATACACAAAGGGCAGACACAACTACTCAGGCAAGGCAGAAGTCAAGTTATGCGGATAAGGGGAAAGGGCTTCTCACCTATGCTAATGAAAATGATACTTCTTTGGTATTATTCCTGCACAATACTTTGTGTCTTTTCAAAAAAGTCTGGTGTGTGGAGTATTTGGAGTTTAAACAGATTTGAAATTATGTGCCATAATTATTGTATCCCTACCTTCTTTTATTGTTCAAATCTTTTAAATATTTAGTATAAAGTTCTTATAGGTAGAGCCACTTCGAGACAGAAATGTTGGAGTTTAAATATTTAGTATAAAATTCTTTTAAAGCATTTATTTTTAAGAATGGAACTCCCCCATTGAACTTTTATTTATTTTATGACATTGGATTTGGTTTTAATGTCAGAGCTGTGCTTGAAAAAAATGATGCTGCGAGGAAGATGCTGATCGACATTGGTGATGAAATGCCAATGACCCACTTCCCACCAGTTGAGATTGAGAAGGATGACGGTGCCTCGGCCGGTGGCGGTGTTCATGCAACCACCAGTTGTAATCTTTTTATCATTCGGCACTTTCCCTTTGCTTATTGTCAGAGCCGAAGGCATGGCTGCATGACCACCCCCTGATAGCTCAAAATAGGAGGCTATGTGACATGTATTTCTATGACATGAGTTGGAACCACGTCGTTTGGTTTTCTAGGCAGATACAGTATTGGCATTTTTACAACATGCCAGCTTTTAGTTTTATAGGATTGTAGTATCTTCACTCTTTAGATTTTGTGTTTTGAAATTGCCGTGCCCGAAGGTTTTACAATTTTTTCTGTATATGATCACCACTTCTTTTGGTTTTCTAGACTTTGTTTCAAACAGCTGCTTTAGTTGTCTTCAAAATGTGTTGCGTCGTGCCTTCAGGCACGGGCATTCGGTAGTATATATATATATATATATGGGTGGGAGGTGGGTGTGAGTTGCTTTCCCTCAACCACTTGGGAGTACTCGCCAACAAAATGTTGATCTAAAAAAAGTTGCTAAGTAAATGCCCATCTGCTTATGATTCGGAAGATTTGAATCCATAGTATTCTTACTGGTTACGAATGAGTGTGTACGTAGTACGAGTTAATTTAGTTAGTTACAAAAAATATATTTGGTGTTAGTTGCAAATTGGAGTATTTTTGTTAGTTACGAACGACTGATGTATGTACCATAAGTTTCTCTTTTAAAAAAAAAAAGAAAGAAGAAATGAAACGCAACTATTTGTTTATTTAGTCAATAGGAGAAACTCATCTCACTCAATTCTCTCGTCAAATCAAGGGAGATCCAAACCCTAAATCAAATTTCCACAAGTCAGTTTCTGGTGTTGGTTGGCGATTTCTAGTGGTCAGTGATGGTTGTCGGAGGTGCAAAAGTTTAGACGAGGGTAGCAGATCCAGATCGAGAGGCTATGAAAGTCATCGATTGGAGAGAGAGAGAGAGTAGCCACAATCGTCGCAAAGACAAATGAATAATCTAATAAAATTTCCATGAATTTAATAAAAATTCAAAAAGAAAAACACTTATACTTGTTCAAAACCTACTTGGGAGAGAACATAGAGAGGGAATAGGGAGGGAAATAAATATAAATACCTAGACAAGGAAATCTAAATCAAAAGAGAGCAGCCAGAATAATTGGCAATAAGAAAAATAGTTTGCAGAGGCCAAGACTTGGTGTAGCCATGTTCTTCAATGGGATAGTCCTGGGGATCGATGATTCAACCAAGTTGGTGTTGCTAACATCCCTGCACCAACAAGTACAGTAGTAGTTTTTAGAATTGTGAATCAATAATATTTCAATATGCCCTGAGATATCAAATAGTAGAAATGAAAGAAATTTTTTGTAGCAACGACAAAAATATTAAAAGAAACACTAGTTTAAACCATTTAAACAAAAGAAAAATCTTTATTTTTTGGTTTAAATCTGAATTTTGTACCTCTTCCGTTCATCTTGGCGATTGAAATTAAAAACATTGAAATTTTTTTGCCAAAAACTGAAAAAGTTCACCCAATATGGAAATAAGTCAAGGGGGTTAGTTTTTTGGCTTTCAGTTTTTTTTTTTTCTAATTTATTTTTAGAAAGTTTTAGTTCATGTTTCTTTGCGTTTTCCATTTCTCTCATCTACACAGATACCGAAAGGGAAAAAAATTGACCAAAAATATAAACAAGCTCACTTAATATTTTCATAAGCTAAAAAAGAAGAAGAAGAAGAATAAATTAGCTGACTTACAAGACTTTTAGATTTGGAAGATTGGAAACTTCCTGCGGAATATCTCCGCTTAAGCCACGATTATTACTGAGCCGTCTAGAAATAACCAAGAAAAAATATCGGTCACATAACAAGTGAACTCACAAAAATATATAAATAAATAAATAACAGAAATTCAAACTAAATCATGGAAATTTATTGAAATTGGACTGAACTCACAAGAATACTAAGGACTTGAGGTTTCCCAAAGAAGGCGGAATGGTTCCTGTAAGATTGTTGTCTTGTAATTCCAAGGCAACAAGGCTTTTCAAATTTCCCAATTCAGTGGGTATACTTCCTTGAAGCTGGTTCTTGTAAAGTGTCCTACCCAAAAAAGTGTAAAAAAAAACAGTTCGATTAATTAGGTTAAAAAAAACTATTCATGCACGTTATCGGATCCAGAGAGTGTATTGCACGATTGGAACTTAACCACAGGTTCATCTCTACCATCACTTTTGGATTATTAAAAACACTTTGGGACGGTTCGAATCGTGCATTGCACTATAAGATCCCCGAGTTTGTGTGTCATATGGGAAAACAGATTAAGCGTTGAGGATTGGCATACAGGTATTGTAGGTATTGCAGGTTCCCAAGTTGAGGAACTAAGTGACCAGCTAGGTTTCGAGATGCCACGTCCCTGCACGAAGATTGGGAAATTATAAATGTCACAATATGAATGACAGGAAACATAACATATTAATTTTTCAGGAAGCCGACGCCCACCGCTCAACATTTATTGCTCCTTCCACCGCTCTCAATCTTGTCGCCCGAAAGTGTTTTGGATGGTCTGAATTTTAAAAAACTTTTTCAGGGAAGAGGTAACCGGATTTTTAAAAAAAAAACTCTTTCCAGGGAAGAGTTTTTTTTTTTTTTTTGAATTTGAGTGCCGAGACGGATGGTGAGATGTTGAGCGGTGAAACAAAGCGGTGGGCATTGCACCGCTTAAATTTCAAGTGCGGTTATTATATGGGAAATAATAATATGCCAAAACTATTTTTGTTGGTGCCAAAAACTCTAGTGCACAAAAGGCTTGTACCATGTGTAGTGTACAAGACTTTTATGCACTGGAGTTTAGGCACCAACAAAAACAGTTTTGGCATTATCACTACATTATATTATACCCGCGTAAATACATGAATCACATCAAGACATATATCTAGCTATATTTTGCAATATATAAAAATAAGAAGCAATTTGGTGTCCTGTTTATTTTCCAGACTGTGAATACTTTTGTTTTAACAAAAAGATATATTACTTACAAGAAAATAAAGGACAAAAATGACCTTCTCCACTTCTTATTTGGACGTTAAAGATGAAATTAGAAAAGAATGCCTGATATGAAAACTATTGCTTACTTGCATATGCATCTGCTCCAGTTATAAATAAAACCAGAATTTCTGACCAAAGTATATTTCCAATTTCAAATCCCATTAAATAAGCTTCAAGGATTCAAGAAACGGAAAAAAATGAGAGAGAGAGAGATTGAGAGAGAGAGAGAGAAGGAAATATATACAGTCGGGTGACTTGGTTAGCGGCGTTGCATGTGACAAAATTTCAAGTACAGGGATCAACAAGATTTTGATCCCAGCTCTTTAAGGCATTGGTTGGATCAGACAAGCTTTGTTTGAAGGCAATCAGAGCATCCCCTTCACTATTTGCATTAACCATTGAGTCACTAAAATTCGAGAGCATCGACGCTACGGTAAGCAAAAAGAACAGAGCGATGGGTGTGGCCATGGCTGTTTTTTTTTTTTTTTGTAAGCAATGATCAACAGTATCAAGGGAAATAATTCTACGGTTTTTCGTTTTTTTTTTTTTTGGGAGAAAGAGTTTTGTTGTATTTATAGGGTGAAATACAATATAGTAATAACACTCTAAATTAGAAACTAATTAATGTGTATCTATGTTTATTTAAGAACAACTACTGTAATAACTAAGGAAGTTGTAGTGAACGAAATTAATATAGAAATAAGATTCAAAGCAAACTTAAAGAAATAAAAGGAAAGAGGAAGGAAAGGAAACACTGCAAAAACAGATACAATATAATTATTGAGACGTATTTACAAATTTAAAATAAAATAAATGGAAACAAAGGAGGAAAATAAACAATTCCTAAATCCCCTCGTGTATATATATAGATCTCATGGCTGCTTTTGAAATCTTGATCAATTTGATTTAGAATCCATGGATTCCAAAATCACTAAGAAAAGATTCTGAGTACACTATTTACTTTCCTTCGTTTTTTGGGAAATAAACGAGCACAAATAAACTACACTATCCCTTTTGACCTAATTTTTTGGACACTTCAAGGTCTCTCATCGAGACAAATGATGTAATGTAAAAAATAAAAAATAAAAAGTAACCTCAATTTATTAAGAATTAAGACAAAGTTAACAACAAAAATGATCGTGACAAAAAGTCATCAAAAAATTTGTCCAAAGGGTCAATGCAAAATGACTTTTCGTGAGAAGAGCCGGATGCATGTCGTCCTTTAATTCCTTACACTTTTTTAGTTTTACTAAAAGGAATGATTTTTTCTTTTCTTTTCTTTACTAAAAGGAATGATTTTTTTTTACGTGATTTGACTTCGATTTCCTATGTTGTTCCCATCGAAATAAAGTTGTCAACAAGGCAACCACATTACATATCCACCGTGTATACCAATACAACCAATTAAGGGAAAAAAAATTGTAGGAAATCTAAACAAAAACATCTTGAACAAAATAAACGGCTTCGATTAACTTTTTGAAATCCGGAATGTGTTCCAAGGGTATCTGTACAACGGGCATAGATTTGGGATCTATACCCGTACATTGTTTTCCATCGTATACTTATGGCAATTGTAGCGAATTAATGAAATATAGGAGTAGGAAATAAGATCCAAAGCACATTAATTTTATTTAATGAAATAGATCTCCTCCCTAAAAATGACGCCTTTCTAAATTAAATTATTAACCCCTACAAAAGAGGACGGAAAGGAAACACTTCAAAACACAAAGAGAATAAAAATAAAAAAAATTGAAACATATTTGCCCAAAATCTCTATTATCTCTATTATTATAAAACACAAGGGTGTGAGCTCCATACAAACACAACTTGGTAGAAGGGCTGAGATTCATTTGATCAAAGGGCTGATGTGTGCTCCCAACTCTTTTAAGAAGGCATCCACATTCTTACAAATATATTACAAAAACGCCTCACTATCAAGATTCAAAGGAAAGTTTTAATTCTAATCGGAGTGGGTAGTGCTGTAGGCACGAACGAGCAAGTACTAGTAAATAAATAAATTGAAACAGACGAGGAAAGAAAACTTCCTAAATCCCCCATTTTATACGAAAACTTAATATTTTGTATACAAATTATGTAAAAAAAAGTACTTATAAAATGATTGGCTCGGATAAAAAATAGCATTTCAGTTGCTTTTATTTGATACCTCAAGCAAAAAAAGTTCACCGAAGATGATAAAAGTTTGAACTACTGTCCTTTTTGTCTTTAATATTGTGCTATCTAAACTTTTTTTTTAACTTCAATTCATATTTGTATACTTTTGTTAATTCATCTCGTTGAGAAGAATGATTAGCCCAAAAAATATTTAAAAAAACTATACAAAAACTTATGGAAAATAATTTATACCGAAAAAGACATGAACAACAATACTTTAGGAAGGAGTCAACCTAAGGAGAAGTGTTTCAGTGTCAGGTGGGCACGGGACACGTGGTGCCAAGCACCATCTCGGTCGTCCAAACGTGTTTTGGACGGCCCAGATCTGTTTGGATAATTTTTTAGTGTAAAATTACTTAAACACCCCATCAAATCCAAACAGATCTGGATTGTTCAAAACACGTTTGGACGGTCGAGATGCGTGCTCGGCACCACATGACCCTTGCCCACCCGGCACTGAAAAAAAAATCACCCACACTCTTACAAATATATTACAAAAATACCATCGGTTCTTTTTACCTAGTGCTCGCCTTCAGGCATTGGTATAAAAAAATAAAAATATATTACAACAATGTCATGCCTATGGCACTACCGGGGTGCGTAGTCCCGTAGTCACGGCCAAACGCTGGTATTATTATACGTAAAAATGTTTCGGAGCGGGTGGCAACAATTCGAACCTTACCCGATCTCTTATTGGAATTTTTTAAATTTTTTCCCAAAATCCGCCCCAATACCTAAAATTTGACAAAACTTGCCCAGATCGAGTCGGAGTCAGGGTAGAGCTGGCCAATGGAAAATATTAGGTATACACCCATCAAACACACGCTTTCCACATATACGTGGACTCCACATGTATTTTGAGAAATGTTATACATACAACTCCGGGCACAACAGTGTTTCGAGCGATTCAATGCACATACGTTCACATGTATCAAACGGCTCCAGACACAATTGTGTCTGAAGTTGTAGTGTATATAGACTTTCTCAATCTCATATGTGGGACACATGTACATGAGAGAGAGAGGTGGGGTTGGATCTGTGTTCGGTTGGTGTGCAAGTATCAGGCCAATTTCCTTTCCATTCCATCCCATCCCATCCCATCCGAATTAATTGGCATTGCCTGAATTGTTTGGTGATTACATTTATGAACTTACTTCCGTAGAAGTTACCAGAAGATAAAGTCCTCGGTGCATCCGGGCTGTGCTAGGTGTAAAGAAAATGAGAAAAAAAAAACCCTAAAGTGTACATACCACTCAAATTTACTGCTTTAACCCATTTTCTTTGTAGTTAGCAACTTAGCATTTCTCCATCCCACAGACCACGGCCACATCTTGAAAACGTCACAGAAGCCAATTCGAGCTCGACGACCTAAGATTTTAGCAAATATGGATGAGTTCGAATTTCAACGCGTCCTTAATCTCTTCCCAGTCGTTCGAACCCGCGATTATCACGTAAACCTCTCCCTCTCCTTCCTTCCTATCTATCAAGTACCTGTGTATATCTGTATGCTTACTTGGAGAAATTCTCTGTTTTGGGTTCGAAAGCTGTGTGTTATTGTGAATTGTTTGTGTCTCCCTTTTTTTATTTGAGCAAAATGTTCAATGATCTTATTGATTCCATGAGCATGTTGTCTTCTTCTCCAATTAACTCGATATTGAAACTTGGGTTCCGTTCAGTTATCGGTAATGTTGTGCGGAAAATGAATTCTCAAGAAAAGTGGGGTGGGGTATAGTACAGAAAAATAAAATTTATTGTCCTGTGCGTGTGCGTGTTCTCGTGACAAGAAATCTCGCAGAAAAACTAAAATTTCTTCCTTTTAACAAAACCTATTTTGCACGGGAGTGTTTTCCAGTAACTTTCTGAACAACCAGAAAGTTACATGAAAGTTGATTTTCCCATCCTTTCACATCTTTTCCGTGCAACTGAACGGGCGGGGCCTTAGGGTTTGCTCTCTCCAAAGGTCTCATGTTCGGTTCTCGTTGCCAGCAACACTTGGGTCACCTCACCTGTAAGCGTGAAAAGGGCTGTAGGAATTAGTCCGAGGTGTGTGCAATCTGTCCTAGGGCACCCTGCATTTCCAGAAAAAAGAAAAAACTCAAATCAGGGAGTTTACGCACCGCCCTCAAATCTCTACGAACGAAAACATTTGAATATCCTCAGTGGAACAAAGCGAGGTCTTTATTATGTTTTGATGGAGATAAAATCTAGTGGTTCTTCTTCCATGGTAGAAGGCCTTATGAGATTGGTTGATTTAGTTCAATGAACCCTAGGGGAGCAATTTTTTCTAGGCTCGAGGTTTAAATGAACAGTTGACTCTGCATGATTTTGAGCATATTTCAAACTTGTGCCCACTTAGTTAGCTTCAAATTGGGAAAATTAAACAGTAGCATGTCTTTATGCATGGTGGTCGATATGTAGCCATTTATATTGAGATCTGATCAGATTCAGTGGATAAACTGGTTGCATAGAACAATACAGAGTTTACTCATCCAAAAGAAAAAGAAAAACTTGCATCTTTGGTATCTTTTTCTAAGCTTTTGAATGGTTATAGAGTACACAATCATGCTCAAATGGACTTATTGGTTGCTCTCTAGTTTTTTGCGGAAAGAAGTGTATCTAAACTGAAGCTACATTGAATTAAGTACACACACAACATTAATTTTCCAAGATAAGTTGGATTCGCCAAAAATTGTCAATTCTTGTGAGGAGCATGAAATTCTCTGGAAGCATTCAAACACAACACTTGAAGAGATTAGAGATGTCAAATAAAGAAAAGTTTCACAACCAAAACAAAATATATACGTATTTTGAACCCTTTTTTATGCGAAACTCTTGTATAGTAAATATCACTTGAGGAATTCACTGCGAAAGGACCTCATTGAAGAAATAATATAAGTTTTTTCTTAAATAGTTCTGGTTTGCAATATATGTTGTGCAACTTTAGTAGGTATTCAAAAAGGAATACCGTAATACGCAGTTTATATTTTCCTCCGTGTGCAACCCAGCATCTTCTCTTATACTTGTAGGCGGGCTCATTATCAGCAAGACAATCGACTGCTCAAACAGCACAGAATGAGGTCGTAGACTAAAGTTTGCAATTTTCTGACACATTCTGAGTCAATTTCACTGCTCACTGTTACATTTTAACTTTTAACCTTTCTCAACAGGTAAAGGAATGGCAGGATGCATGGCATGGCACCGATGGAAAGGAAATTGCAATTCAAGGAGTTGAGCAACACGGTATCTTATAATTCAATATCATGTTTTTTGGTCTCTTGCCAATGCCATATGTTTTTTCCTAAGTGTTTCATGATGAGATTTAAGCATCCATCCACACCTAGAAACCAGTAATGGGCTCAATTGGTAATTGAGTCCTGTTTTAAAACAAGATTTTCTTGCAAAATTATCATACTCTCTGTTGATGGATCTTATGTGTTGTTCGGAGTTCATTTGGATCAGTGGACCAAAGAGTAATACGTGTAGTCTGTGAACTAATATATTGCATTGGATATTTTTGATAATTATCTCTGGTCCTGATAGAGCCCTGCCTCAACTCACAATTCTTGGAGTCAATTAATGCATGGCTAATTGAAATCTGATCTTCAGCCTTTTTTCCGATGTGTGTATCCATTATTATCGCATTCACTCTGGCCTATTGTTTTTGCTTGTACTTTTATTTCAACTGGAAGCATAAAGATATTTTAGGCTGCTTGCACACACTTCTTCCTGCTTTTGCGCTTTGATGTTGAAATTAAATTAACATGGTTACACGGATGTGTCCGTGCAGATGCATTTTGGGGGAGACTAAAGATGGCTGCAGAAAAGAAGGTAAGATTCATTAGAGTGGTTGTAGCAGTTTCTTTTCTTTTTAAGTTTCTATTATAGCCATTTAACTATTAAAGCCTTCGACATGTCAAGTTTCTTTGCTTGATAAGGTTTGTTTGTTCATGTCCTAGTTTAGTCCATTCCTTGATTTGGTAAGATGCTGCTGGTATTTCCAGTAGGATAATTGGATGGAGCCATTCAGTGATATTTCAATGGTGTATGAAGCTAGCTCAAATTGTTTGTTTGTTACTCCACTTTGCTATACCTCAAATTTCTGTTATGTAACTAATGCAGCTCATCTTAGTTGTGATGGTATGGTAAAAAAGATGGACTGTCAAATTTCCAATGGGATATCTGAATGGCCTATGTTCTAAACACTATGATTTATTCGTATGTGGAAATTTCAATTCTTGGAAGAGAATTGGAAACAGTGTGGGTTAACAAATTCCTCGGTAAAATCTATTCATTCGTTAGTGTCTTGGATTCTTTATGTTACAGAGTTCCCAACGAGCACAAATCTTAAAATTCATAGGATTTTGAATCAGCACGCCCACAAAACTGACCTTGTAATCATCTGGTTTTGAAGGCAGAATACTAAACGTGGAATTTTCCAATACGTTTTGGGGGTCATGCTGAAATCCAGAGTTTGCAGAACTGATTGATTTGACCCCTTCAGTAAAGAATATTGATGCTTGTTTATTCCTCAAAACGAGGTGAGATAAGTGAGGCATTCCCTTATTCCTCAAGGACACCAACCCATTCATGAAAGACCAAAAAGTGTCGGTTGAAATGTGACCAAAGGCATGGATTAACATATTTATGCACTTGTTGGCCTTTAATTTAGCGGAACATATGCTTGGAAGAGGTGTACTGCATGCTGCAATTTGGAAGATGACTCAATCTAATTGTGTTGTGCTTTGTCTAATGTTTATCCCAAGCCCATGTTTAGAGCATGCTTGGGTCTTCTATTGTATAACCCCTAGTTGCTTCTTGTAATAGAAATATGAGGATTGATGTCGCACATTTCTAGCAGGAATATGATCTTCTAATCTTTGTGAAACAATACTGTGGATTTTCCCCACTAAATTATCCATATTATGAGCTAACAAGATGAGATAGATATAATTTCATGGGTCTACAAGTGATTACGTGTGGCAGCCTCTAGATAGAAATTTCTCCAGGTTAGGTGACGCGAGGTTGTTTTGATTGTCCTGGTCTTAGCCTGGGCCAACACAGTTTAACACCTTGTGTTGGGCATCTCCTAGTTTAGGTCTTGGGTGGGGCTCCTTTCTACTTAATTTGTTGAAGCAGGAACGCTGGCAGTGCTTGTTGACTATAGTATTTTCCTTTTTTTCGCAAGTAGAATAAAGATGAGTGTGGACAGCATATTTATGATAGGGGATTGTAGTCTGTGTTTCAAACTCTCATAGATGGGCTACTCCAATCTCATAATTTTACCAGTTTAAAGACTGTCAGACTGGTAGTAAGAAAAAGCTTTGACGGGGGCAGAGGACAGAGAATAAGATTTTCAGAACCAAGTATAAGATATTGTAATTTACACTGGAAGACTGGTGGTGACACAGCTTTGGCCGTGAATAGAAAACGATGAGAGGGAAACGTTGAGGACAAGTTGGTTTGTCGAGTGCATGGAGGGTAAGTCGACAGTTAAATTGGAGTGTGAAATCACAAATCTCTGATTTCTTGAAATGAAGCTACAGTGCTTTTAAAGTTTGTTGTTATGCAACGGTTCACTCTCATGTATTTATTTTAGTTTTGTTTCCCATTTCCATTTCGCTCCTTCCACATATTAATTCTTGTTAGCAACACGGTGAATCATGTTGCAAAAGATGATGTTAAGACTACTAACTTTAGTTCTATGTCATAGGTTGGCAGACAACTAACTTTTGTTCTATGTTATAGGTGGGCCCAGTAGAAGCGGAAAGATTTTGCAAAGCTTTTGAAAGAACTCACAAGAAACTTGTACGTACTTAGTAGGATTCAGAGATTAAATTTGTCCTTGTTATTTGCTAAACATGATTCCATGAATTTGGTATTTCTGATGGACTTGATAGTTTTTGTCTTGTCGTTGATCAATCACGTAGGTGTATGAAGAATTGAGTTTGGATGCTGCCAGTAAGTTTCTGAACTCATATCAATGTTCTGGGGTATAGTTACTTGTTATTGAGTATTGTTGTTCATATCCCCAGAAATTGTAGTTCAAATTGAAGCTGTTATAACTATTATGTTTTTGAAATTTCTAGTGTTGGGTTGTGATGACTGTAACACCGGATGGCTCTCCCACTGATCTTTTGCTTAGCACATCGAGCATTATGTGAACTACTTATTTCGATGTATACTGTATTGGTTGAATGTTCATGAGAACTTATTGTTGCCCGCTTTAGAGAGTTGCTTTATATGGTGCTAAGTACCCCAGAACTATGGACTAGCTTTATTCAAGGTGTTAGCTCCATTGAAGGACGGGCTTCAGATGGTTAACTGGGTGTTGCCTCTGCCTCACCAATTTCAAATTTATAGTGTACTCCAGAAATGATTTCATAAATGAATGGATAGTTTACCGAATTTGAGTGATTTGATATGACATAGCATGCACTTATCAGATGCAGTCGGGCACAAAAAATATCGTGAGGAGTGTCATCTAAGTCGCTACGGTAAATGTTACCTAAATGTGTTCGCACCTTCATGCTTTTCTTGCAGAGCGTTTTTGGGAGAAAAGAAAGGGTTGGTAGAGAAATATATGGCAAGTCTATGTACTTGCTATCTCCTTTACATCACGTTTTAACCTGAAGCCTTGTGTGTTGTGTACAAGCTCCATCTTTCTTTCTTTTTAAAATACTTGACTATCTGTGATCGAGTGTATTAAGGGACCTATTGATGCCGGTGTAAATCATGGATGAAAATTATCCGGCAACTTATGGCCGCCATGACAGTGGGGCTGGTGAATTTTGGATGGAATTGTTCTTCTGCTTTGGTTTGCGATTAAGATGAGAGATCAGTGGAATGCCCAGTAACTTGAAAAAGAGAAGTACA
The DNA here is from genome assembly GCA_018127125.1 of Rhododendron griersonianum. Classification (NCBI taxonomy): domain Eukaryota; kingdom Viridiplantae; phylum Streptophyta; class Magnoliopsida; order Ericales; family Ericaceae; genus Rhododendron; species Rhododendron griersonianum. The sequence continues at coordinate 33,222,597 of CM030800.1, forward strand.
CAAGAAGAAGAAAGAAACATTTGTTGATTAGTTGTCTAAAGGAATAAAATTCTTTCACAAATTGAACCATCCATTCATTTATGAAATCATTTCTGGAGAGAGCCCAAGAAACTCTCAGTACTGCAATTGGTTTTGAATATTTCTTCTCCCGAAACAAGAAAAAAAAAAAGATCGGTTTAGTTTTTGCTAGATTATCGTGTAGTACTGGATGGGGTGGAAGAAACTGGGCAAAAGTAAAGCGAACGGGGTGGAAGAAACTGCGCAAAACCTAGGTGGACGGGGCGTAGGATTCACAGATATATTGAACTGAAAACTCATTTCTAAGAAGAGTTATTTCTTCAAGAAAATCTTCAAAGGTAGTCTATTTCCCTTCAACGTCCTTGGCATGCTGGGGTGAGCATGCATAAGAGTTACCTGGGCTCGTGATCTTATTAGCCAGTGATGGCGATGGGAGGGGGCTATCGAAAAGATGTTCGTCTCTGGTTCGATCCATGGCCTTCTCAGTGTCTACAAATATAAACCTTAGAGGGGCAAATTGCGCAAGTTTCAGCTCTATATATAGTCAATATCTTGGCCGAAATTTTTTGGTGGCAAATTAGAAGGAAAATTTTGAAATCATAGGTAAAGAAAAGAAACCATCTATACAAGAAATGATTTAAGGATCCTGCAATTACGCTCGCATAAGTAGCTCTAAGACTAGAAACTGCCGAAAGATTAGCTCAACTTTAATTCAACAAATAAGGTTGACAGAGTCCCCTAAGGAACCATTTTATCGCATCTTTACGTATTTCCTTCGCACGCGCTTGCGGAGAGAGAATGAGAGATAGGGAGAGGGACTGCCAAGAGTGTCGCCGTTCGCCTCGATTCAAACCCACTTCGACATGTCGGACCAAAACTTGTGAATGCACCATGACCGGTGACGTACCTCAAATGCTGAAACGAAAACTTAATCTTCTATACTTTCTACTACCAGATACTTCTCCTCAAAGATGGAAAAGATTTGAAACGATGAGTAGTATCAGTTTCCAACATAGTTATAGGAGCTGTGGCTTCCAGTTCTTTTATTCCATAAATATATATATGCCCTATTACACGAATTACAAAAAGGGGTGACATATATAAAAGGGAAGTGATTGTGATCACTACCTTTTTTACAATTCACACTCCATTTTTTGTCTTTATCCGCATGAATTTACTATGTTGTCCTTTTCTCAATACACTTCTGCACACATCCAAGGGCAACATTGTAAATTCATGTTGATAAAAGACAAAAATTGGAGTGTGGATTTAAAAAAAGGAGAGTGTGAATATCATTTCCGATATAAAATCCCCCCTTCATGCGTAATATTCCAATTAGCATAGCACTATATAAGCTCAATTTCTATATCTTGGAGGCATCGGCAGTAATATTCCAATTAGTATAACACTATATAAGCTCAATTTCTATATCTTGGAGGCATCGGCAGTCATTCGGCTCAAGGCAATGGCGGTCTTGGAACCTGATGGACGGCCTAGATGCTTGCTTATGAAGTCCCCAGCCAATAAGAGCTTTTGCAGATCAACATTGGTTTGCACACCAAGTCCATGAAGCATGTAAACGACGTCTTCCGTGGCAACATTTCCAGAAGCTCCCTTGGCGTATGGACACCCTCCTAGACCCGCAACAGAAGAGTCCAGAGTGGTAATCCCCATCTGTTGACAAAAGTTACAAAGCTTATTACGTCGTCGGAAGTATGGTAAGATTTCAAAAAATGTATATGCAGAAAGTACGAAAGGTAACCCTAGAAACAGCTAGGGTGCTCAAAGCTGAGATGATCTTATTCTATGACTAACGAATATGCCCACTTTTAGAAGGTGTGTTGTTCTTATGTCAAACACATATCAGACACCAACACTTGTCGGAAACTCCCTCGCGCATGTCAAACACTCATCCAAACGCGTATAATCCCTACTTTCTATTCGTTAAAAAACCAAAAATACCTATGACAATTGAGAGACACAAATGTCATAGACACGAATGGGAAACATTACATGTTTGGAATGAAAAATAACCGGGGATACAATAACAAAATAAGTTTATTGGGCTAATTGGTGATAGTATTTATTATTTGAACGACTTATCAATGATTTTCTACAAGTTTGTAAGCTACGTTCTTGGAGGCTAGGTCAGAGAAAGATAAAGGAGGCAACTGTCTTTGTCACACGCAAAGTCACACACTCACAACCTAGCCTTATATATTTGTACTTCACTTGAGTAATTGTCTACTTAAACGCTTCGATCTTGATATAGTGCTTTAGATATCTAGAATTTCGTTCTTTCTTCTCTTGTGTTTCTAGTGGGCCAGTTCAATACATTTCAGTTTTGAACTTAGTTTTTAAATTTCATCATATACAACTAGGTTGATTCTTAGAGAAGTGTAGCCCAAGAACCACACCTTTACGACTCAAAGCTAAGACACGCGAGGCAAGTGGGCATCATATGCATTCCTAATTAGAAACTCCATCCGTCCCACAATGTTTGATCCTTTCAAGGGATTCCAACTAGGTGTAAGGGTCATGCAATGAAGGCTTTCAATCCAAGTTAAAAAGCATATATTCCCAAAGTAACCTTTTGACTCTAACTTTTGTCTACATTCGTAAGTTTTCTGAAAGGGAAATTTTGAAAAAATTACAAATTTCCTCATTTGAGTGTTCAAAGAGGACTTGCACTTTGGCCCAAAAACGGGAAAGAGGACTAACAATAAGGGACGCAGGGAGTCACATGTGAGAGCGTGCGCGTTTGTGCATCTATTTCAGAAGACGGTTGTTAGCTCCAAAAAGCGGCGCTATTTTTTGGTTGGGAATTCTATTGACAAAATGCATTTTCTTTTGTATCCCATTATGTATTGAGTTGTATTTTTTATTTTTTTTCTATCCGGTGTTCATCGTTTGTTCTTCAATTCCCTTCTTTCTTTCTTTTTTTGCTTTAATTGGTTGGGTAGCAAAACAGGAATTTCAAAGGTGACTCACTTGTAGGGACACCAAAATATTTGAAAGTGACTGGCCATAAGTATCATGAAAGTGAACTGCAAGGTTCTCAGCAGGAACAACTGCCATTACAGCTTCGAGCATTGGAAGAACAGTACCTGTGGCAAAGAAAATTGAAAACAAGGTAGGAGACAAGTTAATCCATATAAGAAAATTTGTGAATATGCATAAATATACTTCTCAAAATATCACATAAAAGTGCTAAATCTGAATCACCACTTAACAACAATTCATAAGAGCTCTGTTTGGAAAATGGAAACAAACTTCAGGAGCAGCTATAAACTAGCAAAAGCTAATGTCATGGAACGCTCGCAAATGAAAATTGGCAGAAATATATACCAGGTGTTCCAACTCCAATTGTATCAGCAATGGAGATTTCAAAGCAGCCCATATCATAAAGTTGTTTTGCCACGTATGCCACTTTTGAAGGAGGAATAGCTCCTTCCACTGGGCACCCGACCGCGCATGAGACGTACCTATTTAAAATTTGAGACCAATTCTTTGTTTTAGTGGCAGCTCCAAGAGAAACAAAGGATACTGTTTTCTAAAATCCAAAACAGAATGGAACTGGCTCAAAACATCTGAGCTGTATCAACAAATGACGGGAAAATTTATAACCCAATTTCCAGCACAATTATCAACGATAGGAGGGATACAATTGAGAAACTATGGACTTAAGGCAAAGTAATATAGGTTCTTAAGATCCTTGATAATGGCTGAGAGCCTTGAATATAGGTTACTTGCCACAAGATAGCTTTCTTAGAGCTGTCCTAAAGAGTATGTATGATTCAACCATAAGATAGCTGTCTTGTATTGCTGACTTGACACACTATAGGAATAACAAATTAGGAAATTGTTACAGTAAACCCACCCATGAAAAGATGGTACAATTAAAGACTCTGCTTTACGCACAACTCAAGTATACTGAAACATTATTTTGTGGTTTGATCATGGATATGTTGAGGAATTTAGAAAGGGAAAGCAAACGCGAGGGAGAAGGAGAAGATACAAAGATAAATGACATAAAGAAGCTAAATTCATTTATTTTGGTTTCCTTATCACTTTCCTTCCCCTAGTAAATCCCTCCAACAAGCGATGATCTGAAAAGCCTACGTTGATACAATCTAAAATAATATTTGGGACGAGCATTTCAATGAAAAGGAAAAGAATGCATACCCCCGAACAGGAATTGAGAGTTTTTTCGCAGTTTGAGCAACTGCTTGATAACGAATAAGACTCTCTTCAATGCTGCAATTGATGTTTGACCTTGAAAAGGACTCAGAAGCTGATGCAAAGATGGCTACCTCGGTTGCCCCAGCTGCAACAGCCGCTTCAAAGCCCTGAAAGTGATTTACGTAGCGCATTTGAAAATTTCAATCACTGTATTATGGTGCTGTAGTAACTTATTTTTCCAAAACAAAGTTACCACCTTTAGATTGGGTGTCAAAACAGGCAATCTCACGCCCTTCACATTTCTAACTCCTTCCATTACATCCTTTGCATCTGCAAGCTATTAAAACCAAAAGGAAAAGGAATCAAAATTTCAAATTTGCTACAGTAAAAATAAACAGTGAGAATAGTGCATCATAACTCCAAATTACCTGAGGTACCCACTTTGGCGAGACAAAACTCGTGGGCTCAACAACAGATAACCCAGAAGAAACTAGCCTATGAATCAATTCTACCTTCACAGAGGTAGGCACAACATTTTTCTCATTTTGTAACCCATCCCTCGGACCAACTTCCACTATCTTCACATACCTCGGTACAAATTTAGAAAACTGCAGAATTCAAATTCCAAAAAGGTTAGAAAGCAATCCGGATTTTAAAGGAACATCTTTATACCATAAAGTATAAAAACAGAAACCACAACTTCAGCAGTAGATCCATAGCATTTCTTAAAGTTGAACAGCTTTCAGCACAATGAAAGGACAGTCAAACCACCTAATTTAATAAATTTACAGCTACTTCAGAATTCATAGGCATAGAGAAAATAAGAAGCTTTACTTCTTAGAGAGGTACCTTATTTGGTATGCTCCTTATGCGTTTGTCATTGCAGTAGGAGCAATAAGAATGATCAGGCAAGTACCGAGAATCACACGGAGCTCCATATTCGTAACTGAAAGCCTGATGCCTGAAATATGCCAGAGAAACATGCTATACTCATTTGAGAACTATTAAAATTGTCTTGACATTGAAAGTGGTTTTCCCACATGATAATAAACCATATTCTAATAAAAACGGGAAAAAGAAAAGAAAAGAAAAAACAGGATCCTTCACGTTTTGCTTCTAAATGCTCTGTTATAGTGCTTCCACCAACTAAAGGAAATAAGAACAAAGGAATCTTAAGAATGACAAGGAAAATAAGAAAGAAGAAATCAAAAACCAATTTCCCTTGCACTTTTCAATCTTTCTTCATCGTGGGAAAGCTGGGGAACAAAGTTGTGGTAATTAACGGTCCAAAGTTTGCCTAATTCTCATGGAAGATTGAGTGATAGTTTGGACATCGGAAAGATTGAAGGGTTCACTAAAACCAGCACAATTGCCGAGCACTTGCAGAAGCAACTACTGAATAGCAAATGCATATGCACAGGAATGACGAACATAAATCAAACAAGAAATTCCGCCGTAGCGGAGAAGTGATGTCCATAACATGGTTATAGATAGATTTTCCAACAAGAGCATGCAGAAAGCCAGAAACAAACAACTAATATCACAAGATTATGACAAAAACATTGTGACCGCAATTTGTGAGGCAAACTATTTTAAGGACATTCAAAATAAGCTTGATGAAAACACTTACTGACAGCTATTGGATGAGCTCCAGCTTCTCCCTTCAATAAAGCAATTTCCCATACCCATATCCTCTCCTCTGGGCCTGCAAGCACTAGATGAACACCTACTGAACCCATCAATAGTGCTCAAGCCTGGAAATTGGTCCAGACCGAGGGGGTGTTCCACGCTTGACATCTTGGAACTAGAGTCAGTGAGGGAAACTGGTATAAATTCAAGATAGACGTGAGTGCACCACCATGAAAACAATTTCATAAGACCCTTGTTGCTAGCATTAGACGATCAACAAAGCACGAATAAGTTACTGATCTCAAAGAATATTCAAGTTATTTTTGAGAAATCAAGCACCTGATAAGTATGAGGGAAAACAAAAAGTTTTAGATCTTGAACTGAGACATGTAATCTAAAACTTAACAGATTTTTCAATTGGAGTTCTACGAGGAACTCATAACACCAGGACCTCCTAAACCAAACCAGACCAAACAAACAAAGCCTTAAGTCCCAATCCATTGTGGTCAGCTACGTAAATCCGTATTTTCCATTGAGCTCTATCAAGGGCATCGTCTTCCCTAATATTCGAAAAACATAGATCCTTTTGAATTACCGCCTCCAATGTCAATTCTAGTCTACCCCTCCCCTTAGTGGTAACCCTCCCCGATTCTAAGAAATGTCTTTCAACTCTTTATCAGATTTAAAAGTAAGTGCGAATTCAATTGTGATAATGAAGTATCCACTAATGCTCCAGTCTACTATGCTAAGTATGGAACTTTATAAACACATCACAGATGTATAGAGTAAGATTAATGAACATATCACAGATGAACTTTCTAAAGTCCATTATTCACGTTGGAGATTGCTTGTAGGCAGTCTTGCTGGGAACTGCACCCTGTGCAGTTCGGTGTGTGCCGGCCACTTGTCGAACCTAATTCATTAATCAGTTCCATTCATACTGTAGATCATGTCGCATCGCATACATTTGTTTTAAAATCATGTGAATTGGGTACCAATTAGTACGTGAATGGAAAAACAAAAACAACTCGGCACTGAATTTTGCTGGGTTCCAATCCATTGTGTGCAGAACTCAAATTCGATCTATTTTCATGTTCCATTCACACACTAATTTGGTACCCAATGAACATGATTTTGAACCACAATTACGCGCTTCGACTAAATCTACAATGCGACAGGAACCTATTGTCAAATTATGTACAGCAACTGACCGGAAAATGCCGAACAGCACCCCGTGCAGTTCTCGGAAACTGCCCGCAACCCTTCTTCACTCACATTAACAACAAAATAAAATAAAAATCTTGAGTGTTAAATTGAAAACAACCATAAAAAAAAAAATTCCCAATTACCTCGACAGGGGTCTAACATCCAGAACTTTAAACCGTTCAGAACCCAAAAGAGCTTTTTTTTTTTTTTTTTGAGAAATTAACTTAAACAGGAAACTAAATTTCAGAAGTTCCTATAGCAATAGGAACAATTCACTCAAGATTTCTCTGCGGTTTCTTGGCAATCAAGCAAAACCCAATTGAGAGAAAGAGTACCAAAGTTAAGGAGAAAGCAAACAAACCTGATAGAGTTTGGAACAGAAAATTCTAGGGCGATAAAACCCTAGAATTTTCTAGACGTCGCACCTAGAGAGAGGGACAGGCAGAGAGAGAAGGTGGTTGGGGTGGTTGGGAGGAAGAAGAGATGGTAACAAAAACGTGACGGAGAGTTCTTTCTCCTCCACAAAACCCTGTTTGGTAGAAACAGAGTTATATATATAGAGTATATACTAATATAGGAGTAGTAGATACGGATTTCTGTGTGAATGCATATTTGTGTGGGTTTCACGATTCCGTTTCTTGACTTCTATGTTGTCCGAGTGACGTTGAACTGAAGAGAGAGAGAGAGAGAGAGAGATTTGTCCTGTCCAGTTTCACAAGCATCCGGTCCGGTCCGGTTTTCGCGGGTTTGGTTGGATCCGGCCCGGTTTTCGCAGGCCATCATCGAAATCGTTCATTGAGTAGAGTACGTCAATTCTCCAAGTGACGTTGAACTGAAGGAAGTGAGAGAGAGACCTCCAGTTTGACAAGCATCCCGTCCGGTCCGGTTTCATTTTTTGTGGGCTCGTTACGGGCTCAGAACAATAATCGGAATGGTTTATTGGGTTGAGTAAGGGTGCACGTCGGCTATGTTATTAGACTCCATGCAAATAATAGTAATAGTTAAGTTGTTTCCGCTAAATAATATTTTAGTTGGTGTTTGTGAGGAGAATGATCTATCTAGAAATCCGTGAAAATATGAGCTTTAGTAGAATTTGTCATGTTCTCCAGTTTAAAAAAAATAAATACATGTTCTTTGTTTTTTGATCCGCTAAAAAAAAATACATGTTCAGTGAATACTGATTGATGACTTTTCGTAACACACATTTATATGAAATTTATCTTGAAAAAAACGCAACAAATACACTGAATGAAACCCATTTGTCTCAAGATGTATGTGTTACGACAAGTCATTGGTTTGTATCCAACGAATTTTCTTTTTCTCATGCTCAGAGAACTTGACGAGCTCTACAAAATGAACTCTTCTGATTATCATTATGCGTCCGGGATAGACCCTAAAAAACAAAAACTGAACCGGACTTGATGTCATATTGAACAGGACCTGAGTCCGAATTAAAGGGGGAAAGGTTGGTAGGTTGTTTTCAGTTGGAAGCAGGTCACCGTCCTGCTCCATTTAAGTATACTTACCAAGTTGATTCCTTCTGGAAGCATGTCCGGATTTTGTGCCATTTTGATTGACTAGTAAGACTATTTTCTATAAAGACCTGTCTGGTGCTGATTTACGCATATTTCGATTAATTTTTCGAAGACTTAATTCCACCGTCCTATCGTATTGATTCTTTTTTGCCCTTCCAGTTTTCCAATTCTTTGTTGGGATCAAGATCTTGTTCCATTAGAATTTAGATCCAGTGTTGACCCCAGTATTGTATTCTATGACTTGTTGAATTATTTTAATTTCCACTAAGACAATCATTCTACACTTTATTCTTTAGTATTTGCAATTTTTGTTGTTTTTTTAAATGTGAAATTAAGATACTATCCTTCACTACAGTAAATTCGTGTATAAAATGAGATTAATGTAAATTTATGTAATTAACGATAAGAAATAAAATATATAGAGGAGATAATATGAAAATCAATTACCTATTATATGGGACTATGGGAGTTGGAGAAAATCTTGAAATTTTTGAAAATTTCCTATGTTTACACTTTGTTAGGAAGTTGAAAGGAGGAGAAAATAAAAGAGAAATTGTGGAGAATGTGAAGATTAATTATAGTTATTTTTTACTGCTTGTCTCTTTTTTTTAAAAAAAAAACTTAAATCCATACAAAGCGTTTACTTCAAATACACAGACCAACAACTCTTCTTAAGTCTTGATCAATATATAAAGGGGAAAAAAAATTCTCAAATCTTGAATGACGAAACATTCAAATTGAGAGTTTATTTTAATGCGTTTCGTAAATGCCACGATTTAATTCTGACGTAGGACAAGATATGAACTGATTTTATATTCTTCTTTTACTTAATTTTTAGCAAAAGAAAGAACATAAAATCAAGCAAAAGAAACATTTTATACTATATATTTCTTTTGTGAAAAAGGTAAGATTAAAGTAAAAATATGAATCATTTCCAATCTTGTCCTACATCAGAAAGATTTCATATTCTTTCTTTTGCTAAAAAGTAAAGAAGTAAAATTTTCTTTTCTTCCAAATCTTGTCCTACATCACAAGGAATATTTGAAGTATTCATACTTTCTCAAATCCCTTCTCAACTATTAACACGGGTATATATCAACTTACTCTCCAAATGAATCAAACTCATAACCTCGATGCATCCACGTGTAGCTACACAAGTGTTGATGAATAGTCAACACACTTCAACTAACCCAGAACATAAGGACTACCTCATTTTAATAAAATGCGGACCTCCCATTTTCCGATCGAATTTCGATGATCCGAGCCACTCAATGTGTTCAGAACGTGATTTTAAGGGTACCCGCAAGAAATCAGCAAAAAAAAAAACCGGGAAGGGCTTCATCCGAGCAGTTTTTGTTTATTTTTTATCGAACGGTTCAAATAAAAACTGCTCGGATGAAGCTCTTCCCGATCTTTTTTTTTGCTGATTTCTAGCAAGTATCCTTAAAATCACGTTCTGAACACATTGAGCGGCTCGGATCATCAAAATTTAATTGAAAAATGGAAGAAATGAGGACCCCCTCATGGGAGACTGACTGTGTGTATGTATATATATATATATATGTATATTAATGTTCTCATTTACCTTTTTTTAATTGTTTTTTTATAGGCAACAAGATTTTATTAATACTCGACAAATGATACATCGAGGTGGCCAACCCTTTTTTTTTAATTGTTGTTTTCATCTTTAAATTTTTTGAAACAAAATCAATAGAAAGGTAATTATGAAACACATCGCTTTTAAATACATCATTTTCTTAGATACGTGCACAAAGTAGAAATTAAAGGGTTCTCCAAAGTAAGTTGAAGTATTTGGAAAAATTGTTTGCTAACTTGGCAAGGAATTTTTACAATGCGTTTTGAATTTCCCACATTTTAATGGATTTTAAACTAATAACTGATGTCGATCGAGGCTCCGCCACATAGAGGAGAGTAGCATGGGGTCAGGTGACTTCATGAAAAGAAAAATCAACCGATCAAAATAGACCTAAGAAGTACGGATATTTTTATATAGGTAGTCGTATCCATATCATATTCTTATTATTGGATACCAACACGTCTTCGATACTCGCAGATATTTAGACTAGAGTCATATCCATATCATGTTCGTACTATTGGATGCGAATATTCGTTCGATACTCACGGATCCACATCCAAAAAGTATCAACATTATAATAACTATTTTTTTTAATTTTTGAAGTACGTATTAGATTTTTTTGGATACTTTGACACGTAGCCAAAGTACTTTTATGAAAATGATACTCCTTTGTAGCACTTAGCTTAGTTTAGAGAGAGAGACACACACACACATAAGTGAGATCATCTTTAGATTCTGAGAAGCTTCTTATTATTTTTATAGTAGTTTTTTTTTTTTGAATATTTTTATTGTGTCATACATGTGTGCTCTATAACAATTAATTCGTCTTTTAATTGCTATTTTCATTAATGTTGTGAAAAATCAAGTTTTCTGGAAATCGGTGAGTGCCTAATCTATCAGCGTAAAATATACTAACTTCTTTTGAATTGAGAGTGATCGATTTGTGCCACATCCACCCCAACTAGCTCCGCCCCTGCCAATTGGTTAACCTTAATTTGGTCGTAATTTTGTTTTGCTTTTAACGAAATTAAAATACTGTCAACTCAAAATGGTCCAAGATTTTTGGCGTCATCGCGTGTATCGTTTTCGAGAATAGTCCAAGATTTTCATTATCACCTTGTTCAACATAATCGGTATTAAATAATAAATTCATCATATTGTGATTTGCTTCGGTGGAGTACCATACTTTTCAATCCAATTAATTAAACCATCTTAAACATTGAAATTAAGCCTTTATATAATGTCTAATTTTCAAAGTATTTTGATGCATAAAACATGGGATTTGTAATGTATTAGGGATTTATTTCGTAGGTCGATGACTGTCCATTCGCGAGGGTCTTGGATCTTGAGTACGCGACATTTGCAAGAGATACTCCTTCGTAATCGTCTGATTACCTGGCCTTCTCCAAGTCAAAATCCCATTAATCAACCATTTGGAAGGTTTTGTGGAGTTTTTTATTTTTTTATTTTATAGGCAACAAAATTTTATTAAAAACTCGACAAATGGTACAACGAGATGGGGAAAGGGGGAGTTAGGTCCTCATGTTAACTTCTCCAAAGTAGTAAACATGAATTATTGGTCTTTTTTTTGCCTTTAAAAAAAAACATGAATTCTATGGAGCTTGTTTCTCCTGTTAAGTTCCACTATAACAGAGGGTGGACAGAAGGGTTTGAATGAAGAATTGCTTAGAACTTTAGGGTTTTGGTTGTTCAAATTATAGATAAGAGTTTTGATTTGGGAAGCAAGTCAAACTCTGGGGTCTATTATGTAATTTCCCAAGCTTACATAAAGAGACGGAACCATGATTTCGTAAACGGGGGGGCCTAACTATGAGGAGTACTAAGCACAATTACCACCACTCTGTAGACAAGTAAATAAGTTGCTTAATTATTTTGTAGTCCCAATTAACCATTGACATAGTCCGGAAATACTTCCCAATTGTTTGAATTCGATCTGGATACCAAACGACATTATGCTCAAAATGATTAAGCTCTATTCTTGAAAATGTTGTTTGAACTTCCCAATTCCTGAAAATACTTCCCAATTGGTCAAGTGAACTTGAAGTATTCATATTAAAAAAAAAATTTTAAAAAAAAGCTGATCGAAACTACGCGCCATAGCCCACAAGTGGTTCCGTCACTACTTACATAACTAATTCGGAATACTTATAAAGGTTACCAACAACTCAAAATAATTATCACTCCCAATTTGAAAGTTAATTAGATGGAGTATGATTCTTTCCTACAATTTTTGTCATTGTAATCAAAATTTAAACTATCTTTTGGTATCAGACTCACCTATTAAATTAGAAAGAAAAAAAAAATAGCTGAACCCCAACAACCCTATATTTATTTCCCTATCTAAGTATCTGAAAAACTTCACGCTACATTTTCTACGATTTGTAAAATTTTCATCCAAGAACCAAAATCTAATTAAATACTTGTCCCTGTTGAGTTTGCAACTCCTCCAAATATTAGTGAGTATTTGTTTTCTATGTGGAGCGGATATTCCGGCCAAATCACGTCAAATATATACTTGTCTTTGTTGCTTGTGTGTGTCTCCCCGGTCTCCAACAAAGCTAGTTATCCTATCGCCCAGGCCCGGGGTTCCTCAAATGGTTGGTATGACTTAGTATGTGAATAATATTTCTACCTCATGTATTTATATATAAAGAGATTTTGTTCGGAAATAGTTCACACAACATTGATTTGGTTGTCCATCGATCAACATGAGTTTCTTAACACACATGGCTAGGTGACCAAAATTAGAGGGTTTTGGCTATATATCTACCACGAAAACAAACTAGTACTATCAATGTTTGTTCATTTTTTGTTCTTGGATTGTTTTGTGATTCTAAGGGGCCTAATTGGATGATAGTTTGGCGGGCGGATCGATGAGAGCCTGATTGGACGTTTTTGCCTTGGTTTGGCAGTAACCTTGACACCCGGATCACTTTGTCCCTTTTCACTGTTGGAATGATTTAATCCGGCTTAGGGGGTACTGGACTGCTTTGAGGCAGTCCGCAATTAGTCCGGGTGGATGAGGCCCTCCTCATCCCCCTCCCTCCACTTTATCCCTCCATTTCAACTACAAAACAACAATATCCACCCATTTCAAGAAAAAATAAGAAGCCCTTGAAATTTGATACTACCGAGAGAGGACGGCAAGACACCATCCAAAACAGCAAAAAACCTAAGGAAAACTTAACTAAGAACACCCAAATGCCTAATGAGAACTCCAACCATACCTCAAAACCCACAACTCCACACAAACCAAAACCAAGCCGAAGTGAGAAGCCGAAACATACCGAAAAACCAAAACCTTACAAAAACGAACTAAAAAGACTTGGACACTGGACAAAGGATGTTAAAACTCCAAAGAGATAGAAGCATCGTCCTCCCTATCAGAAATGTCTCCCTAGGGCCTTGACAAATGGCTTCTTTTCGACCATCTTGTTGTACTCTTCCATATCTTTCTTGCAATAACGTATATACTATGTTCTAAACTGTGGTCAATATATATGTGTGTACTATACTACAGTATATAGTACTATAAGTTTTTAAGAAATCAATTACTTACAAAATAACTTCTACTTTTTCGACTCTTTTATATGCACAAAGCCAACATGTATTCGAATTCGAAATTATTTGAATGTCACAGCATATATAGGTAACGTTCATCGATCGGTCAATTTGTTGGCGTTTCTACCTACATATATCAGTAAAAGCCTTCAAGAAATCCAATTTTATAGGTAAACAATGAATATGGTGTGTATAGAATTGTTCCTGTATTTTCTTCGAATCTTCTAAATAATATAGGAATATTCTGGGGCCTCTACGTTTTTAAGCCAGTAGAGAGGCCAGGTTTGCAAATGCAGGCGTCATGTCAATTTTATTCTTCATTGAACTTGTAAAAACTTTAATTGTTGAATCAAGAGAATTGATAGGGATCTTTTGATGAAAATAAAAGAAGTCTCACAATCATATATATTAAATAAAGAACAGTGTAATATAGATTTTGTGTTTGGTCATGATATAAAAAATGTGAATGCAAAATACAAAAGAGTTGAGATTCGGTGTTTGATCGCAACATAAAAAGGTCAATGCAATATTATAGAGCTAAGTGGAGAAAGTTTTCTCTATGTTGGCCGAAGAACTTAGTACTCCGTACTATATATGTGTGGGTGATCGATATATTTATGTACTATATATGCGTGGGTGATCGATATATTTATGTATGATTCTGAGAATCTTGAAATGGCTATACAGATTCCTATAATTGCTATAGAATACCTTCTTCTTCTTTTTTTAAACAGCATTGCTATAGAATACTTAAATTGGATAAATATTAATTTCAAGTAATATTAGAGCGGTGTGTAGAAATAGTAGAAAATGCAAAGATGGGAGCTTACTTTTTGACTTTTCATTTTTAACTTTTTGACTTTTTGGCTTTTCGAATTATGATCAGAATGTATTTTAAATTTGATGGAGTGTTTGGATGATATGTACAGAATACTTTTTGCAACAGGAATAGTGTTTGGAAGATGTGTGATGAAAATGAATTATGAGTTGGTTTTTTACCATGTTGCCCTTGGGGCAGAGGGATTATTTTCATTGCATCTCGCTCTCATCTTCCTCTTCTCTCTTCTGTCTTCCTCTTTTCTTCCACCATTTATGCCGCCCATTACTAATCGCACCCCCATGTCAAACCCCACGACACGGCAGCCTTCTCCTTCTCCCTTTTACCCCCGGCTCCCCCCCGCCCCAACCCCAACCACGTCTCTCTCTCAGCACACTCTCACTCTCTTATTTAATTTTTTTATAAAATTTTAAATGTTAATAATTTTTTTTTCACATACTTTTTTTTAATAAATTTTACATTTTTGAAATCTACTCAACGAAACCTATCAAACGAACCTAATATTGATGGTTAAATGATGTAAAACGGAAAAATTATATTTTTGTGGTAGTTTAAACGGTCTAAATAGGTTGAAAAATTAAGTGTTCCGAATTTCAATCCGTTTGAACTGGTGAAAAGATTTTAGTTTTCTGATCATTTTATCCTAAATGGCCATAATTAAATTTTGACTCTAGGACTCTCGTTGATGAACCTAAGAGATATTTGATTCTACGAAACCAAAAATTCATTATGACCATTTAAGATAAAATGATAAAAAAAAATAAGATCTTTCCACCGATTGAACCGGATTGCAAATCGGAACACTAAAATAATTTTAAATAAATAAAAAAGACACAAAGACACAAAGTATAAACATTATAAATTAAATAACAAAAAATAACAAAAAATCGGTTATCGGTAATTTTTTAAACCTTTTTAGACAGTTTATATGTTAAAAAATATAGTTAAAAAATTAAGTGTTACATGCAATAATCAATATTTTTAATATACGGGATATTACATTGTGCTGATACGTATTCATTTTTTTTTTTGTTATAGATATTTGAAACTAGAGCTGTCATGGTAGATTGGGTGCGGAGAGTTGATAAGAAAAATGGTATTGTGATTGTCATAAGTAAATCTGCTAGTATAAAGGGTAACAAGATGCCGAAGTGCATTCTTATTTGTGAAAGGGGAGGATTGTACAGGCCGCCAATGGAAGGGCATTCAATGCAAAGGAATACTGGAACTAAAAAATGTGATTGCCCGTTTAAGCTGCGAGGTGTAGCACAACCTCCAGACGGTGTCATGTGGAGTTTGAAGGTTGTTAAAGGTTTTCATAACCATGAACCGGCTGAAAGTTTTGAGGGACATGAGTACCCATCAAGGCTGACCCCAATCCAACAGCAATTAGTTCGTGACATGTCTAGCAGCACCGCGCCTCGAGAAATGCTTAATGTCATGAGACAACAAGACCCGTCAATTACTACAGGAATTAGGAGTATTTACAATATGAAGGCACTGTATAAAAAAGAGCAACTGGGGAGTCTATCTCCTATTGGGTACATCTTGAACGAATTAAAAGAAAAAAAATACATTTATGACTATTTTGTAAATGAACACACCAACGAAATCACAGATATTCTTTGGGTTCATCCTAAAAGCCTAGAGCTATCTGTCAATTTTCCATCCGTGTTGATTATTGATGCGACATACAAGAGTAATGAGTATCGGATTCCACTCTTGGAAGTTGTGGGTATCACGTCCACAATGAAAACTTACTCTCTTATGTTTGCATATTTGAATGATGAGACGAAAGAGCGACTGATATGGGCGTTAGATACCTTAAAGAGATGGATGGTTGGAAAAGGGGCAGCGTTGCCATCGGTGATTGTTTCAAATAGGGATCTGGCACTTCTTGGCACCATTGGAATATGTTTCCCCTTCGCACAACACATCCTTTGTATTTGGCACATAAATCAGTGTGTACTGAAGAAATGCAGGCCTATGTTTGGTACGAGGTGGGACGAGTTTTCGAATGCATGGAAAGCTCTTATTCATTCATCGACACCGATGTCTTTGCAACAGAGGTGGACTGCCATGTGTGGAGAGTTTGAGCAATACTCCAATGCCATGCAATATCTTTGGGATACATGGTTAGGTCCTTACAAAGAGCGATTTGTTGCAGCATATATAAACCAGTTCATGCACCTTGGGAGCAATTCAAGCCAAAGGTAACTTTCCTATAGTCATTGTATATTTACTGTCCTGCACTAAAGAATACTTTATGTAACTTTCCTATTTAACACAGTGTATTATTAAATTGCAGGACGGAGTCTGCGCATGCGAGGCTCAAACAATACTTGGGAGATACCATGTCCTCGCTTCAAACATCTTTTCAGAAAATAGAAAAGATGTTGACCAGTCAGTTCGCGGATATTCAGGGGTCGTTCCAGAAATCTCTCAACATTCCACGACACAGACATCTACATGAAGGCATTTATAGTGAAATCAGAGGTCGCATTTCATTGCAAGCAATGAACTTGATCCATAAGCAGGCAGAACGCACTGATAACGAAACCGGCCTTTGCTTTTGTAAGATCAAAAGGACACACGGATTGCCATGCTTTCACGATATCGCACTTTACCGTTCTGTGGACAGACCAATTCCGTTAAGCTCTATCCACCCTCACTGAAGTACGTTGTCCATGCATGCCCAGAGGCATACTGACGAAGGAGCACGACCTGACAGGGCAGCCCAGCTTATTGAAAGATTAAATGAAATGGATTCCGACAGTCGAGAGTCTATGATGGACAGGTTTCTCGATATGGCAGATCCATCTCGTTGCACAGTTCGACCCCCAGCATACAACACAGAACACAGGGGTCGACCTACAGGCAGAGATGAGCAGAGTAGAGGTCACATACCTTCCTTCACAGTATCCACTTCAGAATCTCCGGCCTCACGTATTCCAATATCGCGAAGGAGCAATGGAAGGGATCACCTCGTTGAGAAATTTCCTCAGCAGTATCAGCGTTATATTTCCCACTATGTTGACGTTCGACCCGACGGTCATTGTGGTTTCAGGGCGATAGCCGCGCAAGTCTATGGTTCTGAAGATGGATGGGCTCAAGTACGACAGGACCTTATCCAAGAGATTGAACAAAATTGGGTCCTGTATGAGCAGCTTTATCCAGAACATAATTATGTACCCCAAGTGCTACAAAGACTTCGTTACTTCCAGTCATCGGCACCAGAGGATTATTGGATGGATTTTATATCATTGGGACTTGTCATTGCATCAACGTACAACGTTGTACTGCATACATTCGATATGATTGCTTCGAGTTGTCTCACTCACTTGCCGTTGAGCTCCCATCCAGTTCCATTAGCAACGCGCACACATATAGCTATTGGCCGTGTTAATGGCAATCACTTTATGCAAGTTTTTCTATACCGTCATTACCCTGTACCACCCATCATCATATGGTGGAGGCCAAATGCATCAAATGAAGCACAAGGATGGGCTCATCCTTATGAAGCACGCCTCCAATTGTGGTACAAAGTAATGCAGATAGATCCGCCGGGACGACAACCACAATTTGGCGGAAATATTGACTAAATTTGTGTATTTATATATGTTCATGTATTGGTTCTATATACTCAATTATAATTAAATGAAGTTTGATTTCAGTTTGCATTATTGACTATTCAGAGAAATATAAAGAAAATTTAAGTGAATTCAACATACATAATTTATTTGAAAACTCAAATATAGAAGTTTAAAAAAAATGAAGGACAAATAAATAAAAACAAAAAAAAAAGATATTAGGCCGAAAAAAATATAGTTTTTTCGTTTTACATTATTTCACCATCAATATTAGGCTCGTTTGATAGGTTTCGTTGAGTAGATTTCATAAATATAAATTTTATTTAAAAAAAATATGTGGAAAAAAAGTTATTAGCATTTAAAATTTTATTTACAAAAAAATAAAATAAGAGAGAGAGAGAGAGAGAGAGAGAGAGAGAGAGAGAGGGGAGGGGTCTCGGGGTAAAATGGGAAAATGGTGGTCCCCGTGTCAGACCCCCCCCCCCCCCCCCGACACGGGGGGGAGGGGCGAGTAACAGCTCTCTTTATGCCTCACCTTCACTCTCTCTCCTCTGAACATAAATTTGCAGAGAAAAATATTGGGTATCAAATGAAATTAGTGAATACCAGAGCAAAACACTGAAATTATTGAATACTCACACTGAGTTTCAAACCCAATTTTCAATTACTTGCTAAACCTAACCAGTACACTTTAAATTTTTCCCAGAAAATCGTGAGAAAGAGCAAGAAAGGGGTTTCAAGAAGCAAAACAACTCATACCCATCTATCTCTCTCTCTCGCCATGCGAATACGAGATATTCTGGAGATCCAAATGAGGGTTTTGTGAAATTATCCCAAAATTGAGAGGGTAGGGATGTCTTTTGGTGTGGATGGAAACCGAAAATGAGAAAACGAGAATGGGAAAAGCTCCTCTGGAGCTCTTTCTCACTTCTCTTCTCCTTTCTTAAAATCTGAAAACCTATTTTCCTGTTCTCAGCCAAACAACCAAAATATAAAAAGGAGAAACGAAAAATGCGAAAATGAAGCTGCCAAACACCCCCATAGTATCCTAGGAGCATCTCCAAGAGCGATGGCAAAATGAAATTTAAATTACATTTAAAGAGCCATGTCAGCAAAAGAAACTCCGAGGAATGTACTCCCTCCGTCCTATTTTGTTTGTCTCCTTTTTAACTTTGTAGTGTCCCAAATTATTTGTCTAATTTGACAAATCAAATGAAAAAATCCTATGAGATTCCTACTTTACCCTTGCTTTTTGAATTGATGTGACAAGTTCAATTTCACTTGAAAGGTATTCTTTGGAAAGTTCAAGTTCGAAAAGTGTAATGATTATGCCCCTTAATAAGTTGGATTCTCTAGATTGGACGAACAAATCGGGACGGAGGGAGTAGCAAACTAGAGAACAAACACTTGCTACTTTTCAAAATTACGTATTCTATAGAGCCTTTTTTTTTTTAATTACACAAATAGAGAACGAACACTTGTCCTCCAAAAATGCCTCCTCACTAAGAATATCATATTGATTAATATGAAGCATAGATAGTAACGCAGAACTAGTATTAGTGAGGTGGTTTAATAGAATGACAAGTATCGTTAAATGTTGATTATTCATTGAAAAGGAAGATATTAGTAGCTAGTACTATGTGGAGATTCGATGCCATTAGTCAGTGTCAATATTGTGTCATTGTTGTTGGGCCCGGAGTACCCCCATAGATTTAGTTACACAAAATCATTCCCTGCGACCGCTCTAGAACACAGACTTGCGGGTGCGAAATCGAATGTCATAAAAGACTTAATTGAAGCCTTCACTAACACCAATTGATTTTAAGAGAGATGATGGAAAAGCGATCCGACAATTGTCTTAAATTTTCGATTTTCTAAAGAGTCGAGTGGAGATGCTCTTAGAGAATTAGGGCTGAAGATGCTCTAAAGCCTTCAAAACCGTCACTGTCTTTACTTTGTTATAATTTGTTTTTCCATGTTATAATGTGGGAAATGATTTTGCCACTCCCTTTTTTTTAACGCCACTCCCCTGCAAGTGTATTTTTGGTGCAAAAACACACTTGCAGGAAAGTGGCGTTAACAAAAAAGGAGTGGCAAAATCAACAGCCTATAATGTTTATTGCTCATCAATGAAGTACTACTTTTCTTTTAGAGAAATTCGATAGGCCCGGTCTATATCTGATCAATTTGGTTTTTTGCATGGACCATTTATATATACATTGCTACCTATAAAATTAATGGTTTTGGATTATCAAGATAGGATTACTTGGGTTCTATTTTTGTCACCTGAGAATTCCTCGAGGAGATCACTTGAGAGCATCCTAATTCTCGTAATTTAACGGTATTATTACGATCAAGAGTTTAACTCTCCTCTTAAAAACCCTCGCTAATAGCAATATTAAGTGATGTTTGTTGCTTAGGAAAAAATAAACTCAATTATCAATAAATTATGAATGAGCCTAGCATAAACTGTTCTTATTTTTTTTCCTCCCAACTTTTCAAAACTTTCTAGTATGAAACTTAAAAATTTATTAGTCCCGAAATTGATGATCATTTGACTTCAAGTGATCGTAAAATACGGTTCTGTCACTGGAATATTAATTTTTATTTTCAATACCCTTCTATTTAATGTTATTAGAAATTTAACTGTTGATTAAAAAAAATGTCATTAGAAATTTAACTAAATGGAGTCCTCGGATCGATCATCGCTCAAACATGTCAAATGAACGAACTCTTTAGCAAAATTTAAAATGGGCCGTTAAAGGGCCCAAACTTCAGCCTTCAATCAGCCCATAACTTCAGCCTTCGATCAACCCCAAGGGTTCGCCTTGAAGTCGAGACCAATGACTTTATGAGTTTGCTCTCTCGTAAGATTTTTTGATCCATACCGGATTTTTCTCCAGGATAAATCAGACTCTCCGTCAATGGACGGTAGAATTAAATTCCCAAGAATTAGTATTGATTCGCATACGCTAGTCCGAAAAACATTTGAGTTACTTTTTTTTCACTTCACTTTACTTTGATTGAGAATGCATTTTGGACGCAACACTTCCAATACCTTTTAAACCAAAATAGTCACGTAATTCTTTAGTAAGACCTCCGGTCGTAAATTTTAGCAAGAATATTTTTTTAGGACAGTTTCACGGTCGCGCGATGAGCATGTAGGACTGCAAACGAACCAAGCTGTTCGCGAGTAGCTCACGGTTTGGCTCGTTAAGGCTCGACTCAATTTGTTTAGTAATTGAGCCAAACTTGAGCTTGAGTTTTAGGCTTGTTTAGTAAATGAGTCGCGTTCAATACTCAAAGCTCTGCTCGCAAAAACTCGGCTCGTTTAAGGAGACTCATTAAGGCTCTATTTGCAAAAGTTTTTATTTCCAGTTTTTTTGTTTTTGTTTCCGATATTTTTTGAAACAGAAACCATAAACATGTCTGTTTTATTTACAAAATACATAATTAATTCCACTAGCTAACGAACATTCTAGAAACACCAAAAATACATTTTCATTTATTTTGAAAACACTTTCGTCAGCCCCAAAAACAAATAAACAAAAATTATTATAGTCACCAAGCATGTTTTTCGTTTTTATTTTTTAATAAATAAACAAAAAAAATTGGCAACATTACCAAACAAAGCCTAACAAATTAACCTGATTCGACTCAATAAGGACTCGACTCGTTTATGAACAAGTCAAGCTCGAACTCAATTTTTCGACTTGTTTAGTAAACGAGCCGAACTCAAACACCGTAAAGCTGGGCTAGTTTGCACCCCGCGAGCACGTATGCACATTATGCGACTTTTACAGCCCGTCCGAGCAACAAACATGTAGAGTAGCTAGGAAACAGAAGCCGGAGCCCTTATTCTGTCTCTGAGCAAAACGTATACATTGCGATGGAGATGGGGGCATCGGCAGCAGCAGCAGATGTAGAACAAAAAGAAGACGACGATACTGTTTGCTTAGACGCATCTTTCTTCATCAATGATGAGTACGTAGCTCTCTCTCTCTCTCTCTCTCAATCAGATATTGTTGTTTTCCCCCCTCTTTGACTGTCAACATTGTTAGTAAACTGGTTTACTCTTTCTAAATGGAAGAAGGATTTGTGGGTTTTGTTGTGGTCGCAGTTATCAGCTCACAACGTTCACATTTGGTTCTCAAGTTCTTCAGCTCCTCTGTCTCCAATCAGCCTCAAGTTAGTGCCTTTAGTTTCCTCTGCTCTTGGTTCTTAGTTCTTACTAGTTTTGTATCTGTTTCAAGAACAAATCATCCAACTTTGAGAGAGAGAGAGAGAGAGAGCTCACAGCAAATTACAACACCCAGTGGCATTCAAATTATAAATTAGGGTAAAGCAAATTTAGTGAATGCAAGATAAACCATAAACTATGAGCATGAAATAAAGTTTCTATAGGTAATTGACGGTCCGTTCCTGATTCCCTTCCCCCCAGGCCCTTAGGAAAGAATTATGTTGGGAATTAAATTTGTTAGTTGAATTAAGGCTAAGGTGGTCAAAAAAACCCATATGGAAATAAGGTTCTAAACTTTAGGCACTTTGTGCAGTTCTAGGCTGAGTAGGTTGTTCTCCTTAGCTTTTTGGGCTTCTTGGGCATTTTGTCTTTATTCAAAAAACATTCGTGTTTATTAGTTTTGTGCCAAACTTTTATGGATTATTGATTCGTCTCAACGAGAGGAATCGGAAAAGTAATTTTTTTTTTTGCTTTTACCCTCGTATTTTTGGAAATATCCTTTATCTTGGATATTTCTAAAAATATTTGGGTAAGAGTCATAATTTTTTACTTTTCCGATTTGTCTCGATGATACAACCAATAATCCACAAAAGTTTGACACGAGACTAACAAACGCAAAAAAAAAAACTTGAATAAAGACAAAACTCAAAATCCCAAAAAGTTCCCCAATAAGCTAAGGAGAACATTCAAGTACTGTTTTTGGACAATCAGTAGTTAGGGGGATGTTGAATTTGTGAGACCTTGATCCTTGCATCATTGTATGGGTTTTATCAAGCCATGGAATGTTACCAGAGAGAATAACAGATGAAGATCTGCTAGAGAGGAGAGTTAAGTACATTGTTATAGGTCACTACATTTTTGGGACTGCATCTTTCTTTTAGGAGTTACTTGATTTCAGAAACTCCAAACTGCATAAAAATGTTAAACTTTTAAACAGAGGATAGCTAGGTTTCTGCTTGTACATTTTCATTAACTGTTTACACGACTATGGCTGGAAATATAACCCTTCTGGAATATTTTCTGTTTCTTTAAGGTCTTTTCGGTTATTTTGGTATGTGATGTCTTTCTAAATGACAATATTTTTGTGTTGATCAACCTATTTTGTGATAGCTGATTTTGACTTGACGGGGCAGTTGGTGTGGCCTGGCGCAATGCTTCTGAATAATTACCTTTCTGAGAATCCGGAGATGCTCCGGGGACGTTCTGTCATAGAATTAGGCTCTGGTGTTGGTAAGAATTTATTTGAATTACAAAGTTATTTCAAATTTACATGCTGTGGTTATCCAATGCATCTTACTGATCAGTCTATTTTAAAGGCATTGGGGATAACAAGTTAACTGGTAGGACTTATTTTTTCACATTCCAGGCACTCTAGTACCGCTTTATTTTACACGGGTCATTCATTGAGAAACAAGTGGTCAGCCTCTGAAAGGCACTGATCTCAAGTCTATATAAGCTGGTCCTCAGTCTGTGTTCCCAAAACAGAAGGTGGGCTAGGCTTTAGAAGGCTCAAGGATTGGAATAAAGGCCTCTATGTCAAGGCATCTTCGGGATTGTTTGGAGAAATGCTGACACTCTTTGGGTTAAATGGATCGATACGTTTGTTATCAAGAACCAAAGTATTTGGTATTTGACCTTTCCTAGTGATGCCACCTGGACTGTAAAGAAAGACATTCAATCTGATCGCTGTTGGTATATAGTTTATGAAGTATGTGTTTGGGCTAGGTATCAAACATATGGATAGAGGATTGTATGACTTGGGCAGATCATTGATGGCCAAGGTCAGTTCAATTACGTGTAATGGGAGCTGGAGATGGCCTAGGGGAAGGAACTCTGTGACACAAGATATTATTAGACACCCTGCTAACTTCATATGGGCTGAGATGGACCCTTACCACTTCAGGGCTGGATACTGCTACTTCTGCTTTGGGGGCTCTGAAGTCTGTTCAAGATGAGGTTCTTTGGAAAATCTGGTGTGGTTACCTTGTGATGATCCTATGTGGGCATTTATGACGTGGATGGATTGCCATGGGAGACTACCAACGAGAGATAGACTAGCTAGATGAGGGGTGACTTGTGAGAAGGAATCTCTGCTGTCTACATCAGGTTCTGAGTCCCATGAATCCATGATCACATTTTCTTTGAATTCCATTTCTCTTCCCAAGTTGTGGAAGCACATACTTCTGAAATGTGGTGTTCATAAACCTCGTAGTTCCTTTTCCGAAGAAGTGGCTTGGGCTGCTCAACATTGCAAGGGGGGATCAGCATCAGCTTCAATCTATAAGGTTGCATTATCTGCTTCTGTCTACTATTTTAGATAGAGAGGATTTCTAGGCTGTACCAAAGGCGATGTCTTGATGCTGCAAGTCTAGGTCTGAAGTTTGAATATAGAGCAGGCTGTTAGGTCTGTTTGGCATCTTGGAAGAAGTTGGCTCATTCTAATCTGTGTAAGAGAATTGCGAGTCCTGGGGTATGCCATGAATATGTGTTGGTGGTTTTCCTTTTCCTATATTCTTGTAGTTTGTGTTGTTGGTTTTTCCTGTTTCTGAGTTTCTTTGTCAGATGTAGAAGCCTGGTAGTGGTTGTGTTTTGTGAGCCTCTCCCTCTTTTTGGTATATGATTAAAATGAACTTACCCAAAAAAAAAAAAAGGGTCAACCAATTCACCCCACATTTTCCCCTTTTCTGGAGCACAGCATCCATGTGATACATGTTGTTTGAATCGTTCTATTGACACCTATATTTACAATAGGTTTCTCCCCAAAGTGCAGGTGTTACTGGAATCCTCTCCAGAAGATTTTGCAATGAAGCTGTGTTAACTGACCATAATGAGGAAGTCCTCAAGGCAAGGCCACGGGATTACACACTCCTCACTAGTAGAATTTCAAAAAGAAAACTGTAATTTTTCCGTATCCAAATATTCAAATGTAACTCTGTATCCAATCTGTTCATTTTCAGATCCTGAGGAAAAACATAGAGCTCCACTCATCTTCTGAGACTTCTAATGGTTCTGCTGGTAAAGCAACTCAACTCACGAAACCTCAATTTCAACTGTGATCCATTTCCTCTAATTTTGTTTTTTTGATGCTCTCAATAAGTTCAGGATACTCGTATACGTTCCTATCATCACTGCCTGAGTTATCTTTGGTTTACCACATTATCACTGCCCTTTTGGGCACGTTAATTAGCTAAGATGCCGATAACATACAATCTCAAACGGCATTCCAGCATCTTTCTTCAATTAGATCCTGTTCTGACTTTCTCCTAGAGTTCGCAATTTTCATTATGTATTTCATTGTACCGCCACTTATCCATCACAACATTCTTATTTCAAGCACTCTCATTTTATAAACTGAGTTCTATTGTTCTATGTTTGGATTTGATGTTATCCTGTTTTTGATGCCTTCTGTGCAGGGCTAATAGCTGAGAAGTTAGAATGGGGAAATTCTGATCACTTAAATCAAATTTTGGAAAGTCATTCCAAAGGATTTGATCTAGTTCTTGGAGCTGATATCTATATCCTAATTGTGGTTTCTTCATCCTTCAACTTTCTTCTTATATGCATACAAACAAACCTATATACATACAAGTGTAGATAACGTGACATACAGTTACAGATATGTTTATGGCCCTTAATCATGTGGAGTAAACTTCTGATATCATATGTGGTGCACGCCTGACATCTCGCCAAAATAAGCCGAAACAGCTTTCTTTAACTCTGATTCAGGATTTTACAAGTTGTGGTTGAGCCTGATATGGCGTCATTTTTTTTCTCTTCATGGAATCTAAGATTGGTTTGTTTTTGAAACCATTAAACGTGTCTTTGTTACAACAACAATAACACAACCCAACAACAATTACAAAACGTGTCTTTGTTAGTATGACTAATTGTTTCTTCGGAGGTTAGTACCAGGTTTTTCATCAGTATTTGAAACTTCAGAACAATAAACAGCCATAAGAATAAAACGTGGTTGTATCTCCTATCTGTACGACTTTTAGTGCCACTGCTGCTACTGCTACTTTTTAGTAATCAATGACGTGTAAAGAAAGCCTTGACAGCACTTAAGCTTTCAACAGTCTAGTATCCCATTGCTTTTTGATACTGTGCAACAGCTGCTCCGCATTCGTGAGGGAGGCCATTGCAAATTCTTGCTGGCGTATGTGTCCCGAGCCAAAGTGTAAGTGACTCATTATTAAGTACGTGTTTCTTTGGAAATCACAATATTATTTGTCATCATGGTTTGTGGAAGTGCTTCATTTTATATGTCATAGTAAGAATCTTAGGGAATTTCATAAGAAGAATATAGAGCAATAAAGTAGTGTAATAAGTTTCATTGTTCCTTCCCCAGCAAGGCCAGTACAATTATGCAGATTTTCCTTTATGTAATTGCATTAATGTGAGTTTTTCTTGGCTCATTGAAAATAAAGATAGTAATGAGCCAAAATTGTGTTGTGGACAGATATAGTTTCCAGGATATTTAGTTATTTTATCAATCATTCTTCAACAGCTTAAACCAATACGAATATTGGCTCGTGGTCTATATGCAAATTAAATAATCAGGCTGTCAATTTGATTGTTTTGTTGGCCTTTTTCCCTGAAAATTTGTGGGTTATTTAGAAGATGTCCTTTTTCTTGAGGTTTTCTTTTGCTAGTGGGTAATTGCAAGTATCCAGGGTTTACCCTGCAGGATGGATCCAAAGCGGCCTTGCCTTTGAGTGGTTCCCCGTCACAAAGAAAAATGAAGATCATTTTGTGCTAAAAGCTTGGATTCCTTTCTTAGTCAATTTTTTTTTTCTAGTGGGAGGACGGGTCTGTGGATGTAGTTCCAACTCAAAATTATAGTTGAATATTTTGAAGATGCAATATCGCACCATTGAACTTTCCTTCCTATCATTATTTTCTATCTTCACTGCTATACTCAGTAGACATGTGTATGAATTCTTGCATAGGAACTTTCAAACTGCCTCTCCTGCTTATCTGGATACTTGCTTCACCATTTACGTTAATAATAAGGCTTCTTAAATATTTCATGAATTGACAATAAACGTAGAAAATTCGGTAGTGATTGAAAGCGATTGGAGAGCGATGTATAAAGTGTATCTTTTCTTTGTTTTTCCTTGACATTGTTATGGAAGAGTGGGTTTCGCCTACTCAACCGCACCCTAGGAGGTTATGGCGGCTTTTTTGCTGTACATGTTTCCTGAGAATTTTCAGAATTGAGCCATTTTAGGGATGCAATGACCCAGGAATTCCCATACCTCAAACCCATTTTTTCAGAATCAGTCACAGGATACCCAACTGCAGCTTCTGCTTCCTCCCCGATGGTCTAAACCGGCACTCGCTCTTGGAGGACGTATTGTCGTTTTTGCTTACTTCCGTTGTGGTACAAACTATTTTCATATGTAGTGTTCTCGTTGCCGTTAAAAAGATGATAACTATGTTGGATATAATCTGAGCAGGCTTATGTTTTCTGTGCATGACCTATATTGTGGTGCATTTACACAGTTTCTTTTGTGCAGCATAGATACAATGGTTGTCAGTGAAGCTATTAGACATGGACTGCAGATAATAGAAGTTGTCGGGAGCCGGGCAGTGGTAGGAAATCTTCAAGGTGTTATATTTGAGATCACCCTTCAATAGAAGCAGCTCAAATCTCGTCATCTACGTAGCAGAATGAGCTTTGGCAGTTGCGTATCAAATGATGAAAATTCGCACAACCAAGGACAGAAGAACCACCAAGATGACGCCATTGACAAAGATTTTCTTGAGTCAAGTGTTTTGTAAGATCGATCCTAATTATCATAATCAGGTTTTGGAATGAGATCAACTTAGGTTTTTGATCATTGAATTATTCTTGTGTTTAAGTAGTCAACAGAAAAACCAGGAGGATTTTCTCTTCTTCAAGGGATTACAAGAGTTGAATGATTATCTTTGCATTGGCTTTCTTCCCTCAATAATTGATTTTTATTTTCAAGTCGACATTATGTTCTTAATTCTGTGGAGTTGCTGAATAAAGAGGGAAGAGAATGAAAAGGAAGTAATTTCTCATATGTTTTTCTTTTCTGCTTTGGATAGGATTGTTTTTGCTTTATCAGGGGAAGAAACAATACTAATTTTTACTCTGGTCCTAAATTCTTTTCCCTGTATATGCATGATCCTTGCCTTCGCTATTACTTTATGCTCGCGCTGTCGCGCATAAAATCTGCATATGGAATCTTGCAAATCTTTTCAACTGATTTATGTAAAGAAGGAAAGAGTAATTGAAAACTAAATTAAGGCCAAAAGCTCCCAGCAAAAAATTAAAGGGAAAATGCAAAATCTATTTCGGAAGTTTGGTTAAAATTGAGAAGAAAGTAAAATAGGTAGTTATAGAATTCCTATTTATTCGAGTAAATTACATCCACCCAGTAGTTTCCCTTCAGCTTGACAAGAAAAGATCCAAATGCAGCCTAGACTAACAGAAAACGAACGCGAATACTACTCAATAGCTCAACATAGGCAAATTAATCAGTAACAGCTACGCTAGCACTTTCCATTAGAATTAATATGATCAATATCTATTGCACTAGATGGGCAACCAAAAAGTCCCACCAGCAAGTTTCAATTACACCAGTTGTGCCTATCTGCATCAATGTGAGCAAAGACCAAACCAGCAGCCCCTGAAAGGAAAACCAAGAATGGTACCAATTACAAAAACCGAAAATCGGGTAATTTTAACAGTCAAATGAGAGAAACCTTCTAAGCAGATCCATCAGCAATTCTTCCTTTCATTCCGATTCCTGCTGTGAACTTCATTTTGTAGCATTTGTCGGCAGAAACAGAAAGATGCAACAGAATAATAAGTGGGTTGTGGCAAATCATGCAGTTCAGTTAATTCTGTAATGTGTTTCCGCTCCTTTATCAGTCTCCTGGGTCAGAGTAGATGTCAATTCTTCTGAGGTTCTCGAAGAATTGGTGCTCAACTTCAGGCCTTTGCCATAAGCAGCAATGAGTAGAGCCTCAGCTCGACCTGCAAGTGTTTGATCCCCACAACAGAAAAGCTATTGAGGAAGAAAGTACTCATGGTGAAGAAAAGCTATGGAGGACAAAAGTAATCATGGTGAAGAAGACATGCATAAGTAACACTCTTTATGAGCTACTATCATTTGTTAACCGAGAAAGTATAGAAACACATGTACAACATTTTACACAACATGTCTATGTGGCAGTGTCTTATAGGAAACTGGATGGGTTGGTAGTTATCAACTACCAATGAGGCACTAACACATATACATATACATGCAGTGCAAAATGTTGTCCATGTTTTGTTCCTAGACCTCCTCTTTGTTAACCATAAGCAGGTAAGAAGCATGTACGCATATACCATCCTCAGTGCTCGTGTTCGGCACGCGTCGGGCATGGACACAACAAGGTAGGACATGTGTTGGGCACACCTAATTACATGTCTGTTTTTTTTAGTTTTGTGGTTCAAGTCGAAGACACTAAGGACATGCTAGGGACAAGTTGGAACAAGGACAGCTTATGCCGTTAAAACGAAATTTTAAAAGTTGGCCCTCAATCAATTTCCGTGAATGTTAAGGTTATTAATACTTCTTTAGTGACCGTTGATATATATCAATAAAAAATGTTTTTGACAATTATATCAATTCATAAGATACATTCATAACGAAACATATATTCTACATTGAACAAGTCCCCAACGTGTCCATGTCCTATTTTTTTTAAAAACCTGTACGCGTGTCCATATAGTTTCCGTATCCATGTTTCAAAGATAAGAAGTGCGCCAGTACAAGGCTAATCTTTGAACTTTGTTTTCATAACTTGTTTTCCCTCAAGACTACGACTTTGGTTTTGTCTTACAGCCCCAGCTATCACACACTGCACCAGATAAACTAAAACACACCAAAACAAGCTGCTTTAGGAAACAACCTTATTGAAAAGTGCCAAGAAGTATCTAGGATATTGCATACCATGATCTTTCTTCCTCCTCAACAAGGAACTCATAGACGGAAATAATGTGGATGCAGCCTCCCTGCTGTCATCCTGCCCAAATTCAACATCTATCATAAATTTAAGGATAACCAAACCAAACCAAACCGAACCCAAGACTCAATCAATTGAGGTCGGCTACATGAATCTGTTTTCTGAACATAATGCTTATACCATGTCACAAAATGTTTTTGTTTTATGAGGAAAATGAGAAAATAATTGAAGTGTTCTGTATTTGGCAGGTGGAATTCTGAAAGCAGATATAGAGACGGCTCCTGTTTTCCACCAAGATCCAAAAATAGTTAAGAGATAAGGCTCCCCAAGCACCGATCATAAAATATGTACAATATCTCAATGAAACATCTCTTAACTAATTAGAACAATGGACTGCAGCAACCTAAAATGCAAGAGAGAGAGAGAGAGATCTTTCATTATACTGAACTTTTCCCAATCCTAACAGAAAGCGAGGTTTCTTAAACAAAATTTGAATTCCCTTCCCCCGAGGTATATTAACATGTTCAAATTGAAGAAATAACACAATTGATGGATAAGATTCAAAACAGAAACATGCATTTCCTTTAAGTATATGTTTTGCAATTCTTTTTATTTATTTATTTATTTTTATTTATTCATTTCTTTATAAAATTCAAAACAGAAACATGCATTTCCTTATGTATATATTTTGCAATTCTTTTTATTTATATTTTTCTTCTTTTTACTTTATGTATATGTAGAATGGTGGAGGGGGCGACCATCTATAGTAACCTCCTCTGAGTATGACCATAGAGACTCCAGATCCGCGGCGGGCCTCGTGAGGGACCAACCGCTCATAGGTTTCTACCCTACTTCCCACCCTTCGAGGGCTAGTGGATAACAGCAGGGCTTGCAGGAGGGCAAGGTACAAGGGTGCGTCATGCCCACTCCTCGAACCTGCAACCTCCTGGGCTACAACCCCCTTTGGTATATGCTTTCTAATTCCTCAATTTCATCATGCTACTATTTACACTCATCCCCTTTTTCCGCTATTTTTAAACAATTTTTTGCCAAGCATGAAGCGTAGCCTAATATCATTAACATGCCCAGAGCAATAAGAAGTCATTAAGTATCAGCAGATAAAGATATCACGTAGATCTGTACCTAAGCATGCGTTTGAAAATCAGTAGGCATGAAGCTGGAGACATGCATTGTAATACGTCTAGAAGACTTATGTCAGTCCAGAATTTTGTTTAGTTTCGAACTCAAGCCCGACAAAAACAGATTTGTACCTGTTAGAATCTTGACTGGTGCGATTTATGTCCGCATACCACATACCACTGCTAAGTGCTAATTAATCAAATTCAGCTTCATTAGTAAGAATCCCTACACAAGCATTTGGAATGCAAAGTCAAGACCAGCCCCAGTCTCCATGATAACCCCCGTCCTTAAGAAGGGAAGAATGGGCTGATTCATACTCTAGAGTCGTTAATCCAAGCATTTCCCAACTTAGAGTTCCAAAGCAATATTTAAGGCAAATAATACAAGCAGGCACTTGCACTTCAAACCTTTTTAAATGCAAGGCATGGGTCAAACAGAAGAGGCCATTGAGCTGCTAGCATTAGGATTCTCATTATGGAAAATCTCTTTCCTTTACTGCCTTTTGATAATTTACAGCTTCAGAAATTTTTTTAAAATGAGATTGAAGTTTAAGCAAAGAAACCAAAGATATTTTCTGGGTCTATCGAAAAACAATGAATCGAACTTTAAAAAGTTCCCAGTTAATCATACACAAGCTACTTCAGATTTAATAACAAACTTCCAATCAAAATAAAAATTTGTATGCACCCATTCTAACAAGCAATACTATGTGACACCTTAAGGAAAGGTGAGACAGACTCATGCCACTTTGTGAAGCCTCATGCGTACCTTACTTGAGCCGTTTCCAGTGAGTTTGAACTCATTCTTCCACAAAGTAGATGGCACGGGAATGACAGAAAACCCTGAGGCAACTAAGATCCCAATCCATAATCCATATCCAAATCCTCCACTCCACCATCCCTTCATTGCAAAAGAAAAATATTCAGCTTTTACAGAAATAAAGTTTTGATGGCAAACTCACGAAATCAAAGGGTTCTATGTTAAGAATGAAGTCAGTCCGAAGTACAATATTACAAGAGACAAGTGGAGAACGGGCAGAGTACTTTTTCCACCATAAACCAATCAATTCCAAAAAAAAACGATAAAAATTTATCTTAAGCTGCTTCAATGAAATTGGAAAGGATGGACATCTTAGAAATTGATCTGCATAAGGTTCAGATCCTGCATGGATATGTTTAGGTTCCTAAATTCCCTTCTTTTTTGTTTTCAGGAGTTGGTACCTCTAATACTTATAAGGAGAAGATTCCAATTGGAGCTAGAATTCAAAGAAGCCTTAAGAGGTCCCAATCCAAGCCTAAGTGGGATTATACTCCCTTTTAGGTGGCAAACCATGGGATACTTGAGCACTCGAATTTTATTCTCTTAGACTACTGAGAGAGACTACAGAGAGAAAGGATCCTACATCCTCCATTGGCAAGATCTTTAATGATATTGGATTAAGGACTTCTGGGTATCAAGTTTTAAAGATTGTCCAATTTTTTGGCTTGCGGCAAGAGCCAGAAAAGTATGATTGAACCTTCATGATAGAGCACTATGAGAACGAGAGTTGAGTTCTGAATGTTTGAGATTACATGCTTCCGCATGGTTTTTGAAACCAACTGACAATTGGGGAAAGTGGCCCACGGCCATGGGGCATCTGAAAACAGAACACAAAAAGAATATTTACTTCATGGCATACACACAAATTGGCAAAAGAACAATGTTTAAACAGTTGACCCACCTAAGAAAATAAATATTGATCAAAATCAATGTTTCAAAAGGCTAGTTAAAGCTCGCATCAAGGCTAGGCTATCAAAAATGACTTGAGGCCTTCGAATTTGGGCCTTACCCTTCGGGGACCTACACCTTGTTCAAGAGAACTTCGCACAAGGTGCGCCATTTTTCTTACACTTCATGTGAGGCGTAGACTTTTTTTATTTTCATAACAATATGGCGTCTAGATCTTCACCATCACCCTCTCTCTCAACTTGTTAATCTTTGCTTCAAGTGAGAGAGTATCTATTTGAGTATGCTTTTTTATTTATTTATTAGAACTGGCGTACACTTGTATTGCCACACATATTTCTAGATTCAGAGGAGCTTTTACAACTTTAACTTAGCATTGTCATAAGTTTCTCTCTCTTTTTTGTGATTTTTAAATGATTTTTTGTATTTACAAAACATAAACAATCTGAATGCTTACACCTCAATGCCTACGCCTCACCTCCTAAGGGAAAAAATGCCTCGCATTTCGCATTACCTTTAACAACATTGGTTAAAATAGTTCAAATTGAAGGATCCAAAAAATTCCTCAAATTGGTCGGCATAAAGCATAAAATCAAGGCCATGCAATAGGGAAAGGATAACAGACCAGCATTAATCGTAACAGCCATGGTGATATCAACAAAGAAAGACAACTGTGAAGCAGTAGTAATTCCTAAAAGAAAAAAGCAATTGTAATTCCTGCTGATATTGACCCTGCTAACCTGTTTACCATCTTGTGGATAAGGTGTGGATTGTTCTACATATGCAGTGGTTCCTGAATTAACAAAACTTCAATTCAGCATTTTTATGTTTAGCATAGAATGCAGATGAACAGTAAGTATGGGGATAATCTCCCTCAGCTTAATAAGGCTTTTGATCAACAAGACCCTCCCACCCCTTTCAAACCCGCCACCAACCTTCCTAAGAGCACGTAAGCATTTTATGTTCTTAAAGGGGAAAAAAAAAAAGAAGAGAAAACAATTACACATACAGGATAAAGGAAACTAGTTTCTGTTCTTTCCTTGAGGACTCGTTAAGGACACCCAAGCCAATTGACCACTCCAGCACACAGTTCATCCTTTAAACCAATATTGAGTTTGAAGTGTTCATTGTCACGAAAAGAAAACTTCAGGATCAATGCCTCCAGATGTCCCAAAAGAAAGGAAGACTGAAAATAGTAAAGGATTTAGAGAATCATGCACACACGCGTGTGAGCGCGCACACATACCCACACACACGTGTTGGATATTTCATAGAGAATCACACACTTGATGAATAGATTCACATACACTATGGGACTCATTTCCTAATAGCTAAAGCCTCCAGGACAATTGGAAAAACTTAGCATTGGATCTTGTGAGGTCTTAGGTTCAAGTGTCTCAAGTGATATTTTGCAACATTGTGCTCTATATGTACAGATATTTGCATTTCCACGTACAAGACAAGATTGCACGAGAGGGCTGGCGTTTCATAGCTTGATAAAATGCTTCAGTTGGGCCTATTTCCGAATAACTTCAGCTTTTGGGATCATTAGTGACCGGACAATATAGGTACATATGCATCTAAGAATAAGGGAGTGCATAGATGGCTGGGAGCCTAGGAGGCAACTGCACAATTTTTTTTTCAAGCCGCAACCACAAATGATAAATTTCACTTTTAACACTTCTTAGTCCAGTGAACCTCCGACTCTGCCTCTGGCTTTTGGGACTACTAAATAATATGAAGTGTAGGAAAACTCTAAATTAAGTGACTTGTTTGCAATAAAAGGTACGGGCTAGTGCAAGCACCCAAAATTAGAACCATTCAAACCAAGTTTCTGCAATTTCTCCCCGTCAGGCGATGCAGCCATTCAAAGCAATCATAAGGGGAACTTTCATAGCCCAGCCCATGAAATGAATATATGCAACTACTTGCAAAACTTTTTGATGCAGTACTCAGCTCTGTACTTTTTCAGATTATAGATACTTGATAGCAGAACGGGAACTAAGAAGCATATGCACCTTAAGAACTGCCCCAGCCTAAAATTGTAAATATCCACTGTGGCATCTACTGGCATCCCATTACATTGGGTCAATAAGTCCACTATATGTTGAGATAAGGAGATAAACATAAAGGAGAGAGACAATTTTAAATACAGTGACATAATAATATAGCATACCAACTGGAGCATCAAAACTCTTAAGAAGCTGAACAATGGACTTAGTATCCAAACGTCGGCGAGTTCTTTTGCCTACCAGTAATTTTAAGTGAGGAGAATCAAATACCTTCAAGAAGAGAGAAAATGTTAGCACATTAACTAGTGAAGTAGACCATGGTATGATGAAGATTATTGAAGTCTTGAAGGCAATCTTAAGTTTGTAGAAAGAAGTTCCATTTTCTGTCTATAATAGTCGAGCAGTCCTCAAACAATATTCTACTCGACTTAAAAAGCTATCAGAAATTTCACATGTAATTTCTCAGGGAAATCATAACTTTTCCTCCAGCAGTTAGCAGAGACAATCCCCTTATGGTTCAAAAGCACCTGCGAGCCAGGACTTTGGCCAAAGGGGTCAGACAGATTCAAAACAAAACTCAAGCAATCTAAATCTAGATAGTGATGCTTAATTATACTTGTTTCGCTAAAATCACTCAGCGTTGTCTTTCAAACAACAGGTACTAAAAAGTGTCTCATACCCAGAGTGGCTCTAATTATGCCCAAACACTGATAACAATACAAGAAAAAGGATCCAGAATTCCTCGATTGAGAGATTAATGACCATGAACCACACTATAGCACTTCCCGGTTACAAAGAGAGACTTGGGAACAAACTTGAAGAACCTTGAACGCTTTCGAGTTTGAATCATTAATCAAGAAAACCTTTTTCACGAAACATTCGTTAGGGGTAGTAGAATACGTTAAACAAAACCATGTTGCTCTGCAAGTCTATAAGTGGATAACTATCATTTGTCAAACATCAGAGCACAGCATGGAGATGTCCTTAGAACCCAATAAAGCTTAAAGGGGTAAGCCCCGGTTTCGAGAAATCCTAAGCTGATCATCAAAGATTGCGATTCCACGTCATAGAAAAAAAATCCAGCAGTCAACCACTAAGGCAACTCACTTGCAAGAGCTTGGGGTTTCTATTAAGGAGGTCTCCAGCTTGAATCTCGAGGGGTGGACAAATCGTTAAATCTTATTCTTCACTCGCCACTAAGGTAAGCTACTCCCACGGGTAGGCCCCGCAATCAACTAGTAAAAGTGAAATGTGGACTACAATTACCCACTAACACAAAAAGATAAAAGAGTATCCATTTCAATATATAATGAGAGTCACTAAAAAGAATAAATACTGAACCGCAGGCAGTTATCGCCTGAAATTCTTGTGGATATGTCTATACCTTAATGTACTCCTTCCGTCTATACATGCAACTATTTGTTGGTTCAAGATTCCATTTTGACTTCCACTAAGATCAAAATCCTTAGGACCACCCTCTCCATAAACAAAAGCTCGTATGATATAGCTGTGGAAGAGGGCTCTGGTTTATAGTGAGGCCACGCGACCTAAGGTTGCAATCGACATAATCGGTTCCATATTACCAAAACAAAGTCAAGTTAGAGCATTTCCAACCCATCTCTAAAACACCAAAATGGAGAATGGAAATGCTCCAATCCATCTCCATTTTGGGCCTCTAAATGGAGAACCAAGCTTGAGTCTCCATATATGGAGACTCTCTCACACAAATGGGGATGGAACTCCATTTATGTAAATCGCAAATAACTCAATATACCTAGATCCAATGTATAAAAAATGGTACCATTATGAAGGTATCAACGATACCTTTAAACTGAGATCCATCTTCGATAAAATTCGATAGTTTATGAAAATACGATAACTAAGATTTGGAGGGAAACTTGTGTTTGTAAAAGAAATGAGTGTGTATTCGGAAAATGGAGAATTGTGGTTGGAGTGTGTGAGAATGGTGTTGTGCTCCAAACACACTTTTAAAACAAAATACTATTGTTTGAATCTCCGAAATAGAGAATTTGTGAGAGATGGGTTGGAGATGCTCTTACGCTAAGTTATAGCAATGCAGGCAGCTAGCATTTCAGTTGTGGATTACGCATATATTTGTGGACGGCGGGGCCTCATGAATAAGTTGAGCTGCCCGGAAGCTTACTCGGACGCCCGAATTATTAGCAATGCACACACTTGCGAGTACAAACACCTAATATGTATGCACACAGAATCAAAATTACCTGAGGAGAACAACCCAAGTCATCATTTTTCAGAAGAGCCAAGGCTCCAGAAACATCCGGGTCGACCCCAATCACCCACGGGGAGTCCGAATCACTCCGGCCCACGTCGGAAACTCCGCAATTGGGACGCAAGAGGGCATCGGGGCACGGGCAAGTGAGAGAATCCAACCACTTCTCTTTCAACTGAGCGTCAGAAACCCTAGCCCGTACTCCTCCCCTTTCTCTTGGGTTCTTAGTACTGCTCGGTACACTCTTTTTGCGAGTTGGGATGAGGGTTAGTTCTTCGGTTATGGTGGAATTTGGGGACGACAAAGCACAGAAGCATTTGAATTTAAGGGAAGTTAAGGTGATTGTTGATCTGAATGTGGAAGAAATTGATTTCATCCAGTACGGGTGTGCGGGTGGTCGCTGGGTTTGGAGACCGTCGGTCAACATAAGCAAGAGAGAGAGAGAGAGAGCGAGCGAGCTTCAAAATTGTGGGAAGAGGGGGAGGAAGTTCAAATTGGCGCTGGAATGTGTACTCCATCTTCCCTCCATCCTCATTTCTTGTTTCTTTATCCGGTACTAGTGTTGGCCCGTACCCCGTACCTACTGCACTACGCATTTCGGTTGAAAGAGGATGGCAGTTGTCTGATTTAGGTGAAAATCATGGGTATTTAATCGGGAAGTGAGAGAATGCACTATAGCCTTTGGATCAAATGAATCTAAGCCGTTCCAATAACTTGTCTTCATACCCTTCTGTTTTATAATAAAGATCGTAATCTCTAGCTGTAATCTTTGCGGACAATTTTTTAGTGGGTACCTCGTGACGTCTGCTCGGCGCATCCGAGCTGTCTATTGCATTTTTGGACGGCTTAGATTTAGAGAGATAAAGTGCATCCGAGCGAAAGGAGAGATAATTTCAATTCGAGCAGTCCAAAAATGTATTGAACGGTCTGAATGTACCGAACAGTTACCACGTGGGATATACCCAACCAGCACTGAAAAATTTCTCAATATGTGGATAGTCCTACCCAAGGTTCTGATTCTTCTGAACAAGGATCATCATCGGGCCGGAATCCACGGACTAGCCCAATTGATGGACTAACGGGCCAAAAGCCAGACGGGCTAAAATTTCCTTGGGCTTGTTAATTTGTAAATTACGAAATACGTAAAGAAAAGATGATCTCTATACATCAAGATTATCTTTCAATACACAAAACAAAACATATTGGCTAGTCTCCACATTCCCTGAATCCACCCAACAGTCCAATTGTGCATATATTCTTGATTGGCAAGTTTCTTAATCAGATACATCGAGAAGGATAGCTAACCCAAATACCTTGAGCTATTAGAAAAACTAATTTATTCTCTTGTCAATGAAGTCAGCCGAGAAATATATAAGATAAATTATCGTCCACTATATCTAATACATATTCATGGGGTGTTTTAGTGAGAAGAGCTTTAAGAGTGCCAAGGCTATATATAATATGAAAGGTCAACAAAGAATTGACTTATTATATATATTTTACAAAATATTGGGAGCTTATTCAAAAGAATCCTTTTGGTTATCAGGCCTCAGGTTTTTGTGATATTTTCTTTTGAAATTTGGAAAAATCTGAAAGGAATTGTATAGATTCTCACTTTATTTGCTGAATTTCTAAAATGAAAACGTGATAGTACTACTTAGGTATTTTAATAGGCTGTCAAGTCAAAGATTATTAATTAAAAAAAATGAAATTGTAGAATTAAAATGGCTGGTCATAGGCATTGTTTTGTATGCTTTCTCTTCGCGTTCCGTTTGCATTATATCATATATGTTGGGATGAGATCTGTCGGTTCCAAAATATATAAATTTATGAATATTTCTTTTCTATTCTTTATTCATAGATGTTATTGAAAAAATAAATTCTCTATTTTCCTGGAGTGCTATACTATAGTAACAATTATCAAGTGTTTCGCGATAGAATTAGTTTTAGGAAAAGTATTCGGTACACATCCTCCCATTTTGGGGTGTAGGTACACTTTGGTATTTTTATTTGGCTCTGTGCATAGCCCGAGTTTTACTTCTTCATTCGAGACACGTACCGCCGAGGAATCTTGTCATGCACAAATTACCAAAGTTAAAGTTAGGATTAAAGAATTCAAAGCATCTGATGTTTCTGGTCAATCTTGCCATGCACAAATTACCAAGGCCAGGTATCTTGACCCATCTTTAGATGTACCATGAATATAAAACTGACAATGAGCAAAACCCTAACATGTAATCTTTTTATCACTCCACAAAACACCAAAAACTGGTACCTAGCTAGGCCGCATTTGCTGTTTCAAAAAATCTATAAACAATCCATTGAATGGTTTCAGACAGAAGCAATGGAATATTTGTCATGGAGGTTTTCTTCAAAGGTTTGAGTATTTTATCTTAGAAGCAAAGAGTCATTCACAAGGCTTTACCCTTCCTTAAATCCAGCACCAAAATGGGTAAGCACCCAACACACAATCCCCTTTCCAAAGCCATCCTTTTAATGTGCAGAAAAGGAGCTCTTTGGTCTCAATATTTGTAGCCAAGAAGAAGACATGGAAACATCTCAAGCCTACAATGGCAGTTCTATTTATGTGATCAGTGCACCATCTAGTCCAAGCAGATTTAGCAGCCCCAACAACAACATGGTGCATTTCTACAGCGCGCGGACAAGTCCCTGTCGAATGGGAGCTGTACTCGAGGAGGAAAGCACGGATTTCGACGACTTTGAATTCGAAACGAGTAAGAGATTCGGGCAAGAAGGCTATTCGGAGTTCGAAAAAAGGCCAGCTTGCGAGAGTCTTGTAGCGATGGCATTTGCCGATGAGCTCTTCAGTAATGGCCAAGTGGCGCCTTTGAAACCCCCGCCCCGTCTCAGCTACTACTCCTCCCCCAATGGAATTTCTAACCGGAGTTCATCATCCGCTGCTTCATCGCCTAATCCAGTGCTCAAAATCCCATTTCCGCGGTGGAAGAACACGTGGAGCGATGAGTTTGATCCGTTCGCAGTTGCTTTGGAGAAAGTTACAGAAGAGAAGAAGGGGAAAAGCCATCACCACAGGCGGAGCCGGTCCCTTTCTCCATTTAGGACCACCACTGCTCCACCAGAACTCCAAGACCAAAACAAACAAGGGGGTCCTCCTTCCCTTGAGCTAATGAAGCATCATATGGGACCAAACTGCCCTCAAGAAAATGATCCCCAAAAGTCATCACAAATGGTGGTAATAAGCCCAAGATCAGGACCACCAAACAAGCACAAGGGGTACTACTTGCCCTTTGGAAAGAAAGTGAGGCCCATGAAAGTAGGACATGAAGGGACCATGAAGGCAGTGGAGGAGGAGGAAACAACAGAATCAAGTGGCGGAGAAAATAGAGGACAGAAAGGAAAGGGGTTTCTTGGGAGGGAGAATAATGAAGGCAAGGCCATGAAAGAACAAGTTGCAGCCTTGTGGAAGAGATTGAGGTCCCTTTCAGAACCACCCAAGAAAAAGGAGATCAGGAAGAAATTGAGTTCCAAGTTGAAGGGAAATGCTCAGAAAGATGCAGAGAAAGTGGATGTTGAAGAGCCCAAAATGGGAATCACACCATATATGCCAAGGATGGGACTTCGCTTGAGTCTCCGGATATCGAAAGTATAGGAACATGTATGGTCCTTGAAACTTTATCCAGAAGATGTTGTTACCGTGGGAAAAAAATTTGGATAGCGGTTGTTTGTAATACCCTCTCGCATGTGGTGTGACCAAATAACCGTTTGTATTGAAAATTTTCTCGTTACCGTGAGGGTTGTTGATATTCCTACCACCGTGTTATTGATTAGTGCTATTTTGTTCACCCACCTAAAAAGTAGATGAACGTTACACACATTACTGCGGTGGCCATGCCACAGAGAGTAAACTCAATCTTCTGTATTATATACTAAATTTCTGATTGTATCCTAGCTAACAAATGGATACATTTAATTTAAGCAGATTCTCATAAAATGGATGAATTATGCACATCAGTGTATTGACAAACTAACTTTATAAACTTGATTTTCATTCCCCATAACCTTCCTTGTCCAAAACAGCATACAAGAACAGAGGAAAAGGTATTTGGAATCTAACCATTCTGGGTTGATACATCATAATGCATTATATACCATTAAATTCCACTTCTTCTACTTATTCTGCTTTCTACAACCAACCAAATAGAATTCAATACCAGAAAAAAAATATGTTTACAAAGAGGTAATTTATATGGTACACAATATCAACATTTGAGTGGTAACATTGCATTGTTGCGCGAGAATACCAGTGTCAGTTTTCCCACCACTAACCGCGAAACAATAGTTGTAACCTAACAAAGGGGAAACGAAGAGCAGCAAGTTCTCCAATTTGAAGTAACTGAGCTGGAAATGAATCAACTTTCTCATCTTGCATCAACCACTGCTTTGAAATGAAAAATAGGAATGGAATCCGTCTTCTATGTCCATTATTTCAACCAGCGGTTGAAAGCCTTTTGGCCTACTCCAAGATTTCTGCTGGCCAAAGCCGCCTCCACATGGAAATCTCGTTGTTGGCGTGAAGTTTTCGGATTCCCCCGTAAAACCCATCTGCCTCGTTTCCTTCTTCGCGGTGGTCTTTTCGGTGGACGGAAGTTTGTCTCCACCGTGAACCTGGAGTGTACTGGTTGAACTCCAGCGCCACTGTGTCTGTCATCACAAACCAACAATGGTTAAGAAACTTGGCCTGGTGTGATCGAAATCTAATATTTTGCAATGAGAGCACTGTAAAAAGATAAGGTCAGCGAAACCAAGGTCGAAAAGACAATCACAACCTCTCTTCCTGGCAAAAGAGTATTCATTCTCATGGGAATTGGAATGAAAAAACAACAGATTTTTTCTCGAAAAATAAGGACAAATGAAAGTAAAATTCGCCTGAATTCAAGTAAGATCTCCTAGGTCAGGTCAAGAAGGGGAAAGCCCGGGGAACTGGACTATTACTCTTCTATTACATCACGGAGATGTATCTAAAGTAAGGGGAAGAGGTGCTGTCTCCTAAAACTCTTTGTTTCTTTACCTTCCTCTCTCTGACAATAGTCCGAACAGAGTGATAACTCTATTGTTAGATCATGGCATGACAACTTGCTCATCGACATAATAG
The DNA here is from genome assembly GCA_018127125.1 of Rhododendron griersonianum. NCBI lineage: Eukaryota > Viridiplantae > Streptophyta > Magnoliopsida > Ericales > Ericaceae > Rhododendron > Rhododendron griersonianum. The sequence goes on from CM030800.1 coordinate 33,265,259, forward strand.
TTTAGTTTGTCAAAAACCTTCTTTACAACTTTTATAAATGTAACTACCGCGTGAGAATAAAACTTCCATTTATTGTTATAAGACCGGAAAGCCTCAGCTGTAAAACAAGTCTCTTTTCCTAACAAAGTTCGAAACTGTTAGTAGACCTCAAAAGATACACCAACCTGATTTTTTTCACCTTGGCTCGAACCAAAAAGATACTCACCGGTATGGATTTATCAAAATATTAATCGGCCTTTACTTTATCTTAAGCAATAATAGAATAATATTCACATATCATAAGGATACAATAAATCACGCGAGAGCCTGCAATATTTAAATCAAGCTCAATAAACAATCGTCCACAAAATAGCCTCACGTGGGGGAAGAAATAAACCAACAAATAAAGACTCCTTAGAAAGGAGAAACAACAAATAACTCTCGCCTTTGGCAAGATTTGACCCTCAACCTCTCACTTGCGAGTGCACAAGGGCGGCCGCGTAGGCTAGGCCTAGTTGGTTATATTACTTTGTGAAAAGTTTGGTGGGATCTTTACACGGATTAGTAAATGACAACAAAGAGAGGATAGTCCTATTAGCATGCAACAGCAGAAATAGAGAGTAAAGAAAGCAATGCAACTTTGGGACCACAAAAGCAGAACCACTCCAATCCTGTAACCAAACAGAGACTGAGGGAACAAAGGTTGAACTTTCAGCCCAACTGGACTTGAAGATTCCACTGAGACACAAGTTATGACACTGCTGGCCAAAATCAAGACATATTGTCTAAGGATTTGACACCAGACCCAATTGAATTGCAAAGATGGTGACCCCATATTGAAAAGAGAGAGTTAGGAAAGTGGCTTGTCTATAACTGGGGTCTCTTTTGTGATGATGGCTTTAAAGTTCTCAACCACATTTTTATGAAGTTTTTAATGCTTTCACATAAAGGAATTAAGACCTTTGGAAAATAACCAGAGTTCATATAATAGAGGGTGTCCGTCAAAATATAAACCAACTGATAGTTTCAAAGCAAGATTCACAAGTACCAAAATGATAGTTCCTCATAACCGTCTTTTTAACCAGCTTTTTAAGTCTAATGGGATCCAGTGCATTATTGTTGGTATGATCGCACCCACCTTTTTAAGTTGCATTTAGCCCAGAAGCAAAAATGCAAACATGCCATGTGTAGTGTCTTCTCCTTAAACTGTGTTTGGATCATGTATTTGTGGAATAAATAGAGAAAACAAGTAGGGGACCAAGCTTAAAGTTCCACACTCAACTGGGGGGAGAAAAATTCTTTCCAGCTATGAAAGTAAAGGATGAAGACGCATCAACTTACCACTTTCACGACAACGACAGTAATTATCACTTCCATCACATGATTCCAAGTGGCCAACAACACCATACCACCAACCTGCGTTTAAATGGCACAAATCTGTCAATCAGCTACCTGCGTAGATTTTTACATATTTTATTATTTTGTTCTGAAGACGAACTCCCACCGCGTGGAGAAGGTTCTAGGAGCACTGAATAATCACTCAAATAAACGGCGGAGCTACTGGTGGGGGTCGTGGGGCCCGCGACTACCTTAAATTTTTTTATTTTTTATTTAGTTCAGTTAGTTTTGTTACATACTCATGAAAACAACAAAAAAAAAAATGGCAACCATAATGGAAAGGTATGAACAATCTATAATTTGAGCACACTAAAATTTACTAGTGAATAATACCATTGAGTATCCAGTCTTCAACTTGTCAAAAGCATTGTGTAAAAACTCAAACGACCAGATTTAATCTTGAAACAGTACACTAGGAAAAGTTTTTTTGCCATAATTCCCCCCAAGTTCGATTCCTGGCTCCGCCCCTGCTCCCGACCCCACCTTGGATAGGACGGGGTGAATCTCACTATCTCAGATATTTCCCACCACCATCAATCATTTGGCTGTATAGATATGTTTATATTTCGGTTGCGTTTCAAAGAAATTTCCAAGGAAAAATCCCTTCCAACACATGACAATTTTTCCCTCTTTGACAAAGGCTGTCTACCTAACAAAGACTGCTCCTCCTCCACCATGAGGAAAAAGGAGAAAAATGAATTTTGGATAAGTCATTGGGGATCACTGTTGATTTTATTCCCTCTTAAAAAAATAAAGGTTCCAACAGCTCTTTTAAAATAGGTAAATCAAATCCAACTTAGAGTTGAGCACGTCTTCTATGATGGATTTTCCCCTAACTTAGAAAAAGGGAGTAGGAAATTCTATATGGTGATATAATCCTTTTTGGATATGGCATCCATTTTTCCATGAAGTTTCACACCACACCAGGCTTGTACCACCCACCCACCGATCCAAATTAAAAACCATAAAAAATAATTGAAAAACTCCAAAAAAAATAATAAATAAAAATGAATATGTCAAATATGCTCCTAGCCAACATCCATGAAGTGACTTGAAGCAAGAATAGAGGTATCAAAAACTTGAAATGAAAGGAAGGATGAAGTTTAATAACAAACCATAAGGGAATTCTTTGTTTCTCCTCCACTGAATCTCAATGTGATCCCCGGGGCGCAATTCATTCAAACAGTCAGATATATGAAGATCATGAGGGGAAGTATCAATAGGGGGTGCCCTTAGCCTATCCCAAGTCACACCATTTTCTACCGCAGCTGCCCTTCTCCCATGTGGTGGGTACCTAAAAGATACAAACCACACAAACATGCTCAAACACCAATTGCTACATCAAGTTATTATTGCTAAAGATCAAGATTGGGAATCAAATAGTGAATTACTATTATCTAGGGGAATCTGAAAAAACCCAGATAAGATTATGTCGAGCATAATGAGTGGAAATGAACAAAAAGTCTAGGAACACAACTTTGAAACACAACCCCATTGTCCGGGCCGTTGGATGTATGTGTCCTATGTGCATCCAACGGCTCCGGACACCATTGTATTTCGAGTTGTGTTTTAAAGTTGTGCCTGTAGCATTGCTCGGAAATGAATTCCTTGAGATTCAAGTCTAATTAAGGAACAGCTTCACAATTACCTGGCCTGGAATGTATCGGTCCGAGAATCATAGCACAGCTCTGCATCATAGCATGACAGCATAAACCCAATATGCCCATTCTGCAAAAGAAACAGCACACACAAAAAGCTCACAATTTTGTTTGAATGGAAAACACAACTTAGAACAAGAATAATGTAATCCAATTCACAGCTAATGTACCTCGCGATTATAGACCTGCGCAGGAAACCAGAATTTTCCAGACTCAAGAGCAAGATACCAGGTCATAATCGAATCAATTGGAAGAGAACTCTTCATCTCTTTTGCCGTAGTATCAAAGTTTGATCTCATTAGAGAAAAAGGCCATAGACGAGAAAGAGACCTCATCAAGCCTCTTCTCTGGCTTCTCTCAAAGCCAGACTCTTTTCTTGAAACCATATGCCACTGCCACTCCCGGTGGGCGGCCGGGCCGATAACCTGTCCCCATTTCCTCTTCATATGCCTTTCCCACAGGCGGTCACTTGTACACCTATCCCTCAAACCACCACAAACACCAGCCATACTACAAAGCCCATCAGGAGGAAGCCTCTCCAGAATTGAGTCCAACACCAATTCTGGCAAGTCAAGAAGACAAATCTCTTCTGTTGTTGCCTCATCAAAGTTGTCAACTTTTGAACTTGGGCTCCTCTTTTTCATTGACATTTTTGGGGGAACTTGAATGGAATGGCCGGATAATATAGTCTTTAAGAAGTTGGCAAGGGGAAGGAATGATAAGTCTTTCCAAAACCAAAGGGATACCAATCTTATCTCACAAGCCCAATGGGGGAGAGGCTTGAGAGGGAGGGAATTGTAAAAGAAGATAAAGGAGACACAAGTTATCAAGAAGAAAAGCATTTGAAAACAGGAAATCTGAAATGGGTCGGATTTGAATTCGGCATAAATGATAAAAGGGAGGAAAAGGGATCACGAAGGTAAACGAACTAATTGTGGCAAAAAGCAGTGGCTCATAAGAAGAGTTTCATTTGTCTTTCTCTTCTTCAGAAACCCCCCAGAAAAAGAAAGCAACTTTTTTTTTACGAAGCCCACCAATCCAATTAGTAGGCCTCGTCTATGACTATCTGAAGGACAGATGAGTGGTGGAGGTCAGAAACACCAATCTAGAATCCCAAGGAAGATCAAAGTTCCTTCTTTTTTGGGGGGTAATCAAATTGACTCCAATTGTGAAAGCAACCAAGAAAACTTCTTTGATAATATGCGTATATATAGAGCGATTATAGAGTATAGAGAAGTGACTAAATGGGTATTTTTGGATGAAACCAGAAAATTATAGAGAAAATTTGGATGGATGGAATTCAGAGCTATATGGGTCTCGATTGACTAAAAACAATTAACAGGAAACACCAAGGAGGAGAATAAGGTGAGAAAGAGATCTGGGTTGTTGGAATTTGATGCAAAATTAGGTGCACCCAAGAAATTCTGTCATATAATATGTAGTGATTGAAAAGAGGACACAACAGATGACAGTGAGAGATGATCCAAGTGGGCAAAAATGGAAGATTAAAGGGGGGGAAATTGGTGAAGATTTTTGGGTATTTTGGTGAAAATTGAAGAAGGTGATGGAGATTGCAAAGTGGGGGGGAGCGTCCTCTCTGTCTCTCTCTATTTTTCTCCACCACTTTTTTCAGTCCATCAGATTCTTCCTCAATTCACAACACACCAAACCCTCCCCTCTCTCTCTCTCTCTCTCTCTCTCTTCTTTATGTTTCTATTACGCCAAAAGACAAACAGGTAATGGGCAACAAATACAGAAGTGAAACAAAAAATACTCTCTTCTTAATGGGCAGTTTCCGGTTAAAAGGGATAAAAATAAACGCAACTTTTATTTGTGGATAACAGTAGATACTCTTTCTAATCCTTCCAAAACACAAGACGTTGGAGGGAAGTCCGGCCCACCAGGAAAAATGTTAACAGATGGAAATGATAACATAAGCAAAGCCATACACATTTTGTGGTAAAAGATCCCCTTCACTTTTTTTTTTGATCCGCAGATCCTCTTCACTTGATTGGGGGTGCTTTGTAGATAGGTATTGTCAAGAGCAACAGATCCGCAGCAACAGCAAGTGCACCCGTTTTTTTTAATTATCGGATGTTCTTGCGTGTGCTTCGATTGATTCTGGGTTTTCTGAAGTTAATGACCAGACAATCCCTCTAATGACTCCAAGATTTACAAGGCTTGGCCTCTGTAGGATTTGGACATACGATTTTCTACATGACAAGTACTTCTTTGCTTCCGTATGCCCACTTATCCAAACCCCTTAGGATTAGCAAGTACACCCGTTGACGTCAAAATGAAATTTTGATAGTCATTTTTAAACTTTCTACATTGTAACAACCTCAAAAAATAGCAATATCGTTGCACTTGTTTGGTGCCATAGCCTTGAATTCACCCCATTAAATTGCTTCGTCAAACTTGGATCTGTTCCACTAACTAAAATAAGTACTTATTTTTTGAATTAAATGCGATGTATTGTGAGAGAATGGCTTATCTTGTAAAGTGAAAAATAAGTACTTAAAAATAAGAACCTTAATGGAACGGGACCTGACATTCTCAAAATTTGACGTTGAATTTGGTGCAAAAATGGAGACGAGGCCCCGTTCCGCCTAAGGAATATAAGTACTTATTTTTTGAATTAATGATGATTTATTGTAAGAGAATGAGGTGGAGTTCCACTTTTTTAAAAAGAAGGTTTTGGGAAAAAGAAGGTAATTTCAAGGTCAAAAATCATGTGTTGACACAAATAATTTTCTTACCAATATGGATTTTGTTTGATAGATCTCATTGAGATCTTTTAAACGGTGCAAAAAAAATTGAAAAATCATTTTTCATTATATTTGAATTTAAAATTACCTTCTTTTTGAAAAAGAAGGTTTTGGAAGAAAGCGGAACGAGGCCTGACCTGTCTCGTAAAACAGGAAATAAGTAGTACTTTAACAAATAAAAACTTTAACGGAACGGGATTTACCATTCTTGATGCCGCATGTAGACTTTGATATGAAATTTACCCCGATGATATACTTGCTCTAAAGAAATCAGAATTTCTTGAGGGGATTAGCTCCCCTAGCTTCCATATCCCTCTCCCCTTGCAATCACAAACACAATTATATTGACGGGATTAGCTCCCCTAGCTTCTATATCCCTCTCTCCGTGGGATTGAAATATGTGATCTCACGAAATAGTTTATTGATAAAGATAGTTTTATTCAGACATTGATAGGTGAATGGGAAAAAATAGTTTATCGATAAAATTACCGGATCAATATAATAGGAAAACTCATTGGTAGATGTCCGATTTATAACTTAATTTTTCTAAATAATAATAATTAGGTAGGGCCTACAAACCACTCAGATTATTATCTAAATGGCGGGACAAGACCGACATATATAATTGAACTTTGAAGAAATATGGAAGAGTAAATGCCAAGGGTAACTGGTCCCAGAGTTATTAAACTAGGTGTGACTTTCAAGCAATTTCAATCATTTCTATTCAATAGTCAAGACTCTGAAAACAAATTTAAACCAACAAAAAAGAGTTTTATAAGTTTGTGGAGAAGAGCAATCGTATGAAACTTTCCGACGTACCCAAAAAAAAACAAAAAAAGGTTGTAATAGGAGAAATTTTGTTGATAGGAGTAATAGTTTTTTTTTTTTTATTAGATTCAAGCTGGCCTAATTCTTCTGAGGTTCTTATTTTTTAAGTACTTATTTCCTATTTTACGAGATAAGTTATTCTCTCACGATACATCACTTTTAATTCAAAGAACAAGTACTTATTAAAATAAGTACTTATTTCCCTTCCACACCAACAAATTATCATGTAGCAGAGCGCTCGGCCTTTTTAATTTATTAGTATTATTACTAGCAGTGAAGGCTCAGATCAATAAAAAAAATATTGTGGAGGCTTTTGAACAACACAATGGATGCCCTAAAAAGGGAAATGATTTTGCCACTCTCTTTTTTGTTAACGCCACTCCTCAGCAAGTGTATTTTTGCACCAAAATACACTTACAGGGGAGTGGCGTTAACAAAAAAAGAAGTGACAAAATCAACGGCCCCTAAAAATAGGTTTCCATTCATTTCTGCAGTATTTGAACCAAGTGGGTGCTCTCTCTCTTTCTCTACAGAGAAGGGTCATCATTCTAAAACAGTGGTCTTTGTCGTAGAAAGTAAGACCACCACTATCTCTCTTTTTATACGATTAATGACTTGTAGGTATTGACATGGAGAAAATCGTTTTAATGGCGGAACCGTGAATAGTTGATTACGGAGTCAATCACGCCCGTTCAAAAGTATTTTGGACGGTCTGGATGTCAGTCACGATTGGTTGTTGCTGTAAAGAATTAGCTCACGGCTGAACCATGAACAAGTTTCTCTCATTGATCTGCTTACACTTTGCATTGGCTTTGATAATCACAAATTCTCTTCTTCTTTTTTTTATTGTTAGAGAATTACTTGTTTATTTATTTATTTTTGGTCAGACGAAAATATGAATTATTTGTTTATTCAAACTTAAGGTACACATGATACCTCTGTAAAAATAAGATCCTGCATTATGGACAAACAGAAATGATACTGGTACAGATTTATGTCTGCACCAGTGCGTACAAACGCATTTTTGGTCATGTTTTGGGTCACAAAAAAATGATTAGAGCCGCTCATTTTGTTTAAAATACTTTGTTTATGGTCCTTGCAAAAAATAAACTCAATCCGATACCGGTAAGGACGTTTACAAAACATCCAACTTTGCTTTAGAATTCAGGCCTAAATTCTGTGACAAAGTTGGATGTTTTGTAAATGCCCTTACCGATATCGGATTGAGCTTATTTTTTGCTAGGATCACAAACAATGCATTCTAAACAAATGAGCGATTTCGATTATTTTTTTGAGACCCAAAAAAGGCCCAAAAATTCATTTGTACTCGCTGGTACAGATATTAAATCTGTACCAGTAGCACCTCTCATAGACAAAATTCTTAAAAATTGTACTATGGTGCAAGGTCCGTACGTCTTGAATGAGATTTTTTTGTTGATACCAACACGCAAGATTTTTTCCGAGGGAAGCCGTGTAGACTTGAACAATCTTCATTCTATTCAGGACTACGACAGAGATGTTGCCATGTCATTCTAACGATTGAGATGAAACAATTTAGCAAACTAAATTAATCCGCCGGTTTTAGTATTTGCTTGGTTCGATCACACTGTTCAAGAATTTTGTTGGAATCTCTATTATAAAACAGAAGGGTGTGGGGACAAGTTGTTGGAACGGCTTAGATTCATTTGATCCAAAGGCTGTCCTAAATCACACAACTGCCATCTCCTTCCAACCGGAATGCGTAGTGCCGTAGGCACGGGCTAGCACTAGTATATATATAACATAGAAAAGAATATTGGCATTTTGTCTATGTTGTTATCTATTTCGTCTCAATGCTTGTAAGCAAGTGACCGGAAAGGCGATGCTTTTGTTGTTGATGTTAATTGTGCGAGGTTAATTTTGCATTTTTTTTTTTTGAACGACAAAGAAAAATTTAGAAGTACAGGGCATCATAATGTTCGAAATACATCACAACTGACACCCAACCCGCCCGATAATTATATGCCGCTAACTTCCCTAATGAGAGCCAACCCATAAAATGAAATATACTGCACCAACACAAGAAAATGACAACAATCAAAATAAAGCCAAACAAAAAGCAACCCCAAGCTTTTCATGGTCATGATGAGTACAAGGATTTAAATGTGCAGGGTTACTTTTTGTATTGATAAATGAGAAAAGAGAAAGGACAAATAGGAATAGAGTAGTATATTTTGGAGGTGAGAAATTAATTTATTTTCGGCTCCATCGTGAATAAGTTCTTTGCAACACATCGCCCACCATTCATATTATATCCGGAGGATATTATATATGGTTTATATTCGGATGACAAACACCGGATATAAGTACTTTGAATACTATCCGTTTAACAACATATCCATCTCTTATATCCCGTCGCTAAGCGGGCCGTAACACTTTGTTTTTTTATATGGATGATTCTTTCTCCTATCATTGTGGCCTGTGGGCACCATTCTCTATTGTGGAAGTTGCTAGTAATCACCTCCTTTGTCTCTCCGTAGAATATGGAGCAAATGGCATTCAACTTGGACCGGCTAAAGTCCTTTTTCATTAACAAAAAATATTATAAACTTAACGCAGTTTTTATTAAAAAAAATTGTTAAAACAAAAATTATTTTTGTTATAGTAACTCTACTTACAAACTCATCAACAATTTATTTACTATCGGAAACAATTTGATATTTCTCAATAACTTATTTACTATCGAAAACACCTAACAACCTCTCAACCATAAATAAAAATCTTCAAATTTTTCCCTACCGGAAACACCCCTAAGTATATGCTCTTTTTCTTCTTCTTTTTTAGTAAATTTTTTTGGGAAATTTCATGATTATCATGACGAAGGTGCTTAAAGGCGTTAAAGTATATTCTCTTTAGTTCACAACCGGCCACCTCCTTAATCCACGACTCTTAGGGCCTGTTTGGATGGGGGATTTGGCCCCGGATATGCCAATCCCCCTGACTTGTTCTCCCCCTCTCCCTCTTCTCCGGTCTTTGGCTGTGCAAAATGGAAGGGGATTTGAGCTCCTAGCCGGATTCCATGTCCGGGTCTTCCAGGTTTAGTTAACGACAGGGTTCCCCCTGGCGCTCGTTAATCCGGGTGGCCATTTGACTATTTTGCCCTTGACTTTTAACCACCAATTTGTAATCCTATGGAGCAGAAACGTGATTATGAGAGCCTTAGAGACAAAATAAATAAAAGTCTCTTTAGAATAATATGATCAGAATAATAAGATCTTCACACCCGTTCAAACGGATTAAAAATTGAAGCACTTAATTTTTTAACCATCAATTTGCAATCCTATGGAGCAGAAACGTGATTATGAGAGTCTTAGAGACAAAATTAATAAAAGTCTCTTTAGAATAATATGATCAGAATAATAAGATCTTCACACCCGTTTAAACGGATTAAAAATTGAAGCACTTAATTTTTTAACTATATTTTTTAATATATAAAGTTCGGTTTCATTTTTATTTTTGAAAAAATCGTAATAAATACTACTAAGATTTCAACATTTAAAGATAAAATGAATTTATTTTACCCAAAATTAATGATAAATATGTATATATTCTAATATATATGAAATTAACATTTATTATCCATAAAATTAATAAACTGAGGGCAATTATGTCATTTGACATCTTATCCCATCATATCCACCTTCCAAAACCCCCTTCTCAAATAACCATCCAAACACCTCATTACAAATTCACCATTTTTAAGAGGTGGGGCCACCCTTCTTTAACATATCACCCCTCATTACATATCCACCTTCAAATCCCCCCTCATTACAAATCCACTTAAAACAAATCCTCCATCCAAACGGGCCGTTAAAGTTGAAACATCTCTCTCTACTGTCCACACATGAGCAATTTTAAAAAGAAAGAAAAGGAAAGGAAAATGAAAAGTTGTCTCCTTTCCATATATATATTTCACTATTTACATCAAAACGACTAGGGCTTGCTGCTTGCGCATTTTTATTTATGAACATAGATAGGTTACTTCACATAGTCATCGGCCGGGTAGTGTTGTCTTCAGTAATGTGCTTACTGAAATCTAAGAACTCGACAAAGAGTACATCGAGAAAAGACCAAAACAGTCCACAGAACTGAAAGACCAAGATAAAAGAAAAGAACAAAACTGAAAATACATTCAATCTCCATTGAATGAGCACTAAACCAGGATAGCCCCAAAGTGACACCAAGGAATATCCAGTAGCCCCAAAACGACTTGGGCTTGATTCTTGTGCATTTTTATTTATGAACATAGATAGGTTACTTCACGTAGTCATCAGCCGGGTAGTGTTGTCTTCAGGCATGGGCTTATTGAAATCTTAGAACACGACAAGGGTACATCGAAAAAAGACCAAAACAGTCCACAGAACTGAAAGGCCAAGATAAAAGAAAAGAACAAAACTGAAAATACGTTCAATGGAGATTGAATGAGCACTAAACCAGGATAGCCCCAAAGTGACACCAAGGAATATCCAGTAGTAACCAGTACATCAGCCAAAACTGGAGCCACATTAGCCGGATTCCTTAGTGTCTACACCAAATAAAGACATTAAGGAATGGAAAGAGCGACTAAGTGATAGTATCTTTCTCAGTGATGCCTCAGCCGACACCGGGGAAACATCTGAAGCAGCAATAGCATATAATTAAGCGAATCATCGATCAGCAGCAGTAGTGAAGTATTCACGACACAAACACCCGTATGGATCATCAGCAATACAAGGAATCAGCATAGTCGACAGAATAGTAGTAGTCTCAGCGCGAGCATTAACATAGACACCGATAATCAAGGCTATAGGTGCAGACATCGGAGCAGATCGACAGCAGACATATATATACTACTACTTCTCTTAGCCCTCCAGAACTTAGGAGTTGGCGAGCAAGAGAACCGGCAAAGCATCAGCAACATACTTTGTTTCCACGGACCTAATGAAGTATATAGCATCAGAATTCATCATTTCTAGGCTGTATTTGACAGTAGCACCAGCATATATAGGCTTCCAATTCATCAATATCCTTAGATAGCAGCACCGATGAGCACGAAGCGAAAGTACTCCGGCTAAGACTAAATAGCAAATGATCTCTTGGCCCTCCAAGATACAGGAGTTGAAACAGGATCAAGCCAAGAGATCGAAAACTCTTAGCCCTCCAAGAGATGGAGTTGAAAAGGTAACAAGCTCCATGCATGACTCCTCCTCAGTACTCCATCAAGGCCCACATGGATAAAGAAAAAAGACACACACAGGCAAAAGGAGACACAGACCAACCAAAGCTAATAAGCCCAAGCACAAGAAAAGACAACGCCACGATCCCCACCCAACCCCACCCAAAGAATGAAAAGAGAACAAAACCCAAACCACCCAGACAAAACAGGACGCCCAGCATGGGGTCGACACAGAGCAAAAGAAACGCTTTCTTCTTGAAGCAAGGTGGACGAGGGTATAGCCTTCAAAGAAAGAGTTTTTGTGGTTTAGAGTTTTTGTCCACGGGTCTTGGATCCTCCTGGATTGTCTAGTACTACACCCATTTATGGGAACCTTCCCGGCACAACTGCGATGATTGAAACCATTCACGTTTTAAGCCTCGCTGAGAACGTAATCACGCAAAAAATCATGCTGATTGGATCGGAATCTAGTGTTGTATAGGATCTTTTCTAAGCTAAATGTATCTCATATGCATATTAAACAGGATCAACATAATATTTTTGGACTTGACTGATGCTCTCGATTAGATCTAAAACAAGAGCTTTGGGTCCATTAAAATGAGCTTGAAAAATATCCACGAAAGAGCTAATGATACTGTTGAATGACAAGAACGGATCCAAATTTTCTTGAACGCTTAGCATGTTAAAGAATGACACCTAAAGTAACTAAATATCATTGGTCGGAATAGTGGGAGACACGTGGCTTGATGTCGGCAATGGTGCACAAAATTACCCCCACCAATACGTACATATTCATTCCATAGTTATCCCATGAAGCATGCCACCCTGTAATGTAAGGGCACTAATACATTACAGGGTGTAGTGCAAGTAGGGCTGTAAATGAGCTGAACTTTGTCGAGCTCGAGCCGACTAATACATTTCAGGGTGTAGTGCAAGTAGGGCTGTAAACGAGCTGAGCTTTGTCAAACTCGAGCTTAGCTCGAGCCTTAAACCCTTAACGAGTCGAGCTTAGTTATTTATTAAACAAGCCTCTTTAATCGAGCCAAGCCTTCCTTAACGAGTCGAGCTCCACACTCGACTCGACTCGTTTAGTAAATGAGCCGAAAACTCAAGCTCAAACTCGGCTCGTTTACTGCCGAGCCGAGTCTTAACGAGCCGAACTGAATCTAGCTCGCGAGCTGCTTGATTCGTTTACGGCCCTAAGTGCAAGTCGGTAAGCTCAACCAATATCTCAAGTCGGTAAGCTCAACCAAGAGTTCACTGTAAGTACTGTCCAAGAAAAAAGGTAGAGTGACCCGCTATCATTAGTCATTTGATCGAACAATATTTGTCATAGAATAGAGATGGTCAGTATAACTCTCAAAAAGTGGACTCTAGTCAAATCTATGTTAATTTATGCCTATTGATGTCCGATTAAACTTAACTTTTGCGATATGTTTTGGGAATTCTCTCTATATAAACAAACCGCAAGGCCAAAGAAACAATAGTTTGGCAGGTTAATTTTGATGGAGCCCGATCAAGTGCACAATGCCAATTACTGCACTACAGACCCTTTACAGGTCGTTGGCAACTGGATTAGTTTTTGGTGAATATAGTATGAGGGGAGATATGATAAATATAGCGTTCCGGGGACAAAAAAAGACACTTCATCTTAACCATTGAAGACAATGGCTGAGATTAGAAGTTCATAAAGAATTACTCTGCACCGCGAAGAATTACTCCTCACCCCAAAGAATTACTCTTGGGCGCATTGAATTATTCTTGGCCGCACAAAACTATTCTTGGCCGCAATTCTGTGCGGCCAAGAGTAATTCTTTGCGGCCAAAAGTAATTTTGTGTAGCCAAGAGTAATTCTTTGCAGCTAAGAGTAATTCTGTGTGACCAAGAGTAATGCTTTGGCCAAGAATAATTCTTCACGGCCAGTAGTAATTCTTTGCGGCCAGAAGTAATTCTTTGTGAACTTCTAATCTCAGCCATATATGATACATTACAGGGTGTAGTGCAAGTAGGGCTGTAAACGAGAGCTTTGTCGAGCTCAAGCTCGGCTCGAGCCTTAACTAGTCGAACCCTTAACGAGTCGAGCTTAGTTATTCACTAAACGAGTCTCCCTTAACGAGCCGAGCTCCACACTCGACTCGTTTAGTAAATGAGCCGAAAACTCAAGCTCGAGCTCGGCTCGTTTAGTAAACGAACCGAGCCGAGTCTTAAGGAGCCGAACCAAGACTAGCTCGCGAGCTGCTCGATTCATTTACAGTCCTAAGTGCAAGTCTGTAAGCTCAACCAATATCTCATGTCGGTAAGCTCAACCAAGAGTTCACTATAAGTACACGGTCCAAGAAAAAAGGTAGAGTGACCAGCTATCATTAGTCATTTGATCGAACAATATTTGTCATAGAACAGAGATGATCAGTATAACTCAAAAAGTGGACTGTAGTAAAATCTATGTTAATTTATGCCTATTGATTTCTGATTAACTTGACTTTTGCGATATGTTTTGGGAATCTATATAAACAAACCGTGAGGTCAAAGAAACATTAGTTTGGCAGGTTAATTTTGATGGAGCCCAATCAAGTGCACAATGCCACTTTACTGCACTACAGACCCTTTACAGGTCGTTAGCGACCCGATTAGTTTTTGATGAATATAGTATGAGGGGAGATATGATAAACATAGCGTTCCGGAGACAAACAGAAACACAAAAAAACACTTCATCTTAACCATTGAAGCCAATGGCTGAGATTAGAAGTTCACAAAGAATTACTCCGCACCGCGAAGAATTACTCCTCGCCGCGAAGAATTACTCTTGGGCACAAAGAATTACTCCTAGCCGCACAAAATTACTCTCTTGGCCGCACAAAATTACAAAATTGCGGCCAAGAGTAATTCTTTGCGGCCAACAGTAATTTTGTGCAGTCAAGAGTAATTCTGTGCGACCAAGAGTAATGCTTTGCGGCCAAGAGTAATTCTTCATGGCCAGAAGTAATTCTTTGTGAATTTCTAATCTAAGCCATTGGTTGAGATGGAATGTCTTTTTTTTTGTGTTATTGTTTGTTTCCCCCGAACACTAGCTATATATATATATATAAAGGAGGGGTGGGGGGGTGTGTGTGTGTGTGCGTGTATCGATGGTTTGTTTAAGTAATTCATGGAAGAGGGAATAAGTATATGCTTTGTTTGTTTTGGGATGGATATGAGTTGGTGGATACAAAATTAAAAGAGGACGGTAGCATTTTTGTAATTACGAAGGCGGATAAAATAACACCACCCCTCTCCCTATTCTTATTATATCCGGAGGATATTATATCTATGGTCTATATTCGGATGGTAAACACCGAATATAAGTTCGATTATCCTATCTGAGGCGATAACATATCCGCTCCTTATATCCCGTCGCCAAACGGGCTGTAACACTCTGTGTTTTTTTATACGATTATTTCTCCTATCATTGTGGCCTGTGGGCACCATTCTCTTTTGTGGAAGTTGCTAGTGACTCCAAATTGTCTCTCCGTAGAATATGGAGCAAATGGCATTCAACTTGGACAGGCTAAGTATATGCTCTTTTTCTTCTTCTTTTTTTTAAAATTTTTATAAAAAGAAAGTTTTCATGATTATCATGACGAATGTGCTTAAAGGTATTAAATTATATTCTCTTTAGTTTACAACCGTCCACCTCCTTAATCCATGACTCTTAAAGTTGAAACATCTCTATCTCTACTCATTTGTCCACACTTGAGCAATTTTAAAAGAAAGACACTTGAGCAATTTTAAAAGAAAGATAAGGAAAGAAAAATGAAAAGTAGTCTCCTCCCCATATATATATTTCACTATTTACATCAAAACGATTTGGACTTGCTGCTTGCGCATTTTTATTTATGATCAACAGATATTCAGATAGGTTATTTCGCGTAGTCGTCGGGTAATATTGTCTTCAACATCACTTAGTCATCCAAGGAAAGTTCACCGTACTTGTGTTGGGGTTGATGTTAAGGTTTCGTGGTACGAGCTGAAAGAGTATGCTTAATCACTTGGTGGTGGCGCTTGTGCCTTTGATTTCTACAATCAGGTAAAGGTCTTCTCACATGATGATCGAGCTCTTGTGTGGTTTCTCGTGTGATGCAAATTGAGATCCACTAGTGTAGTTCTGTTTGATGATTAATTTGAGCTGTTTATTTGGTAAACCTCGTTATGATGCATATGAGAGGGACCAAGCACGTGCTTGATGTGGATATTTATGCGTTCCTTAATTACCAACTCATCTATGCCCTAGGTGTGTTCTGGATTCTTTTTTTTTTTTACCACATTTATGGATGATTTCTAATTGACCTTCGGTATTGCTTTTCTATTTTTTTTTAATTTTTGTGAAAATACTGTACGCAGACGTCCGAATACAGATTTGAACACAACAATGTTTGAAGTTGTCCGACTTATGTGGGCCCCCCCCCACGTGCATCGTGTAGACTGTAGAGCCCATGTTCATCGATCAACTCTAAACGCACATGTGTCCGAGTTTTTGTCTAGACATCTGTGTCCGCAGCACTGCCCGACCATGATCTTACTAAGAAAAAATAAAACGATTTAATAGGGCTGAAGAGAAAGAGCTCCAATAATCGAGTCATGGGATATATACTTGTTTTTATTCGTTTAATCTATTCGATCTCCTCGTTTTGCAACTGGTACTGTATTATTTAAACGGTTCATAATGGAGCAAATAATTCTAAAGCTAAGGCCAATTATGAGATTTGCAAATCTCCTCATGTCTGCTCTATCTGTGAGCTGGAAATCCTCGACCTCATGGCCAGAAACTGGCCATAATTTGCATGTATAATGTGAGTAGGTCCAGGAAGATATTCACTGGGAACCTAACAATTTCCTTTTTATCAGCAAAAGTAACATATTACCGCCCTAACATTTCTTCAAGAAAATAAGGAAATTGACTTCTACATTCCCCTTTTTACTACATACACTCTTTTTTTTTTGTCTTTATTTGGTGCAAATTTACTATATTGCCTCTGAATGTGTAAAAAAGTGAACTTATGAAATGATAAAAAGGTAAATTCACATGAATAAGGACAAAAAAAAGAAATGTATATGGTAAAAAGAAGAGTGTAGAAGTTAATTTCCGAAAACAAAAGCCATATATATATGGTACCTACAGATATTTGTATACGATGCGTGTGCGTGTGATTCTCTCTATACACTGTCAAAGTAATAAAGTGTACTTTTCTTCTCGTTGTTGGAGCAAGTCTAAGAAATTTTTTAGGAGCAGATTTGACATTTTAACTTTTACTCCTCCTATTTTGCTTATTAATTATTAAACATTCTTAACAAAAGATAGCACTAGAACTTTTCACAAAAACCTAGCTTAACATAACAATTTCTTAGCCCGAAGGGGCTTTGGCCAAGTGGCAGGAGACAGTAATCAAAGAGCTTTGACGACCCTAGAGATTACAAATCTTTAAGCCATTGGAGGTTTGTCCGGTCATTACTTTTTAGGGTCCCGGGAAAGTTGAGGTGTGCGCAATTTGACCTTGCTCCCCAATTATCAGAATAAAAACAAAAAAAATATTACAGCTTCCTTTATATGAACTTGTAATGTAGCCCAAGTGCTTGGGTGTTGGTTTCAATTAATTTTTCAGAGCTCAAACCCCATCCTATTGCCCCTTGGATAATATATTCCATTGGTGTTCTTTAATGTTAAAAAGAACTTAACTTCCTTTATTTATAGCCCCAATGATAAAGTCTCTGATGTCCATATGCACATCAAAGAGGGGGTAAAAATGAACCCTCCATGTCCAAAAGGCAGACGAATATCCTAAACTCTACTAGCACTGGCTACTAGGGGTGATACCGGTCCGGTTTCGACTATTTTTTCGGTCGAAACCGGTTATCCGGTTTGAAGATTTTTGAAACCGGAACCGGTTGAGATAAAACCGGTCCGGTTTCGACCGGTTCAACCGGTTTCGGTCCGGTTTATCCGGTTTATCCGGTTTTCATTAATGGGCCACATTTTGGACCCAACACATCAAAAAATTCACAATTCAATCCACAAAATATCAAACATAAATCCATAATTCAACCCCTTTTTTTTGGCCCAACAAAAAAGGATCAATTTTGAGCCCAATACATCAAAAAAAACCCATAAAAACATAATTATCGTGGGACTTGAGAGATTCAAATCGTTTATCGTGGGAGGCTGGGACTGGGAGCAGTGAATCTGAGATCGTGGGACTTGGGAGTGCGGCAGTCAAATGAAAATTTAGGGCAAAATTTGGTAAAGGGGTATATATATTTATATATTATATATATTTTATATTTTATATAACCGGTCCGGTTTCGACCGGTTTTTAGAAAACGTAAACCGGAACCGAACCGGAAAACCGGTTTGCAAAAATTTTAAAACCGGAACCGGAACGAAATTATTCGACCGGTTTAAAAAATTCGGTCCGGTCCGGTTTTTCCGGTTTCGGTCGATTTTCCGGTTTCGGCTAACACCCCTACTGGCTACAATTGCATGTTCCAAATTGAGCTAGCACAACTGATTTTACACATCATACCAACAAAACCAATAAATTGAACTAGGATTTGCCTATTGCTCCTGGGAGATCTGTACCAAAAAATTAATTTCCGTAGTACCAAAAAAATAAAAGTCAAATAGGATTTACCCTCTTACTTCCATTTAATGAAAAGACCTCTCCTGAACGAGAAGAGATGATATTAAAAAAACGGTCTTGCTATTGTTAGCCCATTGGGCTGACGATAAGCACACTAGAAGGCAAGGAAAATATATATTTCTGTTTATTTTATATACCCTTTAATACACATTCACACACCTACTATTGTCAATCCATTGGGCTAATTTTAGAATTTTCCTTAAAAAAATAACCAGAAAATGAATACTACAATTAATCTACTGCAAAAAGAGATCTTTACAAACAAAGCATGTATATGCACCAATCATGCTTTTCTTTTGCAACTCCTTCAATAAACTTTCTATTACATTTTCTCTACTACTTCCAGTTACACATTCTTACAAATGCTCTCTAAGAAACGCCGCCACTAATCCATGGGTTCGTCTTTAAATTTATCTCACACCGTAAATAGTCTTCCAAAAGAACAGGCAAATACAAAGTAAATAAAAGAATGAAAAAGAAGAAAGGCGTACGTCACCCACGTACTCACTGCTAGCATCTTCACTTCCACCTCCAAAAGGCAATAAGAATGGTAATTGTCAAAATCATACCGACATATTTAATCAATCTATCAACGCGATGCCTCCTCTCGATGAGCCTTAATACGAAATTTGATACCCCAACCGTGTTAAGTACGTCCAGTGCCTTCCGTTGAGCTCTCTGCAGACATTACACACATTAGTAAGTGCTTACAACAGGGATTAAACTACTAGTCATTACACTGATTGCACTTGAGACAATTTTGGTTCTACCTAGGTAAGAACTGACTGAAGGTGGCCTACTTCCATGCTTTACTCTAAATGGAGGAGTATACACAGCCCCCTCCAATAAAAAGAAGAATTATTTGTGGTTCAACTCCCAAGAAGTCGTTTGAAGAGTTCATCATACAGTTATTCGTATGACACAAGCGATTTTAATCTTGGAACCCATTTCGAACCATTGTACATTTTCATTCCAAAATGGTAAATTTTATGATTCAATACGATGCCAAATTTAAGGAAGTGAACAAAAAGAAACAAAGTGAACTGAAATTTAACGAGAGTAAGATTTTGACAGAGAGAATGTAAAACAGTGGGGCATAGTGCTTCTAAGTTCTAACAGTATCTTTTTATATGACTATTTGGACAAAAAGAAAATGTATTTTATGGAGTATCAAATTTTTGAGAGAAAATTATAAATGCTTTTGGATTCCAGTGATGTACTCTATACGAGTCTACACCCCACATACTATTTTATGGTTTCTCTTCCTCGTACCAGAACAATCATATTGTCCAGAACATATGTTTATCAGCAGATTCACCACTAATAGATCAGTAATAAAGATCCTATGGTAATGATTTTCTTCCAATACTGGCACTCATGATTCAACTCAACACATAAAGAGGTATTAATAGATGAGCACAAGTCTACATGTAAATATGCTTGCATGCATCCATGTACAGCAATTGCCTCAACACAGATACCTTCAAACGATCCCTTTGACCAGCATATTGGGAAAGAATGGCCACTCCAGTTGCATAAGATTCTTCCAGCATTCTAGATGAGTTACGGGCAGACTGCATTGCTTGTGCTTCCTCGTCGAATATTCTCAATACATGAGAGGATTCCCCATTCTGGAGATTAAATCAAACCAATCAGATGGTGAAGGCAACGGTAGACCAACAGAAGATTAATTTTGAAAGGATAAAGAAACTTACGACTCTTCCTAGCAGTTCTGCTCTCTCTCTAGCTTCTTGTGTCTGTCTCTGATTCCGTGACAAGTACATATCAAGACTTTCTTTAAGTGAGCCAGCCTCTTCAGCTACTTGTTCAACTTTCCTGCATTAACAGGATAATAAGATTATATAACTATACCGTACAACTTCATCACATTGCGGCACCAATAGTAATACTCTAAATAGGAATACAAAAATGCCACGCACAAATATACATGCCTGTTATAATCATTATAGTTTATCTTTTACATTATTTAGCGATACTTTAAAAATCTGACCTGGGCTCAAGTGAGCGATTGATTCTGATAGACCTTCAACTATTAAATACTAAAAACAGACTAACATTGAAGTCATCAGGATACCTTCACGTAACCCCTCAATACCAAACAATAGACCCAACAAAAGAATGGGAAAACCAACTTTCCTGTTACTTTTTTAGTGTCAGTTTCCACGAAAGCTATGGAACCCACGGCTTCAACTTTCCACCCGGAAAAACTTTCGTGCAAAAAAGAACTTATTTTGATTTTCAAGCAAAATTTTTTTTGTCAAGAGAACACACACAAGAAAATAAATTTCTTTTCCTTTACTTCACTATTCTTGAGAAGACATTTCCCATTCAACATTCTTGACAACTAAACGGTTCCTTATAAGGAATTTGAATTTTTGACAAATAATTTGACTGAAAAAAAAAAAAAAACAATAATCAACAGGAATGAAACACCTAAATACAAATTCATAGCTGAATCACGCACATTCTCATAAGACAAACACAAGAACTGTGGTACAAACAATAACCAAGAATAATTTCAGGCCAACAATCCAAATTCAGTTCCAAACCAAGCATGAGTGGTCTTGAGATCTGTTGATCTCAATAGACGAAGGGAGCAGAAAGAGGAAAAAAGAGTTCGAACCTTTTCCAGAGATCTCGCTGGGATTTGGCGGCGATGGACCGCCAGAAGCGATCCATCTCAACGCAGAGTAATTGGATCTGACCGATGTCACGCTTGACAGCGAAGGAGAGCTCTGGCGAGTCCACGCCACCTTTTGACGTCGAAAACTCAAGTCGTTCGAGCCTCTCAAGACCGTCCCTAGTTGTCAGCAGTAATCTCTTTGAGCGCTGGTAAAGCTCTGACAATGTTCCACCTCCCCCTCCTTCCATGGCCATCTCAATCTAGAGACAGAAATTAAAGTAATAAAGAAGGTTATAAACTTCTAATAGCAAGACCAGCTTCACTTCACTTGAATCTCATGAACTGAATATAGAGTTTTGCAGGTCTAAAAAAAGCATGCTTAAACAACACATGAAATGGCACCCTTTGATTAATTTGTGCCAAAATTACAATCTCCAACAACCTCATTGTACTAAAATAAAAAATTTTAAAGATCAGTACATAACACAAATTGTGATCCTAAGTATTATTTATCTTTCCCCTCCCTTGAAGTAAGCTGAATGATTTTGGTGATCACAAATTGATAATTTGATAATCTATAATGCATTATAATCCATCAACGCGACTCAAGAGAGGTCCACAAATTCTCTGAAGTATACATATTCCGTACTTGTTAGGAATCGAACTACATGTTCAATCCACAACGCCCCTACGGATCTTGGAAACTAGAATCACAGAAATCGCAAAGCAAACAGAAAACCGTGCATAAAGAACAAGAAGATAAAGAACACACAGATATACGTGGAAAACCTCAGCGCGAGGAAAAACCACGGGAGCCATACCAGTCCATTAAAATCGAAATTGGAGTACAAGTCTTCTATCTTCTCCCTGAGAACAGTTTTCTCTCGCCTCCTCCCTATTTTTCAGAAACAATCTTATCCCTAATTACAATACAACTGCATTACAAATAGGCAAGGCCATCGTGGGGCCACACCCCCTGCAACAGTACTTACATCCATGCATGGATTTCTATTCAATTGCACAATAACTAACACATTCAAGCTTAACCATGCAGATCCTAGGCGAAAAACGAATAACGAATAACAAAGGGGTTCGAATCGAGGAGAGAGAGAGAGTGGAGATTAGGGTTTAGTTTAGAAATTGAAGGTAAATTCGGGAGTACCTTTTCGCTTCGGACGGCAGAATTCGGATGCAGATATATGAAGGGCAATTCTTGGGTGTTAATCTGCGGCTGCTAATCGAGGGGTTCGAAGAGGGAGGGGAAAAACGGATCTGGAGAAGGAAATTTTTTTCTTTCCCGATCATCTGTGGAAGGAGATGGAAAAGTGGGTTTGGAAGAACTTGGGCAAGAAGGAATGAAGAGAGAGAGAGAGACAATAAATATTCCGATGTACCAAAAGAGAGAGAAAGAAAATAATTTTTGCATATTCTTTTAAGGAAATTGATTTTAGAACTCCAAAAATTGATGGAGGAGTTCTAAAATGACGTTGTTTTGAGTATCAACACAGTTCAATTTTGGAGCACTTCTATTAATTTTTGGAGTTCCAAAATCACAATTTTAAATGCACCCCAAATTTTGGAGTTTATGAATTTCGTTCACTAGTCAAGAAATTAGTGTAAAAAAAATATTTCCGAGAAAATTATAGTAATAAATTGAAGTGAGGAAAGATAAAAATGAGTTTTCTTCATGGGTCAAGGTCAGTCTACTTTTTTGAAAAGGTCAGTCTAGTTTTATCAAGGTTCAGTTGGGTTCAGTTTTGGGTCATGTGGGCCCCTCTCAGGAAAGATAAAATTGAATAATGCGCTTTCACAAACAATTTTTTTTATAAACATTTTCCTCCAATCAGAAGATCTCAATTAGTTATTTTAATTGATGTTAATTTGTTTCCCAAAACATGATGGGTAGTTGATATGAGTGTTCGCTCCATATCTGTGATTTTCCTTATCTCCTGTCGATTAAGTGACACGTGGCATGAATAAAAGGATATTATTAGAAATTAAAAGGTAACTTTGGTTTGCCTTAACAAAATGAGTTTAAGTTGAATAACTTGATTATTTATAATAAAACTATAATAAAGTTTTGCGACTTTACTTGTCTGTCGATTGGCCAATATGTGGCATGTTTCCTTTGTCGACTAAGTATTATTTGATTTGTTTTCTCTGTCAATCAAGTTACAGGTGTCAAAAGAAAGTATGTGCAGTTATCCCATGATTAAAGGAACAATTCTACAACGTGAATGCATGGAAGTTTTCTACATTACTGTTCATGGAAGTTATTTACAAAGGTTTGAAAGGAAGAATTAACTGTCATCTCGTATTGGAGGAAGGATTCAAATTCAAATTGAGGAAGGCCTATTTAAGCATGAGTTAGCAGCAGTTACACACACACAAAAATAACGCCAACATGCCTTTATCTTTTCTTTTCTAGGACTCTGTCGATTAGATTACATCCTGTCGATTCTGTGCTTCTATTTGGAGATTCGATAAAAGTCTCTTTTATGAAGTCTTCAATTCCATTTTCATTTCATCTCATACTACTACG
The DNA here is from genome assembly GCA_018127125.1 of Rhododendron griersonianum. Classification (NCBI taxonomy): domain Eukaryota; kingdom Viridiplantae; phylum Streptophyta; class Magnoliopsida; order Ericales; family Ericaceae; genus Rhododendron; species Rhododendron griersonianum. The sequence goes on from CM030800.1 coordinate 33,288,941, forward strand.
TTTGCTTCCAAAGAAGTCCTAAAACACGGCAAGAAACCAAACACCACTTCACAAACCACCCACATTCCAGCAAGTCACAAAGTAAATCTTTGTCGATTGACATTCTTTTGTCGATTGGATAGAAACCAGAAAATTTAGTAACAATGAGTGATGAGTTCCTTTGATTTTCTGTAACGAACAAATGACTTCATCTACATGGACTACGCCCATGAATTCCATTTTGTCATTACCATTACCATTCTCATTCTCATTTTTGACAATAACTAGTGTTATTTTGCCAAAAAAAAAAATTGAAAGCGTTCTGCACCCATTTTTGCTAGTATTCTTTTAATCCGTCCGTCCCTCAATCTCAAAAATGGAAATTTTGCCATATATACAGCAAAAGAAGGGAAACGATAATGTTAAAACTGTAGTGAACAAAAAACTTGTACCATGTGCTGTGTACGAAATTTTTATGTGCCGGAGTTTTGACACAAAAAAGAAAAAAACCAGTTTGGCAAAATCACTGCCCAAAAGAATTGGCATTTTTCAAATTAATTTGAGAGAATTTTGGCGTTGTCGGTGTGCACCTCCTACAAGAAATCTTGCCAAAATGGCTAGCGGAAGCGGTGTGCCGGTGTGGATGCTACTATATTACTATTTGCTTCATTCCCGGAAACGCTGTCGTTTGTTTGTTGTTGGATATAACCAACTACCGACTTCGGCGGCAAAGATTTCAACGGCTACTTCCAACTCAAAAGAGACTTTGGAAAAATATTTGAAACTGAACCATCGCGATCCCTCCTCCCTTTATTACTAACTCCTTCCCCTCTCTTCTCTCTCTTTACATTATACTCGGGGAGAGAGAGAGAGAGAGAGAGAGAGAGAGAGAGAAAAAGAAGAAGAAGAAGAAGAAGAAGGGCGAATTCTCCAAGGTTGGACGTCAGAAACGAACTTTCACAATTTTCGCATTTATTATTACTCTCTAGTTCTTGGTTAGTTGCATCTTCACGTAATTAAAATGTAATAGGGCTTTTGAATTATAGATAGAGATTTCACTCTGTTCTCTACTATTTCTTGATGTGTTCTTGTTTTACCCACCCTCTTTCTTTCTACGCATTGACCCACTCCTTCTTGACGTTTTCTCGACGCGTTCTTCTCTTCTGTTCGATGTTCTGATTCAGACTTCTTGGCGGTCCGTTTCAATTCAAGACGTCCAGACAGAATCCAACAGCAACTACTCTACACAATTTCGACTACCCGGTACGAGCTTTACGCATATGTGTTTGTTTGAAAGAGTATCTTTTTTTGGGTGAAAATTTGTCTCTCGATTCCCCCCTCTTGTACCGAAATCTTGGCTCCGCCACTGATTTGGTTAAAAATTTCGTCTGCAACTATTTACAGGTGGGAGAAGAAAAATATCTTTCACAAGATGAATGATCTCATGACAAAATCGTTTCTAAGTTACGCGGAATTGAAGAAACAAGCCCAGATGGATCTTAAAGCAGAGAAAGACGTAGAGAAAGGCCAACTGAGCCCTTCCGATGAAGAGAACCTCTCTCAGTTCTTTCGAAAAGTAGATGCAATCAAGTCTGATATGGAAGAGATAGCCAACCTCCTTTCTGATCTTCAGAAGCTAAATGAAGAGACAAAGTCCGCTCACAGCGCGAAGGTTCTTCGCGGACTGAGAGACCGGATGGACTCGGACATAAATTCTGTCCTTCGCAAGGCCAAGGTTGTCAAAACAGGGCTAGAATTGCTCGACAGATCAAACGGGGAAAATCGCAGGCTATCGCTGGAATTCAGAGGAGGAAGTGCGGTTGATCGGATGAGGATTTCGGTGACCAATGGGTTGAGAACCAAACTGAGGGACACGATGAACGATTTCCAGACATTGAGAGACAAAGTGCTGTCTGATCACAAAGAATATCTGAGAAGGAGATGCTACAACGCGACCGGTGAAGTACCGGGTGAAGATGAGATTGAAAGGATGGTTTCAGGAAGCGGGAAAGTCGAAGTATTCGAAGGGAGGACAGAATTGTATTTGGAGAACAAAGAGAGGCACGAAGCCGTACTGGACATCCAGAGGAGCTTGGACAATCTCCACCAGGTGTTCCTTGACATGGCTGTTTTGGTGGAGACTCAAGGCGAAAAGATCGATGAAATCGAGCACAACGTGGCTAACGCCGGGAGCTTCGTGAGCGGTGGAACCAACAGTCTTTTCTATGCCAAGCAGGTGAGGAAGAAGGGGAAGAAATGGGTGTATTGGGTTTGGGCAGTGGGGTTGATCATATTGCTGGTATGCTTCATTGCTATGTTATCTTCCTGAAAGACTAGTTGTGTTGAAAAATGGCATACTAGTTTAGAAGATTATTTCAGACTGTAGTTTGGTCAGTGGTTCTAATATTGTAGAGGGGTTCAGGTTTTTTAGTAACAGTACTATTTGTATTGTGTATTTTTTTTTTTTTCAATATTTACGAATTTTCATAATTCCCTGGATCGATCTATTTGTATTCTGGGGCAAGAATCTCGAAGTGGTTGCTGTTTTGAACCTAGTTATCATGGAATATAGTTCATGATATGTGCAAGGAATATTTGAATGCCAGGATTTCATGGAATATTTGCATAAGTAGTCATGAAAGTTTATGGTATATTTGTTTGCATAATAAAGGGCTTTCGGGCTTTCCGCAGTTTAGCTCTTCCGAGCGCCCTCAAATCCGCTTTAGTTAGGTAGGCATGTAGTTAGCATAATAGAGTACTCTAATTTGATTCTCATTAGGGAATATGAATAAAACATTGCAATAAGTTCAATCACCTATGAAAGACCCTCTTGAGCATTAAGGGAAAAATGACTCCTTTTTGTAGTTTTTTTTTTTTAGCATAATATATAAAACACACATTTATTCGTAACTACGCCATAAAAATTGTCTATCATAAATTAAAAGTAAATAACATGTGCACCATAGCTTTCTGCCTTTCTCCCATATTAAGTACTGAATCCCCCAAAACAGTAAGTTACTAGCAAACTTAATCTAGAGTGAATATTTTTATCGAGACGAACGATTAATCCCAAAAATTACGACGAGATGCTAAGCAAAAAGTTACGAAATTTTTTTTAAAAAAAAATCCCGAAATAAGTTCCGAACTTAAAAGTTTACAAGAACACAACCGTTGTAAAAGCGGCTCAAATCTCAAGTAAAAAAAAATCTACGACCTGATTTATAGTAGTTTGTCAAAATCTGAGTCAAAGCTTCCCCAAAAATAATGTCATCTCCAAAACCATTAGCTAATCCCCTAATCCGATCATCAATGCTACTAGGAAACGGGTTTTCTGAACCAACGCCTAATGTCACCCTCTTCATCACAAACCCCGACCGAGGCAACCAGAGCGACGGCACGTACCACACGGTGAAAGAATACCCGGGCACCAACTTTGAGTTCCCCCGTGGCATCGAATTCGGCATGTGTTTCTTCAGCTTGGCAAGCTGTTCTCCTTGGATACTTACCTTCCCGTGGTTCTTGGAGTCGACGATCTCGACGCTCTTGATGTCTGGCTGCTGCGAAACGAGGAGCAGTAACAACGGATATATCGAATTTGCGTAATGCATCGAGCAAGTTATCTCCTGCTTTATGTATTTTCCGTCCAACCGATCCAAGTAGCTGTTGTTTCGTGGTTGTCCTGACTCGCTCCCTTCCTTACCGATTTTTTCAATCGATGACTTTGACAGGATAGCGAACGTCTTGAGATTATGAACGACCTTGAAATCCCACGAGAATCGATAATCCGGTGTGAAGGGGAGTTGGGGGCACTCGCACGAAAGCTCAATGTGGAGAGACCGAACGCGGGTGAAACGGGAGACAAGTTTTGTCAACCCGAGCAAGAGAGCGTCCTTGAAGAAGCGGTCATCGGTATATTCAGGTGGGACGTGGCGGGATTGAACTAAGGGGGAGGAGGGGCCGGAGGAGGGGAGTCGGAGGGAAAGGGATTGGGATTGGAAGAGAATGGAAGCGAAGTGTTCGGAAACGAGAGAGCAACGGAGGAGAGATTTCGGGTCAGATAGTTTCATGAGGATGAGACCGAGAACTTCATCGGGTAGCTTATCACAATTGGGATCGCAGTGGTAATGATCTTCTTCTTCTTCTTCCATTGCAGTTACCTCTTCCTCTAATGATTTTTCCGTTCTCTCCTTTCTTCTCTATATATCTCCTGAAACATAGCCAGAAACTTGTAAAATTCTAAAGTATTTGCAAACGCATGAATTGTATAGCAACGAGAGCAAGATCGAAAATACAGGGACTTAATTGTGACTTTAACCTATAAGAAACCTAAGTTGATTGAACCCTAACCTACAATGGTTTAAAAAAAAAAACAAAGAAGTAAATTATCATGGAACATAGGTAAAGATTATTGGTTGAGAAAAGTAACTAAGTTTCAACATTCATCAATAAATCTTATCTAATGTTTTTCCTTTGATTTTCTGAAACTTACTTTTAGAGGTTGATGTCAAATCAATGTGGATGATATTATGCTAAGCACTTTTTTTCATAACGAATATATGTTTGTTTCTGCTTCAAAGTTTAAACTCAAATCATCAACTTTATCTGTATAAACACATGACAGTTGATACTCGGTACTTAAATTTTAATTTTGATGAAACCAAACAATTCGATTACTGGGACAATATCCAATCGACGGTGTCTCGGTGGTCATTTTTGGTCTCCGGCTGGGCACGGGGGCTCTTGGCGGAGGGCTTGTCTGCTGTCGTTTGGTGGTTTCGATCTGGGGCTGATCTATCGGTGCCTGGGGTGTTGGGCGGCAATCTAGATCCAAGAGGCTTGGGGTTCGCTGTTTTGGGCTTGGCCTATGTACCCTATGGGCTTTGCCGTTTGGGGCAGGGCCTATGTTTCCTATAGGCCTCGCTTCTTAGGTATTGTTTTGGTGGCGGAGGTGGCTGGTGGAGGTGGCTTCTGGTGGTGGGATGACTGGTGTGGGTGGCGGCATTGGTTGTAGGCGGCGGTTGGTGGCTGGTGTTTCTGTGGTAGGATGTAGGTTGTGGCTTTGGGTAGACTAGATTTTGGGCTTAGTCTGTTTGGGTCAGGCCCATATGTTGATTTGTATTTGTATTTTATGGGGCCTGGCCAATTTTGGGAGAGTTTGGGCTTTTTCCAAACAGTTTTTTTTTCATCCAATCAAGGATTGGATTCCCTTTCTTTTCCCCTATCTTGATATACCATTTGTCAAGATTTCTGAATAAAAAATTTTTGCCTATCAAAAAAAATAAAAATCCAATCATGGAAAAAAGCCTATTCCAACTGAATTAATATCCAAGTTTCATACATATTAATAATTACTTGAATCAAGAACAATAAACGAATAGAGAAATCATATTCATAAAATTAATAGTAATTCCTTAACGTTCATGGAGTTGTGTCCTCAACCCTAGTTTTTAGAAGTTTAGCCACTCATGAAGTCAAAATATATATGATCATGCAAGTATTGAAATTAATCCATTGAAGAAAGTAGAAGTCTTACGAAATTCGGCCGTGATTCTTTCGATCTGATCCCGGTGAATTCCGGGACGCGTAGTGAAGCTTCGGATCGTCAGCAACCTGAGCAGTGCTCTTGAATTCCGTTGTACGTACGGTTGTGTCAAAACAAAAACTCTCTACTGCCTTTTTTTATAATGTGGATTGCCCTGCCTCATTCCTTGCCCAAGAAAGGAGAAGAATTTGGGTGCCGGGCGGGTACCACACAAGTGGTTCTCCGTCAGCGATCCCAACCGTCCAATTGTGTTTTGGATGGTCTTGATTTTAGAGAGAGAAAAAGAGGAGAGACAGTGGTTGGGGTGAGGGGAGAGAGAGAATAAATCTGGGCCGTTCAAAACATGTTCGAACGATTGTGCTCGCCAACGGACGCTGCCACGTGGTACCCGGGTGTTCGGCATCCAAAATTTTCTCAAAATTCTCCTTTCCCGTTAGCTTGCAATTTTCTTTATTTTTTGGGTGTTAATAATTGTGGAACCCACGTCCCTAACTTTTCCATTAGGACTAGTTTTATTTATTTATTTATTTATTTATCGGAACGCACTCATCAAGCAAAAAAAACACAAGATTTTACAAAAATCTTGTTTTTGCGCTGGTTTCCTGTACAATTAATTTATTGCTTTTTAAACTTTCCCACAAATTTCTTATCGAACGAACACGAGTGGGAAAACGTTTTTTCTTTTCCTTTACTTCATGCCACGAAAAAAATTTCTCGAAAATACGCACTAGTTTCTTAACAAGTGAACGGAGCCTTAACAGGCCACCTAGCAGACAACTCAAGGAATTCTAGGCCCACATCATTAAGGATTAAACACGACGTGGCGAATGCCGGGAGTTTCGTCAGCTAGCGGTGGAACCAACAGTCTTTTCTATGCTAAGCAGATGAGGAAGAAGGGCAAGAAATATGTGTATTGGGTTTGGGCAGGGGGGTTGATCATATTGCTGGTATGCTTCATTGCTAAGCTTCATATTGTATTGGGTTCAATTTCTGATGCAAAATTCAGTGCATTTTGGCAAGCTGTTGAAAATGTTTGTACAAGAATGAGCAAACTGTTTGCCTCATGACATGAAGTGTATATACAAACCGAGGCCTTATATGTTTATGTCAAATAGCTCGATATGCATTGTTGGGCCCATTTCCTAATTAGCTTAAGCTTTTGGGACTACTAGTAACTTAACAGTTTACACAAATGAAGATTAAACAAACAACTAGCCGGAGGAAAAGATCCTTCCGCGGAGGCAGAGTTGGTTTCGATATGATCCTCCTCCTACCAAAAATGCTGTTTCCAATCCCCAACTTGTGTGGTGGTGCTGCATACGGCAGCGCATGAAAGAAACGCCTACGAATAGAATTGGAGATACCGCGCTAAAGTAATTCTATACAAATATAACTCCATACAGAAGAACGATCAAGTTTCGTTTTGCAGAGCTTATTTCTGTGCTAACGCTATATTCGTTGACGCTGGAAAGGGCTCGAAAAATGCTGGAGGCAACCTTACTAAGTCTTGTGAGTAATCAATCACAAGATCAGTGTCCTGTAAGTCAATCTGACTGAGTCTTGTTGCCGGCCGAGAACATTTTAAATTTGTCTGCCCGTGGCATCATAGGAGGGCCGTCAAGGAAAGTGGTTCCGATACCCCAATAATATCGAAGTTATGAGGCTTAAGCAGCCCAATCTCGGGCATCACAAAAGACACATTGTTCAGAGATGCAGCAACAAGTGTTCCGTTTAATGAACATTTGACGGGAATCCTTCCAAAAACCCTAAGGTTTTGATCAGACTTCAGGCTCCTGAGCTTCTTGTTGTAGATCAAAACGAATTCTGATGTCACCCTCTTCATTAAAACCCCCGACCGAGGCAATATTAGGTGGTGGCATCATCGATTTCGACATGTTGTTCTTCAGCTTAGTAAGTTGTCCTCCTTGAAGCCTTACCTTCCCGTGTTTCTTAGAATCCATGATCTCGATGCTCTCAATGTTGGGATGTTGTGAAACGAGCAGCAGTAACAATGGATGTATCGAATTTGCGTAATGCATTAAGCAAGTTGCCTCCCTTTTTAAGTAATATTCATCCCACCAGCTGTTGTTCCGTGGTTCTTCTGACTCGATCCCGACCTCATCATCGATTATATTGATCAATGTCGACTTTGAGAGGATAGCAAACGTCTTCGGTAAAAAGAAATGGAATCCAATATGATTTTCTATTCAATTCACAATCAGTTTTACAGATGCCTCTTATATAGGCTTACACCCACTCACTTAGCTCTAACTAACTCTAATACAAGTAGTTACATTTAACACGTACAACTAATTCTGTTTTCCCAACTAATTGCTATAGCAGACTAAGTCGGTTGAGTGGAATTATCCCATGTGGCAGTGCCTTGTATAGAAGCTGATGTAGACTCGTTAACATCCCCCCGCAAGCGAATGGTGGGATTGGAACACACCGTAAGCTTGTCTTTAAGATAATGAAATCGAGCAACACTAAGAGGTTTTGTAAAAATGTCAACCAACTGGTCAGAAGTAGGCACATGACGAACCACCAGATTATGAGCCAAGACTTTTTCCCGAATAAAGTGATAATCGACTTCAATATGCTTTAACCTATAAGAAACCTAAGTGAACCTAGCTAAGTTGATTGAACCCTAACCTACAATGGTTTAAAAAAAAAAAAACAAAGAAGTAAATTGTCATGGAACATATATAAAGATTACTAGTTGAGAAAAGTAACTAAGTTTCAACATTCATCAATATTTATCAATAAATCTTATGCAATGTTTTTCCTTTGATTTTCTGAAACTTACTTTTAGAGGTTGATGTCAAATCAATGTGGATGATATTAATGCTAAGCACTTTTTTTCATAACGAATATATGTTTGTTTCTGCTTCAAAGTTTAAACTCAAATCATCAACTGTATCTGTATAAACATATGACAGTCAATACTCGTTACTTAAATTTTAATTTTGATGAAACCAAACAAATCGATTACTAGGACAATATCCAATCGACGGTGTCTCGATGGTCATTTTTGGGTCTCCGGCTGGGCACGGGAGCTCTTGGCGGAGGGCTTGTCTACTGTCGTTTGGTGGTTTCGATCTGGGGCTGGTCTATCGGTGCCTGGGGTGCTGGCCGGCGATCTGGATCCAAGAGGCTTGGGGTTTGCTGTTTTGGGCTTGGCCTATGTACCCTATGGGCTTTGCCGTTTGGGGCGGGGCCTATGTTTCCTATGGGCCTCGCTTCTTAGGTGTTGTTTTGGTGGCGGAGGTGGCTGGTGGAGCCCGTGGAGGTGGCTTCTAGTGGTGGGATGACTGGTGTGGGTGGCGGCGTTGGTTGTAGGCGGCGGTTGGTGGTTGGTGTTTCTTTGATAGGATTTAGGTTGTGGCTTTGGGCAGACTAGATTTTGGGCTTAGTCTGTTTGGGTCATGCCCATATGTTGATTTGTATTTTATGGGGGCCTGGCCCATGTTGGGAGAGTTTGGGCTTTTTCCAAACAGTTTTTTTTCATCCAATCAAGGATTAGATTCCCCTTCTCTTTCCCCCATCTTGATGTACCATTTGTCAAGATTTCTGAATAAAATTTTTTTGCCTATCAAAAAAAATAAAAATCCAATCATGGAAAAAAGCCTATTCCAACTGAATTAATATCCGAGTTTCATACATATTAATAATTACTTGAATCAAGAACAATAAACAAATAGAGAAATCATATGCATAAAATTAATAGTAATTCCTTAACGTTCATGGAGTTGTGTCCTCAACCCTAGTTTTTAGAAGTTTAGCCACTCACGAAGTCAAAATATATATGATCATGCAAGTATTGAAATCCATTGAAGAAAGTAGAAGTCTTACGAAATTCGGCCGTGATTCTTTCGATCTGATCCCGGTGAATTCCGCGAAGCGTAGTGAAGCTTCGGATCGTCAGCAACCTGAGCAGTGCTCTTGAATTCCGTTGTACGTACGGTTGTGTCAAAACAAAAACCCTCTACTGCCTTTTTTTATAATGTGGATTGCCCTGCCTCATTCCTTGCCGAAGAAAGGAGAAGAATTTGGGTGCCGGGCGGATACCATACACCTGGTACTCTGTTAGCGATCCCAGCCGTCCAATTGTGTTTTAGATGGTCCGGATTTTAGAGAAAAAAAGAAGAGGAGAGACAGTAGTCGGGGTGAGGGGTGAGAGAAGGAATAAATCTGAGCCGTCCAAAACATGTTCGAATGACTGTGCTCGCTAATGGACGCCGCCACGTGGTACCCGTGCGTTTGGCATATCCAAAAATTTCTCAAAATTCTCCTTCACCGTTAGCTCGCAATTTTCTTTATTTTTTGGGTGTTAATAATTGTGGAACTCACGTCTCTAACTTTTCCATTATGACTAGTTTTTTTTTTTAATCAAAACGTACTCATCATGCAGAAAACACAAGATTTTACAAAAATCTTGTTTTTGCGTTGGTGTCATATACAATTAATTTATTGCCTTTTAACTTTTCCACAAATTTCTTATCGAAGTAACACGAGTGGGAAAACGTTTTTTGCTTTTCCTTTACTTCAAAGCCATTACCGCAAATTGTGAGGCTATATCAGACTTTTCATTCAGATGTTGGAGGATATAATGGTCATTTCCGCCTATAAGTTAACGCCATCCATTGTAATAGGGTTTCTGGATAGTTAGAGGGTGCACGATGTCGGGTTTTGTAGTCTGAGGGGGTTAAGTAAAAACACAGGTTAGTTGAAGGGGGCTTAGTGTAATTTACTCATTCATTTTATTTATTTTTTTGATCCGCAATTTACTCATTCATTTATAACCAGTTCTTTTGAACATTACTGCCGACTATAAGGCTCACCATTCTACCTGCACCTGCACACAAAAGCCTGGCCGGCCCAACCCAAGCCTGTCTATTGGGCTGGATAGTTGGTCCATTAGAGCATCCACTATGGATATATATATATACACAGCCCTTCTAATAAGGGCGCCCTCATTTTTCTAAAATGCGGACGTTTGACGTCAGCCGTTGGATCTCATCCAACGGCTGGGAAAAGAGAAGGGAGCTCGCGGGTTAAAACAAGCCATGGGTCGGGTAATATGGGTCTCGGGTCCAAACGGGTTATAACACACGCGGATCCTCCCTTTGATTTCCCAGCTTCCAGTGGAAGCTTCACACTTCGAACGAGAGAGAGAGATTGAGGGCGACGACGAACGACGAAGAAGAGGAGCGATTGGAACGACGAAGAAGAGAAGACATCCGGTCATTAGCATCACAGACGCGGATCCCTCACCCAATCTTCCGCTATACGCCTCCCCCATTTCTCAGAAATCGAACCAAACGAAGAGAACGACGATCGATCGATCGAAGAAGAGGACGTCCCACACCCACGACAACACCCACGACCACAAGGTCTCTCTCTCTCTCTCTCTCTCGTTCGGTCGTTCGAAATCTGATTAGGGTTTTGTCTGATTAGGGTTTTGTCCGATCGAAGAAGAGGACGTCCCACACCCACGACAACACCCACGTCCCACTGGAGGGTAACTTCTCTTCTCCTCTCTCTCTCTCTCGATCTGTGTATTTTTTTTTCTGAAAATTTAAGTGGAAAAAAAAAAAGAAAAAGAACAGACACAGGGAGAGTCTGCTCGCCATTTTTGTTATCTCTTCTTGGATCTTTTTTTTTCTTCGAGAATGGGTATTTTAGAAGCTATCACCACGGATCTTATTATTTTTTTTGTTTCCAGAAAATGTAACTCGGAAAAAAAATAACAGAGTTGTGAAATACCCGTTTGTTGAGGGTTGTTATTTTGGATCTTCTCTCTCTCTCTCTCGATGTTTTGTTGCCCTTTGCCAAAAAGGCTACATTGTAAGTTTTAATAGTTTTTGGTTAGTGAATAACTCCGAAATAGTTAGCCACTGAGGTAGTGTGATTTTAGTCTAGTTCGTTATCTTGCTAGTAAGTCCTAATGTTGGAAAATTAATTTTAATTGGATATTTGATTCTCCTATTCTTGTTGATTCATTGTTGCATTTTCGAATTCAGTAGTGGTGATGAAAAATGATGGGTTACGCTGGAGGGACTATGGCGATATGCCAGATGGTTGAAATCTTAGTCATGACAGGGAGTATTTTGCAAGCACATAGAAACTAAAACAAATTTAAACTAGGAGTCATTCCATTCAGTTGCATGCAAAAAGGCCAGATATAGGAAAGGCATGGCCACGATCTAATTTTCATCAGAGGAATCCCACTCTCTGTTGTAGTTCTTGTAATGTTTTTCACTTTACTTTTCTGATGTGAAGGTTTCCAGATAAGTTTTAATAGTTTTTGCCCTCATTATTTATTTGCTTATCAAGTTGATTTGTTTCTAGGAATGGCAGCAAAGAGGTTTTTTTCCTGGGGTACATTATGTTGTTTTTGTTGGAAAAGTCCCCGGTTTATATGAAAGTTGGATAGATTGTAGTGAACAAGTAACTCCCCTTTATCCTATGAATGGCGTACACAACCCGATGTTCGTCCTCATTTGTTGACATCACCTTATAAGCAGTACTTTGAAAGAGCTTATCTTGAAACATGTAAAATATATCAATTGTGTACAATTGACTCATTGTTTCTTCCATGGGGTACATAGAAAATTGTTCTACTAAAGCTTTTTTGGCAGTTGACACCTTACGATGGGATCGAAGCAAATGTGTCCTCCTCGGAGATGTAAGTGAGTGATTATGACCCTCGTAAAATTGGGAAACAACATACTTTTCACCCTTCCTCACAACAGCCATTCTTGCACGACAATTCTCTCTAGTTAACCCCCGACGCCGTTTGTTTGATTGAGTACTTTTTGGGACCGGCAACCCTTGTTTGAAACAACAAAACTCCTTCCTAACGATTACATTTACATTTCCATCGACTGTACTCTTTCTGCTAGAATGTGATCGGGTACCAAATCCACCTTCTTTAGCATAACGGTTATAAAATTCCTTCACTTTCTTTAAACTATCAAACTCTTGATTAATTTTGGGTATGAAGTCATTCTTAACTTGGGGAGTGTGAAGTACTTGTGAAGAATTCGCAGATGATTCACACCGCATACTACAATCCAAAAGAAAAAACAATATGGACATTGTTAGCATGATACAATCCTAATTTTTTAACCCGAGGAGGGAGGGGGAGAGAGAGGCAGACCTTGGTTGTAGGATAGTCGGTGGTGGCATAACACTTTCTTCTTGTCGATTGGTCTCCATATCTGGTCGGGAAAAAACCACCCCTGTACGTATTCATAACATGAGTTTCTCAAACCATAGAATTAACCACTAAACACCGGGCACACCGAAAAGAATAGAAAACTGCAAGCAATTTTAACCTATACTTGAATCGATTAAAAATAAAGTCTGGTCTTTCGAGAATTTTCTTTTCCAGTGAAATTTGTAGTTCGTATTGTTTGTGCCTACTAGGGAATCAAAAGAGTAAAAGACATATACACCACTAAAAAAGATCCAAGAAGAGATAACAAAAATGGCGAGCAGACTCTCCCTGTGTCTGTTCTTTTTTTTTTTTTTTCCACTTAAATTTTCAGAAAAAAAAATACACAGATCGAGAGAGAGAGAGAGAGGAGAAGAGAAGTTACCCTCCAGTGGGACGTGGGTGTTGTCGTGGGTGTGGGACGTCCTCTTCTTCGATCGGACAAAACCCTAATCAGACAAAACCCTAATCAGATTTCGAACGACCGAACGAGAGAGAGAGAGAGAGAGAGAGAGAGAGAGAGAGAGAGAGAGAGAGACCTTGTGGTCGTGGGTGTTGTCGTGGGTGTGGGACGTCCTCTTCTTCGATCGATCGATCGTCGTTCTCTTCGTTTGGTTCGATTTCTGAGAAATGGGGGAGGCGTATAGCGGAAGATTGGGTGAGGGATCCGCGTCTGTGATGCTAATGACCGGATGTCTTCTCTTCTTCGTCGTTCCAATCGCTCCTCTTCTTCGTCGTTCGTCGTCGCCCTCAATCTCTCTCTCTCGTTCGAAGTGTGAAGCTTCCACTGGAAGCTGGGAAATCAAAGGGAGGATCCGCGTGTGTTATAACCCGTTTGGACCCGAGACCCATATTACCCGACCCATGGCTTGTTTTAACCCGCGAGCTCCCTTCTCTTTTCCCAGCCGTTGGATCTCATCCAACGGCTGACGTCAAACGTCCGCATTTTAGAAAAATGAGGGCGCCCTCATTAGAAGGGCTGTGTGTATATATATATATATATATATAGAAAATTAGAGGCCGCCCCTGTTTTTTAGGTTCGGTTTGAGCCCAACCCTGAAATACTTTTCCAAACCTGCACAGGCTCGATTATTTACATTCTGACTTTTATACCCTCAATCCAACCACGCTCCTTCAAAACCAGAGCCACGATCTTCCCACAAATCCCACCGATGCCAATCTCTCTCTCTACCTCTTCCTCTCCAACGCCAACCTTTCTCTCCAACGGATCCTTCACAAACTTCCCGTATGAAATCGAGTTCGTCAGCTTCTCTCTAATCGCCGATCTCGACCTCGCCAACTTCGAAAACACAAAAATCCTCTTCACATCCTTCACCGACACTCCCTCAACAGAATCTATCATCGGCGATGGCAATGGAGGGCTCAGCCCGTCGAGGCAGAGCCGATCGCTGGCGATGTTGTTGAATCTCAGTGTCTCCTTTAGTTTTTCCCCGACGGGGATGGAGAGGAAGACTGGTGGTGGAGTCGCTGATTATTTGTGCGCCGGCGCTGGAGGAAGCGGTGGAAGAAGTCGGTGTCGACAGAGTGCTCCGGCAAGGTAAGGAACTCGCGCTGGAAGTTCCAACACGCGGTGGCGGCGCTGGTTGTGCATGTTCTCCGATCTGCTTGTTTATATCTTGTATATATCTTCGGTTGTAAATTCCACTAATGTGGTCTTAAGTATTTTATTTGATACTTTGGATAAATTGAAAATATTCCGATTAATTTTACGGATATGCCTTCTTTTGTGTGGTTACTTTTGATGCTTTGCTATTGAACTTTCTTGGTTACTATGGTGGAAATGGTGTCGGTAGAGAGGAAAGATGCTGAAAATTCTGTGAGAAAGAAGTGGAAAAAGATTGATTGCCCGCCGATTTGAACTTGAGGTGAGAGAGAGGTTTTTGGGTGAATATGTACGAAAGAACAAAATAAAAAACAGAATCACTCCAATTTTGATTTCATTTTTTGTTTTTTTTCAATTTTTGTTCGTGTGTGTATTTTCTATGAGAACTGTGTATTTTTCTATGAGAACTGTATATTGTTCATGAGAACTGTCTATTAGAACCGTATATTTTCTATGAGAACTATATATTTTTTTATGAGAATTATGTATTTTATTCTCATAGAACCGACTATGAGAATTGGCAGTTCACATAGTTAGTTCTCATAGCTCAATTCACATAGCCAGTTCTTATAGAACTGACTATGAGACTTGACAGTTAAAAATTCAATTCTAAATCAATTTATTTTCTATGTGAACTATTACTTTTTTTACTTTGATTACTTTTTTTAGATATGACGGTGAGACATGTGAAATGGCTATGTGAACTAAAAAATACACTGTTCAAATAGTCTTACCACACTAAAATACAAAGTTCACATAGCCATTTCACATGAGAACTGTGTTTTTTCTATGAAAACTGTCTTTTTTTCTATGAGAACTGTTATTATCCATGATGATTATCTATGAGAACTGTGTATTTTAGTGTGTGGTGAGACTATTTTGAACGGTGTATTTTTCAATGAGAACTGTATATTTTTCAATGAGAACTTTGTATGGTCCATGAGGACTATCTATTGGACTGTTTATTTTCTATGAGAGCTGTGTATTTTAGTGTCTGGTGAGGCTATGTGAACTGTTTATTTTTTAGTTCACATAGCCCATTCTCATAGCCAATCTATGAGAATAGTCAATTCTCATAAAATTTACCATTAGAATTGAATATGAGAATTGGCAATTCACATAGCAAGCTCTTATAATTCAGTTCACATAGCCAGTTTTCTATGAGAACTGAACGGTTCTCATAGAACAGACTATGAGAATTGGCAGTTCTCATAGCTCACATAGCAAAGGGTATTTTTGTCCGAAATAATATGGGTCACATAGCCAGTTTTCTATGAGAACTGAATAGTTCTCATAGAACTGACTATGAGAATTGACAATTCTCATAGCCCACATAGCCAATGGTATTTTTGTCCGAAATAATATGGGTCACATAGCCAATTTTCTATGAGAACTGAGCAGTTCTCATAGAACTGACTATGAGAATTGGCAGTTCTCATAGCCCACATAGCCAATGGTATTTTTGTCCAAAATAATATGGGTCAGAAATTAATTCTAAAAATATAAATTTTATTAAAAATAGACATATACACAAAAAGTTAAGAAGAATGGGTAAAATAGTAAAATTGCATGAAAAGTCAAGAAAAAGGACTGAAGGAAAGAAAAAAAATTTTGGTCAGGACTGTTTGAAGTCCGAACCAAGAAAAAAGGGCCGGCCTCTAAATTCCCCATATATATAATGGATATGCTAAAGTTTTTGATGTTAAAGTGTCCACATAGGCAAAGTTAAGGTTGACTTCATCACTTAGTAAAGGTTTATCTATGTTAGGTACTACTAATACGGTCTTGCTATTGTCAGCCACTGGACTGGACTGACAATAAGCACACTAGAAGACAAGGAAGGAAAATACGTATTTCTGTGTACTTTTACACCATTTAATATATATTCACACACTTATTATTGTCAATCCATTAGGCTAATTTTAGAATTTTCCCTACTAATATATATACTTGTAGAAAGTAGTGTTACATGGGCTAGCTAAGTTAATTACGTTGGGGTCTTGAGTTTGAGAGAGGAGTGCTTCCTTTTGAAGTGATATAAATAGATTTGTAGCCTTGTAGCTAGCTAGGTGCATAAGGTGAAAAACTGACCATGATGACTTAACTGAATTACAGTACTGTGCATACTAAGAGTAGAAGCAAAAGATTTTTGGAGAAAGCTTGCTTTTTAATGTTGGAGACAGTCCTTTCCAAAGAAGGTTCCCTTTTTATGTTCTCTTCTCTTTAATAAGTTTTCATTTTTGGTCGGTGGAATTCCTTTAAATTAAGAGAAAAAAACTTTTTCGCAGCAGAGCCGTGAACAAGTTTAATTTTCGCGAATTAGTGAAATTGCAACCGTCCGTTTTCGTAATCAATGGTTGAGATTGCTTTTCAATTTTGACCGGTAAAGATTATTTTTTACCGGCCAAAATTGGTTTTCATCCGGACCATCCGAAAACACTTTGGGCGCACTCGATCGGACTCCGTAA
Source organism: Rhododendron griersonianum (assembly GCA_018127125.1). Classification (NCBI taxonomy): domain Eukaryota; kingdom Viridiplantae; phylum Streptophyta; class Magnoliopsida; order Ericales; family Ericaceae; genus Rhododendron; species Rhododendron griersonianum. The sequence goes on from CM030800.1 coordinate 33,305,773, forward strand.
CCCCATTTTCATGGTATCCTCCGTAAAAAAAGATATTCTCTTAATAAATTAATTGTTCACACAATCCTTACTGGGAATTAACGACTAAAAAATAAAGTTAGAATCAGATCATTTCTTGACATGAACAGACGAAAGTGCACAGGTACATTAAAGAGAGATTATAGAAGTGCCCATTAAAATGCAACAAATTCTCATTGAACCAAATTCTTTTGCTGCACTTTTCATTAATTATCGAGATCCAGCTTCATCTTCGGACTCCAACGTTAATGTTGAAGATTCAATAAATTTGCTATACTGATTATATTTCCCATCTCAATCGCAATTTTAATTTAACTAATTAATCTTAGTTTATTCTTATATGTAGATCCATCAACTCTGGCAATTGCGAGAACAACTGCAAATCCGGTTACCCTTTATGATACTCCCTCCTTTCCCAATTTAAGTCTTTTTTGGAGTTCGTGTCACTTTTTAATTGATTGTACTCTTTTTTTTATTTATAATGTTTTATGTGATTTTGAAAACATTGTATTGTAAAACCAATAAAGATCTATCAAATAAAATCCATATTGAATGTAACATTTATTATCGATTTGAAGATATAACTAGTTTTTTATCCTGTTAGAATAGAATGAGAGACTATTAAAATGGGACAAAAGGAGTACAACATAAAAATATCCAAAATAATAACTACAAATTTAACATCATGCACTAACTTACTCGTAACATACTCCCTCCGTCCCCATTCTTTAGTCTCTTTTGAGAGTCCGTGTCACTTTTCAATTGATTATATCTTGGAATCTATAATTTTTTAAGTGATTTTGAAAATATCGTTTAAAAGAGCTCATTGAGATCTATCAAATAAGATCTATATTGCATATAAATAGTGTTACCAATTAAAAGTTATACTAATTAATTTTTTATCCGGTTGAGATAGGACGAGAGACAAAAAGAATAGGAACGGAGGGAATACTATTTAGAAAATGCAAAGTGGATGCTTTTAGTTCGTAACCTCTCTCACCTATCAACTGGCAACATTAGCTAAGGTTAGCAATATTTGCTCAAAAAAGAGCTCACATTGGAATAACCAAACTTAGCAATACTTATCAAATTTTCGCTCTTGGATAATTAAAACTAGTAACCTTTTGCCAATAACCAAATTTAGTTGTCCCCATATTTTCTCAATCAAATACACCATCATTACAAAAAAAACCTTCTCTCTCTTCCATTTTCAACATGTTTCTATGAAAAATAAAAAAACAAATTTTATTTTTTTGCAAAAACTATTTATTTCAAAACAGTTATTATTTATTAAAACTTTTTTTTGTAAAATTTTTTCCCGAAAACTATTTTTTTTTTAAATCAAAGTTTTCAAAAAAACTATTTTCTCTTTTTCTAATAACATGTTTTTATTAATTTAAAAAATTGTTTTCTATGTCATAATTTTTAGATTTTTATAAGTTGAAAAGGTGATTTGACAAGTTTTGATTATTCAGTTTCGATGGTACCATTGTGGATCTCTACATTGCTAACCCTAGCAACTCCTTAAATGGATAATCAAAAGAAGAAGTGGCAACTTTTGGTTATTCCACTAATGATGCTCTTAGGATGTGCATTATTAGAGCATCCTTAGTGGAATAATCAATGAGAATAAATTCAATCCATCGTCGGTGTAAAACTTCACTTTTCTACTACTGCTTATTATGGCCCCACCGAGTCTCTATTGTTGTGATCTAAATCGTTCATATTTTAAGACCCATATTACAGTATTGCCATGCAAAAAATCAGCTTGATCGGAAGTCGATAGATAAATCAAAATTTGAGTTTTGGTTTATAAAATGAACGATTTGATTTTTGTCAATAATAATAAAGATAAACTGTCCATTTTACAAAGCAAAATTCAATTTTTGATAATCTTATTGATATCTGATCAAATTTATTTTTTGCATGGATACACTACTATGTAATGTCTTAAAGATGAATGGTCAGATCAACAATAAACACACGGTGGGACCGAAAAATGTGGTGGTGGAAAAATAGAATTTTTCACCGCCGGTGGAAAGAATTTAATACCAAAAGGTTGCTAAGGTTAGTAATATTTTCTCAAAAAAGTGTTCACATTGAAATAACCAAATTTAACAACCTCTTAGTAATTCATCAAATTTTGTCATTCGAATAATCAAAACTAGCAACATTTTGCCAATAACCAAATTTAGTGATCCCCATATTTTCTCAATCAAGTACACTCATCATTTGCCAATCAAGGAGTGCCAAATGGATGGGCAGCATTACATGCCACCTACTCCAAATGTGACGAAATTGTAATAAACTATTCTAATGCAAAGACACATAATTAAAATCCTTTTTTTCCCTCCTTTTTATTTTCCACTATATATAAATAAATAAATAAATTGAGTGCTTTCAACCCTAATTATGAAGTGCGTGGTATAGAGAATGGGATGATAATCTTAAATTAACAAAGTCTAGATCATTTGCCAATCAAGGAGTGCCAAATGGATGGGCAGCATTACATGCCACCTACTCCAAATGTGACGAAATTGTAATAAACTATTCTAATGCAAAGACACATAATTAAAATGCTTTTTTCCCCTCCTTTTTATTTTCCACTATATATAAATAAATAAATAAATTGAGTGCTTTCGACCCTAATTATGAAGTGCGTGGTATAGAGAATGGGATGATAATCTTAAATTAACAAAGTCAAGATCATTTGCCAATCAAGGAGTGCCAAGTGGATGGGCAGCATTACATGCCACCTACTCCAAATGTGACGAAATTGTAATAAACTATTCTAATGCAAAGACACATAATTAAAATGCTTTTTTTCCCTCCTTTTTATTTTCCACTATATATAAATAAATAAATAAATTGAGTGCTTTCGACCCTAATTATGAAGTGCCTGCACTTGTCCAGACAGACTTTTCGACACCAAGCTAGGCAAGGTGAGTGAATTACTCCTATCAATCATGTTATGCTTATCTGTCTGGTTATATCCCCATACAGGCTTTAGAGCATCCCCATTGGGGATGTAAAACCAGGTGCTATAGTTATAATAGCATCCAGATGTAAACAAAATTGCTCCAATGGGGATGTAAAATAGCACAAATGGAAAGGGAGATGTATATTTGCATCCCCTTTTGGCTGCAGCTATAAATGGACAGGTCATCACCAACTAATTCTACCAGATTTTTAGAGAGCCGGAGTTACCTAATCTCGTCGGAAAGTCAGTCGGAATTTGCAGGAACACGCCGGAATTGCAAGACCACGCCGGAAACAGATTTCAGAGACGGGTTGGATCGTCGTCGCCGTCCAAAACCCTCGTCGCCATACGAAACCCTCGTCGCCGTACGAGTTCGGTCCCTGGCTGCGCCGGCCGAAACTGATTTCAGAGAAAGCTCGGTTCAGGGCGGTGTGGTTCTCATCAGAGAGAGAGAGAGAGGAGGGGGTGCGGAGGTTTCTGGTTCAAAAGCAGATCCAGAGGGTGTGGATCTTCTTCTGCTCTTCGTAGAGAGAGAGAGAGAGAGAGAGAGAGAGAGAAGAGTAAAGTTGGGGTTTTGATCGGACCGTTGGGCTTTTTTCTTTTTCTTTTTAATTATGAGGATCCGACTGAAATAAATGGTGACGAGGGTTTTGATCTTTCTTTTTTTTTTTTTAATTATGACTGAAATAAATGGTGTAATTGTGAGTGGCGAGTAAATGGATCAGGTAAATAATGTGGTTGAGAGTTGATGAGAGTAAATGGTGTAATTGAAGTGGATGAGAAGTAAAAAAAAAATTAGAACGGATTTTTTTTTTTTCGGAATAATTTTTTTTTTAAGTCCTCGATTACCGGATACGGCAAATTATTTTTCAAAAGAAGTAGTACTTGAATTAGGGTTAAGAAAGTTAGGAAAAATTAAGGAGGAGGGAAAGTTAGTTAATTATCCATCCCTTTTTTACATTTCACCATTGGATAGAGGTGAGTTCAATTTTACATCCAACTAACTTTTAACCACTTTTTACATCTAAAATAACTATCCATCCCCTTCTATTTTACATCCCCATTGGGGTTGCCCTTAGTGCGTTTCTAACCAAATTTGACTTCCTTATCTACCCCCAGGTGTTGGTATTAGCTAATTAGCCCATACCTTTTGATTTTTTTTACTAAAAAAAACATCTACTCTCAATCTGTTGATTTCTTTCTTTCTTTCAGATTAACTCAATCTGTTGATTTGTTAGACCTACATTTTACCACTGCTTGCCGATGGCTAGTTAAAAGTGAAAAGATACAATAGTGCTGTTAAATAATAGAAATTTTTAGAGTCAGACACAACAGGATTCAGTTCTGTGGAGGGGGGTCAAAACAAGGGAAAGAAATGTGTTTTTGAAATTAAATTTCGTACATAAAACTCAACCTAGTAATAGGAAAAGTTTTTTTTTTTTTTAATAACCAAGTGTTCTGATCAGGTTGCTTGCACCTCTACTAATCTTGGGGTCCTGAAGTTAACTAACTACCAGGTAAACCTCCAGCGGCCAACGTTTGGAATGTTTGGCCTTCGTGAGATTTGACTTTGCGATCTCTTGAGAACAAATCATTTGGTTTTATGTCTCATGCCACTAGGCCAAACACCTTGGGGTTTATTAGTAGGAAAAGTTGTCAACCTAGATAATGTAGACCCTGCATAACAAGATTTCCGGTCCAAAAGGAAGAGAGAAATTAAAAGGGAAAATATATATTTTAAGTGGCATTTCAACCGAATTTCAGATTTCCAGTATATATTATGCCCCTCTCTCCAAACAATAACCGTAGTGACACACCCAAACTTATATCCAAACACACACCCACACTCACATGAGTGATGGGCCCCATACACACACTAGAATGTGTAGTGTGTGTGGGACTCAAGACCTTTGGCACTTATCTACTATGGAAAAGCCTTCTTTTTTTTTTTTTTTCTAAACCAAGTGTTAGAGTCAACTAGCACACATCTCGACCAATCTCAAGACTTGAGGTAAAAAACGGGACAAACCTATTGGCCAAGATTTCAAATATTTAGCCTTCGTGAGATTTGACATTGCGACCTCGCAAACCCTTTGGGTCCTTTCTTATCCCATTAGGCCAAACCCCTTGAACTCAGTGATATAGCAATAGGAAAAGTTGCCAACCTAGATTATGTAGACCCTGCATAACAAGATTTTCAGTCCGAAAGGAAGAGAGAAAAAGAAACTAAAAGAAGAAGAAAAAAAAAAGACTTTAAAGTCTCATTCCATTATTATATTGAAGGTAAACCGAATTTCGGATTTCCAGTATTTGTTGTTCCACTCTCTCCAAATGGGGCCTGATATAAAGTAGGAAGGTAACATCACATATACATATATAAATTTATATATAAAGAGGTAACATCACATTTGTGGGAAGCTTGCTTCTATGCAACGTTGTGGTCTCTTTGGTTGGTGAGGAACGACTCTATCTTCAATAATTCAACGAAACAAGTTTGGGAGGTGGGGGAGTTAGTCAAAACTAGAGTTGCGATGTGGATGAAGGCGAAGTTCGACATCAAGGTCTACACTGTTGAGGAGTTCAAAATTTTCTTAGATGGTGTCCGAAAACTGAGATTGTAACCTAGTTTTCAGGTGTTCATCCAACTATCGGTTGGAGGTGTATGTAAATTCGGGCTTTGTCTAGCTCTTTCTTTTCCTTTTCTTCTCGATGTACCCCTTTCGAGATTAATAAAATGTTTCCTTTGCCGAGCAAAAAAAAAAAACATCACATATACATATATAAATTTATGCATGAGTGTGAGCATTCATATTCTTTGTATACATATACACATTATTGTTTTTTTATTTGTAATGCAGGGTATTCGGACCAGTTTGCGCGCACCTCGGACTATTCCCTATAGTCCCTCTTATAGCCATTTCACACGCTTACGCGTGGGGGTGAGGTGGCCTCAAGAGTTGCTAGCAAGAAGAATTGAACCTGAGACCTTAAGAGAAAACAACTCCCCAAAAAATGGATGAACTGATAGATATGGGGGGTTTTACTGATGAACGAGATAGGAAATAGAGTTTTCTAAAATAAAGTTCAGATCGGATTGTTAACGGATTTAATCAGCGATAATCCGAATCCGTGTTTGAATACCGGATTCGGATTATCGGATCGATTGACTATTTCGGATTGAATCCGGTCCATTGACAGGTCTACTCGGAGTTGGTGACTCTACTTATCAAAAAAAAAAACTTATGTAATTTGTTTTTCGATTAGCAAAAGTCTTACCAATGCAGCGTACACAAACTTCCTTAAAAATCTTAAGATACTTGGTGACTCTTGGGTCTTTCACATGGAATGGTAACCAAAATATGGACAAAAAAATATTAACAACGAAAGCAAGAACATCATAGTATTAAGTTACAACTTTAGAATCAAATGTCCTATAAGCCAGCAAAATAGTTTTAAAAAAGAAAAAGAAAAAAAGAGTTGAGATGAAAGTTATGGTTCAAATTTTCAGCAAATCTTTAGCATGAAGGGGGTCTTTAGGGGTCAATAAAGGTGTCTGTTTGTTCACATCTCTAATCTAATCCCTAACCCCCACTTGGACTCCCTAATCCTTTATGGCCCGTTTGGATGTAGGATTTGTAATGAGGGGGGATTTGAAGGTGGATATATAATGAGGGGTGATATGTTAAGAAAGGTGGCCCCACCTCTTAAGAATGGTGGATTTGTAATGAGGTGTTTGGATGGTTATTTGAGAAGGGGGATTTGGAATGTGGATATGATGGGATAAGATGTCAAATGACATAATTGCCCTCAGTTTATTAATTTTATGGATAATAAATGTTAATTTCATATATATTAGAATATATACATATTTATCATTAATTTTGGGTAAAATAAATTCATTTTATCTTTAAATGTTGAAATCTTAGTAGTATTTATTACTCCATCCGTCCCTTTTCAAATGTCCTGCTTCGTAACTCCAACTTATTAAAAAGACATCATCATTATACCTTTCACATCAACTTTTTCCTCCACTTCCCCTACTTACCCATCATCATTACACTTTTACTCACTAACTTTTCAAAATGGAATCTACTTTTAGGGACAAAATAGATAATTCACCAACTTTTACCCACTAACTTTACAAAATAGACACTTATTAAGGGACAGCCCAAAATGGAATACTGAACTGTAATAAAGGGACGGAGGGAGTACGATTTTTCAAAAATAAAAATAAAACCGAATTTTATATATTAAAAAATATAGTTAAAAAATTAAGTGCTTCAATTTTTAATCTGTTTGAACGGGTGTGAAGATCTTATTATTATGATCATATTATTCTAAAGAGACTTTTATTAATTTTGTCTCTAAGGCTCTCATAATCACGTTTCTGCTCCATAGGATTGCAAATTGATGGTTAAAAAATTAAGTGCTTCAATTTTTAATCCGTTTGAACGGGTATGAAGATCTTATTATTCTGATTATATTATTCTAAAGAGACTTTGATTAATTTTGTCTCTAAGGCTCTCATAATCACGTTTCTGCTCCATAGGATTGCAAATTGATGGTTAAAAAATTAAGTGCTTCAATTTTTAATCCGTTTGAACGGGTATGAAGATCTTATTATTCTGATCATATTATTCTAAAGAGACTTTGATTAATTTTGTCTCTAAGGCTCTCATAATCACGTTTCTGCTCCATAGGATTGCAAATTGATGGTTAAAAAATTAATTGCTTCAATTTTTAATCCGTTTGAACGGGTGTGAAAATCTTATTATTCTGATCATATTATTCTAAAGAGACTTTTATTAATTTTGTCTCTAAGGCTCTCATAATCACGTTTCTGCTCCATAGGATTGCAAATTTGTGGTTAAAAGTAAAGGGCAAAACAGTCAAATGGCCACCCGGATTCACAAGCGACAGGGGTACCCCTGTCGCTAACTAATACGGGAAGACCCGGACATGGAATCCGGCTACACCTCAAATCCCCCTTTCATTTTCTCCCAGCCAAACACCGGAGAAGAGGGAGAGGGGGAGAACAAGTCAGGGGGATTGGCAAATCCGGGGAGAAATCCCCCATCCAAACAGGCTCTTAGTGGTAGAGAAAAGGTGGCAATTCTATCATGACTTCAACTATAAAAGGTGGCAATTCTATCATGACTTCAACTATAAAAATGGGAATACCTATCTGAGCTTCCCATCCCAAGATAGTCCCCTTACTCATTTCAATTTCTCTGATTGCTATCTTCTCTACATTGGGAACTTTGTTATTGACTAAGGAATGGGTTTTCCACCTAAGAGCTATTGGTATCTTCTCTGTGTCATGGTGCTTTTGCCTGCACTTTGTCATTCCCAGGATGCATATGTGTGCTCTAGAGCAACCTATTATGGAAGCCCCGATTGCTTAGGGACGGCAAGTATGAACTCTATCGTGTATATACTATGGTAGAATACCAATAATTTGTAGGAGTATCAGTTTACCGAATTTTACTACAATATTTGAAATGTGCTTAATATTAATATTGAATCAGCTGGAGCATGCGGGTTTGGCGGATATGGAAGAACCATCAATGATGGCAGCGTGAGTGGGGTTTCTAGACTCTACAGGCATGGAACTGGCTGTGGTGCATGCTATCAGGTACTTCAACACGAAACAACTTTAACCAATTTCTTTTTGAAAGGCAAAAACACGAGTGCAATACAAGGATAGACTGACAATAGTTTAACAAGTGGCTCCTTTTTCTTTCTTTTTTTGATAAGCAATAAAATTTTATTAGAACTCGACAAAGGCTCCTTTGCTTTTCTGTCCGTAACAAAACTGATAATTTATTACCAAATATATAGGTCAGGTGCAAGGTACCACAGCTATGCGTTGAAGATGGAGTGAATGTAGTGGTGACAGACTATGGTGAAGGGGACAAGACAGACTTCGTTCTAAGCACTCGTGCCTATTCAAGACTGGCTCGTCCAAATGCAGCCTTGGAGTTGCTTGCTTATGGCGTGGTCGACATAGAATACCGTAGAATACCTTGTCAGTACCCTGGTTACAATCTCATGGTCAAGGTTCATGAGCACAGCAGGTTCCCTGAGTACCTAGCCCTAATCTTCTTGTACCAAGACGGCCAAAACGACATCACTGCAGTGGAAGTGTTTCAGGTACAACCCACAAAGCAATTTTAGCAAACTGGGTATCCAAAATTTATTAGATTTATATCCACACATATATATATTCACATATGTATGTCATTTTCATCTGAATGGGAGCTCAGCTAGTTTGTTGCTCACTAATAGGTCAAGGGTTCGAGCCTTTCCATAGGGAAGATCCCCGTCGGATAGGATCGGCCTCCAATGTGCCAGAAGAAAATAGGTCATTTCAAGTAGATTGATTTGGCTAAATTGATTGTTTTCTTCTTGATGTAGGCGGATTGCCAGCAGTGGAAGGGCATGCGAAAGGCCTATGGTGCAGTATGGGACATGGCTAACCCACCGCCAGGCGCGATTAACATCAGGGTCCAAGTGAGTGGCAGCGCTGGGCAAACTTGGGTGCAGCTGAGCAGTGTGGTTTCTAGTGAATGGAAGGCTGGGGATGTTTATGACACATCCATTCAGCTTAATTAAGCCCTATAAACTCCCAAGTTCAATATATAGCTAGCATCTATAACTATATGTGTGTGGGAAGGAGTTGCCTATTAATTATTTCCTAGTATTTTTTATGAAGTCAATAAAGTGAAGTAGTTTATCACTAAAGAATTCCTCAGTGTATAAACAGAAGTTTCCGTTCATTATACAACATATCTTCTTCTAGTCTTTTTCCTATGGTTTTGGTTTTGTTAAACGTGAATGTAATAGGGCTGCGCTCTGTTGTGCTCAAAAAGCCCTTTCCAATGGCATGTCCGGTCTGTGGACGTCCATTTTATCCCCATGGGGTTCTCATCTCTCTCAAGTAGAACGATCTTATGTCGGAGAAAAAAAGGTATCTATATTGCAATTTCTAGCTATTTCCATTTCTCGTAACAAAGAATGGCTGAGATTAAGAAAGCCCGGCCACCAGTGGCAAGCAATTTGTCACTTCTAAAGTCATCCTAACTATCGTACTAAATAAATGCGCGAGACATAATAAAACAGAATTAATAAATTTACGATGCAGAAAACTGTAGTACAAATAATAAGGCTCTGTTTGGTAAAGTTGCCAGTTTTTTGTTTATTTATTAAGAAATAAAAACAAAAAACATATTTGGTGACCATAATAGTTTTTGTGTTTCTAAAATTTCCGTAAACACTAGAGGAATTGATTATGTATTTTCTAAACAAAAACAGTAATACAAACATATTTATGGTGCCTTTTTCAAAAAATATCGGAAACAAAAACAAAAAATTGGAAATCAAAACTTTTCCAGACAGAGCCTAAAAAAGTCACAAACATATTTATGGTGCCTTATAACTTGTTTCCACAAGATTCTATGAAGAAATTCCAAACCACTAGTTTCTTGTTACTCCAGACAAAATGCAAAATCACCAACATGCTAAATCAGATGGTTAATCCAAAGGAACGGATAATAACTCCAAACAACATGCTATATCAGGCTTATCAGCTAACTAATTTCTTGTCAGAGTGCAGTGGTCTGACCTACCAGCATTGTGGTAGAACCCTCAAACATTGTTCTACTTTACAATGAGAATTACAGTAGAAGGCAGCGAATTCATTTCGAAAAATAACTTATAGAAGATTTAAGGGTAAGTTGTAACGACCCGTAATTTCTGAAAAATATTTAAGGGTTTATATAATATTGGAAATTGAGGAAAATACGTTTTTTTGTTTAGTTTATGTGAAATTGGGGTTAATGTGAAATTTGTGGAGTTGATTTGATTTGGGTCTTAAATGATGGAATTGAAATTGGAGGGAGTGCTAGTGTAATTTGTTGGGTGTGTGAGTATATATAGAGGAGTGTGTGTGTGTAGGGGATTAAAATCCCATTATATCTCTCTCTCTCCTCACGCCTCTCTCTCGGCTCTCTCCCCTTCTCTTCGGCTCTCTCGCTCTCTTGCTCCTTTGAGCTTGAAAACTCACCAATCGACCACAATACCCTCATACCTCAACCTTCAATTTGTCTCCTACGCGTGATTCGAACCTTGGATCGTGTGGGTTCGTGCTAGAACTCGTTCTTGGAGGTTTTGGAGCTTGGAAAGCTAGGGCTCGCTTATTTGGGTTGGATCTTCGATCTTTGATCATTGAGGTAGGGATTTCTTGCACTTGTTATATGTTTATGTGTTGAATTGGCACCTTAATCGTGCTTAAGATTGTTGGTTGTAGTTTGGGTTTCATTCTTGAAAATCTGCAGAAAATTCGCTCGAAAGCATCCCGTATTGATACGGCCCAAAATCCGTATCGATACAGTTCTCACTGATCTGCCTCGAAGCCTATCCGTATCTATACGGATTTTGCCCGTATCGATACGGTGAGCTTATTTCCAGTTTTCACTGTCTTGCTCCGAACTCCACTGTTTTGACCCTCGATCACTTCTAATTCCCTTGGACACCTCCCAACCTATTTCAAGCATGCTTAGCTGAACCCCTTGGGTTTACTTAAGTTATCCTCGTCCCGTTGGCTTTCCATTGTTAGAAAAAGAGTAGTGTCGTACTAGAGGAAACTTAATCGAAGTGTATTTATGGGATTGGTGGTACTTGAGGGTCATTGTGACACGAGGTGGTGAATGCTATAAGTGTTTTAGGTGCTAAGGCTAGACGTGGCGAATGGTAGGATGAAAATGCGTATTGTAGAGAGGTTATTGTGTATCGTTGGACATAAGGTTTGACGTGGGGCATTTTGTTGAACGATAGGGGTTTGCCTAATGATCCGGAAGAGAATAGGGTGACCCGTGTCTTTGTGCTTCGTCTCGATTATCATCTTAGGTTCCTTTGGCACTCGTTCTATAGATTGTTGCTTAGAACCTAGCCGGTGGTGTGTCGTAGAGTTGTTATGGGTTCGATACGAGAGGTAGGGCATTGGAATAGATATAGAGGAATAATGTGAACTTAAGGTGTTTATCAATGTACGATAAGACATGATTATAAGTTGTAATACATTGAATGACGATGAATGGAAGATTGTGACTTGGGGAAAGTGTTGTTATTCCACGTTCGAATTGATAATGTATGTGTGTTGTGTGAGTTGTGAATGTTGAATTGAGGGTCCTGCAACGCAAGGTGTGGTAATGCGGAAACCCAGGTGGAGAGAATTCACTGTAACGCAAGGTGTGGTAATACAGTTGAATGTCTCATATGATGAATGAAGTTATAATTGACTTATTGAAGTTTAAGTCGTTGTTTGGGCTTTGAGCTGCTTGATATTGTAACTGTTGAAAAGAGAAGATAAACAATGGATTCCATCAAAGTTTTTGAAAGAAAGTAACTTGGTTTTGTAAAAGGGATTTTTATGAAAAATCCTCCGGTATTCCTGAGCGAATCAACGGTTCCAGTATTTGGGCACAAATCAACGGATTCCGGTATTCAAGAGAATCAACGGAGCTCGACCCGCGGAGGTCGAGAGTATTTCACAAAATTATTTTGGAAATCAAACGGGAATGTTTTCGTTTTATGAAAAGAGGCTCGATGGCTATGGCACTGAATAATGAGATTGTTCGAGGCATTCGTTTAAGTAGTTATAAAAGGGTTGAGAAGTCGTCGTGGTTATTCAGAATGATGTGAGCTTAATGTTGCTTCGAGATGACGTACGAATGGTTAGGGATGTCTTAAGAAGCATAGGATCCCATAGTCGTAGCTTGTTGGTTCTTTATGGTGCCCCCTGTGTATCTCTTGTTCGTTAATGGAGATCATTCATTCTCACTGCATAAATCGTCACATTTTCATATAGCTTGTGCATAGAATTCTCTACTGGGCACGTGTTTGCTCAACCTACCATTTCAGGTTCATTGCAGGTCATGGTCATGGAAAGTTCGGAGTGCATGTGGGCATTATCAAGTAAAGCTATTTTGAAGAGTACTTTGTTATTCTTGTAAAGTGAACAGCTTGTTATGGTTTTGTAATTTGGAAGATTGTATTTGTAGACCAGTTTGAAGAATTGGAAACTGTAATGTGTTTTGGGGTAATGTAAACACGATTGTGAGAGTTTTGTATTTCAAATGTTATTATTATTTATGTTCAAAATCGAGGGCGTGACATAAGTCATTATCATCAAATTAATAAAAAAATGTTTTACACGTAAAATATTTTCTTAATTTTTTACACAACCAAATACCGAAAAATGGGTAAAACATTTTACTCCCAAACAAACGGAGCCTAATTTCTTAACAAGCGAACGGAACTTTAATGGGCCACCTAGCCGACAACTCAATGAATTCTAGACCCACGTCATTAAACCCGATGCCCATTGTCCCATTAGCCATAGCATAAATATTGGGTCCAATCTTATGAGTTATGACACAACAAGCTATAACACAATTCTACGTAGTAAAATACTGCCAATGATCCAACCAGTTGATTGATTAGATCAGCACTGCGCAAAATTCTCCAAGTATAGACTTCTTCGTTAGGTGAGTTTGAAATAGGACTGCATTTACTGTGCTCTGATTGTCCTCTCTAATCGTTTCTCCGGTCTATCCGCGGACGCTTATTTGCCCCCATGGAGTTCCTCTCTATTGTGTAGGCTTTTGCCTCATAGTTGAATACAACTTCTCACATTTGTCCAAAAAAAAAAAAAACTTATTCGACCTCACTTTGTATTCATTGATCTCAACACCACATGAAATATTCATAACTTAATCGGAGTGGTGAAATAACTGTACATAACCACAAATATCCATAACTTCAACCTTTCACGAACCGTACTTACTCGGAGTTACACCATACAAAAATAGTAAGTTGGAAAACTCATCAATCTAGAATGAAATCAGCGTACGTTTCGCTGGGTTGCACTTGTAGTAATGCCTGTATCTAGATTTTGGTAATTTTGGTTCATTCTTTTATCGTTTGATAATTTCTGCAATGTCTTATCGTTTTGACACAGGGTATTGACAAGTTAAAAAAAAAAAAAGAGTTAAACTTTTCATTGTACTCCAAGTTCCAAAAAAATAAAAGAAGAAGCTCCGTACTCTAGTTGGACTGGGATTTGTTTCAGGAAAGTGCTGACCTTCAAGACGTTGACATTTCTTTTTAATTTTTTTGGAGCACGAGGAGATTTCAATTCATTTCATTGCCAAACAAACTTGCTGACATTCCAACAGAAGCAGAACGTTTAAATTAGGAACCAATCTAGGTCTAGGCAGTAGAGAATTCCAATGGATCCTCAGCTCAGACCCGCATGTAAACAATAAGCACAACTGAAATCTGGTAAAACAACAACTAAGAAACAACAAAAGAAAAGTACAGTTCTCTTGCCGGAGCAAACACCAACTGGTTGATTCACCCATGGCGCCTGAAGATCTACGCACTCATTTGTCGGATCGAGCCGTTGAAGCCGAACACATCCGGATCTAATTGCCACCGCCGGATTTGAGGGAGACTCCAACCAGAACGCAGAGCACGGACTATGACCTTAATTATTGCCCACCATCCAAACCCACCGGATCTGATAAAGCCAGACCGGTACACCAAAAGGTTAATCTCAAGTTAAATTTGAAAATTAAAAATTAAAAAGCAAGCTCCCAAACACCCCTAATCGATCTAGAGTGAAGCCTTCAGTTTGTTTCTGATAAAGTGGCTGGCTAGGCTAGCCCACAAGAATGCCTGGCAAGAATTGCTCTCATGGCTTTCGAGAACTCAATCTCAAGTTAATCTTTCGACCTGTGACATAATAGTTTGTCAAGATCTCAGCCAAAGCTTCCCCAAAAACGCCATCTCCAAAGTCATTAGCTAATCCCTTAGTCGTCCCATCATCAACATTGCTAGGAAACATGTTCTCTGCACCAACGCCTAATGTCACCCCCTTCATCACAAGCCCCGACCGAGGCAATCGCAGCTCCGGCACGCACCACACGGTAAAGAAATACCCAGGAACCAAATCGGAGTTCCGCCTTGGTTCTAAAATATTAGGCGGTGGCGGCATCCACTTCGACATGTTGTTCTTCAGCTTAATGAGTTGTTCTCCTTGGAGACTTACCTTGCCGTGCTTCTCTGAATCCATGATCTCCACACTGTCGATGTGGGGATGTTGTGGAACGAGAAGCAGTAGCAACGGGTATATCGAATTCGCGTAACGCACAGAGCAAGTTGTCTGCCAGTTCAAGTAATTTTCATCCAACCAGCTGTGTTCTGGCTCGCCCCCGACCTCGTCGATCTTATTATTTATCGATGTCTTCGAGAGGATCGTGAACGTGTTCGGTTTGTCATGACCGACCTTGAAGTCGCAGGAGAATCGGTAGATGGGTGCGAAGGGGAGTTGGGGGCACTCGCACGAAAGCTGGATGTGGAGAGACCGAAGGCTGGTGAAACGGGAGACGAGTTTTGTCAACCCGAGCAGGCGGGTGGCGTTGAAGAAGGCGTCGAAGGGATTTGGAAACTGAGGTGGGAGGAGGTGCCGTGGAATTAAGTGGGGCGGCGGCAATGCATCGAAGGGATTTGGGTACTGATGAGGTGGGAGGAGGTGCCATGGAATTAAGTGGGAGGCGCGGAGCCGGAGGGAAAAGGATTGGGACCGGAAGAGAGCGAAGTGTTTGGAAACGAGAGAGCAACGGAGGAGAGATTCCGGGTCAGATAATCTCAGGAGGATAAGACCCAGGACTTCATCGGGTAGCTTACGGAAGGGATCGCAGTGGCAATCATCTTCTCTGTATCGTTCCAATTTTTTTATCGGATGATTTTCTTCTTCTTCTTCCATTGCAGTTACCTCTAGTGACTTTTCCATTCTCTCCATTCTTCTCTATATATCTCCTGAAACATATCGGTATCAATTAGTTTCTCTAAAAAGCCTTTTACATTAGAGAGGATCTTTCAAGAATTATTTCATACTAGCTGGTATTAATTTCCAGAAAGAAAAAAAAATCAGAAGGGCAAGAACAATTTAATTTGAATTTTCCTACACAAAAATAATGAAGTATCCAGCAACATAGTCAAAAACTAACTAGTAAAATTTCTAAAGTAATTGCAAACGCACGAATTGTATAGCAACGAGAGCGAGATCGAAAATACAGGGGCTTAATTGTAACTTTCAACTTATACGAAACTTAAATAAATCTAAGTTGATTGAACCCAAACCTACCTAACAAACAGTACAGTATTTTTGCTTTAAACTAAAAATTAAACCAACATTGGTTAAAAGAAAAGAAACTAAGAAGTAAATTATCGCGGAACTTAGGTAAAGAATACAGAATGAGAAAAGTAACTAAGGTTTCAAATTAAAATACAAATCAAATTGATAAATAAAAACTCCTCACATTATCATACATAATACCCCAAAGAGTTCACTATGTCCTGGTCATTAAAATACAAATCTAACTCCAAGAGTTTGAACATATTACATCATAAAAAGAAATAGAGTTAAGGTTCTATTACATTTCCAAACCATGTTTTACCAAAATATCCATGAGTCTCCTTTATCATCTCTTCCGAAAATATGCACTAGAATGCATGCACTTCACTCTATGCTACTGCTCCGGGTTCATACCTGAAAATGATAGGTTGAGCTACACAAGCTTAGTAGAGAAATCTACACAACCATTATATGAAAATGGGATGACAGGTAGAATGAACAACAGAAATAAGGTACGATATCTAAAAGGAGAAACAGAACACGACTAGTAATTGTCCCAACGTCAACGACATAAATGAGGTACCGATACTACACATCACGACTCTAATTCAACTACGAGGACTTTCTGTCTATACGATTCTCTCATGACTGCCACTGCCCCTCATCTTATTTCAAATCTCCTATTCACTATCTTGACTTATGAAACTATCATAACCAAAGAACCGCAACACCAATGTCTTTCATATCACTCACACTTTCACAATAATAGCCCATTTTCCAATCTCATCATGTCACAATTTCCTTTTCGTTCTGTGTCATGAGCAAAAACTCCTGCCGGGCCATTTACGAAGTCCCGATACTCCCCACTAGTACCACTCTCACTGATGAAGCTAATTCAAGTCACACATCATAGGTCATCGTACCCAAAATTTCTTCATTATACTTTACAACTCAACCGTTCATCTCAACCACATATACTGAATTCACAACGAAAACTCATTCACATAGAAGTAGTACGGATAATTTCACCTCAAATAATTCGCTATCATTACATTATTAGTTTCTCATCACCATACAAGTTCTCACATAACAAGTATAAGAAAAACGTCTCATGTATCCACGCCTAGCGTTGTTTAACTCAAAGGAATGTCTTACGTGTTCGTTTTTCACATCGTATGTCAACACATACAACCTTCGCCCACCTATATTCCTTATATTCTCAAAACCCTCGTTTCGGTGTTAAAGGACTCATACAGAACTCAACGACCACCACAAAGCCTAGTATACCCCTAGCTTCGTCAAACCATTCAATTAAGTACTCAAGAGAGCTTAAGAACATCCGTGTCTCACCCACACAATTCTAAGGAAAAGGATTACTCGACGTTTACGAACGCATCTATCTTATTTTGACTACCAAACTTTATCGGTTAAGAATTAGGAGATGAGACCACCACCATTGGAAAGTAGACCTTCCGTACATCAATTTCGATATAAAATTTGTTCAAAACGGAGTTTGGATGAAAAAGTTATGCCCTTCTGAAGTTTTACCAAAAAGCAGATTTCCGAATACCTACCTGTAGGACACGAATACCTACCAGTAGGCGACCAGAATTTTGAATACCTACCGGTAGGAGACCAGAATTTTAAAAAGATGACATTACTGGACAACATTTCTACCGGTAGATCCAAGACTCCTACCGGTAGGACTTGGTTTTTTAATGCACGATTTTCAGATTTCACCGGGACAATTTCAACAACAAAACCAACGATCTAGGGCACGATTCAAACACCAAATCAACACATAAACATATAATAGAAGTGAGAAATCCCTACCTCGAAGTCGAAGATCAAAACCCAAGCTCAATCAGGCCAGCCCTAGCTCCGAAAACCATGAATCAACCGAATACTCCTCTCCGAGCAAAACCCAAAAGATACGAGCTCTAGATTGCGTGTGGAATGTGGAATGAAGGTTAGTCTTTATGGGTCTCGAGTTTATAGGCTTGATTTCGAGAGAGAGAGAGAGACGAGCCGAGAGAGAGGGATCGGGCGCGAGAGAGAGAGAGACGTGAGTGGGAGAAAAATAATTCTCTACCACTCACTCTCACCTATTTATACCACCACTCACATCAATTACAATTGCACCCCAAACTTCCAACTTCTATCACATTCAACCCAAATCACATTTTCTCTTTACCTTAATATTCTAATTTTATTCTAACATTAAATTATTGAAATTAAACACCTCTACACTTAATTTTGGAAAAAAAATCGGTGACTTTTTTCCCTCCTATTATGAATTTTTTTTGGGAAAAAAAATAGAAATGAGAAAGAAGAGTAAAATACCTTAATCTGGCGATTATGGGTTGAATTGTAGATTATCGAAAGACATGAGCTTCACTTTTTGAGGGAAAGAAAGAAAAATAGTTTGTGAGTGAAGTGAAAAAGATATAAAGTAGACGAAGAAAAAAAAATCAATTGAAACACGCATATATACAAATTTTGGAACTAGTTAACTTATGTGGTGTAGAGTCCACAAATTTTGATTTTTGAAAAAGGTTACTAGTTTTGGTTATCCAAAGCCCAAAATTTGATTATTTCTAAGGATGTTGCTAAGGTTGATTATACCATTGTGAGCCATCTTTTGCACCAACATTATTAACTTTAAAAACAATTGACTTTTGATTATAATACTGTGGATGGCCTTAGAGCATCCCTAGTGGAATAATCAATGAGAATAAATTCTATTCATCGTCGGTATAAAATTTCACTTTTTCACCACCACTTATTATGGCCCCACCGAGTGTCTATTGTTGTGATCTGAACTGTTCATATTTTAAGACCCGCAGTACAGTATTGTCATGCAAAAAATCAACTTGATCAGAAGTCCATAGATAAATCAAAATTTGAGTTTTGGTATATAAAATGGATGATCTGATTTTTGTCAATATAATAAAGATAAACCGTCCATTTTATAAAGCAAAATTCAATTTTTGATAATCTTATCGATGTCCAATCAAGTTTATTTTTTGCATGGATACACTACTATGTAGGGTCCTAAAGATGAACGGTTCAGATCAACAATAAACACACGGTAGAACCGAAAAAGGTGATGGTGGAAAAGTAGGATTTTCCACCGACAATTTAATACCAAAAGATTGCCAAGGTTAACAATATTTGCTTAAAAAATGTTCACATTGAAATAATCAAACTTAATAACCTCTTAGCAATTCATCAAATTTTGTCATTCGAATAATCAAAACTAGCAACATTTTGCCAGTAACCAAATTTAGTGGTTCCCATATTTTCTCAATTAAGTACACTTATCATTATACAAAAAATTTCTCTTTTCTCTTTTCTCTCTCTCAACAATCAAAGAATAATTTTTAAAAACTATTTTTTTAGTAACTTTAAAAAAAAAAAAGAAACATACTCCGTATTTTAAAATCTTCAACCCAAAACTGTTTGCTTATTCTATTCATGACACCCCCACCCCCTCCCCCCCCCACATTACATTTGGAAATCAAGAACAGGAGAAGTTGATCATGAGGCTTTACACCTTGCTCTCCTGCTTTTCCCCTAATTAATAGGTACAATGTGATTGATTGATGGAGCTAGGAGAGGATTTTGCCAATCAAGGAGTGCCAAATGGATGGCCAGCATTACATGCCACCTACTCCAAATGTGACGAAATTGTAATAAACTATTCTAATGCAAAGACACATAATTAAAATGCTTTTTTCCCCTTCCCTTTTTATTTTCCACTTTGGCATGCACTTTATGCATGCATCTTTTTTTTTTTTTTTTTATCGGCAAAGATGAATTTTATTAAAAAATGGGGAAAGGGGAAGGGAATCCAACAAAAAGTTGGATAATACAGCACAAGGACAAAGCCCAAACACCTTAAGGTCTATCAGGGTCTACAACAGAAAAAACAATAAGCTCAACCCAAACCCAAAAAAAAAACAATAAAGCCCAAATACCCAAGACCCGGCCCAAGCCTGGACCGGCCCACCCGAACCATCCCACAAACCCTAACTACACCGGCAGCCACCGCCGTACAAACCACCGGAGCCCAACCTCGCCGTTAAGCCGAGCCGGCCTCTCCCAGATGTAGAGGCCGGCGGCGGGAGCCAGCCTACGAACAGTGAAAACCAGGGCAGTCGGGGCCTAAGGGCCAACCACCACCACAATCTGCCGGCACCGAACAATCCCCTGCACAAAAACGATCATCAACAGCAGCAATATCAAACCAGAAGAAGGCAAACTGCCGGCCCCTCGCCCGAATGAGAGATCAAACAGGCCGCCGGCCGGAATTCGGCACACAAAAGACGACCAAGAACCCCATCCATGAGGACCGCAACCACCTCGCCACCACCGGAGAGAAATCGACCCGATTAGACCGCCATCTTCGCCAATCGATTTTTGAAAACAAACCTGCAAAAACAGAGATTAGCCAAAAACTACCTACACCTCCAACTCCACCACACCACTGCCCGCAACCTCCACCCAGACCGACCAGATCGACCACCACGCCGCCGCCCACGACCACCAGAACAAAACGAAGCACCCACCGCCGCTAGGCCTCCGGAGGTAGCCAAGGAAACCTCCGGTCGGTGACTGGGTGCGCTACATACCGCCGCCACGCCCTCCCCGCAGGAGAAGGCGGTGCCCGAGAGCTGACGGAGAGAAGGACAGACAGACGAAGAACCCGATCAGGAGAGGAGAGGAAGGAGAGAGAGAGAGATAGTTGGAGAGAGAGGGAGGAACAGGGACTCGGGGGGAGGAGGGAGGGAGGCGCCTCCCCCCCCAGGCGGCGGCGGCGCCAATGAAGGAAAACCTAGCAGAGGAGATGTTTTAGAGAGAGAGAGAGGAAAAGCCATCCGTTTCGATTTGTTTGTCTACTTTTTGACTTATAAGTGTCTCAAAATATTTGTTCATTTGACTTCTAATTGGATTGATTTTTCCTTTTTGCCTTTTTTTTAGTGGAATAGAGTAACTTTTTTGGAAAAAATTGAGGGTAAATGTGAAAAGTTGAACCTTTTCAGATGTAATCATTATGTTTTCTAAAAAAATTGAATTTTCGAGATTGGACAAACAAATTAGGACGAAGAAAGTAGTATAAATAAATAAATTGAGTGCTTTCGACCCTAATTATGAAGTGCGCGCACTTGTCCAGACAGACTTTTCGACACCAAGCTAGGCAAGGTGAGTGAATTACGTATCAATTATGTTATGCTCATCTGTGATCAGCTATATCCCCATACAGGCTTTAGTGCGTTTCTAACCAAATTTGACTTCCTTATCTACCCCAGGTGTTAGTATTAGCTAATTAGCCCATGGCTTTTGATTTTTTTACTCAAAATGATTTCTTTCTTTCTTTCTTTCAGATTAACTCAATCTGTTGATTTGTTAGACCTACATTTTACCACTGCTTGCCGATGGCTAGTTAAAAGTGAAAAGATACAATAGTACTGTTAAATAATAGAAATTCTTAGAATCAGACACACCAGGATTCAGTTCTGTGGAGGGAGGTCAAAACAAGGGAAAGAAATGTGTTTTTGAAATTAAATTTTGTACATAAAACTCAACCATGTAATAGGAAAAGTTTTTTTTTTTTTATTAACCAGGTGTTCGGATCAGGTTGTTTGCACCTCTACTAATTTCGGGGCCCTGAAGTTAACTAACTACCAGGTAAACCTCCAGCGGCCAACGTTTGGAATATTTGGCCTTCGTGAGATTTGACTTTGCGACCTCTTGAGAACAAGTCATTTGGTTTTATGTCTCATGCCACTAGGCCAAACACCTTGGGGTTTATTAGTAGGAAAAGTTGTCAACCTAGATAATGTAGACCCTGCATAACAAGATTTCCGGTCCAAAAGGAAGAGAGAAATTAAAAGGGAAAATATATATTTTAAGTGGCATTTCAACCGAATTTCAGGTTTCCAGTATATATTATGCCCCTCTCTCCAAACAATAACCGTAGTGACACACCCAAATTTATATCCAAACACACACCCACACTCACATGAGTGATGGGCCCCATACACACACTAGAATGTGTAATGTGTGTGGGACTCATTACTAATGTGAGTGATGAGTGTGTATTTGGGTGTGAGTTTGGGGCCTGGATAAAAGAGGAAGGTAACATCACATATATGAATTTATACACAAGTATGAAAATACATATTCTTTGTTTACATATAAACATTATAGTTCACACGAAAAGGCTCATCAATATCTTCTTTTATTTTAATTAATACTTTACATCAATGAAAAAGGCTCATCTACTCTCCTTTTTTTCGCACATGTCTGGCCTATTCTAATACGGATGGGAAAAAGGCACCGCTAAGTGGCATGTGGGTGGGGCAAATTCAAAGGGCATCAACTATCATACCAAGCACTCACACTCCTAGCAAAAATCGAACCCTCACCTTTCATTTGGATGAGATGAGGAAATATCATTAGGATACAAGCCACTTACTCCAAATGTGACGAAATTGTAATAAACTATTCTAATGCAAAGACACGTAAAATGCTTTTTTTCCCTCCTTTTACTTTTCCACTTTAGCATGCACTTTATGCATCTTGCTATATATATCGGGCGGTTCCAGGAACCCCTAAAAAAATCTCTACAAAAACCTCCCAAAGTTTTTGATCGAATTTGATGATCTGAGCCGCTCAATATAATCAGAACGTGATTTTACGGATACCCGCTAGAAATCAGAAAAAAAATGACCGAGAAGGGCTTCATCTGAACAGTTTTTTATTGAACTTTATTGAACGGTTCAATAAAAAACTACTCGAATCAAGCCCTTCCCTGTTATTTTTTTTGCCAATTTCTCGCGGGCACCCTTAAAATCATGTTCTGAATATATTGAGCGACTCAGATCATCAAAATTTGATCAGGAACTATGAGATTAAGATTTGGGGGGGTTTTTTAGAGATTTTTTTAAGGGTCCCCGGAACCACCTTCAATATTATGTATATATATATATATATATAAATTGAGTGCTTTCGACCCTAATTATGAAGTGCGTGCACTTGTCCAGACAGACTTTTCGACACCAAGCTAGGCAAGGTGAGTGAATTACTCCTATCAATTATGTTATGCTTATCTGTCTGGTTATATCCCCATACAGGCTTTAGTGCGTTTCTAACCAAATTTGACTTCCTTATCTACCTCCAGGTGTTAGTATTAGCTAATTAGCCCATAGCTTTTTATTTTTTTACTCAAAACATCTACTCTCAATCTGTTGATTTCTTTCTTTCAGATTAACTCAATCTGTTGATTTGTTAGACCAACATTTTACCAATGCTTGCCGATGGCTAGTTAAAAGTGAAAAGATACAATAGTACTGTTAAATAATAGAAATTCTTAGAGTCAGACACACCAGGATTCAGTTCTGTGGAGGGAGGTCAAAACAAGGGAAAGAAATGTGTTTTTGAAATTAAATTCGTACATAAAACTCAACCTAGTAATAGGAAAAGTTTTTTTTTTTTTATAACCAGGTGTTCGGATCAGGTTGCTTGTACCTCTACTAATCTCGGGGCCCTGAAGTTAACTAACTACCAGGTAAACCTCCAGCGGCCAACATTTGGATATTTGGCCTTCGTGAAATTTGACTTTACAACCTCTTGAGAACAAGTCGTTTGGTTTTATGTCTCACGCCACTAGGCCAAACACCTTGGGTTTAATAGTAGGAAAAGTTGGCAACCCAGATTATGTAGACCCTGCATAACAAGATTTCCAGTCCAAAAGGAAGAGAGAAATTGAAAGGAAAAAAATATATTTTAAGTAGCATTTCAACCGAATTTCAGATTTCCAGTATATATTATGCCCCTCTCTCTCCAAATGGGGCCTGGATAAAGGAGGAAGGTAACATCACATATATGCACATATACATATATGAATTTATACACGTGTATGAAAATACATATTCTTTGTTTACATATAAACATTATAATTCACATGAAAAGGCTCATCAATATCTTCTTTTATTTTAATTAATACTTTACATCAATGAAAAGGCTCGATCATCTACTCTCTTTTTTTTCCCACATGTCTGGCCTACTCTAATGGGGATGGAAAAAGGCATCACTAGCTAAACTAGGGGTGAGCAAAAAATCCGTCAAACCGTGAATTCAGTCTAAACCAATCCGAACTGAAAGGTTTGGTTCGGATTTTTAGTAGTATGGTTTGGTCATGGTTTAAAAAAATTAGAAACCGCGTTATATGGTTTGGTTTGTGGATTCACGTTCACGGTTATGGTTCCAAACCGATCCGAACCGTATAATACATATATATATATATATACATATAATTTAATTTAATTTAATTATGATTCACCAAAAAAAATGAGACCTTTAGTCACCTGCTTTTTCAATTTATTGATCCTATTAAATTCACCGCGGTATTTAGTTTTTCTTTTCTGCCAAGATAATTTAGATTAAACTTCTATATATCACAAACAATTCCTAATTTCCTAGGATTATTAATTCATCATACATAAAAAGCACATGGGATCACCAGATCAGTCAACTTATACTGCCCAATTTCAAAATTTGTCTAAATTCTATTCCTATACTTCCTTCACTACCAAGACTTGAGGCGATTGTGGTATTCCACTCTTAATTAGTTGATTGATGTTAGTGTGTTTTAATAATTTAAATGAAATTGATTTTAATATAAGTTTTTTTTAAATTTATCTTCGTAACTTTAAGTACTTTATTTATTTTTTTGAAAATGATAGCTTAATTCAAAGCAAACCGTGGTTTAAACCGAAACCAAACCATACTTTAATGGTTTGGATTGGTTTGGTTCTATGCCTTTTATGGGTTGGTTTGATTCTCTAAATTCATAATCCGTAAGTATTGGTTTGGTTCTTGGTTTACTATAAAACCGAACCAATCCGGACCATGCTCACCCCTAAGCTAAACGGCATACGGGGGCATCAACTACCATACCAAACACTCACACTTCTGGCAAAAATCGAACCCTCACCTTCCATTTGGATGAGGTGAGAAAATGTCATTGGACTACAAGCCCGTTGACACTTATCTACTATGGAAAAGCCTTCTTTTTTTCTTTTTTCTAAAACCAGTGTTAAAGTCAACTTGCACACACTTCGACTAATCTCAAGACCTGAGGTTAAAACCGGACAAATCTATTGACCAAGATTTCAAATATTTGACCTTTGTGAGTTTGACATTGCGACCTCTGAAGGGGGCAAACCCTTTGGGTCCTTTCTCATCTCCCATTAGGCCAAACCCCTTGAAGTCAGTGATATAGCAATAGGAAAAGTTGCCAACCTAGATTATGTAGACCCTGCATAACAAGATTTTCAGTCCGAAAGGAAGAGAGAAAAAGAAACTAAAAGAAGAAGAAAAAAAAAAAACTTTAAAGTCTCGTTCCATTATTATATAGAAGGTAAACCGAATTTCGGATTTCCAGTATTTGTTGTTCCACTCTCTCCAAATGGGGCCTGAAATAAAGTAGGAAGGTAACATCACATATACATATATAAATTTATACATGAGTATGAGCATACATATTCTTTGTATACATATACACATTATTGTTTTTTTTATTTGTAATGCAGGGTGTTCGGACCAGTTTGCACGCACCTCGGACTATTTCCTACAGTCCCTCTCACAGCCATTTCATACGCTTACGCGTGGGGTGAGGTGGCCTCAAGAGTTGCTGGCAAGAAGAATTGAACCTGAAACCTTAAGAGAAAACAAACTCACCAAAAAATGGATGAACTAATAGATATGGGGGGTTTTATTGATGAACGAGATAGGAAATAGAGTTTTCTAAAATAAAGTTCGGATCAGATTGTTAACGGATTTAATCAGCGATAATCCGAATCTGTGTTTGAATACCGGATTCGGATTATCGGATTGACTATTTCGGATTGAATCCGGTCCATTGACAGATCTACTCGGAGTTGGCCGGTCACCCTACTTATCAAAAAAAGAACTTATGTAATTTGTTTTTTCGATTAGCAAAAGTCTTACCAATGCAGCGTACACAAACTTCCTAAAAAATCTTAAGATACTTGGTGACTCTTGGGTCTTTCACATGGAATGGTAACCAAAATATGGACAAAAAAATATTAACAACGAAAGCAAGAACATCATAGTATTAAGTTACAACTTTAGAATCAAATGTCCTATAAGCCAGCAAAATAGTTTAAAAAAAAAAAAAAAAAAAGAGTTGAGATGAAAGTTAGGCAAAATCCCATTAGACACACTGCTTATGGTTCAAATTTTCAGCAAATCTTTAGCATGAAGGGGGTCTTTAGAGGTCAATAAAGGTGTGTTTGTTCACATCTCTAATCTAATCCCTAACCCCCACTTGGACTCCCTATTCCTTTAGTGGTAGAGAAAAGGTGGCAATTCTATCATCGCAGCCCTCATGACTTCAACTATAAAAATGGGAATACCTTTCTAAGCTTCCCATCCCAAGATAGTCCCTATCTTCTCTACATTGGGAACTTTGTTATTGACTAAGGAATGGGTTTTCCACCTAGGAGCTATTGGTATCTTCTCTGTGTCATGGTGCTTTTGCCTGCACTTTGTCATTCCCAGGATGCATATGTGGGCTCTAGAGCAACCTATTATGGAAGCCCCGATTGCTTAGGGACTGCAAGTATGAACTCTATCGTGTATATACTATGGTAGAATAATACCAATAATTTGTATCAGTTTACCAAATTTTACTGCAATATTTGAAATGTGCTTTAATAATATTGAATCAGGTGGAGCATGCGGGTTTGACAGATATGGAAGAACCATCAATGATGGCAGCGTGAGTGGGGTTTCTAGACTCTACAGGAATGGAACTGGCTGTGGTGCATGCTATCAGGTACTTCAACACGAAACCCATAACGTCAACTTCAACACGAAACAACTTTAACCAATTTCTTTTTGAAAGGCAAAAACATGAGTGCAATACAAGGATAGACCGACAATAGTTTAACAAGTGGCTCCTTTTTTTTTTTTTTGATAGGCAACAAAATTTTATTAGAACTCGACAAAGGCTCCTTTGCTTTTCTGTCCGTAACAAAACTGATAATTTATTACCAAATATAGGTCAGGTGCAAGGTACCACAACTATGCGTCGAAGATGGAGTGAATGTAGTGGTGACAGACTATGGTGAAGGGGACAAGACAGACTTCGTTCTAAGCACTAGTGCCTATTCAAGACTGGCTCGTCCAAATGCAGCCTTGGAGTTGCTTGCTTATGGCGTGGTCGACATAGAATACCGTAGAATTCCTTGTCAGTACCCTGGTTACAACCTCATGGTCAAGGTTCATGAGCACAGCAGGTTCCCTGAGTACCTAGCCCTAATCTTCTTGTACCAAGCCGGCCAAAACGACATCACTGCAGTGGAAGTGTTTCAGGTACAACCCACAAAGCAATTTTAGCAAACTGGGTATCCAAAATTTATTAGATTTATATCCACACATATGTATGTCATTTTCATCTGAATGGGAGCTCAGCTAGTTTGTTGCTCACTAATAGCTCAAGGGTTCAAGCCTTTCCATAGGGAAGATCCCCGTCCGATAGGATCGGCCTCCAATGTGCCAAAAGAAAATAGGTCATTTCAAGTAGATTGATTTGGCTAAATTGATTGTTTTCTTCTTGATGTAGGCGGATTGCCAGCAGTGGAAGGGCATGCGAAATGCCTATGGTGCAGTATGGGACATGGCTAACCCACCGGCAGGCGCGATTAACATCAGGGTCCAAGTGAGTGGCAGCGCTGGGCAAACTTGGGTGCAGCTGAGCAATGTGGTTTCTAGTGAATGGAAGGCTAGGGATGTTTATGACACATCCATTCAGCTTAATTAAGCCCTACAAACTCCCAAGTTCAATATATAGCTAGCATCTATAACTATATGTGTGTGGGAAGGAGTTGCCTATTAATTATTTCCTAGTATTTTTTATGAAGTCAATAAAGTGAAGTAGTTTATCACTAAAGAATTCCTCAGTGTACTAGATATTTAGGGAGAGAATATAAACAGAAGTTTCCGTTCTTTATACAACATATCTTCTTCTAGTCTTTTTCCTATGGTTTTGGTTTTGTTAAACGTGAATGTAATTGGGCTGCGCACTGTTGTGCTCAAAAAGCCCTTTCCAATGGCATGTCCGGTCTGTGGACGTCCATTTTATCCCATGGGATTCTCATCTCTCTGATGTTTAGGCTTTGCCTATGAGATGAATAACAATTTTATCACCTTTTGCCAAAAAAAAATAAATAAAAGTCTTTTCGTCAGATACATATAGGGTGACAGAAATGATTTCAGGCTGAAGAGTTCCACAGGATAGATCAAAATCAAACTTATTGCAACAGAGATCATTTTAAGTCAAGTAGAACGATCTTATGTCGGAGAAAAAAAGGTATCTATATTGCAATTTCTAGCTATTTCCATTTCTCGTAACAAAGAATGGCTGAGATTAAGAAAGCCCGGCCGCCAGTGGCAAGCAATTTGTCACTTCTAAAGTCATCCTAACTATCGTACTAAATAAATGCGCAAGACATAATAAAACAGAATGAATAAATTTGCGATGCAGAAAACTTTAGTACAAATAATAAGGTTCTGTTTGATAAAGTTGCCAGTTTTTTGTTTTTCGTTTATTGAAAAACAAGAAACGAGTTTTTGTTTATTTATTAAGAAATAAAAACAAAAAACATGTTTGGTGACCATAATAGTTTTTGTGTTTCTAAAAAATCCGTAAACACTAGAGGAATTGATTATGTATTTTGTAAACAAAAACAGTAATACAAACATATTTATGGTGCCTTTTTCAAAAAATTTCGGAAACAAAAACAAAAAATTGGAAATCAAAACTTTTCCAGACAGAGCCTAAAAAAGTCACCTACTTTATAACTTTTTTCCACAAGATTCTATGAAGAAATTCCAAGCCACTAGTTTCTTGTTACTCCAGACAAAATGCAAAATCACCAACATGCTAAATCAGATGGTTAATCCAAAGGAACGGATAATAACTCCAAACAACATGCTATATCAGCTAATTAACTAATTTCTTGTCAGAGTGCAGTGGTCTGACCTACCAGCATTATGGTAGTACCCTCAAACATTGTTCTACTTTACCATGAGAATTGCAGTAGAAGACAGCGGATTCATTTCGGAAAACAACTTTCAAAAGATTTAAGGGTAAGTCATTGTCATCAACAAACGGAGCCTAATATCTTAACAAGTGAACGGAGCCTTAATGGGCCACCTAGCCGACAATTCGATGAATTCTAGACCCACGTCATTAAACCCGATGCCCATTGGGTCCAATTTTATGAGTTATGACACAACAAGCTAACACAATTCTACGTAGAATACTGCCAATGATCCAACCGGTTGATTGATTAGATCAGCACTGCGCAAAATTCTCCAAGTATAGACTTCTTCGTTAGGCGAGTTTGAAATAAGACTGCATTTACTGTGTTCTGATTGTCCTCTCTAATGGTTTCTCCGGTCTGTCCGCGGACGCTCATTTGCCCCCATGGGGTTCCTCTCTGTTGTGTAGGCTTTCGCCTCATAGTTGAATACAACTTCTCACATTTGTCCCAAAAAAAAAACTTATTCGACCTCACTTTGTATTCATTGATCTCAACACCACATGAAATATTCATAACTTAATCGGAGTGGTGAAATAATCGTACATAGCCACAAATATTCATAACTTCAACCTTTCACGGATCATACTTGCTCGGAGTTACACCATACAAAAATGGTAAGTTGGAAAACTCATCAATCTAGAATGAAATCAACGTTTCGCTGGGTTGCACTTGTAGTAATGCTTGTATCTAGATTTTGATAGTTTTGGTTCATTCTTTTATCGTTTGATGATTTCTGCAATGTCTTATCGTTTTGATATGGTACCGACAAGTTAAAAAAAAAAGAAAAAAAAATCTCCGTACTCTAGTTGGACTGGGATTTGTTTTAGGAAAGTGCTGACCTTCAAGACGTTGACATTTTATTTTTATTTTTTTTTAGCATGAGGAGATTTCCATTCATTTCATTGCTAAACAAACCCGTTGACATTCCAACAGGAGCAGGACCAAGGATACGTCTAAATTAGGAACCAATCTAGATTTAAGCAATAGAGAACCCTAACGGATCCCCACCTCAGACCCACAATAAGCACAGCTGAAATCAGGTAAAACAACGGGAAAAAAAAGTACAATTCTCCTACCAGAGCAAACACCAACTGGTTGATTCACCCATGGCGCCCGAAGATCGATCTGCACACTCATCTGTCGGATCGAGCCGTTGAAGCCGAACACATCCAAAACTAATTGCCACCGCCGGATCTGAGGGAGACTCCGACCAGAACACAGAGCACGGACTATGACCATATTGCCCGCCATCCAAACCCGCCGGATCTGGTAAAGCTAGACCGATACACCAAAAGATTAACTTCAAGTTATATTGTAATTGGTCGGAATCACTTATATATCATTTCATCCTTTACCAATTTTATTTAATTGGCTTACGTAATGGCAGCTGCCACAAAACCATTTACTACATTGGAGAGGATTTTGAAGGGATTCTTTCATATAGTACTAGTACTAATTTTTCAAGTATTCTTTAAATCAACAAAGAGGTGGGATTGATTTCTCAAGGATTCTGTGGCCTTATAGAAACGTGTATGTGTTTAGCGTATTACTTCGACTGATCAGAGTCTTGTTGCCCGACAAGATTTTAGATTGTCTACCCGCATTTTGCCGTTTCATGCATGTCCGCGGACGCAAACACACAAAACCACGATCAAAGCCCTGGTCCATTATTCTCCCACCACCTCACCCCTCCGGACCTGGGAAAACCCAGACAGGAAACACAGTCGGACTGAGGAAACCAACCGATGAAAGCCGAAGAATGCCTCCTGCCAAGAATTGCTGTCATGGCTTTCGAGAACTCAATCTGAAGTTAAGCATTCGACCTGAAACATAATGGTTTGTCAAAATCTCAGACAAAGCTTCCCCAAAAACGTCATCTCCAAAATCATTTGCTGATCCCTTAGTCCCACCATCAATGTTGCTAGGAAACATGTTCTTTGCACCGACGCCTAATGTCACCCTCTTCATCACAAACCCCGACCGTGGCAATCGCAGCTCCGGCACATACCATAGGGTAAAAAAATACCCAGGCACCAAATTATCCGAGTTCACCTTTTGTTCTAAAATATTAGGCGGTGGCATCGATCTCGATTTCAGCTTAGTAAGTTGTTCTCCTTGGAGACTTAACTTCCCGTGTTTCTTAGAATCCATGATATCGACGCTGTCAATGTTGGGATGTCGTGAAACGAGAAGCAGTAACAACGGATATATCGAATTTGCGTAATGCATTGAGCAAGTTGTCTGCCAGTTTAAGTAGTGTTCATCCGAGAGGCTGTTGCATCCTGGTTCTTCTGACTCACTCCCTTCCTTATCGATTTTTTTGATCGACGAATTTGAGAGGATAGCAAATGTCTTCAGACTATGACCGACCTTGAAATCCCACGAGAATCGATGGTCAGGTGCGAAGGGGAGCTGAGGGCACTCGCACGAGAGCTGGATGCGGAGAGACCGAAGGCTGGTGAAACGGGAGACAAGTTTTGTCGACCAGAGCAAGCGGTTCTGTGGTGAAGGGATTTGGATACTGAGGTGGGAGGAGCTGGCATGGGATTAAGAGGGAGGAGGGGAGCTGGAGGGAAAGGGAAAGGGATTGGGATTGGAAGAGAGCGAAGTGTTTGGAAACGAGATAGCAACGGGGGAGATATTTCGGGTCAGATAATTTCGTGAGGATGAGACCGAGGACTTCATTGGGTAGCTTACGGAAGGGATCGCAGTGGTCTTCTTCTTCTTCTTCCATTGCAGTTACCTCTTCCTCTAATGACTTTTCCATTCTCTCCTTTCTTCTCTATATCTCCTGAAACACAATAAAGCCTTTGACATTAGAGAGGATCTTTCAGGGATTCTT
Organism: Rhododendron griersonianum; assembly: GCA_018127125.1. NCBI lineage: Eukaryota > Viridiplantae > Streptophyta > Magnoliopsida > Ericales > Ericaceae > Rhododendron > Rhododendron griersonianum. The sequence continues at coordinate 33,337,953 of CM030800.1, forward strand.
TGATGCTACTAGTATTAATTTCATGAAAGAAATCAGCAGGGGCAAGAGCAATTTTGGATTTTACTAGTCAAAAACTAGTAAAATTCTAAAGTATTCGCAAGCGCAAAAATTGTATAGCAAAGAGATCGAAAACATATATATATAGGCTTAATTAATTGCGACTTTAACTTATAAGAAACCTAAATAAATCTAAGTTGATCGAACCCGAAAGTCTAGGATCTCCATCTCGAGATCCGTCCTATCCTCAACCTCCAGCGTAAGACAATCTAGTGTGATTCAGACTGCTCCTTGTTGTGTCCCGCTGATAGCTACCAAATTATTTATTCGGATCTACAGTCGACGCAACCACGCAAGGAAGGAACCAAACCTGTTCTCGCAGCCAATCACCACTGTGCCCAACCTAAGGTTACATTTCTCAAACAACCTGGGCCTCTGTTGGCACCTATTAACACAAGACTGAACCTCTGTTAGCATCCATTAACACAAGACTGGCCCCTATTAGCACCCATCTTAACACAAGACTGGCCCCTGTTAGCACCCATCTTAAAACCATAGCTCTATCACCTTTCGATTTATCCCTTACATATCAACGTCTATGTGATCCTCTAACCGTATACCACCCTATGAACCTAAGTCCGTTCTAAGTTCTCGCAAGGCGATAACATTTATCAAGACAAATAACAATAACAGTAATGGATGTCATTAACAATGATACTGACAAATACAAAAATTATAATTAAACCTTTGTTAACTAATAGAAAGAAATCACCGTAACAGTAGCTCATCCTTTAACGGAAATTTGTTAACTAATATACTAGTAGAACATAAAGCATAAAAAGGGAGGATATCAAGGCTAGTAATGACCATACTAAAAGGAACAGAGGACATATTTCCATTTCATCAAACCTGTCTAAGTTAACAATTCCTAAGGCAGTTAAGAGAAAACTTTTCAACAAGGCACTAATTTCATTGATCTAAAGTTCATCCAAATTTATATTCCAGGAGCCTACTATGCCAGTTCTACACCATTTGTTCCGTAGGAAAAATATACATACCCACACAACATTCAAATCACTACATTATCCCACTATAGACAAGTATACTTAGGGAGATAGGATTTAACTACCTCTTGTCCGGTGAAACGGGGTTCGGAGAAATTCCGGTGGCGGGTCGAAGCGGCGGTGGAGTTCGGTGGTGGTGATGGTGTGCACGGCAGTGGGTGATCTCGGCGGTGCTGATGAGGTCCGGTTGTGGTGACTGGTGGTGGTGTCCGGTCGGTGGTGGAGCTCAGTCTCCTCTCACGCTGCTCTCTCTCTCTCTCTCTCTCTCTGCCGTGTGGTGTGTGTTGTGTCTCAAAAGGGAAAGGCGAGAGAGAGAAGGAAAAAGAAAAGGGGGAGTGTACCTAGACTTAATGAAGAAAGAAAGAGTAGTAGGTGGAAGCACTAGCCAAGGTAGGGGCCACGTACCAGTAGAAATAGTTGGCTGGGAATATTAGTTTGGCCTGATAGTTTATAGAATGAGAGTTTTGTTCATGGGTATCCTATTGATATGAGAACTAATGGATAGTTTACTTAAGTCTATTATCCTAGCTTCCTATTAGAACTAATGGATAGTTTACTTAAGTTTTCAACATTTCAGGCACCTATTAGAACTAATGGATAGTTTACTTAAGTTTTCAACATTCACTTCATTGAGTCCATCACTTAATCAAAGATCCTATTTGGCTAAATAAGTTAATTGGTTTATTTTTTTTGTCTTTATTCAAAAAAAATTCGTATTTGTTAGTTTTTCGTTAATTTTTTGGAGATTATTGCATCGTCATGACAAAAGGAATCTAAAAAGTAAAAAATTACGATCGAAACCTAATTTTTTTGAATAAAGACAAAAATAAGCCAATAAGCCAATTTTTTTGTCTTTATTTTAAAAAATTGAATTTCGATAATAATTTTTTACTTTTTAGATTCTTCTTGTCATGACGATACAATATTTTCCAAAAAATTGACGAAAAACTAACAAATATGAAATTTTTTTGAATAAGGACAAACAAATAAGCCAATTGACTTAGCTTATTTAACCGAACGGGGCCTTACTAATGGGTTTTAGTGGCTACAGATTTAATAGTTAGGGTTTTTAATCACATACCTTCTTAGTCACATAATCAAATAATAATAAGGGCAAAGTACGAATTACCTTCCTGAGATTTGTCCGTTTGGCAAATGACCTCCCTGAGATTTGTTAATGACCACATCGCCTCCTCATGGTTTGGGACTAATGTGCTTCCGTTACTTTTTCCGTCCAAATTAACATTTTTTGTGTTGCACGCGCTTGTACCTCGTCTATGCCTACTTTTTCTTCAAAATTTGCATGGTAAAAGACAACAATGCCCTCATTGTTGATCTTCTCCCCCAAATCCCTAGTCACCACGCACAAGCACCCATGCCACGCACCAGCACCCACCAACTGCCGACCACCGGAGACGCAACCAACCGCCCCCGAGAACCGGAAACAAATTGCAGCAACACTTGTCCAAAATCCTCCAACTCTATCATTTCTCACTCTTACTCATCATCTTCTCCATCCCAATTCAAAGGACCTTGTGAGCCACCGCCACTGTAATCCCCAAATATTTGCCAGCACCGACACCGGAGAAAGAAAGAAGACTCCCGTTAAATCCGGCACCCATATAATTTATCTTTTCTACTCGCATCTTCCTCCGTTCTGAATCCAGGATAAAAAGAACTAGCAACAAACCCACCTTTTGATTCCAAAAAACTTAAAAGATCTGTTGAAGTGGTCACATTTTCCCTCCAATTCATATAGAAATTTGAACTTTGCTTAAATTAATTTCTCCATAGACCTGATTCTCTTAGCTTTCACAAAATTAAGGTCTCATAGTCACTTGATTTGGTAAACAATCAAACAAATTACTTCGTATTTAGGATGATAACACTTGAAACAGAGGCAACAGAAAATGTCGAGATCAGCATTGATTGTACTTGGTATATTTTTCTGGGGGGGGTGTGGACGTAGAATTCAGCTACGCTCCGTCTTCTCCTTCCGAGCATGAACTTCACCGTGCCGATGGGATTCTAGAAGGAGATTACGAGGAGGACGACGCGGTGGCAGAGGTTGATGAGGAGGAGGAGAAAGAGACGTGACGCTGTATGATATTGAAGGGGGAGGGATTGCAGTAGCGGCGAAGGTGAGGGCCGGGAGGGATTGCAGTGGCGGTGTGTTGTGTGAGGGGGTTCATGGAGTTGTGATGGAAAAAGAAGAGAATTGGTGGGTTTGGACAGGTGTCATATATTAAGTGGAAAGGATACCAAATAGGCAAATATACTTGTTGCATAAAATAGTTTCTCTGGTTTGAGGGTACAAAGTCAAAGTAAAGTGCTTTATTTAACAAAAGGGTAACGACGTCTTTTTGCTATTTGCCGTTAACAGAGTTACGGTTGCACTTTACTCCAAAACCACAGGTGGGCAATGTGGTCATTAGCAAACCCCAAGGGGGTTATCTGCCAAACGGACAAACCTCAGGGAGGTAATCCGTACTTTGCCCTAATTATAATAAGTAAATTTTATGAAAAATACAATTACTCTAATCATAAAAATAAAAATATAGAGCCAAAATTAGAGTCGTTACAACCTGAAACATAATAGTTTGTCAAAATCTGAGTCAAAGTTTTCCCAAAATTAGTGTCATCTCTAAAACCATGAGCTAATCCCTTAATCCGATCATCGAAATTGTAAGGAAGCCGGTTTTCTGCACCAACGCCTAATGCATGTCACCCTCTTCATCACGAACCCCGACAGAGGCAACACCAGCTCCGGCACGTACCATACGGTGAAAAAATACCCAGGCACCAACTTCGAGTTCCCCCGTGGCATCGAATTCGACATGTGTTTCTTCAGCTTAGTAAGTTGTTCTCTTTGGAGACTTACCTTCCCGTGTTTCTTGGAATCCATGATCTCGACACGATCTTGATGTCGGGCTGCTGCGAAACGAGGACCAGTAACAGCGGATATATCGAATTTGCGTAATGCATTGAGCAAGTTATCTCCTGCTCTATGTAACCTCTCTCCAACCGATCCAAGTAGCTGTTGTTTCGTGTCGCTCCCTTCCTTTCCGATTCTTTCGATCGATGACTTTGAGAGGATAGCGAACGTCTTCAGATTAGGCCTGTCAACGGGTCGGGTCGGATCCGGATCTAGATCCAGATCCGATCCGAATCCGATAAGACTTAGATCCGATCCGAATTCGATAAGACTCAAATCCGATAGTGGTAATCCGGATCCGATCCGAAAAATTTGGATCCGATCCGAAAATCCGAATCCGATCCGAAAACTTTTTTACTTCAAAAATTTTAACAAAAAATATATATATTTTAAAAAATACAATTTTTTTTCAAAAAAAAATTATTTTCAAAAATTAAAAATTAAAAAAAAATACAACTTCTAAAACATTTTTTGTTCAAAATAAAAAATTTACTGTTTTTTAAAATAAAATTTTAAAAATTTATAAAAAGTTAAAAAAAAATAAAGTTCGGATTCGGATTTGATCCGATCCGATCCGAAAAAATCCTGATCCGATCCGATCCGTAATAATCGGATTCGGATTACCGGATTACGGATTTCTGTTATCGGATTCGGATTCGGATCGGATTTTTCGGATCAGATCCGATCCATTGACAGGCCTACTTCAGATTATGACCAACCTTGAAATCCCACGAGGATCGATGGTTGGGTGTACGTGAAGGGGAGTTGGGGGCACTTGCACGAAAGCTCGATGTGGAGAGACCGAAAGCTGGTGAAACGGGAGACAAGTTTTGTCAACCCGAGCAAGAGAGTGTCCTTGAAGACGAACACAAAACCCTAGCCGCCACCAATATCTTTCTTCTCCCTTCCCCTCCCCCAAGGTTTCACACCCTTGTACGCGGTGGGAGGGGAAGGCTATACTTTCCTTCACTTTATTTTACGGGTACCGCCACGAGATACCCGCTCGACATCCAAAAAATCCTCAGAATTCTCCTTTCCCGTTAGTTGGCAATTTTCTTTATTTTTTGGGTGTTGATAATTGTGGAACCAACATCTCTAACTTTTCCATTAGGACTAGTTTTTTTCTCAAAATGTACTCATCATGCAAAAACACACACGATTTTACAGAAACCCTGTATTTGCGCTGGTTTACTATACAATTAGAAGAATCTTTTTAACTTTCCCACAAATTTCTTATCGAATGAACACGAGTGGGAAAATGTTTTTTTTTTCTTTCCCAATCCCTACTCCACGCTAACATTTCTCGAGAATAATTTTCCTCCTGCTCCTATTTCTTGGTGGAGATAAACTTATTGTGAACAAATTTTTTACATCAGCAACCAATTGCGACTGTCCTAAAGTGTTCTGGACGGTCCGGATTTTAATGAACTCTTTCCCGGAAAAGTTTCAATAACATCCGGACCGTTCAAAAAAATTTTGGACGGTCACGATTGGTTTTGTATCCGCCGTTAAAAAGATTCTCTCTTTTTGGTGAGTGAATGGAGCCTTAATGGGCCACCTATTTAGCAGACAACTCAATGAATTCTAGGCCCACGCATTATGGATTAAACCCAATGTCCATTGCCCCATTAGCCATAGGATAATGGGTCCAATCTTATGACCCAATCAGCTTCCAACACAATTCTATTTAGTAGTAGTAGTAAATTGTTACTCCCTCATCTTCAAAAAAAATAAAAAAAAAAAATTGTTACTCCCTCCTTTCCATATTGAGAGTCCACCATAAAAAGTCGTGCTATTTTTTAAATCAAAAAATTAATTACTTCCGTGTATAATTTTTGAATTTTTCTCACCAAATTAAAGTACTAATCAAGATACGGTGCGAAAAATTTTGAAAAATTATGCACAAAAGTAGTTGATTTTTTTATTTGAAAAATAGTATTAGAGAGAAAGTGAAACTCTCAATATGAAACGGAGAGAATAATTGCCAACGATCCAACCAGTTGATTAATTAGATCGGCGCGGTGTGAATTCTCCAAGCATAGACTTGGAGTCTTCGACCTCACTTTGTATTCATTGATCTCAACACCACCTGAAATATTCATAACTTATTCGGACTGGTGAAATAATTGTACATAGCCACAAATATTCATTACTTCAACTTTTCAAGGACCACACTTACTCAGAGTTACACCACACAAAAATGGTTAGTTGGAAAACGCATCAATCTAGAATAGAACCGACGTTTTGTCGAGCCTACACTTGCAGTAGGTGCCTGTATCTAAGTTGTAGGACCGAACACACACACACACGATATACGAATATAAGAACAGTAAAGAATCAACACACAGAATATACGTGGTTCTCCAAAACCGAGTATATCCGTGGGAGTGAGAGAACGGCTGCTGGTTTATTATTCACCAATCCGAAACAGGGTTTACAATATAGAGTATTTATAATTTATACCTACTTTATTACAGCTTTGTTCGGGCAACTAACCTATTTCTAGAACTCTTTAGTATCTCTTCATCCTCAAATATGAGCCAAAATTTTAACATAGATTTTGATAATTTTGGTTCATTCATTTATCTTTTAATGATTTCTGTAATACCTTATGACTTTGATATATGGTATTGACCCGTTAAAAAAAAAAAAAGCTTTTCATTGGTACACCAAGTTCCGTACTCACTTGCCAAACAAACCCGTTGACATTCGAGAGGATCTATCATGATTCTTTGATATGGTACTCCCTTCGTCCCAAATTAAGTGTCCATTTTCACTATTTGGGAGGTCTCAAAATGTCTATATCTTTTTATCTATAATGTTTTTTATCTACAATATAGATCTTGTTTGATAGATCTTAATTAGTTTTATTACACAAAATTTTAAAAATCTTAGAAAATATTACAAGTTGAAAAATATAAATAATTTTGTAAATAACACGACTGCCGAAAAAAGACACTTATTTTGGAACAGAAGGAGTAGTATAAATTTACTTGGTATCCACATTCCACAATGGCTTAATTAAAACTAATTTTTTTTATTAAAAGTTTAGAATTAACTTAGGAGGGGCGTATGGGTTTGCTCCCTCCTAAGTTCTTAGGTTCGATTCTTCTTACTAGTAACTCTTGGAGCCACCTCAACTCGACATGTAAGCATGTGAAATGGCTTTGAAATGGGCTGGAAGGATTAGCTCGAGGTACGCACAAACTGACCCGGAAATTCATGCATTACCAGAAAAGAAAAAAAAACCCCGTATTATTCTTTGTTCTCCACATTCAAAACCCACAAAATAGAAGGCACAAATGTGCTTTCATATGTAATTAGCTATAGGTCAGTATAAAGAGAGCAGAGCAATATTTTCAAAACCACCCACAGCGAAAATTTTCAAACTTAAAAAAAATACTTACCGAAATAATTTTTTTGCACAATATGAATCTTGTTTAATAGATCTCGATTGCACAAAAAGTTGAAAATAAAAAACTAAAAAACAAGCTCCCAGACACCCCCAATCGATCTAGAGTGAAGCCTTCAGTTTGTTTCTGATAAAGTGGCTGGCTAGGCTAGCCCACAAGAATGCCTGCCAAGAATTGATCTCATGGCTTTCGAGAACTCAATCTCAAGTTAATCTTTCGACCTGTGACATAATAGTTTGTCAAGATCTCAGCCAAAGCTTCCCCAAAAACGCCATCTCCAAAGTCATTAGCTAATCCCTTAGTCGTCCCATCATCAACATTGCTAGGAAACATGTTCTCTGCACCAACGCCTAATGTCACCCCCTTCATCACAAGCCCCGACCGAGGCAATCGCAGCTCCGGCACGCACCACACGGTAAAGAAATACCCAGGAACCAAATCGGAGTTCCGCCTTGGTTCTAAAATATTAGGCGGTGGCGGCATCCACTTCGACATGTTGTTCTTCAGCTTAATGAGTTGTTCTCCTTGGAGACTTACCTTGCCGTGCTTCTCTGAATCCATGATCTCCACACTGTCGATGTGGGGATGTTGTGGAACGAGAAGCAGTAGCAACGGGTATATCGAATTCGCGTATCGCACAGAGCAAGTTGTCTGCCAGTTCAAGTAATTTTCATCCAACCAGCTGTGTTCTGGCTCGCCCCCGACCTCGTCGATCTTATTATTTATCGATGTCTTCGAGAGGATCGCGAACGTGTTCGGTTTGTCATGACCGACCTTGAAGTCCCAGGAGAATCGGTAGTTGGGTGCGAAGGGGAGTTGGGGGCACTCGCACGAAAGCTGGATGTGGAGAGACCGAAGGCTGGTGAAACGGGAGACGAGTTTTGTCAACCCGAGCAGGCGGGTGGCGTTGAAGAAGGCGTCGAACATCGACAACTCCAGCAGCGGAGGCGGAGGCGGTGGCGGCAATGTGTTGAAGGGATTTGGAAACTGAGGTGGGAGGAGGTGCCGTGGAATTAAGTGGGGCGGCGGCAATGTGTCGAAAGGATTTGGATACTGGTGAGGTGGGAGGAGGTGCCATGGAATTAAGTGGGAGGCGCGGAGCCGGAGGGAAAAGGATTGGGACCGGAAGAGAGCGAAGTGTTTGGAAACGAGAGAGCAACGGAGGAGAGATTCCGGGTCAGATAATCTCAGGAGGATGAGACCCAGGACTTCATCGGGTAGCTTACGGAAGGGATCGCAGTGGCAATCATCTTCTCTGTATCGTTCCAATTTTTTTATCGGATGATTTTCTTCTTCTTCTTCCATTGCAGTTACCTCTAATGACTTTTCCATTCTCTCCTTTCTTCTCTATATATCTCCTGAAACATATCGGTATCAATTTAGTTTCTCTAAAAAGCCTTTGACATTAGAGAGGATCTTTCAAGAATTCTTTCATACTAGCTGGTATTAATTTCCAGAAGAAAAAAAAATCAAAAGGGCAAGAACAATTTAATTTGAATTTTCCTACACAAAAATAATGAAGTATCCAGCAACATAGTCAAAAACTAACTAGTAAAATTTCTAAAGTAATTGCAAACGCACGAATTGTATAGCAACGAGAGCGAGATCGAAAACACAGGGGCTTAATTGTAACTTTCAACTTATACGAAACTTAAATAAATCTAAGTTGATTGAACCCAAACCTACCTAACAAACAGTACAGTATTTTTGCTTTAAACTAAAAATTAAACCAACATTGGTTAAAAGAAAAAGAAACTAAGAAGTAAATTATCGCGGAACTTAGGTAAAGAATACATAATGAGAAAAGTAACTAAGGTTTCAAATTAACATTCATAAATATATGAATGAATCTTTTCTTTTTTTTTCAATCGTCATACATCAGCGAGGGTTAGTGGGGGTGTTAGAGTTAGCACGGGGTCCAGAAGCTATCCATAACTTGGAACCCAAGGGTATTGCCCCAGCAGAGGTAGAACTCAGGATCTCCCCCATAGGGGAGAGATGACATACCAACTGCACTGGGCAGTGGTTGTCATATGAATGAATCTTATGCAGTGTTTTTCCTTTGATTTCCACACAATTACTTTTAGAGGTCGATATTAACCAATGTGGATGATATTATGCTAAGCATTTTCTTCATAACGAGCATATGTTCTTCTGCTTCAAATTAAGTTCAAGGTCAAATCATCAACTGTATTTGTATAAACACACGACGGTTGATACTTTGTACTTCAATTTTAACTTTGATGAACCAAACAATACGATTACTAGGACGCCTTTCCGATCATGAAAAAAGCCTATTCTGATTGAATCAAATCGATTATCGATCCGAGTTTCATGCATATTAATCAATAATAAATTAAACCAAGAACAATAAACGAATAGAGAAATCATATCCACGAAAATCATTCCCATAACGATCATGGAGTTTCTTCCTCAACCCTAGTTTTTAGAAGTTTAGCCATTCACGAAGTCAAAATATATATGATCATGCAAGTATTGAAATCCATTGAAGGAAGAAAGTCTTACAAAAATTCGGCCGTGATTCTTTCTGATCCGGAGAATTCCGTTATGCGTAGTGAAGCTTCGGAGCGATGCTCGTGTATTCTGTTGTACGGTTGGGTTGTGTCAAAAACAAAAACTCTTTACTGCCTTTTTTTTATAGATGTGGATTGCCCAGCCTCATTCCTTGCCGAAGAAGGAGAAGTTTTGGGTGCCGGGAGGGTATCAAACACATGGTACCCTATCAGCAATCCCAGCCGCCCAATTGTGTTTTGGACGGTTCAGATTTTAGAGAGAGAAAAAGAGGAGAGGGAGTGATCGGGGTGAGAGGGAATAATGTAAATTAAAATCACAGGATCTAGAACATCATGAATTTTCACTATCAAAACATAATGCGGAAATTACATACGTGTACTAACCTTGATTCATGTCTATAAGCGCAAAATGATAGATCCAAGCGTAATAGAAGAGCAATTCATGTTTGTAAGCAAAATGATAGATCCAAGCGTAATAGAAGAGCAAGAGGTTTCTCTATCCTGACCCTTAATCCTTAGATACCAGACCAAACTTACTTAGATTGGATAAGTCTAGAATTTCTCTTATGGGTGGTTAGAGGACCTTACTTTGATATGCTTATATACCCATTTGCCCATCATCAATGGACTTATTAAGCCAGCGGATGGCTTGAGTCAATTATGCAGACATATTGCTTGGTGACAATGATGCTCACTTATCATGTGGGTCACACACATCTTATCACCTTCATAATGCTAACATGCTGCCTCGTCATGTGGGCCAAACATAAAGTATTCTTACAAATAAATCTCCCGGATAGACAACGGGTACCTCCACGTGGTACCCGCTCGGCATCCAAAACTTTCTCAGAATTCTCATTTCATGTTAGCTTGCGATTTTACAATATTTGGCCATGATTCTTTCTGATCCGTGAATTCTGTGATGCAGTATGGGAACCCCTCTCTCTCTCTCACACACACACACATGAACACAAAACCCTAGCCGCCACTAATATCTTTCTTCTCCCATCCCCTCCCCTAGGGTTTCACACTCTTGTACGCGGTGGGAGGGGAAGGGTATACTTTCCTTCACTTTATTTTACGGGCGTTCAGTTAGCAAGAAAATTGTGGGGCCCACATCTCTAAATTCTTCTTAGGATTAGTTATTTCTTTTGACTTATGAATCACTTTAAGAAGTCAATTATTTCTTTTGACTTACTCCTTAATGTATATGATTTGCTTGTATTGAATGCAAATCACACATATAACAAAAAAAATTGAATTTAGAAAAAATTTGTCACAAGTTAATCTCTCAATATGTTTATTGAAACTGCATTTCAATTGTTCATGTCACAAGATAAAGTAATTTTTCATTTATGAGGCTACTAACATTATTATGCAACATAAGGAGAGCTCTCATTAAAATAGTCGTCAATCTTTAGTTTGTTCAAAACATAATAAAATACCATAATACAATAATAGGTATTTCAAACTAAAATACATTTTTTCTTTCCAAATTTGAATATGATAGCATCAAAATCAGATTTGGTCAAAGAAAACTAAATTCATAGAATTACAGAAAACTCAAATGATAACCAACTTTTAAATAGTCAACGATGAGTCACAAAACCCTTACAATAAAACTGTACCTTTATTTTTTCAAAACTTAATGGGCTTGTGTTTTCAATAATTTTATAAAAAAAAATTCTCTACATCTTGGTTATAAACAGAAATATTAGCTCATAATCAAATCACTTCATAGTTGAGTGGACTTCAATTAACTAGGTTTGATTCGAAACATACAACGTTAGTAACTACTTTCCCCTTTCGAATCATTTCCTACGTTTATAACAACCTTTCTGATAATGTCTCAACTATTGACAAAAGTGACATATATCATTGTCCGTACATTCTTTCGAGTCCAAGATCATTAGTAGACTCATTAGCACTAAATGGTTCCTATTTCATGCCCCATTTAGGCTTATAACAAAATCATCTCACATAAAGAAACCTCTATCACATATATGCATAAATATGTAACAAATGGATCAATCACCCGGGCTAGCCTGGTGGCCAAACTTAACACCTCCCTTAAGGAGGTCGCGGGTTCGAGCGAGCGTGGCGGATTCAGAACTGAAGACCCACCAACACTTGTCACTTTTTCCCTAATAACCTCGTATCTTCAACATACGAGGTTTGTTTCACTGAGTATTTACCATCATAACTAATTTATGCTCACAACAATAGTGCTTTGAGTTATCAATAAGTTGACAAAATAAACTGTCTTAAACAATAATAAATAGCATAACAGTGATCTGCCTTTGGATTTATCTAATATTATACTATTAACAGTTATGGTGATTTCTTTTCACCAATAGGACTAATCCATAAGGATTCACAATTAAATAGGTCTGTTACCTTTAGGTATTCAATTCCAATCTCAATTATAAATACTTATAAAATAACGTATTCCAACTCACTAATCACTTAGAAGTGGTGCACCTTTGGGCCTACCTAATATCCATGCGACTAGAGAACTACGATTTGCAAAGTATTATTCTTAACACTTATGAATGGGAATAAGTTTTGTAACTTGATATTTATGAGTCATTCCGGTTGGGCCACTTTGGTGACTACCAAACCGTATCGTAATATAAATATCAACTAAAATAAGTGTTAAGTTACAGGAATTTGAATTGAAATCTAGAAAACATTCCAGTTGGGTCACTTTGATGACTACCGAATTGTGTCTTAATACAGATTTCAATCAAGATAATGACTTTTGCATGAACATTATGTGATTTAAGCAAAATATCACTATTTTAACACCTGATTATAATAGATATTAAAATTTCATAATTTGATTAACATCTATCAACATGCCGGTTGGATCGCTTTGGCGACCACTAGACCGTATCATTATATAGAGTTAAATCAAAATAATAACTATCCACGGACAATAAGTGAATCTTAAATTGTGAACAGTAAGGGTGGTAAAATATAATTTGATATCTATAAATCATTATGATTGAGTCACTTAGCTTTAATGGCTACCAAAACTCACATAATATAGATTCAAATCGATAACCCCCTTTTTTTTTAATGGACATAAGGTAAATAACTAATTTTCATAGGCAAATTCTTTAACATGACTTGATATCTACGACCCATACTAATTGGGTCACTTTGGTGACTACCAAATCTACAATGTAGATTACTCGTCAAAATAATTATTTCCCAACAATCATTAGGTGAAAAATAAGTTAATCACAATGTGTCATCACCATTTATATGATCTCTCATAAAGCTCACACAAAACGTAAGAGATCATTAATCTAAAAATAAATAAAAAGGTGTACATTCATATATCCTCACAAACATAAGAATAAAAGGAGTAGTATCAGTTTTAGAGGCATAGTTAACCTTTATCATTAATATACATATCAGATATGCATCTACCCGAAAACAGTATAATATGGACTTCATGACTGTATTTCATACATCAAACATTTGCTGGGATCTTGGATCATAAGCCCAATCTAATTCACATCCATGGCTTCAAGCAAACTGAAGAACAATACACCGTACAACAAAGTGGTAAACTTCCACCAGTACTTCTCGTCTTCTCCAGTACTCTTAGGCCCCGTTTGATAAACGGATTGGAGGTTGGGATTGGATTACGAAGGTGATGGTATTAGTAATTCTTTGTTTGGTTTCCAAAATTGGTCCGGATTGGTAGTCCCATGGGATAAACAATCCGGCCTTTAGGGGGTATTAGCAATACCCCATGGGACTTGGTATTGACAGTCCAATCCCAACTTCTTCACATTACCAATCCCTTCTCATTACCAATTTCTTCTATCAATCCAATCCCATCGTCTAATCCCATCTCAAACAAACATGATATTAATAATCCCATCATCTAATCTCATCCTAAACAAACATACTCATTATCAATCCCTTCTCATTAACAATCCCTTCTCATTACCAATCCCAACCCTAATCCCATCTCCTTACGAATCCCATCCATCTATCACTGTTATCAAACGGGGCATGCATATTTAAAGTTCGTTTCTACTTGTATCTCAGTGGGAGGTCCTCTCTTTCTCTCTCTCGATATCAGACGACAAATCAAGGTACTCACTCATAAGAGAAACATCAGAGAAGGCCCGGCCCCTCTTTAGATCAAGAATGAAACAGGTACGACTGTATATAAAAAACATGATGATTCTTACTGTATGCTCTGATACCACATGTAAACTAAAATCACAGATCTAGAACATGATGAATTTTCACTATCAAAACATAATGCGAAAATTACATACGTGTTTAATTTACTAACCTTGATTCATGTCTGTAAGCGCAAAATGATAGATCGATCCAAGCGTAATAGAAGAGCAAGAGGCCAGTTTCTCTATCCTGACCCTTAATCCTTAGATACCAGACCAAACTTACTCTGATATGCTTATATAGCCATTTGCCCATTATCAATGGACTTATAAGCCAGCGGATGGCTTGAGTCTCAATAATGCAGACATATTGCTTGGTGACAATGATGCTCACTTATCATGTGGGTCACACACATCTTATCTCCTTCATAATGCTCACATGCTGCCGAGTCATGTGGGCCAAACATAAATTATATATTCTTACAAATAATCCAGATTGCCGACGGGTACCTCCAAGTGGTACCCGCTCGGCATTTAAAAATTTCTCAGAATTCTCCTTTCACGTTAGCTTGCGATTTTACAATATTTTGCTGTGATTCTTTCTGATTCGTGAATTTTGTGATGCAGTATGGGAACCCCTCTCTCCCTCTCTCTCTCTCATGAATACAAAATCCTAGCCGCCACCAATATCTTTCTTCTCCCTTCCCCTCCCCTAGGGTTTCACACTCTTGTACCCTAGGGTATACTTTCCTTCACTTTATTTTACGGGCGTTCAATTAGCAAGAAAATTGTGGGACCCACATCTCTAAATTCTTCTTAGAATTGGTTTTTTTCTCAAAACTCGTCAT